>JAGIQG010000004.1:49390339-50747317 GCA_024679065.1 Sphyrna mokarran
AAACCAATGACACAGTAGAAATAGAGACTGTAGAATGTGGATTCATCGCATGTTGCCAAATGGCCTGTGCACCAGCAGTGAAATGCAATGTGACACACACCCTGGACATTCTCCCTTCCACCTTCTTCTATCGTGAAAAATGTACAAAAATCTGAGGTCACATACCAATCGACTCAAGAACAACTTCTTCCCTGCTGCTGTCAAACTTTTGAATGGACTCACCTTGCATTAAGTTGATTTTTTGCTACACCCTAGCTATGACTGTAACATTACATTCTGCACTCTTTCATTTCCTTCTCTAAGAATGGAATGCTTTGTCTATATAAAGCACAAGAAACAATACCTTTCACTGTGTTAATACATGCAACAATAATAAATCAAATCAAATCAATGTCTGGGGTTACGGAGATAGGGCCTGGGTGGGATGCTCTGTTGGAATGTCAGTGCACTTGATGGGCTGAATGGCCTCCTTCTGCAACATGTGGATTCTATGATCTTACCTCCATTTCAAAGTGGTTTGCATATTATTCCAAACATTAACCTATACAGCTCAGAAACTCATGAATGATCTGTCTTGAAACTACTTCATTGCATAGGTCGATGAAATGGAGACTGATAATATTTGATAGTTAAATTAATGTTTTTTGAAATATGATATACTCAGCACAAATCAAACTGCTTTGGATCCAAGTACGGATCAAAATTCTAGCAGAATAATTATTACATTTTCAGCTTACATATATGTGCGATAATGATTGCCTTTCAGATTTCCAAGCTAATCCACATAAAAAAAGACTGCGCATACGCACTGACTGTATATACAGATAGGTGTTTTTTTGGTTTATATCCAATTCAATCCAATCAAAGTCCAATTCAAAGTCTCAGCGAAAGAGACATTCGAAATCCAAGCTGACAAGACAGACTCACCACTTCCTGTCTTGGGCTTGATCTACATGATCATAGCTGATTGGAGCAGGATTGTACCCCCTCCAAGGCTTGATCTCATTTGCATCTTAGAAAACAAAATACCAAAAATTCATTAATAAATCAGATACAAGGCAATAAACATTGTTATCATTCACCATCAGTCACTCATTTACAAGATAGCTTTAAGTTTTACTGTTTTCCTTTTATTCACAAATGTTAATTTCCTCAGCCAGTGTAAAACACTCAAGCCAATTCACACAGGAGAAAAGCATTTGGGACGTTTCAAAGATAACCATTATATCCAAACTCTCAATGTTTCAAGTTGCCAAGAATGAGTGTTATAGATTCACCAGGGGGTTTAATTAACACAGATAATACTTACCTCATGAATATAGCATTATAAGCCATCTACAGCCATAAAGAAACAAGGATTAACAAAAAGTCAAGTACCAATTAATTCACTGGAATCAGAAACAATATTGCCAACCTGTGGGCAACTATTCACTCTAACCCAAGGTACAACAAAACACAATAAAAACTTTGAATTTACAATTCTCCAGGCAAATGAAGAAAGAATTATTCATTAGTGATTACTCTTCTTTCCAAAAGTTCAATCATATTTGCTGAAGTAGAAATTTTAGAATCAAAAGCCAAGAGGCACTGGTTTACGATTGGTACCTGCTGGCAACAATATGACGCCAGTAGATCAGAGTTATACTCCTGAGTTCTCTTGGCTAGTCAGGGATATTAAAGCTCTGTACGAAAGTGACACAGCAATATTTACTAAGACCCAAAAAATTGTTTGACCACAGAACGGGTCATAAAATAAATCAGTCACAAAAGCAGGACAAATTCACCAGGACATTTACTGGCCCATCATCAGCAAAAGCATGGATGATGTATTGGTAGTGCTGTCAAGCAGTACTCACTCACTTGCTCAATGATGTTCAGTTTGGTATCCACCAAGATCACTTAGCTCCATTCTTCAGTACAGCCTTCGCTCCAAGCATAGACGGAGACTTGGGGCAAAATTTTCTGGCAACAGAAGATTGAAGTCAACAGACCTTTGTGTGGTCCACCTCCGCCCACTACAATTCCTGTGGTAGGCGGGATGGGAAAATTCCATCCTTGAATTCAAAAAGAGGTGAGAATAATAGCATTTGGTAGAGCGTAGCAAATTTGAAGTCAATGGGAATATAGAGAAAATGCTCCAGTGGCTGAAGACTTATCTAACATAGAGGAAGATCATTTCAACCCCAAGACATCACGGCAGGAATTCCTCATTAAGAAGTCTCACAACACCAGCTTAAGGTCCAACAGTTTTATTTGGTAGCAAAAGCCACTAGCTCGGTGCTCCTTCATTATACGAGTGGGATTTCAGTTCACAAACAGGGTTTGCAACAAATGCAACAGGGCATATAAATGGTTATAAAAGTGGTAGATGGCATTCACTTAGGCAAATTGTTTGTGAATTGAAATCCCACTAACCTGACGAAGGAGCAGCGAGCACTCCGAAAGCTGTGGCTTTTGCTACCAAATAAACCTGTTGAGACTTTAACCTAGTGTTATGACATTCTTACTTTGTTTACCCCAGTCCAACACCAGCATCTCCACATCAGGGATTTCTCATGGCAGTGCCCTCAATCCAACCATGAAAAGCATGATGAAATACTACTTACCTTGTATAATTTGCTGATTTGTATATTGTAATGCTTTGGTTATCTATGTTGAAATGTCTCAAATGCTTTTCTCCTGTGTGAATTGGTTGTGTTTTATAGACCGGTGTGTGCACCCCAACTTCACCCAAGCAGCTTGGCACTGTGGCAATGGTGTGTACCATATACAAGATGCACTGCAGCAACTCACCAATGCTCCCTCAACAGCAACTTTTAGGTTTGTGCATTTCACATTGCATATTATGAAGCTAGGAGACAGTGTCAATCAACGTGTTCATTAACTTCAACACCTGTGACTGCTACCACCTAGAAGGACAAGGGCATTAGGTGCCACTTGCAAAGCCACAAGATGCATGGGATTAGTGCCACCTATAAGTCCCCCTCCAAGTCATAAATTATCCTGACTTGGAAACATATCCCTGCTCCTTAACTATTATTGGTAGTATGCTGGAATTCCCAACTGAAGGGCAGTGTGTGAGTGCCTATGCTACATACACCGCAGCGCTTCACACTTTTCCTTTAAACTAAATTTGAGCAAGTTCATCCCAAGATTTGCGTTTGCAAAAAACCAATCCTACTTTGCAACAAATGCAATGGGGCATATAAACAGTTATGAAAGTGGCAGATGGCATTCACTTCGGCAAAGTGTGAGTGAATGAACTTGGGGACAGCAAACAAAGCAGGGAAATACTCAATAAATGACTGGATATTGAAAGGTGTGGTAGAGCCCTTGAGTGCATGTCCCCAGGTTCTTTAAGGTGGCAAAGAAATCATACGTTTTCCTTTATTGAATGGAGTATTGAATATAAGAGCTGGGATGTAAACCTAGAATTGTACAAAACATTGTTTAAGGCATTAGTTGAAATTTTTGTACCATTCTCGTCACTATTTATTAATTCTGGAGAGAGCATAGAGAAGATTTACAAGAATGTTGCCAGGGCCTGAGAAATGCAACCATGAAAAAAGATTGGATAGACTAAGGCTATTTTCCTTGGAACATGAGAAGCCAAGGAGCACCCCAGCTGAAATGTACAAAATTATGAGGGATCTAGAATAGGAAAGACCCATTTCTCTCATCTCAGAGGTCAATGACCAGGGACATAGATTTAAGGTGATTAGAAGAATGAGAGGAAGAACTGGATGTGTGGAATTCACTGCCCAACCTGCTAGTTGAGGCTGAAACACACAATTCACTTAAAGCATCCAAGTGCTGTAATCAGCAAGGCTTAGAACCAGGTGCTGGAAAACGGAATTAAAATGAGCAGCTAGTTTCTTTTATCAATTTTTTAGCTAGTAGACACAATGAGCTAAATGGTCTCTTTCTGCACCATAACTTTTCTATGCTTGTATTTGCACCAACAGTATAAAGCTTTTAAAAATAATTAAATCCACAGATGTCAAGAGGACATTTCTCATGCCTCAAAAACAGAACATCCTACTTCCAACATTGTAAATTACAAGATGGGCAACACAGTGGCACAATGGTTAGCACTATTCCCTCACAGCACCAGGGACCTGGGTTCAATTCCCGGCTTGAGTGACGATCTGTATGGAATTTGCTCATTCTCCCGGTATCTGCATGGGTTTCCTCCAGGTGTTCCGATTTCCTTCCACAGTCCAAAGATGTATGAGTCAGATGGATTGGCCATGCTAAATTGACCCGAGTTTTGGGGACAAATAGCAGGGTAAATATGTGGGGTTGTTGTCAGTGCAGGTTTGACAGGCTGAATTGAATCCTTCTCTGTACTGCAGGGATTCTAAGCTAAACAGCGTCAGCCACTATTGTGTCTACCGACATCTATGACTTTTAGTTTCATGCACACTAGGAGACATTTAGTGTAAATCCACGTGTTCATTAACTTCAATATGCTAATACTCTGTTTCAATGCGAAGAGCGTAACGAGAAAAACGGATGAACTTAGGGCCTTAATGTTTGAGAGGAACTTGGATGTGGTTGCAGTGACAGAGACGTGGTTAAAGGAAGGGGAGCAGTGGCAATTGAACATTCCTGGGTATAAGTATTTCAGGCGTGACAGAGGAGGGTCCAGAAGAGGTGGGGGAGTGGCGTTGTTAGTTAAGGAGAGCATCACGGCGGTGCAGAAGGAGGACAATACAGAGGAGTTAGGAGTGGAGTCGCTGTGGGTGGAGTTGAGGAATAGAAAGGGGGCGATTACTATGCTAGGGGTGTATTATAGGCCACCCAACAGCCCACGGGTAGTTGAAGAAGGCATATGTAAAGACATTTTGGATAGGTGCAGAAAGAACAGAGCCGTTATAGTGGGAGATTTTAATCTCCCTAGGGTGGATTGGAAAGTACCTAGAGCTGGAGGTTTGGATGGGCAGGAATTTGTAAAATGTGTACTGGAAGGATTGTTGGAACAGCATGTGGCTAGCCCGACTAGAGAAGGGGCTATATTGGATTTAGTTCTGAGTAATGATCCAGGGCAGGTGGTTGATGTTGTAGTAGAGGAACATGTGGCTAACAGTGACCACAATTCTGTCTACTTTAGGATACAGATGGAAAAGGATGCTTGTTGCCCTAGGGGCAGGGTGCTGAATTGGGGGAAGGCTAACTACGGTCGAATTAGGCAGGAACTTAGGGAAACTGATTGGGAACGGTTGTTTGAGGGTAAGTCCACACTAGGCATGTGGGACTCTTTCAAGGGAATACTGAAAATGTTGCAAGATAAGTACGTGCCAGCCAAGAGGAAAGATGGGAATGGTAGGATTAGAGAGCCGTGGATTACTAGGGATATTGAGGACTTGGTTAGGAAGAGAAGCGTATGATAGGTCGAAGCAGCTGGGAACCGAGACAGCATTGAAGGAATATAGAGAGAGTAGGAGGGAGTTCAAACAGGGAGTTAGAAGGGCAAAAAGGGGGCTTGAAATGATTTTGGCGGATAGGATTAAGGAAAACCCAAAGGCTTTTTACTTCTACGTTAGGAATAAAAGGGTGGTTAGAGGAAAAATCGGACCTCTTAGGGACAGAGGAGGGGAACTGTGCTTAGAGCCCAAGGGAATGGCAGAGATCCTGAATGAATACTTTGCGTCGGTATTCACGAAGGAGAGGGGCTTGTTGACAGTTCCTGTCTCTGAGGGAGCTGTGGACCAGTTGAGGGAAATATCCATACCGAGGGAGGAAGTGTTAGAGCTTCTAGGTAGCATTAAAACTGATAAATCTCGGGGGCCTGATGGCATTTATCCCAGGCTGCTTAGGGAGGTGCGAGGTGAAATTGCTGGGCCTCTGACGCAAATCTTTGTCTCTTCCTTGGATACAGGTGAGGTCCCAGAGGACTGGAGAACTGGAGACCGTTGTTTAAAAAGGGTAGTAGGGATAACCCTGGAAATTATAGGCCGGTGAGTTTGACGTCAGTGGTAGGGAAGCTGTTGGAGGGGATTCTTAGAGATAGGATGTATAGGCACTTAGAGCGTTGCAATTTGATTAGGGATACGCAGCATGGATTTGTTAAGGGGAGGTCGTGCCTTACAAATCTGGTAGAATTTTTTGAGGAGGTGACGAAATCAGTGGACGAAGGGCGAGCTGTTGATGTTGTCTATTTGGATTTTAGTAAGGCGTTTGACAAAGTCCCTCATGGGAGGTTAGTCGAGAAGGTCAAGGAAAATGGGATACAAGGACAGGTAGCTAGATGGATAAGTAACTGGCTTGGTAATAGGAGATAGAGAGTAATAGTGGAAGGGTGTTTCTCTAGCTGGAGGTCGGTCACTAGTGGTGTGCCGCAGGGCTCGGTACTGGGACCTCTTCTATTTGTAATATATATAAATGACCTGGAAGAGAGAGTAAGTGGAGTGATCAGCAAGTTTGCAGACGATACATAGATGGCTGGACTTACGGATAGTGAGGAGCATTGTCAGGCATTGCAGCAGGACATAGATAGGCTGGTAGCTTGGGCAGACAGATGGCAGATGGAATTCAATCCTGGTAAATGTGAGGTGATGCATTTCAGGAGAAAGAATGTAGAGGGGAGGTATACGATAAACAGTAGACCTATTAAGAGTATAGAAACGCAGAGGGACCTGAGGGTGCAGGTGAACAAGTCTCTGAAGGTGGCAGAGCAAGTGGAGAAGGTTGTGAAGAAAGCATATAGTACGTTAGCCTTTATAGGAAGGGGTATAGAGTACAAGAGCTGGCCTTTAATGTTGCAGTTGTATAAAACGTTGATTAGACCTCATTGGAATACTGCGTCCAGTTCTGGTCGCCTTACTACCGGAAGGACGTGGAGACTCTGGAGAGAGTGCAGAGGAGGTTTACCAGGATGCTGCATGGTATGGAAGGTCTGAGTTACGAGGAGAGATTAGGCAAATTGGGACTGTTTTCCTTAGAAAGACGTAGACTTAGAGGAGATCTGATAGAGGTGTACAAGATTATGAGGGGTATAGATAGAGTAAACAGGGTAAAGCTTTTTCCTAGGATGGAATCAAATAGCACAAGGGGTCACGGGCTTAGGGTGAGGGGGGGTAAGGTATAATTTGGATGCTAGAGGGAGTTTTTTCACACAGAGGGTGGTGGGGGTATGGAATGAGCTGCCAAGTAAAGTGGTGGAGGCAGGTACTCTGGAGTTATTTAAGAAATACTTAGATGAGCACATGAACAGAATGGGAATGGAGGGGTATAGAAAAATGATTTAAAATAGGGATCATGAGCCTTGGGAGTCCTGGGAAGTGTGTAAATAGATGATGATATTGATGTACTTGTTTTTATCCTACAGGTGCTTTGGTCCACCTTGTTGTCTAACGAGGGGCATACACACAATGGGTCATGAGAGGACTGCTCTTGGACCTTTTTCAAGAATATCCTACTGCTTCATATTGTTAGCATATGCTTGACCTGGACCATCTGATGGGCAACACGACAGCTCAGTGACTATCGTTGTGCTGTGCAGATACATGGATTTGGACCTGTGTCTGTGGGAGTTTGCGCATTCTCCCCGTGCTTTCTCCGGGATCTCCAGTTTCCTCCGACATCCCAAAGATGTGCTCTTAGACTAACTGGCAAAACAAATTCTCCCTAAATTGTCTCAAATTTGGTTTTTAATTCATAGATCTATAAAGATGGACAGAGATCATGGGTAGAGGTGGGAACATCGGGGTGACGGCGTGGGCTTGTTGGGCCAAAGGGCCTGTTTTCTGTGCTGTTTTTGTTTTTTGTTCTTTACTAAAATATCTTGATATTATGATTTAGGATTCAACACATGGAGATTTTCAAAACCAGTTCTCATGGGAGTCGAGGAGCCAACTTTGCTAGGAACTGGTCTATTAATACTGTCCCAGTGGAACCTTTATCAGGTAGAAAGGGGAAGCTCTGTTAAGCAAACTTACTCAGCCATCATAGCTGTGGTGGTGAAATGAAATGGCAGACTGGGTGACCGCTTTGCTGAACACCTTCATTCAGGTTACAAGCCTGACCCCAACATTCCAGTTATTTTTTAAATTAACACCTTGTTCTTGTGCCCACATATCTGCTTTGGTCTCCTGAAATGCTCCAGTGAAACCCAATGTAAACTGCAAGAATGACACCTCACCTTCTGATTAGGCATATTACAGCCTTCTGGGCTCAACATTGAGTTCAAGAACTTTAAACTGTGAATTTTCCCCTCCCTTTTGACCCCCTTTTGTTTTGTTGGTTTGACCCTATGCAAACCCCCAACATGCCCTTCCCCACAGACAGCCAACTGTCACTTGTTCTTCAGCTTTACTTTCACTGAGCACCATCTTTTGTTGTCCTATCACATTCGGCTACCCTGCCTTTATGCAATTATTAGCACTTCTTTAGTCTTTATATGTTTTCATCAATATTCTCTTTGTCTTGTGTCCAAGGCATCTTTGTCAATTTCTCCTCAGCTCCAATCTGTGACCTTTGATTCTGTCCCATTTCCTCCAGCCCCTCTCCAATTCTTTTTTCTATCTTTTTTCAGTTAAGAATTATATGGATTTGAAATATTTTCTTCTCTCCACAGGTGATGCTCGCCTTTACCTGTTTTATTTCAAAATGCAGAGTTGCAAAATATAATCTGTTTTAATTATCTTTTACTGGATTCACAACTGCTCTTATTAAAGAGAGATATCAAATTCACTGGCACTGCAAACCAGTATGGACTTAATTCTGTTCAGTCGTCTCGAATCTGTTTCCTGTTTACATTCTAAGAGACAGATAACAGATTAGGAATTTTACTCATTGAACTACATTGACCATTCACCAAATGATTATGCTAGGAGAGTTCAAGCAGGGAGCTTCAATAAGCGACTGCAATGAAGATATAAATGGAGGTGCTAGATGCTGAAATGTACGGTCACAAAGGTGAATAAATCATAGAATTGTAGAATCCCTACAGTGCAGAAGGAAGCCATTCGCCCATCAAGTCTGTATCAACCACATCCCACCTAGGTCCTACTCCTGTAACCCCACACGTTTACGTTGCTAATCCCCCAGATACTAGGGTCAATTTAGCATGGCCAAACAACCTAACCCATACACGTTTGGGCTGTGGAAGGAAACCAGAGCACCTGGAGGAAACCCACACAGATACCAGGAGAACATGCAAACTCCATGTAGACAGTGACCCGGGGCTGCAATTGAACCTGGGTCCCAAGTGCTGTCCTTCATGAACACCCAGACAATAAGAGGCCAAATGGACTTTTGCACTGATAGATAAGCTTCTTGCTTCAGAACTTGCAAGGCATCCAGCAGTTTTCTCCTGGATGGAATCTGAACCCTGTCCTCCAGACAATGTCATCATTTATCACCTGTAAAGTAATGCATCCAAGCACAAGAAACTGGAGACTTTGATCTTGACATTTTGATAATAACAGTTCTGACATGCAGAAAAGCATTTAAAGTTTACCTATTAGCCACAAGTAATGCTTACATTATCACTGCAATGAAGTTACTGTGAAATTCCTCTGCAATAAAATTTGTATATTGGTACAGACAAGGTACTCCGTATAACGTAAGACTGACACACTAGGAATGCTTACAGTCTACTTCCATTTAACAACTTGTATTTATGTAACATCTTTAATGAAGTAAAATGTCCCTATATGATGCACAGAAATATTGTCTGATAATATTCAACACCAAGATATTAAGGCAGGTGACCAAAACCTTAGCCAAAGAAATCAGTTTCAAGTAGAAGGTAGGGAAGGAATCACAGGATTTAGGTATAGACAGCTGAAGGCATAGCAGCTGACATAAGACAAAGGAAATTGGAGATACACAAAGTTAGGGAAATGCAGAGTTCTCAGAGGGTTCAAGGATTAGAAGATATCATCCAGGCAAAAGGGGTAAAGCTTTGGAGAGATTTGAACACAATGAGGAGGTTTAAACTTGAGATACTGTCGACTGGGAGCTAATGTCACAGCAAACTTGGAGACAATGGATGAGCAGGACGGTAGTGGGGTCCAGGCAACAGAAATTTGGATGATCGGAAGTATATGAGGTTAGAGGTTGTGGAGGCTGGCCAGAGGAACATTGGAATACACACACACAACACACAAGAATTAGGAGGAGTAGGCTGCTTGGCCCCTTGAACCCATTCAATACATCATGGCTGATAATAATTGAGTGTGAAGGTATGGCTGAGTGTTTTAGCAGCAGAAGAGCGGAATCAAGGTCAGAGATGGCGAATGTTGCAAATGTAGATATGAGTGGCTTTGGTGATGACAAGCTTTTGAAGTCATAAGTTCAGCTAAGAGCAATGTAGCCAGTTCAATCTCAGACTATGGCCAAGAAGGAAGATGGAGTTGGTGGTCAAGGAGCAAACTTTATGCAACAAAAACAGAAAAATGCTGTAAAATCTCAGCACATCTGATAGCATCTGTAGAGAGCAAATAGAGTCAATGTTTCTAGTCTAGGTGCCTTTCATCATCTAATGGGGGCCAGGGGAAGAAAAGGTGGCAATAACTTTACGCTTTCTAATATTTAATCAAAAAAAATAAAGGGGTCTTGATCAATTGGGCCAGTGGGCTGACGAATAGCAGATAGAATTTAATTTAGACAATTGTGAGGTGATGTATTTTGGTAGATTGAACCAGAGCAGGACTTACTCAGTTAATGGTAGGGGACTGGGGAGAGTTCTAGAGTAAAGAGATCAAGGGTTACATATTCATAACTCCTTGAAAATCAAGTCACAGGTGGACAGATTGGTGAAGAAGGCATTCGGCATGTTTGATTTCATTGCCAGAACGTTAAATACATAAGTTGGAACATCTTATTGAAGTTGTACAAGACATTGGTAAGGCCACACTTGGAATACTGTGTGCAATTCTGGTCACCCTATTATAGAATGGATATTATTAAACTCGAAAGAGTGCAGAAAAGATTTACTAGGATGCTACCGGGACTTGATGAATTGAATTATAAGGAGATACTGAATAGACTGGGACATTTTTCTCCGGAGCGTAGGAGGCTGACAGATGATCTTAGAGACGTCTATACGATAATGAGGGACGTAGAGAAGGTAGATAGTCAATATGTTTTTCCAAAGGTAGGAAAGTCTAAAACTAGAGGGCATAGGTTTAAGATGAGAGAGGAGAGATACTAAAGTGTCCAGAGGGGCAATTTTTTTCAGAGAGGGTGGTGAGTGTCTGGAACAAGCTGCCAGAGGTAGTAGTAGAGGCATGTACAATTTTATCTTTTAAAATGCATTTAGATAGTTACGTGGGTACAAAGGGTATAGAGGGGTATAGGCCAAATGCGGACAATTGAGATTAGCTTAGGGGCTTTAAAAAAAAGAGTAGCATGGACAAGTTGGGCTGAAGGGCCTGTTTCCTTGCTATAAACTTCTATGATTCTTTAACTCTAAAATTACTGCTTATCCAATAATGAATGTTGGACAATCGCACCGAACATCTGATCTGACATTTTCAGTTCACATCACTGGAATTCTAACTGTGTAATACTCCTTCAATGTTTTGAAGACACAGAATGAAGGGTTAGGAAAATTGCAAGTTAAACATATTTGTTTATTATTAAAGAGGGCTGTGAAGTAGTAGACAGCAAAACCCGAGTTAGTATCTGAAATCTTGCTGGAATAAGATGATAGATAGTTGAAGGAAGCAATAAGACAGGAAATGGGATTAAACTACTCCATAACATGCTGCAGCAATATTAACAAATGTTGTTAATGAAGAATTGGATCGCAAAAGTCTTTTTTTGAAGAGGATCCTGCCTATAGAGCTTCCAAGTGATGCAGTTGCAACCACCCACTGCAGATAACCCAGAGGTGCTGTAACAGGAAATAAGCAATATCTAAATTAACTTCAACAAACAAGTGCCTTTTACCAATTACTTTAAAATCACAGGGAATTAATGAAATAATTTGCAGTTACCACACTTGTGTCTATCCTCAAAACGAGGGAGACAACTAGAAGGTGCCAACCATTTTTCTATTTTCATGCAGCAAGTCTATTGATAATAGAAAAGGAGGTGCTGACATAACAATGGAAGAGAGTTTCAATTCTGTAGCTTTACATAACAATTAATTTCTAGAATGTTTTCACATTAGCAGAGGAGCAAAATACAGCCAAACTAAACTACACGTTAGCGGTCGATCGAGTCAGCCAGCCTTCTTGTTTTCTTGGAGTTGGGAGGAGATGGGTTATCAGAAAAGACAAAGCCATTGCTACAGGCTTGAAAACAACTTGAAACTCTACAGAGCTAAAACTGACAACTGCATTTTTAAAAAAAGTCATTAAATGCCTAAATAATTTTACACACACTCAACTGCAACTTCCTGTCTATTGCTATCTCCTTGTTGATAAACTATGAGAATAACAGTAACTAAATCTGATTCAAATGGAGAACAGTGGAAGTATACTAGTCCAAGACATGATCATTTCAGAACTTTCAAATTCCCTATCTTACAAAAATAAAGCCACTCACATTATATTGTGCTGCAGAGATTTCTGGCAATAATGCATCATTACAAATTGTTCAACAACCCCTGCAGGACTTTCATTATTTTCTGCAGAATCTGACATCAAAAGGAATTAGGATTTGCACCATAACATGAATTGATTATGTTTGATTATTGATTGATTATATGGTCAGTCTGTGCCAATGCCTGGAAAATATCCAGTTATTGGCCACAAAGAGCTTCATTTTGGTCTAGTTATGTCCAAATATAAACTGCAACCATTGAAAAGGGAAAGCTCCACCTTTACCTTCTATCCAGATCAATAATTACCGTTCAATGGTGTAACAGGCGGCAATCAAAAGCTAGTTTCCTTGGCATTCAAGACATCCTAGCAGGCAGGACAGATAGAGTCGTTTAGGATTGATCAAGATCACTTTCGCTTATTTCACTCGCCACACTCAATAACGTTTCACAGAAGGTCACATTCAATCTTCACTCTCACATATTAAGACCGACCTCAAATTGATTTTGAGTGTAGAATTTAACACAGATATAGTTATCTCCTGCCGTTAAACAATCCTAGAAAACCTCCCATTACTGAACAACGAATAACCCTTTGTCCCAACTAGTATTGATTTTCACACTTTTGAGGCCAGGAGGTGAAAGATTAGTAACAATGAAGAATTATTCTCCTAAAACTCTGCAATATATTTTTCAGTCACAGTTCATTAAAAGTTACTCCAAAAGAAGTTTCATCTAATGAAATCTGAAGGAAATTATTTTCTTAATTAATCTTTGGAATTATAAACTGATTAATGTTAGATTATATACTTCCCTCACTCTTTACAAGTTCAAACCCCACAAACAACCAGTGCTTGCCAACATTCCAGGGAAAAGACAAAGCAAAAGAATACTGTATGTACTGTTTAAGAAATCTACACAGCACACTCATATTTTGGCAAGATGATCAACTGCCTCTTCGTTATAGATAAAGCCTGAATTTGAACACTAACTATAACTCTCCAACAGAATAGGCAGGTATCACAACATGAACATTTACTCAATAGCACTAAGATCATACAGCTCATTGACAATTTTATTTATTTTGTCAGCTCAGCAGCAACAACCGCATTTTCACACCAACCTGCCAGCTAGGTAGTGAATCTGGTCTGCTATTGGAAGGGACGCCAGGAATTTTTAATTAAATAAAGATCCTTCTGTTAAGAGCAGGAGAGACTCCATTCTATGTACATCACCCATTGCTGGGCTTGTGCACACTATTGTGTGTACAGTTCTCCAAACCAAGTGACTGGGAAATCCAGGAGTGATTTCTGTTAGTCTAGTGAACACATCTGCCTTAAGTTTAAATATCAAGAAACAAAGCTCAGGGATATCAAAGGCAACACAAAGACATATAATACCACACAAAGATCTGCAACTGTACAAGGTACTGGTGAGGCCGCAACTGGAGTACTATGTGCAGTTTTGGTCCCCTTATTTGCGTAAGGACATATTGGCCTTGGAAGGAGTACAGAGAAGGTTCGCCAGGCTGATACCAGGATGAGGGGGTTAGCTTATGAGGAGAGATTAAATAGACTGGGCCTGTACTCATCGGAATTTAGAAGGCTGAGGGGGGATATTCTAGAGACATGCAAGATAATGAAGGGCCTTGATAGGGTAGAGGTGGAGAGATTCTTTCTGCTTAGAAAGGAGAACAGAACTAGAGGGCACACTTTCAAAATAAGTGGGGGGGGATGCAGTTTAGAACAGAGTTGAAGAGGAACTTCTTAATTCAAAGAGTGGTGAATCTCTGGAATTCTCTGCCCAATAAAGTGGTGGAGGCTACCTCGTTGAGTGTACTTAAGTCACAAGGCTTATGGGGAGAAAGCAGGAAAGTGGAACTGATCCACATCAGATCAGCCATGATCTTACTGAATAGCAGGGAAAGCTCAAAGGGTTAGATGGCCTACTCCTGCTCCTATTTCTTATGGTCTTATGTCCTTAAGGATCCTACAGCAACTGAGGGTAGTTTTGGGGATCTTGTAGGTGGGAATTGGAGAGGATGGAAGAAAAATAGTCAGCACAGCTTTGTCAAGGGCAGGTCGTGCCTTACGAGCCTAGTTGAGGTCTTTGAAAATGTGACTGACCACAGTGACAAAGGAAGAGCGGTGGCTGTGGTTTACATGGACTTCAGCAAGGTGTTTGATAAGGTCCCCCACGCAAAACTTCTTGAAAAGGTGAGAGGGCAAGGGATCCGAGGGGCTGCTGCCTTATGGATCCAGAATTGGCTTGCCTGCAGAAGGCAGAAAGTGGTTGTGGATGGGTCTTTTTCTGCATGGAGGTCGGTCACCAGTGGAGTGTCCCAGGGATCTGTTCTATGATCCCTGTGTCATTTTCATAAATGGCCTGGATGAGGAAGTGGAGGGATGGGTTAGTACGTTTGCAGACGACATGAAGGCTGGTGGTGTTGTGGATAGTCTGGACAGATGTCAGAAATTGCAGCAAGACATAGATAGGATGCAAGACTAGGCAGAGAAGTGGCAGATGGACTTCAATGTGGATAAACATGTAGTGGTCTGTTCTGGCAGGTCCAATGGGATGAAGGAATACAATATCAAGTGTAGGACTCTTAGCAGTGTTGAGGAGCTGAAGGACCTTGGGGTCCGGGTACATAGGATTCTTAAATCAGCCTTGCAGATGGAGGATGAGGTCAAGAAGATATATGGTGTACTAGCTTTCATTAATCGAGGGACTGAGTTTAGGAGTCGGGAGGTAATGCTGCAACTTTGTAAGACCCTTGTCAGACCCCATTTGGAGTACTGCGCGCGGTTCTGGTCGCCTCACAATAGGAAGGATGTGGAAGCTATTGACAGGGTGCAGAGGAGATTTACAAGGATGTTGCCTGGTTTGAGGGGCATGCCTTATGAGGATAGGTTGAGGGAGCTAGGTCTCTTCTCCCTGGAGAAACAAATATTGAGAGGCAATCAGATAGAGGTTTATAAGATGTTGAGAGGTATAGATAGTTTGGATTCTCGGAGACTATTTCCAGGGCTGAAATAGTCACTACGAGAGGACACAGGTTTAAGGTGCTGGGGACCAGGTACAGAGGAGATGTCAGGGATAAGTTTTTCACTCACAGGATGGTGAGTGAGTGGAATCGGCTGCCGTCGGTGGCGGTACAGGCGAACTTGCTGGGGTTTTTTAAGAGACTTCTGGATGAGTACGTGGGATTTAATGGGATTAAGAGTTATAGATAGGCCTGGTAGGTATGGATGTAATTGGTGCAACTTGTGAGCCGAAGGGCCTGTTTTTGTGCTGTAGTATTCTATGTTCTAAAAGCAATCAAATAAAATTAACAAACTATACACACACACACACACACACACACCCCATCATTGTGTCAGTTTTTTTTCAAATAAAGAGAAACAGAGCCCAACTGTTTCACAATAATAGCTACGGCTCAATTAATAGCACTCTCACCGCTGAACCAAGAGAGTGTCACTCCAGGGCTCGCGTGCATAAAAACTAAGGCTGATACACCAGTGTCGTACTGAGAGAGCACTGCATTCTCCGAAGTACCATCTTTCAGATAAGATTGAACCAAGGTCCCATCTGCCGGTTCAGATGGATGTAAAATATTTCATGGCATTATTTCAAAGAACAGGGAAGTTACCCTGCTTCCTGGCTAATATTCCCTCAAATCATTGAAATGATACAAAATTATCTAGTCAGTATCACATCGTTAACCATATTCATAAATGCTGGTGAGACATATGTTAACACAACCGAAGCAGAATATACAATCAGATCTAAACTGCCCGGAACAAACTGCCAAATGCAGAACATATATTTACAAAAGTGTAAGTACCCATCATTCTCAAACTATTCTTCCATGAAAGTAGCAGCCTGCAGGAAAGTTAGGTCTAACACCTTTTGCATGGATCTGCCATCATGAATGAACATTTAGCTCATTTTAACCCAAAAAAGCCTCCAAGGATAACAGGAAGTGATAAGGCTAACATACCTTCCTGTAACATTGCAAGATGTTTTGGTCATATTTCCCCTACAGATAAAAAGAAAAGGGAAAATAGCTGCATTTGTGCTTGGCATTTAGGGGGAGAGCAAAAATGAAACAAAAACAGAAAATGCTGAAAAATTTCTGCAGGTTTGATGGCAGCTATGTAACGAGATTAGAGCCAACATTTCAAGTCCAGATGACTCTTTGTCAGAGCTGAAGACAAAAAAAGGATGAGATTTATACTATAAGGGCGGTGGGGGGCAGGGGACAGTAACTGAGAGGGATGCAGTGACTGGGAACATAAACAGCAGAACAAAGGTGCAGTGTATCAAAGGATAACAAGCATATGGCAAATGGCTCTAGTGAGGTGGAGGGGTGGTGGTTAAACAAGATAGAAAGAGAGATTTTTAAGAAGTGGACAAATGACATGCTGGAAGAAATGGAAATTTGAAATAATATATTGTAATAAAAATTATTAAGTGTTAAACAAATTTCAAATAATTGAGGATTTAGGATGCTGATAAAACTATTAGCACTAAGTGAAATGACTCCAGATCAGACTTGCAAGCTAACAGGAGAACCGTCTGCATAAAAACACATATAATCATGGTAAAAAATTTAAACAAGCAAGAGATTTGAACAAGTATTCCTGGTTTAAACCTGTATTTTGGATTTTAAAGGGTATTTTTAAAGTAATCTGTACACTTTAGCCAAAATGTAGAGCTGCACTATCCTAGTTCCAATGACGGCATCTCTACAATTTGGCTAAAGTGTACAGATTACTTTAAAAATACATGTTTAAATCAGGAATACTTGTTCAAATCTCTTGCTTGTTTAAATTTTTTACCATGATTATATGTGTTTTTATGCAGACAGTTCTCCTGTTAGCCTGTAAGTCTGATCTCGAGTCATTTCACTTAGTGCTAGTAGTTGTATAAATGTCCTAAATCCTCAATTATTTGAAATTTCTCTAACATTTAGTGGTTTTTATTACAATATATTATCTTAAATTTCCATTTTTTCTAGCATGTCATTTGTCCACTTCTTAAAAATCTTGCTTTCCATCTTGTTTAACCTCCACCCCTCCACACACCTGACGAAGGAACCCTATTTCCAAAAACTTGTGGGATTAATATCAAATAATCTGGTTGGACTTTAACCTAGTGTTGTGAGACTTCTTATCCACTTTAGCCTAAGACAGACTGGTCCAGAGCATGATGGGATGAAAACAGTAAGACAAACCACATTCTTTTGAACAATGAAACCACAGAATGTATATATTCTTATCAGCATAAGTTATGGATGGTATGGATTCCCAAAGTCACAGTATGAACAGAGCTGTTCAATTTGTGCTGATAAGACAGTGCTTCTCAGACATGGGGACATCAACTAACTCAACCATTAACTTAATTGAAATTTGGTGAAAACAGTACTTTGAACTCTACAGCTAAGTGCCAGGAGTTGCTAAGTGACAGGGGGAAGAAGCATCTGCGTTCTATGGACCAATGAAATCTCATCACGTCAGAGGATAGAATGTAATTGGCTAATGTATATGACAACTGTGAACAATAATTTGTACCAGTGATGACTGGTTCATAACTAATGAGAAGGCAGGAAAAGCGAACTTGCAAATGCTTAATTGTTCTGATGAATGTATTTTAATTTCAGAGTGGTACTCAAATGCTCGGGCCTTCCCTTCAGAGAAGTGTTAGGCTGCCCAATGCCATCGCTCCTAGCAATTGTTGGTCAAATAAAGATGCATCTTTAACCTGGATACTGACTTCACGAGTCTTTGTATTAGCTGAGTTTTGGCAATACCTAGTATCTAAAAAAACCCCACAAAACTAAGATAAAAAGAAATAAAATAAATGGATATGGAGCAGAGGTGAAGGAGATACTTCATGCTCTAAAGTTGTTGAACTTAGTGTCAAGTCCAGAAGGCTGTAAAATGCCTGATCGGAAGATGAGATACTGTTCTCTAGTTTGCATTAGACTTCACTGGACATTGCAACAGGCCAAAGATGGACATATAGAGTAGAATGGTGTCTTGAAGTGGCTGAGATTTTGTTTGAGATTCCAGCATCACAGTATTTTGCTTTGAACAAAAATAAAAGATGGTAAGCATGTTGTTCCAACTGGTTGAGGACGATCCTTCTCCTCAATTGACCATCACCTCTGTTTAAAAGAGGTTACATTTGCCAATTCAAAGTGTTTACATATAGTGATTATAAAGAATTAGTCAGATAAATTTTTGAGCTTAACAATGGAATGAGTTATTTTCTTGCTAAACACTGACCTGGACAAAATATAAAAATACACATGCATATACAGAAATTACACAGGTAAATACAGATTACAGTGTAGAGGGGATCGATGTGACTACGTTAGGGTGCATAAAAGTGTTCACAGTTTGTCTGACTGCAGATAGAATTCGAGGGGTTTTTTTCCTGAATTGAGTTGAATTAAAGTTGTAATTTTACATTTGGCTTCTTTAAAGATGTTGTGAAATCAAATTCTTGTTAAATGTTCTCTGCAATGAAGACACAATCAAATGTATCAAACAAGACAGTAGATAAAGTGGGAATGTCAGCAACATTAGATACTGGTGTAACAACAATGGAATGCTACATGATTATGTAACAGATCTGAAAGGAAACAGGAGGACCACTTGCGTAGAGGTACTGAATATCAACAGACATTCACAAAGACAGAAATGGGTTTTATAAACTACAGTCTGAAGTAGCTTTAGACTAATCCTAAAGAACCCCATCTAAACTCTGAACACAGGGTGAAGCATAATGCAGTGCAAGGTCTTTAAACTGATGAGGGGGGAAGCCAATCCAAGGACATCCAGGTGCCCTTTCTAATCCTACGTCACTGCATCCAGCCCATAGCTTACAGCACTTAAGCTGCAGATCCAGATACTTTGTTAAAAAAAAGGCTAGAGTTTCTGTCTCCACCATCAACTCAGGCAGTGAATTTCAGATACCCATTACTGTCTATGGGTGCTGGTTCATTTTGCAGGTAAAGTAACTTCATAACTCATGTCTGGCCCAGCCTTGTCAGAAGTTTCTTTTGGAAATGAACATCAATACCCAGTTCAGTTTTGGGAGAGATGGATTATTGTTCCACTATTGTTTAATATATACTGGGTTGCGAGTGTCTGCCCCAAGGGGCAGAAAGAAGATGGATCAACACCAGTGAGCGATATTGAACTCAAAGCCTCAGCAACAGATACAAATTAGTGTCTAAAATGGAGTCTGTAATTTCTGTGAAAAGGAAAATAGTTAACCTATCAGGTTGATGATCTGAAGGGCGTGGAGCAAGGAGAGGGAAGGAAAAAAAATCTCTGAAAGGGTGGAAAGTAGGAAACATTGAATGACAAAAGCGTTGATGCTACCAAGCAAAATGAAGAGTCATGGAATGAAAAACAAAAGTGGCTGGAGGAAGTAATAATCATGCAAAAAAAATGAATTCTCTCCACAGCTTTCTAGTATTTTGTTTTTATTTACAGCATCCACAACACTTTACACCTGAATATGTAATTGCACATTAAAAGAAATTTTTGATTTGATTGTCACATGTATTAGTATACAGTGAAAAATATTGTGTTGCATGCTATAACAAACAACACATACCATTCATAGAGAATGGTCAAAGCTAGAGTGTAGAACAAGACAACTTAATGCAAGATCAACTAGGTCCATTCAAAAGTCTAATGGCAGCAGGGTAGAAACTGCTTTTGAGTCAGTTGTTATGTGTCTTCATACTTCTGTATCTTTTTCCGGCGGAACAAAGTGGAAGAGAGTATGTCATGAGTGCATGGGGTCCTTAATTATGCTGACTGCTTTTCCATGGCAATGGGAAGTGTAGACAAAGTCAATGGATAGGAAGCTGGTTCATGTGATGGACTTGGTTTCATTCACAAGCCTTTCTAGTTTCTTGTGGTCTTGGGCAAAGCAGGAGTCACACCAGACTGTGATACAACCAGAAAGAATGCTTTCTATGGTGCATCTGTAGAGATGGACAGAGTTGTTGCAGCCATGCCAAAGTTCCTTAGTCTTTTGAGAAAGTAGACGATTTTGGTGGGCTTTCTTAACAATAGTGTTGGCGTGGGGGGGAGCAGGATAGGTTGTTGACACAGCAGAACAACTGGATGGTAATTGCATAATTGTAGATTGTTGGTTCATATTATACCCTATATTAAAATGTTAAACACTAGGCAAAATGCTCCTTCTGTGGGTAGGAAGGGACAAGGATGCTAAATCTCAGTTTTCTTAAATATAACCAGAAAACTGCTGCACAACAGAGGTATGTACATGGATATGGACAGTGATAACATTTTTATATCTTTTATAATCTTTTAAAGATCTAAGCTTAGCAAAAAGGCAAAATAAGTTAAGATCATTTTAAAATATTTTGAGCAATTATATTAATTGTTTCTGTGCCATTTCCTACCTTTTTATTTCTATGACTTAAACAGTTGCTTATTGATAATTTAACTACTTCCTGTAGTTGTATTGGAGTTACTCAATTCAGATTGGTTAAGAGGGTCTTAGACTCATGGTATCTTTCAACACAGGTGAAGGCTATTCAGCCATCATGTCTAATCTGGCTCCTTGAAAAAATTTTTCAATTTAAATCCCACTTTAATCCACCTTTAATATTTGAGGTACAATTTATAACATTTTTTTCTTCTCACAAACTTCACAAATTTGTCAAAGTCACAGGTGACTAGATAAGAGTCTGATGTGTAGAATGAACAGATACTCCAAACTGCTGCATCATTCTGCACAGGCAGTGTAATTGAAACATTGCTATCACCTTTGGAAATATTGCTGACAAAAAGCTGATGACAAGTTCCCATAGATAATTTTCTTCTTCAGGCTAGTTTGAGGATTTATAAACAATTCATTCTGTTTGATTTATTTCCCTTCTACAATGCACCAATAAGTCAGAATGCCTACACCAATAATGACTTGACATTTAAGTGAGGTCACAAGGGTTCTGATCACAAATGCTGCTAACTATGATATTTGCTCTTCTGAGAAGATTTACACATAATATAGATGTCTTTTCACAAGATGAAACTCTTGCTGCAAATTTCAAGAAAACATACAACATCCAGTAGCCTCTAACGAATGCATGCATCTTCCAAGATTTAGAACAAACACCTCCCTGGACAATGCTTCTGCAAAATGCCTCCAGGTAATTCATTGAACATTTGGCTGTTTTATGCAAAATATCTAAATTTATTCATGACATTTCAAGGCAGACACTTTTCTGAACATTCAAAACAGAGCTTGCGTATCCTAGTAAAATATAACCCCATGATTTTTCCTAAAAGATTTTCACTACTATAGAAATGCCACTTTAAACATTGCCTTTTTCCAGCTCTGCCTTATCTTATTTACTGATTGACAGGCTATTTGGCTAATGACTGCTCTTGCAGCAAGTTACCAAAACAGCATTAAGAGTAGCACCGGGCACGATTAAATTGTACTGGATTTCAGAAATGCAAAGCAAAGATAATGAATCCAGAGAGGGGAGGTGGATGTTAGGAAAACACTGGAATGTCATCTAAAGTCAGGAATTTCTCATCCCTATCTTTATAAAATTTTGTTACTTTTGAATGACTCTGGGCTTTTATCTGAAATTTCTATTTTCCACTTCTGAAAAAGTTATTTACAAATTCTATGACTTTTCTAGCTTTTTCATGATCCACTGAAACCCTGTCAAAACAGCCCCATCATCAAATTTATAATAAGCTGAAAAACAGGACTGAAAACCAACTACAAAAAAAAAGCATTGTGCCAGTTAAAACTTTTACTGTGCTATATTCATTAGTTTGCATTTCCGTCAATGAGAAGCACAGAACTACTACAGTGCAGAAGGTGGCCATTCAGCCCAAAGACTCTTCTCCAACTCAGCATCTTACCAAGGTCATCCCCTCTATCCTATCCCCCTAACCCTATGTGTTTACCATGGCCCATCCACTGAATCTGCACATCTTTGGACTGTGGGATGAAGCTGAGCACCCTTAGGAAACCCATGAAGATACAGGGAGAGCATGCAAACTCCACACAAACAGTGACCGAAGGCCAGAATTGAACTTAGATCTGTGGGGCTGAGAGGCAGCAGTGCTAACCACTGCATTACCATGCTTTGAAGCTACAATATTACCAAAAACAGACTTTCTGGCCTTAGTTGAACCTTCATAATCATATTCATTTTTCTGTAATATTTGTAAAGAATGTGTCTTAAATTTAAAGTTTATTTATTCATGTCATAAGTAGACTTACATGAACACTGCAATGAAGTTAGTGTGAAAATCCACTAGTCACCACACTCTGCCGCCTTTCACATACACAGAGAGAATCCAGCATAGTCAAAGTACTAACCAGCACGTCTTTCGGACTGTGGGAGAAAACCAGAGCACCCAGAGGAAACCCACGCAGGCAAGGGGAAAAGTGCAAATTCCACACAGTGACCCAAAGCTGGGACTCAAACCGGGGTTCCTGGTGCTGTGAGGCAGCAATCTAATCACCATGCTGCCCGATGTTTATTGGTTTTCATTTATTTTCAAGGAGGAGTATTTTTAAAAGGAATTATTTTTCCACCATCAGCTCTGGCTCAGTTTGACTAATGCAATACTTCAATTTAAACAACTCATTTCCCTGACATTATACTTCAGTCTCCTGAATTCTGAATTCATTCACAGGCAGAATGACTGGAAAATTGGTGTTACTTGATTACACAGAATAAATGTTAAGGACATGAATAACAATGGATGGAAGCAACCACAGCATTTGATACAGCCATTCTCATCTATAAAGATGAATGTATTCAAAAAGGACTTTTTAGAAAGATCGACACATACAGGAACTAACATACAATTACATTTCGAACTGAAGATCTAAAATTTGATTTTTTTTAAAGTAGCACAAATATAGAAAAAATTCTGTTTGGGTATGAAGATATTAAATGGGTAAAAAGGGCCAACCTCTGGAGGTTATAAATCAAGTGTAGTATTGACATGCTGCACTTGCTTGAAGTCATTAGGTTACATTTTAGCTTCATTTGAAGCAATTTGTAAAAGCTGCATCTTGGCCTTTTGGCTAAAATGTAAATGAGATCAAGCCTCAGAGGAGGAGCTATGCCTACTCCAATCAGCTTGGATCATGTAGATCAAACCCAAGACAGGAGGCGAGAGCCCTGTCTTGTCAGCTTGAATCGAAAAATGTCTCAACTTGTTGGGACTCTAAATTGGACTTGATTTGATTGGATTGGAATAAAAAACAAATACCTTACTGCAATAGAATATCTAGACATAACAATGAAAGAATAATAATTCTGATTAGGAAATGATTATTTTCTCCTCAAAAGACAAAATAAAAATCTCAACAAAGACAGTATTGTGTAACATTACAAAGCACTGCCCCAATGCTCCCTAAATTACACAATCAATCCACAAGTGAATTAAATTCGCTGACACTGACAATTAAACACCTGAATAGAAGGGAACATAGGCAATAAAATATGAACAAGAAAGTTCATTTATCCTTCCATGACCTTTCTTTCCATGTACCATGTCCATTCAATCTTCAGGGAACGGTGTCTTTAAATATTCCCAGTTCTCCACCCATCTCACTTCCAAATTCCAGTTTCTTCAGAATCATAGAATAGTTACAATACAGGGGGCCATTCAGCCCTAACCTTCTCCTCTGCAAGAGCAACTTAGCGAGTCCCACTACCCAGTCCTTTCTTCACAGCACTGCATTTTTTTCTCCTCAGATCTTACCCTCTTGAAAATGCCTCCATCATTCTTACAAAAGGATCAAAATTCTCTGTACTATCAAAATGCTGGATAAAAAATTCAAAACAACAGAATTTTGTAAAGTATGGATGACTACTGGTGGATAAAAATCTTTCAGAATTTTGCAGTATTTTTAATCTATTTGTGTTTGCAATTGCAGGATGTCAGTTTTGAGCTTGGTTAGAATCAAGTGAAGCCTAACATTCAAAGACCGTAACTTGGAATTTTTGAACAGGATGGAAGCAATGTACAAATGCATGCCGATATATGGAGCTATGTTCAGTAACTGAGTTGTATTTCATCCTATTACTAAGACTTAAACTTCCTATGACTGCATTTCCCTGCTAGAAGCAATTATTTAGTTCCCAATTTAACAAATACCAAACTAAATGGCTAGTTTGAAGAAGTGCCATGATAAGTACGGCAATTTTAATGTGTGATGCTAATTAAGTGTACACGTACAAAATATTTATAGATAATTAATCAAAGTAAATGATTCTTTAGTATGCCAATTCTTCCCTCCCTCAGCAAATGTGTGCATGTCCTTGTGTAGGAAGGCTGAATGGCATCCTTAACATAATAAAATACCATAATCACAAGAATGAAATGAAACAAAAGTTGACACAAATACATGAGATATTAAGACAGGTTAGGCAAAGAAATACACACAAATCATTGAAAGCAGAAACAAATATTTCAGGTTAATAAGACCACAAAAAAGTATTGAGGTCCAATTCTAGAGTGGCAGGGGGTTCTGTTAAACTTTTATAGCATTTTGTTTACTTATCACATGGAATAGTATGAATAATTTTGCTCCATATTATGAACAGGTTATGGAGGTATTCAAGAAGGTTAAAAACAGGTTCATTAGAATTAGAGGTGACACATGTCAGCAAAGGCTAAATAAACTGGGACTATTCTCTAGAATAGTGATCTGAATAAGGCTTTTTAAGATATTGAGTCAGATAGCGTAGATGTTTCTTATTGCAACATGACCAGAAGTAAGGGCCATAAACGTAGGATAGCCACTGATAAATCCAATGGGTAATTCAGGAGAAACCCACTTGGCAGAGTGATTCGAATGTGGAACTCGTTACTACAAAAAGTGATTGATGGGACTAGCATACAACCATTTCAATGCACCCTGGATAGTCACACAAGGGAGACAGCAGAATATTTTGATGGGTTTAGATAAAGGTGGTAAAAAAGGTTTACCTGCAGCATAAACGCTAGCATGTACCTGCTGGATCAGGTGGCTTGTTTCTGTGTTTCAATATGAGATACTTGTGTTTCTTAATTACCATGATGTGGAGATGCCAACACTGAACTAGGCTAAACATAGTAAGAAATCTCACAACACCAGGTTAAATCCAACAGGTTTATTTGGTAGCAAAAGCCACGAGCTTTTGGAGCACTGCTTCTTCATCAGGTGACTGACAAAGGAACAGGGGACTCTGAAAGCTAGAGACATTTGCTACCAAATAAACCTGTTGGACTTCAATCTGCTGTTGTGAGACTTCTTACTGTCTTAATTACCCACAAACCTGACCATTACATTTTAATTAAACTTGAACATTAGTTATTGAACATTCAGTTATCAATGAAACAACGTCCACAAATTAACAGCATCATCATTCCCTACGAAATGACAAACTCCTTGAACAGAAAGTTTGGGTGGGTGGGGGAACCACTTTTCAACAAACCTCGAGTCTTCACACATTGGTTCCTGTCAAACAAAAGTACATATGTTTACTTCTGCTTTTAATAAACTAGTTATCTTATTCTGAAGAACTCTATCTTTAGTTCAAAGAATATCTAGGATACTATGTGTGAAAGTTGTTGGTTTGCCACATCACGTGATTTCTGACATTCAACATCCTGTCACAGTTTTATCATCACGTACAGAACTAGGGCAGTATTATCTAAACAACTCTATTCTGAAAAGGAATTCAGCTCTGCACCAGAACATTTTACGTTATTCTTTGGCATTCACATAGGCAGTGGGGGAAAAAAACACAGCTGTAACATTAAGTGCAATACTAGGCTGCGACAAGCCAAGGAACAACTGCTCAAAGCTGCCCAAGGAAAGCAGTTACTGTGTTGCAAACTTTAGAATTTAGGAAAAAGCAAAAAAAACCATTGGAAATATGAAATAAAAGCTCAAAATACCTAGCTGGTAAGACAATAAGATTTACATTACATTTACATTAGATTTAGGCAACTAGGGACTGAGATAGCGCTGGAAGCTTATAGAGAGTGTAGACGGGATCTAAAAAGGGGTATTAGAAAGGCAAAAAGGGGCCATGAGGTGGCTCTGGCAGGTAGGATTAAAGAAAATCCAAAGGCATTTTACACCTATGTAAGGAGCAAAAGGATGGTTAGAGGCAAGATTGGACCTCTTAGGGACAGGGGAGGGGATCTATGCTTAGAGCCTGAGGGAATGGGGGAGATCCTGAATGAATACTTTGCGTCGGTATTCACGCAGGAGACTGGACAGATGTCTGTGCCTGATGTTGACAAAGTTGAAGATTGGTTGAGGGAAATAAGGATTACGAGGAAAGAGGTGTTGGGGCTGTTAGGCAGCTTAAAGACATATAAAGCTCCGGGGCCTGATGGCATTTACCCCAGGCTGCTAAGGGAGTTGAGGGAAGACTTGGCTGGGCCTCTGACGCAAATCTTTGTCTCTTCCTTGGACACAGGTGAGGTCCCAGAGGACTGGAGGATAGCAAACGTAGTACCGTTGTTTAAAAAAGGTCAGAGGGATCACCCAGGGAACTATAGGCCGGTGAGCTTGACTTCAGTTATAGGTAAGCTAATGGAGAGGATCCTTAGGGACAGGATGTATGAGCATCTGGAGCGCTGCGATCTGATCAGGGATACGCAGCATGGCTTCGTCAAGGGGAAGTCTTGTCTTACGAATCTGGTGGAATTTTTTGAAGAAGTGACAAAAACAGTTGATGAAGGACAGGCTGTTGATGTCGTCTACATGGATTTCAGTAAGGCGTTTGACAAGGTGCCTCATGGTAGACTGATAGAGAAGGTGAAGGCGCATGGGATACAGGGTCGGGTATGTAGATGGGTCGAAAACTGGCTCGGAAGGAGGAGACAGAGGGTAGTAGTGGAAGGCTCTTTTTCCAGCTGGAAGCCTGTCACTAGTGGAGTGCCACAAGGCTCAGTACTAGGTCCTCTTCTATTTGTGGTCTACATAAACGACTTGGAAGTAGGGGTAGGTGGTGAGATCAGCAAATTTGCTGATGACACCAAGATGCTTGGATTGGCGGGTACAGAAGAGCAGTGTCAGGCAATACAACAGGACATAGACAGGTTGGTAGATTGGGCAGATAGATGGCAAATGGAATTTAATCCGGAAAAATGCGAGGTGATGCATTTTGGCCGGAAAAATGTAGAAGAGAATTATAGGATAAAAGGTAAAACTATAAGGAGCATAGAGACGCAGAGAGACTTGGGGGTGCAGGTTCACAAGTCTCTGAAGGTGTCCTCACAGGTGGAGAAGGTGACAAAGAAGGCGTATAGTATGTTAGCTTTCATAGAAAAGGGTATAGAATATAAGAGTAGGAGTTTGATGTTGCAGTTGTATACAACTTTGGTTAGGCCTCACTTGGAATACTGCGCCCAGTTCTGGTCTCCGTACTATCGGAAGGATGTGGAGTCCTTGGAGAGAGTGCAGAGGAGGTTTACCAGGATGCTGCCTGGTATGGAAGGACTGTCCTATGAGGAACGATTAGATAGACTGGGGTTGTTTTCCCTTGAAATACGTCGGCTTAGAGGGGATCTCATAGAGGTGTATAAGATTATAAGGGGTATAGATAGAGTAAATGGAGGTAAACTTTTTCCACCTTAGAAATGGATAGGACGAGGGGTCATGGCCATAGGGTGAGGGGGGCTATGTATAGGACGAATATTAGAGGGCAGTTTTTCACACAAAGGGTAGTGGGGGTGTGGAATGCACTGCCGAGTAAGGTGGTGGGAGCAGGCACGCTGGGGCTGTTTAAGGGTCTCTTGGACAGCCACATGAGCGGTATGCAGATAGAGGGATATATTAGGACTGTTTAACTACGGCTTTTTTCCACAGGTAATTCGGTCCATAATTTGAGCACGCATTCGGCAGGTGGTGCGGGTACAGCTCTTGGATGTTGATTCATGGGTTGCCTGGTACCTCATGTCGTATATGAGTGCTTTATGTGGACCACCTGAAGGGCACCATGACAGCTCAGAGACTATCGATGTGGCTGTGCAGACACTTGGAATTGGGCCGGTGTCTGCGGGAGTTTGCGCGTTCTCCCCGTGGTTGCGTGGGTTTTCTCCGGGCACTCCGGTTTCCTCCCACAACCCAAAAAATTCGCTCTTAGGCTGATTGGGTAACAAATTGTCCCTATGGTGAAAATTTTCCAAATTAGGATTAATATATATACTATTATA
The DNA here is from genome assembly GCA_024679065.1 of Sphyrna mokarran. Classification (NCBI taxonomy): domain Eukaryota; kingdom Metazoa; phylum Chordata; class Chondrichthyes; order Carcharhiniformes; family Carcharhinidae; genus Sphyrna; species Sphyrna mokarran. The sequence goes on from JAGIQG010000004.1 coordinate 49,419,089, forward strand.
TAGGACTATTAAAATAGGATAATGATTTGGTATTACGGTGGCGCGGGCTCGTTGGGCCGAAGGGCCTGTTTCCCGTGCTGTGTTGCTTTAAAAAAAAATAAAGATTCATGTTTGTCCAAAGGTCTGAATAAGCTAGACACAACAATTTTTACGTAAGTACAAAGTTGGGTGCAGGGGAGGGGGAAGCAAAGAACAAAAAAGAGAAGCACTTCAATAGGATGGAAGACAAGAGTAATTAAATGTCAATAAATCATCTTGCAGAGAATCATAGTTCTTAATGGGACTATCATCCCAATATAAAACATCAATTTTCCCCCAAAAGTAGCAGCATCTTTAATGCAATAAAACATTGCAAGTCATTTTACAGAGGTATCATTTAAAAAGACATTAAACCACAAAAGGCACAATTAAATCAACTGACCCAAAAATTTGGGTCAGAAAATAATGTTTTAGAAGGAAAGCAAGGGAGAGGGATATTGAGGTTCATGCAGAATTAACACAACATACTACCAGAAGCTCAAGGCACAACCAGTGGAAATATTCAGCAAAAATTGCTCAATCTATATTTCTTCTTCCCACTCTACAGACTGCACCATGAGCAGTCAATACAGTATGCTGAATCGAAAAAAGTACAAGCAGCTGTTTTATCTGGAAGAGGTGCTTGGCAAGAAGGGAGGCGATGAAGATCAAGTGAGACATCTTATTCGGTATGGTAGCACAGTGGTTGGCACTGCTGCTTCATAGCGCCAGGATCCAGGTTCAATTTCCAGCTTGGGTTACTGTCTGTGCAGAGTCTGTACATCCTCCTCGCATCTACATGAGTTTCCTCTGGTTTCCTCCCACAGTTTGAAAGACGCACTTATTAGGTGCATTGACCATGCTAAATTCTCCCCCACTGTACGCAAACAGGTGCCAGAATGTGGCGATAGGAGATTTTCAAGAAACTTCATTGCACAATTAATGTAAGCCTATGTACGACACTAATAAAAGAAACTGCTGGAAGATGCAGCGTGTGTTGGAACAATCAAGCAGGGCATCGCTGAGGGACTGGCCCCTTAGGAATGCTGAACCCATGCTTCACACCGGAGGTGATAGAAATGGCAGAGGATGATTCAGTGAACATGCATACTAGTGGGGCAGAAGATGGGACATATCTGAAAGGGGTGGCGGAAAAACAGCTAGAGTTTAAAAGTGATGGAAAGAAGATGGTTGCATCTTTTACAAAAATATATTTTGCATTGTTAAAGCATCATTGACGGAGGGAGAATTTCCACAGGGAGTTCTTCCAACTCTGGCTTCCTTTGGGGCAAGTCTCAAAGCAAACCCAGAATATAATGAAATTCATTTACGACACCATCCAGGAGCTTTTAGGCCTCTTCAGTCAAAGTTAGGGCCCACGGTGAAGAGAACTCTACAGAAAGTCAGCCATGGTTTGCACACTAAAACTGCACAAAATAGAATTAAGGATTGAAAGATAATCTCCAACTCTGCCCCAAAGTTGAATATTAAGGGGGAAAGTGTTACTCAAAATGATTCGCAGTGAAGTAAACATCATTTAAACAATTAGGGTAAAGAAAGAATATCCAATTGTTTCAAGCCAAGGTCATTTTATGAAATAAAATGAATTAATAAATAATTTACCTCTAATAGTTGTACATAGCACAGCTGCTCAGAGTTTGCTGCTAACTTACACTGTGACAAAGACACTAGTTGTTTACAAATAATGTTTATCTTGTGCATGTTTGAGGGATACTTTGTCACTTGAGGAACAAAACCTAACTTGTGTGTCCTTTTGGAAGGGATACATTGACAGAACAAGTTAACAATTCAGTATTCCACGTGCTCATTTACAAAAAAAAGCATCACCTGAAAGTTGAATGGTAATAATTCACGATTGAACAGTGCTATACACGTACACACAATTTTAATAATTCACTTGTTAAGCTACACTTTGTACTCACACTATACTCGACATGACCTTAGTCAACGGTTTTGTTGCATTAAAAAGCACAAGGAAATAATGTTTGCGTGGGTGAATAAACCACTTGAGCAATAGCGTAGCAAGCAGGGCCTTTGCAAACAATTTCCACAGACTCTTCATCAAAATCATCTTGATCCAGTCACAACTTACCATTCATTTACACCTTACCATTCATTCACACTTCCAATTCCCTTCTGATCAACTGTAGACTGCTCTATGGATCAATGGTTGTATACGATAAGTGCAAAGGACAATTATTTTATGAAGTCAAAATTGGACAATATTAGCAGAATGGATGCATACACAGTAATTACAAAACTGGATTTGTATTCAAGTTAACCTTGCTATTGGTGATCATTGTTAGTGCTCAAGTATTGCTTAATTAGATTAAGTGTATCACTATTTTAAAATGAGGAAGCGATACAAATCTAGTTTACTTAACACAATACTGTATAAAACATATGTCACTGCACAGAAACTAATCAGTGTACTACTATAAATTGCATCTATTCAGGAGTTAACATTGACCAGAAACTTAACTGGGCCAGCTTCAAGAATAGATTAGAGGGGAGTTCTGCAGCGCATTATTCCCTGACTCCCCAAAGCTTTTTTACCATCTATAAGGCCTTAGTCAGACGTGTGATGAAATATTCCCTATTTGTCTGACATGTGCAATTTCAATAACACTCAAGAAGCTTGACACCATTCAAAAAAAAAGCAACCTCCTTGGTTGACACCCAATCCATCATTGCAAACATTCATCTTCTCTCCATCATTGATGCAGTAGCAACTTCAGCACCTACCATCTATTAGACATATTGCACCAAGGCTCCTTTTGACAGTATCTTCCAAACTTGAAACCTCCACCACCTAGAACAAGGACTGCAGAGACACAGAAACACTACCACTATCTGCATGTTTCCCTCTAAGTTTTACACTATCTTGAATTTGAATTATATTGCTCTTCCTCCACTGTTACTGGGTCAAAATTTTGGAATTTCCTCTTTAACCGGATCTATAACCACATGGATTGCAGGGGCTTAAAAAGGAAGTTCAGATCCCCTTGAGCAATTAGGGATGGGCAATCTAAAATGCAAACGTCATCCTGCACTTAGTGTTTAATACAGTATCTTAAGGACATTTAATATAGTATTCTAAAGAACTTTGAAATATGATAGGTATAGTATTATACAATATTTAACAGTGTTATACATTTATGCTTCATGTCATACTCTATAGATCTGCTTAGTTAGTATTGTGTTATACTATGCAGAGACTAAATATACGATTATGTTCAACATACTATTGCTGTTAGTACAATACTCTAATATACACTTGATATTGTCCAATATGAAACATAGTAGCGTACATGAAATCAGAGAATGCATACAACAAATAACACTCCTTCCAAACATCCAGAACATTATCTTTCAATTTTTGTCCAGAGCCAGCAACATAACAAGTACTTAAACGCAGGAAAATGGCAAATACCATTACCAATGAGCTGCTGAATGTGCTATTACAATTATTTATACATGACCTTTAACATAATGAAACATCCAAAGGCTCTTTACAAGAGCATTATAAAACAAAGTGTGACACCAAGCCATGTAAGGAAATGCTAGGTCACAAATAAAAACTTGGTCAAAGAGGATTGGCTTAAAGAAGGAAAGCAATGTTGGGAGAGAGAGATGTCAGGGGGCAATTCCACTGCTTGGGGCCTAAGCATCTGAAGGCATGCCGATCAATGTTGCAGCAATTATAATTCGGAATGTACAAGAGCAAAGCACTAAAACAGAGTGCGCTCATACACAACACGATCTGAACAATATTCAGCGATTGGACTGATAAGTGACAAATAATGTCCACGTTACACAACTGCCTGTCAATAACTATCTCCAACAAGAGACAATCCAATCATATCCCTGTTACATTTAATTCCAGAAAGGAGGACTGCATTGAAATAGTCAAGTCGAGATGTAACTTCATACACGAATGGAGGTTTCAGCAGCAGCAGCAGATGAGCAGAAATTTATTTATTCGTCACAAGTGATGCTTACATTAACACTGCAATGAAGTTATTGTGAAATTCCCCTAGTTGCCATGCTTTTACAAACATGGAAATTGACTGTATACCATTGACTAATGGTATAAATCAGAGGTCAGCAGCTCAACTTGGGATCAGTTGACTGGGAGGGGGAACGGAGCTGGTACTCGGGAAGAGAGTTTGGAATGAGGACCAAAAACGCCTTTAGTCTTGCCAATATTTATTTGGGGAAAATTACTGCTTATCCAGTATAGGATGTCTGATAATCAATCTGATAATTTAGTGATAGTGCAGGGGAGATGATGGTGAAGTGGAGCTGAATGTTATTAACGTACATATGAAAACTAACACTTTGATTTTGCCAACGAACAGCATATAGTCAAGCAATAAGAGGGAGCCTAGGATGGATCTTTGAGGGAGAGAGCTAACAGTTTGGAGTAGGAAGAGAGGCCATTGCAAGCAATTCCCTGGCTGCAATTAGACAGATAATAGAACGAGAAGAAAAAAGTCCATCCCAGCTGGGCAACAGTGGAAAGGCACTGGAGTGTCTGACAGTGTCAAAAGCTGTAGACAGGTTGAGAAGCACCAGAAGGAAGTTTACCTTTGTCACAGTCACAATGGTGCACATCCTCAGCTAAATCTTCCAACATCTGGAACTGTGCTGGATGTTTAGGTTGTACACAAGACTAGATAATCGAACACACAGGAATAATGGTGTAAATAGCTACTAATTAAAATGATTATCTGAACCTTTCTCTTCTATTTAATTTCAATGTAAAGTCTCAAGGCAATGAGGACATGCATGGCAAGGTCAATTCAAGGACAATAATTCTTAGTACACAAATGATTCATGCTCTGGATACAGCCATCACTTATGAATGTTGTTTGGCCCATCGTTTTTCATCAAGTGCAAGTTCAGAATGCTTAACCGAACAGCTGAAGCCATTTTGGTTAACTTATCAACTTCCGTTAACAGCTGTGTTCAGAATATTCAGCTGAACCTTGACTTATCTTTTCCATTTTTGAATTGCATTTGATTATGAATTTGACCAATATCAAATATTATAAGACAAATATCTATTGGGTGTGGTATTGAAGTTGCATGGGCCACAACAAGAGAATGGTCACAGGTTGGCGCAGTAGCTGATATGTGGAAGAGATAAAGAGCTGCAAATGACTTATGCCAGGGCTGTAGTAAAGAGTAACAATGGGTTTCTGTCTGGGACATGGACAAAAAGCAACAACTGATGTGTGTCTGAGCTGCAGTGGAGGGCAACAACTGATTTATGTCTGGGACTGTGGTAGAGGACAAGGAGCCAATACTGAATTAGAAGGCAATAAAATCAACCTCAGGTTAATTCCTCACAATAAATGGCTCCTCCTGAAAGTGTATATGTTAATTCCATCAGGGACAATAGAAGACTTAAAATCACACATTCTCATGTCCAAATTCAATTACAGGATTGTCATTGGTATATTCTGAAACTGAACGACGTATCTTTTATTGAAACATTTGTTTGCTTTCCTTAAAAAAAACAAAAATGCTTGATAAATCAAATCACTTCAGAAAAAATTATACGGAATCATATCAGCTTGAGAGAATTAGCTCAAATGGTAGCACACTTGCGTAGCACGCGACAGATACTAGGATCGATGTCCACATTCACTACTTTGATTAGAGGTGGCACAGTGGCAAGCACTGCTGTCTCAGAACTCTGCGGACCTGGAGTTTGCACATTCTCCCAGTATCTGCGTGGGTTTCCTCCAGGTGCTCCAGTTTCCTCCCACAGTCCAAAGGTGTGCGGGGCAGGTGCGTTGGCCATGCTAAAATTGCCCTTCAGGTATCCTGTGATGTATAGGTTAGAGAGATTAACAGGGTAATTGTGTGGGATTACAGGGATAGGGCCTAGAAGGTGCTGGATGGCCTCCTTCTGCATTGTAGGGATTCTATACCAAATTCTTTTATTATATCCCCCTGCTTTCCACCCTATCATAGGCACTTCATTCAGTTCATTCCCTGATCTATACTTATTTAAAACTAGTTAAAGATCATCAATATGATATGGACTTAATTTCTCCCATCACAAATGTTGCTGGATCTACATAGCATTTCCTACTTATTCTATTGTATTTAAGCCTGCCCCCGATACACTAATCTTTCTTGCAGTACAATGAACTTTTATTAAGTTCAAAGGCAACAACTAAGTAAAATCATCAATAACAGCAAGCAACCCAAAGGATACAGAATTTTACCTGGATAAAATAAATCTACCGTAAAACAAACTGAGTGACAAAACAGCATTCTGCAATGACTCTATATAGAGAATGCAAAAAAGCTCTACTCTAACGAACTGTTTACATACATTCTATTGCACTTCCTTAAGCAACAAGTATAGCAGCAAAATGTCAGTTGTCACAATGTTGGTTCTACAATGCTCTTAATTGCAATGCAATGTTGTTCCATTAAATGTACTAGAAGAAGCAATGAGTGGAACAGTGGTTCAATTGTTACAAAGTGAGATTTAAAAACATATTAGGTACAACAGGCATTTTACATTGCCCCAGGACAAATTGTAGAGTACTATAAAGTGACATAAAACATGATATAGTATTGCACTACACTGTCAACAATCTGTAACTCTGGAAACTGCAATCATTGATTGAGATCATCTCAACCATCAAGTCTTAAATTTGACTTTATTACAGGCCATTCAGCCCATCAAGTTAGGTCTGCTATTCAATGAGACCATGACTGATCTGATATAATAATCCTCAACTTCACTTTTCCACCTTTTCCCCATAATTATCGATTCCCTTACTGATTAAAAATCTGTCCATCTCAGCTTTAAGCATACTCAACCCAGCCTCTACAGCTCTCTGCAGTAAAGGGTAAGACAAGATAATGCAGATCATATGGAGGAATAGAAATGTTTAAAATTGAGTTGAGGTATGCAGAGGGGTATGTACTGTATGGTGGGGTATGTACTGTGAGTTATTATGAAGAAGGGTGATGGGAGTACAGCCAACTGCAGGATAGAATACACACAAGGAACGTTCAGCCAATTAGAGATTAAGTTAGAGTGGAGGATATGAAGCTGGCAACGAGTGAGTTCAGCTGTTTAAGAAAAAATTTCAGGGACAAATGACTGATGTAGTGCTAAAGGAGCAAAATGTTTCGGAGTTGGAAATAAGCAATGTAAATGACAGAAATGATTCAGGGTTAAAACTTAGCTTGTTCGAAGAGGATGACTAGATAACAAGCACTTTGGTTCAGGTGGCAAGAGTGACCAGGGAGGGTAATAGGGTGAGTTGTAATGGAGAAGTTTGTGACAAATGATTAAAAGATGATGCTTCAGTCTTCCAAATATTGAGCTGAAACAGACCACAAGTTAAATGGGACTTGTTGCCAGATAAGCAGCCTAATGGCATTGGGGCAGTGGAGGACCAAGCGCTTGGTACGACCAGTATACAAATGAAAGTTGGCTCCATGCTAGAATAACTAACATATTTACTGAACAAAGTGGTGTACAATCAGGGCTTAAAAACAGCAAACGCTGGAAAAACTCAGTAGGTCATGCAGCATTCGTGGAGAGAGAAAAACAAAGTTAATGTCTACGGACAACGATTTTTCATCAGAACTATTCTGACACCTATGCACTTTGCTTGTGCAACATGATTTTAGGCCTTTTTTAAATTAATTCATGGGGGACCTGAGCATCCCTTATGCAAAGCCAGCATTTGTAACCATTCCTAATTGCCCTCAAGGTGGTGGTGCTGTGCACCTACTTGAACCATCGCAATCCACATAGTAATGCTACACCCACAGTGCTACTGGGGAGTCCCAGCACTAGTGAAGGAACAGCAATATAATTCCAAGTTAGGATGGTGTGGGGCTTGGGTCTGCTGTCCTTGTCCTTCTAGGTGGTGAAGATCATGGGTTTGGAGGATGCTGTTAAAAGGAGCCTTAGGGAGTTGCTGCAGTACATTTGTATATGATAAGTAGTGCTGTCACTCTGCATCAGTGGCAGAACAGGGTGTATGTTTATGATGGTGGATGTGGTTCCAAACAAGCAGGCTTCATTTTCTTGGATGGCGTTGCGTTTGAGTGTTGTTAGAGCTGCACTCATCCAGCAAGTGGGCAGTATTCCACCACAAGCCTTGTAGACGATGGCAACGCTTTGAGGAGTTGGAAGTTGTGTTACTCATCACAGAATTCCCAGCTCTTATGTGCTCCTGTAGTCTCAGTAGTTATATGGCAGATGCAGTTGAGATTCCAGTCCATGTAACCCAAGGATGTCGATGGTGGAGGATTCGATGATGGTAATGCCGATCATTAGATTCACATTTATAGGACGATGGTCATTGCTTGGACACTTATGGTGCAAATGTTACTTGTTATTTATCAGCCCAAACCTGAACTGCTTCTTCATTAAATAGTTGAGAATCGTGCTGAACACCATGCAGTTATCAGTGCATATCTTCAATTCTGGCCTAATGATGGAGGGAAGATCATTTATGAAGCCGCTGAAGCAGTTGGGACCAAGGCACTGTCCTAAGGAACACTAGCAGTGACATCTTGGCACTGAGAATACAATCATCCTCCTTTAAGCTAGTTGGATTCCAACAAGTGAAGGATTAGATATGAAAGTACAAAACAGGAGCAAAACTAGGTCACTCAGCTCATCAGGCCTGCTCCACCATTCAATAAGATCAAGGCTAATCTGTTTGTGTTGAGTTCCACATCAACCTCTGACAATCTTAGATTCTCTTGCCCTTGCTTTCCTGATTCCCACTGAATTGAATTCTGCTTCAGCTCCTAGATGCCACACTTCATGAAATGCTGCCTTGATATCAAAGGCAGTCACTTTCACCGCTGCAGTTCAGCTCTTTTGGCCATGCTTGGACCAAGACTGTCAGGAGCTGAATGGTCCTGGCAGAACCCAAACTGAGTATCAACAAGATTATTACTACTTGACAACATTCATGCATCACTTGCTCGTAAATGTGAGTAGACTTGAGGGTAGTAATCATAGAGGTGCCAGCATTGGACTGGGGTAAACACAGTAAGAGGTCTCACAACACCAGGTTAGAGTCCAACACATTTATTTGGTAGCACAAGCTGTTGTGATGCTTCTTATTGGGTAATAATCAGCCAGATTGGATTTGTCCTACCTTTTGCAGATAGGACATATTTGGGTAATTTTCCTAATTTTTGGGAAAATGCTGGCTTTATAACTGTATTAAGAGAGGTTGGCTTAGTGTGCCTAGTTCTGAAATATAAATCTTCAATACTACAGTTTGAAGTTGTTAGGGCTATGTCTTTTGCTGTATTCTCTGCCTTTAGCCACGTCTTGGTATCATGTGGAGTAAATTGAATTGGTTGAAAATTAGGATCTGCGATGCTGTGGATCTCAGGAGGCCAAGGTGAATCATCCACTCAACACTTCTGTTCAAGATGATTATCAATGATTTTCAAGAATGACAAACTTATAAATTAAAGATACAGCTTGTTTTTAAAAAGTAAGATGTGTCAAGATAGTTCATTCAAACCAGAATGAGCAATTGATTTTCCCTCCTGACGTGTGACACTTAGCAGATCTAAAAAAGTATTCTAGTTAAATTATTCAATATCTTGAAGAAAACTTAAGTTAGTTGCTACATTATACAACTGAAGGTAGCCACTGAGGCAAACATGCTTATGGTCCATGATACAACATGGAATCATAAAACAGTTGCAACAGTTGGAAGCCATTCAGCCCATCATGTCTGTGTCCCACTCCCTTTGCCTTTTCCCCTGTAGCCCTACAAATTTTCTCCAATTATTCAATTATTTTATGGAAGCTATGATTTGTCCTGCATTTGCCACACATTCAAGCAGTGAATTCCAGATTCTAATCACTCACTGCGCAAAAAATTCTCTCTCATGTCACTGCTCTTTCTATCTTCACTCCCTTTGCATCTTCAATCTTTAGATTTTTGTTAACACCAGTACCAGCAGCAACTTCACTATCATTTCTCTTCTATCTAAGTAATTAATATAAACGCAAAGCAAAAAAGTCATATCACTATAGATCCCTGGAATAATTGTTACCAACAATCTGCCATCCCAAAAAAAACATAAATTTACTTCTGTTCTCTGCCCTCAAGTTACCTGTCCTCTGTTGGGTCCACATTTTCTTTCACAGCACGTGTCTCAATTTCTTTTGAATTACTTATGTGGCAATGTGTGAAACACCTGCTGAAAATCTACACAGAACACTGCATTCCTTCTGGCTACATCTGAGTTCCTTGAAAAAAATTCAATTCAGTTAGTCAAGCGCAACTTGCCATTTACAATCTATTTGTCTAAACCACATTAATCTATTCATTTCAACAGATTCACTAATTTCAACCTATATTCTGAGCTCCAGAAATTTAAAATAGGGCAAGACTAACTTACCTGATACTTCCTAGTTTATCCTTTTCTATTTCTTCAAAAGGATGTAAAATATAACATGCAATTAAGAAGTTGTCAAATCAAATCTAATAATTTTTTAAAATTTCTCTGCTCCAAATATTTAATCTAAAAAATGATAACCAAACCTATAATTTCTGCAATGTATACAAGTAGTGTATATTCAATTAGCAATTTTATTGAATACTATGGTAAGCACAAGATCCAGCTTCTTTAATGAATGAAAATATAGAAAGACATAATAACTCTTCATTCTAACTTCTTCCTTTTTCCATTACAGCAGATTCCTAATTGAAAAACAAAAACCTCCTTAGAGCTGCTTTGGGCTGGTACCAAATCAGTAATCCAAGTCTCTGGAAATCTACCAAAGGCTTCTGATAAAGAACTTCCAATTTAGCAACTTGGGTTGAAAATATAGCAATCTGTTTAGCATTCTGTTAACAAAAGTGGTCAATCACTGCTCTTTAGACGCCATTCACATTCCTGTACCATCTGGCCAACAGTAATGAGGATGGCTACTTTCTAAAGCCCTGTGCAACAGCAGGCATGATTTTACTATTAAAGAAGCCAAATACACATCAGTATGTTGCACAGCAAAGTTCAAAGCTCAAGCAAATGTCTCACGTTGTTACTGTTTGACAGAAAAAAGATTTTTCGGAATTTCATTAACCTACAACCAAAGGGATCATTTCCACTTTCATCAAATCATAGAAATTCCAGAGTTCTCAGTTACAATCTGCTGTTATAATTGTAATCTACACACTCTTAACAATACAAGAGATCCTATCCATCTTACACTTTCTGCTCAGTGTCAGATGCTGCATGACTAACACTGCATGGCCTTTGCTCCCAATTTGTAAGCACCATTTCATCTACTCACACTGATGCAAGAATCATTAATTAATAAAATACAAAAAAAACTCTATTCATACAATTAGGCCACTTAAGTATACATATGGGAATTTTTATTGATTTTGTCCCTATCACAATTGGCCAGTAGTTAGCACCGTTGCCTCACAGTGCCAGGGACCCAGATTCGATTTCCAGCTTAGGTTACTGTCAGGGAGTCAACACGTTCTCCCCGAGTCTGCTGGGTTTCCTCCCACAGTCCGAAAAACGTGCTGGTTAGGTGCATTGGCCGTGCTAAATTCTCCCCCAGTGTACCCAAACAGGAGCTGGAATGTGGACACTAGAGGATTTTTCACAGTAACTTCATTGCATTGTTAATGTAAGCCTGCTTGTCACACTAATAAATAAACTTAAACAGATGCTTCATGGTTATTACCATTTTTCTATCACCATGAAAGTGTTTACCTGAAATAAGACAACAGATCTTCAGTCTGGAATTCCTTTTTTCACAAGAGAAACAAGAACAGAGGTATTAAATTCTTATGAATGGGTTTGATTGGGTAGACAGAGAAGCTGTTGCTGCTTTTGGGAGAGTCCTAAACTAGGGATCATAGTTATAAGAAAGTACTTGACTAGTATGCATCCAGCTCAGCGAGGAAGGATCTGATTTCAGAGAGTGAGGGCAGTTATAAGAAAGTCATCAATATATCCAATAAGAAATTTGAAAGAAACTTCTTTATCCACAGCGTGCTTAGAATGTGGAACCTGCTTCCACATGAAATAGTTGAGGCAAACAACATACATGCATCTAAGGCAAATACATAGGTATGAGGGAGAAGGGAATAGAAGGATATGTGGATAGGGTTAAAATCTGAGGATGGGAAAAGACCCATGTGGAACACAAACACCAAATGTTCTATTTCTGTGCCATAAATCCTATTATAATATGTAATCCTATGTGCTGTGCAAAATAATTTAAATGTGTACAATAAAGCAAAGGCATACAATTGGGATTGACAGCACAGCTACTTTTAACATTAAACACCCAAACTACATTTTCTAAAACATTCACAGAAAATCCATTCCAAATCCTTTCAAATTTCAAAATGAAAAGTGAATACTTGAGCATTCTGTAACGAAGTATGGCATTCTAGATGGGCTGCAAAATTCAGATTTACTTATTTAGTTTTCAGTTTCCAGAACATTGCTTGCAGGTAGTCCAGGGTCAGTTTTGCAGTTCTGATGTTTACTGCAATATTTTCTTACATCAAGAAGAGCTCACCCATCCAATAACGTAACACCCAAATTGCAAAGCAATACTTTACAAGTCAAGGCAACAATATTACATACCTAATGACACTGAAAGATGCAAGTCTTGTTGTTTTTCATACAACTAAAACCCAATGCATTCCCAATTACTTAAGCAGGTAATTACATAGATTTTTTTTTCTGTTGCTTCTACTGCAGATCTGCAGTCTTTGCTCTTCTCCATTCTAAAAACCTTCCTTCTTACGCTTGGTTAATTAGAACATAGAACATAACAGCACAGTACAGACCCTTCGGCCCTCGATGTTGCGTCGACCAGTGGAATGAATCTAATGACCCTCTAAGCTAAACCACTATTGTGTTATCCATATACCTATCCACTGACCATTTGAACACCCTTAAAGTTGGCGAGTCCACAACTGCTGCAGGCAGAGCATTCCATGCCCTTACTACTCTGAGTAAAGAACCTACCTCTGACATCTGTCCAATAATTACCACTCCTCAATTTAAAGCTATGCCCCCTTGTGTTTGCCATCACCATCCACTGTACAAAAAGATCATTTATTTTCTTTCTACCATTGTACACATATCAATGTATTTGCAGTTGTTACAGTATCCAGGAAGGTGTCCAATATCTAAACAAATGGTTAACAGCAATTGGCCTAACTAACTTCTGCTGTGATATGCAAGGTCAGCATGCTAGTGCCACAAGAACTACCTCCAATATCAATATAAATAGGAGCACTCCATAATAACATTGAAAAAACTCAAATCTTTTTTTCCTTTAATTAATAGCTTAAGTTTTCTAAAAAGATGACTATTTCTTCCCTGCCACTCATAAAACACAGTTGTTATTTGTACATTTAGTTTGCATTTAGCTCCCTAGTTTGTCACAATAGAATCCAGCTTCTGGATTTCTACAGAGGTTGTTCTTCAAAAGCAAGACTTGCATTTATATAGTGCTCCAAGACCACCAGTTGTCTCAGAGTGCTTTGTCATCAATTAAGTACTTTGTGAACAATAGTCACTTATGTCAGAAATGCAGGAGCCAATTTGAATACAAGTCCACCCCTCTCCTCTTCCCAATTGTAATCCGATAATGACCCAGATAATCAACATCACAAAAACAGATTTAGGGATAAATATTCGCTAGGCCACCAGGAATAACTCCCCTACTCTTCTTCAGAATAGTGCCATGAGCTATTTTCTGTCTACTAGAGAAGGCACCTCACTCCCAGTTTAACACTGCTTTCAAAAGAAAGCACCTTCAACAGCGCAGTAATCCTTCAGTCCTGCACAGCAGCGTTAACTTTGACCTCTTCTGTCAAGTTCTGGGGTGAGGCGTGAACTCAGAATGTGTAACTCAAGAATAGAGAACGCTGTCAACTGAGCTGCCTTCATGCACTCCTTCCACAGAATTCCCACAAGAAACCTGAACTCCTGGGCCTTTGACTGCCTGGTTGCCATGTATCATGATGCAGTCTGTGCCTCACTGTAATTCTTACCCAGTTTTTGTGGAACAATGACTCCATTAGAAGTTGTCAGCATCTGCTAGAAATTCCAGGGTCCAGCTGAAGTGAAATTTCCCAATCAGACCCAGGCTCCAGGCAGAAGGGCAGGCATATGTAGGAAAATTTCTGGCATGCATTTCTAACATTAAGCAACCAACAATTTGGATATGCTCAATAATTTTTTTATTTCACAATTGCAGAATATAAACTACATTTGTCTCCACAGAGACTAGAGAAACTGGGATTAATTAATCCAGAGCAGTGGTGGACAGCCTGCGGCCCAGGTACCACAAGGCCCATCAAGGCTTCAATTGCAGCCCATGAGACATTGTTAATAGTTGCCCACTTGCAGAGTTGCCACATTCCACTGGTTTCCATCCGTGTGATTTTTTTTCCAGCGGTATGACAGAAATGACATGCATGTAAAGCAAAGTGAGGTGATTACACACAATGTTGACAGTGAAAGCTATGCACTCTATCTGTGTCTATTCAAACATAAATACTTCTTTGCTTTTACCACTTGTTGACAGTTCTATTGGTGTATGATTATGCATTTTTTACAACTTATGAAATGTCTGGTGTATATTAAAAATATTCAATCTTATTCAAAGGTTATAGTTGGTGAACAATCACCCATCACTGGCCTAGAGCATAGGAAGTTATGGGAAGATTTGACAGAGTGTCCAAAACTATATGGAGTTTTGAACAGCAAACAGCACGAAACAGTTTTCACTGGCTGGACATTTGGCAACCGAAGGACACGTTTAAAATAACTGGCAAAAAAGTCAGAGGCAAGATTAGAAGAATTTATTTTTAGTAAATTTAGTTTTGCAAACACAGTCCATTGTTGTCGTCTGGCAAACACAGTCCATTGTTGTCGTCTGGCAAACACAGTCCATTGTTGTCGTCTGGCAAACATTGTTGTCGTCTGGCAAACACAGTCCATTGTTGTCGTCTGGAATTCAGTGTTTGAAAGACAGGTGGAAGCAAATTCAATCATAAAATTTCAAAAGAGAATTAGAAACATGCTGGAAAAGTTTGCAGGGCTGTGAGGAAATAACAGGACAACGAATTTTTCATAGATGGGTCGAATGATCTGCTTATATGCTGTGAGATTCTTTGATTCTGCGATAACTTATGGACTCAGTTTATATAAAGATATATATTTATTTATATATTTACCTGTGCAAAAGGAATTTTGTGATGTACATAAATGATTTGTAGGAAAACATAACTGGTTTGATTAATAAGTTTGCCAACAACACAAAGGTTGATGGATTTGCAGATAGCAATGAGGACTATCAGAGGATACAGATCGCTTGGAAACTTGGGGAGAGATAGCAGATGGAGTTTAATCTAGACAAATATGAGGTAATGTATTTTGGAAGGTCTAATACAGATAAGAAATATACAGTAAGTGGCAGAGCCCTGAAAGAATATTGATAGACACAGGGAGCTGGATGTATAGGTATACATTGAAAGTGGCAATGTAGGTGGAGACAATAGTCAAGAAGGCATAAGGCATGCTTGCCTTCATTGGCCAGGGCATTGAATTTAAAAATTGGCAAGTCCTGTTGCAGCTTTATAGAATCTTAGTTAGGTCGCACTTGGAATATAGTGTTCAATTCTGGTCGCCACACTACTAGAAGGATGTGGAGGCTTTGGAAAGAGTACAGAAAAGATTTACCAGGATGTTACCAGGTATGGAGCACATTAACTATGAGGAAAGGTTGGAGAAACTTGGTTTGTTCTCACTGGAATGATGGAGGTCGAGGGGCAATCTTCTGAAGTCTGCAAGATTGAGAGGCATAGACAGAATGGATAGTCAATGGACAAGGTGAAAGGGTCAATTTTTAGGGGGCATAGATTTAAGATGCGAGGGACAAGATTTAAAAGAGATGTACAAGGTGAATTTTTTTTTACACAACAGGTGATGGGTGTCTGAGCTCGCTGCTGAGCAGCGTAATGGAAGTAGATACAATAGTGACTTTTAAGGAGTGTCTTGTCAAATACGTGAAAAGGACGGGAATGGAGGGATATGGTCCCCAGAAGGGTAGGGGGCTTTAGTTCAGCCAGGCAGTATGGTCAGTGCAGGCTTGGAGGGCTAAAGGACCTGTTCCTGTGCTGTAATTTTTTTTGTTCTTTGATACAGTGCAGAAAATCTGACTGTTTCATGACAATTACTGCTTAATTTTGGGAAAAAAAGAGAAAGGATTTCACCTCTCATTTTTCTGCTGGCTGTCCATTTCTCATTGGCATTTGGATACTTTTTGCTCAAATAGTAACAAATCAATTATCTGGTTGGTTGAAATAATTACAGTCACGTAAGTCACCAATCACTATTTTCTCGCTTATAAATTCAGGGTTATAAATATGAGGGTTATAAATATAAATATAAATATGAGGGTTTGAAGTTGGATAAGTCCCCTGGGCCGGACGGGATTTACCCTAGGATTCTCTGGGAGGCAAGAGAGGAGATTGCAGAGCCACTGGCTCTGATCTTCAGGTCCTCGTTGGTTACGGGTGTGGTTCCGGAGGACTGGAGGATGGCGAATGTGGTCCCATTGTTTAAGAAGGGGAAGAGAGACCTTCCGGGAATTATAGGCCAGTGAGTCTTACTTCTGTTGTGGGCAAGGTATTGGAGAGAATTATTAGGGATAGGATTTATAGTTATTTAGAGAGAAATGAATTGATTGGGATAGTCAGCATGGTTTCGTGAAGGGTAGGTCATGCCTTACTAACCTCATTGAGTTTTTTGAGAAAGTGACCAGAGAGGTGGATGGGGGTAAGGCGGTTGATGTAGTATATATGGACTTTAGTAAGGCGTTTGATAAGGTGGCCCATGGAAGACTTCTACAGAAAATGCAGATGTGTGGAATAGAGGGTGATTTAGCTAATTGGATTAGGAATTGGCTGGCAGATAGAAGACAGAGGGTGGTGGTTGATGGGAGATATTCATCGTGGAGTTCGGTGACGAGTGGTGTGCCTCAGGGGTCTGTTTTGGGGCCCCTGCTGTTTGTAATTTTTATAAATGATCTGGATGAGGGTATTGAGGGATGGATCAGTAAATTTGCAGATGATACTAAAGTCGGTGGAGTGGTAGATAGTGAAGAGGGGTGTTATAGTTTACAGAGTGACTTGGACAAGTTGCAGAGCTGGGCCGAGAGGTGGCAAATGGAGTTTAATGTGGAAAAGTGTGAGGTAATGCACTTTGGCAGGAACAATAAATGTGTAGAGTATAGGGCTAATGGTAGGGCTCTTAATAGTGTTGAGGAACAGAAGGATCTTGGTGTATGTGTCAATAGATCCCTGAAAGTAGGCAGTCAAGTGGATAAAGTTGTTAAGAAGGCATATGGAGTCTTAGTTTTTATTGGTAGGGGGATTGAATTTAGGAGCCGCAGCATCATGTTGCAGCTGTACAAAACTCTAGTGCGGCCGCACTTGGAGTATTGTGTGCAGTTCTGGTCGCCACATTATAAGAAAGATGTGGAGGCATTGGAGAGGGTACAGAGGAGGTTTACCAGGATGTTGCCTGGTATGGAGGGCAGGTCCTATGAAGAGAGGTTGAAGGATTTGAGGTTGTTTTCGTTAGAAAGGAGGCGGCTAAGAGGGGATCTTATTGAAGCATATAAGATGATTAGAGGTTTAGATAGGGTGGACAGTGATAGCCTTTTTCCTAGGATGGAGAAAGCTAGCACGAGGGGACACAGCTTTAAATTAAGGGGTATGAGTTATAGGACGGATATCAGAGGTAGGTTCTTTACTCAAAGAGTGATTAGGGAGTGGAATGCCCTGCCTGCAGCTGTTGTAGATGCGCCAAGTTTGGTGGCGTTTAAGAGGTTAGTTGATAAGTACATGGAAGAGAAGGGAATGGTTTAGTTAGGAGGGGCATTGCTTTTCATTTTGGTCGGCACAACATCGAAGGCCGAAGGGCCTGTTCTGTGCTGTATTGTTCTATGTTCTATGTTCTATGAATGTGTCTGAAATATGAATTCTGAGAAAGCACCTTCAAGAGCAATGCAACATTTTGCAAGCTACATAAACTGCAGATAGATGTATTATTAAAATAGTTAGAGAGGAAGCGCTTAAGCAGGCAATTTTCAGTGAAATTATCATTGTCACACATCATGTATAGTCTAAGTGTTTGATCACATCATATGAAACAGAGACAAGAATGAATATCAAGAAATTATCAAGCACAGTAAAAACAGTAAACTGGAAAGAAGCCACAATTGAGTAACACAAAGGAGGATTGATTTAAAAATGTCTCAATCAGGGTTTTAAGATTGGAAAAGGCGAATGAAGAGAAGGGAGGAAAATTTAAAACATTGAAGAGGATGAATGATTTAACTAACAGAATGCATTTGGTTGTCCAATGTTAAGACTGTACCAGGGCACTCTAGTGAATGAATCCCATTTTTGTAGAAAGGGCTGCAAATATCCACATAAAATAGCAACAGTAACAAAGGCTAATTCTGCAAAACCATGTTTGGTACACCACACATATTGTTAATCAGATGTCAGTATTGGTTTCCCATTCTACTTTATTGAACATGATCATCCTCCAATCATTTACACGTCCAACTTGATTTTATTCCAAACTTAGCAATACCTGCTCGACCAGAAAAGCTAAAGAGGCATCCATAGAAGAAAAAGGTAGACAGGGAGATGACTGCTCTACTTGTGGGAGAGATTAAAACTAGTTGCTATGGGATATACTTTATAGGAGATGAAAACATATTGCTCAACTTTTTAGGAAAATTAGTTGCAAACTAACAAACTTTTAAAAGGCTGCCCAACAGCAATATTCTGCTGAAGGTGACCTTAACAAGAAAAGAGTGCAAGTTCTGCATCTCAGAATTAGGAAGTCCCACCCTCCAGAGCTACCAGATAATCAGTGGAGAAAGCTGCTGGAACTGAAAATTGTTCCACAAAGAAATCAGGGCAACAACAAGCATGTCCTGGGTTTTTGGAAGTGGGCAAGATCAGGCACCCTAAAGAGAAATGCTAAGATAGAGAATGGCAGTTGTGTTTTGGTAGGGACACACAAAGTTTTGGCATGCATGGGGATGGGTGGAGAGTTTAGCAGTCTTAGGGGGTGCAGTTCTAATGCACAGAGTGCAACCCCCAAAGGTAATAGAAGCAGACTGACATCCTTTAATTGGCCATTTAAGGCCTTAGTAGGTAGGAGGACAGGCAGGCTAATGAACTATCCATCCATTGTGTCTTATGTGCTACCACTCACACCCTGCCAAAAACATACTGGTGGGGGCTATAAAATCCAGCCCCATAAAAGATAAGATAATCACTAAATACAGTAAGAAATTCAGAAGAAACTTCTCTATTAGAATTCACTAGCACAATAAGTTGAATAGCATAGATATGCATAACGAGAAGCTAAATGAACACAGGCAGAAAGAGTAGAATAGAAGGGATAGACTTATGGGAGTAGATGAGGTTCATAAAAACTGGCTTGTACTTACTGGACCAAATGGCCCACTTTTGTGCTATACATTCTCTGTAAGATTATTTAAATGTCTCAGTAAATCAATCACTAAAATATTCAATTATAGTAGACAGCACAGAACTAGAGTCATAGAAACATAGAAATCCATACAGTGCAGAAACAGCCATTTGAATGATGGGAAGGGACCACAATCCCACACTTCCCCCATATCCCTACAGATTTACCTGCTAACCCCTCTAACCTACATCTCAGGACACTAAAGGGCAATTTTAGCATGGCCAATCAACTTAACCTGCACGTCTTTGGACTGAGGGAGGAAACTGGAGCACCCGGAGAAAACCCATGCTGACACAAGGAGAATATATAAAACTCCACACAGACAGTGACCCAAGCTGGGAATTGAACCCAGGTCCCTGAAGCTGTGAAGCAGCAGTACCAACCAGTGTGCTACCGTGCTGCCCCTTTTTTTTTTAACCACTAAACTAGTCCCAATTGCCTGCGGAAAGGGATAGTGGCAGCATGACTATGAAGTAACCAATGGCATTTTTTTTTATAAAAGCACAACAAAAAAAAAACAAGGTATTGGGAAATTACAGAGAGATGCAAGAACTTTAGAATAGTAACTGTGTGCCAATCTGAGAAATAACGGCACTCAGAAATTTTTGAGACGTATATAGATGTAAGTTTGAAATGTTATGACTGTAAGTTGAATAGATTTGTTAAAAAGTTTTAATTAACTCTGCACTGTTTACAATTCAAAAACATGTAAATTGCATAGTCTATGAGATTTTTATGAATGAAGTATATTTTTTGAAAAAAACTTCAGAAGTGTTAATGGGAATAATTACATTGATATAGATTGAAACAACAATAATTTAAGACAAGGGAAAAGTTTCTCAAGTGCTTTTAGAAGAATTCTCTTGATTAGTATGCATCCAGCTCAGCGAGGAAGGATCTGGTTTCAGAGAGTGAGGGCAGTTAATCTAGAGTAAAATTACTAACTTGGAGGAGTGCTAACTTCAGTGAGGCAAAGAGAGACCTGTTCCTAGTTACCCAGAAAGACTGGCAAGTTGCAACAGAGCAGCAGGTTGTGGAGAGAAGCTGCTTTGGTGCATTTCCAAAGTCAGAGCACATTGCATGACAAAAAAGATAGAGAGGAAAATGAAGCATAAAAATTGCCTATGACAGATATCTGGTTGGTAATAAAAGTGAGAATGGGGCTGAAAGAAAGTTTAGAAGGAACTGAGAAGCAACGTTGGAGTACAAAAGAATGGCAGCTACCACAAAAGAGAATCCAAAGTGTTATATAGGTATATAAATAGTAAAAGTAAAAGTAAAAGGAGTGTGTGTGTGTGCGCGTATGGTGGAAAGGGGTGGATGGAGTTGATTAGGGACCATAATGGGGATCTAAGCTTGGAGGTAAAGTGGATAGCTAAGGTGTTAATTGAGTTATTTGTATCCAACTATACCAGGGAAAATGCTGATGCCAAAGTCACAATGAATGAGGACGCGTCTGAGAACCTGAATGGGCTAAAAAAGTGATAAAAAGGAGCCAATAGATAGGCTGGCTGCACTCACCATGACCAGATTGGATGCATCCAAAAGGCATGGAAGGGTAGAAATTGCACAAATACTAGCCATAATCTTCCAATCTTCCATGCCAGGAACTTGTTCAAAACAATGGTACAATGATAATACAGTAGTTTCACCTCAATGATAGGAGAGCTTTTGATAATAATCTGGGACAAAATTAACATCGCTTGGACAAAGGTATAATAAGAAAAGCCAGTACACTGTTTAAAAAGTTTTATTTAACTCACTTGATTGAATCTTTTAATAAGGTAAATGATGGATGATGAGGATAAATGCAGTTGTTATAGTTTACATGGACTTCCAAGGAGCACTTGATGAAGAAGTGCTTGCCAGGAAAGGTGAAGCCCATTAAATAAAAGGGATAGTGGCAGCATGACTATAGAATAAGCTGAGTGTCAGGAAACAGCAGGCAGCATTGGTGAATGATTGTTTTTCAGACTAGAAGAAATAATTGCGGTTTCCCAGTGGTTAGGTATCAGACCATTGCCTTTCTTCATACTGGTGATCTAGACTGAGATGTACAAATTTGATAGTTGCCCTCTGGAAGTCCCCAACACGAAGCTGCCAGTTTTCAGCCAATTCAATTCACTCCACATGAATTTCCAGCAACCTGTGCTCCCCAGCTTGCCACATCCCGAGCCATACTGTTCCAGTGCAGCTACAACACTGGCATCTACCCAGCAATGTAGAAAATTGCATGGTTCTGCATGTTATCACATGTACTGTGCACAAAAGCCAGGATAAATCCAACCTGGCTAATCATCTCCCCGTCGGTAATCTAATGGAAGAAATTATCAATAATGTGTTCAAACAGCACGTGTTTAGCAGTAACTTGCTCACTTACACTTGGTCTGGGGTTCTATCAGTCTCACTTAGCTCCTGGCCTCATTATAGCCTTGCTTCAAGCATGGACAAAAGAGCTGAAATCCAGAAGTGAGATGAGATTGGCTGCCCTTGACATCAAGGCACCATTTTGCAAGGAGCTCTAGCAAAACTGAATGTTAATGGGAATCAAAGGGAAATCTAGTACAAAGGAAGGTGGTTGTGGTTGTTGGCAGTCATCTCAGTTCTAGGACATCGCTGCAGGAGTTCCTTGTGTAATGTCAGCTGCTTCATCAATGACCATCATAATGTCAGTAGTGGAGATGTTTGTTAATGAATGCACAATGTTCAGTACCATTTGCAAGTCCTCAGATACTGAAGCAGCCCATGTCTATAAGCAACAAAACTTGCACAATATCCAGGTGTGAGCTGACAAGTGACAATTAATATTTATGCCACACAAGTGCTAGGCAATAATCATCTCCAACAAGACAGAATCTAACTATGGTCCCTTGACATTCAATGGCCTTGTCATCACTGAATCCCTCACTATCAACATCCTGGGGCTCACCACTGACCAGAAACTGAGCTGGACTACCTATATAAATATTGTGGTTACAAGAGCAGTGAATAACTTCTCAAGTCTGTCTACCACCTACAAGGCACAATTCAAGAGTGTGATGGAATACTCTCCACTTGCCTGGATGAGTTCAGTTGCAACAACACTCAAGAAGCTGAACACCATATAGGACAAATATGCCTTTGTCCTGACATATTTGCCAGGACTGGCACCCTTTCCAGAAACATTCACTTCCTCCACCACCAATGCACAGTAGTAGCTTTGTGTACCATCTACAAGATGCACTGCAGGAACTCACCAAGCCTCCTTAGACATCACTTTCCAAATCCATGACAACTAACATCTAGAAGGATAAAAGCAGCAGATACAGGAAACACCATCACCTGGACCTCTCAAAGTCACTCATCATTCTGACTTGAGAATATATCACTGTTTCTTCATCATCATTGGGTCAAAATAATTATAGGACGGATGTCAGAGGTAGGTTTACTCAGAGGATAGTAAAGGCATGGAATGCCCTGCCCGCAACTGTTGAGGACTTGCCAACTTTAAGGGTGTTCAAATGGTCAGTGGATAAGCAAATGGTTAACATAGGAATAGTTTAGGTTAGAGGGTCATTAGATTCATCCCACTGGTCAGCGCAACATCAAGGGTCGAAGGGCCTGTACTGCGCTGTAATGTTTTATGTTCTAAAATCCTGGGACTCCCTCCCAGCACTGTGGTGTACCCACACTATGTGTATAGCACTGATTCAAGAAGGCAGCTCACTACCACCTCTCAAGGGTAATTAGGGATGAGAAATAAATGTTGGGCTAGCCTGCAAAGCCTCGGTTTCTTAAATTAATGCATTTCTGATTGGCAACAAACTTGGAAGCATTGTAAGCTGTGACGAGCACAATCCATAGACTTCAAGAAGATGCAGATAGGTGGGGTAGATAGACAAGTGGTAGTTAAATTATTGCAGAAAAGAGTGAAGTGATTGATTTTCATCTGAAGAATGAGAGGGGAATATACAAACTGAAGTGTACAATTGTAACTGGAGTGAAGAAACAGAAAGACCTGTGGTTTAGATGCATAAATAACTGAATGTAACAAGGTAGGTTCAGAAATGTTTGAAAAGGCATTTGGATCCTGGGCTTTATAAATAGAGACATATACAAAAGCAAACAAGTTATGATGAAGTTTTGTAAAACACTGGAGCAATGTATCCAATTCTGGGCACTGCATTTTCAAAAGGGTGTAAAGGGTTTAGTGAAGTTTCAGAAAAATTTGTGAGACCATTTGCAAGAATAAGGGACTTCAGTTTTATAGTTAGATTAGAAATATTTGGGCTGTTCATCATAGAGAAAAGGTTTGAAAAGAGATTTGATTGAGGGCCTAGACAGAGAGTGAGAGAGTTGTCATATGCACCTATACAGCATATGACAACAGAAGGCTTGGACAGAGGTTTACTGTAGAATATGAAGGAACATGTCAATGACTCAAGAATCTCATTACACTTCAAATAAATACAATGTGCCCTAATTCATCATAAATCTTAGCATGCTGTACAGTTTTAACTAAGTGGCTACTTGGCTGGAGATTCAACCAGCTGACTGAATGTACTAAGCTAACTTATAATGTTAATTGTAATATCACTAAAACAGGAGGAATAGATAACCAGTAGAAACTGCAGGTAAGTAGAGTTGAAAGCCATTGCTATTAAAATCCACTTCTTTGCTGTTCCATATGTCTCAGGCTGATTAATAGAAACCAAATCACCGCAAAAGCTGCTAACAAAATTTGCCTTTCTTGCTCTGTCATTCAACCAGCAGGGGTACATCAAGCTTTCATTTGTTTCAGTTCACTGCACATTAAAGAGTCAAATAATGTCAGTCAAGCATAAACCCGAAATTAGAAAGAACATGTCTGAGAACACCACAAGCATTTGTATTATGCTCAGAGTCTGACATGAAAAGTGAGCGAGTGTCAGGCCCTAATTTACATCACAGTCATTTAACAGGGACCCCCAACACAGCTGCTAAAAACATATGGCACATATACCACAGGAAGCACAGCAAATATCCATTACACAACAGACAGGAAGGTGGTGTATAGTAGTAATTGATGATCATTTCCATGCCCCCTGTGCAGATTTTTTTTCCTAGGTATCAGTGTACAGTAAAACTGCAGAATTTCAAACAGTATTATTTTCTGACTTTCTTATATTGCTGGGCACTTTTATTAATTGAGATTATGTCATCATGCCTGTTATATTCAGAGTAATTTAGCGTTTAAGCAATCTTGCTAACTGAAATAATGCAGCCTCGATATAGGACTCAATGTAGAAATTTTAAAAAACTCAAAAACAAAATTACAATTGTCATTATCACCATTTTAAGTTACTTGCATAGTTTCTGTTTGAAGGATGAATGCATCACCCAAAATTCAACCTCTGTTAGTCTGAACTTATAGCAAACCTGATTTCTAAAGCTCAGCTACTTTACCCTTGAATCCCATCAGAAAAATACTGATAGCAAATGTATCACACTGGACTGCCTTAACTGCATTAAGTGACAGTCCATTTGAAAGATTTTTTTGGGTCTTTATTACAATATGTACCTTACACTAGTAACTGTTACATCAGTAAGCAAAGTCTTTTGCTCTTGCAGATAATTCAATTCTTTTAGATTGAATTTGAAGATTAATTTATCAAACAACAGTTGCACTACACACACTTCCAGGAGAAGCTGAAAAATGTACAAAAAAAGTTGCCTACTTTTGAAACACAAAACTGATTATTCATTTAACTGGCAGCAAATGCATCATACTGGATGACCTTCAACTGAATTAAGTAGCAGTCAATTTGCAGTTTGATGGATGAAATGTTACTTACGATGTGAGTTCAAATCATAACATGACAGTTTGCAAATCTGAATACAGTTTTAAGGATCTGTGAATAAATAAAAACTGGTGTCGTGGAAGTTAAAGTCTTAAAGTTCCAGCAGATTCACTGCCACCCTTTCCTGATAATATAGCAGTAGTCGTGGCTAACAGTGACCACAATTCTGTCTACTTTAGGATACAGATGGAAAAGGATGCTTGTTGCCCTAGGGGCAGGGTGCTGAGTTGGGGGAAGGTTAACTACAGTCGGATTAGGCAGGAACTTAGGGAAACTAATTGGGAACAGTTGTTCGAGGGTAAGTCCACGCTACACATGTGGGACTATTTCAAGGGAATACTGAAAATGTTGCAAGATAAATATGTGCCGGCCAAGAGGAAAGATGGGAAAGGTAGGATTAGAGAGCCATGGATTACTAGGGATATTGAGGACTTGGTTAGGAAGAAAAGAGAGGCGTATGATAGGTCAAAGCAGCTGGGAACCGAGACAGCATTGAAGGAATATAGAGAGAGTAGGACGGAGCTCAAACGGGGAGTTAGAAGGGCAAAAAGGGGGCATGAAATGATTTTGGCAGATAGGATTAAGGAAAACCCAAAGGCTTTTTACTTCTGTGTAAGGAATAAAAGGGTGGTTAGAGGAAAAATCAGACCTCTTAGGAACAGAGGAGGGGAACTGTGCTTAGAGCCCGAGGGAATGGCAGAGATCCTGAATGAATACTTTGCGTCGGTATTCACGAAGGAGAGGGGCTTGTTGACAGCTCCTGTCTCTGAGGGAGCTGTGGACCAGTTGAGGAAAATATCCATACCGAGGGAGGAAGTGTTAGAGCTTCTAGGTAGCATTAAAACTGATAAATCTCCAGGGCCTGATGGCATTTATCCCAGGCTGCTTAGGGAGGTGCGAGGTGAAATTGCTGGGCCTCTGATGCAAACCTTTGTCTCTTCCTTGGACACAGGTGAGGTCATGATGTAAAGATGCTGGCGTTGGATCGGTTGGATTAAAAATTGGTGTTGCTAAATTCTTACTGAGTTCTTACCACCGGTGAGGTCCCAGAGGACTGGGGAATAGCTAATGTTGTACCGTTGTTTAAAAAGGGTAGTAGGGATAACCCTGGAAATTACAGGCCGGTGAGTTTGACGTCTGTGGTAGGGAAGCTGTTGGAGGGGATTCTTAGAGATAGGATGTATAGGCACTTAGAGCGTTGCGATCTGATTAGGGATACACAGCATGGATTTGTTAAGGGGAGGTCATGCCTTACAAATCTGTAGAATTTTTTGAGGAGGTGACTAAAACAGTGGACGAAGGGCGAGCCGTTGATGTCGTCTATATGGATTTTAGTAAGGCGTTTGACAAAGTCCCTCATGGGAGGTTAGTTGAGAAGGTTAAGGCTAATGGGATACAAGGACAGGTAGCTAGATGGATAAGTAACTGGCTTGGTAATAGGAGACAGAGA
Source organism: Sphyrna mokarran (assembly GCA_024679065.1). Classification (NCBI taxonomy): domain Eukaryota; kingdom Metazoa; phylum Chordata; class Chondrichthyes; order Carcharhiniformes; family Carcharhinidae; genus Sphyrna; species Sphyrna mokarran. Next base: position 49,445,990 of record JAGIQG010000004.1, read on the forward strand.
GTTATAGTGGAAGGGTGTTTCTCTAGCTGGAGGTCGGTCACTAGTGGTGTGCAGTACCAAGCAGGGCTCGGTACTGGGACCTCTTCTATTTGTAATATATGTAAATGACTTGGAAGAGGGAGTAAGTGGGGTAATCAGCAAGTTTGCAGACGATACAAAGATGGCTACACTTGCGGATAGTGAGGAGCATTGTTAGGCGATGCAGCAGGACATAGATAGGCTGGTAGCTTGGGCAGATAGATGGCAGATGGAATTCAATCCTGATAAATATGAGGTGATGCATTTCGGGAGAAAGAATGTAGGGGGGAGGTATATGACAAATAGTAGACATATTAAGAGTATAGAAACTCTTGCAGGTGAACAAGTCTCTGAAGGTGGCAGAACAAGTGGAGAAGGTTGTGAAGAAAGCATATAGTATGCTAGCCTTTATAGGAAGGGGTACAGAGTACAAGAGCTGGCCTTTAATGTTGCAGTTGTATAAAAAGCTGGTTAGACCTCATTTGGAATACTGCGTCCAGTTCTGGTCGCCTTACTACAGAAGGACGTGGAGACTCTGGAGAGAGTGCAGAGGAGGTTTACCAGGATGCTGCCTGGTATGGAAGGTCTGAGTTACGAGGAGAGGTTAGGCAAATTGGGACTGTTTTCCTTAGAAAGACGTAGACTTAGAGGAGATCTAATAGAGGTGTATAAGATTATTAAGAGGATAAATAGAGTAAACAGGGTTAAGATTTTTCCTAGGATGGACTCTAATAGCATGAGGGGTCACGGGCTTAAGGTGAGTGGGGGTAAGATATAATTTGGATGCTAGAGGGAGTTTTTCACACAGAGGGTGGTGGGGGTATGGAATGCGCTGCCAAGTAAAGTGGTAGAGGCAGGTACTCTGGAGTTATTTAAGAAATCAGTAAGAATTTAGCAACACCAATTTTAAATCCAACCGATTTATTTGATAGTAAAATTGCGAGCTTTCAACACTCTTGTGTCTTCGTCAGGCAAATGCAGTGTTATTTAAGAAACGCATAGATGGGCACATGAACAGAATGGGAATGGAGGGGTATAGAAAACGGATTTAAAATAGGGATCATGAGCCTTGGGAGTCCCTGGGAAGTGTGTAAATAGATAATGATATTGATGTACTTGTTTTTATCCTACAGGTGCTTTGGTCCACCTTGTTGTCTAACAAGGAGCATACATGCAATGGGTCATGAGAGGGCTGCTCTTGGATCTTTTTCGAGAGTATCCGAGTGCTTCACGTCGTTAGTGTACGCTTGACCTGGACCATTTGATGGGCAACACAACAGCTCAGTGACTATCGCTGTGCTGTGCAGATACATGGATTTGGGGCCTGTGTCTGTGGGAGTTTGCGCATTCTCCCCGTGCTTGCGTGGGTTTTTCTCCGGGCGCTCCGGTTTCCTCCCACATCCCAAAGATGTGCTCTTAGGCTAACTGGCAAAACAAATTCTCCCTAAATTGTCTCAAATTTGGTTTTTAATTCATAGATCTATAAACACGGACAGGGATCGTGGGTAGAGGTGGGAACATCGGGGTGGCAGCGCGGGCTTGTTGGGCCGAAGGGCCTGTTTCCCGTGCTGTTTTGTTCTTTGTTTTTTGTTCTAGTTTTAAAACAAAAAAATTCTAGTGAGATTATCAGAATAGGTCCTGCTGAAATACCATCTCAAAGCTGACACAAGCTCTCAGTGATACAAAAATGAGAGTCTGGATGACAACGTATCATTATTTTTGCATATGCATTTATTATACTTTTCCTGCATGTGACAAATATTAAGAAAGCTTTTTGAGCAAACTCATGTTTCCCAATCTCTAACTTCTCCACTCTTTCAATCAGAAGATAAGGTGACAAATTGTAGAATGCCTCACAAATAAACTGATCCAAGTATGTATGTTGGTTATGGTAAATAGATGGGCTACATTATCCAATCCTCTCAAGAATAAGTAAATGGCAACAAGAAACTTCAACAGCAGAAAAGGAACACTACAAGAAGGAGGAAAATAAACTGCAGTTATATATAAAAATACAAGAATTGCAAACAGAAATCCCACTAAGAACTCAGCAATGAGTGGCAAGAGCATTGCTTAAGAGATTTAGAACTGTCATCTGAACCACAAGAAGATTAATTAGCAGTCAACTACCAGGAAATAACAGGTAATTTTACAACAATTATAGTCTATTCATTAAAAATGTTAAATTTACTGCACCTCAACAGATAGAAGGTGTATTTACCTCCCTTCACGGTTCTGCAAATTCAAGGAAGAATTACATCAATTTAATGGGTTTTTCGGTAACATAAGCATATTCATGAGACATCATCTCTAACAACACTTTCTCTTCTCTCAACACCTTCCCGGACAAACACAGGAGTTGCATCACCTGTCCCTTTGTTTCCTCCCTTCTTGCCATTTGGGACCTAAAACCTTCTCCCTTGTAGAATGTAGCAATTTCCTTGTACTTGTTTTAATTTAGGATAATGTATTCAGCGCTCACAATCTTATTTATCTTGGGGAGGAAATGCAGATTAGTGATCACTTTTCAGAACATCTCCATTCTGCACAAAAGCAAGGCCCTGAGTTTTTGGTTGTTTGGCGTTTTAATTCCCTGCCCTACTCTGACATGGACATCTCTGTCTTCAGTCACAGAATCAGAGTACAGGACAGGCCCTCCAGTCCATCAAGTGTGGAATGACACATGAGAAATACCTGGTCCTATTGACCAGCACTTGGCCCATAGTCTTGAATGTTATAATGTGCCAATGCTCATCAAAATACTTTTTAAAGGATGTGAGGCAATCTGCCTCCATCACTTTCCCAGGCAGCACATTCTGGACCATCACCACCCTCTGAATAAAATGTCATTTTTTTCTCTCATACCCACCCTCAACCTCCTGCGCCTCATCTTAAACTTGCATCTCCTCATGACTGACCCTTCAACTAAGGGGAACTGCTGCTCCCTATCAAGCCCTCATAATCGAGTACACCTTGTAAATGTTTAATCCAAGGTAACACATCCTGGTGAATCTCCTCTGTATCCCCTCCAGTGAAATCACATCCTTCTTATAATGTGGCAACCAAAACTGCACACAGTATCCCAGCTGCGGCCTCACCAAAATTCTACACAATTCCAACATGACCTTCCTGCTTTTGTAATCTATGTCTTGATTGATAAAGAGAAGTATCCCATGTGCCTTTTTCACCACCCCACTAACATGCCCTTTCACTTTCAGAGATTTCTGGGCAAACACCCCAAGGTCCCTTTGCTCCTCAGAACATCCTAGCATCCTGCCTTCACTGAATACTTCCTTTTCAAATTATTCCTTCCAAAGTGCATCATCTCTCACTTTTCAGGATTAAATTTCAACTGCCACTTTTGCCATATTTGACCATCCCATATATATTTTCCCGTTGCCCACTCACTCAACCTCACTGCTAATCCAGCCAATCTTTGTGTCCTCTACAAATTCATTTGTGCCAAATAATTGGGGACCCAACAAAGAGAAATCAGGAGGGCAAAAAGGTGACACCAAATTGTTTTGGCAGATAGGTAAAGGAGAATCCAAAGAGCTCCTACAAATACATAAAGGGCAAAAGAGTAACAACGGAGAGATTAGGCCCTCTTAAGGACCAACAAGATAATCTAGCTGCAGATCCACAAGAGATGGTCAAGATCCTAAATGAATATTTCTCATCATATTTATTGTTGAGAAAAGCATGGATGTTAGGGAACTTGGGGAATTAAATATTGATGTCTTGAGGAGTGTACATATTACAGACAAGGAGGTGCTGTAAGTCTTAAAGCCCATAACGTAGATAAATCTATGGGACCTGATGAGGTATATCCTAAGATGTTGTGGGAGGCTAGGGAGGCAATTGTGGGTCCCCTAACCGAGATATATTTGAATCATCGATAGTCAAAGGTGAGGTGCCTGATGTTTGGAGAGTGGCAAGTGTTGTGCCTTTGTTTAAAAAGACTGCAGGGAAAAGCCTGGGAACTACAAGCCAGTAAGTCTCACATCTGTGGTGGGTAAATTGGCGGAAGGTATTTCAAGACTCGGGATCTACAAGCATTTAAAGATGCAAGAACTGATTAGGTACAGTCAGGATGGCTTTGAGAGTGAAAAATCATGTTTCACAAATTGAGTTTTTTTGAAAGGGTAACCAAGAAGGTAGATGAAGGCATTACAGTTGATGTTGTCCATATGGACTTTAGCAAGGCCTTTGACAAGGTACCGCATGGTAGGTTGTGGCATGAAATTAAATCTCACGGGATCCAGGGTGAAGTATCTAAATGGATACAAAATTGATTTCTTAACAGAAGCCAGAGGGTGGTTGTAGACAGTTGTTTTTCAAACTGGAGGCCTGTGACCAGCGGTGTGCCTCAGGGATCACAGTGCGTCCACTGTTAAATGTCATTTATATTAATGATTTGGATGAGCATATGGGGAGCATGGTTAGTAAGTTTGCAGATGACACCAAGATTGGTGGCATGGCGGACAATGAGGAAGGTTATCTCCAATCGCAAAAGGATCTTGATCAATTGGACCAGCGCACTAACAAATGGCAGATGGAGTTTAATTTAGACAAATGCGAGGAATGCATTTTGGTAAACTGAACCAGGGCAGGACTTACTCAGTTAACAGTAGGGTGTTGGGGAAGTTACAGAAGAGACTTAAGGGTACATGTTCATAGTTCCTTGAAAGTGGATTCACAGGTAGACAGAATGGTAAAGAAGGCATTCAGCATGCTTGGTTTCATTGTCAGAATATTGAATACAGGAGTTGGGATGTCTTGTTGAAGTTGTACGAGGCATTGACGAGGCCACACTTGGAATCCTGTGTGCAATTCTGGCCACTCTATTATAGAAAGGATGTTATTAAACTAGAAAAAGTGCAGAAAAGATTTACTAGGATGCTACTGGGACTTGATGGATTGATTTATAAGGAGAGGCTGACTGGACTAGGACATTTTTCTCTGGAGCGTAGGAGGCAGAGGGGTGACCTCATAGAGGTCTATAAAATAATGAAGGGCATACACAAGGTAAATAGTCAATATCTTTTCTCAAAAGAAGGGGAATCAAAAACCAGAGGGCATAGATTTAAGATGAAAGGGGAGAGATACAGAATTGTCAAGAATGGCAATTTTTTCACACAGGGGATGGTGAGCATCTGGAACAAGCTGCTCCAGAGGGGGATACAATTTTATCTTTTGAAAAGCATTTAGATAGTTGCACGAGTATGATGTACCCATGAGGGATATGGGCTAAATGCGGGTAATTAGGATTAGTTTAGCATTTTTTTTTAAATTAGGGCAGCATTGACAAGTTGAGTCAAAGGGCCTGTTTCCACGCTGTAAACCTCTATGACTGTATACACCACTGGACATTGGCTTCTAGTCACTGAGGCAGCTTCTGTCATCACCTCTGTCTCCTGCAACTGAGCCAATTTTGATCCACCTGATCAGATTACCTTGTATCACATGCCTTCTTTATTCTTCCCACATGGGACTTTGTCAGAAGGCTTTGCTAATGTCCTTATAGACATCAGCTGAACTACCCTCATTTACACATCTGGTCACCTCCTCAAAAATATTAAATTTGTTAGGCATGACCTCTCTCATGCTGACTATCTCTGATCAAATCTCGCTTCTCCAAGTAGGGATAGATTCTCTCCTTCAGAATTTTCTCCAATAATTTCCTACTCACTGGTCTGCAGTTCTCTAGTTCATCTCTATAACCCTTCTTAAATAACTGTACCACATTAGCTGTTCTTCAGTCCACTGGCAGCACCCTCATGGCCAGAGAGAATTAAAAATTTGGATCAGTGTCTCTGTAATCTCTTCCTTTGCCTCCCACTGCAGCTTGGGACCCAGTTCATCCAGATCTGGAGATCTTCCACTTTCAAGCCTGCTAACACCTCTAATGCTTTGTCACTCCTTATGTTAATTTGCTCAAGTAACTCACAGTCTCATTCTGAGTTCCATATCTTCACCCTCATTCTCTCGGGTAAAGACGGATATGAAATATTCATTCAATACTCTACCCAATGTCCTCTGGCTCCACCCATATATTACCCTCTTGATCCCTACTCTTTTCTTGGTTATCCTCGTCCCATTGACATACTTATTGATTATCTTGCAATTTTCCTACTTTAACTAGCCAGAGCTCTCTCACATCCTCTCTTTGACTTGCTAATCACTTTCTTAAGCTCCCCTTTGCACACTGCCTTGGCTGATTTGCTTCCCTTGTTAAAAGTCTCTTTTCCTTCTCATCGCATCCTGAATATTTCTGGTCATCCATAGTTCTCTAGGCTTAATACTCCTTCCTATCATGCTAGAGGGAACATGTTGGCCCCATACTCTTCCCATTTTCTTTTTGAATGCACTGCCACTGTTCTTTTGTGGACTTTCCCTTAAGTAGCTGTTCCTAGTCTACCCTGGCCAGAAACCAAATATCCAAACATCTAGTTGTGACATTTGTTGCTGGATTGACTTGTAATTGCATGAAGAGGCTAAAAAAAAAGCAGGATCTGGCCAAGGTAGATTGGGAACAGAATGCGCTGCCACTGTTCTTCTGTGGACTTCCCCATAAGTAGCTGTTCCCAGTCTACTTGGCTTGATCTTGCTTTTTTTTTAGCCTCTTCATACAATTAAATACAAGTCACTCCAGCTACAAGTGCCACAACTAATGTTTGAATATTTGGTATTTCTTTATTTTCCTTCAGATCATTTCAATTAAGCTGCTATACTGTTGCAAGACATTATTCCTAGCAACAACCACGGTCAGTGAAGATGCAAAGAAATTTCAAGACATCAACAGATTTTCTACAAGCTAAAAATGCATGTTCCTATAGGCATAATTCAATATGTTAGATGCTGAAATCATTTTACTAGCATCAGCATGGCACTCAGACTTTATTATGTAGCAGTCATAGTTAAGTAATGGCATCCATATATTGCTTCTTATATTCCACCACTGGTCTGACAAGTACTAAGCCACGCAGATCAGAAGTTCCAAGTCCAATCCTTAGTCCATGTTGCATTAACAAAGTACAACCTGGGTAACACATATGGCTTCAGCACCTGTTGACCCAGTGGGAAATCAGCCAAGGGTTCCATTATTGACTGTTAACTAATGATAAGTACACGGACATCCGATGGAACTTTGCCACAGAAGTAGCTAAAGGGAAAGTATGTTTAGGGGTCAGAAATGCACCTTGGGTGAAAAACAGATTACAGTTCAGATTGGACGCAAGCCCTCAACTAATATGGAAATAGGGTCCACAGAGCCAATGGAAGCAAGAATGGAGGTGACTCAGATCAAGTGTGGGACCCATTTAGACACTCCAGGGGAGCCATTACCAAGGCTGCTTGCTCTTCTGAGACAGAAATCCCCAATTTACGCCAGAGTCTTTCACTGCAGCTGAGGGAAGTGTGATGTCACATGGAAGCTAGACACCAGTATCCAGGGCAGGACAACCTCTCACTTTCCAATGCAGACCTGGATCAAATGCTGGAGGCTGAGAGAGAGATGGCAAGTCCTCTCAGGGAGCCCCCAAATAGAGACTCAAGAGCAAATGTGCAGTGTACTGGCACTTCAGTCATGCATACTTTTCATAATCTTAGAGAAGATGGGAGCACAAACATTTGTTGCAGGTCATTGTGTGGATATTTCACTCACTATTCAGAACCTGCAGGCCCCAACATAAGCTGTGCAAACTACTGATAAAAACAGGTCTATCACCTTAAACAAGATAACAGATAGAATGGCTGCAACCTTGGAAAACATCATTAATTTGCTCAGAACTGATCTCTAATAGACAGATAGGACTGATGTGTTGCTCACCCCATGTGAGGAACAACTGTCACAGAGCAGATCAAAGTAGAAACTTGTCACTTGTCTCATTTGTAGCTCTCCCCCAGCTTAACCAGCATCCGACCTGCTACCACCTCACCCACTATCTATTATTTGGAGCAGTGTTTGACAAAGCTCTCACAGGATCCAGTACTCAGGGGTTGGCAATCACAAACACCAATGACTGACCAAGAAACAGAGCAACTTGCCACTGATACTGCTGAAATCAGAGGTTGCACACAGGTAGGCATACTAAAGAAAGAAAACTAAAAGTTTGGTAATTCATTGAGTACATGAACAGGCGTGTTTTTTTAACCATCTTTAATTTATTACAACACATTAAATCAATAATTTGCACCATTCCCCAATGGTTATGTTTCTCGCATGTCAATTCCAGTTCATTGCAATGAATGTGAAGACATGAAAAATGGAGACCAGTTGATACAGATGAAACAATGCCATGGTATAATGTACATAGTACGTCATATTGACACTGAAAATGGCTCCAGACTGTCCAGGCACCTGACACACATCTTGAGTATACCAATGGCTTCGTTGATAACTATTTGTTTTTCACTTACATGTATGCTTGTAAGGTTCTCATCCTTGCTTACACATCTATGGCTTTACTCAACTTTATCTATGTAATTTTCATCAGCCCTACAAACTTCATGTGTGCTCCTTCAATTTTGCCCTCTTGTGCACCCCCTATTTTAATCATTCTACATTGGCAGCTATTATTTCATCTGCCTTGACTTTAATCTCAGCAATTCCCTCTCCAAATCTCTCTGCACCTAACCACTCTCTCCATCTTTAAGACACTCTTACCAAACCTTTGGTTATCTGACAAGGTCAAGGAACTTGAGTCTTTGCTGTAAACCCTATCTAGTATATAATACCTCCTGCAACCTTGACACCTGTGTGACTTCCCTCTCTTCTGGTAACTGGCAGCTATATGCACAATATGCACTTGCTGTTTGTCTTTGGTCAAGAAAGTTGATCAAAAGCAGCTGTGCTGTCACCAATACTGATGTTCTCTGTGAACTTCTCCAAATATGTCATTCACTAAGTACACCCAACAAATCACTTCTTAGAGGGAACTGCGAAAGTAGCCATGAACAGTGAGCTTTTATTCTCATCCGTATACCTGACTTTTAATCATCTCCATAAAGATGCTCAATTTTATCTCCATTTTATGGATGCATTTCTTAAGTTCTGGGAAATGGGCTAAGGTAGTGCTAACTCCAAATCACTGTCAAAATCTCATGAAAGGTCCTCATCTAAATATTCCTTCATCCTCTAAATGATTTCCTGTTACAATGCCAAAGGAAGGATTTGGATTTATATATCACATTTCATAACCTTAGGACACTCCAGAGAGCTTTACAACCAATTAAGCAGATCTGAGATTTAGTCACTGCACTGTTCTGGAAAACGGTGTGCTACTTTGTGCTGTGCAAGTCGATCCAGACATGATTCTCAATAATACACCTGTGCTGCTGTGCAAATCATATAAATCAAATCCCCTAGTAGAAGCAACAGCACATTTTAAATTGACAGAAAAAAGATCTTTGCCCATCTAACCAATTACTTCCATCCAGCCTGCATTTGACCAGCAATACCGTTGTGTTCATGTTTAAATTTATCTCCTGTTTAAATTTACTGTTTGTTGTAAAACCGTCTAGATTTAGATGATGAATGAAGTTTTAAAGGTAAAACAATACTGGGTAGCCTTGCCTAGTCAGTTTTCAATCAGAAGTTATTGCACAGACAATGAAGAACAGAGTGAAGAAATACAGATCAAAATTAATGCCTTGGCATTAGTTGAAAAATGAAGATAATTTTAAATTCCATTCCCATGTAGGGGTCTGTAGTAGTTTGTAACTTGAAGCGAAGTGAATTATCCAGTCTTCTTGCAAAGATCAGTTCCTATGTCGTAATGTCTATAAATTTCTATGCAAAATAGAAGTGAGGCAGAAATTTCACCATTGCTGCAAGTTATCAACTGTTACTGTGAATTAAAGTAAAGGAGAGGGCCATGGTACAGGATAAACCTAATGTAATATTTCATACACAAAACTATAATGTCATCACAATCAAAGATACTTTCAAGATCATTTTGATTGACAATGGAAGGATATTCCCTCCAGATTAAGCAGCACATTCAGCAACCAAACAGCAGTTCAAATATAATAGATACCTTGTACACTGATATATAATTAAAAGTGAAATGTAATCCTCATAATTAAATGGTCGAACAAAACCTGCTGCCAAAACAATGAAAACAAACATGAAAATAGCCCCTCTAGGTATCTACACAATAGGAATTGTAAAATTACCATATCTGGTTACATTCAGTGAAGCCTCATTGCAGGCTAGCTCAACAGGTTTCCACACAAACATCTTGGGCAAACTAGAAATAAGCAGTTATCAAAATGTGAAGATTATATCCATTGGTAACCAAATCACAATGGTTCATCTGTCTATTATTAAAATATTATGCTGAGACAACAGTTTTGTTGTCAACCACCAATAAGAAAACATCCAACTGATATGACAGGTGGTGTACCCTAGGGATCTATACTGAATCCTTAGCATCTTCAAAAACTCAGACGAGGGAATAGTTGTACATCCAAGTTTGCAAATGACACTAAGTTGGGTATGACAATAAATAGTGCAGAGGAGAACAGAAGTTACAAAGCAGACATAGGCAGAATAAGCGAGTGGTCAAATCTGTGGCAAATGGAGTTCACTGACCAGAAGTGAGGGGTCATTCACAATAGACTAAAGATAGGAGTATTTACAAATGGTGAGAAATAAGAATCTATGCAAGAACAAAAATATTTGGGTGCCCGTAAATCATTAAACATCAGAGGACAGATGCAAAAAAAAAGCTAAGGAAATATTATTCTTTATTGAAAGGTGAATGGAATAAAGCAATTACGACATTCTGCTGCATTTGTATAGAGTCTTGGTCAAACTCTGTCTGGAATACTGCGTTCAGTTCTGGACAATATAATTATTATAAAATCTGAATGCCTACCTTCACATAAATCTGAAACTCTCTTCCCAAAAGGTTATAGTGAATTGAAGCTTTCTAGATGGAGATTGATAAGACTATCATGAGGTAAGGGTGACAAGACTTATTGAGCAAAGGGAGGTTAAAAAGATCGAGAGGCAGACCAGTCATGATCTAACTTAGTGGAGGAATATGCCGCAGGGTCTAAATAGCTCATTTCTGTTATTAAGTTGCTATCTCTCCCACACCTCCTCAAAAAAAAGTCATTAATGATCACTTATTTTTCATTTATTCTCAGAATTTGGGCATTGCTGTTAAGCTGGTATTTACTGACCATTCGTAATTGCTCTCAAGAAGGTGATGGTAAGCTGCCTTCTTGAACCAATACAGTCCATGTGTGTAGGTACACCCACATTGCTGTTAGAGAGGGTGTTATACTTTCAGCTTAGGATGATGGGTGTTTTGAAGAGAAACTTTCAGATGATGTTGTTCCCATGTGCCTGCTATTCTTGTCCTTCTAGATGACAGTGGTTGTAGTTTTGGAAGATGATGCTTAAAGAAGCTTGGTGATATTATGCGTCAGCTAATGCATTAAATAAGTTGTTAAAAATCAATTTAGAATAACAGAATGGACAACCAATACTACTACTTGAAAATTAGCCTTGCAAACATGCCAAGGTATCAAATCAAGAAGCTTACCAAGAAACAAGCAGAACATTTGACTAGCAATAGAATCCATGAGGGTTTGATTATTCAGCCAAAGTTTCTTCAATCCAAAAGAAAATACTGTGGATGTTGGAAATCTGAAATCCAATATTAGCATTACCATTGGATATCACACACTGGTCATATAATCTGCTCCTGTGGAGGTCTGAAAATCAGCAGAGAAAACAGATACAGAAGTCAGGTGAGAACTCATAACCCATTTATAGCTCATCACAGCAACGATGAGAACATTACGCAATCCACAGGATTTATACAGCAGCTGCCTCTGGTCAGGGCATGCACAATAACAGATATAACATGACCTAGCGGACCCATCTGCTGACATTTTAATAAGTAAAACTGGCAGGAGCTCGGCTTCAGGTATGGTTTTCACAGTACAAGTAATTCTTATTCCCCTACATTAATTTTACAGATGTTTTAAATTATAATCTGTCATATGGATTCACGGTCACTGAATTAATAGGACACATGTCCATATTCTCCAATTTTACTGTACTCAGGGTCTCTTCAGACAAGGAATTATCCTTAAGACCAGAATATTCTACTCTTGGCAGTGCTTGGTCATATAGAAAATAAGTGAACTTTTTTTTCTCTTTCCCCTCCCTCCCCAATCCTTTTACATGCCCACCATGGTCTTTCTGCTGCCACATAATCCTGTTTTGTCAGACAAGAGATGGGCAAGAAATTCTCCTTGACCTTAGCTTTTTTTTTAAAAAAACAAGCAAAACAGCATTGTCCAAGAGGATCTCTTAACAATTGCCTTCTCTCTTTGTCATTAATTATTAAGAAATGCAAATATTTATCAAGTAACAAACTAGGAAAAAGTGGAACCACTCAAAGCAATTCACTTGCCCCACAAAGCAGCAAAACATGTCTGTGATCCTTTTAACAGGAGCAACAGACAACAAAGCTGCAGCAGCACTACCAGCATGCAGATTTTACATTGATGCTGTGGAGCTTGAAATTAATGTTGTACTGATTAGAACAACCCGCCTTCTCGGTCTAGTGGCTGAAATTCTGAATTTATTTTCTATCCCTTTCACGTGCTGTTGAGGTGAAGGTGACATATGCATCAACTCATTGCAGCAATGTCATCCATGCACATATGAAGTCAGCCAAGAACTGAGATAAGACTGTCTTAGCAACCATTAGCATAAACATTCTTTTACAGAATGATTCTCTAATTTTTATTGTCTCACAGCTGGAGGTTATAGCACAATTCTTAAAATGACATATAGGTTCTTGAAGGCCCAGTATGGACAGAGAAGGACAAGCCAACATTTTTCCAAATATCATTTTATTTTTGTCAAAATAGCTTTCACTCCTCACTTCTAGGACTTTTCAGAGAGACATAGTTCCCCAAACCCATCAGCATGGCTTGAGATTGCTAACTTCAGAAGTATAACTTCAAACAATTTTTGTCATGCTCCTTTAAAAAAGTGTATGAAAGAATGTTTCTAAAGAGCAAGAGGGACATCAAGCAAGAATTGAGATGAGGAAACAAGGCAGCAAGGACAAAAAGTGGCATCAAGGAGCCCTAGCAAAGTTGAAATCAGTGGGGATCGGGGAGCTAACTCTCCAATGGTTGAAGTCCTACGTAGCAGAAAGAAAGATGGTTGTGACTGCTAAGGCCAATCATCTCACTCTAGGACACTGTTGCAGGAGTTCCTAGGAATCTTGGCTCAACCCTAGGCTTCGTCAATGACCTTCCCTCCATTATAAGATCAGAAATAGGGATGATCACTGATGATTCAAATACTCAGCACAATTCATGACTTTTCAGGTAATGAAGAAGTCAATGCCCACAAAACCAGGACAATATTTAGGCTTGGATTAACGAGAGGCAAGCAACATTGACAACACGTAAAGAAAGGGTAATAACCATCTCCAACGAAAGAATCTAACCATCTTCCTTTGACATCCAACACACTACCATTGCTAAATTCCTCACCATCAACATCCTGAGGGTTATCAGACCAGCCATATAAATACAATGCTACAAAAGAGGGTTAGAAACTGGGAATTCTATGGCTACTGAAACACACTTTCTGAGACCACAAATTTTCTGCATCATCTACAAGACACAATTCAGGAGGTGTGAAGGAAAACTCTCCACTGGTCTGGATGACTGCAGCTCCAACAATACTAAAGAATCTCAACATCAGTATCCTATCAAAACATTTATATCCTCTACCACTGACAATGTGGCATCTATAAGATGCACTGCAGCAACTCACCAAGGCTCCTTTGGTATCAGCTTCCAAATCTGCGACCTTTACCTGGAAGAACAAGGATGCAGAAGCAAGAGAATATCACCACCTGCAAGCTCCCCTCCAAGCCATAACTATTCTGACTTAAAAATACATCATACTATCTTCACTGTGTTACTACCCTCCATCTCCCTCCTTCATAGCACGGTGCGTGTACCAACACCAGATGAACTTTAATGCTTCAAGAAGGCTACTACCATCAACTTCACCAGGATAATTATTTAGGGATGGGCAACAAGAGCTGGTATTGCCAGCGATGTGCACATCCATGAAAAGAATAAAATTGCAAGTACAGTTGGTGAGTTTAAATTTATTGGAGTCTTTTGAAGATAGCAAGGGACAAACCAAGTGGTCCCAGAACAGAGTTTCAAAGTGAAGCATCATAGAGAAGTCAAGTATAGGTGAGGGAATTAATTTGTTTCTTCCATTTACAGAAGTCCCACCCGATCACAGCATCCAAGTGTCCAAGAATAACTCTGCTGTGAAGACTAGTCCAGGTATTACATCACCAAGAATGAAAAGATATCAGCATTAGTGTCAGGTTTGGCTTTCATTAGTTAGTACCCATTTTCTATTGCTCTGTAGTCATCGTTTAACTTAAAATAGGGTCTAAGGACACAAAGAGGAGTCTCCAATGATACAGTGAAGCAGTTAGGAGCACCAGCATTAATTTGGAGTAGAAAGGTAATATACTAGGACTTACCAGAAGAATAGAGCACTCAAATACAATGGTCAAAGTCACAGGAATGCAAAAACGAGAACAACAATCTTGAAGTTGAGGGACTTCAGCTTAAGACACAAGGTAAGAACAGGTGCTAGATAATTTTTGCCATGATTAGCTGAAGTATGATTATGATTATAGAGAGGCCAGGAACGTGTTTCAGAAATTGATCCTCGACTTGATGAAGGCATAAATGAGGAAGCATTTGAGGGGTTGAAGAGATTGGTCTTGGTAACAGACTAGGAATAGCGAGCTCAGCTGAAGAACACCCAGAACACGATTTTGGATTCATCCTGAATAAACTCCCAAGGGCATTTATGCACTCAGTGGAAGAATACCAGTCAAATAATGTGGATGCAATTTTGATCTTTTAAGGCATCATGTAGGATGCTATCTTGACTGTTGGTTAAATATTACAAAATATTCTCTAGCATTAACAGTTACAGGAGAGAACGAGTTTTGGGTATCATCAGCACACAGATAGACACATAATCCAGGGCTTGTAGATATCAAGCACTAACGTGAAGTATACTAAAGGCCTAGAATTGAACTCCATAATGTATATGGGGCAAGCTGTGGAGAAAGAGATCATTTGACGAGTTACTGACAGCAGACAAAAAAAACTGTACGTCTTTCGTCTCATCAACTGTGTTCTATAAGCAGAAAATTATTTTTAAAGTATGATGACTGGAGCCTCAAGGGATATTGAGGAGGGAAATCAGGATATTGAATTTGATGATCAGCTATGATCATCATGAATGGCTCAAAGGGCCGAATGGCATACTCCAGCTTCCAGCTTCTGTTTTCCCAAAGACTCAATGTCTGTGACCTAAATTTTACTAATAGCTTGCAGAAGATCAGTGTTATGATTAATTGACATTGTTAATTTATTCACATTAAATCTAGGAAAGCAGTGTTCACAATATAATGCATGCACACAGTCTTAGAACTATAGATAGTAACAGTACAAGAATCACAGAAATGAATATTAGTTCATGTGATTATCAGAGTCCCAAGTCAGGAAGCCAAATGAGGAGTTCTTATGTGCAGAAGCTGAAATTCAGCTGGCTGAAGACCAAAGTTGTATTGTTGTCCCTATAGTTGGGACTGATACCACAAGATGAAATTGATATACAAGACACTGGGTCAGATCTACAGGTAGTGGCCACCAGGTACAGGCTTCAAGATACAGACTCTTACTTAGCCTCGACTTCTGTTTTTGATGGTTTATGGTTATTTGTTAAAAACAGACTGAGGATTTTAATGGAATAGAGATATTTCAAAATTGCCACTCAAGTCACATGGGCTTCTTCCACAGTGATTTCAAAAGGGATGCTTATCCAGTGTCTGGATCTGCCTTTGATTTCAGGACAGCATGTCTCAGCCATTAGCTTCTGAAAGTGTTACCATCCATATTGAGAGTGTCTTGTATGAGGAACTCATTGTCTAGGCAGACCTCCATGACTCCACTAGAAGGGCAAGTTTATCAAGATCCAAATTACTTCCATTGTCCCATCAATGGTCCTCTTTTGAAATGGGATTGGATAGGCTAGGTAAGTCTGTTAACAGCTCTGCAGGGTAATGAGTTACAATCTGCACGCCCTCTGACTTCGTGATTATAATGTTCTTACAACTGGCTGTCAGATTTTACAATGCTGAGAGGAGGATTCTTTTGTTGTTGTAATGCCTGTTATGTTTCTTGCAATAGCCTTTTTTTGTTCAGCAGAAAGTTCAAATTAAAACTAGCAAAAGGATAAAAGTTTTGATAGACTGTTTTGGATTTATTTTCTTATCATACTGAATTAATAGAAGAGATAGTGTGACTGGAATAGATCATGGGAAGTGCACAAACATGGGCAAATAAGAATAACTCAATCCACAATACCAAATGTAGCAAAGCTGAACAGAATTCACATGGTGTTGAAGTCATCCCATGCAACCTCAATGCTATAGGCCTTTTGTAATCCTGGGAGTGGTGTACCAAGAGACAAACGCTTAAATTTGGCGTCGGATTTAGATAAATCACTTCCATTAACAAAACAATATGTTTCCATGTTTCACAAAGATTACATCCATTTTGAAATTCAAAAACATTTACCCAATTTCACTCCTCTCTGCAGGCCATAAACAAATCAGTAGAATCCTTGCATTTTTTCAATCTATTTGCTTTTGGGATATTGGCACCAAGCAAGGCCAGTCTTCATTGCCTATCCCTAATTTCCCTTAAGAATGTGGTGGTGAACTCTCATCTTGAACAGTGCAGAATATGTGGTCTAAGTACACGAAAATGCTATTAGGAAGGAACACACTGCTATAATAGTTGCATCCTTTGAATATTAATAAAGAATTTAAAATCAGCTAAACAATTGAATGCATTTAATTAAAAAAGTAAACATGGGTCCTCCCAGACTGGCTTAACTGGTTAAGATATTGAGCAAGAGACATACAGTCACAAGATTGAATCTCCTAGCTCGTTTATATGGAAAGGCTTCAAGTGAAGAAGGAGTTAATAGACTGGACCAAATGCAGTAATGCAATTTAGAGTCTATCTTAAAGTCATACATCGTGCTATTATTTTCATACTGCCATTTTGCATAGAATGTACAACACAAAGAAGTTCATTTGGTCCAAATGGTTTGTATTATTTCAAACAGGTAAAGATCCACCACAGTAATTACATCCTTCCACCAATAGTGAGCAGGAGGCTACAATTACAGCATGACAAGTTTACAGTAGCAGCTCCCTTTATAAATGTGAATCCAAGAATTTATAAAGGCCAAGGTTTGACAAAGTGTGAACAAGCATTAAAAAACATAAATATTTATCTTTCTCACAAATTGTTGTTGCCAATCTCTAGTTATCTGGTGTGTAACAATTTCAGAAGTCTGCTTCATTTGCAGACATGTTTCAATGTCTTAATAATTTAAGATACCATCAAATCCAGCCCATCAGTAAAGGGAGTACAATTGGCCTAAAATCCCTGTTCAGGAAAGCGAAATCTTTTCAGGTTTTCACTCCTGCCACACAGCCTACAGTTCACATGCGGGGCTCAGCACTTCCCCTCATAACACTACATAGTCCAATAGACTGTCATGATAATACAGTAACAGCAACCAGGAAGCAACAGAGTCTCTCCTGCCTACATCATGAAACCATACCTTATCAACAGTATCCACAAGAAAAAAGGCTGGCATTGAAAAAAATATCATGCAAAGAGAAAGAGAAGAGAATAGAAACATAAATGTAAATAGCTAAAGCTTAAATAGAAATGAGAAAAGTTCAGCAAGTCTAATTATTGTTCCTTTTACTGATGTCAACTATCATCTAAATATCAGTTGCACAGAATTTCAGATAGTTTACTTCAGCCAAGGTTCACGTTTCACGTTTATTTAAAAGATCTATAATAAAGGAAAAGGCATTTATCATTAAAGCGAAAATCAAAGAACAAAGTAGTGAAACAAAATCTTCTGTTTTAACTCAGGTTAGAGTAAAAACTGATTATATAAACATATTTTACTCAGAGTTCACAAGAATAGATTTCCCAGCCAGGGAGGGGAGCCAACTGATGCATAGTTTGGTCCATTGGCCATACACCCACAGGGAATGGAGTTTGGATTGCCCCAGCTCATTCCAATTATCTGACAGCTAAGAGAAAGGGTGAAAACTCCCACATCACACATGTCTGCGATTAAAACAAACTTCAAATCACAGTGTAAAAAAATTAATTATGCCACCCAATGCTCTTTCACAGGGTCATTCATAAACCAAACTGCAATTGCAGCATGTCGAGTATAACTGGAGATTGGCAATAGAAATATATATTTTAAAAATTCACTGCCTTCAGAGAAGCACAGACAATTTTGCAGTGGGCCAACTTCCAAAGATTAAAGTTTGTTTTTGATAAATGTCTAATTAAAGTGTTCAACAATCTTACTGTACAAAAGATTGCATCTCAATCATTCCTTGGGAGCACAGTTCCATATGCCAATAATCCTCAGAACACTTATCAGTAACCAGTTTGAACAGAATCAAATTGTCACATTAATGACAAAGCTAACATCTCTAGATGAAAATAGTGATAACTTTAGCCCAATGCAACTCTGAGTACTCCAGAAAATTCAGGAAAAAGTGTAATATTTTAAATAACAAGTTGATATTCAGATGCATGTTATAACTACACAAACACTTATTATTCTATGCTATTTCGAAAAGGATCTCTGATTATAGAAAGCAATTTAAATTGGTGAAAATCTGATAAAGTGGGTTTAGCAATCTCATCTACTTTCACAAAGCATTATTCCAAAGATCCACCACGGAGGGGCAGCCAAAAGTTTGCTCATTCGCGGACTCAAAATATGTGTTTGTTCACAATGATGATGGAAGAAGAGAACGGATTTTCTTTCGTGCTTAAAAATGACCCACACAAAGTATTTTTGCAGTAGATTTTCAGAATACTTTGAAAATAGCAGCTTCAAAATATGGAACATTGTCAGGGAAAAGATGGAATGTTTATAAATGACATTAAGAAATGGGCTTCCACTTTCCCAGATTCTTCTGCTCATTATAGTTTCAAAAATTCTTCAGTTTAAATGGGAGACGAAGAGGTCAATATGTAAATTAAACTTGACAAAATTGTCAGTATTAAGAAGGTAATTTACTCTGCCACAAAACTCTTACATATAATAACACTGAAACAAGTCTGGAGCCTCAAATAGAATCAGGAGATTTTCTAATGGTTATCTTCAGAGTTTAAACTGCCATTATTCACAATGCTATCAAACAATTTTAATATTTTAAAAGAGGTCTTTCTGCACTAAATTTAGCCCTTCAATTAATATTTAGTTTCTTCCCTAGCCTTCTAAAGATGCTGACTCCTGCTAAGGTAGTATTTCAAAGATTCCTGCAGCCTGCAGTATTGCCAAAACGGATAACCTTCATACATGGCCCTAAACAGGGAAGGTCAGCAGGTTTATTTGAAAGAAGAAAACATTTTCATAGCCAAGCCCTAACTTGCCCTTACTCAACCAAATAAACACAGATGTACATTACTGCCGGTCTCGCTAGATAGTAGTCATCTTGGCAGATTTCCTCACTGCCAAACCCACGGGAACTAAAGCCCAGTTAATACCTTTTGGGATTTAACTGATATAACCAGGATTAAGCTTGCGACCTTCTGCTCTGTAAGGTTTACTAACTTAATGGGCATTTCCCTATTGAGCTAGCAGCAATATACAAGTATAATTTATTATTGCTTCTGACAGCGCCATATCTAAGAGATTAGATCGCTGCAAGTTTATTTCCATGTAAATTAACAGGTGCAGTTATCACAAGTACTTTGTGACCTCACCAAAACTACAATCGCCTTCTGAGCCTTTTAAAGTACACACTGCAGTCTACATGTATAAAATAAACAAATGCTCCACTGGACAGAAATTCATTTCAGCTTAACTCTGAAAGGACAATCGGCAATTTTGCCACATTAAAAAAACTAAATGCCATCTTTTTAATTCTCAGAATTTTACAACTTGAGGCTATTCAGCCTATTGCTTGCATGCTGACTCTGATGTTTAGTCTCATTCACATGCTCCACACTATTTTAAATGCCTTTTTAAACTGCTTTTCAATCCATTTCTACCACTGATTCGAACAGGACATACCTTGTCCTAACAAACTTCTGCATATATTTAAAAAATAGTAATGTGCTTGAATTTTGTTCTTAAATTTATTTCCTCCAAGTTCCTAACAGATTCGTGAAAATACCTGTTTGCTTTTTCTCTCCATAGGATATCGAATAATTCTCCTTTCTTCAACTGCAAATCCTTCTTTTAAAAAAAACTAGTGCTCATTGTCTGAATCTCTCTCACTTAACCTTATACCAATGCCTTCACGCACACTGGAAACAGTCTGTTATTAATTCTTCTCCTTACAAATTTAAAATATCATGTCCCCTCAATTTTACATCAAAATTCCTCTTTTCTTTTGACTCTTTCGTTGCATTTGCAAGACTGCATCCTTGTGAATCTATAATATACACTCTCTGATGTGACAACATCCTTTCCATGGAACACAAAACTGCATTCAGTAACCCAACCTTGGTCTTAGTTAAACATCACAACAATTTATCATTAAGTTCTGGCTCTTACAAAACTCAGGATTCCGTGGTCTTAGGAATGGGCTACTTGAGGAACTGAGTTAGAATTCCAGTTTGTTCTGCCATATACACCTTATAACAATGATTCATATTTTTAACAATTACTGGGACTGGCTGTTTTTGAAAAGATGTGCAAAGTAAATAACTGAAGGGTATGGATGCCTCTGTGTCCACGTTATCTCCAAGGATACTAACCTAGTCTCTCACCCTGTTAGCTTCAAAAATTCCAACCTCCATAAATCAAAACAGGAGTGTAGAAAATTGAGGTGTAAGTTGATTGAAAGTTTTTAAATGTTAAGAAGGGTTTGATAGATTCTCCATTTCTCCCCATTTCCTCTAGTGGGGGTGAAACAACGAACAAGGGGTGATAAGTTTAAAATCAGACTAAACAATTCAGGGTACTTCAAAAAAAAATACAAGAATAACAAAAGATTTGCAACTCTCCTGCATTTAAACCTGTAAATGCTGGGATAACAGAACGTTTCAAGTTTGGGATGATATTTTTCAGGCAAGGTTATCAACAGATATGGCACAAAGACAGGGGAAACAAAGAGTGGAGACCAGCCAAAATATAACTGAATGGCCTATTTCTGTTCCTGACAAAACAGTGTTTAAACAAAATAGTTAGGAGCTTGAATGTTAAGGATCCAAATGTGAAATTAACATTCATCCTATCACACACGTCTATATATATGTTCAAATTCTCCCCATGATGCAGTGATGACTGATTGTAATCAAAGCTCAGGATCTCTTAAAAAAGATCTATGATTCAATATAATGGTCACCTTACCACAGAGGTTAGGGGTGATGTTGCCAACAGACGTGCAACTTGACAATGATAAAGGAATCCTAGAACTGATTTTCTTAGGTTTCAGACGTCAATGTGGTCAGCTATGCGATGCATAAAATACGATGAGTGATGAACAATACTCATTGTGAATAGGTTTACAAAAACCATTCCATTCTTTACAAGTCAAGATTATTAAAATCTGTTTCTTTTTACCTCACAAACAGAAAAATATTGTACTAAACAAGCATTCCCTTAGAAACAACAGTACCAATCATGTACCAATTAAAACATCTGCAATAGTCACAAGTACAACAACAATGACCAGTTATTTTCAATGTTGTGCTCTGTGTTTACAATGATAATCTATGATACATCTGTCTGACTTTGAACCAGATTTCTGACTCCTCTTAATCTATATTAATTATTGCATTTATTTCCACATTGGCCAATCATATGAATACAATACACAATGCACATAACATACACCCAATAATGTAGTCCCGATATAACACATTTATAATATGGGTATTCTGATGTTATATACAACCCCTTTAGTCAAATCCACCACTTAATAAGATCATGGTTAATCAAATTTGAATCTCAAGTTCACATTTCTATCCCCCCACCTCCAATCCAGCTTCTTATTGAGGGGTGTGTGTGTGTGTGTGCGTAAAAGATTATCTATTTCTGCCTCAAAGATTTCTAGACATTCTGCCTCAACCACCTTTGAGAAACAGGATTCCAAAATCTCTCAACTCAGAAATGTTTTTCCTCATCTGTCTGAAATAGGTGACTCTTATTTTTAAACAGTCATCAGATGCAGTGGGTGACCTGATTCACGTAAATCAACAAGTGTCCAATTTATAATATTTATACAGTAACTTGCAAGGCTGCCCATAAGACTGTGGCTGATCTTATCACTTATGCTGTCTTGTCAGCCTCACAAATAGACACACACACATCTTGTCGCACACAGATGACAGAAGTTTTATCCAATGTTTTGAATGCAAAACTTCAGTGTGCGAAACTCTTTTTTATTGAGACAATTTCCTAAAACTAGTTTGCAACATAGTTTCCACTTATTCCATGACAGTTTCACTACCACAGAACAATACATTTCTTGGAACTTTGTTTCTCACTATATCCAACAAAAGCTTTGACTATTGGCAATGATTCCAAGGAACTGCAAAGCTTTGAAGCCGAAGTGAAGCTGAGATCAAAACAAACATTAAAATCAGCAATCTCTTCTATTTAACTTTTGATATAATAGTAAATTGACAACGCGGCCAACATATAGTCATTAATGAAATTTGTTCAACAAATTATATGCAATTGGGGCAACAAATAATACTTAATGTCAATGGCAAACTTCAAGCGCACGTTATGTTAATATTAGTGCCCTTTAAGTACAGAAATATTCTGAATTTACCTGGTCTGGGCTATTTGTGACTCCAGACCCACAGCAACATGGTTAACTCTTAACTGCCCTCTGAAATGGGGCAAATCATTCAAGTCATATCAAACTGCTACAAATCTAAAAGAATAAATTTCCTTCTTAAACAGCACTGTGGGTGTATCTACATCATATGGACTTCAGCAGTTTAAGGCAGCGAGCTCACCACCAACTTCTCTAGCCCAAATAGGGACAGGCAATATACACTGGCCTAACCATGTCCATATCATACAAACAAGTTTAAAAATTGCAGTTAAGATACTGATTTCCAGGAACTAATCTGCTTTTTAAGGGTACGAATTCTTACAAAAATAATTGAGTGAACTGTGTTAAACAAAACATATATATTTATATCCATAAAAAAATGACTGTTTTACTGAAAATAAGATAGTAATTTAACTTCTTTAGAAAAAATGCAACTTTCATATGTTGAACTATTCCTAACTTAATTTAACAGTTTTCACTTGTTTCTATACACAGTGGAGCTCCCATGATTTCTGCACAATTGCAAAACAAAAAGATTATTTGTTTTGTAGACATATGGTTAAGTTCACTTTACTAGGTTCCATTTTCAGGACACAATCTAAAGTTCAACATTGTTCTGTTGTTCAACCAGTAAATAATGTGCAATGGAAATTCAGTGAAAAGAACCATATACTGCAACCATCATGAAGTACTGTATACATACAGCCTTCAAGGAACAGTACATTCATTTCCATACTGTCCAAACAGTGCAATTGCTGAGGTATGGGTCTGTGATATTATGTAATGAAACATTTTGTTCGATGTTGCCAAAAACTATTCAGCATAACTTTTGGGGGAAAAAAAACAGCTGAGATAAGAACATACATAGTACATTCCCAGTAATCTGAAATTGCTTAATTCAAGTGTGAGTATTGCTGAAAAGAAGTGACATGCTGATGAAGCTTAGCATCTTTCATGATTCTGTTACGATGAGTCAAGATGAAAAACTTTGATGGCATATCTTTTTTTTTCCAGCACTAAAGATCTATTCTAGTAAACAACTGGTCAGTTTAAATTCCAAGAGCTGAGCCATTTTCATACAATTGGTTAATTCAAGTTAATTGAAAATAATAAATTATACCATGTAGACAACTGAGTTATCATATCAGACTATAATGTATACTGGCAAGCAAAAACAGTGCAATTGCTCATTTCCCTAATCTTGTATTAAAGAAGCCAAATGACTAGTAATTTTATACCTTATCATCCTCTCGTGCTATTTTTGATCTTAAATCCCAAAAGCGAATGTCAACTATCAGCAACACCTTCCAATGCAAAAACTACTCACCAGTTTTGCTACTATTCAAACAAAATAACAATCTGCTAGTACTACTATCCACATGCACATTAATGGGAATCTGGAATAATGAGCAGCAGTTACTTTTTCTTAATTTCTAACATTTTTGTGCCACGGAAGTTTGTAACTTAACTGTATACAATACACACATTTTTAACTGGCATTCAAGGGATTGAACAGAATAAGGAAAGCTATCCAAATCAATGTTAATACATTGTTAATGTCACTACTTACCCCGAATATAAAGCTTACTTTTTTAGATAGAGCATTTTAATTTTAGCACATGTAGTAACTATAATATTTAACACTGCTGCAACACTAGGTTGTTACAAGTATTCTTCCATTCCCTGATTAACTTTCAAAAGGCAAAAGCAGAATGCTTTAATGCTAGCAATTACAATTATGGCAAATGTTCAAGCTTTTTTTTTAAAATTGTTAAGTCATTTATAAATTTAACCTTTTTAATCTCAACACAATCAGTGGTTGTACACTGTATTGACTTCAATATTCCTGATTCACGGAATGGACAGAATTAAAAATCAAGAAAGGAAACTCAGCAATGTTCCCATTGCTCTGGTGCTACCTGCTGAAAAACCGAAAAGGACATTCTGCAAAAATCAGGATAGAGTTGGCAGCCACGTTCCCTTGTTCAGGGAATATAGTTTACCCACTAGTCTAGCATTAGAGCCAAACAGGCCCCTGGCAAACAGCAAAAACACCACTTGGGATACAATGGAGTGTGGCAGATGCTATATTCTGACAGCAGTCAATGTCCTTAAGGAAAAGCAGGATGATTGAAAAAAAAGGCTAAATCAGGAAAAATAATCTGTCATGTTCAATGTTATCATTGTCCAAATACCAATCCAAATTGTAACAATTTATATGAACATGCGCACTGTGCATACTTTAGAATAATGAATATGGTAGACAAATGGATGCACTTGGAAGATCTCAAGTCCAATTATTCTGTAGTTTCTACTTTGCAGACTATTCAGGTGAGAAGATTTTGGATTCATTTCCAACACTTCAGTCAAGCCTCTGGAGGACTTGAATCAATGCCCTAGAAACAGTGCACTTTAATAACTTCTTTCAATGCTAGCCGAATTTTCTAT
This sequence comes from Sphyrna mokarran, assembly GCA_024679065.1. Taxonomy (NCBI): domain Eukaryota; kingdom Metazoa; phylum Chordata; class Chondrichthyes; order Carcharhiniformes; family Carcharhinidae; genus Sphyrna; species Sphyrna mokarran. The sequence goes on from JAGIQG010000004.1 coordinate 49,471,411, forward strand.
TTGGATGACTCAACGGTACTGCCAATATAACAACTTTTTTCAAAAATGTCAAGCAGGAATTTCAGCTGGGAGGTGGTGCGTCACCAGAAAAGCTTGATGCTAACCATGACAAAAATTTACATTTGTGCAGATTTCAGGAACTAAGAAAAATAAGAATTGGGAGCTGAAAACTATGACTTAGATGATTTATTGAAACATAGGGAGTACTGCAACCTATAAATTCTAATTTTAACCCACTTAAAGAGATTTTTAACATGGCAAGTGAAACCCATTACACAAGGACACTGGAGATTTAAAACATCATTATTGTAACCTGATTTTTTTTAAATTAGATAGCAACTAAAAATTAACATTTGGCACTCCTCCTTTTGCAATCAAAACTCAGTTTAATATAAAGAGATGGTAACTCGTGACCAGCAATGAGATGTGACAAATATTTCCATACTAAAAAGACTAATTGACTCTTTAATAATTATTGGTAAGTATCACTTTTTAAGGAAATGATAATGTTATGAAATGGTATATTCTCTAATAATGCCACACTTTAAAATATATTTTTACTAACACAAATATAGTACAAAACTAAATAAAAATCAAGAATACAAAAATTAAGATCCAATGTTATAATTAAAACGCTCAACAATTCCAGTATTCTGCAAAAATCCAGATGGAAGGCTCAAATTTATAAAGAAAAGCAGTTATAAGATACAAAGGTTTGATTTATTGCGATATGTATTGGTAACAATGAAAAATATTGTTTCTTGTGTGCTACACCAACAAAGCATACCATACTTTGGGAAGGAAAGGAGAGAATGCAGAATGTGTTACAATCATAGCTGGGTATTAGAGAAAACTCAACTTAATGAAAGGTAGGTCCATTCAAGTCTGACGGCAGCAGGGAAGAAGCTGTTCTTGAGTTGGCTGATACATGTTCTCAGACTTTTGTATCTTCTTCCCGAAGGAAGAAAGTGGAAAAGAGGTGCATGAGGTCATTGATTATGCTGGCTGCTTTTTCAAGCCAGCAGGAAGTGTAGACAGTGTCAATGGATAGGAGGCTGGTTTGAGTGGCGGACTGGGCTCCATTCACAATCTTTTGTAGTTTATTACGGTCTTGGACAGAATAGGAGCTATACCAAACTGTGGTACAACCAGAAAGAATGCTTTCTACAGTGCATCTGTAAAAGTTGGTGAGAGTTGCAGTGGACATGCCAAATTTCCTTAGTTTCCTGAGAAAGTAACCATTGATGGGCTTTCTTAACTATAGCATCCGCGTGGAGGGACCAGGAAGGTTGATGGTGATCTAGACCTAAAAATTTGAAGCTCTTAGCCATTTCTATTTTGTCCCCATTAATGTAGTAAGAAGTCTCACAATAGTTAAAATCCAACAGGTTTATTTGTAGCAAATGCCATTAGTTTTTGTCAGGTAGGTGGCAGTTTTGATCACAAACAGGGCATATAAAGACCAACTCAATTTACATGAATAATGATTCAAACGTGAGTCTTTACATCTAATCAAGTCTTAAAGATTCACACAATGTGAGTGGAGAGAGCATTAAGCACAGGTTAAAAAGTGTATTGTTTCCAGACAGGAAAGTTAGTGAGATTTTGCAAGTCCAAGCAAGTTGTTGCAGATAGTGTAATATGAACCCAAGATCCCAACTGAGGTCGTCCTCATGTGTGTGGAACTTAGCTATCAGTCTCTGCTCAGTGACCCTGTGCTGTCGTGTATCGTGAAGGCTGCTTTGAAAATCACTTATCCGAAGATCAGAAGCCGAATGCCCATGACTGCTGAAGTGTTCCCCAACAGGAAGAGAACAGTCTTGTCTAGTAATTGTCAAGTGGTGTTCATTTATCCGTTGTCATAGCGCTGCATGTTCTCCCCAATGTATCATGCCTCGGGACATCCTTTCCTGCAACTTATCAGGTAGACAACGTTGGCCAAGTTGCAAGAGTATGCACCACGTACCTGGTACATGGTGTTCTCACGTGAGATGATAGCATCCATATCAATGATCCGGCATGTCTTGCAGAGGTTTCATGGTCACTGTTCTCCTGAAGGGTGGGTAGTTTGCTGTGGACAATGGTCTGTTTGAGGTTGTGCGGTTGTTTGAAAGCAAGAAATGGGGGGAGCGGGGATGGCCTTGGCGAGATATTCGTCTTCATCAAATGACATGTTCAAGGCTCTGGAGAAGATGTCGTAGCCTCTCCGCTCTGGGGAAGTACTGGACCATGAAGGATATTGTGTCCACTGTGTCCCTTGTTTGTCTTCTGAGAAGGTCAGTGCTGTTTTTGGCCATGGTGTGTCGGAACTGTCGATCGATAAGTTGAGCATCAGATCCAGTTCTTGAAGACATCTTTCAGCGTCTGGAGGTGTCTGTTGCGATCCTCCTCATCTGAGCAGATCCTGTATACACAGAAGGTTTGTCCATAGGGAATGGCTTCTTTAACGTATTTAGAGTGGAAACTGGATGCTCCATTTCTCACTTGGACTTTAACCTGGTGTTGGAGACTTCTTACTGTATCTACCCCAGTCCAACGCCAGCATCTCCACATCATGGCACCCACTGACTTTACGAAACATCTATACATCAATATCTTTTGTTTTGTTTTGTTGACTTTGAGGGAGAGATTATTGTCATTACACCAGTTCACCAGATTCTCTATCTCTTTCCTGTAGCCACTCTCATCATTGTTGATGATCCAATCCACTACAGTGATGTCATCACCAAACTTGAAAATCAAGTTGGAAGAAAATTTGACCACACAGTCATATGGCCACAGTTGAACATACACAAGGAATATAGTAAGGGGCTGAGGACACAATTTTGTGTGTCACTGGTGTTGAGGATGATTGTGGAGGTGTTGTTGTAGCCTACCCTTACTGATTGTGGTCTGTGGGTTAGAAAGTTCAGGATTCAGGCAGGGAGCCCAGCCCCAGGCCACAAAGTTTTGAAATGAGTTTCATAGGAATAATGGTATTGAAGGCTGAGTTGTAGTCAATAAATAGGAGTTTGACATTGGTGTCTTTGTTATCTAGGTGTCCCAGGGTTGAATTTAGAGCCAGGGAGATAGTATCTGCTATGGACCTATTGAGGCGATAGGTGAATTTGTAGTGGATGCAGGCAATCTAGGGGGCCTGAATTGATCTGTGCCATGATTTATGTTTTGAAGCTCTTCACACTGATGGATGTCAGAGCTAGTGGACGATAGTTTTTAAAGCACAGTCTTTCTTTTCTTTGGTACTAGGATGTCGGTTGTCTTCTTGAAGCATATAATGACCTCAAATTGTTGCAAAAAGATGAAGATATTTGCAAATACTCCAATCAATTAGTCTACCCAGGATCTGAGCATGCGTTCAGGTACCCCATCTGGGCCAGTCGCTTTCCGTGATGGACTTTTGAAAAGGCTGCTCTGACATCTCCAATGGTGACCTTGGATACAGGTTGGTCCAAGGTTTTCAGGATAGTCTCGCGGATCTCTTGCTCAAAATGAACATAGAATGCACTGAGCTCATCGGGGAGGGCTGCATTGATGATGGCGATTTTACATGCCTACATCCTGCAGCTTATGTTGTGCAGATCTAGCCATGGTTTAGACTCTCTGCAGTTTTAAATTTACATTCCTCGCCAGTTGTTCAGGCATTGCTCTGCAAAATTCAACACCATTCCTCAAGGACTATTCTGCCATTTTAACATTATAAGCCATTAAAAACTATGATGTTTTTTTCCTGTACTTCTTTACATTGAATTTCATGCTCAAGATTATAACTTGTATAATTTTTTGGTCACATAGTGGTCATTTGTAACCATGATTGGTTTAAATTGTATAGTGATGGTGGGTTGTTTTTGCAGTGAGCTACTTATTTTCCATGTCAAAATATTGACATTCAATGCATCCTGAAATATATTAAGAATGACTATTGATAGTTCCATACAATTAACAAAGTATCAAGGTCATCTAGGTTCAATAAATTTTATTCTGCCTCAAATTGCTGTAACCTTGAATTAATTCAGACCACACACAATTAAAATACACTTCAATCCATAGAGCACTCTTTTTATAATATTAAAGACTAATACTGACAAAACATTTGCTTAAAAGAAATACTCTACTCATCAGAGTAGCTATTTCTGTAACTACAGTGTATTTCCAAATTTACAAATCTAAATGTAAAGCTAAGACCCATAAAGGTCAAAAAGAGTATCAAAAATGACAAAGTGAATTAGAAAGGAATAATTAACAATTCATATTTACAGCATTTTTAAAAATGCACTTCAGTTTACAAAGGCATATTTCGACAAGATGTGTTAAGGTTAAATTTCACAATTCAAACAACTCCAGATGGAAAAAAATGAGGTAGGTAATAAATTCAATAGTTTTGGGGTTCTGCAAACAAACGTGGTCATTTCAACACAAGGAGGAGGAATGTGTAAGATAGTTGTAGCAAACGCAAAACAGAAACTAAAAAAGGAACATTACAGTCCACCAGAGCATTCAAAAGATGACAGAGCATGCTTGCAAAAGAGGGAAAATAGTGCATGAAAGGCCAAAGGAAAATCTACAGTTGAGAGAGTCAATGTCTAGATATCAAGTCTTTCTCTGCTGGGTTAAGTGATATTAGAATAGCCTTCCCAGCTACGTCCTGCTCAGCTTGTGAACCAATTATAGATTTCATCAAGAGTATAGTTCTTAGTAAGATGACGAATGGGTTGTTGTGAAAGAGGAAACTGAGTTTCATGAACACAGCTTTGGTAAAAAAGGTCAGTAAGTTCCCTTTGAGATCGTAGGGGCAGTACGTCTGTGCACATCTATCATGGAATCAAAGCTATGAGGTGGGAGCTGTTGGTTCAACTGACAAATAGTGGAAAGTTTTTTTCAAAAATAAAAGCTCAGTTAGTCTGCAGAGTGTCATATGGCTGAAGCTCTATTTGGCCTGAGACAAATTTTCCACTGTTCCCCAGAATCCAAACAGTGCACGCTACATTGCTCAGACCATCATATATCAGCTGGTAGCAATTTACTTTTCACATCATGTTAACTAATTTGGCAAGTCAATTGGGGCAGTTATTTTTTTCATTAGAATGGAGCTTCGCTAGAGGCAAACTCCATTCTGCAACTTAAGTCACATTTGCAATTATTATTCCTAAAAAAAAACTCCACTGCAGCTTTGTTCTTTCCAGGATTTCACCAGTGTCTTTAATAGTTCTGTCTGTACCCTTTCCAATAGTTTACAGCTCTAAAACCCTCCAACCAAATTAAAAACAGCATTCGATAATTATCTCAAACTGTTCTTTTATTTAAAAATAATGAAGTATTTGGCACATTCACTACTCCATTATGGTTGTAGGAATGTTACTGCTACATTAAAGTATTTTTAAAATGTTTCTATCACTTATTTGATTTTTCTCCAGATGAAGAACATTTAGCTAAAAGGTTGAAGAGCTAGAACAAGCAAACTTATCCCAATAACCCTGAACTAAGCAACTAGTCTAGTTTCCTTTTAGCCTCACGCTGCTTTAATAAGTGACGGACACTTTGAGCTAACAATCAAGTTTGACACTGAACCAAACGAAGCTGACAGCTGCATTCCAACTACACTTCTACATTACCAGCTACATTTCTACATTACAACTATGACTACATTTCAAAAGTACTTTATTGACTATAAAATGCTGAGTGGACATGAAAAGCACAATCTGAAAGACTTATTTTCTTTCAACTTCTTTGAAGCTGCATAAACACAATAGCAAATCAAATTAGTAACACTAACCTTCACAACTCTGCATAAATTATATCTTATCTGTCTTATTTGTGTTACTATATTTCTTTTCAGTATGCCAAGCCACACATTATTCTTTGATCATGAGCAGACCTCACTTCAAGGCCATTACAAATAGTCAGAATATATTCGTCAGTAACTTCCTGGTTTTGCATTTCAGTTTAACCTTCCTCAGAATGAGGTAGTAACTAATGTCCACCTCCCACCAGGCTCAGCAAGAGCATAACTGACTTTGGCAACACAATGATTTATCTGATGTTCCTATCATTCAATGCACACCACTTGATCAGGCTCTACATTAACCACTGACAACATGCAGATCTCAACTCTGAATGCTAAATGCAAGTTAGTTTGCTTTGCTATAGGTGATCAAGCTATGCAAAAACGTCACAAGTTTTGTTAGTTAACATACAACTCAATTCAGATAATGTTGCTTTACATACAAATGTAATAATTCAAAAAAAAATGCTGTCCTCATTTTTTTCAAGATTATTTCCTGATCAACACCAATAGCACTGCCAAAAAAAAAACAAGTATTGGCTAACAATTACTCCAAAAGAGTGAGATAATTTCTCAATTTCCTCCCCACGGGGCAAAACTATGAAATATTGCACTGATCCAAAGACCTATGAAACAATATCTAAATCACTTTTCCAACATCAAAGCCAACTTTTTCTCCAGCTTAATGTTGAAATAAATAAAGTCACTCTTTTCAGCTGCCTTCAATACCTTTGTGCCTGATCTTGACTCATTCAGCATCCCTACATTCCACCTCAGCGTCAGAAGGTGCAGAACCACGACATACTGTTTGAACTTGGGCACAGCTTCCACACCCACATCCATTTTAATGTCAAGACCACCTTCTTCCATTGTTGTCAATATTACTCAACTCCATCCTTAATTGAAACAGAGACCATCATCTCACGGTCCAACGTCACTAACATTCAGCACCCCATCTCAATTTTGTGCAAGTTACACTGCATCCAATAGCAAGCACACACTCTTGTCACCACCAAGTCCACTAACACTATCATGCTCTACAAAGTTTCAGTGACATCCTATCCTCCAAGAAGTTATAATTACTCACTTTCAATTTCATCTGTCATTGACTTTTGTCAACCTGTTTTAAGTGATCTTATCCATGCTTCTATATTGCCTCAAAGCTTTGACCTGTCCTTTACATTAAACACCGATGCCTCCTCAAGCATGAGGAATGCTACAGAGATACATTGATGTTCCCGAGACATGCTGCATATTGGAAGTCAAATGGCTTTTACTGACATACATGTCAAAATATGGTTCCAACAAAGTTGGATCATGCTGCAACATCATATGATATACAGCAATGTTTATATCACACAACATATTGCCCCCAAAGTCAAATGGAATTACTGTTTTACTGGCAAGTGGAAGGTTTATTCTGTAGCCTACTTCCTGTTGGAACACAACAAGGGGCCATTAAACATGGTGGAGGGAAAATGTTCCTTCTTACACAAAGAGGAGATTTTTTCAATGTTAATCCAATCAGTTTTAGGGTATTTGCAACTTTTAGAATTTATCCTATTGTTTAAGAATGGTATTTGATGATTTTCCTGTAGATTTCAACATACTGACAATGCTGATTATTCAAGACTTTGAACATTTACAAGTTTTGCCTTTAAAATGGCAAAAGCCAAGGGTAAAGAGATCATGCTGTAAGAAGACAAACTCCTAAAACACAACTCAAAAAAAAAACTGATGGAATGAAGGACTGAAGTAGCCATTGTTACCATCTATACATGCATAAATAATAATCATACTTTATTAAATCAAGATACTGTAGCTTTAATGAGCAATAAATCTTCAACTGAAATTGGGGAAGAGTTTAAAACAAAGAGAAATCAAAAATTCTTGCAGGGGTCAAAGTAAAAGAGAATAAGCTCTTTTAAACTGAGCAAATTGGTTCTTAAATAATAGCAATAATGAATAAAAATAGTAGTATCAGAAACACAATAATTAAAAGATAGCTTTGGTGGCCCAATCGATAACGGTGATAATCAGAGCATGCTGGTGATGAATGAAGATGAATGATGTTACCCAGTGAGGGGGCAGCACTGGTACAACCATACTGGCTTCCTCTGTTCCAAAGTTTTATCATTCCCTAGTGCCAACAATAACATTTATGATGATATTGGGAATTGTTAGTGCAGCATATTATGATGTACTTAGTGGTACAAATGTTGTAACCAATGCTATTCATAAAAGCAAAATGATGATGATTACAATTGCTGATTGTCTTAAAGTCTTAACATATTTATGGCATTTATGACAGCTGATAATAAACCAGTAGGTTTATGATTTCTACCACAAATTACTAATGAATTGGTAATTGATGCCAAAAGATTTTTGGTAATCAAGTGGTAAAAGCAATTATGACACAGTTGAAATAGGCATTTTGTTTGCACACTTTGGTGGGAAATTTCTAATGATATTACTAATGACCATTAGACAAGAATGACTAGATATTAATTAGCATTAGGGACATTAACATGATTAATTGGGCCAGATTATTAATACAAGGAATTAATTTATTGATTGTACTAATTGGCAGTCTGGATTGGGCAGCAGCAGCATGGATGGGCAGGCAGCGCTGTTACTGGGTAGATTTGCACTCACCGCTGTGGGTGTTGAACCAGCGAGGCGCCAGGTGAAGCGGCAGAGAGTCGGACAGTGAAGCCGCTCTGGATCCCAGGTAGAGCTGCAGCTCCCGGGCGCCGGGCCCTCCTCCTCCCGTCTCCTGGTAACCGTTACCGGCCGAGTCAGGCCCCCCGCCGCCGCCGCCGGGACCTCCCGCGTTTCCCCCGCCGCCGTGCTCAGCTCCATCGGCCGCCCTGCCGCCTCCTCCTCCTGCCGCAGGCCGACCTCCTGCTCCGTACAGCCCGAAAGGATGAGGCGGCTCCATCCCGGCCACACTGCTGACCGAGCGAGTCCTAAGCCCCATGGCCGGGCCTCCGCCGCCGCCGCCGGCTCGGTAATGGCCGTAATGAGCCGTGTGGACGGCGCTGTCGTCGCTGGAGACGCCGGGGAAAGCGGTCCTGGAGCGGCCCGCCGAGCTCTGCTTCCCTCCCATCGGCAGCGGAGAAAAGCCCGGGCCCGGCCGGGCGGAAGGGCCGAGGCCGCTTCAAGCGGAGAAGGGGAGCTGGCTGGAGCCGCGGCGGAGCTCCGGGCGAGGCCGCCCCCCACCCGGGGTCCGGGTCTCTCTCTCTCTCTCTGCCTCCCCCCTCAGTGGAGCGCTGCTGCTCCGGCCATTCACCCTCAATATGAGCGGGAGGCGAGCGGCTCTCCTCTCTCACTAACCCAGGCACTGTCCCGCTGTCATGGTGCCCGCCATCCTGGGGCTGCTGTGTCCCTCGCTCGCTCGCTGCCTCCTCACGATCTCACCCTCACCCAGCTCCCGTTAGCCAGGTGCGCACAAAGCGCATGAGCAGCAGCTGCAAACAAAGCCCCAGCCCAGAGCCCTCCCTCACTGTCTCAACACCTCACTCAGTATCTCTCCCTCTCAATATCTCACTCGATGTCAGTCTCTCTCTCAATATCTCACTCAGTGCCTCTCTCTCTCTCAATATCTCATTGTGTGTGTCTCTCTCTCAAAATCTCACTCAATGTGTGTCTCTCTCAAAATCTCACTCAGTGTCTCTCTCTCAACATTTCACTCAACGTGTCTTCTCTCTCAACATCTCACTCAACGTCTGTCTCTCTCTCAATATCTCACTCAATGTGTCTCTCTCTCAACATCTCACTCTGTGTGTGTCTCTCTCTCAACATCTCACTCAGTGTGTGTGTCTCTCTCTCAACATCTCACTCAGTGTGTGTGTCTCTCTCTCAACATCTCACTCAGTGTGTGTCTCTCTCTCAACATCTCACTCAGTGTGTGTGTCTCTCTCTCAACATCTCACTCAATGTGTGTCTCTCTCTCAACATCTCACTCAACGTCTGTCTCTCTCTCAATATCTCACTCAATGTGTGTCTCTCTCAACATCTCACTCAGTGTGTGTGTCTCTCTCTCCACGTCTCACTCAGTGTGTGTGTCTCTCTCTCAACATCTCACTCAGTGTGTGTGTCTCTCTCTCAACATCTCACTCAGTGTGTGTCTCTCTCTCAACATCTCACTCAGTGTGTGTGTCTCTCTCTCAACATCTCACTCAATGTGTGTCTCTCTCTCAACATCTCACTCAACGTCTGTCTCTCTCTCAATATCTCACTCAATGTGTGTCTCTCTCAACATCTCACTCAGTGTGTGTGTCTCTCTCTCCACGTCTCACTCACTGTGTGTGTGTCTCTCTCTCCACATCTCACTCACTGTGTGTGTGTCTCTCTCTCCACATCTCACTCACTGTGTGTGTGTGTCTCTCTCTCCACATCTCACTCACTGTGTGTGTGTGTCTCTCTCTCCACATCTCACTCACTGTGTGTGTGTGTCTCTCTCTCCACATCTCACTCACTGTGTGTGTGTGTGTCTCTCTCTCCACATCTCACTCACTGTGTGTGTGTGTGTGTCTCTCTCTCCACATCTCACTCACTGTGTGTGTGTGTGTGTCTCTCTCTTGTGTCTCTCTCTCCACATCTCACTCACTGTGTGTGTGTGTCTCTCTCTCACATCTCACTCACTGTGTGTGTGTGTCTCTCTCTCCACATCTCACTCACTGTGTGTGTGTGTCTCTCTCTCCACATCTCACTCACTGTGTGTGTGTGTCCTCTCTCCCATCTCACTCACTGTGTGTGTTGTGTCTCTCTCTCCACATCTCACTCACTGTGTGTGTGTGTCTCTCTCTCCACATCTCACTCACTGTGTGTGTGTGTCTCTCTCTCCACATCTCACTCACTGGTGTGTGTGTGTCTCTCTCTCCACATCTCACTCACTGTGTGTGTGTGTCTCTCTCTCCACATCTCACTCACTGTGTGTGTGTGTCTCTCTCTCTCCACATCTCACTCACTGTGTGTGTGTGTCTCTCTCTCCACATCTCACTCACTGTGTGTGTGTGTCTCTCTCTCCACATCTCACTCACTGTGTGTGTGTGTGTCTCTCTCTCCACATCTCACTCACTGTGTGGTGTGTGTCTCTCTCTCCACATCTCACTCACTGTGTGTGTGTGTGTGTCTCTCTCTCCACATCTCACGGTCTCTGCTTGTCATTCACTTACTACTTCAATTACTGTTTCCAGCTCTCTCTCACTGAATCTGAGTATCTCACTCAGTCGTGTCTCTCGATATCTCACTGTCTGTCTCTCAATGTCTCTGTCTCACTAACTAATATCTGTCTCTTTTTCACTATCTCACACACTCGCTATCTGTCTGCTTCACTATCTGTATCCCACTTTTCTCATTAACTCAATTTCTGTCTCTTTCTTACTGTCTCACTCATTCAGTTACTGTCTGTCAGCCTCACTGTCTCCCTCAGTCACTCTCACTCTCCATCTGTTTCCCTCTGTGACTTATTGTCTGTCTCCCTGTCTCCTTCCCTCCCTCACTCGCTGTCTGCCTCCCTCACTGTCTGTCTCCCCCACTCACTCTGTCAGTCACTCTCCCCTCTTTATTTTGATTAAAACAGGATGTGTCATGAGGAAGCGACATTATTTTTCTCACTTTTTTGTAATTTCCCTGCCCTTTTTTATTGTTCACAACTGGGTTTTCAGATATTTCCCAACACCTGTTATAGAATATTCGAAATCAAGTTTTGTTTTAGTTTGGGTGTCAGTCTTTCTCTCTTTCTCTGAAATTGCTTACTTCTTGCAATCTCAAGGGTAGACAGCAATGAATTAAGTTTTGTCTCACAGACCAACAAAGTTCTGTTCTGTCCAAAGTTAAAACATGTCTTATTTCCAGAAGGGTTTTTTTTGTTGGTGTTTCTTGTGTATGTGACGATCTATTATGCGAAGCAAAGTAAAAGCAAATTACAGCGGATGCTGGAATTTGAAACAAAAACAGATTTTGTCTTGTATATTTCATATATTGTTAGCCACTGGTTTCTTGATTCTCTTGTCCATTGCAGTCGGTTTCTTGTTTTCATGACAGAACATGTTGATATTGCAGCAGTCATTCAGGCTACACGGAACCACAGGATAACCGCTTCTTTTGGCTTTGGGGTGAATTGGGTGGTGAGCAATGCCGATGGATGGCTCATTCTTGGCTGTACTTCTGGCAGTCTGGAGTTATAATGCAGATTGTTTCCCCGAGCTAAGGAAGGGTCCGTAATGAGGGGCGCTGTGGCAATACTCTGGACGTTTTCCTGGAAGCTTGATCTTGTTATTACTAACTTTGCAAATGCTATTGCATAAAGATTGTGTCTCTGTGGTTGAATGTCTCGACGAGCGCCTGTCACAAGAGATTGACAGAGCCAGGATAACGGCTGTGAATTCAGTGAAAGCACACAGGCTCGGAACTTTTCAACCGAGTTGTTAACAGAAGTACCAGGATATTTATTTTGTACTCGAGGAGATAAGTAATGTGTAATTGGTAGGACTGTAATTCTAGAGGGGCTTGGGGAACCTAAAAATTCTCAATCTAGCTCTGGTTTGCACAATTGGTTTCCATCAACTGCCTGCCACATCAACTCCACCGGCTGCACATAAAAACCTCACCTGCTTCCAATAAGCCATCCTCCACAATGTGGGCAGGTAAGATTTGCCAAACAGGAGATTTGTCACCAGAACTACCGCAATCCTAAAAATGAACTGAATTCGTAGGGAGAATTTAAACGGGCGGGATACATCAATGTATGCCTCAAGCGGGAATAAAGGACAGTCTCTCCCAAAGAAAATAAATCCTTCCCAGGCGGAATGCTAGACAATGGATTAAATGAAATCATTATATTGGATTATTACAAAACAAATCTCAAAATACTGGATTCCCACTGTACATAAATCAATCAAAAGACATTTCTCACTCTCCCTTTCGCCTGGTTGATTGCTATGTTTACAATATACCCCTAAAGAGAGGAAGTCATTTACAGTAATCTGATTACGGGGAGCCCTCAATTATGGAAAATATCCTAATCAATTTACCATGAGACCAAGTTGGAGAAATTCTTTCCTACTTGTGAGAATCTACATACTAATTTTCTCTTTGCTAAAGAAGCTAATTAGAAACTAATCACCCGGTGCAAAGCAAACCATTTCTGCTTCTTTTAAAATCTAATAACGCAACTAAATAAAGCAGGAGAAACAAAACCCAAAAAGTTGAAAATGTACAACAGACCAGTCAGCAAATATGTGGAGCAAGAACTAGGCCATTGCTTTGGATAAGGCCTTGCAGAACTCAAGAAGGGATCAGACCCCGCTGCTCTCTACACAAGCTGACTGACCAATACATTTCCAGGATTTTATGCATGTCCCATTTTCACTGCTCTTAAGTTGCAGGAGGGGTTGCGGGGGCGGTGGTATTTGTGTTCAGCTGCAGGAAATCAAACTCTGGAATGTGACTTTTGATGGAAAAATGGAAGCGTTGGCTCTCAAACTGGTGATAGGATGGGAATTAGCTAAATGGAAAATTCAACTTTTTTTGGATTGAACAGATTTTCAATCAAGGAGTAAATTTGTTCCCAGTTCGGTCTCTGTACTTGAATTTGTTGTATTCTCCGTTTTATCACGTCACCAGCAACCAGTCAGCCGACCTCTGGATGTGGCAATGCCCTGACAGAGCGAAATATTGTTCTGACAGATAAATGTGACTGGATACAGAATGCACCAGTCATCTTCATTTTAAACCTCTTCTAAAAAGATAAATGCAAACATTAATCAGCAGTTCGGCAATGTCAACCTTGCAATGATTTCTGACATCTGAATATAGCACGTAAAATAGCAGCACGGTAAATAGGAATGATAGAGTGGATGGGTAGAGAGTGACAATGGTCATTTTTACCATGCAAACATCAGAACACAGATAATATGACAGATTACGTCAAAATGAATAATTAACAGATAAACGACAGGATCGCAGAGAAATCAGAAGTATGAGATAGGCAAGGATGGCCTGGGGAACATGGAAGTTAAAAGGGGGAACTTCAGACATGGAATAAGAGGCAAAAAGGACCACTGAATGTATGGGCAGGAGTGCGTCTGGAAACAGGAAACTGAGAACAGATCACAATGACAGCATCATAATTATCCAGTACAGACTAGAACAACAATTGGATGTTATCCTGTGTATCATTTCTATATGCTCATTGACGCTCCCCCCCCACACACTTACTCTGAACTTACTGTTGTATTTTCATACAGGTTCTAGAAAGTGTTCTATCAGTTTGTGCTATTAAGTATTAATTTATATTTACAGTTAATTATTACCTTCATTGGCAATCAGAGGCTCATAGACGTCATAAGTAAAAAGAACCATAGCACAACTCCTCTATGTTGTTCCTGAATTATCTAATTATCTAGGAATTCCCCCCCCCCCTCCCTTCCCAAAACTGGCATTGTTTTCACTTACTGAACCAATTTGAAAACAAGATAAAGATGAAAGATTATCTCAGGAGCAGGAGTTCTGAACTCTTCCAGGAAAAATGCAATCAGCCCACCTAAAATCTCGCATTGCCTGATGGCTGGTGGCCAGCAACACGCTTCAGGATTAGTGGAGTTGGCGGCATTACCTAATGACTAGCGCCAAATAGGGTGCTGAAGTCACTCAGAGGGTGGAAAGGAAGGTAGACCACTGGCAGTTACTGCATCACACAACACAGAGAATTAATAAAAAGTTTTTAAAAAGACAAAATTAAATGTTATAATAGAACTTGCAAAATAAAAGATTGAAAATATAAAGACAGGCAGCAAAATGTTTTTAGTTACAGAAACAAGGACAGATACTGTTGGGAGAAAGACTGAAAGAGGATAGTGTTGCTGGCTTGTGCTGCCTGGTTACATTAATACTGTTAATGTGACAAGTATCCATTTTCATGAATAAAAACTCTTACAGCCAACAAATTTAGAAGCATTATTCAATTTTGTAATATAGTATTGAATCATTTTGTAGGTCAAAGCACAGCAGTTTGTTATCTGGAGTGGAGGAGTAGCATTTGCCCTGGTTTGAATGAACAATTTGACTCACGGATTGTTTTAAAGTTTTGCCCGAAGGATTAACCTACGTAGGGCGGGATTCCAATAGAGGAGGGCTCTTAAAAAGCAAGGAACGTACCAGAGGGTTTCCTATGGCATATGAGAGATCCAAAAGTAGTACCTCTCCACGTCACTAGGGACAGCCTTGGGAAGTGGCAGTCATGCAGTGAAATATCAGAGCCTAAGGATACAGGGATGAAGGGGCTCCAGGAACATTGGTAAGACACACTCTGGAAGATCAATAGTCTGCAGTTACCAAGTGACACTTGGCACTGGAGCCTTCTCATTTTAAAAGTGTCGATAAAAATTTATAATGGAATAAGTTGACAGTCAATGTGACACAGAAAACAAGGTTTTGTAAGACAGGTGTGAGATTATTAATACAAATAGATTAGTGAACTCCCTTTGCTGTTGCTCGTAGAAGTTAGATAATGGAGTGTTTTGTAAAGACAGGAAAACTGCACTGTGGAAAATACTGGCATGGTAGCACAGTGGTTAGTGTTACCGCCTCACAGTGTTTGGAACTTTAGTTCTATTCCCGTCTGTTTGGAGCTTGCATTGGTTTCCTCTGGGTGTTCTGTTTTCCTCCCACAGTCCAAAGAAAAGCAGTTTAGGGGGATTGGCCATGGTAAGTACTTGGCAATATGGAGATAGGTGAGTCTTCATAAAGTGCTCTTTCGGAGAGTCAGTGCAGACTTGATGAACTGAATGGCCTTTTTCTGCACTGTAGGTATTCTATGGTTTAATTTAATTATTCTGCATGCTTGATATGAATGACAAGTTCACCTGGAGACAAGCTTGCAGATCAGAATGCAGGCTGTGTTTGATTGCAGGCCAATTAATATTATGAAGATAATATCCAACAGGTTAGTTTTCAGACTGAAGGGTGTGCTGAAATAAATGTTCAGATTTTTATCATCTATGAGGAGAAAGACAAAGGTACACAAGGTGAAATGGAAATTATCCTAATTGTAAGAATCTTGTTCTATCAATTACACCTTTCCTACATGTATAAGTAAGCAGGAGATGTTCAGGGCTGCATAGCACAGCTGGATAGACAGCTGACGTGTGGTTCAAAATAACACTAACACTTTGGGATTTGATCCTTGTCTAGCTGTGATAGACTTGGGGCCTGCCTCTTCATCCATTTCCACAGTAAAAATCACAGCATGAACTGTGATTTGGTGACTGTCTAAATAATTGAGGATGCTACCTGAAGAGGAAGAATTTGTTCAGTGTGCTCAAGTCTGTTTTGAGTGCAATTAAACTCGGTTGATTAAAAAAAACCACACATTTCACCCCCCCCCCTCCTCATCGGCATGTAGCAGCATTGTTTCAGGTGAGAGTACATATGTTCCTTTGCTTGTCAGATGACCACACAATGTAAGCCTGAGGTGGCTGAATATGAATTGCTGTAGAGAGACTACCTTCCATGGAAAACGGGCAGTTTTCAAGAGCTGCTGCAGTGAGCTTGGACTCTCAATATCTCACTTCCACAAAAATAAAATGAGAAAGAACTGTAATCCTAATCCTATGTTCTTCTAATCCCTTTTTCTTTAACCAATCCAACTTCAAACTCATCTGTTTTTAACCACTCTGTGTTTTATCATTAGCTCTGGTGGTACAATCCACAGCCTTCCTCCCTTAACTAATACCTCTCAGCATTTGTAATATTAAGTTAATTACAATCTGTTCAAGATTATGCCCAAAGACACCTGAAGGACAGCTCCTACTGCAAGGAAAGAACAAACATATAACTTAAACTGCACCTTTCATAGTCACAAGACATACTGAAGCCCTTTGTAGCCAATGATGTATGTTTGAAATGCTGTCCCTGCTGTAATAGAGAGTGCACAGCAAGATCTCACAATCAGCAATGCAACAGTTTGTTTTAACAATGCAAGTTGGGGGATAAATGTTGGCCAAGTCACCAGGAGAGTTGACTGGTATTCTTTGCCTAATGCCAACTGTTGGTTTACATTGATAGATCTTTGGTTTAATAACCTTAGACTATCTAGCATACCCTCAGGGCTGTAACAAAGTCTTAGTGTAGAGCACGTATCTGACATAGGGCTTGAACCAATGATCTCTGACTCAGATTGGAGGCTAACACAGAGCCCTGAGCAAATGTACACATTTTAGACCTCATTGTCATTTTCTACCTTTTGCCTGGGGAAAAGCAGGGAAATGAAATGCAGTTTTAGATTAAAGGAGTTCCAGTAATCATTACTCATATTGATAGATCTGGGCACCCAATAGCATTAGAGGTTAACATTTCCATGGAATATAGACCATCACCAACTTGTAAATAGAACTCCCACTCACCTGATGAAGAAGCAGCGCTCTGAAAGCTGGTGGCTTCTGCAACTAAATAAATCTGTTGGATTTTAACTTGGTGTTGTGAGATTTCTTACTGTAGAATTTGAACCTAGGACCTTGTGAAGCAAGCATGCTATTAACTGAGCCATGGCTGATGTTCATTTGAAAGCATCAAAATTAAAGCAAGACCCCCCCCCCCCCCCCCCCCCCCCCCCCAGTTAGCTTTAACAGGTAAGTCACCCACTCAGCAGGAGTCCACTGTGTTATGATGGTCTCTAGTTGCATCTCTGTGGCAAAATGTTTTGAGCAGTGGTAACACCAGCACACATAATCAGCAAGAGCAACATAGGGAACTATGTTCGATGCCATTCTCCTGTAACTGTGTAACAAATGCAGTCACAGCAGAGTGGTACTAGAACAGATCTTTAAACTCCTTGTATTGCTCTGGCTCTTGTGTAGACAATCCAACACTAATCTTTATTTCTTTAAAATGCAGTAAATTTATGATGGATTACTCTGGTCTACACAAAAAAGAAGATTGTTGAGAGTTGGTCCTGAACATTGAGATAATTCTACTGAATTGAATGGAATTAAGAACAGATCAGAGGATATTGAAGCTGTAGAAACCAGTGGCCAGGCTAGAAGCCCAGTGCAGTATTTAAATGACACAGAACATTGGTGTATGTATCTTTCCAACAATCAACTTCTGGTATTTGGCAGCCTCAATGTCTTCCTAATGTGTTGTGCTCCACTGATTCATAAATCCATGCTGGCCTAGGGACATGGTGAAACAGCTTAGAATGAGACTAGTGCAATTTACTGTCAATCATGGAATCACTGCACCATCAGACACAGTGATCCCTCAATGTAGTTTGAAGATTATTGACTTTCTGCTGCATTTTAGCTCCTTGCATCTGCTCTGTTGTTCAATTAGATTATGTATGCTTTGCACCTTCACTTTATTTGAGCACATTTATTTCATATTAAATTCAGACAGTCACCTTTAATTTAAACAAAGAACAAAGAACAAAACAGCATGGGAAACAGGCCCTTCGGCCCAACGAGCCCGCGCCGCCACCCCGATGTTCCCACTTCTACATGCGATTCCTGTCCATGTTTATAGATCTATGGATTAAAAACCAAATTTGAGACAATTTAGGGAGGATTTGTTTTGCCAATTAGCCTAAGAGCACATCTTTGGGATGTGGGAGGAAACCCATGCAAGCATGGGGAGAATGCGCAAACTCCCACAGACACAGGCCCAAATCCATGTACCTGCACAGCACAGCGATAGTCACTGAGCTGTCGTGTTGCCCATCAAATGGTCCAAGTCAAGCATACACTAACGATGTGAAGCAGTAGGATACTCTCGAAAAAGGTCCAAGAGCAGTCTTCTCACGACCCATCGCGTGTATGCCCCTTGTTAGACAACAAGGTGGACCAAAGCACCTGTAGGATAAAAACAACATGAAGATAAATTGTATGTGATATTTTTTTCTCCTTGTTTATATTGTGGCTAATTTTTCTCTCAATGTATTGTTTTTACAAGAAAAAAACAGGTAAGTTCCAGTAGGGAACAAAAAATCATTTTGAAGATATTATGTGTTTCCTCAGGCTAATAGCACTGTTAGCTACACAGCACATGGAGCAGAAATTCACTGTTTGAGAACTGTCTCAGCACACAGTGGACTCCTGCTGAGTGGCTGGCTTGCCTGTCAAGGCTAACTGAGGGGGGGGGGGTGTCTTGCTTTACTTTTGATGCTTCAGATAAGCATCGGCCATGGTTCAGTTAATAACACATTAGTCTCACAAGGTACTGGTTCAAATTCTACAATAAGAAGTCTCACAACACCAGGTTAAAGTCCAACAGGTTTATTTGGTAGCAAAAGCCACTAGCTTTTGGAGCGCTGCCTCTTCGTCAGGTGAGTGGGAGTTCTATTCACATACAGGGCATATAAAGACACAGACTCAATTTACAAAATAATGATTAGAATGTGAGTCTTTACAGGTAATCAAGTCTTAAAGGTGCAGACAATGTGAGTGGAGAGAACACTAAACACAAGTTAAAGAGATGTGTAAAATTAGTGTCTTCACAGAGACAAGTATAGTAGCACAGTAGCTAGCACTGCTGCCTCACAGTACCAGGGACTCAAGTGTGATTTCCAATTTGATCACTGTCTGTGTTGAGTTTGCACATTGTCTGCGCGGCCTTCCTCTGGCTGCTCCAGTTACCTCCCACAGTTCAAAGGTGTGTGGGTTAGGTGGGTTGGCCATGATAAATTGCCCTTTAGCGTCAGTGGAACTAATTAGGGTAAATGCATGGAGTTATGGGAATAGAGCCTGTGTGGGACTATAATTGGTGCGAACTTGTGGGGCTGTATGGCCTCCTTTTGCATTTATAATCCTAACCAATAAAGCCCCTGCAATGAGCAGGGTCAGTGCCTGGACAGCATATAGCAAATCCTATAGACTTGAACAAATCAGCCAGGCAGCTGTTTGGTTGATTGTATGTTTTGGATTCCAGGATGTGGACATTTTTATTTTCAAAACTTGAGAAGATTTTATTGTGTGGTTATCTCTGAGACATCTGTGTGCAGAAGTGATTTAATGAAATGGTGCTCCTTAAGGACACATTACAAGTCGACACTGTGCAGTGCGAGTGTTTCAACAATACTGTGGTGACAGGATTGAATTGGCAAAGTTTCCAAGATAGATTCTCAGATCTCCCTGAAACCACTAGTTTAACTCCCTTGTGCTGTCAGTTACAAAAACACAGAAGTTGCACAGTCTAACTGGTACCATATAAATTCTCCATTTCAGTCAGCAAAAATCTCAATGAAGAAGAATCCTGGCAAATATTTCAATACCTGTCTTCATGGATTTCTGATGACAGGATCTGTTGTGCCTCTTGCTCCTACTGTCCTTGCTCAACCTACGCCATCTGGTGGCCTTTCAGAGAGCTGTTAGCCCATCACAAAATTCAGCTGGTCAGTTCAATTGCTTGTTTGTAAAAAAATTGCCACACTGGAAAACAAATAGAAAGCATTATAAAAGTGTAGCCAGGTCAATAAGCATCTAGTAAGGAGAGACAGGTTAGCATTTGGCATGTAAGCTTCAACAGAAACATTAAAGCTAAAATATTAAACCTTCTCTCTCAGATGTTGATCAATCAGATGACTCAACTTTGCTTCCCATCAATGATCCAAAAATTGATCAATTTTTCAATCCTAATGCAGGACAAGGATGTGATAGTTCCAAATTACTGTCCATCCATTCGCTGGTGCTTTTAGGGAAGGGAGGGGGGTTGGGGGGTGGTCACAGAAAATGTGAGGGCTTCACTGACTGTGTTTAAGAGACTGATTGTAAAATATTTGTACTCAAATGACAACTTTCAGGAAGCACGTTCACTGATTTCCTGCCTTGGATATCATATTTTTCATTCAAATCAATTATAACAGGTTACACCTACAGCAATGGAGAAGATATTGTTAAAACATGCAGTACAGAACACGACACTGCAATGCATTTATATAGCACCTGTAATGCTGTAAAATGTCCCAACATGCTTCATAAGGCCATAAGTCAAGACTTAAAAGGCCAGATAGGGAGATATTAGGATAGATGACCAAAAGCTTGGTCAAAGAGGAAAATTTTTATGAGTATCTAAAAGGAGGAAAGTGAGGTAGAGAGGTTTAGGGAGAGAATTTAAAGTTAAAGTTTATTTATTAGTCACAAGTAGGCTTACATTAACACTGCAATGAAGTTACTGTGAAAATCCCCTAGTCACCACAATCCAGGTACACTGAGGTGAATTTAGCATGGCAACTGCACCTAACCAGCATGTCTTTTGGATTGTGGGAAAAAACCGCACAGACACAAGGAGAATGTACAGACTCTGCATAGACAGTGATCCAAGCCAGGAATTGAACCTGGGTCCCTGCCTTTGTAAAACAGTAGTTCTAACCACTGTGTCACCATGTGAATTCCAGACCTTAGGCCTTGGCAGCCCAAGCAATTAAAATCAGGGATTCTCATTGACAGTTAGCTGAGCACAGATGTCTTGGAGACACATAGAAACATAGAAAAGCTACAGCACAATACAGGCCCTTCAGCCCACAAAGCTGTGGCAAACATGTCCCTACCTTAGAGATTATTAGGGGCTTACGTATAACCATCTATCTTACTAAGTTCCATGTACTTATCTAAAAGTCTCTTAAAAGACCCTATCAAATCCGCCTCCACACTGTTGCAGGCAGGCCATTCCATGCATCCACCACTCTCTGACTAAAAACTTACCCCTGACATCTCCTCTGTATCTATTCCCCAGCACCTTAAACCTGTGTCTTCTTGTGGCAACCATTTCAGCCTGGGGAAAAAACCTCTGACTATCCACTCGATCAATACCTCTCAATATCTTGTATACCTCTATCAGGTTATCTCTCATCCTTCATCTCTCTAAGAAGAAAAGGCCAAGCTCAGTCAACCTATCCTCCTAAGTCATGCTCCCCAGTCCAGGCAACATCCTTGTAAATCTCCTCTGCACTCTTTTATAGTTTCCACATCCTTCCTGTAATGAGGTGACTAGAACCGAGCACAGTATTCCAAGTGGGGTCTGAAAAGGGTCCTATATAGCAGCAACATTATCTCTCGACTCCTAAATTTAATTTCTCAATTGATGAAGGCCAGTACACCATATGACTTCTTAACCGCAGCTTCAATGTGTGTGGATTATGAACTCAGACCTCAAGATCCTTCTAATCTTTCACACTGCCAAGAGTCCTACCATCAATATTATATTCTGCCATCCTATTTGCCAAAATGAACCACTTCACACTTATCTGGCTTAAACTCCATCTGCCACTTCTCCGCCCAGCCTTGCATCCTATCAATGTCTCACTGCAACTTCTGACATCCCTCCAAGCTATCCACAATACCTCCAATCTTTGTGTCATTAGCAAACTTACCAACCCCATCCCTCCACTTCCTGATCCAGGTAATTTATAAAACTCCCAAAGAGTAAGAGTCCCAGAATAGATCCCTGGGGCACTCCACTGGTGACTGACCTCCGAGCAGAATATGACCCATCTATAACTACTCTTTGCCTTCTGTGGGCAAGCCAATTCTGGATCCATAAAGCAATGTCCCTTTGGATCCAATGGCCCCTCACTTTCTCAGTAAGCCTTGCATGGGGCACCTTATCAAATGCCTTGCTGAAGTCCATATATACTACATCTACTGCTCTTTCTTCATCAATGTGTTTAGTCACATCCTCAAAAAATTCAATCAGGCTCGTAAGGCATGATCTGCCTTTGACAAATCCATGCTAACTATTCTTAATCATATTCTACCTCTCCAAATTTCAAAAGTCCTGCCTCTCAGGATCCTCTCCATCAACTTACCAACCACTGAGGTTAGACTCACTGATCTATAATTTCCAGGGCTGTCTCTACTGCCTTTCTTGAATAAAGGAAAAACATTTGCAATCCTCCGGAACTTCTCCCATCTCCATTGATGATGCAAAGATCATTGCCAGAGGTTCAGCAATCTCCTCCCTTGCCTCTCACAGTAGCCTGGGGTATATCCCATCCAATCCTGGTGACTTATCTACCTTGATGCTTTTCAAAAGCTCCAACACATCCTCTTTCTTAATATCTACATGCTCAAGCTTTTCAGTCTGCTGCAAGTCTGCACTATAAACACCAAGATCCTTTTCCATAGTGAATACTGAAGTAAAGTATTCATTAAGTACCTCTGCTATTTCTTCTGATTTCATACAAGCTTTTCTACCGTCACACTTGATAGGTCCTATTCTTTCACATCTTATCCTCTTGCTCTTCACATATTTGTAGAATGCCTTGAGGTTTTCCTTAATCCTACCTGCCAAGGCTTTCTCATGACCCCTTCTCATGACTCCTAATTTCCTTCTTAAGATCCTTCTTATTAGCCGTATACTCTTTTAGATCTCTAACATTACCTAGCTCTCTGAATCTTTTGTTAGCTTTTCTTCTTGACTAGATTTATTACAGCCTTTGTACACCATAGTTCCTGTGACCTACCATAACTTGCCTGCCTCATAGGAACGTTGCTATGCAAAACTCCGGACAAATATTCTGGGGTGGATGAGATTCCAGAGATAGGGTATGGAATCTTACCATTGTTCAATGGAATGGTCCACAGTAAACTCAACATAAACTTTGTTTATGAATGACAAACATTCGGGAGGAAGATATGAAGAGGATAGTGAGAATTGACCTTTTGGCAGAGGCATATGATCAGCACTTGAAGAGGTGAGTTGGACAGGATGAGATTGGCAGGGTTAGCAGTGAGAAGGTTGGTAAGGCAGTTTGCGATTGTTTGTCATGAGTGCTTTGATGAGCCATTGGGAGAATGCCAGGAGACAAGCTGTAATCGATCTATGAGAATGTCAAGTCTGGGATGGTGCCAGGATGATAGCATAATGATAATGCTTGGACTTATAACTCAGAGAGCTAGACAAATGCAGTAACTGGGGGACTTTAAATTCAATTAATTAAGTTTTTAAAAACTGGAATAAAAGAGCTATCCTAATAATGACCTTGAAAAAATAAATTATTATAAAAATGCATCCAATTCATTCATGCCCTGTAGGGTGGAAAGCTGCAGTCCTCATCTGGTCTGGCCTACATGTGATCCTAGACCCACAGCAATGTGGCTGACTGTTAACTGCCCTCAGGTGATCTTGTAAGCCACTCTATTGTACCAAACTGCTAGAGTAAAGTTAAGTAAGAATAAAAATGACACACACCACCTGGCCTCACCTTAAGCACTGAAAAGACAAAGGCACATCCGGCCCAAACAAATCTCATAAGTCCTGCTCACTAACATTTAGGGACATGTGCCAAAAAGCTTAGATTTGTCAAGCAACAAGCTGATTGACAGTCATACTCATTAAATCACATCTTACAGCAGTGTCTCCCAAACTATTTCCAATCTGACTCACTTGCAAATTAACATAACCCTCAATGTCAGTAAGACAAGTCAGCAATTAGGCAGCGCAGTACCATTTGGCACATAATTAAAGTTTATATATATATCAGCATATAATGAATAATACATTATCTCAATATGAAAGTCTGTGTTTCTAAAGTACTGTGTAGAAATGTTATTATTTCATGTACTCATGTAGGTTTTAGCCAAGCCCTACCTGTTTAAAAATTGGCAAATCATGTTGCAGTTTTATAAATCTTAATTAGGCCGCACTTGGGACATAGTGTGGCGACCAGAATTGAACACTATCAGAAGGATGTGGAGGCTTTGGAGAAAGTACAGAAAAGACTTACCAGGATATTGTCTGGCATGGAGGGCATTAATTATGAGGAGAGGTTGGAGAAACTTGGCTTGTCCTTGGTTTGGAACGACGGAAGTTGAGGGGCGATCTGAGAGAAGTTTACAAGATTATGAGGGGCATGGACAGAGTGGATATTTAGAAACCTTTTCCTAGAAGAGTCAATTATTAGGGGGCGTAGGTTTAAGGTGTGAGGGGCAAAGTTTAAAGGAGGTGCATGAGGCAAGTTTTTTACAGAGAAGGTGGTGGGTGCCTGGAACATGCTGCCGGGGAGGTAGTGAAAGCAGAGACGATAATGACTTTTAAGAGGCAATTGACAAATACATGAATAGGATGGGAATAGAGGGATATGGTCCCTGTCAGGATAGGGAGCTTTAGTTCAATTGGGTAGCATAGTCGGTGCAGGCTTAGAGGGCTGAAGGGCCTGTTCCTGTTCTGTAGTTTTCTTTGTTTTTTGTTCCTTGTTATCTGATAAGAGAAGATTCAGTGAAACCCTTCTCAGCCCAGTCCTGCACACATCTTATACCAGTCTCTTTCCCCAACCAGCAGCCCTTAGATCTAGCTGCCCTGGTGCCCGCGAAGCAGAGTGTTTAGCCTGGGGTAAATAACCTGTACAACAGTCAGACATGAGCAGGACAACAGTCAGACATGAGCAGGACAACAGTCAGACATGAGCAGTATAACAGTCAGACAAGAGCAGTACAACAGTCAGACATGAGCAGTACAACAGTCAGACATGAGCAGAAATGCAGTAAGGTTTAGAGTGGCTATTCACCTTCTCATGTGAGTTGAATGATCTCCAGGTTTTTCTCATACTGCAGACCATCATTCAATCACTGCGTTATACTTGCCTGTTGTTGTCTGCACAAATTCAATGCACAAACACCCTGAGGCACTCACCAATGAAAGGGTTTTCTGGGAATTAAAGATTTTTGACTCTCTGGCTGCCCCTGTGCGTTTGGACACATTGATTCAATGGATCCAGGCCTGTATCGCCAGAGCTTCCCCTCCACAGGTGTCATGGCCGTCTTGGATGTAAGGGAGCCCCCAATCCCAGACATGTGGTCCTTCGGGAGTCATTACCCACAGTTTGGTGCTTTACAGCTAAAGACCCCGACTTCATGATAACCATCCTTAGGAATAAATTCTTGCAGCAGCAGGACAGACTCATTAGAGTTGGTGAGACGGTGGTATATAGTCTGGAGGAAGAGTTCCTGGGAATCCTGAACAGGTCAAACATGAGCAAGGGAACTAATTCTCAGTTCCTCTTGAGTAAGTCCTGTAGTGATGTCCTGGAGCTGAGATGAATGGCCTTCATAGCTCACAGCTATCTTTCTTTCTGCTTAGTAACTCTAATCAATGGGAGGCAGATTACCACCTTACTGCCCTCCCCCAGCTGACGAATCATACTTCTTGATGTTGAAAGCCACTTTAAAGAAGTACTGCAAGTAGCAAGGGCACACAATATACTCTGGTGAGAGACTTTCATCAACACGAGATGCTTGGCAGCAACACAACGTACTGAGCTGGCTGAGTCTTGAAAGGTGGCACGGTGGCACAATGGTTAGCACTACTACCTCACAGTGCCAGGGGACCCGGGTTCGGTTCCCAGCTCGGGTCACTGTCTGTGCAGAGTCAGCAAGACTGATTCTCCCCAAAAATTCTGAGTGCTGAATTAACGGGAAAAATAGTGAAATTCATGATTGATTTTTCAGTGGGAATTCAGAGTCGAATCTCCGCATACTCTGTGCAATGCATATTGTAATCATGCAATGCAATGTAATCATGAATGTTATTAAAAGCTCGAGGGACGGGGCCTTTTCACACCAGAATCTGACAGTTCCCGAACTCTGCACCCGCGCATTGGCACTGATCTGTCAGACTCCTGTTTGCTAACCAGCTTGATCGCTGGTCAGTCCTGGACCCCCGCAGTGCTATCCCCCCTCCCCAACCATCCCTCAGCCTGATTGCAGCTGCCACGACCGTTCCTGGGCCAGCCCCAAACTCCCCCTGCATCCAGGAGTGCCCTGACCTCCAGTCCCCATGCCCTCCAGCAGTGATGATACCCCCCCCCCCCCCCCAACACCACCCCCCACCCCAGAGGACCTTATTCAGAGAAGGCAGATCCTCCCACCAGACGACTCTCCCCAGCCCACTCCAATCATTGGCCTTGCTCCATCTCCAAGGTGTCCCTGGGCATGGACTCTTTGGACCGGGGGCACATGATGTCCATGCACAGGGGGCACCACCTTCTGCAGCTCAGCTCCCAGGGGCTGGGATTGCCCCCACTTCACTCCAGCAGGGACTCCCGGTAGTTCCCTGAACGTGGGGGCTGCTCTAAACCCCGTCAGAGTAAAATACTTCTGGCAGGGTGGGAGGTGCTGTCAGGGAGAATTCATTCCCAGGCTGGATAATGACACTTAAATTACATTAAAAACAGATTTAAACTATTTACCTTGTCTTCCTGCCAGTTTTCAGTGTGGTCTCGACTGCACCTGCTCTCCAGCAGTGGGAAACACGCATGCGGTGGGAACACATGCACAAATCCTGCAAAATGGCCAACACGCACATTCCCCCAACCCGATATGCCAAAAACCTAGCACATCACGAAGAGAGAATCAGGCCATGCATGCTCCCCCGTGTCTGTGTGGGTTTCCTCTGGATGCTCAAGTTTCCTCCCACAGTCCAAAACAAGTGCTGGCTAGGTGTACTGGCCATTCCAAATTCTCCCTCAATGTAGCCAAACAGGTGCCGGAGAGTTGCGACTGAGGGATTTTCACAGCAACTTCATTGCAGTGTTGCCGTAAGCCTATTTGTGACTAATAAATAACTTTTAACTTGACATTTCTGCCAGACTGAGTGTGTGAGAAGTGCTGACAAAACCAATAAGAGAAAGGCTGACTTAACCTCACCTCACCAATTTACCTGTAACCGAAACATTTGTCCATGAAGTGGACAGTAGCATGCTGCTGTGCAGAGGGACCTGGGGGTCCTTGTGCACAAGTCGCAAAAACTCAGTCTGCAGGTGCAGCAGGTGATCAAGAAGGTGAATGGAATTTTGGCTTTTATTGCGAGGGGGATAGAATATAAAAGCAGGAAGGTCTTGCTGCAACTGTACAAGGTACTGGTGAGGCCGCAACTAGAGTACTGTGTGCAATTTTGGTCCCCTTTGGTTTATTTGCGAAAGGAATATTAGCCTTGGAGGAAGTACAGAGAAGGTTCACCAGATTGATACCGGAGATGAGGGGGTTAGCTTATGAGGAGAGATGGAGTAGATTGGGCCTGTACTAATTGGAGTTTAGAAGGCCGAGGGTGGATCTTATAAAGACATATAAGGTAATGAAGGGGCTAGATAGGGTAGAGGTAGACAGATTCTTTCCACTTAGAAAGGAAACCAGAACTAGAGGCCACAGCCTCAAAATAAGGAGGGGGGGGGGTGTCAGTTTAGAATGGAATTGAGGAGGAACTTCTTCTCTCAGAGGGTGGTGAATCTTTGGAATTCTCTGCCCATTGAAGTGGTGAAGGCTACCTCATTGAATATGTTTAAGACAAGGTGGATAGATTTCTGATCGATAAGGGAGTTAAGGGTTATGGGAAGCAGGCGGGTAAGTGGAACTGATCCACTTCAGATCAGCCATGATCTTATTGAATGGCGGGGCAGGCTCGAGGGGCTGGATGGCCTACTCCTGCTCCTATTTCTTATGTTCTTAAAGTATTAATTGGCGGGCACATCCCTCTGGAGACTAATTCCCATCTTCACACTGAGTACATATTCTGTTATGTTTTGTGAAACTATTGTCATATTAAATGGGATAGATTCAGAAGAGATTTAGCGACTACTCGAGATTGAGTATGCATGAGGCATCGTGGGCCATCAGCAGCAGCAGAATGGTTTATAGGCACAGTCTGTAACCTCATGAACCGGCATATTCTGTGCGCACCCACCCCCCACCACCATAACCATCAAACGAAGGAACAACCCTGGTTCAATGAAGCATGGCATGCAGGTAGGCAGGCATGAAGGAGCAACACCATGCATACCTAAAAATGAAGTGTCAACCTGGTGAAGCTACAGCACAGAGCTATTTGCACAGCAAACGGTAAGTGATAAGCAGAGGTAACTAATCCACAACCAATGGATCAAATCAAAGTTCCATAGTCCTGCCACATCCAGCCAATTAAACAACTCACTGGAGGAGGAGGCTTCACAATATCCCCACTCTCAGTGATGAAGGAGCTTAGCACATTAGTGCAAAAGATTAAGCTGAAATATTTGCAGCAATTTTCAGCCAGAAGTGCCGAGTGGGTGATCCATCTTGGCCTTCCCCAGTAATCCCCAGCATTGCAGATGCCAGTCTTCAACCAATTCGATTCACTCCACATGATATCAAGAAATGGTTGCAAGCACTGGATGCTCTAAAGGCTCAGGGCTTTGACAATATTCTAGTAATAGTACTGAAAACTTATATTCCAGAACTAGCTGTGTCCCAAGACAAGCTGTTCCGGTACATCTATAATACAGGCATCTGTCTGGCAATGTGGAAAATTGCCCAGGTATGTCCTGTACATAGAAAACAAGACAAATCTAACCCTGCCAATTACCACCCCAGTCTATTCTTGTTTATCAGCACAGTGATGGAAGGTGTAGCTGACACTGCTATCAAGAGACACTAAACAATAAACTACTCACTGATGCTCAAAGCCACTTGGCTCCTACTCACTACCTTGTCTTATCCAAGCATGGACAAAAAGAAATACAGAGGTGAGATGAGTGCGATTTCAAGACAGAATTTGATCAAGTGTGGTATCAAAAAATTCAAACAATATTGAAGGCAGTAATAATTAAGAGAAAACTCTCCACTGATTAGAGGTGTTCCTAACAGAAAGGAAACTAGTTGTTATTTATGGAGACTGATCATCTCATCCCTAGGAATGTAGGAACTACTCTAGGCAGCCATGTATACCATCTGCAAGATGCAGTGCAGGAACTCAACAAGGTTCCTTCAGCAGAACCTTCCCAACCTATGACTGCTACCATCTAGAAGGACAAGGGCAGCAGATACCTGAGAACACCACCATCTGGAGGTTCTCCTCCAAGTCACTCACCATCCTGCCGTGGACATATATCACTGTTTCTTCACTGTTAAAATCCAGGAATTTCCTCCTGAACAGCACCATGGATGTACGCATACTTCAAGGACTGCAGCAGTTCAAGAAGGCAGCTCACTACCACTTCTGAAGGATAGCTAGGGCACAGTAAGAAGTCTCACAACACCAGATTAAAGTCCAATAGGTTTATTTGGAATCATGAGCTTTCAAAGTACTGCTGCTTCCTCACTCACCTGATGAAGGAGCAACATTCTGAAAACACATGATTCCAAATAAACCTGTTGGATTTTAACCCTGTGTAAATAGTTCATAAAATATCTTCATTTTAGTTGACAGCATTTCATCCTCTTGGTTTATAAACGATGTATATAAAATCCTGGGGTTGGTAATATCATCACACCATTAGCCCATTGAAATCTGGGAGTGTAGTACAAAGCATTCCCCATTGAGTACAATGGAAAATGGGCTGAAGTAACATTAATACTTACTAGTTTGATTTTCTCCAGAGGGTGGCAGTGTTACCTCCTTTATAAACACCATTAAAGGAAAATTAAAATAAATGTGGGAAGTATAGAGCTTACATGTTCCATTATGGTATAGCAACAATCTCACCTGCTCGACATTTTTCAATAAATTTCTCTTTTCTTTCTTTCATCTAACAGGACACTTGTTAACATTGCTTTCTTATTTCAAAGATGATGCCAGATCTTCAAAAACCTGGTACAATTAACATAGCAAAACAATGGACTGACCATGTGCCAGAATTTCCTGTATATAATCAGACCCTGGCACGGCGGTAAAGTGGTTAGCATTGCTGTCTCACAGTGCCAAGGATCCAGGTTGAATTCCAGCTTTGGGTGACTGTTGGAGTTTGCTCATTCTCCCCAGGTCTGCATGGGTTTTCTCTGGGTACTCCTCCCACAGTCCAAAGATGTACAGTTAAGTTGATTGGTCATGAAAAATTGCCCCAAAGCTGTGTAGGTTTAGGGGGATTGGCAGGTTAAATACATGGGGTTAACAGGGTGAGGGTGGGTAAGAGTTGATACAGACTTGAGTCCAATAGCCTCCTTCTGCAATTTCGATATTCTATGAATCTAAGCTCCATAGGAATTATTTATCCAGGGTAAATTTTGTTAGTTCAATGTATGTTGAGCGACACAACATACTGGCTGTGTAGCTGGGAATCGTCTGCATTGTTATGCTTTGTGGATTTCTCCTACTGATTAGATATCAAGATACAATTTTATATTTAGTGAGTGTCAAATGCTATTGTGCTGCCACTGTTTGAACATTACCCAGATTATCCACATTTCTTTGAATCTTGACTTCGGATTTGCCACAAGTGCATGTTCCAAGGATGAACCTGATAGAGTTTGATATTTCATCAAGGGGATAAGATGCTTTTAAAACTAGGGTATTCTCAGCTTGTCAGTTCCTTGCTTCAGTGGGAAGATAACAAGGGCGCTATGAGGAATCAGGCCTCATTACACACAAACTACTGAAAGAAAATGTAAGGAATTTAATTTCTCTTCTTGTTTTGAAACTTTTTGTTTCTCAATGGTCTCGTTATTTTATTTTTAGCATCCTCCTGCCCATTTCAGCAGTGATGATTTGGATTTTGACATGTTAGAGTGCGTGGATTTGGGAGTGAGAGGCAATGGCAAAAGGGTGAAAATCTGCGATTTCAATGAACTTAGATGATGAAGGGAGATCTACCAACTTTCTGTAAGATGGTCAGGAAAAGGAAAGATGATTTCCTATAGATATTTTGGGAAGATTGTCTATATTCTGTAGGCAGTGTCTAAGGTTACACCACTCTGGGCAACGGGAAGAATTGTTAAAAACTAACAGAGACATCATAAGATGCATTCATCGACGAGAAAGACAAATCGTTCTTTTGGACCTCAATCTACAAGAGATTATTTCAAGGGATTCTTCCTCATTACCCTCTAATAAAAAAGCTGATTCAAGTCCAGTAGATCTTCATGAAGATGTCACCATCTTGCTCCAGTGCTTTCTGTATTCTTCACCTATTGAACAGAGAGATTCACATCATCCTTGTTTGTCCCGGGTCTAGTGGATGTTACCTTTGTGAAACGACCTCAGTGTACCAACCTCCTCAGCTCCTGAAGGCTAAATTTTCACTGCATCTGAATAAAAGGTTGGAGATTGTTGCGTGAAAGACATTGAGTATGGCCTTACTGCGTTCTCTCACATTTGGTATGGTGAGGTGATAAGATCAGATGGGAGGTGAGAAAACAATGTTTTCGCCTGCTTTTTTGCCTCCCCTGATTGTACTGGTAGTATTGTGCTGGCAAAATCGGCTTTGCACCCAGAAATATTAATGATATTGTTTGAATGGTGGGGTGGGGGGGGAAATACCTGCTAGGGGGCTGACCAGGGAGGGATGAAACTCTGCAGGAGAGGGGCAATTGGCAATCATAGAGGGAGGGAACTCTGCAGGGAGGCTATTCGACTGGGGGTGGGGGGAGGGGGGTGAGGGGGGGGGTGGAATGACTAGTGAAGTCCATGAGCAGCACGGGGAATTCCCAATATCCACGGGGGTGGGGGTGGGACGGTCATGAGGAAATTGGGGCCTGTAGAGCTCAGCAATGGCTACCAGACGAGCTGAAGCTCCCCCCCCTCTCTCCCCACCAACATTGGCGAGAATCGCATCCTGGCGCTTCTTTGCATTTGATTGCATTTTCAAACTCACCCAAAGACAAGTGTGAAATTCTCTCCTTTTCCTGCTCGTTTGGCATTTAGAATTTTTTTGGTAAAATTCCACGCAGTGAGTCACGCAAGCCAAGAGCATCATGAGGTTTTTCTAAGATTCCTAGCAGTGCGCCACTTAATGAGGATGTACAGTGCTTGTTGTGAATATAGAGAATAAGTGATCTGTTGTCTTTTGTAGCTGAGAGGAGCAATAATCCTGTCTTTACTCAGCAGGTCTGTGCTGCCTGAACCTTGTAATTTGACATCTGAAGCACAATGTGTCAAGGGGTGAAACCAGTCACTCCTTATTGATTTCTCCTGATGACTTCTTCTTCCAGTTGTTGGAAAGAGTACAGCACCCCCTCCAGCAATGCCTCCTCACAGCTCCCAGTAACACTTCCAGCACAGGAGCACAGAAATGGGACTATTTCCTCGGCACTGCAGCAATGTTTTGCTCTCTCCTTTTCCAACTCCAACTGCTTCAACTTCTAGGTTGGAACGTATCTTTAAATACTGAAGCTGAGATCACATTATCACTCTCGCTGACACCAACTTGTTGGCAAGTCCAACAATCAGGTGATAATGAAGCAACTGCTCTGATAGATGTGTTCCCCATGCACTACAGAGCACCCCCACCCATACAACTCTCAGTGTCTCTCTGCATTAAAATCAGCCTATGTGTCAGGCATGACTCAGTGAGTATTGTTCTCGCCTCTGAGGGAAAATGGTTGTGAGCTTGACACACACTCCAGACTCTCAAACATCCAATCTCATACAGTACTGAGAGGAATTTGCATCGTTGGATGAAATGTTAAACCAAGGTCTTCTCAATTGGATGTAAAGAAAGATCCTAAGGCACTATTTGAATATGAACATGGGATATTCTCCCAAGTGTCTCGACCAATATTCATCCCTCAAACAACATCCCAACCAAATTATCCCATTGCTGTTTGTGGGAGCTTTCTGGCTGCTGAATTTCCTGCATTAAACTTCACCATAAAGTATTTCATAGGCTGTAAAGGTTCAGAGGCCATAATAGATACTGTCTACCTAATTTATGTACATAGGAGCTAAGTATTATTTAAATGGAAAATGATTGCAGAAAGCTGTAGCACACAGGGATGTGGGGGTCCTTGTGCATAAATTACAACAAGCAAGCATATAACATAAGAGGTAAAAGGGGAGGGAGATGGAATGTTGGCCTTTATTTCAAAGGAAATGAAGTATAAATATATGGAAGTCTTGCTCAAATTATACAATGCACTAATTATACGATACCTGGAATTTGTGATCATTTTTTGGTCCCCTTGTCTAAGGAAAGATATATTAGTATTGGAGGCATTCTGGTCAAAGTTCATTAGGTTAGTGTTGGGTATGTAGGGATTTTCTTATGAGGAGTGGTTGTATAGATTGGGGTTTAGAAGAATGAGAGGCCACCTTATTCAGACATATAGGATTCCCAGAAGGCTTGACAGGGCTGACGCTGAGGATGTTGTCTCTTGTGGGAGAGCCCAGGACTAGAGAGCATAATCTCAGAATAAGGAGTCGTCCATTTAAAACAGAGATGAGGAGGAATTTCTTCTTTCAGAGAGTAGTGAATCTGTGAAATTTTTACCACAGACAGCTGTAGAGGCTGGGTTGTTAAGTATATCCAAGGCTGAGATAAACAGATTTTTAGTTAGTAAGGGAGTCAGGGATTATGGGATAAAGGGGGGGGGCAGAGAGTGGAGTTGAGGATTATATCTGAGCAATCATGATCTCACTGAATGACAGAGCAGAATTGATGAGCTGAATGGCCTACTTCTGCTCCTCTTGTCTTGTGGCTGCAAAGTTGAAATCAGGCTGGTTCTCTAACCATGACCCTTC
This sequence comes from Sphyrna mokarran, assembly GCA_024679065.1. Taxonomy (NCBI): domain Eukaryota; kingdom Metazoa; phylum Chordata; class Chondrichthyes; order Carcharhiniformes; family Carcharhinidae; genus Sphyrna; species Sphyrna mokarran. The sequence goes on from JAGIQG010000004.1 coordinate 49,505,609, forward strand.
AATAAGGTTGAGTACATTTAATACACACCAAATATTTCATAGTGAGCTACAGAAAATGTTGAATCATTTATGCATTAATAGAACTGCTATTAACTTCAAATGGTAAGAACAATAGAGATATTTATGTTTGCCTGAATACAGAGGGAGCATTTGACTCTCACAGTCAGTGTTGTAAACAATCAGTATGCACCTCACTTAACTTGCCCTTATTTTGTTTGCATATATCCTCAGTCACACTGGTAGGAAAAGAAACACATGGACAGAAATCAGCAGAATGTGGCAGCTGAAATCAGCAGCATGTGGCAACCTGAAATCAGTGGAATGTGCCACCTGAAATCAGCGGAATGTGTCAACCTGAAATACAGTGGAATGTGGTGACCTGATATCAGCAGAATGAGGCAATGCTAAAATCAGCTGAATGCCATATTCTGCTGCTTTCAGTTTGCAACATTCAGTTGATTTTAGCATTGCCACATTCTGCTGATTTCAGGTTGACACATTCCGCTGATTTCAGGTTGTCACATTCCACTGAATTTCAGGTTGCAACAATCTGAAATCAGCAGAATATGGCACCTGAAATCAGCAGAATGCAGCAACCTGAAATCAGCAGAATGTGGCAAAGCTGAAATGCGAAGAATGTGGCAAAGCTGAAATCAGCTGAATGTTGCAACCTGAAAGTAGCAGAATGTAGTAACCTGAAATCAGCAGAATGTGGCAAAGCTGAAATCAAAAGAATATGGCAACCCTATGCACAGGAAACAGTCAACAAAATGTTTCACGGGCCGCACCAAGAGCCTTGACATGCCACATGTAGCTCTTAGGCACAGGTTGCCCACCATTGGCTTATGGTCTTGTGTATCTGTCTACCTGTAAACTAAAACTGACCAAATAGTTTTAGCCTGCTCTCATTAGATAATCATGATCTTCTTAAGATGCTCAAAATGTATGTAGAAGACCCTTGAAACTTTTCACAGAAAAGCATTCTCCTGGTGTCCTGGTTAAATTTATACTTCAACGAACAATACTCAAAACTGACTGTCTGGACAGTCATCTCATTGCTGTTTCTAAGAATAAATTTTCAATAACCTCATAGCAGCTTCAAATGTATTGACTGGCTGTAAAATACTCCAGAACGTCCCATGGCTATAATAAGTGCTGTATCAATGCAATTTCATTCCTTTTGTCAAAATAAGCTTGCTGCATGGCATGTTATAGTTGGTACATATTGTCCCAGTGCACTAAAGCTGGAGGAGCTGGCTATTGAGTCTAGTCATGAGGGCACCAATCAAGCAATCTATTCTGTCCTGTCTGATGTTGGGTTTTTTGGAGATACACACACATTCAGGCAAGTGGCGTGTATTCTATCATAATACGGACTTCTACCCACCAGAATTTCCTGGAACCTTTCAGCATAACTACAGTGTTGTGTACAGTTACAGAAGCAGCATTACACTGTGATCCACCAGTGGGAATACCACAAGTTACTGACTGACCTTTGTTCTCTGCTGAAACATTGATGTGTGCGAGTTTCCTTGATCTTTTATGTTGCGTCAAAGATAGTTCCAGCCCAACTAGTGGTACTGAATTTATAATTTTGTAAAATATGCTGGTTGGAATAAATACAAAGGAGGCAAATATGATCTGCCTAAGGTTCCTGTTGGTGACGTCAACATAGAGTTTCAGCAAAGATTAGATTGATTTGTAAGTATAATTCAGAAATTTCCAGCCCAAGATCTCCATTGTTTAAAGTTTTTTATTAATGTCACAAGTAAGCACTTGTGCTGCACTGCAATGAAGCTACTGTGAAAATCCCTGAGTCACCACATTCTGGCATCTGTTCAGGTACATAGAGGGAGAATTCAGCATGGCCATAGCACATCCTTTGACCGTGGAATGAAACTAGAGCACAGGAGGAAACCCATGCAGAAAAATGGAGAATGTGCAGACTCCACACAGACAGTCACCCAAGCCGGGAATCCAGCCTAGGCCCCTGGCGCTGTGAGGTAGCAGTGCTAATCACTATCCTGCCTCGGTGCACCACTATTGAACCACTGAAACTCTAATGTCATCATCAGTGCAACTTTAAAAAGTGTCCTTTTAAAAATTCATTTGCTGTGTTTGGGCCAAACTGGTAAGCATTTATTGCTCTTTCCCTATTGCTCTGATATAAACAAGTAGCTTGCTAGGACTCAGGGGGCAGTTGAGTTTGACGTAGTCACATTGAAAAAGACTTAGCTTTAGAATAATGGAAGTATATTTAAATGTTTTCAATGAAATACTACTTTGAAAAGTAGTTAATGTTGTCATGTAGGAAACGTAGTAGCCACTTTTCACACAGGACGTTGCCACAACAATATTGAGATAAAGACAATCTTGGTCAGGCTGGTTAAGAATTGGACACTGCCTTCTCTAAAGGACATTAGCTGGGATTTCAATAATCTATCACACCTTTGGTCACTTTTACTGAACCAAATATTTATTTTCAGATATTTTTAAACTGAATTTAAAAGTGCCGGCCAGTTAGCATTGCGACAATTTGTTTCTGTGTCTAATTTCCATGATGTTGATTTTTTTTATTTACATTAAATTTAGATCCTTAAATTTAAGGATTATTAGTTGGGCCAAGAAGGTCAATGTATGATCAGTAATAATTCTATTCTTCCAACATGGTAGATCAAGGTGAATTTCAATCAAGGCATGTGTGTATGCTCACTGGATTCTTGGAGTGAGGCCAGCTCTCAATTCTACTTTTCAAACTTGTATTTGTCTGGTCAATAAGATCTGTTTCTAAATCCAGATCTTATCTGAGATTTAACCCTTGCATTTGAATTTCCCTGAGAGAGAGGAGTTTTGTTATATGGACAGTGTACCACAAGCAGGGCAAAGAACTGGTGTTAGGTGATCTTACATAATTGTACTTTCTACTGAATCACGATGGACCAGCACCAATACTAAGTTGTTCAACCAGAGATGGAATGCAATGAGGGAGGATTTGTGAATTCTTTTGGATAAACATATTTGGCCAACTGAATATCGTGACAGGTTTAAAGCCAATTTTCTGTAATACTGTTATGAAAATGGCCCTAGGACAAATTGAAATCCATAATTTTGAGGCCACATTCTTCTGAAGCATTGTACAAGTATTTTAATGGTCCTTGTCACTGCTGCATGTTAAGTAACAGATTTTCAGCATTGTAATAGCTGTGGTGGGGCACTGAATATTATAAATATTCAACATTTGCTCAAAGGATGCAATCTGGTACCAAGGATAGGAGGGGGGGTGGGGTGGGGGGGGAGGGTGGGGTGGGGGGGGAGGGTGGGGGTGGGTGGGGGGTGGGTGGGGGGGAAGGGGGTGGGGGGGGGAGGGGGGTGGGGTGGGGGGGAGGGGGGGGGGGTTGAGGGGGTGGGTGGGGGGGGAGGGGGGGTGGGTGGGGGGGAGGGGGGGTGGGTTGAGGGGGTGGGGTGGGGGGGGCGATCATGTAGGTATGGATTGCACTGGAGGCCGTGATAGTGGGCGTGTGTTGGGGCTTGCATGGGGGCAGCGTGGAGGCTGCATGTCAGGGGACCACCGGGGATCTATTAGGTGGGAAACTGATGCCCTAATGCTGGTGACCCATGTCGGTGTGGGGGAAGAACATGCTGCCATTGAAATGGTGGGGTGATGGGGGGGAGGAGGTCTCCCAGTTCACCTGAGTGCCCTGAATCTGGTTCCACCAGCATGCTAGGTTCTACCTCCTCTGTACCTGTAACCCTTACAGGAGCCAAGTCCAAAACTGCAAGGAACTACAAAAGGTCATGAATGTAGCTCAATCCATCGCACAAACCATCCTTCCATCCATTGACTCTGTCTACATTTCCTGCTGCCTTAGCAAAGCAGCCAGTATAATTAAGGTCCTAACACACCCCGGACATTCTCTCTTCCACCTTCTTCCTTTGGGAACAAGATGCAAAAGTCTGAGCTCATGTACCAACTGACTCAAGAACAGCTTCTTCCCTGCTGCCATCAGACTTTTGAATGGACTTACCTTGCATTAAGTTGATCTCTCTCTACACCTTAGCTGTGACTGAGAGACATTCTGCACTCTCCCATTCCTTTCTCTGTGAATAGTATGCTTTGTCTGTAAAGCTGGCAAGAAACAATACTTTTCACTGTATGTTAATACATATGACAACAATAAATCAAATCAATTTTTGCAATGTCTTCTTTGGAATTGACTTGGAATTTGTTTCAGGGTCACATGATACAGTGACCATTTTTATCTCCTGTTGACAGAACTCCATAATAGAACTCATCATGCTAGGCGGGAACAGTCAACAGGCATTGCAGTAATCAACCAGACTCAAAAATGGATCACAGCACAGTTCTTTGAATAAGAAATGAAGAACATCCTCCCTTCTCCATAGCTCGATCCACCTTCAAGCTTTCCTGAAAAAAAAACCAGACTCCTGCGGATTGATCTTGGGAGCCATCACAACTGCTGAGAGTTTTTCACAATTTCAATTCCATCGGTTCAGACAATGTAACAATGTGACTACAAGATAGCATTCCTCTATTGAAACTTAGTCTAAGATCAAGGGGCGATTCTGCTTTTGCAATCTTTTGTGCTGCTTTTCCATTGAGGCTCCCCAAAAGGGTCAGGCAACGGTGGGGGAGTGGGGGTGCGGAGACAGGGTGCTGCTTGGGCATTGCTATCATGGCAGTTCCAGCCTGGGCCGCCTAGCAATGTCCAAGGGGCAAAATGCCAATGCCCAGGGGGCATGTTGGCATTGGCGAAGGGGGGTGGCCTAATGGGCAGGGCCTCTGGGGCAATTGGTGAAGATGGAGGGGGCCCCGCTGCCATTCTGCATTCAGCGGTGACAGTGGGGGGGGGGGTAGATATGGAGACTTGTGATGGGGGCTGGCCATTGCGTTGTGGTGGGGGAGCAGCCTGTTTGAGGGGTGTAGTCTCCGGGATTCAGGAGGGGTATTAGGGGAGTGGATCGGGGGGGAGAATCGGAAGATCGAAGTTGTGGGGGAGAATGCCGAGGCTGGCCCGGGCATGTTGAGGGAGGGGGTGGGTCACGCGATCAGGTTGTGAGTGGGTTGCACATGCGGGTTTACAGGGCTGGCTAGTGAACCAATGGGAATAGGCTCTGACCACTGATTTTCAATGTGGTTTCCACTAGCGCACTCTGAAGTGCACAGAATGTGGGAGATTCATTTTGATTGTTTTCATTTTCTACGCAAATTTGACAATTAGAATTTTTTGGAGAGAATCGCCCCCTCTTCTGTTTTTAAATTCACCCACACCTGGTTTCTTTGTGTGTGTGTGAGTGAGACAGTGGGCAGAATTTTGGGGCAGGCCATGCAAAGATCTGTTGACCTCGGGCAGGAATTTCCAGCCTGGGGTGTGTGTGCCTGGAAAATCCCACCCAGTGAGTGAGATCCAGGGGATGAAAAATAAACTAATCTTTTTCCCTTTATAAACACAAAAGAATGGTTGCTGGGTTACGTAAAATGGACTCACTCAAGGGGTGTTGGCAAAATTGCTGCCATGGATGGAATTTTTCTCAATGGCGAGACTGCTGAAGCAAACACCAGTCTGTCAGCCACTGTCTGGACCGCAGTTATCCCACACTTGGTCAACTTTTGGGTGTGTGGTGAGTTGCATGCCAGTTCTGGGAGGGGCAAGGCCTAACCACTCCAGTGAGCCTGGCTGCATAGCAATTGGGCACCATTTTGAAAACATGTCCTGATCTCCCAGGACACTAAGAGACGTCCTCCCCCTCACCATAGACGTTGGGGAAACCCCTCCCTCTCATTGGCGGCATGTTTCCCTAACCTCTCCCCATCATGAATTGCCAGTGTCAGGCACTGGAATCTTTCTGATGAGTCCCCCTGCCTGACCCTCAGTTTGACCCACCCCCCCATCATGATCTCCCTTCATGCTCCATCCCTCATGCTGCATAACTGCCCCTTCATAGACCCCACTCAGGCCCTGCCACTATTACATCCAGCACCAACTTGGAACTGCTCCTATCACGTTGGCAGTCCTAGTTTGTGGAGGTGCCAGCATTGGACTGTGATAAACACAGTAAGAAATCTCACAACACTAGGTTAAAGCCCAACAGGTTTATTTGTTAGCAGAAGCCACTAGCTTTTTGAGCGCTGCTTCTTCGTCAGGTGAGTGCCAGTTTACCAGATAGATACTGCTAGAGTGCCCATGGGCATTGTCAGTTTGCAGGTTGGCACTGCTAGGGTGCCAGATGGGCATGCTCAATGGGCACTGCCCATCTATTTCCTGAACACCTTGGGGCTTCAATGGCCTCCAACCTTCTTGGCGTGGCCATTGGGCCTTCACTGGTAGAGACCAGAAGATCAAAAGATCATGGAGTTGAGAGAATACGGCATCGAATGGGCTAAGTATATTTAAGTATGACTTTAAATATGCTAATTGGCCTTGAGTCACTTCAGGGCATGATCTGATTTGTGCCCTTAGAAAGCGACCAGGACGATTGCAAACTCTTTGGCGCCGGGTGCCAAACCCATTTTTAGGTCCACATATTATTTTCCAGAATTGGTGTGATCTGTGGCAGATGTGGGGAGGTTGGAAAATTGCACCTGCTCATCCCCTCCCACTCTAAACTTGCAACTGCATTTCAAAATGATTCATTCTATAATGTGTTTTAAGATTTTCAACAGATAAAATAAGCAAGTTATGAATGTTGGGATTTTTTGAGTTCTCTTGGGTTGTTGTTACCTCTCAGAAGATTACCATCACCATCCACCAGCCTTATCGAGGACAACAAACCTACCTCAGGCTGTTGATGTGGTCTTTGGGGCTAGATCCTCATAGTGCTGCCTATATTCCTAAAGTTGCCTCACTGCTGCCTATCAGAATACCACAGTATCACGAATGGTGAACATCGGTGTGCCATTGCTGCTGCATCTCTATATGTTTCCTCCCTTTGTCATGTCGTACCTGGCCTCAGCCTTTCAAAAGGACATCCTCAATCTTTCATTAGAGCATGTCCACCAACTGATGTAGCTACAATCAAGTATGCATTATGCACTGGCTATGTGTGGCCTTTAGAGCTCACCGCTACTGACAATGAACTTAGAAGTCTCTATAATCTTGCCTTTGTCTCCCTAAAGCTATTGAAAATTTCCCTGCTTGTGTCCACCAACCTCCATCCCCATTCAACATTTCCATAGGAGAGATGCCTCACTTTGCAGATATTTAAAGCAATAAACTAGCACACTTCAGCACTGTGGGCGGCAGCTCTTTAAAAAACGTTTCCTTCCATCCTTTATCACATCAGAGAGCCTGGAAAGATATGTCCATGTGTTAACTAACTCATGTGATATCAAATGATCCCAAGTGAAAAGGTTCTGCAATCAGACCACATTGCAAGATTTAGGAACATAACCTGGAGCTAACACTTGTGGGGAGAGCAGGAACCCGGGTTCAATTCCCAGCTTGGGTCACTGTCAGTGTGGAGTTTGCACGTTCTCCCTGTGTCTGAGTGAGTTTTCTCCAGGTGCTCCAGTTTCCTCCCACATTCTGAAAGATGTGCTGGTTAAGTGCATTGACCAGGTGCCAGACTGTGGTGACTTGGGGAATTTCACAGCAACTTCATTGCAGTGTTAATGTAAACCTTACTTGTGACTAATAAATACACTTAAACTTTGTGTGGTGTGCTGCACTGTTATAGAATCCCTACCATGTTGATAAGGCCATTTGGCCTATTGAATCTGCACTGACTCTTTAACTGAGTATCTTAGTCAAGCCCTCTCCTCTGCACTCTCCCTGTAAATACACAGACTTTACCATAGTTAATCTATCTAATTGATGCATCTTGAGACAATAGCATGGCCAATCCACCTAATTCACACATTATTGGACTGTGGGAAGAAACCAGAGGACCCGGAGGAAACCCATGCAAATACAGGAAGGCTTCCACACACATAGTCACCCAAGGTCAGAATTGAACCTGGAATCCTGGAACTGTGAGGCAGCAGTGATAATCACTGTGCCACCATGTTTCCATCAAGTCTTTCAAATCAGACCTCAAATTGAGGCCTCATCTGTTTTTCTTTGGTGGTATTAAAGGATCCTAGCCCATCATCTGTAGTAGAATACAGAGTTCCCCAAGGTTCTGGGCAACAGTCTACCTTTAAGAAAAACCACCATAAACAGAGGAGCTGGACATTTGTTTCATTTATTCTTTGGATTGTGTGTTATTCAAATTAATTTCCTGTTTGCCTACATCATAACTGAATGATACTGAAAAAATAATTAATTGTCTGTGAAATGCTTTGGGACATCCCAAGGTGCTATAAAAATATAAATTCTTTCTCTGGCAAAGTCTAATTATTAAACTTTTCAAATAACTATAAACCCATTAACTATTTCCTGGAACATTATTAGAAACTGATTTCATTTTAGTTGGGGGGAGGGTTACACAACTCCAACTGTGAAAATTTAATTTCATGAATTATCTTGTTCATTTTTGATTAAGTTTCACTTCCAAAACAAAGTTTTAATTTTGGTGTGATTATGTTATGGACTTATATTACTTCTGTCTCTTATATAGTTATCTCTGTTCTGCTTTCGGTAGACTGCGCTGCACTGTATGGGAGTGTCAAGGAATCAGCCCAGCAACAATACTAAAGGTCTACAGCGTCGTGGTACTCACTACCCTCCTGTATACCTGTGAAACATGGACTGTGTATCGAAGGCATACAAGACAGCTCAATCATTTCCACATGACTTGCCTTTGCAGAATATTACGCATCAGATGGGAAGACAAAGTACCAGACACTGAAGTTCTCTCTAGAGCAAGTCTACCATCAGTCCACACACTGCTGATGAAAGCGCAGACCCAATAGAGAGGTCATGTTATCCGAGCACATACCCAAGCAGCTCCTTTTCGGGGAACTCTCTGCTGGAAGACGCTCAAATGGAGGGCAGAAGAAATGTTTCAAAGACACACTCAAGATCCCTCTGAAGTCTCTTGATATTGACACGACCATCTAGGAAACGCTGGCACAAAACCGGCACAAAGGTTGTCAAGCTCACGAAGCAAGGTGTATTGCCGAAGCACAACTTAAGTGCAAGCTGCGCAAGTCCAGAGTCACCAGCGCAACAACTACAGTGCCTACAGGAGTCTGTCCAATATGTGCCAAGACATTCTGTGCCCAAATTGACCTGATCAGTCACACCACATCCACCTCAAAATGACTAATGGTGTCAAGGTCCTCATCAATGATGATGATCGAACAATAACAACAATTTCTCCCTCTGTATGTCTTTCAAATTTATTAAAATGCTTCATACCATGATGATATAATAAAGTTTCAATTATATTTCTAAAATACTACTAAAATCTTTCTGAAGCAGTGTAGGCATCTGAGTTAAACCTGGCGCAGAGTAACAGTTTATGCAAATGTTCAGGAAAGGTTATGAAAATGATAAACTTTGAACGATAGAAAATAGGAGCAAGAGTAGGCCATTCGAGCCTGCTCCGTCATTCAAAGGGGTCATGGGACCCCTATAGTGCAAAAGGAGGCGATTTGGCCCATCCAGCCTGCACCAACAACAGTCCCATCCTGGCCCTATCCCTGTAACCTCACACATTTACCCCACTAATCTCTCTGACTTCCCCTTAACACTAAGGAGCAATTTAATATAGCCAATCAGTCTAACCCACACATTTTTGGAATGTGGGAGGAAACCCATGCAGATTTGGGAAGAATGTGCAAACTCCACACAGACATTCACCCAACCTGAGAACTGAACCTGGGCCCCTGGCACTGTGAAGGCAGCAGTGCTAACCACTGAGCCACCATGCCGCCCCTTTTACTGATTGTCTCTCTCAATACCATATTCCCGTTTTCTCCCCTTACATCTGATGTCTTTAGAGTCTAGAAATCTATTTCCTTCTTAAATATATTCAATGACTTGGTCTCCACAGCCATCAGTTGTCGAGAATTCCACAGGTTTGCCACCACCTGAGTGAAAACATTTCTCTCATTTCAGTACTAAATGGCCCTCCCCCATGTCTCGAGACTGTCCCTTTGTTCTACAACCCCTGCCAGCCAGGGGAACATCCTTTCCTGATATGAAATTAAAAATGCATTTGTTCTTCAGAAAAAAATGTAGTAGTTGTGATATAAGATGGGGTTACTTACATATTTTTTTAAAAAGGCATTCAGGAAGCACGGTGGCACAGAGGTCAGCATTGCTGTCTCACAGTGCCAGGGACCTGGTATCAATTCCGGCCTTGAATCAACATCTGTGTGGAGTTTGCACATTGTCCTTGTGTCTGTGTGGGTTTCCTCTGGGTGCTCCAGTTTCCTCCCATAGTCCAAAGATGTGCATGTTAAGCTAAATTGCCCCTTAGAACCACAGATTAGCAGGATAAATACATGGAGTTACAGGGTTGAGGTGGAATGCTTTGTTAAGAAGAAAACACTTTTTTTAAAGTGTGGCACACTAGTTAATTCTGCTGCCTCACAGCGCCAAGGACTGGGGTTCAATTCCAACTCTGGGTGACTGTCAATGTGGAGAAATCATATTCTCCCCATGTCTGCGTGGATTTCGTCTGAGTGCTTAAGTTTCTCCCATAGTCCAAAGATGTGTAGGTTAGATGGATTGACCATGTCAAATTGCCCCTTACTTTCCCAAGATGTGTGTGTTAGGAGGATTAGCCATGTGTCGCATTATGGGGATAAGGCCTAGGTGAAATGGTCTATCTGAGAGTCAGTGCAGACTTAATGGGCTGAATGGCCTCCTTCTGCACTGTAGGAACTCTATGATTCTACGCCTCTGTTAATCCTCTGGATCTGCCTTGTTATATTATGTCTGGCTATGTTACAATGCTTTCAGCACACTTGTATTTCTCTTATTAGGAGCTTGGACTAAGTGTGGTTCTGATAAGTATGCTGTTGAGATATGGCCATGTTCTACATTACTGTGGTCCAGCGGCCCACCCTGAACTTGCTTGGGCCTGATCATCAGGAGGTTCCTGGTGCTGGCTGACCTATACTAACTCCCAGTGCCCCAGTTATAAAATCCTCACCCTTGTTTTCAAATCTCTCCACAGCCTTGCTCCTTCTGATCTCCAGCTTGAAAGCCCTTTGAGGTCTACATTTTATCAAGTCCTGAGCATTTTTGACTTTAATCACTCCACCATTGGTGGCCATGTTTCCTACTCCCTTGGCCACAGACTCTAGCATTCCCTCACCAAACCTCTCTGCCTCTCTCTGATCTCATCTTTGTCATTCCTTATAACCTGTTTGTTTGATCAGTCTATTAGTCACCTATCCTAATATCTGTATAAGGCTATGTGTCAAATATTGCCCCCTGTATCTTAAATTGTTTTGCTGTTGTTAAAAGCTGAAAAAGAGTGCATGTTGGTGCTGAGTGTGGCAGCCTGGCCCATTCCTGGGCAGCTGAGTCAGAAGCGGGCAGAGTCTGTTGATATGCTGGGAGTTAGACACAAGGTTAGCAATTGATTCAACAATTTGTTGTTGGATATCAATTAAATCAGCAGCCAGGTGTCAACCCATGACTCAGTTAGTCATTTTTATGATTCTAAATCAGAAGGTTGTGGGTTCAAACTCCAATTCAGAGATTTAAGCACATAAACCAGGCTGCCCCTCCCGAGGGGGGAGTGCCGTATTGTCAGAGGTGCTAGCTTTCAGTTGGGCATCAAATCAAAACCCTGACAGCCCTTCAATTCGATTCTAAAAAGCAGAGACACGTTGACGGACGTGTAAGTCTATCAAAACATGTAAATTTATATTTTAAACAATTACATTTTATCTCATCCTTGTGAGTCCCAACACTATGTACAATTCTCTCACAGCAACAACATTCTGCCCCACAAGCATGAGAAATCATGGTGAGTTAATTAGCCCTCACAACTTCGCTGTAGAGTTGCCAATTGTGAATGGTTTATCACATGACTGTCCCTTGTTACGCCCCAGCCATTAGTCAGCCAACACATTAATGCTGTGATGTACTGCCTTCTTATGCAAACTGGAAAACATAATGTGGAAATAAAGTTAATTTATCAGTCACAAGTTGTCTGTCCATTGCTGTCATTGAGGACCTCGACACTATTAGTCATTTTGAAGCTGGTTGCGGTGTGTCTGAAGATGACTGATCAGGTCAATTTGGGCATGGAATATCCTGGCACATATTGAATAGACTTGTATAGACACTGTAGTTGTCGTGCTGGTGGCTCTGGACTTGCGCAGCTTGCGCTTATGTTGTGCTTCAGCAATATATCTTGCTTCATAAGCTTTCAGCCCTTGTGGATGAGGCAGCGCCAAGTAGGGCAATTTTGTGCCAGTGTTTCCCAGGTGGTCGTGTCTATGTCAAAGACTTCAGGGAGTCCTTGACCGTTTCTTTGTAATATTTCTTCTACCCTCCATGCGAGCATCTTCCAGCAGAGAGTTCCTCAAAAAAGAGCTACTTGGGTATGTGCTTGTCTGGCATATGGATGACATGACCTGCCCACCAGGTCTGCGCTCTCATCAGCAGTGTGTGGACTGATGGTAACTTGCTCTAGAGAGAACTTCAGTGTCTGGTACTTTGTCTTGTCATTGGATGCGTAATATTCTGCAAAGACAAGTCACATGGAAATGATTGAGCTGTCTTGCATGCCTTCGATACACAGTCCATGTTTCACAGGCATACAGGAGGGTCGTGTAGACCTTCAGTTTCGTTGCTAGGCTGATCCCTCGACGTTCCCATAGAGTGGAGCGCAGTCTACTGAAAGCAGAATGTGTCTTTGCTGTTCTGCAGTTAACTTCTGCATCAGTAGTTACTGCTTGGGAGAGGAAGCTGCCAAGATAAGTGAACTGATCCACTGCCTGTAGTTTCTGTCCTTTGATTGTGATTATGGGTTCTGTATATGGTGCATAAGGAGCAGGCTGGTGCATGACTTTGGTCTTTTTAATGTTGATGGTGAGCCCAAAGTTGTCACAAGCCATGGAAAATTTGCCTGTACTGACTTCATCTCTGGTTCTGAGTCAGCATACAGGGCGCAGTCATTGACAAAGAGGAAATCTCTCAGAACAGTCTCCTTCACTTTGGTAATAGCTTGAAGTCTCCTCAGCTTTCAGGGTTTCCCATCCTCTCCGTACTTGAGGCTGATTCCAGCAACACTGTCCTGGAAGGCATCATTCAGCAATGGCAGTAAACATCATGCTGAACACTGTGGATGTAAGCACAGTCTGTTTGACATCAATGGTGACTGGGAATGCCTTAGCGAATTCTCCGCCATCCAGTACTCTGGCTATCATGCCATCATGGAACTGGAAAGCATAATGTGGAGATAAAGTTAACTTATTTGTCACAAGTAAGGCTTACATTAACACTGCAATGAAATTACTGTGAAAATGCCGAAGTTACTACATTCTGGCACCTATTTGGGTAAACCGAGGGAGAATTTAGCATGGCCAATGCATCTGATCGGCGTGTCTTTTGGGAGGAAAGCAAAGCATTTGATGACACGGGGAGAAAATACAAACTCCATACAAACAGTGACACAAGGCCGGGAATCGAGCCTTGGTCCCTGGCGCTGTGAGGCAGCAGCGCTAACCACTGCGTCACCATGCCACCCTGGTTAATTGTGATTCTCCGATTTCTGGTTTGTCACTTTAATTAAAACCATAATCATTCAGGGATTTTCCTAGCCCTTGTATAATTCTCAAATTTATTGCTTTACGCAAATACTTAATATATTGGAGAAAAACCCTTGTAAAAACACATATTGTTATTCAATATGTAAATTGTGAAATGAAATCATAGATGAAACTTTTGAAAGGGGTAATTGTAACTGAAAAATATGTGAAATGAATGTGAAGCAATGGTGGTGAGAAGCAAATGAGTATTTGAGGTTTGGAATGATTCAGTTAGGCAACATCCTCCCTGTTTTGTCCTTTTGATCTATGCAAATAGCAGGTTGCCTTTTCTTTCATCAAGAATGCAGCTCTGTCTTTTCAAACAACTCGTTTTTACATTCTTGTTGCACAATTTTTTTTCCAAATTCCATATTGACAAATAGAAATGTTTCCATTGCTACACAGATTGCACATGGCTCATTTCTGTAAACAAAAGTTGCATCGTTGCCTTGGTAATTACCTCTTTATCTTCAATCAATTCTCGATGAGTAACTTCACACAAACCTTTTTTTTACTCTTTGCCTGAATGTATCCTCCCATCATCATCTGGTTACCTAAGGGGAATGATGGCTGTTCCTCAACAAACCTCCTGTGGCCACAGGTTTAAATTCCCTCTGCACAAACACACACTGTCAGTAGATAAAGTTTGGTATGAAGCATAAGGGCAATACCAGCGTAGTGAAAAATCTAACAGGAAGTTTAGGAGATTTCCAAGATAGCACTGGAGCGAGGTGATTTCTTGCAAGCTGTGCCCAGCATACCTTCTAATTCTATCTCTTACTCTCATTCTCTGTATGGGGATGTGCCTGTTTGTGATCAGAACTCTCACTCACATGACGAAGGGTCAGAGGCCCGAAAGCTAGTGGCTTTTGCTACCAAATAAACTTGTTGGACTTTAACCTGGTGTAGTGAGACTTCTTACTGTGTTTACTCCAATCCAACGCTGGCATCTCCACATCATGAAGTGCAGCTTGCCAGGGAAGGTATGCCTGGCTCCAGGCCTAGCCTACTTAGATGAGGCCTGAGACCCAAATCTGGGTGCATGTAATTTGGCAACTGCATCACTACCTCAAACTGGATGCCAGCCTACAGAGCCTACAGAGATCTGGCATGAAAACCAAATGCAAACGTTTACTTTTAAAGGTAATTAGTTTGGACACTCAGTAAAATCTATTTTTATTGTTATCAGGAATTGTGTGACATGCTTCATGTTTGATAGAATGTGTGACAGATTCAATTTGTTGGCAAATGTTTCTCAGTTATTTCACAGATCCTATATAAAATAAATCAGCTCAGTTAGGGTGTTTTTCGATGTGTTTTCTGGAAGACGGAAGAATATATAGGTGATGGCATGTGTTTGATTACAGCACTTAGCTCATGTAATGAGGTTTCATTGTTACAACCTTGCGTACACAATGGAATGACTAAATATTGGAAAATTAAAATTCTGATTGTGATGGTCACAAGGTTGTGTAATAGGACAAGCCAGTCATGCTAGAGCTAAATATCAACCATACAAATCAGCCAATTGAAGAAATTGTTCCTCTTGCTGGAGGCTGTTCAGATGTGACAAGTCATGGCAAGTATCAAACATAAGTATCAAAAATTAAAGCTCCTTGTACCCAACATCAGGTAATACTTTGAAGTGGCCTATTCTCCGAGTGTTTTTAACCAGCGACATAAGACAAGTGCCTTATTAGTTACCGTCTCTGGCTGGACATGTTCTGGAAAATGTAAGCAGAAGTGATTTTTTAAAAAAAATTCATTAACGGGATGTGAGAATCGCTGGCTGGGTCCAGCATTTATTGTCCATCCCTGTTATCCATTTCAGAGGGCATTTGCTGTGGCTCTGGAGTCACACGTAGGCCAGATCAGATAAGGACTGTAGGTTTCCCTCCCTGAAGGACATTATTGAACAAGATGGGTTTTTACATTAATGAACCAGATGGATTTTTTCAACAATGGTTGGATGACCATCATTAGATTGAATGCAGATTTTCCTTCTGCCACGGTAGGAATTAAACCCAGGTGCACAGATCTTACCCAGATCTCTGGTTTACTAGTCCAATACCACTATGCCATTGCCATCCTCATGAAAAGTGTGGCAGGAGCAGGTTCTAAAGAAGCATGGACAAGGAAAACACACAAACTCCAGGGGGAGGTGAAGTGACCCCAATCTCTACATTGAGCTCACTGATCACATCTGATCCCTCAGTGAAACTCCTCCACTATTAATCCCATTGTAGCCCGCCAAAACCCCAGCCAATGAGAGTTCACCTGGTTTCCTGTTGAGTTTAAAGTTTGGATTTGATAGGATGGCACAGTGCTGCATGTCCAATGCCTCACGGGGTGCAGTTTCTTTCCCCTGATGACTGGCTGTTCCAGAAGTGGCTCAGTATTGGATTACCTTTATTTCAGAATGCTGCCAAGTACACATTCAGATCACACGCTGCCAAATACACATTCACTGTTTTTCAATAAATGATCCGATTCTGGATGAATTGTGCGTATTATATTCATTTATTTGCTGAAAATGCTGTTTTAAAATCTGCAGGATTGCTTTCCACGAGGAAATAGATAATAAAAACAAAATAATGCAGATGTTAGAAACTGAAACAAAAACAGAATGTTGGAAAAACTCAGCAGATCTGATAGCATCTGTGGAGAGAGAACAGAGCTAATGTTTTGAGTTGGGATGGGAGAATGGGAGAAATGTGTCGGATTATGGCTGAGAGGAGCTGGAACTGCTGGAAAAGAGTAAGGGGTCAGTCATAGTGGGAGTGAGAAGAGATTGTAATAAAGATGTCAGAATGTGTTAATGAGAGAACAAAGGTCAGTGTGAGGTGAAAGTGAAATGTAAGAACAAGTGAGAGATGGCCTAATGGGGGAAGGGGAGGGGGATTTTTGCATTGGAGCAAGAAATGTTTGGGATATAAAAAAAGGTGATAATTGCTGTTTCTGATATGCTTCTGCCAAACTGTGAGTGTTGACAACCCTAGTGGCTTAACTATAGTGGAAAGAATTGCATTTTGAAGTCTGCTGTAAAGCATCTATATTATTATTCTAAATGTCCAAGTACAGTGCTGTACAACATACCTGCTCACGCTCACTTGTTAAATCCAGATCCTCATATATGGGAAATGCTGGAATATTCAGCAGATCTTGCAGAATTTGTGCAGATTAAGGGAAACGGAATTAATACTTTGAGGAAACGTTAGGACCTGAAATGTGAACACTCTCCACAGATATTGCTGGGGCTGCTCAGCATTTTTAGCATTTCCTGTGTTCATTTTTGATTTCCAGAACCCGCAATACGTTGTTTTGACTTCATCTACGGGGCTTTGGCAAAGAGACAGATCAGCTAAAGTACAGTTATGGATAGAACAGTGAGTTAGTGCAGTCTTGGCACTAAACTTTGCTAACTTACAAAGCGCGGGTGAAGCATACTGTCCAGGGGCAATGGAGAGCTCATCCTGCAACAACAATAACCAGAGGAAGATAAGCTGGCCTACTTACAGACCATCTATAATTAAAACTATAATTCTTCAACATTATTATGAAGTGTTTCTTGACTGGTGGGTATTTAAATATATTAACAGCTAATGTTCAAATAAATGGAGCTTAGTTACCATCAATAAAATGTGAACCATTCCCAACCTTCACCACAGTTGCAAGATAGAGATATGTAATTCCCAGTTCTCACTTTGGAGATTGAATCCCTAGAAAGGCTAAACTGTCAGCACAGCTTTCATATAATCAGCAGGAGTTACCTCTTAAAGACTTACTTTCATTCCAACTCAAACACACAGAATGCTTGAAAATGGGTTCGCTTGTGTTTACTATGAGGAAAGCTGCACCAGATCTTACCCATGGTACGTGCAGTATGTTGTCAATTCAAGATGAAAGCACAGTGCTGATGATGTATGTCACATTACCTGTCCCTAGGGCAGAACATTTTCTTTTCTTGTAATACTTCAACAAAGGGCTAGAAAACTGACAAACAAGTATGAGTCGTGATCAATAATGCAATTCATGGGCAAGTATACATTTTGGGGTCCAATTATACAAAATGCTTCCTCCTTTAGTTGGGTCACTGCAACACAATTGAATATATTCCATTCCGTGTTTTCCATTGGCCACATCCATTCATTCAGTATTATATATAGCAAATGCCTGATACCTCTTTGAAGCCAAACACATCCTCTGTCTTTGATTCATAC
Organism: Sphyrna mokarran; assembly: GCA_024679065.1. Lineage (NCBI taxonomy): Eukaryota > Metazoa > Chordata > Chondrichthyes > Carcharhiniformes > Carcharhinidae > Sphyrna > Sphyrna mokarran. Next base: position 49,523,507 of record JAGIQG010000004.1, read on the forward strand.
TCACTCTAATTGTCACTGTATACATTATTTTGTTCATGAGTCAATTTGAACATTCAAAAGTATGAAGTTATTTCCATTAGTGGTCACTGATTGGATACACAATTAAGCTGGAGGGCACAAATAGTGAATGATTCACCAATAGTCTATTATCAGGAGTTAAACCTTCACACTGGATATTTGTATAAATATTTGTATAAAATAAAAATGCATATGCATATATCCATGAAATATCTTTAGCAAACAGAGTCAAGGAGAATCCTAAGGCTTTTTACACATATATTAGGAACAAGACAGTAGCAAGAGAAAGATAAGGCCCAATTAAGCACAATGGAGGGAGCTTATGCATGGGCCTTTGGGACTAGGGAGATCGTCAATAAGTATTTTGCATTGGTATTCAGTAAGGAGGAGGACATGGCCAATGTTGACGTCAGGGATAGGTGTTTGAACACTCTAGTGAATGAAAATATATCAAATGAAGAAGTGTTGGGTATCTAAATTGCATTAAGGTAGACAAGTTCCCAGGGTTGGATGGGATCTAACCCAGGTAACTGTATTAGGAAATGGAAGAAATGGCTGGGGCCTTAACAGATATCATCATATTCCCTTTGACCACAGGCAAGGTTCCAGAGAATAGCCTATGTTGTTCCCTTTTTTAAAAAAAGGAAGCAGGGATAATCCAGGATATTGCAGTCCGGTGAGCCTAATTTCACTGGTGGGAAAGCTTTTGGAGAAGTTACCGAAGGACAGGATATTATGCATATTTGGAGGAAAATGAACTAGTTATTGATAGATAGCATGGTTTTGTACGGGGAACGTTATGTCCCACCAGCATGTTGAGTTGTTTGAAGAGGTGACAAAGAGTGAAGGGCTATGGATGTAGTTTATGTGGACTTCAGTAAGACTTTTGACAAGATTGGCAGATTGGTACGAAAACTAAAATCACATGGGATTCGGGTCACCTGGCTAGATGGATACAGAACTGGCTTGGTTATAAGAAACAGAGAGTAGCGCTGGAAGGATGTTTTTCACAATGGAAGTCTGTAGTGGTGTTCTGCAGAGTCGGTGCTGGGACCTCTATTGTTTGTAGTATTTATAAATGACCTGGAGGAAAATGTGCGTGGTTTGATTAGTAAATTTGTGGATGAGACAATGATTGATGGAGTTGCTGATAGTACTAGAGATTATCAGAAGATACACAGGATATAGATAGATTAGAGACTTGGGCACAAAAATGGCTGATGGAATTTAATCCTGACAACTGCGAGGTGATACATTTTGGATAATCAAATTTAGTGTGAATCATACTGTAAATGGCAGAACCCTTAGGAATATTAACATACAGAGGGGTCTGCGCATGTTCACAGTTCCCTAAAAGTGGCAAAACAGGTAGCCAAAGTGATTAAGAAGAATTTGACATGCTTACCTTCATCAGCCAGGGTATTGAGTACAAGAGTTGGGTAGTCATGTTACAGCTATATAAAACCTTGGTTAGGCTGCATTTGGAGTATGGTATGCAGTTCTGGTCACCACACTACTGGAAAGAAATGGAAGTTTTGGTGAGAGTGCAAAGAAGGTTCACCAGGATGTTGCCTGGCCTTGAGGGTGTTAACCAAGAGAAAAGATTGAATAAATTGGATTATTTTCACTGCAAAGATGAAGACTGAGGGAAGACCTGATAGAGGCCTACAAAATTATGAGAGGCATAGACAGGGTGGATACTCAGAGGCTTTTTCCCAGGATGGAAGTTTCAATTTCAAAGGGGCACAAGTTCAAGGTAAGAGGGTGAAAGTTTAAGAAGGATATGTGGGGGAAGTTTTTCATGCAGAGAGTGGTAGGTGCCAGAAAAGTGGTGAAGCAGCCACATTAGCAACATTGAAGAGGCATCTGGATGGATACATGAATAAGGAGGGAAGATAAAGATACACTAAGGGCAAAAATTTTTTTTAGTTTAGTTAGGGCATCATGATCAGCACTGTCTCGGAGGGACAAGGGGCCTGTTGCTAAGCCGTACTTTTCTTTGTTCTTTGTATATATCCTCATAGCCACTGTCTAAATTTAAAAAACACGGGCTGAAACTATTCCTGTTTGTGACCCCTGAACAAAAAAGAGCCACCATGGCAGTAACACAGAAACTTGCAGTTCGTTATCGCTGAATGGTATGCACTTCAGAGGCCAAATTTAAAGAGAACTATACAAAGATCATCTTCCTTTTATAAGGCAGGCCTGGCCAAGTGAAGCCAATCAATCTGCTAGGGCAAGGGACCCCACAACCTCCCCCTGACTGAAAAAGTGAATTATACAGCAATAGTTTTTAGTTTACCAGCCTCAGTGAAAGAATATCTAAATGGATTTTGATTCTGGACTCTGGACACAGATGAACCAATTTGTGTGCCCGCCTGGATAGTTAGTGTTGGCAACTTATTCACACACAAAAGACATTACAGCCAATTCTGTTGGTTGGCACAATGGCACAGTAGAATGGCATAGTGGCTAGCACTGCTGCCTCACAGTGCCAAGGACACAAGTTCAATTCCAATCTTGGGCGACTCTGTGAGTTTGCGTGTTCTCTGTATGTTTCAATTTTCTCCCATTTTCCAAAGATGTGTAGATTAGGTGGATTGACCATGGTAGCTGCATGGAGTTGCAGGGAAAGGGCTTTTTTAAAGAGATGGTAAGACTTGATGAGCCAAATGGCCTCCCTCTGCACTGTAGGGATTCTATAATTTAACTGTTCTATTGGCATACACATACACCTGAAAGTGTGGCTGTGATTCTCCTTAAAGCGCTGAATTGGTGGGAAGACTGTCTGTTATGTCAGTTCAGCTTCTCACCTGAATCTCCTCACTCTGTGTACTGCAGAGGTCCCATTAAAAACCCGGCAAATGCTGGGACAAGGCTGGTGACACACATCTCCCACCTGTCAGGAAAATTGCGGTCACAATGGGAGAATTTGTCAGTTGCATTTGCAGTTTGGCAAATGTGTGTGTACTGGAAGCTACATATATTAATATACGTAGCTCTGTGTTTTACAGACAGAATGAACCCATATGCACATTACGCACGTTTCAGCTGAACAAAAGGAGTGGCAGCCATTCAATGATTCATTCCTTAGAGCAATGCCTTGATCAATCAGAATCAAGCTGCCTGATTTAAAATTTCAAATAATGTTTAGCAGTTAACTGCCTGTCACGATCAACTAGTACTTTCTGTGTGGCAACATCACTAATCAGAATCTATTTGCCAACCTATCAGCATTCTCTTCTCATATACACTTCCTTTGCATTTAATATTCTTGTGATTTGTCCTGGTGAGTGCAAGACTATACTTATAGACTATACTTCCAGCAATATTCAAGTTTCTAATGCCCATTTCAGCATAAGTACTTTCTACTTCCACCTCTGTAACATCCCCTAATATCATCCCAGCCGCAGCTCCCCTGTGGTCGAAACTAATATGGTTTTTAATGAGACTCTACAAAGAGAAATTGAAGGTGGAGATGGGGGGAATTCTGGAGCTTAAGTACCTGATGACACTGCCAGTAATGTAGAAAATGTTGAGGTGCAGTTGGCATGAATAGAACAGACAGCTTGGCGACAGAAGGAAATACATGAATGAGCATTTTAAAGCTGGGGTATCTGGGGACTGGTGATCATTGTAGGCCAGTCATAACTGGGATTTAAAGCAAGCATTGATCAGGGCATTGAGCTGAAGATTACAGAGCATGGAAGATGTATGGTTGACCGGGAGAGCACAGGAGTAATCAAGACTAAGTCAGAAATGATATATAAGAGAATTTCAGAGCAATGGAAGAAACAAAGTTTCTGGCAGAAGCTACCAGCATTCCCAATCTTAAGCTGGAGGTGATTAAAGTTCATTCAAGACCTCAGGCAGTGATGCCTGTCAAAGGAATGATGGAGCAATGTGTTGTCAGTGTGTGTATGAAAACTTACACCAATTCTCCAGATGGTGTCACCAGGATACTCTATGTAGATAAGGAAGAATAAGAGGCCAAAGTTATTAAACACGTAGGTTAGATTATCTTTCACAACACGTGCTTTCCATTGCTGTAGCTGAATTCTCAGGTGTTGTTAAGAGGAGGAATGACAACTATTTTTAACAGCGCTTCCTAAACTAGAACCAGTTGAATGTGGATGATTCAGCGTGATGATCAAGTTATTTCTTCACAAGTCTGAAAATTTCACAATATTGTTGAATTAGGTGAAGGAACAGATAGGCATCTTCTTGAGCACTTTGAAGATAGAATCAATTGTTATGGGATTACACCCAAAAATCAGGTTTCTGGGATGATTTCAAAATTTATTAATCAAGCCTTCATGCAAAGATCATTTCAAACAGCCAAAATCTAGCAATTCTTTATCTGGGGGGCATGAGAGATTGTTGACCTCTGATTAACACTGCAGCATTCTCTCAAAAATTGCCATTACTGATGTATGGTTTTCTTGAGGAAAGATAAAAACTGGTCCCAAAATTAAACTACTCATCATACAGGAAGGAGGCGCTGTCTCGTTTCTTGATACATCCAAACAGTGAAACTGTCTATTACTGTCACTGGGCCGGATTCTAATTGAATTTTATACAAAAGGTGTATGTTGCAATTGTAAAGTGTGACAAATTAAGCAAAGAGTATGTGAGGTGTAAGCAATCATTTCTCAAGAGTGAGTTATGAGAATGAGAGAAGATAAAGTCTTAAATTGCCTAGTTACAATCATCGACTAGGTCATAGGTCACCCTGTGGCTAGATAAGTGAAGAGAGACAAAAGCCAATGTTTGAACATTGACTATGATGTCAATCAAACGGCATGCCACACTCTGACACCAATTTTCAGACTTTCCTCCTTCTGGTCCTGCCTCTGAAATGAATAAGGAATTCTACTCACTGCGTCTGCATTAACCTTTCCTGTAATCCTTAGGCAGCAGGTGTTGCCATCTTTATCTGGCACATTCTAATCATGTTTTAAAAATTGAGCTTGATTGGCTGTCCAGTCCAAACATGTGAATAAACCTAACCACTGCTGCCAATAACTTCAGCTTTCATTTCTCTTGCTGTGTTTGTAGTTCAGTTGGAGACAACTTTTTAAGTTGCCTCCAACTCATTCCTTTCTTAGGATGGTAGCATTGCTGGCAAAGGCCAGTAATATAGGCCCTTCCTTAATGGCCTTTGAAAAAATGGTGGTGAGACACATTGAACCATTGCAATCCATGTACTGTGTTGTTAGATTATAAATTCCGAGATGTTGATGAAGGAATATGCTATATATATTCAAAAATCAGGACACTGGGACAGAAACTTGCAGATGTTAGTAGCTCTGCTGCCCTTATTCTGCCAAATGATTTGGAAGATGCTGACAAAGGAGACTTGGCAAGTTGCTGCATTACATCCTGTAGATGGTACACACTGCTACCACTGTGCATCTGTGGAAGGGTGAATGTCTAATTTAGTGGAAAGCTATGCCTGCCACCTTGTCCTGGATGGTGTCAAGCCTCTTGGTATAGTTGGAGCAGCGGGGGAGGTGATGGCCTATTGGTTTTATCACTAAACTATTAATCCAAAAAACCTGCAGGCCTAGGTTCGAATCCCACCATGGCAGATGGTGAAATTTGAACTCAATAAAAAATATTTGGATTTAAGAATCTACTAATGACCATGAAACAATTGTCAGAAAAACCTATCTGGTTCACTAATATATTTTAAGGAAGGAAGTCTGCTGTCCTTATCTGGTCCATCCTATGTGTGACTTCAGAGCTACAGCAATGACCTTGAACTCAACTGCACTCAGAACAAGGACAACTAGAGATGAGCAATAAATGCTGGCCAGCCAGAAATGCCTACGTCCCACAAATGAATTTTAAAAAAATCATCCAGTTGAGTGGAGGATATGCTATCATATTCTTCACTTGTGCCTTGTGGATGGAGGAATAGCTTTAGAAGGTCAAAGATGAGTCACTCACTGTAGTATTCCCAGCCTTTATCCATAGTGCCTGTATGGTTGGTCCAGTTCAGTGTCTATCTACAGCAACATCAAGGTAGAGGAGCAAAGGGACTTTCATAACCCAGATACACAGATCATAAAAGGAAACAGACATAGAGATGAAAAAAACAATGTCCTTGACTTTGCATCCAATAGCATCAGAAGACAAAGAAATAATCCTAAAATTGTACAAAAACATTAATGAAATCACTGCATCAGCTATACAAGAATAGAAGCAGACTATTGAGCCTCTCGAACCTGCACAGCTATTCAGTTAGAACAAGTCTGGTTTAACCTTAATTCCATTTACTTGCCTTTTTTCTTATCCTTTGATTGTGTTGTGCATCGGAACAATGTCTGTAAGGTAAAATAAGATTGTTATGTCTTGGAATGGTGCCTGTAAGGTAGAATAAAGGAGTCATGTGACCTGTTCTGAAGGCTGCATAGCAAGAGGCCTGGCTCATGGGCAGTTGAAGATTGAAGTGAGGCCTGGGTTGTTTGCTAGAAAAATGAAAGTCTGTTCACTCTCTGAGACAATGGCAACAGCACCGGTGTTTACAGTGATTAGACTGCCAGTCTCAAAGTCCCAGAGAGGTATTGGGAATGTCAGATTGCAAACAGTTATGCTTTAAATGGCTCACTTACTTCCAACATAAAAGAAAGTTACAGTCTTAAGGATAGCTGCTTGTACTTCTACTATGGAAATGGGCATGGAGATAAACTTTGAGAGGGCAAAGATTTCTAAGATACCCTTGAAACTCAGATGTAGGTAGTCTACCAGGATCATAGGAGGACGTCGGCAAGATGCCCAAAGTTACTATTGTTCATTGTTCAGGAATGCGGATGGGGATTCAAGCTCAGCTTGAAAAGACCAATTTGGAAGATTTGCCTAGCTTGTACTAATGAAAGAATTGCAGGAAAAATCCTCAATGTGAAAGACAGTCTGGTTAAAACTTATCAAGCTGGGAAAGGAAAGGAACAGAAGGAAACAGTGGAAAATGCTCGGGAGAATAGAATCATTTTAAACTGAGTCTGATAAAATTGAATAGCTACTTAAGGAACAATGCAAATATGCCAGTGTGACGAGTGCCTGCATTGAGTTTTTTTATGTTAGAGGTAAAAGCAGAAAGTTCTGTTCTGTGGTTTAAAGTATATGTTTCCTATTACAATCGTGCTTAGTCAATAGTGCTTTTAGTCCAATTGTTACAGTATATGTCTCAAAATGTGAAACCTTGGGTGGAATTTTCCCCCCAAAAAGTGTCATATGGCAAGAATACCAGAGCAATCTGCTTCAATTTATCAGGCATGTTCATTCCAAATAACAATCATCCCACACTCAATCACTTTCAGGGAGAGTAGTGTATTACACATTGGTATTGGAGATGTGGAGCCTAAACACGCCAATGCCCTGATCTCAAAGTGCATTTGGAGACACCCTCCCTCCTCCACAGACATTGAGATGCCCTCATCATTGGCAGCATGTTCCCTGAAACCACCCCCCTGTTCTCCCTGATGTAGATTGCTGGCATCAAGGCATTGGGGCCCTCCCAATGGGTTCCCATGCCTGACCCTGGATTGCCCCCCTCGTAACTCCTACACAACATTCCCCCCCGCCATAGCTGCCCACAGCCGTCCAAATCATAGTTCCCTCTGCCATAGCCCCTAGTCATAGTCTCCCTCAGGCCCCATCCTGGTTAGGGCCCACCCCCTTGGCACTACTCCTTGCAGACTGTCAGTGCCCAACTGAAAGTTTGAAAATATTTCTTTTCTAAACTGAAGTTAGAATATGTAATGATTTTTCACAAGTTACTGTTGATGCCAAGCCCATGATTTTTTTAAAAGGAGCCTGGGTTTTGGAAAATAGGCAATATTAAACTAGAGTCATTTACAGGATAAAAGGTGGTCATTTGGCCCATCAGGTCGGTGCTAGCTACCAGCTGAACAATCCAGGTCAGTTGTATTCCCCTTGCTTGGCCCCTGTAGATCCTGCAAGCTTGTTTCCTTCAAGTGCCTATCCAATTTCCTTTTGAAATCATTGATTGTTAAACGATATGGTGAGAACTGGAAACAAAGTACTGTAACCTAGAGCAAGTACACTGCCTTTTAACACATTAACGTACACAGTAATGAAGGCAACAACCTGCAGAAGGCTGGGGAAAATGTGGGTTTGGTATCTGCCATAGGATCAGGTAGCACCCACACATTTTACATAACATGCGGGAAATCGGTAAGTGAATTTGTGAGCGCCCTGAAGCTGAAACACGAGATGGGGAGGGGGACGGTGGGGGGGAGGGGGGGGGGGGGTGTGTGTGTGGATGTGGAATGGTCCGGGGATATTGTCCTGAAATAACAACACAGGTCAGCTTTTCAGCACCAGACTCTGTTCCAGGCATTGACATGTTTGTGAAGGTAACAGGGCCTATCTGACACTCTGGTTAGTGCTAGCTTGTTAAAGTTCATCATTAACAAAAGGAGGAGAGCTTCAACTACCCTTCAGCTCCAGAGTGCTCTCACAATGTCTCTGTAAATCATGGATTATAGCCTGAAAGAAAAGTCTCGCAAAGGGGTTCAGAAGGCCGGGGAGAGACGGGGGGGAAATGTCTCGACTCCAGAAAAGCATGCAGGAACTGCTCCAACTGCGGTCGATGTGGGGGATGTCAGGGAGGATCTCCAGGAGGTGAAGAGCCAGCAAGTCTCGCTCTTTGCTTCGGAGGCCGCCCAGGTCATCTTTCGGTCCAGAGTCCGCTCCGTGGAGCAGGACGAAAAGTGCTCGCGTTTCTTCTTCCAGAAGGTACACAAAGAAACCTCTGTGATCAGCAGCCTGGAGGAAGAAGATGGCTCAGTAAGGTCATCTCAGTCTGACATTCTGAGGATCTACAAATCCTTCTGTGCCCGACTGTATGACCTGAAGCCGATAGACAGCACGGCCTCCCATTTCTTTCCTGTTGTCTATCACGCAGGTCTTAGATGACAGTAAGTGGGACAGTCTGGACAGACCGGTATCTCTGGATGAGCTGACGAAGGCCTTTCAGAAGGGTAAAACTTCCGGAAGCGACAACTTACCAGCTGAGTTATACTCGGCGTTGTGGGACTTGATGGGCCCGGGCCTCCTGGAAGTATACGAGAGTATGTTTCTGGAAGGCAGGATGTCAGAATCCATGAGGAAAGGCATCATCATCACCTTCATCTACAAGCAAAGGGGAAAGGGAGGAAATTCGAAATTGGTGATCCATTTCAGTGTTGAATGTAGATTATAAAATCTTGGCCACAGTCATCGCCAACCGGGTCAAGTCTGCTCTGGGGTCGGTGATCCATCCTGATCAAGCCTGTGCTGTAGCTGGCAGGAAGATCTCCAACAGCCTTGCGCTACTCAGGGATACGATCGCCTACGTGCAGGACAGGCGGGTGGATACCTGCCTCATCAGCCTAGACCAGGAGAAGACATTTGACAGAATTTCGCACAGCTACATGATGGATGTGTTCTCCAAAATGGGTTTTGGGGAGGGAATCCACAATTGGATCCGACTGCTCTACACAGACATCAGTAGCGCAGTTTCAGTCAATGGGTGGGAGTCAGATAGCTTCCAAATCAGGTCTGGAGTCTGACAGGGCTGCCCTCTTTCCTCCATCCTTTTTGTGTGTTGCATTGAATCCTTCGCCAAGGCCCTCAGAAGTGACCCAGGCATCAATGGGGTGACAATCCTAGGCAGCGGAGGCATGCAGGTCAAAGCCTCCCTGTACATGGATGACGTGGCTGTCTTCTGCTCGGACCCCTCGTCTGTTCGCAGGTTCCCCCAGGTCTGCGAGCAGTTCGAGCTGGCCTCGGGAGCCAAAGTCAACCAGGGTAAGAGCGAGGCCATGTTCTTTGGGAACTGGGCTGCCGAGTCCTTTATCCCCTTCACCGTCAGGGCAGATTACCTGAAGGTGCTGGGGATATGGTTTGGAGCGGCAGGGACATGCACCAAAAGCTGGGAGGAGCGCATCGCGAAAGCCAGGCAGAAACTGGGAAAAACCTGGTGATTGGGTGCAAGGTGCTGTCCATGTTGTTGTATGTGGTGCAGGTGTGGCCTATCCCCAGATCCTGCGCTGCAGCAGTGACCCAGGCCATCTTTAAGCTCATCTGGAGATCAAAGATGGATCGCATCCGGACGGAGGCGATGCACAAATCTCCAGAGAACAGAGGGAAAAGCGTTCCCAACGCTGCCCTCATCCTAATGGCCTCCTTCATGTATGGCTGCATCAAGCTATGCGTAGATCCTCGGTACACTAACAGCAAGTGCCATTACTTTTTGAGGTTCTAGCTGTCCCGGGTGCTGCGAGGGATGGGTCTGGTCACACTGCAGTGGAACACTCCAAGTAGTTGGACTGTTCCGCAGTACCTGTCCTTTGTGGAGAAATTTTTCTGCAAACCCATCTTTGATCACATGGTGATTAAGCAGTGGTCAGCGTGTAATGTCCTTGCGGCCCTGAGAGAAAAGGAGATGGTGGATCTTGTCGGATGGTTCCCTGAGCAGACTGTCAGTGTCATCTGGCAGAACGCCTCATCACCAGAACTCACAAACAAGCACCAAGATCTGGTTTGGCTGGTAATGAGAAGGGCACTCCCCGTCAGATCCTTTATGCATGCTCGAGCAACACTGCACACTGCCCTCGAAGCAGCTGCGGAGCTGATGAGACAGTCGCACACCTCCTAGCGGAATGTGCCTTTGCAAAGAAGGTCTAGAGTGAGATGCAGTGGTATTTCTCGAGGTTCGTCCTGAGCAGCTCGGTGACGGAGGTCTCTGTGCTCTATGGGCTGTTTCTGGGGATGTACACCGAGACGAATATCAACTGCTGCTGGAAGGTCATCAACTCGGTGAAGGATGCACTTTGGTCCGCCTGAAACTTGCTGATCTTCAAACAAAGAACAAAGAACAAAACAGCACGGGAAACAGGCCCTTTGGCCCAACGAGCCCGCGCCGCCACCCCGATGTTCCCACCTCTACCCGTGATCCTGTCTATGTTTATAGATCTATGGATTAAAAAAATGAATTTGAGACAATTTAGGGAGAATTTGTTTTGCCAATTAGCCTAAGAGCACATCTTTGGGATGTGGGAGGAAACCGGAGCACCCGGAGAAAACCCACGCAAGCACGGGGAGAATGCGCAAACTCCCACAGACACAGGCCCAAATCCATGTATCTGCACAGCACAGCGATAGTCACTGAGCTGTCGTGTTGCCCATCAGATGGTCCAGGTCAAGCATACACTAACAACGTGAAGCAGTAGGATACTCTCGAGAAAGGTCCAAGAGCAGTCCTCTCACGACCCATCGCGTGTATGCCCCTCGTTAGACAACAAGGTGGACCAAAGCACCTGTAGGATAAAAACAAGTACATCAATATCATCATCTATTTACACACTTCCCAGGGACTTCCAAGGCTCATGATCCCTATTTTAAATCAGTTTTCTATACCCCTCCATTCCCATTCTGTTCATGTGCCCATCTAAGTATTTCTTAAATAACTCCAGAGTGCCTGCCTCCACCACTTTACTTGGCAGCTCATTCCATACCCCACCACCCTCTGTGTGAAAAAACTCCCTCTAGCATCCAAATTATACCTTACCCCCCTTCCAGTTGAAAGAACTATCCTCGACCGAGTGTTGCAGACTGGCACATTCCAAGGTCCAGGACTATGCACTGAGGGACGTGCTGAAGCTTGGGGCAGCCGCCGCAAAGGCACAATGGGGAAAGGCCTTTTAACGGAGGCAGACCGAGGGCCCAGGAACTGCAGAATGCCCTTGACCTGCATAACTGTGTGCCAATCTGAGCAACAACGGCACACAGTAACTTTTGAGACATGTACACACTTGTAAGTTTTGAAATGTTATGACAGTAATTTGTGTGGAATTATTTAAAGAATTTTTTGCTTCTGCACTGTTTGCAATCAAAACATGCAATTTTGAAGGGTTTTTTTTGAGTTTTTCTTGTGAATAAAGTATACTTTCTGGGAAAGGGTGGTTGCTGTGCTGCAGAGGAGTGGCGGCACGCGGCGGATTTGGGGCATGAATATAGTTTGTAAGTATTCGGAATGACATGACCTTTTATATATGCTCTTTGACATCCACTTTGTATATAACTGTGTGGAATTTTGAATCCTGCACTGTATTTGCAATTCAAAAGTTGTAATTTTACAAAGGTTTATTTGAAATTTTTTATGAGTAAAGTATATTTTTGAAAAAAATTCAATTGGAAGGCTCAGAAATATAAAGAGAGTTGTGTAGACTATCAGGCCTCATCGGAGCATCACAGTGATCATTACAAATGCTATCAATCTCTTAACATAAAAGATGTTTTTCTTTATAAGTCAGCTCCAAGGGGAGTTATGGAGAGGAAAAATACAGAGTGTAAAAACACTCACCAAGGAAGCACGTCTGTAATAGTCAAACTCTATTGGAAAACTAAAGGGAAACAATATGCTAAAATATCAGTAACCTTATAAAAACCTTGACCTTGACCTTTTAAAAGGCAATTTAAACATATGAAAGGCCTATCTAAAAGCAATCTTGGTCAGTAAAGCAGTGGTCTGGATTATCAAAATCTTTTAACAAGAACAGACAGCCTGGAAACCTAGCATCCCGAGAGATATGTTTGAAACCAAACATGAACTTGAGTTGTTTTCTTTGTAGCAGAGGCCCCAGGGGCTTCTATTAACAATAATAAGAACAAATGAAATGGCCAACCAATCAGGAACCAGTTTAATAAATTATTGAACATTCCTATTCCTAATGCTTTAACCCCTCAGCCATTCATGCTAATTTAATGTGACAGCTTGGTTCATTTGTCATACTTCTGCATCCAAATCAAACATTGTAGATTTAAGGCCTACTCCAGGGTTTCCAGCACAAAATCTAGACCGTGACTGCACTCATTACTGTTTTGTCATTAAAAAGGTGCTTTAGCCAAGCTTAATGGAGATCCAGGCAAAATCCTGCGGATGGTGGCATCTGAAACAAAAAATAGGAAATGCTGGAGAAACTCAGCAGGTCTGACAACATCTGTGTAGAGAAAATAAAGTAAGAAGTCTCACAACACCAGGTTAAAGTCCAACAGGTTTATTTGGTAGCACAAGCCACTAGCTTTCAGAGTGCTGCCCCTTCATCAGATGAGTGGGAGTCTTGGTCACAAACAGCACATATAAAGACACAAACTCAATTTACAAAATAATAGTTGGAATGCAAGTCTTTACAGGTAATCAAGTCTTAAAAGTACAGACAATGTGAGTGGAGAGAGGGTTAAGTACAGATTAAAGAGATGTGCATTGTCTCCAGCCAGGACAGTTAGTGAGATATTGCAAGCCCAGGTTACAGATATTGTGACATGAGCCCAAGGTCCAGTTGAAGCCGTCGCCATGTGTGTGGAACTTGGCTATCTGCTTCTGCCCAGCGACTCTGCTCTGTTCTGACAGGCATTCGGCCTCTGATCTTTGGGTAAGTGTTCTCCAAGGCACTTACCGACAGCGCAAAGTGGCTGAGCAGAGACTTATCTCCACATCAGTGAGAATAAAGCCAATGCTCCGAGTCAGGGTGACCCTTCATCAGAACAGAAAGAAAAGAAAATCAGACAAGATTTATACTATGAAGGTGAGGGGAGGGAACTGCAACTGGACAAAGTGAAGTATAAATGGTGATGATAAAAGCTGAGAAAGGTGTGAAAAGCATCCATTAAGTGATCAGAACGTGTGAATGGCAGAACAAAGGCGCAGATTGTTAAGGGACTATTTGAGAAATGTGGCAGTTGTCCCTGGGTGACTGGGTCAGGCGAGTGGGGGGAATGTCCCCCACATCTTAATCAGCATTTTCCTCCCCCCACTTCACAATTAGAAATAAATTAGTTTATTATTTCTCTATTTCTCTCACTGCTGTCTGTCCAATACTCCTTTGTATTCTCTGATCAAACAACAGTTACTACTTGACAAATTTATTACATTTTGTGTGATATTGTGTGTTACATTATGTGTGCGATGTATTGTGTCATATTTCAGAGAGATGCGATGAATTGCCATATGAACTCCAGCCTTTCCTTCAATTCCCTCTAATGATGCATTGTTATTCTGTCAACGTAACAGCCTCAGCCCAGAGTGGCAGTCATCAATGCACAAATGTTAATGTTAAAAAATAGAAAATACTGATGATTAACTTCAACTGAAGCCCTGTAAATATATCTGCAACAAATCAAGACAAGGAGTTGGGCCAGTGCATTTAGTGGTATGTGACCTTCATGTGATCTACTTTGCAAATTGCCCAATTTTCCATCACTTTTGTTGCAGTGTGCAAAAATATTTACAGCTGCGATATCTCAGAAATTCCAGAAGGGGGAATGTTGACAACATGAAGATGAGTTTCCATGGCAACATACCATTTTCCCCTACCCACCCTCCCCCTCAAAAAAGCATTTTGATTGTTAAAACTTGACTGAAATGTATTTATTAGCACCTCTCTTAAATATCTCTTTAAATGAAGTAAATCACAAAATTCCTTTAACAATTCCTTCAACATGTCCCCATGCCTCAAAAATTCCTCAGCTATCCTGGCAGCAAGTGTCAAATTAAACAAGTTAACATAATCTCACATTATCTTGGAAAATCAGTTTCCAATGTTGAAGAAAATGTATCTTCACTTTGAAGTAAATAAGTAATATTTTAAAAACTTCCTTTGAGGACAAGCATTGGATAAAGCCATAAATGGGACTCTCAGAAGCCAACATTTCCAGTGAACGTTTCCTTCAACTGCTGCAGTTTTGATGGGCTGAGTACCAATCTTCCAAATGATCTGACTGGTTGATAGTAACTCTAATGCTGATACAAAAATATAATGTTTCTGACAAAACATTCTGACAAATTGGAACACTGACTGCCAATGTTGATAGGGATTAGCAGGTGGAAGAAGATTGTGTGGAGCTTAATCCTCAAAATGGAACAGAATAAATTTATTTATTAGTGTCAAAAGTAGGCTTGCATTAAAACTGCAATGAAGTTACAATGAAAATCCTTAAGTCGTCACACCCCAGTGTCTTTTTGGATACATTGAAGGAGAATTTAGCATGGCCAATACATCTAGCCAGCACATCTTTTGGACTGTGGGAGGAAATCAGAGCACCCAGAGGAAACCCAAACAAACACGGGGAAAATGTGCAAACTCCAAGGCCGGAATTGAACTCTGATACCTGGTGCTGTGAGGCAGCAGTGCTAACCGCTGTGCCACCAATGTCCTGTTTCTATGTTTTATGTTCTGGCTGGATAGGCTAGCACAATGGGCAAAGGGATGGCATGTGAAATTCAACACATGAAAGTCTGGTCATGGATGAAGTGAGTGGAAACATGGAACACACATTGTTCGAAATAATAGTAGGAAAGAGATTTGATATTTGTGCTGAATAACTCATCAAAACCATTGCTTTCAATGTTTGCACGTAGTTAATGAAGCAAAGAATAATTTAGGATGTTAGGGCCTAAATTTTCACCATGACAGAGTGCCTCTCCATTGTGGTGAAAATGACAAAAGTAAATGTAAATGTAAAATCTCTCCTCCAAACACAGTACCTCCCGTATTCACAGGGGCAGGAATGGGACAGTGTGGAGTTCACCAGTCTTTAAATCATTCCTTACTCCCAGGAGTTTGAAACTCAGTTAACTGGACAACTGGTTTGTGATGCAAAGCGAGGCCAACAGCATGGGTTCAATTCCTGTACCGGCTGAGGTTATTCATGAAGGTCCCATCTTCTCAATGATACCTCTCACCCGAGGTGTGGTGATCTTCAGGTTAAATCACCCCTAGGGAGAACAGCCTGTGGTTATCTGGAACTATGGTGACTTTACCTTTCACACTTGAATGAAATAAATGCTTGTTATTGGAGGCTTTATGTTGTTAAAGGAATGTAAATAAAGTGATTAAGATTTTAGAAATCATCATTTTTTAAATGCAGTGAAATCTGCAAGTCACTTAGCACTTTATTTCATCTCTACGTGGCTCCTGTGGTCTGCCCATGGTGGATATTGGGTGAGTTAGCATTGTGGCTGTGAGTGAAAAGGTTGGTAATTGTTGAGGGAGGCTTGGATTCAAATGAGTTGGCACTAAGTTGACAGAGGAGCTATAAAGGGCAAAAAGTTGGGTACAGGGGCATTGATTGGCATAGAGAGTGTGAAGGTCCATGAGACTGAGTACATGGGCACCAGGCACTCTTTGATAGCATGGCTGACCAGGAGTCCCACTTGCTCTTACATCAGCCATTGGCACATTGGAAGGATTTGCCTTATGAAGGCTCCTTCCTTGGCCATCAAGTCCTGAGGTGACTTCAACCTAGAACTCCTGGCTCAGAGGCAGGAATGCTACCCATTGTGCCACAAGACATCCCCTTTCTTTAACATAGGCAGCAGTATTTAAGAGGACAGCAGAATTGGGGAACAGAAATTAATGGAGTGGCAGGTTTTAAAATAAAACCAGATAACCTCTGGTCAATGAGGGAGGGAAGGAAGTTGTACTCATATTTCATCTTTCAGATCATCAGAAAATCCCACTTGCTTCGCAGCCATTGCATTGTTGGTTTTGAAACTGGTCACTTGTTGTAATGTGGGGAAATGTAACAAGCAGCCTGTGTATGCTTATCCCTCAGCAATGAAATCAATGACTGGTTACACTGAAGGGAATTGGTGCTCTCACACATTGCACACACAAGTGTCCAGACTTACGTGGAGCTAGATTTCCTTCATTGAAAATTCCAAGAACTTTCAGGTATTTTGCAAACTTTTTCTGAATTCTGAGTTTGGAGATAGTCGGGCAGTCGTTAGGATGCCCTCACCAGTGTGGAGATTAGAGAAACTCGCCCGCCAGTGTAGAGGGCCAGAGGTGTTGGTAACGTGTGTGCCTACATCCTCATACCTACAATTAGGGGTGCACCCTCCCCATTATGCTTGATGATTAGCACTTGGTGGTTTCAATTGCCAGGAAATCCGTGACAGTGATTTTAATAGTGGAAAACCCAGTTAACCTTCATTCTCAGTGATTCTTCAGAAGCAGCCCAATCCTGAGGCAAGATTTATTTCCTTTTACAAGGAAGCCTCCTGCCACCGGTTTGAGAAGCGGGGGAGACTCGCTCTATTTCTGTCCCAAAGGTCTGATCCTATTCCAACACAATTAGGCATTTAGCTGGCCGGTATCGGACTCCCGTGGAATCAAGACCCCAGCACGAGGCTGGCAGATTTCCATTGTTGCAGGTCAGGTACTACCTGGTGTTGCTCCAGAGCCTGCACACAGGATATCACTGCAAACAGGTGAGCGAGGCAGGATGGGGAGTCATGGGAGAGTCAAATATAAGGACAGAGAGACTGCCTCCTTTCACTGCTCCAGATTTCTCAATCAGATATAAAGTGTCTGTCTAGGAGGGAAGACTTTGATAGGCCACTGGCAAAATTAGGCGGCCTTCGCAAGAACAGGAAAACTGCGCAAGTCCCGTTAAATTCTTGAGCAATTATTAGGTTCCTATGGGCTCAGGGATAATTGTCTCTCAGGGCCTCATTAATGAAGCTAATCATCATTTCATACCAGGTCCTTCCCACTAAATTAGGGACAATTTTCCCATCGCTGGGAATTGGCTACTTCCAACTGATGCTTCTTCCATGCCTCCTCTGCCCATGTTATTCCAACCTCAAGTGTTAATGCACTTGAGGTTGGCAGTAATGTGGGCAAAGGGGTAATCACCAGTCTGCTACCCTGCCGCTAACCATAGTTGCAGATCCTGGCGCACTTACCTGGCAATGATCACTTTGGATTGATTCACTGGCATAGGGGCAGGAGGGAGTCAGATGAAAACTATCTATCTGCTGCCGTTAACATGCACCATATGGCCAGCACAGAATGTGACCATAAACAAAGGCCGAAAATACTCAACAAGTCTGGCAACATCTATGTAGAGAGAGAGAAATAAAGTAAAAAAGTAAATTTTATTTATTAGCGTCACAAGTGGGCTTATTTTAACACTGCAATGAAGTTAATGTGAAAATCCCTTAGTCGCCACACTTTGGCGCTTGTTTGGGTACACTGAGGGAAAATTTAGCATGGCCAATGCATCTGACCTGGACTGTGGGAGGAAACTGGAGCATCCAGAGGAAACCACACAGATATGCACACAGACAGTGACCCAAGCCGGGAATCAAGCCAGGTTACTGGCACTATGAGACAGCAGTGCTAAGCTCTGTGCTGCCCTGAGTCAACGGGCAGGATTTTATGGCTTCACTTAGGTGAGACTAGGAATTCTCACTGAGAACAACAGAGATTGAGACTCACTCATGCCGGTGGTAGAGCTCCAACCAATGTTTCAGATTAATGGTCTTTCACCCAAACTCTGGTTTCATTTCAGATTTGCATCATCTGCAGCACTTTATTTTTAACTAAGCAGTGATGATGGATTTCTGGGATTTGAGGTCTGCCTCTAGCAACCTGTCAAACTTCTGGACAGTGGGAATTCTCTCTGAGAATTCACTCACCCTCAGGAGAGCAATCTTTCAGTTTTCTCCAATATAGTTCAGTGTCAAATCCATGCATGGGAGATATAGATGGTTAAACTAATAAATGGACTGAGAAAATTGCATTTAAACATCTCCTCTAGTCAACTTTGCACTCAGTTTGTAAATATTCAGGATCAAACTTCATCAAGGCTAGAACATCCTGCCTAACATTTTGCAAAGGAAAAGGTTGATATTTCATTATACCCTAGCTACAACTACAACATTACATTCTGTACCATCTCCTTTTCTTCTCTATGTATGGTGTGCTTTGTCAGCATAATGTGCAAGAAACAATACTTTTCACTGTATATTAATACATGTAACAATAATAAATCAAATTAAAAGGAAAACAGTGGCACTGAGATGCAATGGAGGCCTTTTAAAATCACATTTTCATCTCCAAACAAAATATTTGGTTTGAATGATCGGGCTGGGCAGTTCTATCATTATGCAATATTCATTACTGGTTTTATGTAAATGGATACTTTAATATTTGAAAACATAGAAAATAGAAGCAGGTGAAGGCCTTCAGACCTGCTCCAACATTCAAAATAATCGTGGCTGATCCCCAATCTCAATACTATATTTCCATTTTCTCCCTATACCACTGATCCATTAAAATTTAAAAAAAAATATTTTTTGTATAATTAAAATGTCCTCCGTGCCTTCTGAGGTAGAAACTTTTACGGCTTCACTGTCCTTTCAAATGTCCTTGGACACTGTCCTGTCCAAGTCATTATATAAATGACTTGGAAGAGGGGGTAGGTGGTGTGATCAGCAAATTTGCTGATGACACTAAGATGCTTGAATTGGCAGGAACTGAGGAGCAGTGCCAGGCAATACAACAGGACATAGATAGGCTGGTAGATTGGGCAGATAGATGGCAAATGGAATTTAATCCGGATAAATGCGAGGTGATGCATTTTGGCCGGAAAAATGTAGCGGGGAGTTATAGGATAAAAGGTAAAACTATCCGGAGTATAGAGATGCAGAGAGACCTGGGGGTGCAGGTTCACAAGTCTCTAAAGGTGTCAGTACAGGTGGAGAATGTGATAAAGAAAGCGTATGGTATGTTAGCCTTCATAGGAAGAGGTATAGAATACAAGAGTAGGAGTCTAATGTTGCAAGTGTATAGAACTTTGGTTAGGCCTCACTTGGAGTACTGCGTCCAGTTCTGGTCGCCTTACTACCGGAAGGATGTGGAGGCCCTGGAGAGAGTGCAGAGGAGATTTACCAGGATGCTGCCTGGTATGGAAGGGCTGTCTTACGAGGAAAGATTGAATGCACTGGGGTTGTTTTCCCTTGAAAGACGTCGGCTGAGAGGGGATCTATTAGAGGTATATAAGATTATGAGGGGTATAGATAGAGTAATTGGTGGTAAGCTTTTTCCACCATTAGAAAAGGATAGAATGAGGGGTCACGGCCTTAGGGTGAGGGGGGCTATGTATAAGACGAATATTAGAGGGCAGTTTTTCACACAAAGTGTAGTGGGGGTGTGGAATTCACTACCGAGTAAGGTGGTAGGAGCAGGCACGCTAGGGTTGTTTAAGGGTCTCTTGGAAAGCCACATGAGCAGTCTGCCGATAGAGGGATATAGTAGGACTGTTTAAATATCCTATTTGTTTCCACAGGATGTTCGGTCCACCTTGTTGACCAACAAGGGGCATGCATGCGGCAGGTCGTGCGAGAGCTGCTCTTGGATGTTGCTTCAGGAGTGGCCTAGTGCTTCATGTCGTTAGTGTATGCTTAAACTGGACCATCAGATGGGCAACATGACAGCTCAGAGACTATCGCTGTTGCTGTGCAGACACATGGATTTGGGCCTGTGTCTGCGGGAGTTTGCGCGTTCTCCCCATGGTTGCGTGGGTTTTCTCCGGGTGCTCCGGTTTCCTCCCACATCCCAAAAATGTGCTCTTAGGCTGATTGGGTAACAAATTGGTCCCTATATGTCATTAAGACGGCGGCGCGGGCTCGTTGGGCCGAAGGGCCTGTTTCCGGTGCTGTGTTGTTCTTTGTTCTTTGTTCTTTCGAGTAAAGAAATTATTCACCTCATCCCATGTCCTGAGACTGTGCCTCATTGATTTAGATTTCTCAATCAGAGAAAGGATCTCTCCACATAGGCCAGTCCCACCAATCCCAGTATCAGTCTCGTGAACCGCTGCTGCACTCCCTTTATGGCAAATATATCCTTTCTTAGGTAGGGGACCAAACGTCCACTCAGCACTCCTTGTATGGTCTTACCAAGGCACTGTATAACTGCACTCCCTAAGACATCTCTCCTTTTGAATTCAAATCATTTTGCAATGAAAGTCAACATAACATCCATTAAGGAAGCTGATCAGGTTGACTTAATGCAATATGCATGGTCAGTTAGATAGAATCCCTATGGTACAGAATACAACCATTTAGCCCATTGAGTCTTTACCGACCACAATCGTATTATTGGAGTTTAATGCGGCAAAATGTGAGGTGATTCACTTTGGTAAGAGTAACAGGAGTACAGAATATAGGGCTAATGGAAGGACTCTTAGCAGTGTCGACAAGCAGAGAGATCTTGGTGTTGATAAGATTGTTAAGAAGGTGTATGCTGTATTAGCTTTTATTGGTGGAGGGATTGAATTTCAGAGCCTTGAGATCATGTTGCAACTGTACAAAACTCTGGTGTGGCTGCACTTGGAGTATTGTGTACAAGTCTGGTCGCCACATTATAAGAAAGATGTGAAGACGTTAGGAAGGGTGCAGAGGAGGTTTACCAGGATGTTGCCTGGT
This sequence comes from Sphyrna mokarran, assembly GCA_024679065.1. Classification (NCBI taxonomy): domain Eukaryota; kingdom Metazoa; phylum Chordata; class Chondrichthyes; order Carcharhiniformes; family Carcharhinidae; genus Sphyrna; species Sphyrna mokarran. Next base: position 49,544,808 of record JAGIQG010000004.1, read on the forward strand.
ACGGTAGGAAGGTCTTATGAGGGAAGGCTGAGGGGCTTGAGGTTATTTTCATTAGAGAGAAGAAGGTTAAGAGGTGACCTAATTGAGGCATACAAGATGGTCAGAGGGTTAGATAGAGTGGACAGTGAGAGCTTTTTTCCTTGGATGGTGATGGCTAACACAAGGGGACATAGCTTTAAATTGAGGGGTGGTAGTTATAGGACAGATGTCAGAGGTAGGTTTTTTACTGCTCTGCCTGCAGTAGTTGTGGACTCGCCAACTTTAAGGGTGTTGAAATGGTCAGTGGATAGGGATATGGATAACATTGGAATAGTTTAGGTTGGAGGGTCATTAGATTAGTTCTACCGGTTGGTGCAACATCAAGAGCCGAAGGGACTATACTACGTTGTAATGTTCTATGTTCTACAATCCCACACAGGCCCTATTCCTGTAACCCCACATATTTATTCTGCTACTCCCCCTAACACTAAGGTTAATTTAGCATGGCCAATCCACCTAACCCACACAGCTTGGACTGTTGGAGGAAACCAAAGCACCCGGAGGAAACTCTCACAGGGAGAATGTGCAAACTCCACACAGACGATGACCCAAGGCTGGAATTGAACTCTACTTGGCACAGTGAGGTAGTAGTGCTAACCACAGTGCCAGCTTCACTGTGCCATTTGCTCAATTAACTTGCCAGAGTGGATGGTAAAGCTTTGGGGATCCTCCCTAATTAATCCAAACATTAAACAGATTGGGTAATGGCCAACAACAGGGCACATGAATTTGATTTCGACAGGACAGTCTATGGTCTCTTTCTGTATATGAAGTTTTGAGGATCTGATATGCATCACATGGAATCTGACTTGGAAAAAATAATATAGTTATTAAAATTTAAAATTAATGTATGCCTTTAATGATAAACTGAAAATGTTTGATTTTAACTTGGCCTGTGCTTCTGAATCTCAGCAGCACTCACTAATAAGGAAGCAACAGTTCAATGTCTTCAATTCGAGGATTCCAGACTCACACTTGCCTTGGTTAGGAACTTGCAAGGTCACAGAAGTAGGTTTTCGAATTGCAGACCTGCAGTAGTGCTCTCTTAGCACCATACCAGCGCAAACCGCACCAAACAAAATATAATTAAACCACAGCTGTAAATCTTCGCAGGGCCCCTGGATTCCTGAGGAGGGCAATTTAATATGCTAGTTGGAGAATTCGTGGTGAAAGAGCAGGTGGCAATACTGTCTCACAGCACCAAGGACCCAGGTTCAATTGTGGCCTTCGGTCACTATGTTCTCTCTGCGTCTGTGTGGATTTTCTCCAGTGCTCTAGTTTCCTCCCATATTCCAAAGGTGTGCAGGTTAGCTGGATTGGTTATGCTAAATTTCCCATTGTTTCCCAAGATACATAGATTTGGCAGATTAGCAGGGTAAATACAAGGGGTTATCAGGACAGGGCTTGGGCAAGATACCCTATCAGAGAATTGGTGCTGACTTGATGGGCCAAATGGCTTCTGCACTGTAGGGATTCAATGATCCTTCAGGAGATTCCCTGCCTGTGACCAACTCTTTGTGGCATGAAAGCCTCCACCTCCAATAACTGTACCTTCCCCGCACCCGCCCCAATCCAGATCGTTGCAGGGAGGCCACCTTGATGAAGCTGGGAGCCTTCTGACATGCTGGGGGAATGCTCTGCTGGATAAAATGCCAGAAGCCTTGCCACACTGCCCTTAAGTGTCTTTCCGTTTGCCTGGCAGCTGGTGTCCTTGCCTGGGCAACATCACCACTGGCAGGACTGCATCAGGGAAGTGTCCCAATATGGGTTCCAACAATCTTCACAGCTACCCCTGCCCTGGAGCTGGGAAAACCCTGCCCATCGTGCTACATCTACACACAGTTTGTGCAACAATCTGTGGTGAGTCTTTGCACCAACTTCCTCTTTGAAATTTTAGGACAACAGTCAGAACAGAAATTCAAAAAAGAGAAACATCAGGACTGTAACCAGCCTTGTGCAAATCCTCATGTGCTTGTCACAGCTTTTGTTGTGCTGGGGAGATAGAAACCATCTTTGTTCAGTTGTTTTACAATTCAAGGCCCCCCATTTGTCTCAGGAGTAAATCTGCTTCTGAAATAATTCTGTAAAAAATTCCATAAGAGTATTCTGGATTAGGTCTTAATCCAGGATGAGTTTCAAAAAGAGCAACTTTGCCTTTTGAAGTAACAAGGATATGAAAAAAAAACTCATTACAGTTGCTCCCTGTAGCACATTCCCCGGTTTAAGTATAATCCACCCAGTTCCTAATATATTTCTCACTTTATTTCAGTGTGAGGGAGAGGGTGATGAGAGAGGGTGAATGCTGGAAATCTAAACCTAAACCACAAATCTGCAGCAGGTCTGTCCGTATGCACGAGGGGTAAACAATAGGATAAGATTTTAGGCTCAAGCTTGCTTCAGAATTGAGTGGAAAAGGCTTTTATAGATTTAGCAGTCTATCAATAAAAATCTGAAAACGATTGGAGTCAAATATGGTTAACGCGTCCATTTCATTAATGTGGAGTCTCAAACCACAAGCAGCTTTTGTATAAGATATAATTAGTCCTCTCCAGTGTGGGGAGTTCTGCATTGTTGGACTGGCTCTGTACTATACCCATAAACTATTGGATTCAACAGAGCTGGGCCAGAATGCTCAGAAATGTTTATTGTTCTGATACTTTTAACAGCCGGAACTGTCAATTTAGCCAACGTCTGTTTTTTCAGCCACTAACCTCATTTAAGTTTGCACATTCTATCGCCATGGATTCATCAAATCATGTAGCACAGAAGGTGACCATTCAGCCCACTGTGTTTGTGCTAGTGCTTTTAAACAGCTCTCTGTAACCTGACAAATTTCTCCTTTCCAAGTATCTAATTCACGCTTCAGCATTATTATTAAATCTGCTTCCACCTCTCCGCCAGGCAGCCCATTCTCAGTGCCAAGGCTGCATTTGAACAGACATATCATAGTGCACATATAGAAAGCTAGGTGAAGCTGTGGCAGAGAATGACAGCAAATGTAGGGGTTATACAACAAATAGCAGAACCATCAAGAATATAGAAACACAGAGGGACCTGGGGGTGCAAGTCCACAAATCCTTCAAGGTGGCAGCACAGGTGGAGAAGTGGTGAAGAAGGCATATACCATGCTTGCCTTTATATGACAGGGTATAGAATATAAAAACTGGAGTCTGATGTATAGAAAGTTGGTTAGGCCACATTTGGAGTGTTGCATCCAATTCTGGTCGCCACACTATCAGAAGGACGTGGAGGGTTGGAGAGAGTGCAGAGGAGGTTTACCAGAATGCTGCCTGGTAATGGAAGTCTTAGCTATGAGGAGAGATTGGGTAAACTGGGGCTGTTCTCCCTGGAAAGAGAGAAAATGAGGGGAGACCTAATAGAAGTGTACAAAATTATGAAAGGGTGAGCAGTGGGAAGCTTTTTCCCAGGTCGGAGGTGACGATCATAAGAGGTCACAGGCTCAAGTTGACAGGGCTGAGGTTTAACTCAGATATCAGAGGGACTTTTCTTTTTTATACAGAGATTGGTGGGGGCCTGGAATGCACTGCCAAGTAGGATGGTGGAGGCAGGCACGCTGGGATCATTTAAGATTTAACTGGATAGTCAAATGAGCAGACTGGGAATGGAGGGATACAAAAAATTGTCTAGTTGGACCAATGGGCGACATAGGCTTGGAGAGACGAAGGGCCTGTTCCCTGTGCTGTACTCTTCTTTGTTCTTTGTACCTTGTAATGTTGATGCTGATGATGGTACATGACCTGCTGATAAATGGAAATTGAATCCTTGGCTGAACAATCACAATAGAGTAAAGGTTAATAAGTTGAATAGGGAAACGGCTTGAATGGAAAACTGTTCTGGTGTTCCCAGTAAGAAAATAGGATATCTGTGACTTGCATTACTTTGTTAAACTGGATCAAAACTAAAATGTATCATTATTTTGCCTAACTGATAATAGTAAAGCCCAAGATGCTATATTCTAGTGTTAGAGAGAGAAAAATAATTGAAACACAAAATATCTTGGAGCCTTTATAAAAACAGTTGCTAAGTTTCCATAGGGACATGGAAAAGTTCTCAAAGGCTGTGGAGAGATTGTATATAATCAAGCAGGACTGCAGCAAACAAATGGACTTTGAAATGTGAATATGCTTAGGTTATAGTGCTACAGAAATTTCTGATTACACCTCAAATGAATATGAACGAAAACATGCAACTACATTAATATGCTTCAAATCATCTATTTTGGTTAGTTAAACGGTACCCTTGAACAGTGAAATCAGGATCAGCAGGTGCAAGTGTCATGAGTTAAAAGATAATTTGCCAATTTTATCATAGTTGGTTACTTGACATTAGATGTTCTGCTTAGTTGCAGAGCTATGTTGGCATTTACATCTGATCCTAAAGTCAATGGCTCCAATCATTTTCAGACTTTTATCGATAAACTGCTAAATCTATGAAGGCCTTTTTCACTCATTCCTGAAGCAAGTTTGAGCCTAAAATCTTATCCTATTGTTTACCTCTCATGCATATGACAGACCTACTGCAGATTTGTGGTTTAGGTTTAGATTTCCAGCATTCACTCTCTCTCACCACCCTCTCCCTCACACTGAAATAAAGTGAGAAATATATTAGGAACTGGATCGATTTTACTTCAACAGGACACCATATGCTACAGGGAGCAACTGTAATGAGTTCTTATTCATATCCTTGTTACTTCAGAAGACAAAGTTGCTCTTTTTGGAATTCATACTGGCTTAAGGCCTAATCCCGACTAATTGTCTTACAGAGTAATTTCAGAAGCAAAATACCATACCTATATCAGACATAGAAATATAGAAAATAGGAGTAGGCCACTCAGCCCTTTGCATCTGCTTCACCATTCATTATATTCATGACTATTCATCTAACTCAATAATCTGATCCCATCTTCCTCCCATATTCCTTGATCTGCTTTGCTTCAAAAGCTTTATCTAACTCCTTGAAAGCATACAATGTTTTGGCCTCAATTGTTTTCCGTGGTAGAGAATTCCTCAGGCCTACCACTCTGACTGAAGAAATTTTTCCTCACCTCTGTCATAATGATCCGTGGTTCTGGACACTCCAACCATCAGAAACATCCTTCCTGCATCTTTCCTATTAAGTCCTGTTAGAATTTTATAAGTTTCTATGAGACGCTTTCCCCAGTCCCCATTCGTCTAAACTCCATCGAATATAATCATAACTTCACCAAGAACCAAAGAATAAAGATCAACAGAGCATGGGAAACAGGCCTTCGGACCAACGAGCCTGCACTGCCATTTTAACATTGTGGGTGCCCTCTTCTACCTGTGACCTTTGTTTACACCTTTTGGGAAAGATTGAGGGAAGACTAATTTAGGGACAATTTGTTAATACCAATCAGCCTAAGAGCACGTTTTTTGGCTGTGGGAGAAACTGAAGCACCCAGAGAAAACCCACGCAAGCACGTGGAGAATGTGCAAACTCCCACAGACACTGGCCCAAATCCATGTATCTGCACAGCAAACAGTGATAGTCACTGAGCTGTCATGTTGCCCATCAGATTCCAGTTTAAGCATATACTAACGATGTGAAGCACTAGGCAACTCTCGAAGCAACATCCAAAAGCAGCCCTTGCACAACCCACCGCGTGTATGCCCCTTGTTGGACAACAAGGCAGACCGAATTACCTGTGGGTAAAAGAAAAGACATCAATAAATGTGCACAACTTAGACAGACATTTATGGAATCCCCAGAAGCTCAAAAATAAGACAAGTGAGCCATAAGATATGTTGGAAGGTCCATAGGAATCAATTGATTCCTAGGGAGGTCCCAAGGCGCTTGATCTTTATTTAGAACAGTCTTCTGTATCCTCCATCTCTAGTTCGCTCATGTGCCTAAGTAAACCTTAAACAACTCTAGCGTGCCTGCCTCTACCACCTGACTTGGCAGTGCATTCCATAACTCTCCCTCTAACATCCATATTATACCTCGCCTCCCTCACCGTAAGCCCATGGCCCCTCGTAATTTTTGTATCCAACCTAGGAAAAAGCTTACCCCTGTTTACTCTAACTATACCCTTCATAATCTTATACACCTTTATTAGATCCCTCCTCATTCTCTACCTTTCTAAGGAGATCAGCCCCAATCTGCCCAATCTCTCCTCATAGCTCAGTCCTTCTGTACCAGGCAGCATCCTGATAAACCACCTCTCCACTCTCTCCAGGGTCTCCACGTCCTTCCAGTAGTAAGGCGATGAGAACTGGACGCAGTATTCCAAATGTGGATGAACCAATGTTCTATACAACTGCAACATTAGACGCCAGCTTTTATACTCCATATCCCTTCTGATAAAGGCAAGCGTACCATAGGCCTTCCTCGCCACCTTCTCCACCTGTACTGCCACCTTCAAGGACTTATGTACTTGCACCCCCAGGTCCCGCTGTGTTTCTGTACTCTTAATAGGCTTACCATTTATTGTGTAACTCCCCCTTACATTATTTCTATCAAAATGCATCGCCTCGCATTTATGTGGATTAAATTCTATCTGCCATTTCTCAGCCCAATGTACCAGCCTCTCTATATCCTGCTGTATTGCCTGACACTGCTCCTCACTATTCTCTTCAAGCCATCTTTGTGTCATCTGCAAACTTGCTGGTCACACCACTTACTCCCTCTTCCAAGTCATTTATGTATGTTACAAATAGCAAAGTTCTCAGTATTGAGCCCTGTGGCACACCACTAATTACAGACTTCCAGCTAGAAAAGGACTACTACCCTCTGCCTCCTGTTACCAAGTCAGTTCTCAATCCATCCAGACACCTGTCCTTGTATCCCATAAGCCTTAACCTTTTCCAGCAACCTACCACGAGGGACTTTGTCAAACCCCTTACTGAAATCCATGTAGGTGACATCCACAGCTGTCATCTACTGTTTTTGTCACCTCCTCAAAAAATTCTACCAGATTTGTAAGGCACAACCTCTCCTATACAAAGTGATGCTGCCCAACACTAATCAAATTGCCACGCTCTAAATGCCTATACATCCTGTCCCTAAGAACCCTTTCCAACAACTTCCCTACCACTGACTTCAAACTCACTGGCCTATAATTATCTGGGTTATCCCAATTACCCTTTTTAAACAATGGTAGCACATTTGCTATCCTCCAGTCGTGTGGGACCTCACCTGTGTCCAAAGAAGATACAAAGATTTGCATCATAGGCCCAACAATTTCATCTCTTGTCTCCCTAAGCAGCCTAGGATAAATGCCATCAGCCCCAGAGATTTATCAGTTTTAATACTACCTAAAAACTCCAACACTTCTTCCCTTGTAATAGATATTTCCTCCAAGGGTCTACAACACTCTCCAAGGCAGTACCAGACAAGTCCTTCTCCTTCATGAATGCTGATGTAAAGTATTCATTCAGGGTCTCCCCCATTCCCTCAGGCTCTAAGCACAGTTCCCCTCCTCTGTCCCTAAGAGGACCGATTTTTCCTCTAACCACCCTTTTATTCCTAACATAGGAGTAAACTGCCTTTGGATTTTCCTTAATCCTGTCTGCCAAGATCATTTCATGCCCTCTTTTTGCCCTTTAACTCCCCATTTAAGCTTCTTATGCGTCAGTCTCGCCGACTCAGGAATCAGTCTGGATAAACCTTCTCTGCACTCCCTTTACAGCAAGAATTTTCTTTCTCAGATAAAGGAGACAGTCAGCTGCGACATATTACATAAACTCCAACAAGGTTAAAATAGGCAGATGGACAATTAGAGGAAAAGCTGAATGCTGCCAAGGCCATCAGTCAAGAATGTTCCAATCTTTAATAAAAGTCAGTCACAAATACAAGCTGTTATCCTTTGGTTTGATAAACAGACAAGTTCAATTATTTGTCCTGACAGCTAAATTTGACAAGAAAATCACAGGTCTCTAAACTTCAGAGTCCTCTGTTGCTGAGATTCCTCCTCCATCAGTTACCCCCAAGAGGGCATTAGCAACTGTGGACTTCAATTGGCTTGGTCTGTGATTACGTTTGGCAAAATACTGCAATGGTTTGCTGTTGCTTTCTGCAGTTTGGCCGACCAGGAGACTCTTTCCTCTTACCATCTGTCATCAGGCATATCGGAAAGAGCTACAGCTTGATTATCAACCCATTTGGCCATGTCATGAAAAGAGTAGGGATGTGCATTGTGGTCAAGACCTTCCTACTACTGAGATTACTAAATCCAGGTTACTAGCCAGGAGATAGCTCCTCTGATTATAAAACACGCTGTTTAAATTGCTCCATGAATGCTTTTTCAAAATGTTTATCATGACTTCTAAGATAATAGAGGGCGTAACCGTGCCAGGGAACCTGTGTCACCAATAAACTATACACCTTAAATACACCAAGGCTTGTTCAAAGGTGAAAAACAAAGCAGTTTTAGCTGCGACTGATAACTGAGTTCATGCACACACCATCACAAAATGTATTTGTGGTATTAGATATTTAGAAATACTTTTGCTAAAGGAAACTTTTCTGAAAGAGGATCTTTTTTAAAGGATGTTTGGACAAATAATTTGACACCTTTTCTATTGGTTCCAAAATCTTACCAAACTGCTCATCTCAAGAAGGATAAAAAAAACATTCAATTAGCATTTCACAAATGCAAATTAAATCCTTCCGTATGCAGACTTCTTTCAGAACAATTAGCTGGTAAGGGCCCTTATGAAAAGATGAGGAAGAATGATAGGAGGGAGGAAGACTGTTTCAATGGCAAATACATAAAATGAAAGGATGATTTGTCAGTATAGGAGCGGCTAGCTTTGGGGTTTCACACAGTAATCTACCTAAAGAGAGAACCATCTTGAACATCATGAGAGCGGCATATTAAAACAGCAACAGGGAGACACCAACGTTTCCAGAAAGTTATCAGATACTGAATTAAATCGGGCTACCAAGCGTCACCATCTAGAGTGCTGTCAAAGTGAAAACAGAGAACTTCATTTCAGGAATTGTTTTGTACTTGGAATCCAGCTTAAAAAAAAGGCAAACCCTGATTCCTCCATCACAGAAACCATTGTAACTACTAAACTGAACCTCAAGTTTCAGCTATTTCACTTCAGAAAAACTTCAGTAATACACCCGCAATAACACAAAAATTTTAAATTTAAGCACTTATATCTTTATCTGCATTTAATTTTCTTGTACCTGTATTTCAGTTAATAATCATCACTTTTATCTAAACAACTGTTAGAGTAATGAAGTAATTTTTGTCTTAAGATTAAAGGTCATCTGGACACACAGCTCTCAGACTATTGTGGAAATACCCATTATGTAGTTGTGACAACATGCTATACTGCTGATTAGGAGAGACAGGCCCGATCCTTAAATTTGCATACCATCAGTTCATATACTTGCAGCCACATATAAAGACTTGGCTTCAATGTTGGATGGCAGAACAATAAAACTTGACAGCAGAGAGATTTTTGATATACCTTATCCATAACCAGTTATAAAATCTGTCTTTATGTTTTTTCAATTGAGCAGCTGTGATGTTTAAATGTTTGATGCATATATTGTACATAGCTATCATGCTAGAAATATTTAATATAAAACCAAGCCATAATTCAGCTTTTTGGTTCAACTTTCCCACATACTCTGATGGCACCCTGCTCCACCTCTCCACTGCCAACCAATTGTCTGATATCTGATCAATAAGCCACAATCAGGAAGTCTTCGACCAAATGTCTAAAATTCTATCGCTTTTCAAATCCCCATCCTGACAAACAATTTTGATTTTGCTTCATTGCTGTTGTTGGGTCAAAAATCCTGGAACTTCCTTTCCAAATCACTGTGGGTGTACCTACAACATAGGCTGCACTGGTTCAAGATTGGCTTATCACCAACTTCATAAGAGTAAGTGTTGGCCCTATACTTGATTCCCCAGCCAAGGGAAACAATCTCAGTGACCATCGTGTCAAGCCCTGTTAGAAGCTTGTGTATCTATAATAACATTACCTCTTAATTCTTCTAAGCTCCCGATTATAGGTCCAATTTACTTAGCCTCCCACATTTGTGACATCTCTCCAATACAATTATATCTTTCCTTAAATAAAGAGACCAAAATGCCAGATTGCATTCATTGGTGTATTCATTCAAAATTCCTCTAAAACATACATATTATGTACACACAGGTTTCGCACCTTACTATTTTTTTTTAAATTATCAAGGTAAATAGTCTCATGCTCCCTATATTGTATTCCATCTGCCACTCGGTTTTCCACTCCTGTAACCCATCTATATATTTTGAACCTTTCAGAAGCTTGTTGTGACAATAATATTACTCCACAGTATAGGCCCAATTAAATAATTAATTTGGATTATACAGGTACTCCATGAGTCACAGCCTATTAATTTCAAAATGCCTCATTAATCCCTACTTTGTTTTTGCCTGATAACCAATCCTTTCCCATGTCAATACACCACCATCCAACTTCACAAGTCCTTATCCTGTGTACTAACCGTTTGCATAATACCTTTTGGAACTACACATGTAGCACGTCTCCTTTAGCTACTCTTCTAGTTAAATAACATTTCCCATTGGCCAACAACAACATTGGCCATGTTGACTTTGTGAGATTCATATTATGATTTCAGTGCATTAAGATTTCCTTAGTAATAGATTACAGCAATTTCCCAATGCCAGGCTAATTGGCTTGTAGTTCCCCTTTTCTCTCTTCCTTCTTTCTCAAACAACATTTACTTTTACTAACTGTCAAGCCACTGGGACAATTCTAAAAGTGGAATTTTGGAAAATCATCTTCAGTGCATCTACTATCTCTATGGTTGCCTCTTTTTAAACCCTTGGATGCAAGCCATTTGTCCCATCTTTTGTTGCTCAAGATTTTTTCAATGTTCGATAAATTGACAAAGTGAGCACCAGATTCTAGAAGGAAATAGAAATAAAATTAATGTAAAAGATTTAAGACAACAAACCTGAGGATTTTTTAGAAATCAGCTGGTGATGAAGGAATTGAAGATATATTAGAACAGGTGGACAAGTGAAATCAGGATTATTGAGATTTAAACTGCTTGAAACACAAGGCCAGTCCCTATTGTAATTTCTGGGTGAAATATGGATTTTATGTTTCACCTGCCTTACGCTCATCTCCTGACCTACATCTACACAATTACTGATCAGCCTTACATTGTTCTACACGTGCGTATACATTTCCACAATTCTCAATGCTCACACTTTCCATTCTTGGCTCAGTGTTTTCTGTGTTCTTTTTGTCTATTTAAAAGATTAAGTTTCAATTTTTACTATAAAACTCTAAAATACTGGATGAAACAAGGTAATTTGCTTTAATGGTGATTCTGTAGAAAGTATGTAATGAACATAGCCACTATCTCACTATAGCAAGGGCAGCTAGTTTCAGAGCAGCATCAGTTCTCAAGCTCCATTTCTGTGCCACTCAGCCTTTCCATTTGGGACATATCACCAACTTCTGAAGTCATCTGAAATTCTGGAACTCTCCATCAAACAGCATTCGAGAGTATTTTCATCATAGTTGAAGTTCTGCTTTACTCTTGACTGCAGAGACAGACAAGATTCATTTGTGGTGTAAATGGCCCAACATTAGCAAAACCTTGGAATACTTTATTGTATTAGTTGCAGACAGGTGGAGGAGAACATGAGGAGACGTCTTGCTTAATTTATCATCTTTATGTTCACAACCAGAAGGTAGAATCACAATTAGCTCACTCAGAGCTCAGCTTAAAATAGATTGTATCTTGATTCTCCATTCACAAACTACAGGAGCTGCTGAAATGTGGCAGAATGATAATAAAAATGTCCATTAAGCAAATCTAGATGGAGAGTACAGTATACACGTTGTTTTAGCAGAGAAGTAACAAGATTCCTCTACTTTTCATCAGTGAGATGAAACAATTAAAAATGCAAATGGAAGGGGTGAGGAGGGGGGAAAAAAGATTGGCAGTGAAAATAGAATCCTTATAGTGTAGATGATGACCATTTGGCCCATCAAGCTTGCATTGATAACAATCCCACTCCGGCACTATCTTGTAACCCTGCATATTTACCCAACTCTCCTCCGACACCAAGGGTTAATTGGGTATGGCCAATCCTCTTAACTCCCACATCTTTGGACTGTGGAAAGAAATGGGTGTACCCAGAGGAAATCCATATAGATATGGGGAGAATGTGCAAACTCCACACAGTGGCCTGAGGCCAGAATTGAAACCGAGTCCCTGGCACTGAGGCAGTAGTACTAACCACTGTGCCATATCTTAAAAATGACATCCACTGGAGTGGTCCAACTGGAGCATAATCTAATTTTTTTTGATTATGGAATTAATCAATTGGACAGAGAAGAAAGGCTGCTTGGAGTTGATCTTAACTAGAATATATAACCAGATTTATGATGTAAGTAGCCTTCATCCCTCAGTCTACCAGTTCATTAAACCCAATAACTCTTGTTTTTATTTCAGATAGCAGCAAATTGCTGGAAATACTCAGCAGGTCAGGCAGCATCTGTGGAGAGAGATAATCTTAAGGTGAATTGGACTCTTTCTCAAACTGTTGCAAACTCATCGTTTGCGGCAAACAATATTGCTGGAAGTCTTCCTGCAGTTCAAGAAGACTGCCAATAATATTGAGCTCACTTTTATATTTTACTATATTACATCAAGTCTAATGGATAGATTGAAACAAACAGGAAATTCTGGAAATACTCAGGTCAGATGGCATACACAGAGAGAAAAATAGAGTCATGTTTCATATCAATGGACTTCCTTCAGAATTGACACAGCTGAGTGTCTCTAGGGTGATTCACTTTTCATCATCCAGAATCTCTCTCTCGTACCCGCAAGTAAGAAATGCACCTTTTAGCCCTATGGTCAGAAGCTAAATTTTAAGAGTAGTCTCCACCATTTAGTAGTCACTATTATACATCAGTTTCCTCTGTTCCTGGTCAGGATATGACAGTGTCCCAGGCGACACAAGCAAAACTCAAACACATGAGCAGGGTGGCAGAGATGTAAGTAAGTTTAGAAGTTTTCAAAAACCCCATTTTAGTAAACAAACTACTTTTCGGGAATTGCATAATGGCTAATAGCATTATCAATTTGTTTTTTTCATAGCTAAGATTTGTGGAAGTGGAAAATTGGTCTTTTGCCAGATTTTATCATTGTTCACTCTAAACATTCTACTCATTGCTTTCTCCTTTAAGAGTTTTTCCTCTTACCTACTCAAATATACAATAGCCATCTCAAATGGTTTTCAGCATGATGCCCAACAAATATCAGATGTGCTAATTGACACAGGAAAAATAAAACTCCCAGCTTTCCTCCTGGAGTATTGTGATATGAAACACAGCATCTGAGGCCACGTGATACTAAACTCCCATCATGCAATTAGCTTTCCACATACAGACAATTTAAGCATAATTTTCACCAAATTTTCCCATTCACTTTTTGTGGGAATGGTCCTGGAGAAGAGACATTATTCAAAACTCACCTGGAGATTAAAGCATAACAAATTTAATCTCCAGGAGAACAGTTTTGCCTTTCAAATTGGAAATTGAAAAAATAGATCGAAACTGAAGACAATAACTTTCTTTTTGTTAATATTGTTCCAAAAGACAAATTTATTAAACAATTAATTGTAAATGAACTGCAGTCCGACAACTCAGTGCTTGGTAGATTAATTTTATAGTCACAAGTTAGCAATCTGCAACAAAACTGTTTATAGGTCTCAACTTAGCTCATTTTATAAACTAGAAATTTATTAACACTTAAGTCAATCATAAAAAGCAATTTGATACAATATTGCCAATATAAACTCATTAACATTACACAAGGTTCTACATTTGGAATTACTGGAGCAATGCTGTACATGGGGTACAATCCACTCTGCAATTTCAACGTAGTTTCACAGAACCCCAATGAGATAGTTTTACCATATCACTCAGTTACTGAGTTCATAACTGTTTGTAATAAAAATGCTCACATATGTCCACAACGTACTAGGTCTAGGTCACATTTCAGTAATGCCCAATTTCACCTCTACATTTTAGATTCTGTTTTACATGACATTTTACATGTGAGGAACAATTTTATTCCCAAGATCAGAAGGGAGATAAGAAAGAGCATTACGTAAAAGAAAGACAGGAATTGAATTTGTTAGTCCTTCAGTTTAGTTCTTCCCTTCAAGAAAACTGGCAATTAATTTGTGTTTCATTTTCCAGCTTTGTCAGTGGCGGTGATCAAACTACAGCTTAATGTTACAGCAAGCAATTAACAGCAGGCACTGGTCCACCATAACTGACATCAATTTTGCAAAAGAAATTAGGTAACTGCCAGATCCAGGGGCCTGATTAGAGTCATTTAGTTTTTCTTATTTTATTATCTATAGGTACTGATGGTTCTAAGAATTAGCATGAACTTAGTTTCTAAACTAAAAATCATTAATGCACAAAAATGTACACAATAGATCAATGTAAGACGCAGTATAGAAGTAATGCCTTATATACTTTAAAGCTTTGGCATATATATATATATATGCAAAAACTCCTACTGCATTTTGATCGACAGGCACATCCGAGCAATTGTGATGACTGACCAAGGTTTATTCACAAGCTGGGTCAGGCTTGAAAATAGCTGCATCATTTCTGAATCTGGAATTAAGTCAAAAACCTGTGACATTATTAGAATGCTAGTAAGAAATTAACAACAAGCATTGCTTGGGAAGAGAATCTGGACAAAAAAAACTACTTTCAAAATATACATACTTTATTTACAATTACATTTCACCTTATATAGACTCAAGCATTCATAAATGCGTCAATATTCGCAGTAAAACAGTAAAAATGAAATTTCTTAAACTGCATAGTTAAGCCAGCATACTGTTCCAGAAAGTAGTGGAACTAATCAGCCCAAGGTTACATTCATAATATAGTCAATGCCCAAAGCATACAAGATTCAAATGTTATGAGGATCAAGTTTGATTAAAGCCTGAGTTTGGGGTAGGGGGAATGCTCAACAACATTCTACACCAAAAAATGTAAAGTTCTTTTAGTGCACAATAGCAACAGGCTAAATATCAAATAATGCTTCCAGCATCCACCACTTTTTCTCCAACTCCCATTTGTCAAAAACTTTCTTTATTTTCTTCTGGTTACAAACATCTACTTGTGTATATGGATCTATACTGTTCCGCAAACAGACTGATAAAACCACCAACTTTATAAAGTGCAACACAAGCCCCTTAACCCAGAGATAAGTAGAGTCAAAAATCACAATACCAGCTCTTCTAAAAAGTTTCTTGATATTTTTGTTTTAAGGTTATGTTAACAGAGAAAATGTGTTTTTAATTCCCTTTGAAAGGTGGAGAATGGGGCAAGTTTTCTTTACAGTCCATATTTATATTAAATACTGGTGAATGTAAAGCAGCCTGCTCTTTTGACAAGCATGGTGGGGTGCACAAGTGTCTGAGATTTAAAGATAAGGATTAAATGCACAGTAATGGGCAGATATACACAAGATGCTGGAGAATTTGATGACCAACTGAAAGTTGGTATAGCAACGTCACATTATAATCCAAGCTCCAAAAATCTACAACAAATTTGGATACCACACTGCTTGGAAAGGAATAGCATGACACCCACATTAAAAAATCCCAAATGGTATCTAACATTAAGGAAGAGGTTTTTGTGCAAACAAAGCTTTAATTGGAGATTGGTAAGTACAGATATTTGTCTGATAAATTTAAGCAGTTAAAATATTAAGGAAAGAAAGTCAGAATTTTGGAATGAGAGTTTCATTGTTCCTCACATCTACAAACATGGAACTTATAACAAAACAAGTAAAATCTGAATGATAAATTAAATTGTGCAGCTTGATTTCCCTTTTTTCCAAGTAACTAACCCATAAACTGCATGAAGTTCAAAAACCCAAACTTTAGTGTTAATACTTCCTACAATACATAACCACTTTGATAAGATTTATTATAGATATCAAGGTCCAAAAAAATATACATTTAACAATTAATAAATATTGATCAACAGGCAACAGCTTCCCGAGATCAGGCACTTTTGTTAGAAAACATTGGGATATTATATTTCGACAATTCAGAAAACAGTGAAGCTTTTTTTTGCCTTCTCAAAGTATAGAAGAAATCCTACACGTAGCTGAAGATGATAAGACTTGGGCTTGGCCATACATAAGATGTATCCAGATAGAGATTCTCAAGTGGCTGGCTGATTGACAAGGCATTAATAGTGTGGATTTGAAGACCAATCATTGACATCAGTGATGCTTCTCGAATGTTTCTTCTGGAATTACTGTATCGAATGGGTAGTCCCAAAACCGACTCGTAATTCCAAATCCTAAATGGCAGAGGGGAAATAAATGCTGTAGGTTAGAAGTTGCATTATACTTTTTGATACCAAAATAAACTTTAATGGAATTTGTGACAATGCAAAATGAAGAACTTCATTGAGTCTTACTGACTGCAATGTTCCAGGCTAATTTCCAGATCTATATTCTTTTTAGCTAAGAACATCAATTAGACCATTTCTTTGGGCTTTATGAAAGGAAAAAGCTGAGATTCCTATCCTTGATTACATTTCCTATGACCACCATTCAAAATTAAAAATACACATGCCTTTTATGACCTGATCAGGTTTGGTCATAGTACACATCTTTTCCCTACTTCTGCCCTCAACTCAAATAACTTGCAACCAACCAATGTCCAGGTTGACACATGGAAAGGGGCCACTTGTAGGCAGAGAGATTTGAAAAATCATAGCACATGTTCTCAGCATCTTGGCAATGCTTCCCAGAATAAACTATTATTCTCTGGGGAAAACTACTTGTTTGAAAATGTGCCATAAAATCCTATAGTGCAGAAAGAGGTCATTTAGCCCATCAAGTCTGCATCACTCACAATCCCATCTAGATCTTATCCGTGCAACTCCATGTATTTAACCTAGTGTCCCCTAGCATGGCTAATCCATCTAACCTGTACACCTTTGGACTGTCAGAGGAAAACAGAGCACCCAGAGGAAACCTACGTAGACACAGGGGGAATGTTGAACTCCACACAGATAGTCACCCGAGGCCAAAGTTGAACCTGGGTCCCTGGTACTGTGAGGCAGCAGAACTAACCACTGGGCCATCCTATTTAATACCATTCACTCCTCTCCTGCCGCACCTCACCCACTGCTGAAAGCCTCATCTATGCCTTTGTTAAAACAAACGCACAAGATCACAATAGGGACACTTGCACTTCCTCTGGGGAAAGAAAATCCTCAGTCTCTCTTTCTAGTAGGAAATCTACTCAGTGGTTCATCTTTGGATATTTTCAGATTTATTGGATTCTATGCTAAGGACAAGCAGTTTGTATTTGTAACCTACTGGAGGATTGAACAGTTTGAGTCTTTTACATACATTTGGACAGAGCCCCTCTTACTTCTAAATTTACTCCCACAAAAGGTCAAGCAAGCATCTTCTTACACCCATAGTGTCAGCAAAGGCAAGAATTCAAATCAGTTACTCAGAGTTGAGGGACCTGGGTTTGATTCCAGCTTGGATCACTGTCTGTGTGGAATTTGCACATTCTCCTTGTGTCTGCATGGGTTTCCTCCTGATGCTCCGGTTTTCTCCCACAGCCTAAAGATGTGCAGATTAGGTTGATTGGCCATGCTAAAATTGCCCCTTTGTGTCCTGAGATGCATCGGTTAGAGGGATTGGTGGGTAACTGTATAGAGATGTGGGGGTAGGGCTTGGGTGGGATGGTGGTTGGTATAGACTCGATGGGCCAAAGGGCCTCTTTCTGTATTGTCGGGTCTATGATTTTACGATTGATTCAGTTTGAGAATTTGAGAGTGGAGCTGCTCACAAATGAAACCCACCATTGGATTTTCAATGACAACATTGAATTCAAAGAAATCCACAAAAAGAGACTTCCAGGCTCACAAAGTTTGTTGAAAGAGTTATATCAACAAGCTGGATAGGACCAAAGAGTATGTGGATGTCTCGAGTACCCAAAATACATCTCTTTCACATTAATGTGGTTAATGAATTTCTAAAATTGGAAATAAGACACATTGCCACAACAGAGCACATACTCTGAAGTCTGCTTTCCTCTAATATCGGATATGAACATTGGATTCCAAAAGTACAAACTGGCAGCATTTTCTAGCACTGAGATCTGTCAGATATTAGCCTCACGCTATATTTCACACAGTGGGCCCAGTACAGTCAACATTCACCAGTACTTCACTGAAACTGACAGCAACCTTTGGAGGGGTGCTGGATGGAGGATTATTGTCCAGAACATCCAGGATCAACTCCTGGCTCTTCACCTTATGCCGATTGTACCTTCAATGTCTATTTGAACGATCAGGAAAGGCCACTGTCTCTTCAGAATATAGCACTCCAAGTAAAACATGAAAATGTTAGCATAAATTCTGGGCTCAAATTCCAGAACATAGCTTCCACTTTGATGTGCACAGATAATAAATTTTGCACTTTTAAGGATGAATAAGCTACTCAGCCTGGGCTTTTCTCACACTCCTGCTAGCACAGAAAACACTTGATTAGTTGGGCACAGCAGCAAGGGAAAAAAGTAGTGCAATAATTCACTAATTCCTTTATTAATTAGGAACATGTTAAAAAGTAGTTGTAGATACCTAATCTTTGGTGTTCAAAATGATGTTTAACATGATATGCTTTAAGTCCATAGAGGTAGCTGCCCTTCTTTGGAGATCCATAATGTAGATAATAATGTATCATATCATAAACAACATAGCCACATAGACCTCCAACAAAGATAGACATGCCAACAGCTCCTGGAGCAAACAAGTGGAAAGCAGCAAGAAATAACGCTACAACGAATGATGCTGGAACAGGCGGGAAGACCAAACGCGAACCATCAAATGGAGACTGCAGAGAGGAGAGAGAATACATTGAAATCTTAATATTACAGGTTTGCTTAGGTACACAATATTCACCAAATACAACTTTCTACGTGCTTTTAATTTAGAAACATACAAATGAGCGCTGTAACAGATCTACTGCACAGCTAATTTTCAGCATCGAGACCTATCTGAACGTGCAGGTTTCACATCTTTAACAAGAGCAGGAGGAAGGATTCGAGTTCAAAGCTTGGGTTCTAATATTTACTTTGTGAATTGGGGTTTTATTTTTGGGGACAGTGGGTGCACATACAGGGACATGGAGTATAGAAAATAGAAAGAAATTTGCTAAAAATAGTACGGACAAAGGATTTTATTTTTCAAGAATGGTGCCTCACTCTCTAAACTAGTTGGGAGTGGAAATTTTTGATCATGTAAATAAAAGCTTCTTTGCATTGCATAGAGAACATAGGGCATAACATTACAGGAATAGGCCTTTTGGCCCACAATGTTGTTCCAGATCTGATACCAAATTAAACTAATCTCTCCTACCTGGTCTTGGTCCATATCCCTCTAATCCTTGCACATTCATGAGATATCTAAAAGCCCCCAAAACAGTCCTATCATATCTGCCTGCACCACCACCCTGACAGACACCTACTGCTCTTTGCACAAAAGACTTGCCTTCAAATTTCTTTTGCACTTTCCCCTTCTATCTTAAATGCAATTCCCCTACAATTAGGCATTCCAAATCTGGTAAAAAGGTTCTGACTGTCAACCCTATCTATGTCTTTCAATTTTATAGACTTCTATCAGGTCTACCCTCAAGTGTCCCCAGCGTGAGATAACAATCCTAGTTTGTCCCGCCTGTCCTTATAGCTTATACCGCCTAATTCAGGCAGCATCCTGGTAAATCTCTTCAGCATTATCTCCAAAGCCTCCACATCCCTCCTGTAACATGGCAGAATTGAACGCAATAGTCTTAAAATGCAGCCTAACCAAAATTTTATAAAGCTGCTGCAAAATGACATCATGACTCTGTACTCAATGCCCCGACCAATAAAGGTAAGAATGCCATACACCTTCTTTACTATCTTATCTACTTACGTGGCCACTTTCAGGGAACTACAGACTTGAACCCCAAGATCCTGCTGTACATCTGCTATTCAGGATCCTGTCATTAATTGTTTATTTACTCTTAACATACACGAGGGGGGGAGGGTGGTGGTGCAGGAATGATTCTCCTAGCTCACTATGCTGCTCAAGCAATATAGCAGGCTGGCACACATCAGCAGAGACCATTTTGATGACTTCCCACGGAGGTGCCACAGCCTACAGTGTCTCCCAGTTGAAGAATTTCAGTTTATCAGTTTTGCACTGAAAATTGGTGCTGAGCTGATTAGTACCTGGAAATCTTAGTTTCCATTCCAATAGCTGGCACAGGACTGAAATCTGTGGGCCTGCTAGTGTTCCTCCCTCACCACTCCACTCTGCTCCCCACTAAACAGGGAACAGGCAGCCAACCCATTGGAGTGAACAGAGGCAATTGAGACCTCCCCCAATCACCCCCCCAGAGGTCAGGGATAAGCAGAGCACTCTGTTGGGCAATGCCAGCCTGACACCATGGCACTTTCCAGGCAGGACCATGGAGAGTACAAGTAGTGCAAGTGGGGGAAGGAGGCTCCCACTGCCACTCGCCGCAGGGAGGGAGTTGGGGCTGTCCAGCTATTGAGCTGGCCAGTGATTGGGAGGCCAGCAATGCATGCACCAATCTGTGTTCTGACAGATCGGTGCAAATGGCCTACTCCGCGCTATCTACCAGCCTCTCAGACAAATACAGACCCCACCCCGTGATTTTCAGAGTGAATCATGCTAGTGTACTCTAATGCACAGAACGTCAGAGATTTGTTCTGGAAATCATGCTAAAATAACTAGTGGGATTTACTCCCGTTTTCCCACAAATTGGGAGCTTAGAATTTTTTTGGAGAATCCCAGCTTTGATCTCCTAAAGTGCAGAAGACTTGCTTGGATTAAACTCCATTTGCCATTTCTCCACACATATCTATTGCTAATCTATATCCTGTTGTATACTTTAGCAACCTACCTACTCTCCACAGCTCCATCTATCTTTGTGTTATCTGCAAACTGAATATCAATCTACTTTTTCATTTAAGTCATATATTGCAATAAGAAATCTCTCAACACCAGATTAAAGTTTAACAGGTTTATTTGGAATCACAAGCTTTCAGAGCGCTGCTCCTTCATCATTCACCTTATGATGAGGGAACAGTGTTCTGAAAGCTTGTGATTCCAAATAAACCTGGTGGACTTTAACTTGTATTGAGATTTCTTAACGTGCCCACCCCAGTCCAACAGTGGCATTTCCACATCATACATAATCACAAACAATAAGAGGTCCCAGCACAGATCCCTGCAGACCACCACTAGTCATGGATCTCCAGCCAGAGAAACATCCTTCCAGTACTACTGAGTTCTATTGGCAAGTCAATTCTGTATTCAAGAGGCCAAGTAACCATAGATCCCATGCATCTTAATCTTCTGAGCCTACCATGAGGGATCTTGCCAAAAGCTTTACTAAAATCCATGTAGACAGCATTCACTGCTCTAACCCATCAATCACCTTTGTCACATCCTCAAAAAAAAAAAAAATCAAGTTAGCAAGACATGATCTGCCCCACACACAACCATGCTGACTTTTCCCAATTGGGCCATGCTTTTCCAAATGTGTGTAAATCCTACCCGTAACAGTCTCTCCAATAGCTTCGCAACCACTAATGTGAGATTGCAGAAAGGAGCTTATGAGAGAGAGAATCTTTAGCACAAATGTACCCTCAGTTTTTTTTTAAGTTGCTATTCAAATCTGGATATTAGCCATCTGAAATTTTTCAGGTCTTGCAGGATCAGCATCATAGCTGCAGAAGTGTTTTGTGATATATTGTACATAATAATAACAGATCATGACTTAAGTGCAAGTCTAAGAGTGAATTGCTAATTTAGTGATTTCTGGTTCCAACCTCCAATGAATTTTTAAAAATATATAACTGATAGTGACACTAAAATTATCTACAGTTTTTATGCTACAATCTTTTAAACAGCAATGAATTTCTCTTTTATTGAGTTTAGTATTGGGTCAACTTAATTTGGGAGGATAGAAATCACTAACTAAAAACCTGCTTCCCACATTGCACAAGTTCTGGTTAAACATCAAAGAAATAAGTTGTTACAATTTACAATAGCATTCTCAAAATAGTGCAGACAGAATAAAGAAGATCTAATTAAAAAATATCCTCCATAGAGCTTTAGCACTACTTCAAAATATGATCAATACTATAAGTGGATAGGGAAATTGCAGGTTAATTCTGATGATATGTGACTATCAACCTCAAGGTTTCATGTCACATAGCAGCCATTCCAATGGAACATAAAGGATCTACTTGAGTAGAATGAACTTGCACAACCTCGTGAAACTAGCTATTCTGGTGTACACGTAGCAACAGTTTGCCCATTTGTTCATCTGAACTTTTATCAAATAAAGTGGATAGCTGCCATGCTTATTCCATTAAGCAACATCACATCCCTGCACCAAATTGCTGAGGAAATCTCAAACATGCTGGCGTGGAAACTTCTTGTTATCATTCAATTTCACAAGCCCACTTGTAACTCTCTCTAATGATGGTTCCACCATAAAAGGTGTTAAAAACTCGCCAACATGATGATCGATAACTAAACCCAAACAGAATGAATGCTATTTTCAATGCGCTGTGGGGAGCGATGCACCACATGCAAAAATGCTGGAATTTGATATTTGAAAGTGATATTAAGTATAACAAAATGCTTTAAATGACTATTGAGATAAACAAACAAAATAGAAGTAGGCCATTTGGCCCTTCAAGCCTGCTCCACCTTTCATTATGATTATAGTTAATCAGCCAATTCAACAGCCTGATTCGTAAACTCCCCTCCCTGTATATTCTTTGACACTGACTCTAAGCATTAACTCTGTTTCTTTCTCCACACATAACTATGAGGCCTGCTGAAGTCCTTAACATCAATCTCTCTATTTCAGATCTCCAGCATTGCAGAAATTTTGTTTTCGTTACATTACATCTGATGCAGTTTATGGCTTTTCACAATTAGAGTCAATGTTTTTTTATCCATAGATTTCAGTTGAAACTGGGACGGGTGTATAAACAGCCATCAGACCTCAAATCACAAATTGCATACAATCACCAAAAGTTAAAACTGTTCTTGGACATGATAGCAAAACATGTGCCAAAAGACTTGGTGAGGAAGAATTCCTTATTAAAATATGAACCCAACACTCTGGAAAATGAATCAGAAATGTAATTGGTTGCAGAATAAAATGCATCCCCAGACTGAGATTACCTCAGGGTTTCAGAAATATGAACCAGACCCTTGGTTGTTGTTTGTAGTCACAATAATCTGATATCTTAAAAGGATGTGGGAGAATAAATGGTAACAGGAGGGTGGTGGACTAAAAATAGCAGATGGTAGTTTTGATCATGATCCCACTCCCAAAAATAGCATGATCAGTAAAATCCTACATGAAGGAAATGCCATTTATACAAATATCAAGGCCAACAGAGAGTATGGAGTTAAGTCTGCCTCTGACAGCATTGAACTAAGCATTCAAAGTTCAAAAGAGAACCATTCATAGAGCTTTCAAGACTATTAGCTCAGAACTATATGAAGTTTTTAACAACTTCCATATTTTGAGAAGTCAATATCCTTGCATGTCAGGTATCCAGGACTTCCTCTAACAGGAAACCAGAAGTTGGAGAATGCTGTTCAAAATTACGTCCAAATACAATGGTAGAAACCAAAATGGCAATGCAGAGACATTTAAGGGAGTTACCTAGAATGTCAAATATAAATTAAAGTTTGCTTTTATTTGCTCAATATTCTTTTATCATCAGTTAGGAGTCAACCATTAATCAAAACATTAAAAAGTTTCTAACTTTACAAAAAAACTTTCCACCACAAGTTTAATAAAGTGTGCAATACTACAATTAATCTTGCCACTGCAAGGTTAGCACTATATTACAGGGCTCCAATTAAGCTTATTAGTAGGCTGCACTCTCAAAATGTTTCACATTTCTTCAGATTTGGCAAACCTATTCCAGTGACTCTGCACAGAATACTTTAAAGGTATGGAGATACAACTCAGAGCAGGAAGGGCAGAAGCATCTTGATGATTCTGTGTACCTCTATTTATGGGAATAATTTGAAAGTCTGCTTAATTTGTGGCTTCATATAAAATGCATTGAGTAAACTGAAGAAACCACAATTTAGTTTGACACCATTTACAATAGAAAAGTTGGGATGCTGCTAGCAATGTGAAACATGCACTTTCCTTTGAACTCTCATGATGGTAATGCAATAAAACGATTGCTTCCTCCCAAGTTCTGTATTTTGACAACCAGTTTATGCAGCTGTCAGTATCAGGGAACACTAGGGGTAGAAGTTGCAGGGATGGACTCATCATGTCCATCACTAAGTGATCTGAAAAACAAAACTAGTTACAGATTTGTGGTGTTTTAAGTTATTAAAAAAACTGCACTGTTATGAAAAAGATGAATGAAGGGCCCTATAAAAATGCCTGATAACAGCAACTGAGCAAATATCAGGCATTTCAATAATGAAAGAAATGAAATTTATAAACCTGCTTATGCTTCTGCTAAAGAAAAGATTCAAGATGCAACATCAAATTGAAAATTCAGTAACGGCTAGTTTTAAAAGAACTTGAAAAAGAATTTAATTACGAAAATCAAATTGTAGCATCCCCACATATAACTTCAGATCATGTAAGAATCTATCCAATCACCTTGTGGTGTTGCCCATGAAGCATGAAGTGAAGCGTGATGAGGTAGTAATTGCTGGCCGGCGGTTTCATATGGAAAAGATACCGATGGATCAAATACTCAACCAGGGACCAGAGAAACATCCCGAGCAAGAATAAAAAGGGGAAGCAGTACTTGTGGACGGGGATGGAATATTCTACAGAAAGAGAGAAACCATTAATAAATCATTGCTCCTCATCTTACAGATTTCAATCACTTTGCACCTCTCCACATTTAGAATCACCCACATTAGAAAAGATTAGATTACTCAATAATCGATGTTCCATTAAAGTTTTCGAATGTTATCAGATCTTGCTCTGTTTCCTTATATCCCTAAACTGATAATGAAAAAATACATGAGAACATTTTTACTTTTCCTTTTTCCTCCTCATACCCCTGAAATGGCAATTCTTGGTCAAGATGCTTGCCTGGCTGCTGCCAACATTGCCTTGTAATTTGACAATTGGATAAGACACACAAATAGGAATGTATCAATTAATTCATTCTTTGGACTGTCCCCTGCTTGCCGAAGAATCATCTACAGCACCAATCTCAGCTTCCAAACTATGCACCGCTATCTTTCCACTGGAGAGATTTCTAAATGCCCACAGACTACCAGATGTAATTTTAAAATCTAAATACCACTTTATGAGTAACTGCCCTGGAGGCACAAAACAATGAGAAAACATCAATAGTTGACCAGCCATCATTAAGAAAACTCTATTACATAATTTTGGATACTTGCTATTCTGAGATTGGTGAAATACCTGCTGCAAAAGATGTGAAAAGTCGAGTGTTGCCTTGGGCCAGCTCAGTGTAGCTGTACCAACTAAGGAAAATCACAATAGGAGTCCAAACCAAAGGTACCATATACCTGCAGAGAGAGAGAGAATACAGAATGAAAATAATCTTTAGCAAGCAATTAGTTGAATATTAAATACAGATGCTATCATGTGTGGAGCATGCAAGATTACCCATGACACATGTTCTTCATTTTATTGAATGTATTTCAACATTCACACACAAATATCCAAGGACATATTTAACAGACTCCGGTGGAGTGGCTTTTGTCATTAATAATGTATGAGGGCTATCATGAGTCATACCATAATTCTTTGACTGAGGGCTGGAATGCAAGGCAGGGACATTGTAATGTACAAAGATACTTCTCATGCTGCAACCTGAAACTTGCTGATAATCCAAAAACTTTGAATATTATTCCATCTCCACAAAGAATAAACATGTGTTTTGGGTAATGGAACTTTTATTTCTTCATGCAACTACCACATGCAAATGCAATTGGGTTTTTGGAATTTCAATGACAATCAAAAAATACTTGATTCAAATGATTTAGAACATGATATTTCTTAAGGACCACAAAGAGATGGGAACTTTAAACAAAGAAGTGGCAATGTGTTGTTTCTGGTGAGAAACAGGCCAGTTTTCTCTCCAAACCTTACGAGACACTGCCCAAAACAAAAGGGGCCATATTTCATATTGCCATGCAGGTAGCAGTGCTGAGGGGCTTTCATTAGGCTAGAAAAGCATGGCTCCCACGAGATCAAGGTGCCATCTTTAAAGGGCACCCCAATCATAACAGGAACTATTCCCATTCTCTCTCTGCACCTCTTAGTCTATCACAGGAAGTCTCAGGGGCTCCCTTCCCCAATCCCAATTGAAGTCAGCACTTCTCCCTCATCACCTACCTCCACCCACACAGCCGGAGCTACTATGCTCGTGAATGAGATGTTAAAGGTCTTACAATGAGCTTCCTGGGACCCAAGGCGTATTTCATGTTACTGTACCAGTGAGGGAGCGGGAAGATCAGAACTCAAACTTACTGGCACGAATTGCACTTTGAGGTTCTCCAGATTTTCAGCACACACTGCCATTTCCACGGACAGAAAGCATGAATTCAAAATTACCCTCAGAGATCTTTACATCTAGAAATTGTCCATCCTTTGTTAGATTATATACCTGTATTACTATTAATTTGCAATCCTTTCTCCCTCTTCAGATCCAGCTGTCTCCAGAGCCTAAGGAGATCATTAAGTATTTACAACTTTCAGTTTATTTGAAAGTTTACGCCTAATTCACCACCTTGCTATTAACTTTCTAATCCAACCTGCACATTGGAATTAGTTCCTATAAAGTTCTAATCACTACTAGTCAATCCATTTCATAACATTAGTAGCTTTTTGAAATCTCTTAAAGAAAGTTAACTCAGCTTTTTTGACCCACTGTCACAGTTTACATACTGGATAACTAGAATCATGCTTGCTGCTCATCCTTGTACCCACAAGGCAATAAATCTTACTCTAGTTTGTTATATAGCCGGGATTGTAGATACTGCTCCAAGTATCTGATCAACATTTCATGCGAAAACATTACAACCTCATTTGTTTTGTGGTCAGTTCCCATTAACGCAGCCAGATACCTTCATTTCCACTTTATCAGCGTTCAGTATTATGTTAGCAGTTGGTGATGCATGAGACTCTGGAACATCATAAGCAGATCTCTTAAGTTTACTGAGATGCTATTTTTTTTTATTAATGCCGGCAGTTTTCTGAAATACCTGTCCCTTTAACTCTCTTCAGACCAGGATTTGTGCAGTTCAATATTCTTCACACCCTCATCTGATTCATTTCTCATGGCGAGTTATGTTTGTATATATCTGTCTAATTATATTTGAATTGGATGTTATTCCTACCATACAAAGCATTGAGTGAAACTAAATTCTAAACTGCATCATGTGATTGATTGAAGGGCATTTTTGAACCTTTACGTAATATAACTGAAGAGGCCAATAATTTGATAAATCCTAGATAAGAATAGTTTCACTTTTGTCATGAGTACGTTCAAGAATTGGTAATTGAGAAAACAACTGCTCTTTCCAAATTCAGGCTGCCTAATATCACAAATTACCCTCAACTAACTCTTAAACAGAAAGCATCGAGTCATATGTTTTCCATTTTGGGCACAAAACATCACTTTTGTTTCTGGTAAAGTTTCTGGTAAAGTTGCTAAAGATCCAGTTGACCAGAGGCTGCTCTCCCCTTTGAGGGAGAGAAAAGTTGATTGGTGGTGATTTAACCCGAGGATCACTATGTTTGAGGCAAGGGGCCTTCATGAATAATCTCAATTGGTATGGGAATCAAACCCATGCTGTTGCATCCAAACTAGCTGACCAGCCAACTGAGCAAACTGACCCTCAATAAACCAGCATCAAGCTAACAATTGCTATCTGTTTAGTCAAAAGCTTTCTTGATTGCACAAATAAATGCATAACATTTTATAAGTGCTAAAAGTTGCATGCAGCAGGGGGACTGTTTTAGAAAGTGGCTTACAGGAAACAAAATTCTTGGCCAATTATTTATTTCAAATCAAAATGAATTCTGAAAAAAATTGAGACGTTATCTTATGGGCAAACGTAGATCAAACCATGATGAAAATGAATATCTGTGAAACAAGGATAATATAAATGCCAATATATCCCTGTATGTGTGGGAAGGGAATTAAAATGAAGATTGACAGTTTTTTTTCCCAGGTGTCTTGAATAAACTGATAGGATTTTATCAATCTCTTCAATCAAGAGATTGAAATCTCTTCTCAAGCCTTGATTTTCTGTGCATTATGACTTGGAATAACGTTTTAAAAAATATAACAATCTGAAATTGGCCTTAATTTTCCTGACCCAAATTTGCAGGCAAGTTTCTTTGGAACAGAACAAAACCAATCCCATCTGGAGACACCAAATCCATTGTAACGAGGCCCCATCAATGCAGATTGGGCCAAGCTTCTACAAATCAAAGGTGCAAATGAATGTTGGCTGCTTCAGTAGGTTATCCAATACCAAATGTCACCAACTGGCAAGAACACTCAAATGGCCTTCCAGAATATATGGCTTAGAAAACAAAAGTAAACCATTCCTCAACAAAGGCTGCAATAACAGCTTTGAAAAAAAACAATTTATATTTTGGAAAAAAGCCCTCAAATTACCCAACTGAAGTGTAAAATCTCTATGAGGGTGGGGGTTGTGATTGCTCGTACGTGCAAGCAACAGGAACGTAAATGAACAAATATGTAACTCAAGGTAACAATGACACCATCTGATCAAGATCATAATATTCAGGGAGCAATGACTGTTGATACTTCTCATTTTTGGATGATAGAACTTCCACTTGTTTCATTTATTAGACTATTGCCTTACTCAAGTCAATTTCAATAGTGATTAATTATTGTTACAAGTGTTTTTTTGAAATGTTATGGTGCCCTAGCCATTGGGGAACAGTATTGCATAAAACACAGAGAAGCTCTTCTGACAACAATAATGTTGCTTTCCTTTGGATCTCAAACTGAATTCACTTCAGATGACAAGTAAATGTCTGATCATCTGTTTTATTCACATTTTGTGTTATTTTTCACAATAATTAAATCCATTGTCAGATTTATTACTGTGATGATTCAACAGATAAATTAGATCCAAAAATGGGAAGGATTGGGGTGGGAAGCACAAGCTACATTGCTGACATTCACTACATTAATATGTAATGTTTTCGTCAGGAGAATTTGTTTTTTGGGTGAATGTGCCAATCTCAAAAAGACCCAATCTGATCACTAAATCAGTGCTGGTATGACAGCTAATTACAATTTATGTCAATGATGTGGATGAAGGGATCAAACAGATGGTTGCTAAATTTGCTGGTGACACAAAGATAGATCATAAGGAATCTGCAAAAGGACATGAGTTGAGAGTGGACAAAATTTTGGCAAATAGAGAATAATATAAGAAAATGTGAACTTGTCCACTTTGGCAGGAAGAATAGAAAAGTAGCATATTATTTAAATGGAGAGAGATAGTACTTGGAGATACAGAGAGAGATCTGCATGTGCTAGTACATGAATCAGGAAAAGATAGCGTGCAGGTGCATCAAGTGATTAGGTGGGCAAATGGAATGGTGGTGTTAATTGAAAGGGAATAGAATCTAAAAATGTTTTGCTACAGTTGTACAGGAGATTGGTGACACCACATCTGGAGTACTGTTTACATTAGTATCCTTATTCAAGAAATGTTATAAATGTCTTAGAATTAGTTCAAAGAAGGTTCTCTTGAATGATACCTGGGATTGGGGATTATCTTATAAGATTGGACATGCTATAGGCCTGTACCCATTGGAGTTCAGAAAATTGAAACACAAAAGATCACAAGGGACTTGACTGGAGAGATATTGAAAAGTTGTTTTCCTTTTTAGGAGGGACTAGAACTAGGGAACAGTTTAAAATGTGGTTTTCCACTTAAGATAGATGAGAGGAAATGTTTTCTCTGAGGAGCGTGAATCTTTAAACTCTTCCCCAGAGAGCAGTGGAGAAAGAGTAAATTAATACTTTAAGACAGATGTAGAAATTGACAAGGGAGTCAATGTTTCCTGGGTGTACATGGAATGTGGCATTGAAGCCACATCAGATCAACTACGATCTTATTGAAAAGCTGGGCAAGCCAACGATCTACTGCTACTCCTAACTCATATATGTTCTCAAGTTCCTGGATTAAAAAACACAATTAAGGATAGGAATGTAAAAGTTTATCCAATTTTAATGGCACTGCATAATGAGGCCTACAGTAAATAGAATACAACTCATCTGCACGGTTTCTATGACCTTTGAAATAAGACTTTATACTTTAATAACTTATCTATTAGTTACTAGATACTACCTTTCATCACAGTGCACAGTAGTCAAAAATTGAAATTTTATTTTTTTTTAAAA
This sequence comes from Sphyrna mokarran, assembly GCA_024679065.1. Taxonomy (NCBI): domain Eukaryota; kingdom Metazoa; phylum Chordata; class Chondrichthyes; order Carcharhiniformes; family Carcharhinidae; genus Sphyrna; species Sphyrna mokarran. The sequence continues at coordinate 49,575,406 of JAGIQG010000004.1, forward strand.
AGATAAACATTTTAAAAATTGCAGGATATCTTTAGTAAAGTGCCCACATACATATTACAATGCAAAAAAAATGCAATGTTTCAAAGATCAGCAAAAAAATTAAGAGCATAATGCTTTAGAATGAACCACCACAGTACAAAAAAAAGACCAGTCCCTTGAGTCTGCACTGACCACAATTCCACACAGGCCTTATTCCTGTAACCGCACATAATTACCCTGCTAATCCCGACACTAGGGTCAATTTATCAGGGCCAATCAATCTAACCCACACATCTTTGGACTGTGGGAGGAAACCCATGTAGACATGGGGAGAACGTCCGAACTCCACACAGACAGTGATCCGAGGTCAGAATTTAACCCAGGTTCCTGGCATTATGAGGCCACTATGCCACTCACCTAGATTCTATTCTATGATGACTATTTCTGGGATTATCAATAGGTATAGCAACAATAATGCAAACTTTTACAAGTCTTTCTTCACGATGACCCAATAGATCTGGCTTCTGTGAGCTCATTCATAGCCCCCCCATTATCCTGTTCAGACTGTGCACTCAGGCACTTTGCATAATAGTTTCATAGTACTATTAACATATGGCATTATATAATTGGAACTTGTAAATGTGTGAATAATAATTAGAGGAGAATTATTATGAAGAATCCCGTAATCACTTCAGATGTAATAACAGGACAAGAAATTTTTCAATGACTTAACCATTCCTAATTTTGCTTACAAGTTACTTCTACATCCATCATTGTTTAATTATCTGTAGGTCAATCGACAGGTTATAAGCAAATAAAAATATTTGGTTGCTATAATACCTTCCATAACAATCTGATTTTTGTGTGAAAAGTCAATTTCAAAAATCTCAAATTCATTTGTTAATACTCACTCAGAGATATGAGCCAGAAATGTCACCATTGATGGCTAATCATGAGAAAATTGTGTGGTTGGAGAGTTGACCACAAGTCAAGGCACTCAGTAATCAAAAATTCACATTGTAACAATTTCCCATTTGAGTTTCTGCGGAACCAAAAGTCACAATGGTTCCAGCAGAGCTGACTACATCTTTAATGGGAAGATTACTGTAATTAGATATACATCTGATATGGTGGGAAACACAGGGCTATCCAGAGAGACCACAACCAAGATGATCATTTTTGGATTGGTCATAAGTTAACACAGCAAAGACTGAATAGCTTCATAAAGAACTTTAAATTTGTGTGATTTCATGTATGGGGAATTAATGGAAACAGGGGGAATATTCTTTACTCAGAAGTGGGTCATATGAGAAAATCAGTAAAGAGTCACTTGGTATTATGTAATTATCTTCTGCTGTTTCACCAATGACTTTTTCCTCCACAAGGTCAGGAGTGGGAGTTGTTCGCTGACGAATCACAAGTGGTACCAGCACTATGCATTCGTCAGATGCTGAAGTCCGTGCACATATATAGCAAGACCTAGACAACATTCAGGCTTGTGCTGATAAGTGGCAAGTAACATTCATATCTCACAGGTGTCAGATAATGACCAATCCCAAGAAGAGATAATCTAACCACTTCTCCATAACATTCAATAGTATTACCATTACCGAATCATTCTTTAGCAACATCCTGGAAGTTACCATTGATCAGAAACAGAACTGAACCAACCATACAAATACTGTGGCTACAACAGCAAGTCAGAGGCTGAGAATTATGCAACACCACCTCCTGACTCCTCCCAAAGCCACTCCATCATTTATATTGGACAGGTCAGGAGCATGATGGAATACTCACATGCCTGGATGAACGAACAACAAACAACACTCACTCACGAAGCACGACACCATCCAGCCTCCTTGAACAGCAGGCCAACATTCACTTCCTCCACCACAAGCAAGCAATGGCAGCAATGAGCACCATGCAAAGACGCAGCTACTTACTAAGCATCCTTTGGTAGTACCTTCCAAACCTGTATCCTCTGCCACCCAAAGGAAAAGGGCAGCAGACATATGGAACAGTACCACCTGTGGGCTCCCCTCCAAACCACACACACCATTCCAACTGTCCCTTCACCATCATGAGTCAAAATCTAGGAACTTTGTCAAATTTATGGATTAAGAGGACGTGGACAGCAATAACTCGAGAAGGCAGCTTACAACCATCTTCAAGGGCAATAAGAATGGACCGTAAATACCACTTGCCAGTGATGCCCAAATCCTAGAAAGCAGAACATGCAATTCCCAGTTTTCTAAGTTGATTGAATTTCCTAGACTAAAATATTTCATCCAAAATGATATCCAAAACATTTTCTTAGTTAAATTATATTGTATTTCATGAAATGTAGGTATTTCACTGCTTCATTGCTTACCAGGCTGTTTTTGAGCAAGCCTCAACAAAATCAGAATAGAAGAGGCGGATAGGCCGATCTACTGGTTGATGTACCCATTCATCATACTTCTCACGTAAATGCCCAACTTGCCACAGCAATGGTTTTTTCCAGTCTACCAAGTCCTAGAGGATTAGAGTCAGAGAGATGAATTGTTTTAACACTCTGCTGAACATTGTAAATGAAAAATTAACAGCTGCATGAGTCAATTTTAAAATCTATCCTGTTTTGCAATAAAAAACAATTTCTGCTTCCTATTTTTGACAAGAAAGTTTGTGATTGTCATATGCCAGAGATTCATTGTCACAAATGAAGATGAAACTGATGATCTTAGATCACTTTGGTTTCAAGTTACCATCAATAACTTGATGGTAAAATTGACAATTTCAGTTTCATCAAACCTTTTTCCTTCCCAAATACAGCTGCCGGTCAATATATATTGAGGAAGCCCCGACTAGGCGTGTGACAGACTTTGGGGTCCTAGCATGTATTGATAAAACATAAAATAGAATTAGAGGGTTTTATTCAAATTGCTGCGTAGGATGCCAGCTTCGAATGTAGCTGGTGTTCTTGATTTTGGCATGCTGAATAAGGAGACCAGTACGTCTATATGCAAATATCAGTCATCAAACAATCTAATCGGGAGACACTATTGGGATACTCAGCAATAAGGACCCAAAACTGGCTGAATGAACTCACTAAATCCTATTGGTTCCATCAATTTATAATTGAATGAACAAATGTAGCAGCCTTTCTGAACACTGGCGATAAGACTGGCATGTAATAAATTGCATAAAATGGAATTAGTCATTAAAACATATTAATGAGACATCTCTAGAATTTCTGGTCATTGAATCTGCAATGAAATGAAGGATCTAGAGCATTCTAAAAAGCTAACATATATTGGAATAATAAAGCTCACTTGCCTTTACAAAGATTACACTTCTTACTGATGTTCAATTCTAGCTTTTTCTTATAAAGATGGGTATCAAAATGAACACTTCTGGAAAGAGATCTGCTGAAGCAAAAAAATTCCAGGAGACATTTGGCTGAGTACAGCAAGTTACTCTGTGTGCACCACAAACCAAATGTATTTCTGCAAATTTGTTCTGTCAATGAACTCAACACATCAGAAGGAGATCACAGGAGTTGTAGACCACAGTAGCAGAATCAACACAACATGGCAAGCGAATAAGTGAAATCCTGAGTTACCATTAGCTGATTTAAAAGATGCACAAGTAAAACTTGACAGCTAACAGTATAGGTTTGCCTGTCCAGAACAATGAAGATAATCCTGGAAAACACAGCTAGTGCATGGTTAGTACACTAAATAATTTGGCAAGTGTTAACATTCCAGAATGCAACACAAGACCTTAACCCTGTCTTCAGGGAAAAGGTTGGAATTTTCACATTGAATGGCAAATTATCCCATGGCACACATTCCAACACTTCAGCCTCCCTGATGGCTACTGAGAAGCCGGATGGTTTTCTTTCTCTCCAAGAGAAAAAGAAACACAAGAGAGTTAAGAAAGAAGAGACTGATATAGAGCTGCAAATTTTAAATTACTTAGACACAGGTATAACACTAGTCCCAAGTATAACACGAAGCAATGTCAAGTTTTCAGCTATTTTGGTTTATTTTTCTATGTAAAAGACATCAAAGACTGCAACAGAAATGTAAGTTACATTAAAAAAAAGTACCATTTTAAAAATCTATTTTCCCTTCTTATTTAGTTTTAAAAACACGTGCAATATCTGTATACTATTCTCTCTATTCCAATCTCAATTTTGCTCTTTAAGAATTACAAAACTTCTTAACTAGCCTAACCATTGTTCAGACGTAACGTGTCTAAGCACCACAAGCAGGTTGGATTCTGTCCTGATCAGACATTCGTACAAATAGGGCCACACCAATCAGGCATTACAAGCTCTGGCTAGCTTTCTCCTTCCTAAACCAGGAGCACCAAGATTTGGTCCTCTGGTGGCTGTGAAAAATCAGCAAACCTTAATGAATGGTTTAAACTCAAGAGTTTCAGCCTCACTATTATATAGAAACACAAAAAAGGTTCCATTGTTTCATTCAACACGGAAGGTGAAATATATAGTGCAAATAAAAATACTTGGGGGTGCTACAAAAAAAGTCACCAATATTTCAATATATCATTCAGAAATTGATCAGTAGTGCAATTAAACAAATATCCAAGATTACAAACTTCATACCTCAACCACAAGATCACATTTTTCTGCGATGGCACCTTCTTGCAAGCTGTACCTAGCATACGTTCTAATTCTATCTTTTACTCTCATTCTATGCCTCTAAAACTTCATTCTCATCTTTTTAAAATCTCTAACAATGCTTTAATTCATTTTTTCTTTACACCCTTGCTATGATTATAACACTACATTCTGCATTCTTCCCTTTCCTTCTCTATGTACAGTATGCTTTATCTGTATAACAAATACGAAAAATATTTTTCAATGTATACTAATCCATGTAGCAATTGTAAATCAAGTTTCTTCACTCAAGTTGTAAAAAACTTAAGATTAAGGACATTGGTAATTAAGGAAACTAATAAGTTACAAAGACTAAAAACATGCAGAAATAGAGGTAATTAAAGAACAGATCAAGCTGCAACTGAAGTTACAAGACTGTGAAAACCATAAATATTTATTGCGACCTTGGGACATAACGTATAGATTTCCAGTCTTATAGAAGAAATCTACCTGCATAAGAATACATCTTCATTAATTCTCAGCAGTAACATAGAACTTGGAGATTAATGCAATATTCCAACCACAGGTATAGAGGAATTTTAGCAGAATCCACAGAAACCCTTCAGTGCAAAAAGAGACCATTCAGCCAGCACTGAATCCATGAAAGAGCATCACACCCAGACCCTCCACTCCATGCCCACAGCCCTGCGCATTTACTATGGCCAATCCATTTAACTTATATCTGTGGAGAGTGGGAGGAAACCAGAATATCCAGAGCAGAATATGCAAACTCCACAGAGTCAACCAAGGCCAGAATTGAATCCGGGTTCCTGGTGCTATGAGCCCATAGTGCTAACCACTGGACCACCAGCGTTTCAATCACAAAGTTAGAGAAACTTCAAAAGTATAATTTATTTTGCAGAGATAATGAAATAGGCAGAATTCTCCAAATTTGGAAATTCTTGTTAGAAAGATGCATTTTCCAATTATAGAAACTTTCAAATCTTGTCAAGAGAAAAATGTGTCTTCTTCAAATATACGCAAATAACAGCAAAAAAAAAAAATCTTGATTTCTTTTAAGGTACAAATTCTAGAAGACCAGAGAATGAAAGCACAGAGCAAAAGTGTGGTGTGTCAGCAAGTGAGCTCCAGGGAAAAAAAGAGTCAAAGCATTATTCTCCTAGAATTAGTAATACTTTGGGGCTGAAGTCTTTAAAATAGATGGAAAAAATACTCTACGTACTAAGGTTAATATTGACCTGATCTTATATTTATCATTCCTCCTTAATATCATTCAAAAATTAATATGCAGTAAATGGGAAAAACCACCAGATTGGTTCCAAACAATATGCTATAATACATTGGGTTTTAAAGATTCCACATCTCCAATTACTCATCCATCCCATTAAATTTAGATTCCTCCGTATACCTATCAGCTGAATGATTAGAGGGAGTTTTAAAGTAAATCACTCCACAGAAGAGCAAAGTTTCTCTGCACAAAGAGTTGACTGACTCCAGCTTTAACAAGCTCCTTACATTATCTGGGTCCACCGACTTGCACCTGGCATCCATCATTGAACTTGATCCCTGATTGGCTGTACTCCGATCCCGAACAGCCTGTGGAATTTAGAAAAAGCCAGTCGGTCATAATTCAGCATCAAAGCAGATTTAAAAAAACAACCATGCAGTACATTGAATCACTCGTTTGTACAATAATAAAAATTCAATCTCACTCATGTTTTGCAATTTAATTATTTTCATTTCAAGGTTAGCACAGGAGAGGAAAAATGAGAAGAAATGTCAGCCTATCAGAACCAATGGTCTATCAAGTTACTTTGACCTAAATGAATGAGTACTTGCACAAAATGTTCAAATTGTGCCTGAGCATTCTGAGACATTACATTTTTTTCTCCAAATATACTTTATTCACAAAATTTTGTAAAAGGTATAAGTGGCAATTTTAAATTTTAACTTGTATAAAGTATAGAACAGATCGGTTTCTTTCAATACAGTATGTGGCACTCGGGGGTGGGTTAAGTGCAGACTACTTGGTTATATCAATAACATTCATTCCATGCAAAATATACAGCCCCAGGGGTTTTTACACAATGCCCAGCCTCTCCATATACTTTGGTGAGAGTGTATTAGGTTGGCCTGTGGCCTTTCCCCAAAAGGTCTTTGCTGTGGTTGTTCCAAGCCTTAGTATGGCTTCTGCAGTGTGACAGTTTGCAATGCTCAAATCATAGAATCAGAGAGGTGGCACAGTGATTAGAACTGCTGCTTCATAGCGCCAGAGACCCAGATTCAATTCCAGACTGTGTGGAACTTGCATGTTCTCCCTATCTACATGGGTTTCCTCCGGGTGCTCCAGTTCCCTCCCACAGTCCAAAGATGTGCAAGATAGCTTGACTGGCTATGATAAATTGCCCTTTGTCGGGGGATTAGCAGGCAAATAAATGGGGTAAAGGGGATAGGGCCTGGGTGGGATTGTCATCAGTGCAGGCTCGATGGGATGAATGGCTTCCTTCTCCACTGTAACGATTCGATGATTCAGATCTTGGTCCTGGAAGACCAGCAAGGTTTGGACAGACCAAAGCATGTCTTTTACCGGGTTTATCTTGGTGTTTTATCTTTATTCATTTGCGGGACATGGACATTGCTGGCTGGCCAGCATTCATCAGCAATCCCTTATTGAAAGTCTTATTGGACAGTTGAAAGTCAACTACATTTGCTGTGGCTCTGGAGTCACATGTAGGCCAGAATGGGGAAGGACGACAGATTTCCTTCCCTCAAAGATAATCGTGAACACATGGGTTTTTCTGACAATGTTTCATGGTCGTCAGTAGAATCTTAATAAATTTTTTTATTGTCAAATTCAGATTCCACCATCTGCTGTGGCGAGATTCAAACCCAGGATCCCAAAACATTAGCTGAATTTCTGGATTAATAAGACTAGCAATAATGCCATTACACATCACTTCCCTGGGAATGGCTAGCCCATAGAGCTCAGAGTTCTGCAACACCTTCCAACTTGATGCTATTACCACTGAATGAAGCCTGGACAAAGTAATACTGTTTGAAGTGTTTTGATGGGATTGTTTCATATACCAGTAAAGAAAGACACCATTCAAGGTGAACCAGTATCTTTAAACATGAAACAAGAAGGGAAAACGCTGAACTTAATAACAAATGCATTTCCTTTAGTGAATCCAGTGAACACAAAATCTATAACATCTAACATCCTTGAACTGGGAGCAGCCTGATTAAGTTGGAATAATGTTACACTTCCGCATACAATTTTCTCCCCTCCTTAAGGCATTGATTTCAATGGTGAGGTGCAGTTCTATTGGCACCAGTCACTTACCAGAGGAGAGGCAGAAACATAAATTTATTCTATTGCTGTTGCATGCTTGCACCTCCTGCTAGAAGAATGTGTGGCCATCCTCAGATTCAAATACCAAATCCCACGCCAGAGTCAATGCAAGATTACACAATTCCAGCACTTTAGCCCTCAGAGCAGTAAGTCGAATAAAAAGAACGCTTTGTGCAATAATCTGATTTCAAGAGTAGATAAAGGCAGAAATCAGTAAAACAGACAAATTGCCACAAACATGAAACAGGCTTCAACTTCCTTCAAAACAGAGATTAAATGCCATTCTGCAAATATATTTATAAATTTCAATACTTGGTGAAGTCTAACAGCTGAGCAAGCTGTTAAGCTGTCTTAGTTATAAAATGCGGAACAAGAAACCAAAACAATTTTGCGCTATAATACATAAATGCCTGGGGAAAAAAAAGCATCATTCCTAACAAAGTGTTGAAATCAGCAACTAAGCAAACTGAAGCTTCAGAAAACGAAACACAACTACACTCTCCAGCCTTTATATACAGCTCTGCCAAGCAGATTATAAAACACACATTAAGAATCATTCCATTATTTATTTGGGGAGATACGGAAAACCGAAGAAAATCTCTGCTTATGCATATGCAAAATATCACATTTTGCAAGGTTAGAACACCAGTGATAGAACCAAGTTTTATCTTCTAGAAAATTGGAAGATAAGGAATGCCACAGATCTTAGATAATTTGCTGGATACCAGATCCCGTTCTCTCAGGCTACAACAATGTGCAATTATAAACATTCCTCAGGATTAAAGAATGATATACCAGCCTCTTTCTACTTCAACGGGACCTACATTTTACAGGTCTAATTAGCAGTAAGGCTCCCTTCAGACCCAGAAACACAATCATTTTACTTACAACAATGTACTTTTGATTAGGTGCAAAGGTGGAATCACATGACCATTGAAATACAGGACTGCCTCCTTGATCAAACTTGTCCCACTCTGATCCGTTCTGATTCTCAGAAATCTCAAAGTAACTTTTTTCCTTTGCTTCTGATGTTCAGCAGCTCTGTTGATACAGCCAGACTCAAAAAAACCCAGTGCAGATTTTTAGCATTCAAATTGGCCTTCAAGTGATGCAGCTGGTAATTTGATATTTACATACTAGTTTCTGCAAGCTTTCTTTCAAGAAAGCATAAAAATCACACATAGTCAATGGAATTACATCATGTGCATGTGTTATGTTATTTAACTGAGTACGTTCTCTATCATAATAGATGAGCTGCTTCTTTCATAGAATCAAATAGTGCAAGAGGTCATTCAGCCCCTTGAGTCTAAACTGAGCACAATCTCCCACAGATGCTACCTCCAAAACCCCATACATTAACCTAGCTAGCCCCCTCAACACCAAGGGGCAATTTAGCATGGCCATTCCACCTATCCTGCGATTCTTTGGGCTGTGGGAGGAAACCAGAGCACCTGAAGGAAATGCAAGCAGACTTGATCCCTGTATTATTCCACAGATCCCAACTAACCAGGTTGCAGAATAAGTATCATCAGGAATTAGTCTGTAGATAACATGGCTAGGAACAATATTTCACAAGCAAAATCCAAAATTCAGTCAAGATAGTAAATGATTTTGCTAGCAAATGGCCATGACAATGTAGGAATTTGTAGAAAGCTGTTTCGATTGAAATCCGGCAGATCTACCAAATATAAAAGCACAAGAGCTAGCAACGTTCTTCTGATTCACTGCAAGAGATAACCAAACACCAAATATCTCTTCTTTGAGAAAGAATGCCATCTTTGAATGGTAGCAAGGTTTAAGTTCAGGCATACATTTAAGTACAAGACTGGTTCTGTACCATAAAAATTGAAAAAGATCTTGCTAAAAGTTATAAGAAGCCAAAAGGAACACTCCTCAAAATGGATAAAAATTGATTTTTTACTGAAAGGACAAAATAAAGAAGTTCTATCTGAAATTCAACTTGCTATTCAATCAGAATATCCTACCCCAGCATTTTAATTAGAACCTTGGACAAGGATTCAACACCATGATTATAAAATTTTGTATTCAACACCTTTACCAATTTTTTCCCATTGCCTTCTAATCTTCTTAACAGGAGGATAACCTTTGCTCTATACGAGAAGAAATCAAAGCAACACTGATGTGTTTGTTTCAGTGAGTTCCACTGTCCAACCCTGGCATTTGGAAAAACTGTCTCTACCGGACAATGTGTCAAATAACATTTTTAATGAGAAAAATATGCCAAGGGTTATGGAATTAAGCAGAGAAGATGGAGTTATACAGCAAACATGACCCAGCTGAATAGAACAGGCTCAAGGGGCTGAGTTGTATTATCTTGGTACAGTACACAGGCACTGTAACAAGTTTGTCCATCGACTCTAGCATGACTGCTCAGGGCCGAGAGTTTCTGCCAAGGGTCTTCACTTGATTGGGCAAGCTGCATCTCAATCACAGTTCTTTGAGCAGCCAGGGACAGGAAGTCCCATGAGGTAGTGGAATCCAGAATGTTGGATTTGCTTTCTTTCCTTCTCTGCTGCTGTTCTGCCTCATCATTAACTCATTATGACTCAAAACAACTTAGACAAATTCCTGCCACTTTGAATGATTGGTGGTAAGCTCCTCCAAGTCATCAATGTTAATTCTATTTCCCTGCTACTCTTCCAGAGGAGCTCAGCACATCTTTGTAATCATTTCTTCATCCCTCCCACTGGAGCACTGGCCACTTAAGAGCTGAGAAAATAGGAGTTGACAGGAGAGAAAGATGGGGAATGTTCAACGTATTCCAGAATCTCTCCTTCAACACATTGGTGGAATATTTGGCTGATCAGGATTGACATCAGCTTTGTTCTGGCAACATTCAACATTCAAGGAGAAGCCAAGTCTCTTGTCTGCAGATTTGAAGAGATTGAGTGGCTTAAATCTGGTGCAGAATGAACAACCACACTGCGCAGAGTAATAGGACATGAACTTGCGTCCATAGTTCCCAATCATCTCGTGGCACCACTGGGCCAGATAATTAGCAGCACTTGCAAAACCTTTAATATAGATCTTCACTAGTTGTCTTGGCAACAAAGATTAAGGGTGAGAAATAAAAGCAAATACAATAGCTTATACATGTGGTCAAATGTAGTTTGTACAACAGGTCAGTTCTGAAACAAAATATGGAGTTATGTTTTGGCAACTCAACCTGTTGCTACAAATCAAGCTTTGTGACATTTGATATGATCCCGACTGTCACCAAGCATCAATGTTTACCACACTGGAAACAGGCACAAGCTGATGCTTACTAGCTCACATTTGTAAGCCCAGAAAATAGAAATATCTCATTAACATAACAAGCTTGGCTAAATGGCTATGATATCAATTGATACTAAAGCTGCTCCCCATCTTAAAAATGGTGATTTAGTAAGTTCAATATTTCTACATTACCCCTGCTAGAAATAGGTTTGGAGCATGAGTAAGCAGGCTTTACAAGTTCAATTATTATTTTAAAGCTCCAGATAAGTGAGGAGTATTCTATCACACTGTTGACTTGGGCCTTCACCAAACAAGTTCTCACTGTAAAGAAGCAATTTGCAATATGTTCTCTTCCCCACTGGCACCCAACAGGCGGTGTAATTTCGGGAGACTTTCTGTACTATTGCTTAGAGCCCGAGGATGTTCACTGATATGTGGGCTCACTGTTCAACATTACTGAACCAACTGCAGTACTGAGAATCAATAAAGGAAGGTTCCAAAACTGGGGCAACTTCTAAATGGTGCAACTTTCCACCTTGAACAAGGCCCAAGTCAATAATGTGATGGAATACTCCCCATTTACCTGGATATAGCTCCAATACAGAATGCTCAACACCACCTAGAGCAAAGGAGTCTACTTGATGATTGATGGGCCATTCAATAGCTTAAAAATCTATTTCCTCCGTCACTGGTTTATCATTGCTGCAGTGTACCACTAACATTGCAATTGGGAAGACGTCTTGGACAACAACTCCTATGACTTCTAACACCAAGGAATAAGAGCATAGAACGCATTGTGACACCATTAACTCCAGCTTTCTCTATTCTGACTTGGATATTTTTCATCATTCTTTCATTGTCAATGGATCAATATTCTGAAACTTTCTACTTTATATCATTATAGAAAACTTCATAGGATAGAATGCAGGCATTCAAAGTTGGTGCCCTTCAAATGACAGGCAATCAAAGCAATTTAAACAACAATCCCCAAAGAATGAATTCCTTTGCTCAGTTAAGGAACAGCATCATGGAAGTAGCAATTCTTTTCTTTTATAAACTCTGAATACACCAATCTTTCACTGTAATATTTTCAATGCTGTAAGACAATACCTGGAATTAAACCATTAATCTTTGCAAACAAGACAGAATAGCCAAACTGCAATGTCAGAAGTCCGTATATCCTAGAACTGGGAACAGTGCATCATTGCTCCCACTTCAATAGTGATTTAGAACATGCATTCTGTGCATATGAAATTTTGAACTGTCACCATTATAATCTCCGCTAATATGCTTTGCGCCGAAAACCCCACACATCTTATTGCTAGGAGCTTGTCTTTTGAACGGCATGCATTTATTTAATAGCTTTCAAAGACACCTCTCCAAGCAATATTCAGAGCTTAGCTTTCAAGCATTTTTGCTCTCAAGACAAACACTGGTGAGAGACAGACTAAAGCTTGGGGCAGTTGCCATAAATGCACAGTAGGCAAAATCCCTTCAGCCATTGTACATTTGGAGGCTGGAAACTGAAAACTCCTGGGCTGAATATTTTAATATAGGCAGGCTATATAACTGCTGTTATAAATGTATAGCATAACATGCAGTATTACAAGAAATTGATAAAAGCAAAATACTGCAGATGCTGGAATCTGAAACAAAAACAGAAAATGCTGGAAATCTCAGCAGATATAACAGCATCTGTGGAGAGAGAACAGAGCAAATGTTGAGTCTGGATGAGAAGGGAAATGACCTTTCGTCAGCTCTATTCTCTCCCCATAGATGCTGTCAGAGTTGCTGAGACAATCCAGCATTTTCTGTTTTGTTGCAAGAAACTGATTTGGTTCACCATCTATACAACATCACCATTGAACTATCATGTAACACACTCAATTTTTAGAAATGAGAGATTATTTTGGGAAGTGAGGTTGGTAGGTACTCTGATCCAAAAATGAGAATCAGAAAATCTAAACTATGAATGGAATACTTGGCAGGGGCATGAGTAAGATAAAGTATTCTTTACATTAGAGATATGAGATTATGTATACAAACCATTACTGGATAACTCACATTGAAGTTGTTAGGAGTCAGCATACATTTCTCCTGTGAAATAGATGCACCATGGAACACAAGTCTCTCCAACAATCCATATTGTGCAGATTGAAATTATAACTTTCACTGAAAATTCTGCAATTATTTTATCTCTAAAGCATATAAGGAGGCAAAATAATATTGGCCATCCATGACAAAAGAGGTAAGCGCTCTATAAAGATTTCAATTTTAAGATAACTTTCAAAAAACAATTACTTTATGTATCCATGTCATCAGTTCTGTACACAAAGCCAAGTCATCTTTGCCTGTATTCTACAACTGTACAACGTTCTGGTTTAAGAGAATCAATGGTATTTTTGTAAATCTGACAAATTACAATGACCACAAGACTTTAAATAAAAAAATGAACATCAAGGTTAATGTTAGGATGTTGTCACTTCTAGAAGCTTACTTAAAATTGAATGGAGCAAAAAACATAATACATGATTAAACAACATTAAATTCTAGCCAACTTTGATTAATCAAGTGTCAGATAAAATTGAAGAATTTGATTCATATCAATAAGATTATATACACCAAGTTATTCTCAACTGGATTTCTCTTAGTAACAGTACCCCACAAAAAGTTCCAATGTCAAAGGTCACTGATTTTTATTTCTTGTGTCTTCTACAGTTGTGTAGAGGTCAACAAAACAGGATTCACTGGTAAATGCAATTCTCAGTGTTGTTCAACTCAGTCCCATATTCAGCTAGGTTGACAGGTTTGTAATTATAGGATTATATATTACAATATAGCAATACATAATAATCCCAGATTACTCCTATATCAAATTGCTGTACCAGAAAACGTATTCATTGATCATGGAGGGTGGGGAGGAAAACACTCCAGTTTACAGACGTGATCAACTTTCTATCTCACATGCAGCACTTGCTAGACTCAGACGAACATCACAACTTCCCAGAATAACACTTCTTAAAAGTAAAATAATTTCTTAAAATAAACCTTACTGATGGTAAAAGTCATTTATTTGCCCAAATTCAGAAGCATAACATTCTGCCTGGCCTAATATTGTATCATTTCTTAGACAATCATAAGGTTTCTACCTACTCTTATGTTCCACATACTGACTATTGAGATATTTCCTGACATTAACACTCAGCCACCATTTCACTCGAACAATTTTATTTAAAGCATTATTCCATGTTAGGAACTTTATGCATCCAAGATAATTCCTCAGGAACTTCCTTTCAAGGCTCCAATCTCTCCTATATTGGTATCTGTTCAATGCCATGGATTGGGTTAGTTATTTTGCTCCCAGAACTTCACATTTTATTTTAGAAATCATTTAACCAATTGAACACAAGTTTGGTGATTACAGAAGTAATTAATTTGCTGCCAACCCTAAAATACAGTAAGAGATCTGACAATATCAGTTTTAAATCCAACCGATTTATTTGATAGTAAACTTGCAAGCTTTTGGCTTTGTAGCCTTCTTCAGGCGAATGCGCTCATTTGCCTGAAGAAGGCTATAAAGCTGAAAGCTTGCAAGTTTACTTTCAAATAAATTGGTTGGATTTAAAACTGATGTTGTCAGACCTCTTACTGTGTTTACCCCAGTCCAACGCTGGCATCTCTACATCATAACCCTAAAATAGACAGAAGTCCTCAAAGACACTGTATAAATATCAAGATTCCAAGGTGCCTCAGGTTCTTCTGCTCTCTTCAAGTTGGTGACCATGGACGTCCATGTGTTGGGTCATGGTTACGTTTTACGATGGTAATATCCTTACATCTGAAAGGCAGCACAGTGATACAGTAATCAACACTGCTGCCTCACAGCCCCGGGCAGCTGGGTTCGATTCCAACCTTGGATGATTGTTCTACTTGCACTTTCTCTCCATGATCTCCGGTTTCTTCCCACAGTGTAAAGACATGCAAGTTAAGTGAATTGGCCATGTTAAATTGCTCCTCAGTGGCCCAAGGTGTGTAAATGAGGGTGATTAGCAAAGTAAGCACGTGGGTCACACAGATAGGGCCCCAGAGTAAGTGTCTGTATTGGAGATTTGATGCAGACGTGATTTGCCAATGGTCCCCTTCTGTGCTGTGGAGTTCCATTAAATATTTCATTCATCTCCTCCTACCCTGGCATACAACAGCCAGGC
The DNA here is from genome assembly GCA_024679065.1 of Sphyrna mokarran. Taxonomy (NCBI): domain Eukaryota; kingdom Metazoa; phylum Chordata; class Chondrichthyes; order Carcharhiniformes; family Carcharhinidae; genus Sphyrna; species Sphyrna mokarran. The sequence goes on from JAGIQG010000004.1 coordinate 49,590,806, forward strand.
TAACTTTCCAAATTTGGGTTACAGTTTATTTCAAATTAAAGGAATATTGCAATAAGTTTCATTTAGTACATCTAGGATATTTGTTTAATGCATCTTCCAATACCAAATCCACACATCTGATGAAATCGGAAGCTGGGCTTTTTGATTCTTCAACTAAGGCGCCTATTTTCTTTTAGCTCTACTTTTGTGTCAGGCATCATCTGTGTGTCAAAATTTGCCAGTTAAGCACTATTTTTATTTATCTTGTCACTTTTCATAAATGATCTCTTCCGGTGATTCTGCATATTTAAAAAATGTTTTTCTTGGCTTCTCAGCCTTTTGGTTAAGATCAAATGTAGTATCAACATGCTGTGCTTGACTGAAGTCATTAGGTTACATTTCAGCTTCATTTGAAGCAATTTTTAAAAAGTGCATCTCGGTCTTTTGGCTAAGATGCAAATGAGATCAAGCCTTGGAGGAGGAGTTACGCCTACTCCAATCAGCTTGGATTATGTAGATCAAACCCAAGACAGGAGGCGAGAGATCTGTCTTGTCATCTTGGATCAGGAATGTTTCAACTTGTTGAGACTCTGAATTGGATTTGATTTGATTGAATTGGAATTTTAAACAATGTTAAACACTTGCCTGTGCCTCCTTTAAATAACTGAAGTGTGTAGATCTGGTTTCTCTGGCTTTCTTATCATGAGGGGAAGATGAACAAGACCTCTTGACTTGGTTTGACTTGGACAAGTTGCAGAGCTGGGCCGAGAGGTGGCAAATGGAGTTTAATGTGGAAAAGTGTGAGGTAATGCACTATGGCAGAAATAATAAATGTGTAGAGTATAGGGCAAATGGTAGGATTCTTAGTAGTCTAGATGAACAGAGGGATCTTGGTGTGTATGTGCATAGATCCCTGAAAGTAGGCAGTCAGGTCGAGAAGGTTGTTAGGAAGGCATATGGAGTCTTGGCTTTTATTGGTAGAGGGATTGAATTTCGGAGCCGCAACGTCATGTTGCAACTGTACAAAACTCTAGTGCGGCCGCACTTGGAGTATTGTGTGCAGTTCTGGTCCCCACATTATAAGAAAGATGTGGAGGCATTGGAGAGGGTACAGAGGAGGTTTACCAGGATGTTGCCTGGTATGGAGGGCAGGTCTTATGAGGAGAGGCTGAGGGATTTGAGGTTGTTTTCGTTAGAAAGGAGGAGGCTAAGAGGGGACCTGATCGAAACGTATAAGATGATTAGAGGTTTAGATAGGGTGGACAGTGATAGCCTTTTTCCTAGGATGGAAAAAGCTAGCACGAGGGGACACAGCTTTAAATTAAGGGGTGATAGTTATAGGACGGATATCAGAGGCAGGTTCTTTACCCAAAGGGTGGTTCGGGAGTGGAATGCCCTGCCTGCAGCAGTTGTAGATGCGCCAAGTTTGGTGGCGTTTAAGAGGTTAGTTGATAAGTATATGGAAGAGAAGGGAATGGTTTAGTTTGGAGGGGCATTGCTTTTTATATTGGTCGGCGCAACATCGAAGGCCGAAGGGCCTGTTCTGTGCTGTAATGTTCTATGTTCTATGTTCTTATATACTCGCTTGTTCTCTCTCTTCTTAACCTTAATTTGAAACTTGGCCACAAAACTTCTAATAAACCAGAAAACTACATCACACCCTGCAGAAAACTTTCTCAGTAGCACAAATGCATCATCACTACAGTTCCCTACTAATTTCCTGTCCCTTCTCTTAGCCTATCACCTTGGTACCAGGGAAGTCCTGCCCCTTGAAGTCAAAATCTGAGTCTATTTTGGCCCACTGTCTCCAACAACACAGTTGATCTTTGGTTCTTCTTTTGTAAAAAGTGGATTTTATTCCTTTCTAATTTGAACATTGCACACCATTACAGTCAGACATGATCCTGAAAAACAATTCAATCTCAATTTAAAGGAATTAATAGTTTTTATTATACTTTAATAGTCTCAATTTTCCCCTTGTACAAACATTGACAGCATAATGTCTCTATTCAGCAAAACAGCTGCTTGAACCACATTAGTGACTAATTCAACTGCAACTGAAGGTAGGAACCAGTTTACAATTTAGGAAATCACCAAATTAAAGCTTAATAGACACTAGTTAAATCAACACCTATCTCTTCTAACTGCAATGCAAGACATTTAAATTTCATTTGCAATTTCTGGCTCATTACTCTACACAAAGGTACAGGGTATCGCACGGTAGGTTGCTGCATAAGATTAAATTTCACGGATTTAGGGTGAGGTAGCCAATTGGATACAAAATTGGCTTGACGACAGAAGACAGAGGGTGGTTGCAGAAGATTGCTTTTTAAATTTAGAAGTCTGTGAGCAGCGGTATATCTCAGGGATCAGTGCTGGGTCTGTTGTTATTTGTCATTTATGCTAATAATTTGAATGAGAATTTGAGGCATGGTTAGTAAGTTTGCAGATGACACCAAGATTGGTGGCATAGTGGAGAGTGAAGATGATTATCTAGGATTGCAACAGGATCTTGATCAATTGGGCCAGTGGACAGATGAATGGCAGATGGAGTTTAATTTAGATAAATGCAAGGAGATGTATTTTTGTAGATCGAACCAAGGCAGGACTTAGTCAGTTAAATAGTAGGGACTGGGGAGAATTATGGAACAAAAGAGATAGGTTCATAGCTCCTTGAAAGTGGAGTCACAGATGGACAGGGTGGTGAAGGCAACATTTGGCATGTTTGGTTTCATTGGTCAGAACATTGAATACGGGTGTTGGGGACATCTTGTTGAAATTGTTCAGGACATTGGGAAGACCACACTTGAAATACTATGTACATTACGCTCACATTATTATTGAAAGATTATTATTAAATTAGAAAGACTGCTGAAAAGATTTACTAGGATGCTACTGGGACTTGACAGTTTGAGTTAAGGAGGTGGAGTGAAAACTTTTTCACTAGATCGTAGGAGGCTTACAGGTGATCTTAGCAATCTTTAAAATAATGAGGCGCATAGATAACGTAGATAATGAACATCTTTTCCCAATATTGGAGGAATCTAAAACTAGAGGCCATTAAATTGAGTGCAGAGATACAAAGGAGTCCAGAGGGACATTTTTTTTCCCCCACACAGAGGGTGAGTGTATGGAAAGAGCTACCAGAAATAGAAGAAGCAGGTACAATTTTGTCTTTTTAAAAGCATTTAGACAGTTATATGTGTATAGATGCATATGGACCAAACGTGAGCAAGCGGGAATAGCTTAGTGGTAAAAACTGGGCGGCATGGACAAGTTGGGCAAAAAGGCCTGTTTCCACGCTGTAAACCTCTATGACACTATAACAAAGATAATTTGTACATCTATATGTACATGGTTAGACTAACCTGACCCTATTGAAATTAAAAACCATGATGGAAATAATTCAGATTGCAGTACTCTAAATGACGAAAAATAAAATTTCTATACAAGTTTTCAATGCTGAATAGCAGAATATCTTGATATTCTAAGCTAGTCTTAATTGAACAGGAATGACTGAGGGATTGAATTAGGCCTCCCTCATTACAACCCAAAACACAAGTTCCGTCCCTTTGTCTTACATGTCCTCGATTGCCATTCCCTCACTACTGACGCAAGTGTCTGAAGCTGCCTCAGTGCTAAGCTCAGAAACTTTTTCACGCTCACGAAACCTTCCATTCTGAGGCAATCTGAAAGCTTACATCTCCTGCACCAAAATTTTGTGAGGTTTGGTATCAAATTGTGTTTGAAGTACCTTGGCGTATTTAAAGACATTCTATAAAACGCACATAATAGTTGCTGCAACTAATACACCATTCAAGATGTGCTATACTAAAATTTAGAGCAAATTTCAAATCTCTTGAAAAACTGGTCAGGCAACTGACAACAATGGAATGAAGAAAATGTGGTCACACCTAGTTCACCATTCAATTTGACTGGTTGACTTAATTAAATAAATGAGCTCATAGTTTCATTAACTTCAAAAAACTCTCAGTAATCTGCACGTTGCAAGAGAGGAAAATAAAATCAATTAAAACCTGCACCAAATACATGGAAAATAATTATTATATAAAAGCAAAATACTGCGGATGCTGGAAATCAGATATAAAAACAAAATGATGAAAACACAGCAGTTCGGGTAGCAACTATAGAGAGAAACAGATTTAATGGGCTGAATAAAACAGGGGGGAGGGTGGTGGAGAGGAAGAGCTGGTGTGACTCCCCCCATACCCCCCCCAAAAAGTTGATACCAAGTTAATCCATGGCAATCCATCCTGAAGCCATAATGTGCTATGGGCAGGTTCAACAAGGGCCAAATGGGACTTATGCCTTTCACTAGCTCTAGAAAGCAGGGCTGTGTTCCCAATGTGATTGGCAATGCCAGTCTCAGTAGTATTATGACTGCATTAATAGCTGCTGGAGGCTTCAACCGAGATCTTGGGTTCATGTCACAATATCTGTAACCCCCACAACCTCCCTGGGCTTGCAAAATCTCTGTCCTGGCTGGAGACAATTCACACCTCTTTAACCTATGTTTAACGCTCTCTCCACTCACATTACCTGTACCTTTGAGACTTGATTACCTGTAAAGACTCACATTCCAACCATTATCTCGTAAACTCAGTTTGTGTCTACACATGCCCTGTTTGTGAACATCAATCCTCACGCAGCTGATGAAGAGGCAGCACTCTGAAAGCTAGTGGCTTGTGCGACCAAATAAATCTGTTGGATTTTAATCTGCTGTGGTGAGACTTCTTACTGTGCTTACCCCAGTCCAACACCGGCATCTCCACATCATTAGTAATTGCTGTCAGCATTGCACTGAGGAAGGCTGTCTATGGAAGCCATCAGTAGTGTCCTGAGCAGGGAGGATTTCAGTTGGTTGCGTGAAGGTAGGAAAATAAAGGGGGGGGGGGGTAGTCGGGGCAGCTTTCAATTTTAGGGGATTGCACCCAACCTACAAAAGGGTGTCCCTAGTGATCAAACCCTGCCCTTTCTTCCTGTTCTTTGAAGGCTCTCTCAAAATATTCATCTGATGAAGGAGCAGCACTCCAAAAGCTTCTGATTCCAAATCAACTTGTTGGACTTTAACTTAGTGTTGTAAGACTCCTTATGGTGCCCACCCCAATCCAATGCTGGCATCTCCATAACATATTAAAATAAATTAGCTTACGAATTCTCATCTGACCGCCCAACCAAGCAGTTTTGGGTGCGGGCAGCATATTACCAGGGTCAACATGGCTTGTTAGGAATTCTAATTGACCTTTCATTACTTTTTTGAAAATGTTGGGTGGGCTGCTGATTGTGGCACTCATGCACCCTTTGTATTATGGATATGGGGTGGGGGGTGGCAGGAAGATGGAGTGGGTACCCACTCTATTGTGCCCCAACCCCACCAGAGCACGCCTTTAAATGGGTGCATAAAATGCATCTCAATGTTTCAGGATGAGATGACCTTTAATCAGAACTGTTCAGACAGGGTCATTGCAACCGCAACCCCCTCTATCCATAGATGCTACTCGAACTGCTGAGTATTTCCACCTTTTAAAAATTTTTGTCAATCAAGATCATGAGTCAAGTGAAAGAATCTGTCAGCTAAATGACAGATTTATCCTGCAAAGCTTTGTTAGAAAGCTATGTTTGACTCAATGACCTTGTGTTTTATATTAACACAATTTTGAAGATCAGTTATTTCAATTTTAAAAGGCACAAAAAGAGATTTTATTCACCTTTAAAACAAACTTCTAAAAGTATTTAGATTTAGGCTTCAAGCTTTAGAAAAGCAACAGTTCAGTGACATTGAAGCAAACAAAGCTTTAATTCTGAACTAACATAAAATGCTAATAAACCTCTTCAATGGCCCCAGAATGGAAGGGCAGGTGAGCAGAATATATCAAATAAAAAATGTTATATATAAAATATGTAAAAATGCACACACTAGGGGAGGTGATGGCCTACTGGTATTAATCACCAGACTGTCAATCCAGAAACTCAATTAATGTTCTGGGGATCTAGGTTCGAATCCTGCCATGGGAGATAGTGAAGTTGGAATTCAATATAAAAAAAAATCTGGAATTAAGGATCTACTGGTGACTGTGGAACCATTGTCAATTGTTGGAAAAACCCATCTGGTTCACTAATGCCCTTTAGTGAAGGAAATCTGCTGTCCTTACCCATTGTGGCCTATATATGGCTCCAGAACCACAGCAATGTAGTTGACTCTTAACTGCCCTTGGGTAACTAGAGATGGGCAATAAATGCTGGCTCAGCCAACAACACTCATGTCTCACAAATGAATAAAACACAATTACTCTTGCCTCAGAAATCAAAAAGTTTCCACTTCTTGGATATGAGCACAAACCTAGGCTGTTAATGGTTCATTGGAGTTGAAGGAATGCTGCAATATCAAGGTGCCTGGTTGTCAGTCAAATCATTAAATAGAGACCCATTCAAAGTGCATACAAAATATTGGTGAACAGTCAATATTTATCCCTCACACATCATTAAAAACAGATTACACAATCGTTGTCAAACTGCTGATTGTCAGGTATTGCTAGATGGCAGCCAGTTTGCCCGTGTATTTTTACATTTTTTTTATATATAACATTTACTCAACATGACACTTCACTGGCTGCTAAAGTGCTTTGGGATCTACTAAAAGGCAATGTGGAAATGTACATGTTTCTTCTGAGCAGTTTGGCTAATGAGAGCAGAACCCAACAAACAGTAGTTACATCCATTCAGGTTTGTTCTTTATTCTTTCATGGGATGTGGACGTTGCTGGCATGGCCAGCATTTGTTGCCCATCACACCAAAAACAGAAAATGCTGGAAAATTTCAGCAGATCTGACAGCATCTGTGGAGACAGAATACAGCCAACAGAAACTGGATAATCCTTTCTGAAAGGTGGGTTATCCAGACTTGAAACCTTAGCTGTTATCTCTCCATAGATGCTGTCAGGCCTGCTGAGATCTTCCAGCATTTTCTGTTTTAGATTCCAGCAGTATTTTGCTTTTATATTATTATTTGTCATCCATCCCTAGTTAGTAGGCCATTTCAAAGGGCAGTTAAGAGTCAACCACATTGCAGTGATCTGGTCTTGCAGATGTAATGTCCCATTAACCAGAAGGGTTTTGATTGTTTTTGGTTCTGGGACTGAAACTAGTCCAGATTTAAATTCCAGATTTTATTAATTGAATTTAAATTCTATCAACCATAGTGGGATTTGATGCTATGTCCTCACAGCATTGACCCAGATCTCTGGATCACTAGTTTAGTGACATTATTATAATGCTACAGTCTCCCAGACCTTGTAAGGAATAGCTAAGCCAGTTAGCTAAGTCTCAAACAAAAGAAGCAAGTACATAACTAATCACATAGACTTCAGTACTTAATTTCTGGCTGCTGACACTCATATAATTGAACTACAGTTGTGTAATCCAACAATATTTTTGAACAATTCACAGTCCTTGTATGTAACAAATACTGGTGAGGATTGTGAAATACAGAATTAATCTTCTGCTTAAATGATGGGATGTTTGAATGATAAAATTTCAAGTATTTCACAAAAGAATGGAGAGAGTGCTTAAATTTCTTTCCTTTAGGTGGGGCACTTCACTGAACATGGAAAAGATTAGTAGTGTTTCTAATGCAATTCTTAAGCAAAACTCCTGCATTATGAACTCGACTGCTCTTTTCACAAGTGGCAGTTTTTCTCCAATATTTTCAGTTTCAGATTTCCTGGTTTTTTCCTTTTGTCTTTTTATTCAAATCAGAAAGGTCACATAACAAGATCCTGGACCTATCTTCCAATCAACATCACTGAATTGTGGGTGGTAACCAGGTTACAGAATCACAAAATTGTTTCAACATGAGAAATGGCCATTCAGCCCACCATGTCTGTGCCAGCTCTCCAAACAACTTGATGCTGTTCTCCTACCTTCTCCCTGCAACCTTGCTTTTTGAAAATAATCTGCAACTCATCTTAAATGCCTCCACTGAACCAGCCCCCCACAGATCCTCATGAAATCCTCATGATCCATATTTCAAATCCAAGGAAAGCAGTCCTAACTTCTCCAATTTATCTTCAAAACTGAAGTTCCTCATTCCTGGAACTATTTGTGTGAATCTTTCCTGCATGCCCTCTGCTGCCTTCACAACCTTCCTAATTAGCGATGCCCAGAATTGGGCATAATACTCCAGTTGAGGTAGAACTAGTGTCCGATGCAAGTTCAACATAACCTTCTTGCTTTTGTACTCCATGCCTCTTCTCTCAACCTGTCCTGCCACCTTCAATGATTTATGCTCTGCTCCCACACCCCTCAAGTTGCACCCTTTATGGTCTCTCCATGTTCTTCCTACTAAATTTAATCACTTGACATTTCTCATCAAACCTATCTGCTATCTGCCTGTCCATGTCCCCCTGAAGTTCAACACCTTCATTACTTTTCTTACAGTTCAGTGCTTCTGCATATTTTGAAATTACACCCTGCATATCAAGATACATATTAACATGAGGAAAGTCAAGGTTTCCAATGTTCATCTCTGAGGAAAATCATTATGCACTCTCCTTCAGCCCAAAGAAATACCCATTAGCCATTATTCTGTTTCATGTCACTCAACCAATTTGTATCCATGTTCATGCTCTCCTATTCCTGAGCTAGAACTTTGTTCATAAGTCCATCATGGGCACTATATCAAATGTCTTCTGTAAGTTATCAACTTTCTTTGTTGCCTCTCAAAAAATTCAAAGTTAAAATACAATTGACCCGTAACAAATCCATGTTGGCTAGACATGAAGCCAACACAGATAGGAAAATCTGGATTCTGGTCTCAGCTGAATTTAGGGTTTGCGCATTTGCATATTAACTATTCTTGTCAGGGAGTCTCCTGCTCTCTTTCAAATTTGTTGCCATCACCATGCTGTCACCATACCGCCCTCCCCCCCCCGCCCAACCAAACTTAAAACTAAACCAATCTTGACCCTTCCCCCACACCTCTGCACACTACCATCCCACCTCTAATCTTCCTTTTCTCACCAAAGCCTTAAATGTGTTGTTGTCTCCCAAAATCATTCTAGGGGGAAATCTGTCCTCGAACCCCTCCCATTTCTCACCTGTATGCTGCCTCTCGGTGAAGTCATCTAAAAGATGAGTTTATGTCCGTGTGTAAACCAAAGATGTTCAGTTCTACATCACACCACTACCCTGCACACCACTTCAAACGATTGCCGAATCATCAAAATTGCTTTTCTCACTGGATAAGCAGAAACTTCCTCAGATTAAATACTGGGCAGACTGAAGAGACTGTTTTAAACACTGCTCCAAACTCAGTTCTCCAACTACAGACTCTAGCAATTTCTCTAACAGCAATTAACCCAGGCAAACTTGGGGACATTTTTGATTCCGATGTGAGTTTCCAATCACAGATTTTCTCAGACATCTATTTCAACCTCCATAACATTGCCCAACATTTCTCCATATCTAAAGCCTCTGTGTTACATATAGATTTGCCTACAATCATGTTAATATTCCACAAAATATTCTCTTAAAAAGGCAGGTCATTCAAAATTCTGCTATGTCCTAACTCTCATTCCCCCATTACCATTTGGTAATCTACACGGCTCCAATCAAGCAATATCTTGATTTTAAAATACTCAGGTTTGTTTTCAAATCTCTCATGGCCTCACCCCCTCCCATTTTTGCAATTTCATAGAATTCCTACAGTACAGAAGGCGGCCATTCAGCTCAGTGTCGTTGATGCAGACTCAATCCCATCCAGGCCTATTCCTGAAACACCACACATTTACCCTGCTAATCCTCCTGACACTAGGGTCAATTTAGCAAGACCAATCAACCTAGCCTGCACATCCTTGAACTGTGGAAGGAAACAGGAGCACCAGGAGAAAACCCACGCAGACACAGAGAGAATATGCAAATTCCGAAGACAGTGACTCAAACTGGGAATTGAGCCTGGGTCTCTGGCATTGTGAAGCAGCAGTGTTAACCGTTGTGTTACTGTACTGCCCTACCTCAGCTATCTGCAGCCACTGAATTCAGCTTCAAACATCCCAACTGTAATTGTTTCACTATCTTCCCCAACACCCAATCTCATTTTAGCCAAAAGAGAAAATGCTAGAAAATGTTAGCAGGTCTGGCAGCATCTGCAGGGAGAAAAAAAAGCTGACATTTTGAGTCCAGATGACGCTTTGTCCAAGCTAAAAGGCATAGAAAGTGGGAAACATTTATACTGTAGAGTGAGGGAATGACAAAGTGTAGAGTTTTAAATTATCAAGGAAATGAAAGATGAGCCATAGCCAAAGAAACAAGGGGAAAAGCTGCTAATGACAATCCATAGAGAGAATAACGTGAATGGCCAAATGGCCGAGAAACTGAAATCAGAGAATAAACTGTGACAGAATATGATGTGGGGGGAATTGGGGGAAGGGGTGAATGGACGGGAGAGGAGTAAAATATAGAAATAGGGAAAGGAGGAGAAAAGGTAAAGAAAGGAGAGATAAAATACGGGGACAGAGTGGTGGTGGTGGGGGGGTGTCGGGGGGGAGAAAAATAAAGACAGACAATAGAGAACAGTTCAAAACCAAATAAAATGAAAATGAAGAGGTTGAAGTAGGATACAGTTAATCATCTGAAGTTGTTGAATTCGGAAGGCTGTAAAAAGTGCCTAGCTGGAAGATGAGATGCTATTCTTCCAGTTTGTGTTGAGCTTCACTGGAACGTTGCAGTAGGCCAAGGACAGACATGTGGGCTGGGGAGCAGGATCGTATGCAAGCAACAGGAATGCCACGTTCCTGACTGCACACAGATCGGAAGTGCTCAGCAAAGTAAATCACCCATTCTATGCTTGATCTGTTCTATATACAGGAGACCATATTAGGAGCAGCAAATGCAACAGACTAAATTGAAAGAGGTGCAAGTGCATAACTGCTTAATATATAAAATGAATGTTTTGGATCTTGGACGGTAAGCATGGAAGAGTGAAAGGGACAGGTATTACACCTTCTGCGATTGCTTGGGAAGGTGACTTGAATGACAGGAGAGGTGTTGGGCATTGTGGAGGAATGGACTAGGTTATCCCGGAGGGAACAGTCTCTGCAGAATGCTGCTAGAGTGAGTGAAGGGAAGATGTATTTGGTGGTGGCATCACATTGGAGTTGATGAAAATGGCAGAGGATTATTCTTTGCATGTGGAAGCTGGTAGGGCGAAATGTGAGAACAAGGGGCATTCTATTCTTGTTCTGGGAGGAAGGAGAGGGTTAAGGGTCATGGCACAGGAGATGGACTGCACACTGTTGAGGGCCCTGTCAATAACTGTAGATGAGAAACCACGGTCGAGGTAAAAAAAAAAGCACATATTAGAAGCATCACTTTGGAAAGTGACATCAGCAGTATCTCTTCAGGGACTCCTGGGAGAGAAATGGCAGCAAGTTGAACATTGGATAAAAGCAAATTACTGCGGATCTGGAGTCTGAAGCCAAAAGAGAAAATGCTGAAAAGTCTCAGCAGGTCTGGCAGCGAATCGCCTATGCCTTTTAGCTTTAGCAAAGGACCACATGGACTCGAAATATCAGCTCTTCTTCCCTTTCTGCCATGCCTGCTGAAACTTCTCAACATTTTCTCTTTTGTTTTCAGATTTCAGCATCTACAATAAATTACTTTTATCTCCATTATGCTTTCCTACTTTAAGGCACTCGATTAAAATTACTTTAACCAGTTTTTGATCATCTGATCTAATAATTCTATATATGCCTCAGTGGCCATTTTTAAAAAAAATAATGCCTGTGAAGCACCTGGGGTATTACATTTATACGGTGCTTTTAGCCTAATAAAAGTTGTGGTAGCTCCAAGTCAAATTGTAGCTGGATTGGTGCCTTATTAGAATTGTTTGTTTGGTGTGATAATTCTTTTTGCATCTTTTGCTACTTCATTCCAAATCAAAAAAGCCAATCAAGACCAAAGTTCTTACATAAGGGACAAACTTGATCCAATCGTTATATCTATTATGGTGGTAACTCAGCAAACCATTCAGAAAATAAACAGAGCATCTTAAATATCTGAGAGCACCTACACATTAAAGAAGCGGCGAGTGAGTTAACAAAAGCTAATTGAAGTTATAAAAATGTTGGCAATTCAGAGGGACAATATTGCATTGGTAACTTCTTTTCTCTCTTCCAAGTAACTAAAAATTGTATCTGAAAGTATATCCATACACTGAGCAATTTACAAAAATCTTTAAGACTTTGCGCCACTTCTGCTATGCTGAACTATATTATGAGCTACCTACATCCAAGTTAAAAAATCACATTTTATGAATAATTTACACTTGCATAATGAGCACCCCATGACGCTACGAAATTAGGTAGAGAGGTTATAAGCTAGTTCGGGTGAGTGAAAGCTTGGAATTCTATAGAATAGGGCCAAAGTAACAGAGAACTTTGCTATCTATGTTGGCAGTGTAAAAGGAAGAGAGGTGGGATCCACAAAAAAAAGCAAATCAGGAAGAGAACTGACTGGAAGGAATTTCAGAGATAAGACATGGATGCCAAAGCTAGAAGTGGGTTTTAAGAGATTTAAATTTGAAATGTTTAAAAAATAGTGTGCACACACAGTGGGAGTAACCAATGTGCACAAGCAAAGATGTGTCTTAGCCACGATTTGGAACGGGTGTATTGTAATCACAATGCAGTAACAACTTGAAAATCATCACTTGCAAAACACCGGTCAACAGTGTCCTTCTTCAGTTTTAACACATGCAAGAGAGTGCTGACTTTTATATGTTTGCTTTGCACAAACCTCCTCATAAACAAGGAATAAAATTGCCTTTGTGTAGTACTATTTACAGCCAATAAATCACTTAATAGGAAAACACAATTGCTATTTTACACAAAAGCAAGGTCCCGTAAAGAAGCATGAACTGTTAATGTTTTTGGTGGTATTGGTGACATTGATATTCACCCGACCTGGCAGATAGCGTTAATCAGTTGATTGAATTAATATATCATGAGATTAATATTACATTTTTGATAGGTGGCAATGAAAAATGTTAATGCCATTTTGTTAAATTATGCTCTCTATGTCAAAACACATCAACCTTTCATGGTAAAAGCAAAATACTGCAGATGCTGTAATCTGAAACAAAAACAGAAAATGTTGGAAATCTTATCAGATATGACAGCATCTAGGGGGAAAGAATAAAGCCAATTTTTTGAGTCTAGATGACCCTCCAACAACTTTGATGAAGGTCATCCAGATTCAAAACACTAGCTCCATTCTCTCCCCACAGATACTGTCACATCTGCTGAGGTTTTCCAGCATTTTCTGTTTTTGTTCCACTTCGTCATGCACACTCAAATAATGATGGACTTACTAACTCCTGTCCAAATACTAAGAGAAGACTGCTAATGGAATACTGGAGATAAAAAGGGGAAGATTCTCTTGGTGCTCAAATATAGATGTCACTCAAAGTAAAGGTTACCAGTGTCACAGCTATCCCTCAGGGATTTGAATCTGCTTCAATGAGGTTAGTGAGTTACCTTAAAGAAACTGTCGAGTGAAGGCAATAACAAAAACATGTTTGTCCAATCTTAGCTGAAATCAAAATACATAGTTAATTAATTAATTTGGCATCATTCAACTAATTGGTGGCATTGTAACCACTCTTTCAAATTGCCATGATATACATTGAAAACGGCAAGTTGATGAGGTTTTGAGGTAACATATAAGAGCAATGAAGTTATGCAAACTTTTTAAAAGTCCTGATACTACATTTAGGATGTTGAAGCTTCAGGGAGGATAGCGTGGAGCTAACTAACAGCTCTTTTAAAGTCCCACCACTGATGCGATAAAGCACAGGAGATGGTCAAGTTGTATAGGTTCAGTAACATTATCCAGACTATTGAAACCTAATATTGCAGCTTTCAGTAAGTGCACCTCCAGCAGAGTTCCTTCACACTGTGCCACTTCAAACAATAGCTAAAGCTTTCAAAACTGCAGCTTGGAGATAAACCATTTGTGGAGCAGAGTATACTTGCAATTCCTATGGCTCAGTTAATCCTGGGGACAGCCCAAATTAACCACATTCGGTACAGTGAAATGAAAAAGAAAGAACAAGTTGAACTGGTCTTCTCTTCTGGAATTTCCTTGTTTGAACACAACATTCTGTAGCAACAAGTGTCAATTTAGACAGGATCATTTGTTTAGCAACCACTGACTAGTCTGCTTTGAATAATTCAAAATGTTTCACCTAAAAATTTGAATTCTTATAATTCAAATTCAGAAATAAAGGACAAAAGCGGGAACAAGCTGCTAAAGAAGAAGTGAGTAACCTGAATTGAGTAAACTTTAAATTGGATGTTCAGGAAAGGACTAATTTGCACCAGACTTCAGCTCCATATGAGTTGATGCTATTAACACAAATCTATTAATCTCAGCCATAAAAATGTCAGTTGATCCAGGAGCACAGCCATTGGATTTGTCCGGAAGAATTTCAGAACGTCACCACTTTTTGTGAAAAAATACTCTGATTTGGCTGTGGTGTTCATTATAGCTATAAAATAATATTACATCCCCTTTAAGGTAGGGATCAAAATTTTCAATGATCGTGTCAAATTTCCGTGATTTCAAACACAAAAAATAAAAGACTGAGGTTACGTACCACCTGACTCGAGAACAGCTTCTTCCCTGCTGCCATCACTTTTTAATGGATATACCTTGCACTAAGTTGATCTTTCTCTACATCCTAGCAGTGACCGTAACACTACATTCTACACTTGCTCTTTTCCTTATCTATGAACAGTATGCTATGTCTGTATAGTGTGCAAGAAACAATACTTTTCACTTTATATTAATACATGTGACAATAATAAATCAAGTTAATTTAATTAGATAACCTCTCAAATTTCTAAACTCAAGGGAGAGAAGTCATGTTTTTTCAATTCATCCTCATGCTTAATCCTTTACATGTCACATCTTCTTCAAAGTCAATGCATCTCCTGTCATTCAGTAAACAAAACTGAACAAAATATTCGAGTCAGGTTCTGAGCAGGACTCTGTACAACTGGAACAAAAACTTGTTCAGATTTTGCACTCTAATCTGGGTCCATAAAGGTCAGAATTGTATTAATTTTTTGTATCTGTAAATTGTTTTTTAGTTGGGTAACAGAGGCAAGTAGGGAATACATGTTGAATATGAAAGGAAAAAGTTCTGTTGGTTAATCACCAAATGCATTATTTTAATCTCTACAGGATATTATTACAATGATATAGCCACTAATTCTGCAATCTCTATTTGACAGGAAACATTGTGTCACTACCCATCATCATTTACCACCCTCCATCCACCCAGTTGAATCTGTTCTTGCATTAAATTACCTTTACCTCTACCAAATGAAAGGTGCTGCCAAGGGAACCCACTTGGGCCTTAGTTTGCCTGAATGTGTACAGAATATTCCTTGTTTCAAGTCCTAAGCTAAAGAAGTGAGTAACCCAAATTGAGTAAACTCCCTCATCAAATCTGTATCTGTAATTTCCTCAACCTTGAGCTGGATCATACCAATTGCAACCCTCTGTCCTCTTCACATACTCCATCTCCTCCCTTCCTCAATTTCACTTCTGGGGATAAACTATCTGAATTATAGATCATTTCACTTGCTTCCTTGGAGGATTCCATTCCATTCTCTGGTTTCTCAGTTGCATTTCTACCAATACCCTTTCCCATTCCACAAGAACCATAAAAGAGCTTTTCCCTTGTCCTCACCTGCTATCACCTTTCACAGATCATCACATGAAATCTCCAACGTGGTATAATCACCAAACAGCAGCCTGTGCTTTACTCTCAGCTCAAAATACGGTTTTCTCCCCTTGTGGGAAAGGAGCACAAACTGGATAATTGCTTTATGGAACATCTTCATTCAGTCTGCAAACATATACCAATTTCCAGCTCCCTGCAATTTTAATTCTCTCTCTAGTCCCTCTTGGTCTTTGATTTCCTATATTGAAGTTTAAGGAGCAACACTTCAACTGGAATTTTCCTGTCCAGTTTGCCACATTTTAGTGGTGGGATAGACCATGCAAAGGTCTGTTGACTTTGAGTGGGATTTCCAGTCTTGGGGGAGCGCAACCAGAAAATGCCACCCGATTTAGGCCTTTTAGAGCCATCCAGAAACAGTACTGAGTGTAACATTTTTAGATCTTAACCTAGTCACCATTTTGTCAATGATGATTTGGCTTTTGCCCATATACACCTTCTCTTGACCTTTTGTTTCTTTTCGTCTTATTGCTACGTCCTTTTAGTTTGTAGGATCAGTCCTATCTTCCACTCCATTGCAGACCTTCCCTTTTGTTCCATGCTCATTTTCTTTGTATTGCTTAAAACTTGTTATATCTTGAACTTTCATTCCTGAAGAATGATCCACTATTAGGTGCTGCCAGAACTGCACAATTCTTAGCATTTTCTGTTTTTATTTCAATTTTCCAGCATTTTCAGTACTTTTGAAATATATTGTAAGCCATTATCTGATCCCCTTAATACTCTCAATGTGCTAGATTAGAAATTTACTATTTTTTGGCAAACATATTCCATATAATGCAATGCCCACTACTTTTACAAAGACATAGTGCCATTATATGTACTGGATCAACAGTTAGAGATAACCAATTTTACAATAGAATTAAATTGTTGTGTGTAACACTGCAGCATACAAAACTATTCAGGAATCTCAGACCCAGAAAAGTCAGTGACATGAACAGATAGGGCAAAGGTAAATCACTGTTATATGAATTTTACAATTGCTTCATACAGGGTGGGGAGCTGCACCCTCAGGATTGCACCTCCCAATGCCAGACAACGTTGATAAAGAAAACAATGCAATTTCCATTTTGCAGAAGGTGACACATGTGTTGGCAGCAGAGTTTCATGACATAGCTCAGGCTTGGGTAAACAACAGTGGGAGTAAAAGTATGATAATTTGGCGGGAGGTTGCATAAACTGGAAATAGCCAAGCAACAAAGAATGGTTCTATTTATGTGCCATCACTTAAATGATTTTGCTGTAAATGTGCTGCATTTGTAGGCAAAGGTTGGCTGCAATCTTTGGGAACAGATGGGCAGATCTTGCAGAAGGTGCTAACAACATTTGTAAGACCATTGTAAAAAGTGTCTGAAATACTTCTTTACCATACAAGCATCTCAGAAGAGCCTGAGCTTTTTATGCAATGGTCATTTTGGATTTTTTGTAATAGTCTCTTAAAATATATTTTGGGGAAAAAAGCTGTTAACAACAGTTGACAAGTGGCAC
Organism: Sphyrna mokarran; assembly: GCA_024679065.1. Taxonomy (NCBI): domain Eukaryota; kingdom Metazoa; phylum Chordata; class Chondrichthyes; order Carcharhiniformes; family Carcharhinidae; genus Sphyrna; species Sphyrna mokarran. The sequence goes on from JAGIQG010000004.1 coordinate 49,608,098, forward strand.
CCAAACTCTGTACGGAAACTACCAGGTTGAAGTCTAACTGATTTATTTGGTAGTAAACTTGCAAGCTTTCGGCATTTGCCTCTTTGTCAGGCGAAGGGGCAAACCCTGAAAACTTGCGAGTTTACTATCAAATAAATCAGTTGGACTCAAACCTGGTGTTGTCAGACTTCTTACTGTGTTTACCCCAGTCCAACGTCGGCATCTCCACAATCGGGAAACTTCCAGCCATGACTCCAATCCCAGACTTTGTGAACACCATTTCCTCTGACCCTTTACAATGTGACAAATTTTGGCATAGCTTCCTTTGACTGATTGCTGCATGATGCTATGAAAGCATACAAATTTATTATTTAGGAATACATTTTGAAAAGTATTCCCTTTTCTTTCCAAGATCCCCAAACCCAAGACGTGGATGATCTTGCTGCCCCAAACAGCACATAGACATTGGAACCTACAATGATCCAGGTAAAGCTTGAATTCGGAGCAAAAAGCGGATAGGATAGAAGTGGAAGCTAGAAAGATGTTTTAATTTATTATTGTCACATATATCATAATGAAAAGTAATGTTTTTGTGCATTATACAGACAAAACATACCATTCATAGAGAAGGAAATGAGAGAATACAGAATGTAGTGTTACAGTCACAGCTAGGGTGCAGAGAAAGATCAACTTAATGCAAGCTAAGTCCATTCAAAAGTCTGCCAGCAGGAGGGAAGTCGGTTGGTATGTGACCTCAGACTTCAGCATCTTTTCCCTGACAGAAGGTGGAAGAGAAAATGTCCAGGGTGCATGGGGTCCTTAATTATGCTGGCTGCTTTGCCAAGGCAGCAGGAAGTGTAGACAGGGTCAAAGGTGTGCATGATGATTGGGCTACATTCACAACCTTTTGTAGTTTCTTGTGGTCTTGGGTAGAGTGGTGAGAGTCGTAGTCGATATGCCAAACTTCCTTAGCCTTCTGAGAAAATAGAAGTGTTGGTGGGCTTTCTTAACTATAATGTCAGCATGGGAGGACCAGGACAGGTTGTTGGCCATTGGGACATCTAAAAACTTGAAGCTCTCGACCCTTTCTACTTCATTGATGTAGACAGGGGCATGTTCTCCTTTATGCTTCCTGAAATCAAATGACAATCTCCTTCGTTTCGTCAATATTGAGGAAGAGATTATTGTCACTGCACCGGTTCACCAGATTCTCTATCTCATTTTTGTACTCTGTATTCTGTGCTTTTGGCAAATCAGATGAACTATCTTGCTGAACATACAATCGGAATCCTACAGTTTGTTGATTTCATTTGTGGCAACATTGCAAATGCTGGCATGAGGCAGAGAGAGTAGGTAGTGTCAACTGATTAGTTGACATCACATTCCTGGGGGCTACAATGGATCTGCTGCTATAACAACGACAGTAGCCGAAAGATGTCATTAGTGAAATGGCATTTGGCTCTATTCCACCTGCCTACCAGCTCACTCTGTGTACCTCTTCCTTTTGAACTGGGTTTTGGGAGGCGGGATGGAGTAATGAAAGGATTGATGCTTGCACATATTTCTTTTCCCAGCAGCACTCCCATCCACGATTGGCAAATTTGTCACCTCACTCCTGATAGCCAAGTGCATGCTACATTGAGGATTTCATGCATTTTGATTTGACTTCAATACATTGCTGTAATTAACTTGGATAGCTCATGCAAAAAAAATGCTATTAAAGGCTATGCATGGAGTTACCTGTACCACAATATTGGCATTCCCAGTTATGTGGGTTCTTGATGGGAGCATTTAGCTGGTTAAGCCTGGCATCCTAAATGACCATCCATTTATTCTGTGGGCTTTTCAAGTCGTAACCACATGGCAAGATTAAATCACTGCTGCTCCTAAAGAGAGCTATGAACTGAACAACTACGAACTGAACAGCAGGACAATGTTTAGATGGACATTACTTACCCGAACACTAAATTCTTCCTTTGAATATAAGTATGGGGTTTACATGTAGATTCTTATATTCATGATTTGGATGAAGGAATTAAATACAATATCTCCAAATTTGTAGATGACATAAGGTGGATAGCAGTGTATGCTGTGAGGAGGATATTAAGAGGTTGCAGGGTGACTAGCTGAATGGGCAAATGCAATGTAACGTGGATAAATGAGAGGTTATTCACTTTTATGGCAAAAGCAGGAAGGAAGATTAATAGTGGCAGTTTAGGGAAAAGTGAAGCAGAACATTACCTGGGTGTCGTGGTGAAACAGTCGCTAAAGGTTGGCATATGGTGAGGAAAGCTAATGGCATGCTGGCCTTCATAGCAAGGGGATTCGAGTATAGGATTTGAGTATATTTTACTGCAGATATACAGGGTCTTGGTGAGGTCACACCTTCAGCATTGTGTGCAGTTTTGATCTCCTAGTCTGAGGAAGGACTTTATTGCTATTGAGGGAATTCAGCAAAGGTTCCTGGGACAGCAGGACTGACATGAGAGAGACTGGAATGATTGAGCTTCTACTCACTGGAATTTAGAAGAATGAGAGACAATGTCATAGAAACATAAAATCCTCAGGGGACTTGACAGGCTAGATGTAGGAGGAATGTTGGGTAAGTGCAGAACTAGGAGTCACAGTTTAAGAATAAGTAAGACATTCAGGACTGGGATGAGGAAGAACTTCATCACGTAAGGTTGTGAACTTATGAAATTCTTTACCACAGAAAGCTGCTGGAGCCAGTTCACTAGATATGTTCAAGAGGGAGCTGGACATGTCCCTTTTGGCTAAAAGGATCAAGGGGGATGGAGAGATAAAGTGGGAGTGGGATATTGAAAGAGCATGATCAGGGACGATCATATTGAATGGTGGTGCTGGCTCACTCCCACTCGGCCCACTCCTGCACCCATTTTCTATGCTTCAATGACTCCACTTGGAGTCCACTGCATTAATGCATCCAACACTCTTGAACATCAGAAAATGTTATTTCTTGAGTTGCTGGGACCGAAAGTGAAAGCCTTAAAATCAAGGAACTATCTGGTTGCGGGAACTACAGACTTTGGATGTTCCCTGCAGTGGCCCAGGCTAGATCAGTGACCTAGTCCCAGACTCCAAATTTTTTCCTTAAAATCTCAGCTGCCTCACCACTTTGCTCCTCCAAGACTGTTTATTGGCTAAAGGAGGTATGTAAGAGAATGTTGAGCAAGATGATGCAAATTAACAGCTGTGTCTCCACAGTGAAACAGCTGTCCAACCATCTAACCTCACTTGGGAAATAGTCACAAAATCCTAAAGCTGAAGGAGTCACAGCACCTATCAAATAGTTGAGTGAGTAAGGAGCCAGCATCATTATTGGGAGCAGAACGGCAGAAATGGGACTGGGATAGGATTTGGAGAACTTCATCTGCAAAGCTAAGGACAGTAAACTGCAATCTTACAACCAAGCACAGGCAAAAATCTCAGACTTCAACTCCATCACTGGCTCTGTTCTGCAGCACAGCTCTTCAGATCCTGTAAACTCTCCTTTATTAAATGATGTTCATATCTGAAAACCTATTCACGTGCAGGAGACGTGATAGCCATTAAGCTTGCTAGTATCTTCGCTACAAAAAAAATCTACACAATCCCTTGGTGACAGGATGAAGCTGGCTTTGCCCAATTCTCAACCCATAATGAAAATTAAACTTGCAAAGCATAGTTCCTCTGATAGCAGTCAGTATCCCATTATCAGATGGCAGCATCTAAACCAGTTACGCTTGCAAGTCAGTCTTTCTCCTTGGAAGAGCGCAATTATTGCAGGCTACCATCCTGTCTTTGGACAATAATTTACAGGTCCTCTTTGCTCCAATTTCACTCAAACCCCGAGGTTTAGATTTTTATCTGGGATATAACTGTGCAAATGTTCTCCTTCAATTCAACCAGTTGGATATTATTCCTGAGTTTGCCTCAGCAGACTATTTTATCTTCAAGGGCTAATAGTCCTTGAAGGATGGACAGACACACACCATGCTCTTGCCTAGTCTTTCTCTCTCTCTCTCAAACACTTCAACTCACAAATCACTAGATAAGTGATCAAGTGCTATTGGCCAATTCTTTCCATTCAATGACCTAGTGATACAAAACTCGCTACTGCCATCTGAACCAAAGCAGGCCATCCTGACACAGACCAGAGATTGAAACTCTGATCTCTCTGGTGCACTTAACTGGACAGCTGACTAAGTCAACAGGAAACATACACTTTAATATGGCAGGTGGACATTTGTGGTACAGGGTCAAACTTACCAAGGTGGTCTCAAAAAGTGTGGACTTAGCTAAGCCAAGTTTGGTGACAATACAGTTTTTACAGCTGACCTCAAATCCCAAGCTTGGAGGCACACACTTAACTCAGATTCCTGTTGTCAGCCATTATTTAGTGATTCTCTCTTTGGTAGTGTATGCTTGGCAGCAGAAAAGAATAGGATTGGTCTTGATAAAGGGTGTACCCTAATTACATGGCCCACTTTCACTTGTTCCTCCAACTTCAACCAAGTAGCCATTTCTTACATCAGCCTGAACAGAAACATATGCATACTGAAGATAGCATGATAAAAATATAGCACTGTCAACTCAACGTAGCCACATAAGTGAAATGTACCAGTGCATGGACAAAGGATATATGGATTTAGGCCAAAGAATGTATTTGTCTCAACTTATGCCATCTATCCTCTAGGAATGTTAACTTCAATACAATAACTTGCACGTTTTTTTTAAATAAAAAGTCAATGATTCTGATAATATCTCAAACAACAAGTATAGTGGGAAGGGATAAGAAGCAAACTGGTATAAAATGTGAAAATAGCTTCAAGATGTTGTCACCAACATACTTCTTAGTTCAAAACAAAAAAACCCACAAGTGCTGTGCATAATCTGCAATTAGCTTTAATTAGTCAGCTTAAGATGTGCTCAGTTGAATATTGCTCTAAATATTTGCTAGGGTAACTAAACACTTTTTCCAATGCATACAGGCTAGGCAATTCTAACACCCCAGATCAACACTACAACCAAAACAGTTTATGACTGGTTCAATGGGTCAATTCCTAGATTTGGGAATGCTGTGCGCTGGGGATTTTTTTTAAAACTATTACTCCATTCTTAAAGTTACAAAGCCAATGTGCATAGTGGACCAGGGTAAGCCCTTAATCCAAAAGCCAAATTCAAACTGAATTCAATTCATGATTCCCTTGAGAGGGGCATTTAAAATCCAAGCTGACAAGAAATGGCACTGCGCCTGGTCTTGGACTTAGTCTGAAGGTGGAAAATATGAAATTCAAATCTGGATTTAAATCAATATTGCTTTATTATTCTAAAGCCATTCAAGGCAGCACTCTCCATATGGATGGGAACAGTGACTGGGATAGCCCCAGTTGACAAAATTGCTTTCACAAAATTGCAATGCAAGGGAGTTGGCATGATCATATTTTCATTATATGTCCATATACCAGTTTTAAATTCTAGTTCATTTAATTAAATTATATTGATTAACACAATTGAAATTGGGAACTGGCACGTGCTAATCAATTGGATGCAGGAACACTAAGAAGACAATTTCCGTGTGCTAGGAGGAAAATCACAGCAGTTATTGTGAACAGAGCAGTACCCTCCTTCATACCAAACTAATCTGCTCATGCTTAACAGTTATCTTTACTCAAGAGGGGCCAGTTCGATCAGCTGAGCATGCTAGATTCTGGTCAGGCAAAAGATCATATTGTGTGCCAGTAGTTTGCAAATTTGAATAATGGCATTGCATATTTCCTTTTTTTAAAAAAAATTGTACATGCAATAATTCTATGGGCCCAAAACCCACATCCCAAAAGTAGTTACAATTTGTGTTTAATTTCAGGAGGCCAACTACAATGAGTCAAATCACTAGAACAGCCATTGCCATGTCACTGGGCCTTTGTCAACGATAAAAATTGCATCAAACGAGCAGAGTATTGCATTAACAACGTAAAGCTGCTTTACACTAATTTTCTGTACCGTGTGCCCTCTGTCTTCTAAAGCATGGGTCTTACCCAGCTAATACCAATTCAGAGAATCATGGCAGCATACGCCGCAGCATCATGTCAATCTGTGCTCTTTGCAAGAGCACATTGGCTAGTTCCGTGCCTCCATATCCTTCAGTGTCTCCCTCTTGAAATCACAACAGGATTAAAAAAAAAGCATGCCAACTGCAGAAGGATGAATACAGCATATTTACAATGGGATGTAATTCAGCAAACAAGGTCCCACAAAGCCAATCTTGACAAGCCTGACTATTCTACAAGATCTGCAGGGAGAACCAACAGCAGTGACACTAACTGAAAAATAACCATTCTAGATGGATTTGTCCCATTCTACAATGGCAATCAGTTTCAGAGTAAGAGTTTGCAGTCTTGGTGGGGCTGCATTGCCAAATCATCACAATGATACTGAAATCAAGGGTTTGAAAATAAGGGCAGATTACAGAGACTGGGTTTGTATTTCCTGGGATGCAGAAGAGGTATTGAGATGATTAAGGAATTTGATTGGATGGATAAACTATTTCCTTTGATCAGCATATTCAGGTTCACTAATGCTGACAGCTCTTGCCCTTCTGGGTGGAAGTTGTAGAAATTGCTGCAAAGACAGCTTGGCATGTTGTTGCAGTGCATCCTGCAGATGGTGTGCAGCTTTGACACTGTGGGCTGGAGGTGGAATGAATAAATAGGGTGCCAAACAGGTTGTTATGTCCTGGATGACGTGAAGCTCCAAGTGTCACTGGAGCCACACCCATCCAGACAAGTGGAGAATATTCTACCAAACTCCCGATTCATGCCTTACACATGGTGATAGATCCTCGCCACAGAGTTTCCAGCCTCTGACCTGCTCTTGTAAACATAATATTTAAATGGCAGGTTCAGTTCAGTTTCTGATTCGTGGTAACACTCCAGAATGTTGGTTGTGGAGGATTTAATAATGATAGCCATTAAATGTCAAGGAGAGCCCATCACTGCCTACCTGGCAATGTCTTTCACATACATTAAATCCTGTGTACTAAACTCATAGAATTGGCATCTTATTTTTTAGGTATGACACATTAAGGCATGACGTCTCAATACCAACAACCCCCACATAAAGTGACAACCTAAATATGTACCAAAATATTTAGAGGGGGATTTGAATCCGCAATTTTCTCAAATGTTACTTTTATTCTCTCATCACTGACTCAAGGTTGCCACATCTCCGTGCATCTTTACAATAAAAGATTTGCAATCTTTCAAAGTAATCATGACACTGAGATTTTATGCTTTTCACAATGTCAGTCATGATTGAAGAATATCACAGACTTCGGTCAGAACATCAAACACTTCAAAATCAAATGCGTGAGCAACCAGGTAAATTGCAGCGACAAAAGTTTGTTCAATTGATGCAGCACTGAAGTTAGCAAGGGCACAGAATGCACCAGAAGTGGGTGACTTCAAGGCCCATCACCAAGAGTGACTCAGTAGCAGCACTGCTGATCAAGTCCAGAAGGAATGTCTATTAGGCTAGACCTACAGCAGATGGTAAGAGAACCACTGAGGGAAAAACTGACTTGGCCTAGCCTTCCATTCATCACCATACTTGTCTTGCATCTTTCTATGGCAGTATTGATCACCACAGTATCAAAGAACAAAGAACAAAATAGCATGGGAAACAGGCCCTTCGGCCCAACAAGCCCACGCAGCCACCCCGATGTTCCCACCTCTACCCATGATCCCTGTCCATGTTTATAGATCTATGGATTAAAAAACAAATTTGAGACAATTTAGGGGGAATTTGTTTTGCCAATTAGCCTAAGAGCACATCTTTGGGATGTGGGACAAGGAAGTTAGATAAAGCAGAATCGGTGGAGGTGATTTATTTAGATTTTCAGAAGGCCTTTGACAAGGTGCCATACAGTCTTCTGTTAAATAAATTAAGAGTAATAAAATTAAGGGTAAAATCCCTGGCAAAGACATAAGATTGGCTGACTAGCAGAAGACAGAGAGTGGACATAAAGGGATCTTTTTCAGGATGGCAGCCAGTGACTAGTGGTGTACCTCAGGGGTTGAAGCTGGGACCACAACTTTTCACAATATACATCAACCATTTGAAAGGAACTGAAGGCATTGACACTAAGTTTGCAGATGATACAAAGATATGTAGAGGGACAGATAATATTGAGAAAGCAGAGGGAAAAAGATATGGATAGGTTAGAAGTGTGGACAAAGGAATGGCAGATGGAATACAATGTGGAAAAGTGTGAGATTATGCACTTTGAAAAGAAGAATGGAGGCATAGACTATTTTCTAAATGGGGAAATGGTTAGAAAATCAGAAACACAAAGGGACTTGGAAGTCCTTGTTCAAGATTCTTTTATGGTTAATGTGCAGGTGCAGTTGCCAGTTAGGAGGGCAATGCAATGTTAGCATTTGTGTTACAGATAGCAGTCATGGGCATTCAGCCTCTCATCTTCAGGTAAGCGTTCTCCAAGGGGCCTTTACGACGTAGAACAACACAGAATCACTGAGCTGAAACTGATAGCAAGTTCCACACACAAGGACAGCCTCAATTGGGATGTTGGGTTCACGTCACACTATCTGTAACTCTGACTTGCCAGGGCTTGCAAAATCTCACTAATTGTCCTGGCTGGAGACAATACACACCTCTAACTTGTTCTTGGCCCTCTATCCACTCACATTGTCTGTACCTTTAAGACTTGATTATTTGTAAAGATTCGCATTCCAACTATTATCCTGTAACTTGAGCTTGTGTTTGTATATGACCTGTTTGTGAACACAACTGCTCACTCACCCGATGAAGAAGCCTGAGACTCCGAAAGCTAGTGCTGCCAAATAAACCTGTTGAACTTTAACTTGGTGTTGAGAGACTTCTTACTTGAAAAGGGTCCAGAGGAGATGTGCAAAAATGATCCCTGGAATGAAGAGCTTGTCATATAAAGGAACAATTGAGGACTCTGGGTTTGTACTCGTTGGGAGTTTAGAAGGATAAGGGGGGATCTTATTGAAACTTACAGGATACTGTGAGGCCTGGATAGAGTGGACATGGAAAACACGTTTCCACTAGTAGGAAAAATCCTTGCAAAGGTGAAACACAGTCCTTCATACTGTCACACAATATGACAGAAGGTGTTGTCAGTATCACTATGTTAAATGAGATTCAAAACCAGTCTAGTACCTCAAAACTGGGCATCCATGTGGCTCTGTCACAATCTGGAAATATATTTTTCTATATAGCACACTCCCTACCGACGTGAAAAGAGACCACCATCTAAAACATAGCCAGTCCTTTCCATTCCAAAACTTTTTCACAAGCCGAGTGGCCCATACAAATGTCACAATACTTAGCTCCTTACCCAATCTTTATTGTTCACCTTCCCACACAAACTGTAATTTTAATAAGCAGTCCACAAAATGTACAATCGTCACATCAGGAAAAATTTGAAAACATAAGATGAGAAATATGTTCCTGTATGGCATGAGTCACCATCTTCACAATGACACTCCCAAAACCTGGTAGAAGATAATGTAAACATAAAAAATTGCTTAAATGTGACTCAAAAATTCAATGACTTACACCATCATGTACAAATCATGTGCTCCATTCATCTACAGTGAAAAGTGTCCCATTCGAGGGTTTCAATTTCACCCCTGTTCAAATGAGTAACGAGGAAGTGATGATTTCACAATCTAACATAAGGTGAGAGAAATGCATCGCTTCATTAAGAGGCAAAAAACATTTCATGTAACTTGACACAAAACAGGTTCTTAACAACTTGGCAACTGTAAGACACATCCATTTTAAGTTAGTGATACCCAAGTGAGAAAAGACAGATATAAGGGCAACTTCATGATGTTCATATTTCTTTCCTTAATCTCGGGAAACAAATCAATACTCTTCAGCTCCCACCAATTTCACTTAATCATCTTCCCTAACTATCATCTGGGATTGAACCAATGGATGATTTCAGCATCTCATTTAACATTATACCTATTCCACAGAAATGAGCGCCTACTTCTAGCTCAATGGCTTCAGCTTCCTATGAGTTCACATTCACAACAAGTCATGATTTGGTAATGAAATAGCCTAGATTTCATCTTCAGTTGTCTTTTGCTGTTATAACAGGAGCCAAAATGAATCCAGATCCTTGTTTTTAAAAAGGTTTGATTTGTCACATGTATTAACAGTGAAAAGTATTGTTTCTTGCGTGCTGTACAGACAAACCATACAGTTCATAGAGAAGGAAATGAGACAGTGCAGAATGTAGTGTTACAATCATAGCTGGGGTGTACACAAAGATCAACTTAATGCAAGGCAAGTCCATTCAAAAGTCTGACAGCAGCAGGGAAGAAAACAGGAAACAAAAGTGTCATAGTAAAGAATTGGCTATACTCTAACAGAAATCAGGGACAATTTCTGTATCCACTTTCATTTTGTTTCATCCATTTTCTTCTCCCTGAAAGCGTTGATTCCTTGCTGGGATCAGACTTTACATGTGAAGTAGTGAAAGGCAATTTGTCCCAATCTCCAATATTAATCTGTTCATCCCACTTTCCCAGCAGGAAGATATTCAAGATTCTTCCAGTCCCAAGTGTCCACGTGGAGGATATTTTCCTTGTGGGTTTGACGAACAGCAAACAGAAATTTTGGCCAGGTTTTCCCCTTTCAATCCGAACATAGTGCCATACTTTGATAGGAGCCACAAATGCATAAGGCAACTTAGCACAGGTCAGAATGATACATGAGTGAGCAACATAAACTCACCATACAAGATTTGGATCAGTAACACCAGCAACATTAGTTTCAAGCTGATCAAATTTAGTTTTGAAAAACCAGTGAAACAAGAAAGCTATCAAAAACATTAATGTTAGTCTTAAATCCACACAAGAAATGAACCAAATGGAAAATAAAAAGGTTTAGTCTTCAGAGAGACAGCTTTGCCCAAGGAACTTAAATATGAATCTGAGAGTTTGCCTGGTCAATTGAAGGAATGAAAAGTAATGAATGGACAATTAGAATTTCTCATAATGTTTATCAAGGACATGTCATTTATAAGCAGACATAAAAACAAAGAGTGTTGATATACTCAACAGATCAGAAAGCATCTGTGAAGAGAATGAAACTGTAACTTGGAAGATTAACCCTGGTTTTCTCTAAGGATGCTGCCTTACCTGCTGAATATTTCAAACATCTTTAATAGTTTGCATTTCATTAACCCTTTGCAAGTTCTTCTTGCATTCCACTTTAAAGAGTCTGTACTAAACCATAGAAAGCATTTAGCATTTACCAGACCTCAGCAATTAAAGATTACAATTTATGTAGCATATTTCATTTTTTGAGATATCCCAAAATGCTTTAAAGGCAATGAAGTATTTAAGTGCATGAATTATCGCAATATACAAAGCACAGCAGCCAATCTGCTAGTCATAAAGTCTCACAAACAGCAATGAGATAAATGATCTGTTTTAGTGATGTTGGCTTGAGGAATAAACATTGGCCAGGATAACAGAGAATTTGCCAGCTCTTTTGTATCATGGGATGTCCAGACAGATGGAGCCTCGATTCAGCACTTCATTCCCTAACAGTGCAGCACATCCTCCACATTGAGGCTGAGACTTCAATACAAATCAATTGCTTAGCTCTCTCTCAGGTGTGTGCGCTACCATTCAACTACAACTGACATTGGGAAACAATTCCCAACTTTCACATATCTTTTTAAACACATTTTTGCGACTGTAGCATCTGCATGAAGTAGTTTGATTGCAACAAAGCTACAAAATATATACATAGCGTAAAGAGAGTCAACTTTGATCAAGACTCTTGAGTGAAGTTGAATGGTATTTAAAGGAGGTAGTGTCACTTTAGAATTGGGCTCATGGAAGACAGACAAGCCTCAATCCAGTTTAAATTTGGGAACAAAATCTCATAGAAGTCTTACAAATTGATTTGACCCAAAAGTCAAAATTGATCAAACAAGTCATTACAGTAAAGAAAGCTTTGTACAGGGAAAGACTGAAGATATAGAATCATAAAATCCCTACAGTGCAGAAAGAGGCTACTTGGCCCCTCAGGTCAGCACCAATCTCAATCCCACCCAGGCTCTATCCCCATAAACAAGTGCATTTACCCTAGATAGTCCCCCTGACACCAAGGAACAATTTAGTCCAGCCAAAGCACCTAACCCGCACATCTTTGGACTGTGGGAGGGAACCAGAGCACCCAAAAAAAATCCACGTAGACATGGGGAGAATGTCTGCCATTTGCACAGTCACCCAAGCCAGGAATTGGACCCAGACAGCACTGCTCACTGTGCCATCCATAAAGTTGCTGAAGTACGTGAAATGCATGGATCCCAAAAGCCTATGGATGGAACAATTGAGCCATTTTTAAAGAAAGGACATTTTGGGAACCAAGAGTATTGAGAGTTCCAACCCCAAGGTGTAGCAAGGAAAAAGCACTTGCAAGGAAGAGTGAGGGGAATCAGGAACTAAACGGATATGTACATGGCTAGAAAAATGATGGGATAAATTTCAAATAAAGACAATAATACAAAGGCCAATTCAGAATAAAATCAGTGTCAGATAAAAGAATAATACAAAAATGAGTTACAACAGCAAAAAATACTGTAGATGTTGAAAACAGGAATTAAAACTAAAATGCTGGAAATACTCACCAGGTTAAACAGCAATTGTGGGAAAGAGAAAAAAGAGTTAACTTTTCAGCAGTAATTTTGATGGAAGGTCATTGACCTGAGCTATTAACAATTTTCCGGTTCCAGTATTTCAGTTTATATTCCATTATAAATTTACTGGATTTGGTCTTCAACAACTTTATGAATATTGCAAAAGGCGTCCTTACTTTCAAAGATAACAAGCAAGAACTGCTGGAATTTGTGAAATGAAATAAAAAGTTACTACTTCACTTTGGAATGTAACTTCTTCAAGCTAATTTGGAGCCATTGCAATTTTGATTGGTCAGACAATTCCCTCCCATACAAAAGTGAACAACTGAAACACAGTTTGAGAAGGAATGAGCTTATTTGCATTCATATTGTACACTTTATGAAGGTCTAAAGTATTTGAAAAGCACTTAACTGGCTGTGAAATATAATGATTCTTATAACATGGGGAAATCCAATTGTATTAAAGAAGGTCCCACAAACAGCATTGGCCACATAGAGATGTTAGTTGATGGATAAATGCTCACAAGGTTTGTTTTTCCTTAAATAATGCTATGGGATCTGTGACATCAACCTCTTAAGGCTCAGATTTATTTCTCATCCAAATGATAGCACCTTTGACAGTGTCACAATCTCTTAACGAAGTACAGCCTAGGCTCAGGCCTGAATACGTGGCCTGTCTTTGGATAGGAGATGAGTGTGCTACCATGAACTAGTGCTACCCATATGAACAAAATGGTTTTATTTATTCCACCTCCAAACCCAAAACAATGATCAACATATGAAACATTAGTTTTAGTTTGGCTCTGTACCTGGATCTAGACATGCTGGAACCTACAAAACTATGGACTAGATGTTGGAAAATGGAACTAAAATGAGCAATTAGTTTATTTTTTTTCTCTTATTTAGCCAGCACAGACACAATGGACTAATGGCCTTTTTCTACACTCTAACTTATCTATGATATTATTCTATTCAAGGGTAGGTGATGGCCTAGTATTATTATCATGGACTATGAATCCAGAAACTCAGTTAATGGAGACCCAGGTTTGAATTGCACCATGGCAGATGTGAAATTTGAATTCAATAAAAAAAATCTGGAATTAAGAATATGAGACCACTGTCAATCGTTGGAAAAACCCATCTAGTTCATTATTGTCTTTTAAGGAAAGAAATCTGTCATCCTTACCTGGTCCGGCCTACATGCAACTCCAAAGATACAGCAACATGGTTGACTTTCAACTGCCTCTGAAATGGCTCAGCAAGCACTGAGTTCAGGGTGATTAGGGATCGGCAATAAATACTAGCCAGCCAATGCTGCCCATGTCCCGTGAATGAATTAAAAAAAAAAAATCGTTATTTTGCAACGGGTTCATGAGACACACAAAATGATTTAAAACAGAATCAAAAACTCACAGCCCCATAATCCAGCACTATAGTTAAACGAGTCTGAGAGAAACATCTTGGATCATATGTATGGCATTACAAGCTTCTCGTCACAGGATTGTGTGGAGAGTTGAAGTTTGGAAAATTAGCACTCCAACACCTAAACTGAGCAACTGGAAGAGCAGGATTGAAGTTTTTTTTTCCTGTTTATACAAGACACTACAGACAAAAAGTGACTATTAACAGTCAAAGGAACATGGAATTGGATAGTAGACACTGGCAAATATAATGCCTGGAAAAGATACAAATATAAAATATAATGTTTGGAAAAGTACTTTTGTAATTCTTTCATGGGATATGGATGTCGCTGACGGGGCCTACATTTGTTGCCCATCTTGAATTGCCCTTAAACTGAGTAGCTTGCTAGGTCATTTCAGATGGCAGTTGAGAGTCAACCATATTGTATGGGTCTGGAATCCCACATAATATGACCAGATAAGGATAGCCTAAAGGTGAGTGAACCAGATGAGTTTTTAAACAAAGCGATGATAGTTTCATGATTGCTATTACTGAAACTAGCTGCTGTGGTGGAATTTGAATTCTGAGCATTTGCCTAGGCATCTGAATCACTAACCCAGTGATACTACCGCCACATCACCACCTCCCCATGCATTTTGGAACTTAAAAAAAAAAAAATTTCCATTTGCAAGACAGTGAAATTTTCTCAACGAATATCAAACAGGAAAATAAAATTTCAATGGCTAAAAAGCTATGCAGTTTTTAAGAAGCCCTTTGAGGCACGTTGGAGGATGGAACACATCAGGTTCTCTAGGAATTTGATGCCACCTGAATCATGCTCTGTTTACCATAACTTAACAAGAATTTGTATTGGAGTGTACAGGAGGTAAAGGTCTCTAGATTAAAGATAATTTTGGAAAACTAAACATATTATATTTAAGCAGGAAGTTAAAAAGTTCCTATTCAGGTTCGCTCTCTTTCAAAGAAATTTCGTCAGATAAGTAAAACAACATTTAAGTTGTCATATTCTACTATTTTCATTCAGAATGTTAGATGCACACAAACAATACTAGTTTTAATGGAATGGTTCTGCTACAAATAAAAGGAATAAAAAGGAACAGAGAACAAAACCACCCTACCAAGTTCCCTCAGAAAAATGTTGCTATAAGATTTAAATGACATGCATTAGATCACAAATTTAACCTGCGTACTCTCTGTCATATATAACAGTCTTTAAGTCAAATGGTTTTGGCTGGTTTCAACCCTGACCTATAGCATAGCATTAAACACAATGTGTAAAATTCATAACCTCACTCAGACCATGCATAATTGATATAACATACAATGGGGAGTTAACAAAACTGGAGAGGAAACAAGGCTATTGGAGACAGAATGAGGGGCCTTTCAAAATATAGGTCCACTTTTGTGCTCAAAACAGTGCCAATAATAAACTGTGACCTATTTCTTCAATACAGAAACCTTTCACCTTGATGACAGCAAAGCCGAGAGTAATAACTGATTGCTGTGAGTAATGGTTTGCAAAGCTTTTAAAAATTGATTGCATAAATATTGTCCTCAGAACTACACTGCTAAAAATCTAGGGTGGAACATCTGGATGATTACAGCTTCAGTGGCACAAACAAGTTTCGCTGGAGTCACTCCAAGCAGAAGTGCAAACGCAACACCAGTAGAAACTTACTAAACGAATCCAACCATGCTATGAGATTGCTTGGTAACAGATGCTAACGAGCAGAGATCAGCTGCACAGACTTTATTTAAAAAATTGATTTGTCAAGAGGATTACACTGGAAAGCAGAGGGACTGCAATTAGACACTTAGCACAGCAGATGTGCAGCATTGCTCTTGGTCCTTAAGTTATTTTGGGAACATTTTATGTGATATCCTTTTAATAAATTTGAGTCTAAAGCTACACGTCATCTTTCATTTTATATGCTCAATGAATGCAATTGGAATTGAAAAGGAACACTGTCCCTGCTTCTCCACACAGCAGATTAGCTACAGACTGGTTACCCACTAGTACTTCGCTACCATGCATTTCAAGGCAGCAGAATTCATTCAGCATTCAAGCTGGATGATAATATTAACTCACTTACAAACAAAGCCTGCAATACACAGGTACCTGTTGACACAAGTTTATCTAATTCTCGTGGCAATTCTTCAAAACTAGAGCCTAATGATGATCACTTGCTATGAATGGAAATCTGTAACTAATCCTTATACAGCTCAACATCCTAAATCAGTCCTATGAGATGAGCAATGGCTAACTCGTAACATTTAACCGTTATGAAGAAGGAATGAAACACTCCTAGAATTCCACTGGTGGTAGAAATCATTGGATTCCAAATTGAAATAACATCACTGTATACTGATGAGAGGTCAGCTACTTGCCCCACATTCCTTTTTTCCAATTTTTTCAGTTCCTCTGATCTGAACCAACTCCCTATTTTCCCCCAAAACAATAAATTTAAAATGTCCCAATAAATTCTCAGGAGCTGACATCATTTCACATCTGCAACTAGCTTCAATTTGCATTTCCCTTCTAATTGTGCAACTCTGGCATTTTTGCCTACTCCACCATTCCCATTGCTGGCACAGCTTTTACAACATCTTGACCCCCCCCCCCCCCCCCCCCGCCGCCGCCGCCAATGAAATCTCCCTAATCCACTCCAACCTCTACTTTTATTTGCCAGCAATGAATGCTTGCTTCTATTCTTTGAAGGATGTGGATATTGTTGGCAGGGCCAGGGCATTTGCCTCTTTCCTCCCCTCAATTCCCCTTGAACAGAAATGTTCACCAGATCTTGAGACAGCACATTGCTGAGAACCTGGAATCACATGAAGGCCAGACCAGGTTAGGATGACAAATTTCCTTCCCTAAAAGGGTATTAGTGAACCAGATGGTTTTGGTTTTAAAAACAATTCATAACAGTCACCATTACTGAGAATAGCATTATATACTTTTTTTAAAAAGGCATCTGCTTGCCTCTACTGCAAGTTAAATGAAAGCTTTCTATACTGCAAGAGCAAGGGTCATTACATTATTCCCTTACGATACTGCTGCTTCCGTTCTGCATAAGTCATCATTGATCAGCATTTGTGTGCATTGGGTGCTTCCAGTTTTCCTTTTACATTCTCTTCACCCTCCCACCCTTTTCCCCAATTCCCAAGAAAAGAAACCTCACATTATGAGCAATTTAACAATTTCTAAAAATTGCTTCCAAATCCACTGCAATTGATGACAGCAAAGCAAAGAGATAACAGATTGCTGTGAGCAATGGTTTGCAAAGTGTTTGAAAGTTGATTGTATAAATATTGAAACCAGACTGGAATATGATCTGAAAATTCTGGGACCCAGACTTCTACATCACTAAGCTCCACAGCAGTGATTTTAAACTGTACTAATAAGTGACAGACAATTCATTAAATTAGGTACCATCAACTAAGACTGTCCATGTTCTAATTCCATTACACTGATTGTAGAATGTCTGCCTTCAACTCTGTCTTAGAACGTTGATTTTGTTATCTTTTGATTTAGTTATTCCAGCACATTCCTGGCCAGATTCCTATTTACTATCCTTTGTAGACGGGAGGTCATCTAAAACTTTGCTGCCTCACTCGCACCAAGTCCCATTTACCTATCGCCCTTGCGTTCACTGGCCTACATTTGGTTCATAGTCAAGCAACATATTGATTATTTAAATTCATCTGTAGCCTCACCCACTTCCTATCTCTAATCTTCAGCTCCATCACCAACAGAAATATTCCCTTCCTAAACCATTTCTTCATTTCTGCTTCTTAAAACCTACCTTGCTGACCAAGCTTTTGGCTTTCTGCCCTAATGATACCTTGCGTATTTGGTGTCTAATTTTGCCTTTTAATTCTGTTGTGAAAAGCTTTGGGACATTTTATTATGTTAAAAGGTGTTATATAAATACAAGCAGCTGTCGATGATGATCCATGGGCACAAGGCAGCTTTAACTGAACAGCACTTCTATATAAAAACTATTTTTAAAAAAAGTCCAAGAGAATGGCACCATTGTTGAGATAGACTGACAACTATTTCTTTACACTAATCAGAATCAAGTTCATAGTGTAAAATGCACTTGAAGCACAATATTCTGAATGAACAACATATAACCAGTCACTCTATGTCCAAGCGTCAAAACATTACAGCAAATGGATGCCCAAGACATGAACCTAGAACATCTTTAACACTTATTCAAAGTCAGTCATTTGGAAAGCAACCAATTGCCAATTCCAGCATTTTATCAACATCCTTAAAGTTGCATAGTTACATTTAAAAGTTCAACAACTCAAATTGTTCACTATTCCCAAAATGCACCAAAAACCCTAAAATTAGCCTTTCGTGTTAAATGTATAAATTTTTTTTTATGGGTTTTAAATTTTAATAGACAGAGCTAAAAAAATCCAATTTCAGTCTTTCATTTTATATTAAGTTTACGAAGCATCACAAGTAGTTTTATTTGGCCGGCTCCCAGTATCCAATTTAAATAAGCTGTTCTTTATTATAATTGGATGCACTGTTATTAACTCAGCTAGGTAACTCACACCATCAAATATCCCCTGCAAAATATGTTACAGCTCCTATTGAGCTTGGAACATTTGTTGGAGGATTCACTCAAGGTAAAAACTCATCACCTTCTGTGCATGGAAAGGTTTTGCTACAGCACCGCAAGTCACAACATCCCGATTTCTTTTTAATTTAGCTTGAATCGCTAAAGAACAGCTACAAACTGACTCTCCACATTTGAGTGGCTAAACTGTCTCCTTGCCCCTATCCAAAAATCAGACTCAGTTGAGTGAGGACCGAGTTGCGGCAATAGAAATCTGAACAATTTGGATACAGACTTTATCCTCCCATAAATCTTGTTCTGGTGCCAAGACTGGTTATGTTGGATTATTTTCATCAAAACGTTAGAATTGTTATCTATGGACTAGAACTGCAGAATTGACAGCTTAAGTTATATATAGTGCCTGTAAGAGAAAAAGTTTCAAAGCTTTGCTGAGGCACAATCAGCCAAACAAAAAAAAAAATGTGAATTAGGAGAGGGGTGACTGAAAGTTTAAATCAAGGACCTGAGTTCTAAAGAAGGTAATGAACAGTTAAGAAAAATGGTAAGCATTGAGAAACGTGATTCCCTCACTTTGGGGCAAGGCAACCAAAAGAATAGCTGTCAATAATAGCACAATTCATGTAAGCATAGTCAGTGTGCAAAAAGCTTGGATGCAGAATGTACATTTTACTTTTTCAATATCACACTGCATTGGCATTATTGCAGCCCATGTGGCTTTCAGGAATATTAAAGCTGTAGTTACTAGTAATTTCTATTCTAGACACTTGGCAAACACTGACCTTTTTATGTTGTGGTTTTATTGTAGTTCAGTTAGCCAATATCAGCAAAATGGCATCAGTTTCCAAAATTTCACATTACCATCATTCTTTTGCACATTTTGTGATTCTGCAAGTGTAGGATGCAGGCAGGAGCTTGTTCTTACAAAAAAAAGTCCTGTGTTCTCAATGATAGAAGGTTTTGGTATTTTTATTCTTTCACAGGATGTGGGTGCCTAAAACAGCATTTGTTGTCCTCGTGAAGGTAAGCCAACTTATTGAACCACTGCAGTGCATGTGGTGCAGGAACACCCAGTGGGTTTTGACCCAGTAACAATGAAGGAATAGCTATACACTTCTAAGTCAGGATGCTGACAAACTTGAAGGACAACTTGAAGCTACATGTGTTCCCACGTGCGCTGCTGCCCTTGTCCTTCTTGGTGGTAGAGTCGTGAGTTTGGAATCTAAAGGTGCTGCCAAAGGAGGCTTGACAAATTGCCACAGTGCATCTTGCAGAGAGTATGACTAATTAAGATAGTGGGCTACCAATCAAGGTTTGGGACAACTGGGTAGAAAGTCAGGCGATTTTCAATTCCCTGAGAATTGGATGAGTGCCACTAAAAATTCCTTGAAGTAAATGTGAATAATTTGTTGGCATGAGTAGCACCAACTACATCTCAGTGATAAGTCGATTGCAGTAACTGCACCAAAGCATTTAAACCTATGTTGGCATTCAGGCTCTCACTTGCATCACAAGGAGTTTGGAAAGTTGAGACAAAGTTTTTTGTGAGGTGAGATGTTGCATTCACCATCCCATATTGGCTTGCATAGTTCTGTGAAACTATGTTGCAGTGAATCGTATCCATTTTAAACTATTATCCATCCACATTAGATGCTCACATGCCAGAGAATCTCTCTTATGTCCACATATGCATGCACAAAAGCCTGTTGAGCTTTATGTAAGTGAACAGTGCAAAAAAGACTCAGGGAAAAAATGCATTCCAGGAGCAGAGTCTTAACACGCCCACTGCATTCTCCTCCAACTTATGGTTTGTATGCATGCTTTATAAATTCCAAAACACATCCAACAAGAAACAGACTTATGAGGTTGTTAGCTAAACAACTGGGAAGCCTGGAGTTTATTGCGCCAATATAAAAATGATGGCAATGCAATTTGCTTTAAAGCATTAATGAACACATTTTAAGCACAAAACATTCCGTACACAACCAACAAATACTCCCAGACATGGCACAGAGCTAGGTACAACTGTTTTACTAATTAATTTTATTCCTCTGAGTAATGGAATTTTAAAACTTTGATTCTATTTAAATAAGCGCTAATTCCAAAGTGGTCAGCCAGAGTGCGTGGCCATGTGAACAAGATAGCATAATGCACTGGGTGCACATAGAACATAACAATGCAGTTCAGGCCCTTCGGCTCTCGATGTTGCGCCAACCAGTGGAACCATCTAATGACCCTCTAACATAAATTATTCCCATGTTATCCATATGCCTATCCACTAACCATTTGAACACCCTTAAAGTTGGCAAACTTTAATCTCAATCTCAGAGTAAAGTGTCATCCAGTTACGACACAGATGAGAAGGGATTCTGCTCTAAGAGAGCAGTGCATCTGTGGAATTCTTTTACTACAGAGAACTGTAGAGGCTAGGCTGTCAAGTATGTTCAAGGCTAAGGCCAACCAGATTGTCAACCAATAAAGGAACCCAGGGTTAAGGGGGCAAGACAGGAAAGTGGAGTCTTCAATTTCAATTAACTAAAAGCAAACCACAATTTCAGATCTGAAAGCATCATTTTGGCATGGTTGAAGCCAGCCCAATTGGAAAAAAACTACCACTTTGGCAATCCTCATCCTTCATATATTCTTCAAATTGGAAAACACCCAAGGCCATAGGATTTGAACTTGGAATTACCTGTGCTTGCATAAACTTGAGCATATATGTTGATCATGGTTTGTCACATGAGTTGAACTTAAACACCTGAGTATTAAATGGGCCATCGTTTTCAAGAAATACCTAATCTGAACCTAACCTGGAACTCCCTCCCCAACAGAACTGGGTATACATAAACCACATGGACTGCAGCAGTTCACTACCACCTTCTTGGGGAAATTAGGATGGTTAAAAATGTTTTCTCCTTAGCCAGTGAAGCCCATGTCACTTGAATGATTAATGAAAAAAATGTCCTCACTAATTATGGGCTGGAATGCAGCATAACAACCAAACATTAATAATAAAAACTAGTGCACTTGCTTATGAATAAAATGGCCAGCTAGACAGGGTGTGATTGGGAGATCTTAAACTACAAGTCTAATACAGGGAAACACCCAACATGGTTAAGGGCTTAAATTTCTGCCCCTCAGGAGTTGTGTAAAGCTGAAATTTTAAGTTTATTTGCTTTTCCATTAAGGAACATACATAACAGTGGACTAAAATGCTTTAATGTTGAATAGTGTTGAACAATTGTTTTTAATGGCATTTGGCCCATCAAGTCTGCTCTGCCATTCGATCATGATTGATATGCTCCTCATCCATATTTTCCTGCCTTCTCTTCATAACCCTTCAATACATTAATCAATTAAAAATCAGTCTAACTCTTCCTTAAATTTGCTCACTGTTCCAGCATCTACCACTAAGGCTATGACCTCATCATAAGATGCCCCGCCAGCAGAAGCATCCTCTCTACATCTATTTTATCATCTTATATACCACAATTTGATCTCTCCCCATTCTTCTAAATTCCAGAGAGTATAAGCCTAAATTATTCAATCTCTCTTTATATGGCAAACTTCTCATCTTTGGAATCAATCTAATGAACCTCCTCTGAATTGCCTCCATCACCACTATATCTTTCCTCAAATAAAGGGGACCAAAATTGTGCACAATACTCCAGGTGTGGTCTCACCAATGCCTTGTATAGCTGCAACAATAGTTTCTTACTTTTACATTTTATTACTTTAGCTATAAATACCAACATTCCATTCACTTTCTTTAAAATCTGCGGTACCTGCATGCTAGTTTTCTGCAACTCATGAATGAGGATAGCCAGATCTCTCTGCACCAGAGCACCCCGAAGTTTCTCTTAATTTAAATAATAAGTCACACTTATCCACGATAAACTCTGTCAAATTTTGGCCGACTTTTCTAAACTGCCTATATCCATTTGGAAAGTTCTAATTTCCTTATTGCAACTTACGGTTCTGCCTCTTTCAGCATCATCTGCAAATTTGGCTGTAGAGCCTTCTATCCCTAAATCAAAGTCATTAATATAGATTGTGAGTAGTTGGGGTCCAAGGATCGAACAACATGGAACTTCACAAGTTACTTCCTGCCATCCAGAAAAAACACATTTATTCTGACTCTGTCACCTATCCAAGTGAATAAGTTACCCTTCATGTGATCTAACCTTGTGAATTAACCTTTGTGCAGCAGCTTATCAAACACCTTCCAGAAGTCCAGATGCAGGATTCCTGTTGCTTGTCATAGCTTTGAAGAACTCCATTAAATTAGTCAAACATGATTTGCCCTTCATAAAACCACGCTGACTCGAATAGATATTGGACTTGACACTTTGCAGATGGACTTTCCAAATGTTCTGATAATTGATTCTAACACTTACCCAACAACAGATGTTAGATAGATTTTATTTGTGAGAAATTGAGTATCTCAAACAATTGCCACTGTTCATTTGCTGTCCTTTCTTTTAGCCTTCCTGCACGCGCTACTCGAGCCAAATCTGTCCTCACGTTTACGTAATTTCCTTTGTTTAATTCCAGGATGCTAGTGTCCAGGATACCATTTTCTCACTCCCAAACTGATTTTTGAATTCTATCATACTAAGATCACTAGTCCCTAGAGGATCCCTAACTATGAGGTCAAATAATCCCTTCTCATAACACAATACCAAATCCAGAGTAGCTTGTTCCCTGGTTGGTTCCACAACATACTGTTTCAAGAAAGCACCTCTAAATACATTCAATGACAAACTCAAGAAAGATTTAGTAGGCTTACATTAACTTTGCAGTGAAGTTATTGTGCAAATCCCTTAGTAGCCACACTCTGGCATCCCCATTTGGGTACACTGAGGGAGAATTTAGTATGGTCTATGCACCTAGCCCGCACTTCTTTCAGACTATGGGAGGAAACCAGAGAACGTGAAGTAAACCCATGCAGACATGGGAAGAATGTGGAGACTCTCCACAACAGTGACCCACGCCAAGCACCTTGGCGCTGAAAGGTAGCAATGCTAATCACATTCACTAAGCTCTCTTTTCCCAGAGATAAATAAAAACAAACCAACCATAACATTTGGACCCAGCTGAACTATCACTTCTGTGGAATAATCGAAGTTTTTAACTCCTTACAGAAGCTAATTCTATCGTTTATTGAAACATTCCCTCTGGTCACATTCACACCAAGGATTAACTCCAAAATTGGGAAAAAAAACTGAATGGTTTTGAATCATTGGGTTTAAGTATCCAACTTACCACCATTGGGAAAGCAGGATGGGAAATATATATAAAGTTTATTTATTTGTCACAAGTAGGCTTACATTAACATTGAAATGAAGTCACTGTGAAATCCCCTATTTGGCATTTTCTGGTGCCTATTCAGGTGCATGGAGGGAGAATTTGGCATGGCCAATGCACCTAACCAGCATGTCTTTTGGACCATGGGAGAAAAGCAGAGCATCTGGAGTAAATCCATGCAGACAAAGGGAGAATGTATCGACTCTCCACAAACAACGACCAAGTCAGGAATTGAATCCGAATCCCTGGCACTGTGAGCCAGCAGTACTAACCACTGTCCCATCATTTACTTCTACATCCTGACAATGGCCTAGAAAACTTCCAAATTTAGTATTTATTTTGAAATTTAAAACATAACATCTCTTTTATTTCATCACTGTCAATGTCAATTTTTAAAATCTGTCCTCTGCTAATGGCAGGTGCAGTTCAACACATATTGCCACTTTCCAATAAACCCCGGTTCCTTCCCACAGTCTGAAAGATGTGCTGGTTAGTCGCATTAGCCATGCTAAATTCTGTGTACCCCAACAGGCACTCAAGTGTGACGACTAGAGAATTTTCACAGTAACTTCACTGCAGTGTTAACAATAAGTCTATTTGTGACACTAATGAATAAACTTAAACTCAACCAAATCAATATTCACTTATCAATTGCCAGTAATAGTCATTCTACAAAATTCAATTCTGTGAACCTCCCAATCTAAAATTGACCACATTCTCACCACATTTTTCACTTCAGCCAGACTCACTGATCATGAAGAGAAGCCAGATAGTGGTGCAGTAGTAATCTCACTGGACTACAATTAACCCAGAGGCCCAGATGATGCTTTGGGGACATGGGTTCAAATCCCACCACAGCAGTTGGGGAAATTTCAATTCCATTAACTAAATCTGAAAATGTGTCAGCAATGTCATGGCAGGAGAATTTGAAGCTGTGGTTTGCTCTTCTGACTCCATGTGGGAGGCTGGGTACATTTTCAGTGCTGGGTTCTAGCATCTTTGCAGGACATGCACCCTGTTACAGCTCTTGGAAGCTCAAGTTTGAGAGTTGGAACAGCAGCTGGAGACACTGAAGCACCTGCGAGTCTGAGAGCATTGTAGATAGCACATTAAGGAAGGTGATCACACTGCAGTCAATGGAAGGAAGGGAACGGGCAACCACCAGGCAGTGTAAGAGGTGTAGGCAGATGGTTAAGGAGTCTCCTAGGGTCTCACTCACAAATTGGTATTGGAATTTGGAGGTTGATAAGGGCGTTTGGTTCTTCCAGGGCGTGCAGGCAATGCCAAGATTCTGGCACCACAAGCAGCCTTTCTGTACTGGGGATGGGAGTGGGAGTGAGGATGGGGGTGGGAATACAGTTGTAGCACATTCTGCAGGAAAAAGGGTGATAAGCCAGAGGTCATAGTACATGCTGGCACCAATGACATAGAAAGAGGGATAAGATCTTAGGTAGTAGACTAAAAAGCAAGTCCTCTCAGGTTATAATAGAAAGAACAAAGAAAACTACAGCACAGGAATAGGCCCTTTGGCCCTTCACGCCTGCATTGACCATGCAAAGTTTATTCGTTAGTATAAAAGTAAGCTTACACAAACCTTGCAAGAAATTACTGTGAAAATCCACTAGTTGTCATACTCCAGCACCTGCACAGCTACACTGAGGGTGAATTTAGCAAGGCCAATACACCTAAACAGCACATCTTTCAAACTGTGAGAGGAAACCAGAGCACCTGGAAGAAACCCAGACACGGGAAGAACATGCAGACTCCACACAAGACAGTGACCCAAACACACGTTCCTGGCGCTGTGAGGCAGCAGTGCTAACTAATGTGCCACCGTGCCGAATCCCCAATTTGCCACACTCTGGCATCTATTCAGTGCACTGAGGGAAAATTTAGCATGACCAATGCACCCTAACCAACATGTCTTTTGAACTGTGGGAGGAAACTGGAGCACACAGATGAAACCTACAAAGGAGAATGTGCAGATTCCGCACAGACAGTGACCCAAGCTGGGAATCGAATCTGTGTCCCTGGCACCGTGAGGCAGCAGTGCTAACCAAAGAACTACCAGGTCAACACGATTACACTGAATAATTTCAGTATTACTCCAATGCCATGTGTCAGTGAGTACAGAAATAGGAGGATATGCACATGAATCCATGGCTTAACAGCTGGGGCAGGAAGGTGGGTTTTAGCTTCCTGGATCACAGGGATCATTTCTGGAGAAGGCTGGATCTGCACATGTGAGGTGGTCTATATCTGAACCAGGATGGGATCATCATCATTCTTGTGGGATATTTTGTTAGTGCTGTTGGCAGGAGTTTAAACTAATCTGACAGGGGGAGGGGACATAGGCTGTTAGTTGAATAAGGGTATGGAATCATACAGCAAAACAAACAAATCAGAGGAAATGCGACTGCATCAAGTTTCAAGGGAGTAAGGCCAGGCTGGATGCCCTCTATCGTAATGCCAGGAGTTTTGCAGGTAAAATGGATGAGTTGAGGGCAATGAATGACATGTGGAAGTGTGACAGTGTAGCTATCTTAGAGACACGGTTGCCAATTGTCATAATTGGCAACTGAACATTCCAGGATGCAGAACCTTTAGGTGGTGAGGAGATAAAAGAGGAGGAGGTATTGCATTATCAGTTAAGGAGTTACTAACTGTAGCGAGAGATGAGATCTTGGACGGGGCATCAAATGAAGCCTTGTTAAGAACAAAAAAAAGTCAACCACATTGTTAGATTTTATTATAGATCCCCAGATAGTCAGAGGGATATTGAGAAACAAATGTGTTCAGTTTGTGGAAGTATGTAAAAACAATAACAGTGGGGTTATTGGTAATTTCAACTTTCCCAACATTAACTGGGATACAAGTAGTATTAAGGGATTAGAAAGGGTAAATTGCTTGAAATATGATAGGAGAGCTTTTTGTATCAATATGTGGAGGGATCAACAAGGGAAGAAGCTGTGCTAGACCCAATTCTGGGGAAAAAGGAATGAAGCCAAACAGTTGGTTGAGGTGGTGGTGAGGGAGCATTTTAGTAATACTGATAATGACATAATACAATTTAAGCTGATTATGCACAAGGAAATAGGAGGATATGAGTGAGAGAGTGGATTTAGTAAAATAGATGATCTGGTCAAGGTAGACAAGGAACAGCTACTAATGTGGAAATCTAATGAAGAGCAGTGGGAGGAGGGAAAAGATTGCAGGGGCTTTGACTCAAATTTTCAATTCCTCCCTGGCTACAGGGGAGATGCCCAATGGCTCTTCCACTACTTAAGGGTAGAAATAAACCAGGGAAACATAGACCACTCAGTTTCATGAAAGTGGTAGGAAAACTATTAGGGGAACCTCTGAAGGAAAGCACTTGGAGGAACAAAGCTTGGTTAGGGATAGTCAGCATGACTTCATCAGAGGGAGGTCATACCTAACAATTTGACTGAATTTTTTGAGAGGGTGACCAGATGCATAGACGAGAGTAATGCCATTGAAGTAGTTCGTATGGATTTCAGCAAAATCTTTGATGAGGTCCCACATGGAAGATTTAAAAAGATAAATTCACAGGGGATACAGGATAAAATGATAAAGTGGTTTCAAAATTTGGCTCAATTGTAGGAGACAGAGGGTGATGATAGATGGCTGCTTTAGTAACTGGAAGCCAGTATCCAATGGCATATTATAGGGATCTGTGATGAGCACTTATTATTCGCCATTTATACGAATGAGATTGATGACTATGTGGGCGGTAGAAGTAGCAAGTTAGCAGATGACAAAGATTGGATGGGTGGTTAACAGTGAGGCAAGTGTCTTGGGCTACAAGATATAGACAGAATGGTCAAATGGGCAGATGGAATATAACCCTGAAAAGTGAGAGATGTTATGCTTTGGAAGCAGTAATTTGACAAGAAGGTACTCAAATGAATGGTAGGACAATAGAAAGTTCTATGGAGCAAAGGGACTTTGGCCTATTTTTCCACAGTTTGTAGGATGGTGAAAAGGGCAAATGGGACACTTGCCTTTATCAATTAAGGCATGATTACAAAAGCAGGGAAGCCATTTTGGAAGTGTATAGAATGTTGGCAAGGCCACAGTTGGAGTACTGTGCATACTACTTGTTGCCAAATTATTGGGACAGCATGCTGGCACAGTGGTTAGCACTGCTGTTTCACAGCACTTGGGTTCAACTCCTTGCTTGGGTCATTGTCTGTGTGGAGTTTGCATGTTCTTCCTGTGTCTGTGTGGGTTTCCTTCAGGTCTCCGGTTTCCTCCCACAGTCCAAAGATTGCACGTTAGGTGGACTGGCCACACTCAATTCTCCCTCGGTGTACCCGAACAGGCGCCAGAGTTTGGTGACTAGGGGATTTTCACAGTAACTTCATTGCGATGTTAATGTAAGCCTGTGACTAATTAACCTACTTTTAATTTATCAGAAGGATGTGATTGCACTGGAGAGCGTGCAAAGGAGATTTATCAGGATGCTGCCTGGAATGAAGCAGTTATGAAAAGAGGCTGCGTAAGCTTGGGTTGTTTTAACTGCAACAGAGAATTCTGAGGGGCAACTTGATTGAGATGTACAGGATTTTGAGAGACATGGATAAGATTGGAAAAGAAACTGCTGTTTCCCTTAGTTGAAGGGTCAGTCACAAGGGAACATAGGTTTCGGAGGGGGGGAAATTTGAGGAAAACAATTTTTATCCAGAGGGTGGTGTCGATCTGGAATGTGCTGCCTGCTAGGGTAGTAGAGGCAAGTTGCCTCACGTCCTTTAAAAAAGTATCTGGATGAACACTTAGCACATCATAACATTCAGGGCTTTTGGTCAACTGCTGGCAGTTGGAACTGGGGGGAGTTCAGGTGTTTCTAATGTATTAGTACAGACTCAGGTCAAAGGGCCTCTTCAGTACGATATACCTCTATCATTTTATTATTGGTCGACATGAAACCCACAAAAAAAATCTAGCTCATTAATGTCCTTTAGAGAAGGAAACCTGTTGTCTTTACCTAGTCTGGCCTACATGCTCCAGATCCACTGCTATGTAGTTGATGCTTAACTGCACTTTCAATTGTCCTAGCAATTGATTCAATCAATGGCAAAATGTGGGATGGACAATGAACTGGTCATTGAGAACAATACCTACATCCCAAGAAATATAAATAAACCTCAACGAATTTGGTCCCACCTTGCCAGCGTGGACGTAGCAAATTCAAGCACTATTAAGCACATACATGGGGACAAAAGGATAAAAATTTACATTCAGTAGCAAATTTATCAACTGCCATCAGGAGAACTCAAATTTTAAAGAGATTTGTACCTTCCTTCAAAATATGAATCTCCTCTATCACTCCTTCCTTCCAAGTTTTCAGGGGAAATAAACAGGGACACCGGTAAACATTTATCAAACATCCAAATCAGCTAACAGCATGGATACGGAGTCAATTTTGAAATATGCTTGATCATAGCAGAGAGGAGAGATTTTTCTGTAGCCAAATCATCCAGTCCTTTCTCATACTGTAATTAATATTCTAAATGAATAGTAACTAAATAATATGCACAAAATTTCCTAGAAGAGTTAAGTTACCAAAAAAAACAAATCAAGTGCCAATAAAAATGAGAAATAAAATGAGGAATGCAATAGGTCTTGGACGAAGATGTCAATAATTAACTTCCATGTTTATATAGTACACAATGAGGTGTAGAATTTTTTTTCCCAACATTAGGTTTGTTCAATGTATAGCATTTGAGCGTACAAAAACATTTGGGAAATGTGTATTCAAGTCCATACTAAAAGCAAAAGTACTGAATGTTGGAAAGAGCACATGGGAGGGAGAAAATAAACAAAGTTAACATTTCAAATCAATGACCTGTAAAGCTAACAGTTTATCTCTGCAAGTTGCTATTTAGCATGCAGAGTGTTTGCTGCATTTTCTCTTTCAACTTTCCAAATCTATCAGGCCTGTTTCAAAGTAGAGTTGCTAACCTTCCTGGATTGCCCTGGGGTTTCCAGAAATTAAGGATTAATTGCAAAGACATTGCTGAGAGCAGCTCAGGAGAAGTCATGGAGCATCGAAAAGTAGGTTTCTACCCCCACCCCCTACCTTCTTTGAAGATTTTTTCATTTATACAAAAATTGGAGGTGGAGATTGATGACAATCAGGTGAAGATATTGGCCATCGAACTGGTTTATGGAGATGGAGCAACTGATGCTCAGGTGCTTGGAGATAGCTCCTAAAAAATGTTTATCCACTGCAAGTCAGTGAGATATAAACTTATAATGAGTTGTTTTTTCTAATCTTTTAAAGGATATGGGCGTTGTTGGCTGGGTAAGATTCTCTCCCCTAAAAAAGGAGGATGAACCAGATAATTTTTTTGACAATCAACAATGATTTCATGATCATCATTACACTTTAAATTCCAAATTTTTATTCAATTCAAATTCCACATCTGGGATTTGAACTAG
Source organism: Sphyrna mokarran (assembly GCA_024679065.1). NCBI lineage: Eukaryota > Metazoa > Chordata > Chondrichthyes > Carcharhiniformes > Carcharhinidae > Sphyrna > Sphyrna mokarran. The sequence goes on from JAGIQG010000004.1 coordinate 49,638,569, forward strand.
GGATCTTTGAGCATTACCAAATATCTGGATTACTAGCCCAGTGACAATACTACTATACCACTGTCTCCCCACAACTACGAAGCAATGTGAAAATATGACTTCTCAAACTGGAGGGCAAAGCTCAAATTGTATAAATGAGTGTAAGTATTGGTTTATAGGAAATGCATGTGAGAAGTACACATGCTGTTGAAGATTGGAACAATGTCTCCTATAATGGATGTGTGGCAGTGTACAACAATTTGCAATTATATAATACATATTATACAATATTCCAAGGTTCCAGAGTGCAGTCTAAATTATTTTTTGATATTAAACCACAGAATTAGGATCAAAAGCTTGATTAAACTGGTCAGTTATAAGGCAGACTTGAAAAAAGAAAAGGAAGATGAAGGGGTTTAGGATGGGAATTCAGAGCTCACGGTCTAGACAGATAACTGTTGTTTGTGGAACAATGGAAACTAGGAATTCATAAAAGATTGGGATTGTAGTAGAACTAGGGGATGTCACAAAAAAAAATGGCAGAGTGAAACATGGAATGATTTGAAGATGCATTTGAGAATTTAAATGAAAGTGAGGCATTACTGGACTGTAAAACAACATATGCCGGTGAACAAGAGTTGGGCAGATGAGTGGATTGCAGAAGGGTGAAGTGTGGTTGGGGAGTGAATGGATAGAGTTTTGGATCAGCAATTGGAAGTTGGGAAACCAGTTTGAAATATATTGAAATAGTAATAGCAAGAGAGGAAACCAATCCTCTTACGGAAGACAGAACATTATAAAATGGTCAATAAACTCTTTCTGAGTTACAAGGTAAATCTTTGAAATTTATAATATACCCCTGCAATTTAAATAGGCTGCCAAGAAATAACTAGTAGCTCTTAACTCTATTAGCTGTGTCAACTAACTTGGTGATCTTGGCTGCAGAAAGACTTGAGAGGAATTCACCCTCTTTAGCAAAGTCATCAATTTGGTTGTGCACAATTTGTAACACTACCTCCAAAGCAACAGGAAGCATGTCCCTCTTGATAAGAGGTGAGCAGGTGAAAGGACCTGAGGCCATCTGGGTTGTGACACCAATTCCCCAGCTACCTTCACTCGAAAAAAAAACATGCCTTTGAAGAGGAATTTAATGTAAAAAGACTGTAACTTTCAATAAACTAGAAGAATATAACTGAAGTAGAATTCTTCACAAGTTTCAATACCATGGGTCACTGACAGGGGCATAAAACTGACCAGAAGCAGTTTTTTAGCCCTATACAAAAAGACCTGCTACTTTCTTATGTTGGATTTGGTCATCGGTGCTTCAGACTTTAGTACAAGAATTATTCCTCCAATAGCTTGCACAGTAAGATCAAAGTTAATAAAATAATTGCTGAGGCTGCTTCATTTTCCATCGCAAGTATTATTTTAAAAATGGAGGGGTAAAACTGAAGTTGTTTACTGAGCTGTACTTGTTTACACTGGCACTTCAACCTTACAAAGGAAAAACTATGTACCCGAGGGTGCATTAAGGTAAGTCTGGATTTAATGGTGACATTCCAGTAATGTTAACACATTAAACATGTGGATTTAAGTATTCATGAGGGGTCAACTGGAGAAATGGTACACATAGAAAATTAAAACCCTCAAGTCTGAATTAGGAAAGTGATTATTGGACAACTGATACCAAATAGAACAGAGCAAATCCTGTGACTTTTGAGCCAATACATTTTCCATTTCAAATGTACCGAGCTACTGTAGGATGGTGTTGTGCTACACAGCAAGGCAGTGAAAGGGAAGGAAAACAACTGGAGCATTGTCAGTGTTAGAAAACAAGACTGATTCATTGGCAGGGGGAAATATTAGGGACTTCCAAAGAATGAAAGAAGGAGTTGTGAAAAGTGAAATACAATAGATTCTCTTATACATACGATCTTTGTGATAAAGAATATTTCAACATATGAACACCCAATTTGCAAGGGTGCTGTAAACAACTTATGTATCTGCTTTGTTAATGTAACAAAGCAGGCCCCAACAGGAGAGAGAAGTAAAAGTTACAACCCCGACAAGGACTTCTAATTGGGAATTGGATAATAAATGCTTAGCACAAGTACAACCCTCTAAACACATCAATATTACAGGTCCATTGTTTTTTAATGCAGTTAAATAGTACGCTGTTAGCATTGGTAAAAATGTGGTTTGATGGAGTAGATCGTACATTTTTTTTTAAAAAAAACCACATCAGTTTCCTGAGTATTGCCCAGATCTTGTTGCACGTGGATAGGGATTGTTTCAGGATCTGAGGAGTTGCGAATACTGTTGAACACTATGCAATTATCAGTGAAGATCTCCACTTTTGATTATTTGACATAAAGGAATGTCATTGATTGAGCAACTGAAGATGGTTGGGCCTAGACACTGCCGCAAGCTAATCCTGCTGTGAAGCTATCGAAACTGAGACGACAGTCCTTCAACAACCAAAGCCACCTTCCTTTCTGCTTTAGATGACTAAATGGACAATTCCTCCCACCCATTCACAATTTCAATGTGCTGGGGCTGACTGTTGCCATGTTTACAAATGCACAAATGAGGAAAAGTAGGCCATTTGACTCTCGAGTCTATTCCATCATTCAACAAAATTGTCAACTTTGTCAAATGCTGCTCTGATTTCAAGAGTAGTCACTCATCTCTCATCCATATTTGGATCAAGGTTGTAAATGAGATCCAAAGCCAAGCAGCCCTGGCAGAATACAAACCAACAGTGAGCAGGTTATTGCCAATTAAGGGTCACTTTATAGCATTTTTAATAACACATTTCCTGATATTACTGATGCTCAAAAAAGTAGATTGAGGGGTGGTAATTGGCTGGATTGGAGTTGCCCACTGTTGTAGACAGGACGTATGGGGAATTTTCTACATTGCTGGGTGGATGCCAGTGTTGTAGTTGGCTAGGAAACAGCTAGCCTGAAGCACAAGTCTTCAAATACTTCTGCCAGAACCCATCACGTTTTGCATCTCCATTGTCTTTGATGTGCCTTAATATCATGGAGTAAATTTAACTACGTGCTGAGTTCTGGACTCTAATGGGGTCTACCATCATTCAAGATGGTGATGTTTGTGAAGCTTCCTCCTGTGGGTACTTGTTTTAACTGTCCACTACCACATAACTGGATACGTCAGGGCTGTTGAACTAGTCTGACCTGTTGGTTACCAGACTGAAGTGCTCTGTCTAACTAAAGCATGCCAGCCGGGGTCTTATCTTGCTCTCCTACGCTCCTCTTGAACAATGGTCAATCACCTTGCTTATTGCCAATAGTAGAATGAGCAATAAACCAGCCCATGAGGCAGCACAGTGATTAGCACTGCTGCTTCACAGTGCAAGGGATCCGGGTTTGATCCCCAGTTTGCACCAGTCTGTGCAGAGTCTGCACATCTCCCCATGTTTGCATGGGTTGCATCTGGGTACTCTGGTTTCCTCCCACTGTTCGAATGAAGGTCATACTGGTTCAGTGCACTGGTCACACTAAATACTCCCTCAGTGTACCAAACAGGTTCCACAGCGTGACGACTAGGAGATCTTAACAATAAATTAATTGCAGTGTTAATTTAAGCTGATTTGTGATATTAATAAATAAAGCTAGTTTACTGCAGATTAACAAACCAAATAAGCCCATTGGTTTTAGTGCTCACAATTTTAAAATGACTAAATGCTCTTTATTTTGCTTTCACACAGAAAGAATTCTTAGCTTTCTTCAGAGCATCTCAGGGAGTATTACAATCTATGTCTTTAATCACAACCTCTCCTTCTAGAAATTTATTAGACCAAACCTCATTCATCTTGTGGACAAACTGTCCTCGCCCATCTTTTTGGGATAGTTTTCTCAATTTGCCAGCACTGGCAAGACTGATCAAAATATGCATAGACAAAATATCTCCAGGTTTAAGCTGAAGCATTTCAACTACAAAAAAAGTAAACAAGCAATTGTCAAAGAATCATAGACCTAAAAGGGTAGAGTTTTGAAATTCATAAACTTCAAGTGGGTCTGAACATCAGGACAATAAAAGGTATACTCTTCATCTTCTTTTTCAACAGAAAGGCATGTAGAAATGACTCCCACAAAAACAGAAGAAATAAACTTAATAGGTGTTAAAAGGTGTTAGACTTGGAAGTTGGTGAACATTTTGGTGATAGTAACCACAATTTGGTTACGTTCACCTTAGTGATAGATAGGGATAGGCATGAAGCTGGGGGCAGTAGTTAAAGCTGGGGGAATGGTAATTATGAGGCCATAAGGAGGGAATTAGGGTGCATAGGTTGGACTAGGAAACTACAGGGACTGGGAACATCTGAAATGTGGAGCTTATTCAAGGAGCAGCTACTGTGAGTCCTTGATAAGTATGTCCCTGTCAGGCGAGGAAATGGTCGAGTAAGGGAACCATGGTGTACTAAAAAAGTTAATTCGCTGGTTAAAAGGAGGCTTATGTCAGGATGAGGCTTAAAGGCTCAGTTAGTGCACTGGATAGCTATAGATTTGCCAGGAGGGAGCTAAAGAGTGAGTTGAGGAGAGCTAAAAGGGGACACGAGAAGACTTTGGCTGATAGGATCAAGGAGAATCCTAAAGCTTTCTTTAGATATGTTAAGAATAGGAGATTGGTTAGGGCAAGATTAGGGCCAGTCATAGACAGCAGTGGGAAGTTGTGCGTGGAGCCTGAAGATATTGGAGAGGTACTGGATAAATATTTCTCTTCGGTATTCACGCAGGGTGATGTAAATGTAGTTATGGAGAACACTGAGGTACAGGGTTGCAAACTGGAAAGTATTGAAGTAGATAGGGAGGATGAGCTAGATATTCTTGAGGGTTTGAAGTTGGATAAGTCCCCTGGGCCGGACGGGATTTACCCTAGGATTCTCTGGGAGGCGAGAGAGGCAATTGCAGAGCCTCTGGCTCTGATCTTCAGGTCGTCGTTGGTTATGGGTATAGTGCCGGAAGACTGGAGGATAGCGAATGTGGTCCCATTGTTCAAGAAGGGGAATAGAGACTTTCCTGGGAATTATAGACCGGAGAGTCTTACTTCTGTTGTGGGCAAAGTATTGGAAATAATTATTAGGGATAGGATTTATAGTTATTTAGAGAGAAATGAATTGATTGGGGATAGTCAGCATGGTTTTGTGAAGGGTAGGTCGTGCCTTACTAACCTTATTGAGTTTTTTGAAAAAGTGACTAAAGAGGTGGATGGGGTAAGGCAGTTGATGTGGTATATATGGACTTTAGTAAGGCGTTCGATAAGGTGGCCCATGGGAGGCTTCTGCAGAAAATGCAGATGTATGGGATAGAGGGTGATTTAGCTAATTGGATTAGGAATTGGCTAGCAGATAGAAGACATAGGGTGGTGGTTGATGGGAGATATTCATCGTGGAGTTCGGTGACAAGTGGTGTACCTCAGGGGTCTGTTTTGGGGCCCCTGCTGTTTGTAATTTTTATAAATGATCTGGATGAGGGTATTGAAGGATGGATTAGTAAATTTGCGATGACACCAAAGTCGGAGGAGTGGTAGATAGTGAAGAGGGGTGTTATAGTTTGCAGAGAGACTTGGACAAGTTGCAGAGCTGGGCCGAGAGGTGGCAAATAGAGTTTAATGTGGAAAAGTGTGAGGTAATTCACTTTAGCAGGAATAACAAATGTGTAGAGTATAGGGCTAATGGTAGGACTCTTAATAGTGTTGAAGAATAGAGGGATCTTGGTGTATATGTGCATAGATCCCTGAAAGTTGGCAATCAAGTCAATAAGGTTGTTAAGAAGGCATAGGAGTCTTAGCTTTTATTGGTAGGAGGATTGAATTTCAGAGCCACAACGTCATGTTGCAACTGTACAAAACTCTACTGCGGCTGCACTTGGAGTATTGTGTACAGTTCTGGTCCCCGCATTATAAGAAAGATGTGGAGGCATTAGAGAGGGTACAGAGGAGGTTTACCAGCATGTTGCCTGGTATGGAGGGCAGGTCTTATGAAGACAGGCTGAGGGATTTGAGGTTGTTTTTGTTAGAAAGGCGGCGGCTAAGAGGAGACCTTATTGAAACATATAAGATGATTAGAGATTTAGATAGGGTGGACAGTGATAGCCTTTTTCTTAGGATAGAGAAAGCTGGCACGAGGGGACATAGCTTTAAATTAAGGGGTGGTAGTTATAGGACGGATGTCAGAGGTAGGTTATTTACCCAGAGGGTGGTAAGGGTATGGAATGCCCTGCCTGTTGCAGTTGTAGATGCGCCAAGTTTGGTGGCGTTTAAGAGGTTAGTAGATAACTTTATGGACAAAAAGGGAATGGTTTAGGTTAGAGGATCATTGCTTTTCCCTAATTGGTCGGCGCAACATTGAAGGCTGAAGGGCCTGTTCTGCGCTGTAATGTTCTATGTTCTAACCTCCAAATGACTGAAACTACTGATCTGACAAGTTCTTCTGTTATAGTGCAAGGAACATGGCTGCCAATCTGGGCACCAAGTCCACAAGCAATAGCAAGGTAAAATTACCACATAAGATAGGTTCTTATGAGGTAGGTTCTTTACCCAAAGGATGGTTCGGGAGTGGAATGCCCTGCCTGCAGCAGTTGTAGATGCGCCAAGTTTGGTGGCGTTTAAGAGTTTAGTTGATAAGTATATGGAAGAGAAGGGAATGGTTTAGTTTGGAGGGGCATTGCTTTTTATATTGGTCGGCGCAACATCGAAGGCCGAAGGGCCTGTTCTGTGCTGCAATGTTCTATGTTCTATGTAAACCATTTTAGCTGGTTGGCAGATAAACACTGACCAGAGCACAAAAGAAAGGGAGATCCTCTGCTGATGATCACTTGTGTCCACTTGAGAGCTGGGCACATGCATTTGGGTTTTAACATCTCGTCTGAGAGGCGGCACCTCAAAATGGAGCGCATCCTCAGTAATACACTGCAGTATCAGTTCTGGATTATATTCTCACTGACTCAAGAGGCAAGTGCTTTATCGTCAAACCAAAAATTGAGGCTACATATTCTGTTGTTTTCTTACATACTGCAATTAGTTTATGCAGTCCAAAAAGAGCAAATACAGTGATGCTGGAAATCCAAAATAAAAGCAAAATAGTGTAAATCTAAAATAAAATAAAAAAATGATGGAAAAAATAAACCTCACTGCCTTTGGAGTTCTATCCCAACATCTTCAAACCTCAATCCCTCAACCCTGCACAGCCTGTTTCTACCTTCTTTCCAAAATCAACAACAGGACTATCTTTGTTGACAAATGGTTGTCAACATGTTCTTGCCCCACAGAATTCATTTCTTCCCACCTACACTGTATTCTCTCACCTTTTATCCAGTCCCTTCCCACAACATTCGTAACTCCTCTGATGCCTTATTTCATAGAAGATTTCCACTTCCCAGACACTAACCACCTCTTCTTCACCATAGATGTCCAATCCCTCTACAGCTCTAACCCCTATCATAAGTCTGAGGACGCTCCCTTGAGCTTAAAAACAGACATGGTCAGACCTGAGCTTTCCCAAGTATTTTCAGTTTTTGTAGACCTTGGCTGAACAAAGCAAATCAGCCAAGTCTTGGTGCGATTCACAATCGATACTGAGTTACCTATATCAGCAGAGGCACTTTTGGACAGCAAATTTAGACACACACACACACACACAGAGTAATAACAATATTAACAACCTCTTCGATGGGACATATCCACCCTAATCCAACTGAAGCTATTCCCTCAAATGCCACCAGCACCAGGGCCTCTGATCTGGACTGCTGACCCTGAAAAGGCAGCCAAGAAAGTACAGGAATATGAAAATGTGAAGAACTGCTCAACTTTTATAAGACACAAAAAAACCCCACCTTTGTGTGTCAGAGAAGCACCATAGAAATCCAGTTGATGACTGAGCTTGACTGATGAGTCTGCAATTAAGTACTTTACCTTTATAATTGAATATCAAGGCTCACTCAATGGTCACTTGAACAAAGCTCCCACAGGGTTCTGAATACCACATAACCCACAAAAGCAATTAATAGTTTGAGGAATGGAAGGATAGAGAAGTCACAACAGAAAAAGGCATTTCCAGCAGAAAATACCCACAGGAGTTGGTGATTACAGCAGGCTGTATAAACTGACACACACAAAGGCTGCCTACCACACTGCCAGGGCATGGAGATGTTTTTGAGAGAGCATTACATCAGAGGTGCCAGTGGAGATGTGAGGGTGGATAACTATTCCGGAGTGTTGCATAACCACTTTTGGGAATTAGGGAGTATTGTGCACAGCATGCTCCCTAAGGGAATTAAACAGATGGAGCAAAAGTCCATAATAGGACGTCATACGTGAAGATGCAGGCTTAATGACAGGAATGGCCTCTCATTCTATGCTTTAGGTTCTCAATACACCAACGTATCATTTAAAGATATTTTTAACTGGGATTTTGTTTTTAAAACGACTGCATCAATGGAGATTCCCAAATTATTTGCTCTACTGTTACCGGCAAACAAAAGTTCCTCAATGTTAAAACCTTCAAATTCAATAACACATTTTCTGAACATATCTGTTTAGTCATACACTTGCAGCTTCACTTCTGCAAAAGCGAGAGTCGATGAAACACTGCCTAGTTCACCAAATGCAATGGGTTAACTGTTGGATGTGTAAACATATGGAGAATTCTTCATTCAAGAGGTTAGGGTTAGCAACATTCCTTTGAGAATATTAAATCCTTCCCTTCTATTGGACTGAATTTCAATTCTTTTATCCTCCTTAACCTCCACAAAGCCTCGAGATCTGATGGGTAACTATCATTCTGTCTCATCAAGACAATTCTTCTCCACAGAAAGTTACGACTGTGGTTGCATCTTGCTTATGCTTGAGCTGTATATAATTTATATTACAGTTACCCAAGTAGCCAAAATCAGCTGCAAGAAAAAACGTTAGGTAACACAACTGTCCAGGGGCATTGACACTTAGAGGAGGTGCCATCACAGCAGACTAAATGCTACTACAGGCTGTGCTAACACCCATTTTCTGACTAAAAAATATTTAAATTGCACAACTCAGGGTGGTTTCATCACTTTCACCTCTAAACCCATCACCCAGCCAAATAGTCATTTGCCCAACCTCCAATAAGAATATTCAAAGTAAATTGAAGGTGATTTTCAAAATTACTCCTGATTTTTCTTTGTGTTGCTCACAGACATGTCCAGAGATTAATCTTTAATGCCTGGAGGATTGGCAACCTTAACTATTATGCATGATTGATGCAATGCATAAGCCTGCACATACTTTCCTAGCTTTGGAGGATAGCAGGAAAGAGGGAAAAAAAAAATCAGAAAAATTCTCAAAATGCCACCCATCTGTTCTTGCTGTATGGTTACACTAGGAGGGCAGACATCACTCTGAGCTGCTCTACGTATAGCAGGCATCTCAAAACCCTTGGTACTACCAGTGCTGCCACTACAGGATCCTGCAAATCCACTGGCAGAACATGCACACCATCATCAGATGTTCTCATTCAAGCCAACATCAAAGCATTTGAGCAGCTCTACTGGGTGGGCACGTTGTCCGCATGCCTGACAAGACTCCTGAAACAGGTGCTCTTCTTAGAGCTTTCATATGGCAAACAAACCCCAGGAGGGTAGGGGAAAACACTTCAAGGACCATCTTAAAGTCGCCACTGACATCTGAGAATCATGGAATTTTCATGCCCTGCCCACCACAAAAATCGTAGGGGGTGTGTTAGTGTCATGAAATGGTCTGTTTACCTTGGGTGGGATTTTACAATCTTGGGACAAGTGTGACTGGCAAATTCCACTTCATGACTCAGGTTCACAACTAACAGGAGCCATGTTGCTCAATCATTTCTGGGTACCTATGGTCCTTTCAGTGTATCACTGCAGAGTGATAAGAAATAACAGTGAACATCTTTCCCTTCATTAGCCTAAATATATCAATAGCCCTGTGAGCAACAGAATTCCCAACCTCATCATAATCTTCACTGATCCCCATTCCCTCACCCAGGGACACTCCCCACCCTCACTGCCTTACCCAATGGGAACCTCACAATGCAACAGGCTGTTCATAACAATAAACTCTTGGTCTAATGGCCCCTACAGTTCTCCTATTCTCTATTATCTCAAATTTTAAATCATTTTCATAACCAAATCCTTTCACACTTTGCTGTCCACCTAGGATGGGCAATCTTCATTCTTGTTCACTGCATAACTGTTCAGTCTCTTGTCAATGAATGAGGTGTGTAGTAAACAGGTCTACATTTTCCATCTATCTGCACCCGAAAGAGCACAGCTGCCAATTCTATAGAAGATGCATCTGCAACAATGATAACAAACTGCTCTGGGTCACAGTGAAATCATATAAAATTGGGTGATCTTAGCTCCTTTGGTTTCTCAAAAGGACTCTGCTCACTTGTTCCCAGCATCATGTATTGCCTTGTCGCAACAGCTGGAAGAATGGCAGGAGCTCTAACTTGGTTTACCATACCAAGGAATCTCAAGCTCAAGTCATGTTCCAAGGAACTGGAAAGTCCTTAATTGCTCATCTTCTGCAGATCAACTCTGGCACCAGGCACCTCCACAGTATACTCAACGAAGTTGATTTTGACAAGAATTCACACTGCTTCTTGTAGGAGTTTAGTGTCATGCTCTGAGTGGACCCATGGATTGGGATGTGACATAAAACTCTAGCTACTCCTTGCGGAGTACTTGCCTTGTCCTCTGGAAACTTTCTAGCACTGTGATGCTGAAGGGTGACCTGCTGAAACAGGACTTTAACAGTGTAAAGGTTCTAGAGTCACAGACTCATCATTAACCTCTAGTTGCATCTAGCTGCGTGAAGATTGAATACTCTTGTGAAGTTTGCTAAAAGCTCATCCAGATGAGACAGAATAAACTTTATATTCAACAGCTTTGTTCAGCTGTGAAATATCTACACAGATTCTGATAGATCCATTAGGTTTTGGCAGCAGGACTATGCCAGGCACTGGCTTGTTGGTTTGTCCAGCAAGAAGTCTCACAACACCAGGTTAAAGTCCAACAGGTTTATTTGGTAGCACAAACTTTCAAAAAGTGTCACTCCTTCAGGGTGGAAAGAGAATGTCCAGGGTGCATGGGGTCTTTAATTATGCTGGTTACTTTGTCTACACTTGCTGCTGCCTTGGCAGAGTCAATGGTTGGGAGACTGGTTTGCCAGTCCTGTGAAGTTAGCCAATATTTTCATACCTCCAGTTCCCCTATTCGGTGAATCAGATTCAGATTGATATGGACTTTCTTGCTCAAAAGTGAGCAACTCTGATTCAGGATCACATACAAAGTTTCTTTCTTCATACTGAAGGGTTGCGCTTAGTTGTCCTATGACTGAGTTCTATACTCCCTGGCCCATGTGGGCTTTTTGCATGGTGGTTCTCTCTGATGCCAACTCGGTTAAATTGAAACTAGTACACCTGTGTCTGGCTTGTGTCCCTCCATGAGGATATCAGCACTCTAATAGCTTCTACATAATGACTCCAAGGAAAGCATCTCAAGATCCTCTTTTTCAAGGATTTTGCCAGTTGCCAAAGGCTTGTCATTTTGCTTCTTCTCTATAAGCTTCTTGCTGCACAGCATGAAAGTGGCCCTTCTTTCTGCAAAACTTGCATTCAGCGTCTTTGATAAAACATAAGAAATATGATCAGAAGTAGGCCATTTGGCCCTCAGGTCTGCTCCATCATATAATCAGATCATGACAGATCTGAGAGTTTTGAATACACATTTCCACCCACCTCCAATATCTTGGATTCCCTTGCCAAACAAGAATCCATCTATCTCCACCTTAAAAAATTCAATAATCACACCTCCACTATCTTCTGAAGCACAGAGTGCCAAAGTCACACAACCCTCAAATTCTCTACAAAGGATGACTCCTCATTCTAAAAGCATCGCTCCCTATTTTTGGGTTGACCCTCAACAGGCAGCATCCTTTTCATGTCTACCTCAAAAGGCTATTCAGGACCGTATATTTTTCATTCAAGTCACCTCTCACTCTTTAAAATTCCAGTGGAAACAAGCCCAGCCTGTCCAACTTCTCCCATGAATCAGAGAACTATAGGATCCTTACAGTACAGAAAACAGCCACCTGGCCCACAGTCTCTGAAACAGCATCCCACCAAGGCCCTCTCCTCACCCTATCCCTGTAACCTCACACATTTATACCTTGGCTAATCTACTTACCCTACATACGTTTGAACACTAAGGGGCAATATTACCAGTCCCCCTAACTTGCACATCTTTGGACTGAGAACGCACAACTGGAGGAAACTCATGCAGACATAGGGAGAATGTGCAAATTCCACACAGTCACCCAAGGCTGGAATGGAATCCAGGTTCCTGGCACACTGCTAACCACTCTTAAACTTGCTCTGAAATATTGTCAACACATTATACATTCTTCCTTAAATAAGGAGAACAAAACTACACAAAGCAATCTAGATAGAACTCAGCGATGCCTTGAATAATTGGTGCAAAGCATCAATACTTTTGCTCAATTTCTCTCAAAGGATAGCATCCCATTAACCTTATTAATTACTTACTATACCTGCATTAACAACTTGACTCATGCACTGTAGAACACCTACATCACTCTGCATCTTAGAATTCTGCAGTTTAAATAATACTCTGCTCTTCCAGCATAAGTCTAAACAAATAGTCATTAAACATAGCAATACTTCACTTTATCTTTGGATACATTTTATTAACTTTAGCCTATTTGACAATGGCATTCTCAGAACGAAATAGGCATCAAGTGCTTTTTGTATGTTTTTTTGGTCAATCCCTTGCCTGACTAGGAGATTGTCATGCACAGCCACTCACTACATACAATTGCGATTATAATATAACGCTGCTGGATTGGGGCCAGCTCAAGTTTTCTGGCAAGGGTAGAGAATTCTCCACGTTTGTTTTTTCACCTGCTGCCACCATATAATATTCTTCATCTCATTGTGCTAACAGGATGTTAACAAAGTCTGCTCAGGTAAGGAAAAGTTAAATTTATTGGAACATCTCTAATGGTGACTATAACTATCACTTCCCGTAATCTATATCATCTCTCACTGGTATGTCAGTTAGAAATAACTTTTAGAGTTTCCTTGACTCAGAGGAATTGTGGCTTTATCAACATGGTACAAGGCAAACAGTCAGTTTTGGTCTTTCTTCATCCAGTATTTTCAGTTTTTGCATTTCTCCTTTAAACTGGTCCTACTTTGAAGTCACATCCTAAATTCCTAAAAGTTTTTCGGTCAAACTGTCATTCCCAATTCCTCATTCCCCATGTTTTCTTCAATGCCCATCTCTTTGGCATTAATATTAAAAAGCGCTAGATAAACACATGGTGATGTTCATCTGCCTCAATGGCAACAGACTCTCATTGTCTCGAAGATCCAGAGCATCCCATCAGTTGTTCTCCAGAAAAACTTCAAGGGTAATTATAAATGCTTTTGTACCATTGACAACAATCCACCAAAGCTCGCACACACACCTTTCAAATTGTCTCAGACTACAAAAGGAACACATCAGCTGTTTTGACAGATCCATGTATTTTAGTTCAAAACTTTCTTGATGCCAATATTAGAATCTGAGCCTGAGGCTCCCCCCTGGAATGCTGAGCAATCCTCCTTGTTAATGACATTAGTGCCAAGATGCAATATTGTCAAAGCATGCAGGTTAAGAAGCTTTGGCAGATAATGCATTTCTTTAGCTTCAAATCCATAATCACCCTCTCAAAAAAGGAGTGTCTACTTCAGATCAATCCCTACGCTGCTGCTAAGTACATGGGGAAGTGGAGAGGAAAACGATAGTCAGAGGTAAGGAGCAAGTAACCAGTTGGATGTTTGGGTTGGGAATTCTGGAGGAAAAGTATTTGCTGATGGCCCCCAGTGATGGAGGTGCCTCGGGCCACAATGAGGTAGTGCCCCTGCCTCAACCAGGTGTTCTGGGATGGAGTTCCATCCAAGGACTTAATGACAAAGGAAGTGGTGTGCATAATACAGCCAAACAGATTGAATATCAAATCCTTCCAACACATTCCAATGGCAGGCAGTAAGAACAGGATTAATTTCTGGTCAATAATTGAGTCAGATGGAAGGAACGTTGGGGTCTCTACTATCACTACCCATAGCTCTATGACAACATGCATGTAAGTGTGCACGACACAACAGCATCTTAGACTCATTGAGCTGAAACAAACTACCATTACTTTTCATGGGTCATTTTAATTGACTAATGAACCAAAAGAAAACCCACTGAAGCCTATTACCAGCCTCTTTTGCAGCCATTCACATCCATACTCTTGCAGCACAGATAAGAAATATTCTGCAGTTCCAGTTATAAGTACACTTTGCACAATACTATTTAACATCACATCCTTTTTTTAAGAGAATAATTTTGCTACATTACACTTATTGAATTGCTTCTCTGCAAATCTCTTAGTAGTATCCAGTGAACAAGCTGTCCACAATGTTAGCTGTTTCAGATTTAAGCAGGAGTCCACAACACTATCAATCCTGGAATTATAGAGAACTCCCTTAATTCAATGGTTCTGGTGGAAGAAAAGAGCACCTCTAGTTTTCCAGAAGAATACTGAACTCAAAAGGATATGCATATTCATTGAACCTCCGACAGCCAATGCATAATTTCAGTCCATTCCTATAAAATGAATCTATTTCTCCAGAATTAGAAGAGAATAAAAAAAGGTATCATGCAGAAAAGTATAATAGATATGAAGCACATACACTTGGTTATTGAAGAAATATCCAAACGATGATGCACCCAGCCGTATCTGAGAAAACAAGTGAACCAATGCATGATTTTTAAGGAGCACTTTATCATTTGAGGTTAATGGTTCCTAGTTTTCAAAGCCCATTACAATTCTAAACAAGTCACCAATGGTATGAGCATGTAGCAAATACTAATGTGTGTGCATTGCGAGTTGGAAAGAGGAGAAAGATGATAATAGACTTGTTAACAGCCACAATTTCAATCAATCCATAAAAGTTTGCATTTCAGGAGTACCTATCACAAATAATGTAGAGTACTTATTACTGGAATGCGATAAACTAGGTAGCCTGAATGTAATGTTTCCTGACGTACAGATATTCTGTAGAACATGGAGAGCTCCTTTGTTGTTTTTAGAAGTATCAAGGGATTGCCTAGGCCCACCAGAGAGGTTTCACATCTCAACTGAAAGCGTGTGTAGTGTTTCCTCAGTACTACACTGACGTATCATCATGGAAATATGTACTCAAATCCCCAGAGTGAAACTTGAACCAATAACTTTCCAACTTATACTTCTGAGATTGAACTGTTGTGATTGCAACTTTCAACTTCCCTCTATTTCCCTTAATATTAAAAAAAAACAGCAAAAGCAGATATTTACTGAACTAAACTGGCGGTCTGGACTTCAAATTTCATTCAGAAATCCAGTAACTAGTGGGCTAGCACTGGAAAATTAAAATCGAGTTGATGTAAAACCCCAATGAGTCAGGGAATGGAACCTACAGCTTCGACCCTGTCTGACATACATGGTTAATTCTTCATGGTCTTGGATAATATGTGGATGGACAATCATTACAGCCAGATCCATGCTGGTCACATATCATGTTATGCTGGTCATACATAACATGATATGTGAATACATACATGATACGTTATATATTCTGCATCCATGTAATAAATGGATTTCTACACTCAACCATGTCAAGTGACTACCAACCTTTGGAAGTCCAAAATAATCTCAAATTATACTGAATTTCTTACAAATCAATTGGTCTCAGAAAAGTGTCTTGGAATCGCCCATAATACTGAATCCAACAGAAAAGGCATATCTAAAAACGAGGTGTCAATCTAGTGGAACTACAGCACAGGACTATCTGACAAACGGATGCTGCATGCAACAGACAAGTGAATTGGTCTCCCAATGGATCAGAGCTATGCTCTGCAATCCTGCCATGTCCAGTTGTGAATGGTGATGGATAATGAAACAATTCACTGCAGGAAGAGGCTCCACAAATATTCACACCCTCAACAGCAGATCAGTAGTGCCAAAGATAAGGTTGAAGCACTTGCAAGCATCTTCAGCCAAAAGTGCCCAGCAAAGTGCCTCAAGGACTCGGCATCGTAGTTCAATTCACTTTACATTATATCAAGAAATGGCTGAAGGCTCTGGATTCTGCATTTGGGCCCTAACAACATTCTGGTAAAAGTACTGGAGATTTCTACTCCAGAACTTGCCATGTTCTTAGCCAAGCTGTTCCAGGACACCTACAACACTGGCATCTTTCCAACAACATTGAAACTTGCTCAGATATGGCTTGTCTACTAAAAGCAGGTAAAATCCAACCCAGCTAGTTGCCACCCCATCAATACACACTCTGTCAAAGTAGGTGATCAAGTGGTATTTACTCAACAATAACCTGCTCAGTCTGGATCCACTGGGACTATTGAGCTCCTGACCTCATTGTAGCCTTGGCTCAAACATGGACAAAAGTGATGAACTCCAGAGGTAAAGTGAGAATGACTGCCTTGAATATCAAAGCAGCACTTGACCAAGTATGATATCAGGTAGCCCTGGCAAAACTGGAGTCAATAGGAATCAGCCAGAAAAACTCCTTACTGGTTAGAATCATAGCCAGCACGAGGGAAGGTGATTGTGTTGTTGGAAGTCAATCATCTCAATCCTGTACTGCAAAAGTTCCTCAGAGTAGTATCCTAGGCTTAACCATCTTTACTTGTTTTATCTGGTGACCTCCCACTACCGTAAGGATGGAAGTAGAGATGATCACATAACGTTCAGCACCATCTAAGTAAGGAGCATCAATCCTCTGGTACTGAAGCAGTCCTTGTGCGCATGCTGCAAGACTGGGACAATTTTCAGGATTGGATTGATGTGTGGTGCAAATGTTACTTGTCACCTGAAAGTCAGGCAATAACTGCCTCGCTGATCATTATTAATATTCTGTGGGTTACCACTGACCTGAAACTGAACTGGACTAGCCTTATAAATATTATGGCTACAGGACAGATAAAAAGCAGGACTTTCGTTGCGAGTACCTCGGCTCATATCTCCCCAAAGCCTATCCACTATTGGCAAGATACAAATCAAGATGTGTGATGGAATCTACCCATGGACGAGGGTAGCTCCAAATTTTTAAGAAGCTCAACAATACCCAATACAAAAGGGAGACAATGTCATCGTAGTATTGTCTCTGGATTAGTAATCCAGGGCCACTGAGTAATGTTCTGGGAATCCAGGTTTGAATCCCATTATGGTAGATTGTGAAATTTGACTTCAATGAAAACAGAAAATCTGGAATTAAAAGTCTAATAGTGACCATGAAACTCTTTTTAAAAACACATCTAGTTCACTAATATCTGAGGGAAGGATATCTCTCATCCCTTACTTGATCTGGCCGACATCTGACTCCAGATTCACAGCAATGTTGACACCAAGAGCAATTAGGGATAGACATAAATGCTGACCCAGCCAGTGACACTCACATGAAATGAAAAAAATCTTCTTGATTGGCTTCCCATCCAACATTCAGCACCACACAGTGGTAGCAATTCAGTGTGTGTATCAGCTACAAGATATATTGCAGTACCACACCAAGACTCCTTGGTCAGCACCTTCCAAGCCCCTCACATATACCATCTAGAAGGACAATGGCAGCAGACACACGGAAGGAGCACCACCTGTAAGTTCCCCTCCAAATTACACATCATCTGGAAATATGCTGCTGTTCCTTCACTGTCACCGGGTCGAAACTGTGGGACTCTCCTCCGGTGTTCCTGCAACATATGGACTGCAGTGGGTCACGGCAGGAGCTCACCGCCACCTTTATGAGGGGAATTAGGAATGCGCAATAAATACTGGCCCCCATCCTACAAACAAATGAAAAATGTTTTTATTTAAAGTACATGGCATAACACTTCATAGAACCAATATGTACCTTCACTGGACAAGCACTTGTCTTCTTGTTCAAATATCTTAGCAGTCCAAGGGAATAACAGTATATCCTGGCAGTACATGGAGAGACTTGGATGACTTAGGGGTGGAGGGAGAAAAAGGGTGACAATGTGCCAAGTGCAATATTTATGACTGCTCTGGGAATAGTAAGAGCAGTTTCTTTGAGAATACTGAAGTCCTCAATTACAGATATGTCTTCTAATCTAGCATGAACAATATGAGACTAGACTCATTGAAAGATGCAAATAATTTACCTTTATGGACTATACAAGCTCATTGAACATAACTGCTGAAATATTCATTGCAATTTCACCCTAGACCATGATGGCATCCTCACCATTAGATAGAATATGCTCTCAAAAGGCTAGGAATTGAAATAAAGAGCCCAAACTTCAAACTCACTATATTGCTATCAATTTAAAGATTCAGACATGTCTATTAGCACAGACCGGACTTGCTATTCATTATTTTGAGTGAAATAATACAACTGATCTAAACATACTAAGAATAAGCCAATTCAAGAACGAACGATGAGAGTCAGTTACACGATAGTGATCATATGGCAACTAGAACAGGGAAGGTGAGCAGTCTATATCCCAGAAAGATTTAAATATCTTTACAAAGATGCAATTTAAGAGTACAAGAATAAAGTGAGAAATTTTATATAGAAATGGAATACACATTAGCATCTACACAGCATGGCCATTAATACTTATTTTATGTTTTGAATCCTTGGGTCCTTGTGCACGAATCGCAAAAACACAGTATGTGGGTGTAGCAGGTGATTAAGAAGGCGAATGCAATGTTGGCCTTTATAGCTAGGGGAATAGAATATAAAAGTAGGGAGGTTCTGTTGCAGCTGTATAGGGTGCTGGTGAGGCCGAAGCTAGAGTACTGTGTGCAGTTTTGGTCGTTGCATTCGAGAAAGGATATATTGGCCTTGGAGGGGGTGCAGAGAAGGTTTACTAGGCTGATACCAGAGATGAGAGCGTTGGATTATGAGGAGAGACTGAATAGGCTAGGTTTGTACTCGTTGGAGTTTAGAAGGTTGAGAGGGGATCTTATAGAGACCTATAAGATAATGAAGGGGATGGATAGGGGGTAGAGGTTACGAGAGTCTTCCCACTTAGCAAAGATAGCAGGACTAGAGGGCACAGCCTCAAGATTAGGGGGCGGGGGTTCAGATCAGAGTTGCGGAGGAGTTTCTTCAGGCAAAGGATGGTGAATCTTTGGAATCCTCTGCCTGATGAGGTGGTGGAGGCTTCCTCGTTGAATATGTCCAAGTCAAGAGCGGATAAGAGTTGACAAGGGAATTAAGGGTTACAGGGAGAAAGCGGGAAAGTGGTACTGAACCACTACAGATCAGCCATAATCTTATTGAATGGTGGGGCAGGCTCGAGGGGCTGGATGGCCTACTCCTGCTCCTATTTCTTGTATTGTTATATTTAAATAGGAAGGCAAAGTGTGCATTTCCCAACATTCCTTCTCAAAGCACCACTGTGACTACCCGTCTAGAAGCAATTTTACCTGAGCTCCTCTACAAAAAAATTGTTCACAAATATCATCTTGCACCAACCACATATTTTTGACTTACCACAAGAAACTTCTCCCTGTACACAACTCACTTATATCATCAGCCCACCCCACTTCCGCCTACACCAGGAGTGATCACGAGCTTTTGTGTGGCAACTTTGCCTGATGCTTTTATTCCCTTTTCGGTTAAATAGTTTTCTCAGAAATAAATCCATTATGCAACAGTGAATAGAAGTATAGGCATATTGAAACTACCTCACTCTACTTAAGTGATATACTTTATGGCACCTTTAATCGCCAAGAATCAGGTTTACAAGTCTGTCCCAGATTATTTGGTGCACAGGTTAATGACATTGACTTCGGCATTAAGGGCAAAATTTCAGAGTTTGCAGTCAGTACAAATCACAGAAATGTTGCAAACACAATGCAGAGGATATAATAGATTTGAAGAAGGCAGAGACTGGAGAATTGGGCAACAGGATAGATGAAATCTAACTCAATGTGAAATGATTCCCTTGCTCTTCCTACCAAAGTGCAAGGCATTCAAAGCTAATTTGAAATTAATGCAGGGACAAAGAAACCAGCAAACATATGCACAACTTATCAAAGACAGTAGAACAAGCTGAGAAAATTATTTTATGTGCTGTATATAGGAACCATTGGTGTCAATCACAGAAGCAGAGGATATAAAAGCAAACAATTCATGCCAAATCTTTAGAAACACTGGTTAGGCCTTAACTGGGGAATGCATTCATTTCTGAGCACTACACTTAAAGAAAGACAACAAGATCCGAGAAAGAGCGCAGAAATGATTTACAAGGGTGGTACTGAAGACAAATGACCTCAGTTATGGGCAGAGACTGAGAACCGAAGGCTCTAAGAACAGAGAACGGGAGATTTAAACTAGCTTCCCATCCATTGACTCTGTTACTTTCCTCTGCCTCGGCAGAGCAGCCAACATAGTTAAGGACCCAATGCACCCAGGTACTTGCTCTTCCGTTGGGAAAAATATACAAAAGCCTGAGGTCACATACCAACTGACTCAAGGTTCTTCCCTGCTGCCATCAGATTTTTGAATGGACCTGCCTCACATTAAGTTGATCTTTCTCTGCACTGTATGACTAACACTATATTCTGCACTGTCGTTTCCTTCTCTACAAACAGTATGCTGTCTGCATAGCATGCAAGAAACAATACACATCACTGTATACTAATACATATGACAATAATAATAAATCAGATTTGATTGGAGTGGGTGTGGGTTCAGAGATATGGTTTACAGGGAGGAAGGAGTAGAAACTGTTCTCAGCAACAGTAACGTTGAGGATACAGAGTTGTGGTTGGCAAAGTATCAGAAGCAACCGGACATTTTTTGGGAGGGGGGGGGGGGCGTCTGGAAGGAACATGTGCTGATTGAAAATGCCTGAAGAGGCTGGTGGAAGGTAATTGATTCATCAGCGATTTTCAAACTGGCATTGATTTATGTTTAAAGAAAAACATATCAGTGGGTTACAATGGAATGATCAGGGGAGTGGTACTAATTGGATAGCACTGCCAATGAGCTGGCATAGGTAAACATGTCAATAAAATAATGCTGCACAGATCATTCTTTGATGTCATTGTGAATATGAACTATGTACTGTTCTACTCACCCTATTACAGAAAGGATATTAAACTAGAAAGAGTACAGAAAAGACTTACTAGGATACTACTGAAACTTGATGGTTTGAGTTATGACAGGGTGGATAAACTTGGACTTTTTTTTGAAGAGTAGGAGGCTGACAGGTGATTATATAGAGGCATAGATCAACTAGATAGTTAATATCTTTATCTAAAGATAGAGGAATCTAAAACTAGAGGATATAAATTTAAGGTGAGAGTCGAAGGGGTACATAAGTGTCCAGAAGGACACTTGTTTTTACACAAAGAGTGGTTAATGTGTGGAAAAAGCTGCCAGAGGTAGTAGAAGCGGATACAATTTTGCCGTTTAAAAAGGATTTAGACAGTTACTTGGGTAAGGTACGTATAGAAGAGTATGGGCTAAATGCGCACAACTGGGACTAACTTCGGGGGTTTATAAAAAGGGCGGCATGGACACGTTGGGCCGAAGGGCCCGTTTCCATGCTGTAAACCTGAATGAATCTGACGATTCCTGTTTATCGCACATTTCTAAGCCACTGATAACTCGATAAAGTGTTCACTCAGTAAAGTCTACATACAAGATAAAACTGTCGACAGTTTCCGTGTTGTTATACTATCAACTTTACACGGAAACAGAATCGATGTAGTCAAACTCAGAGGTCAGTGTGTGACCCCCGCAATGCAGAGAATACACAATATCCAGCTACCAGAGTTTATATTTGCAGTTGAAACAAAGTCGATTTGTTTTGGATTTCTTTTTTTAAAAAAGTATATTTTTGAAATTTTCTCTCCTCCCCCCCACCCCGTACAAAACGACGGGGGAAGCGGGGGGGGGGGGGGGGGGAGAATAGGTGCAAACTGTGGGCCCCACTGCACTTGCTAAACCGGTTTAGTTGTTAACCTGCCGGTTAACGCCCTTGTTGCACCTGTTTCTCCACCACAGGAATCAATACACGAATCCACTCTCCCCTGGGTACAAATCTCCTCTCAGTAACTCAAATCATGGCCAGGGAAGACGTTCTTTCAGGCCATTTCCCCTTTTCCACCGTATCACAGGCATAAGCTTCTTTTTCTCTTTTAGTTTCGCTCTGATTTTTTTGAAAAATAAGTCTAAGACAGGTCTCGCATTGATTGAGAGAAGATTGTAAAGGTCCCTCCACACATACATACACACAGCCTAGATCCTCTCCCAGTAATAGAGCAGGTGCATTTTTGAAACAAAAACAAAAACAAGCACTAAGTCAGTCACGGTAATGAGAGACAGAGAGCGACAACATGAACAGCTTCCGGGTGTACTATTTACAATGATTTTAATTGTCAACTTGTGCCTAAAATTCCCCCTCAATTTGGTTCCATTGCCGTGCGAGTCAGGCTCCTCATTCTGGATTGACTAATCCTATTACTAGATAAAAGTTCCGCATTTTTAAAAAGTACATCGTCCAAATTTGCTTCTTTTTTGTTAGAAAGTTTGCCCGCTATCTTCCCAGTTGAAAGATGACTTTGCACAAAATGTCACTTGGAGGGAAAGGGGGGGGGGGGGCGCAGGGTCAACTTTTATTAGCTACCTCAAAACTTGCCAAGTGAATAAAGCTGTGTGAACTCACTTGTTTTTTCTGGGTGAATCCTTCCACCTCCTCCTGTTCGCCCTCCTGCCTCAGCTCGCCGATGTAGTACTGCTGCAGCCAGCGCTGTGCGTTGGGGCTGTGCCGGTGTGGCGGTCCCGCCATGTCCCGGCTCACGTCCCTGCCTGCCCGCTGGACGATCATCTGCTCGCCGCCCGGGTGGCGCTGGATGAAGGCTGACACGTCGTACACCCGCCGCTCGTGGATGATCCAGCAGGAATCCGCTGTGGTGTGCTGCTGCACCTCATCAATGGTGAAGGAGCGCTTCTTCTCCATCTCCATCTCCCCCTGCCTGTGCGTGTGTCTGTCTCTGTTTTCACTGCTCCTTGCCTCGCCTCACCTCCCAACACTCACATTCCACTACTGTACAACTCGCGACTAGCTTCCACTGCCCAGCATTAACATAATGAGTCATGACGCCAACATACACCTGACACAACCCCGCCCTCCTGCTCAATAATGTGGCCCAGTATTAATATTAATGAGAAAATTCCTGCATTCATTCACCCCGTCTACCACCCACCTACCTGGCTCACTCTGTAAAGCGAGCTACTGCACTTTACTGTGTAGTACTCTGATTACTGTGGCCTTACTGCAGCATTTCATGGTGCCTTCCTGCTGCCTCCCATCCCCACCTCACTACCCCTCCACATCAACTTTTAGCTTGTTGTAAGTAAGTTATTAGCTGAGACATTGACTATATCACTGCTGGGATAGTGATCGTATGAATGGCTCTAGAATTCCCCACTTCCCTCAGCCTCTCTCCACTTTCAAGGTTGATTAAAATGCCACATCAGTTATTCTTCAATAAATTTGCATTTATATGTAAGTAGCACAGTGACTAGCACTGTTGCTTTACAGCACCAGGGACATGGGTTTGATTCTTAGCTTGGGTCACTGTCTGTATGGAGTTCGCACGTTCTCATTTGCGTGAGTTTCCTTCGGGTGCTTTGGTTTCCTCCCATAGTCCGAAAATGTACAGATTAGGTGCGTTGGCCCTGCTAAATTCTTCTTCGGTGTACCTGAACATGCGCTAGAGTGTGACGACCAGGGGATTTTCACCATAACTACATTGCAGTGTTAATGTAAGTGATACAAATAAATAAACTTTATACAGCACCTTTTAAAATAATGAAATGCCCTAATGCACTTCTATACTATGGTAGAACATGCCCTCACCCAACCAGGTTCCTCACCTGTGGATCTTTCAGTATTCAAACATAGAATTCTTACAAACCTATAATCTCATCAAATTTCAGAAAGTTTCTGTAGTCTTTTTCTCTTATTTTTATGCTTTGTAAATGTATTTGGATTTAGCTGTGTTGATCTCATTCAATGTAAATAAGCAAAATAAAAGCAGACAAGCAGCTTGTTTATTTTGTGTGGCATTTTACAGCCAGTAAGAAGTGATAAGAAATTGTGCAAAGAGTTATTTCCTCTTAAGACAAACAAGAAGATGAAATCCAGTATTACCTATCATGCATGTACTATTTATGACAGCACTGTGGCACAGTGGTTAGCACTGCTACCTCAGTGTCAGGGACCTGGTTCGATTCCTGGTTTGAGTGACTGTCTGTGTGGAGTTTGCGTGTTCTCCCTTGTCTGCATGGGTTTCTTCTGGGTGCTCCAGTTTCCTCCCACGGACTGAAAAATGTGCTGGTTAGGTGCATTGGCCGTGCTAAATTCTCCCTCAATGTACCCGAACAGGTGCTGTAGTGTGGCAACTAGGGGATTTTCACCGTAACTTCATTGCAGTGTTAATGTAAGCCTATGACTAATAAATAGACTAATAAATGTCACTGTTATTCTTTGCCTCTAAATTAGACTTTCAATTCCCACTTGAGGTTTGAGCATATAATCCAGGCTGATCCAGGTGCTGTAGAATTGCTGCACTGTTGGAAATGCTGTTCAGGTAAGATGTTTAACCAAGGCTGCATATACCTCTCAGTGGGTGTAAAAGATCCTATGGCATTATTCCTTTCTTCTCCAAGGCCCTTGAGCGTGTTGTTGCTCAGTAAACCTGTGCGCTTCATTCCCACAATTTGATGTTTGAATATGCCTACAGTCAGGTTTCAAGGCCGGATGCAGAATTGAAATGACCCTTGTTAAAGTCACATATGACTTTGTTTGTGATTGTGAACATCATAAACTATTCCTTCTCATCCTTTTTGACCAGCCTGGAGCTTTTGGTAAAGTTGATCACAGTTTCCTCTGCAGGTGCCTCTCCTCTGTTGTCCATTTGGGTGGCTCTGCCCTATCTTGGTTCCACAAGGCCAAAAGAAATAGGAACAGGTTTGAGTAGGTCATTTGGCCCCACAAGTCTACTGCACCATTCAATAAAATCATGGTTGATCCTACAATACTCCAGAAATGATCTTATCAGTATGTTTTACAGTTGTGGCAAGAGTTCCCTATTGTACTCCATTCTTTTCAATTCATTGCCAGAGAATGGATTCTCTTCCTGGTCTCTCAAAGTTAACTCTGGAGTTCCCCAAAGATTTATTCCTAATTCCTTTTGATTTCTCATTTACAAACTAACCCCTGCCAATATCATTCAAAGATGCAATATCAGGTTGGGCAAGTTTACTGACAATGCTCAGTTTGATCTCATCAACACTTTGGAATGCACACTGCCTGTGATTTGTCATTCTGGCTGTCCATCATCCAATATTACATGAGTAAAAACGTCTTCCAACTCAGTATTGAGAAGACCGAAACCATTGCTTTTCTGTTCACCATTTCCATCCCTGGTAGTTACTTTAAGCTGAGCAAGACCATTCTCAGCTTTTGTGTTGTTTGACTCCAAGTTGTATTTCCAACTACTTGTGCCCAACAGTCATCAAGGCTGTTCACTTTCACCTTGGTAATATCATTTGACTTCAACCCTCCCTCAGCTCATCTTCTTAGCCATACTTTTGTTACTTCCACTTTTGACTATTCCAAAACTTAACTGGCCACATAACTTTGTGCTTATACAAAACTCTGTGGCCACATTTCAACTCATTCCATGTCTCATTCACCCATCACCCCTGTGCTTTCTCCCTTTCATTGGCTCCCTGTCTAACAATGCCTCAATTTTAAAATCTTCATCCTTGTTTTCAAATTCCTACATGGGTCTTGCCTCCTTCCTACCTGTGTAATCTCTTCTAGCTCTACAAATCTCTGAGGCATCTGCTCTCCTCCAATTCTGGTTTCTTGGGCACTGGATTTTTAATCATTCCACTGGTGACCATGCTTTCAGCTGCCTTGCCCCTAAGCTCTATAAATTCCTCTCAAAATCTCTTAAATTCTCTACTTCTTCACCTGCTTCTAAAATGCCTCTGTGCTGTTACATCTGCTGTCTCCTAAGGATCTAAACATAACCTCCTCCTATTTCTCATCGAGAAGCAAAAGATGCTGTCCTTTGATGACATCATTTGAAAGCACAACATTGGTTTTCATATGTGAGAAGGAGATAATAAAAGAAATTAGTGTTACAAAAAAATAGTGCTGGGGTAATATATCGCAAATGGACAAATGTGAGATTATCCATTTCAGACAGAGAAACCAACTGGCAGTATATTATATAAATGGTGACAGATTTGGAAATGTTAACATACATAGGGACCTTATACATCAGTCATTGAAAGAAAGCATGCTGATACAACAAACAATTAGGAAGGCAAATGGTATGTTGGCCTTAATTGCAAGGGGACATGAGTATAAGAGCAAGGGCATCTTATTGCAAATGTACCAAGCCATGGTGAGACCACACGTGGAGTATTGTGTGCAGTTTTGGTCGTCTTACCTAAGAAATGATGTAGTTGCCATATAAAGAGTGCAACAAAGATTCACCATTCTGATTCCTTGGATGGTAAGATTGTCGTTATGAAGAGAGATTTGGTTGACTAGACCTGTATTCACTAGAGTTCAGAAGAATGAGAGGGGTTCTAATTGAAATGTATAAAATCCTGACAGGCTGAACAGATTGGATGCATGGATGATATTTCATCTGGCTGGGGGGTCTAGAACAAGGGGTCACTGTTTAAGATTTAGGTTAGACCATTGAAGGCTGAGATGAGGAGAAACTTCTTCACTCAGGAGGGTAGTGAGCCTATGGAAATCTCTACCACAGTAGGCTATGGACACCGAGTTATTGAATATATTTAAGAAGGTAATAGATTTATAGATTCTAAAGACTTAATGGGTGTGGGGAGAACACTGGAGTATAACATTGGGATGCAGCATCAGCCATGATTATAGTGAATGGCGAAGCAGGCTTAAAAGCCAAATGACATATTCCCAGCCAAGCAATGTCTTGATTTTAAAATTCTTACCATTTGTTTCAAACCCCTCTGTGCAATCTTCTCCAGTGCCATAGCCCTCCAAAATAACTGTGTTTCTCTAAGACTGGCCTCTTCAATAATTCAATTGCCAGTTTTAATCACTCGACCTCTGGCTGTGCTTTCAGTTGCCTAGGCGCTAAATTTTAATTCCTTCCCCACGCATCTGCCTGTCTAACAAGCTTTTCTTCTTTAAGGCATTCCCTAAAATCTACTTCAGTAATCAAACATTTGGTCATCTGACCTATTATCTCATTTTGTGGCTAGGTCTTTTATAATATTCCTATGAAGCACCTGGGAAATTTTACTTATATTAAAGGTACTATCTAAATGCAATTTGCTGTTTAAAAAATCTATAACTGATCACACTTCTGGTCAAAACAAAATCAATGTTTTTATGGATTCCATTCCATTTAAGTATTGTGAGATATTTTGTACTCTTAAATATGCTATATATATATATATATATATAGCATATTCCAGTGTCCTGGCTAATGTTTCTTCCCCCAACCAACATTAGTAGGACAGGCCAGTATCACATTGTTGTTTGTGGACTCTTGTGCACAAATTGGCAGCTGTGCTTTCTGCACTGCATTATTGACTGTAAAGTGATTTCAGAACATGAAAGGCTGTATAAGAATTCAAGTTCTTCCTTTTTTTTTACATTTAGGAGGGTTTCCAGAACTCCTTCTTCTTCTTCTTAATTTTGGGCTAATCAGGTGCTATTTAATAGCAGCTGATTGTTCTTTGATATTCATTGTGGAATGTCCAATAGATTGGAAAACCATCCTCAACCTTGTAGAAATATACAAGATTACAGCACAGGATGAGGCAATTTGTTGTTCATTATTGGGAGTTAAGATGCCAATGATAACTGGTAAGGAGTCACTCATGAATCTGACAATTATCATTTGTTTAAATGTTTGAGATTCTTGTGGGGTACCTCAAGGCATATAAAACCATGCTTAAATTTCCTGCTTGAATTGTGGCCAAGCACTTTATTTTTAGATGATGCCCACAAATTCACAACTTGTAATTTGCAAGTACTTGAATTGCATAAAACCCATGCCATTGCAGAGAGGGCATGTGGTGTTTGTCAGTATGCTTCAGTCTTCTGTATGCTTGACGTGGGTGACAAGGAAGCTGGAGTGCAAGGTTAACTCCAGAATGACATTCTCATTTAGGTTGATGTATTTCTTTGAAAGTTTTTATTTAAGAAGGACAATGTGCCCCTTTCATATTGGTCATTTAATTGGTGATGAATTGTTTTCTTTATGAAAAGAGTGACAACAAACTCATGTTTATTGACATTATGTTGTATCCTTGGAATAAATACAACTTGTAATTTTTGTATAAATATTGCATACAAAAGTTTGTGGAAGTGAGAATATTTTATAATCGTAGGTTTTATTACAGTGGTTGGCACTGTTGCCTCAGCACCAGGGACCTGGGTTCAATTCCTGGCTTGGGTCATTGTTGGTACAGAGTCTGCATGTTTTCATAGTATTTGCGTAGGTTTCCTACAAGTGCTCTGATTTCTTCCCACTGTCTGAAAAATGTAATGGTTGGGTGCATTGGCCATGCTAAATTCTCCCTACGTACCTGAACAGACACTGTACTGTGGTGAGTCGGGAATTTTCACAGTAACTTCATTGCAGTGTTAGTGTAAGCCTTCTTATGACACTAATAAATAAACTTTAAAATGTTAACATGTGACAGCGCTCTTTCGTTGAAGCACTTGCTATGAATTGAGTGTTCTTTTATTGCCAATTTAGTTCAAGAAGACAACTATCATCCTGGTATCTAAGAAAAATCAAGCAGCATACCTTAATGACTATTGGCCGGTGGTTCTGACATCCATCGTTATGAAGTGCTTTGAAAGGTTAGTCATGGCACGAATCAATTGCAGCCTCCCAGACTGGATCCACTACAGTTTGCCTACTGCCACAACAGGTCCACAGCAGATGCCATTTCCCTGGCCCTGCACTCAACTCTAGCACACCCAGATAACAAGGACATCTATGTCAGACTCCTATCTATTGACTACAGCTCAGCCTTCAACACTATTATTCCCATGAAACTCATCTTCAGACTCTGTGGCCTGGATCTTGACATTTTCCTCTGTGACTGGATTCTCAACTTCTCAACTCACAGACTACAATCAGTAAAGGTAGCAACAACACCTCCTCCACGATCATCCTCAACACTGGTGCTGCAGATGGCTGTGTTCTCAACCCCCTACTATACTCCTTATACACCTATGACTGTGTGGCCAAATTCCCCTCCAATTTGATTTTCAAGTTTGCTGCTGACAACATGGTGGTGGGTCAAATCTCAAACAATGACAAGACTGAGTACAGAAATGAGATAGAGAATCTGATGAATTGATGCGGCAACAATAATCTCTGCCTCAATGTCAACAAAATGATGAAGGTTGTCATTGACTTCAGGAAACATAAAGGAGAATATGCCCCTGTCTACATCAATGGGGATGAAATAGAAAGGATTGAGAGTTTCAGGTTTTTGAGTGTGCAGATCACCAACAACCTGTCTTGGGTCCCTTCATGCTGACACTATAGTTAAGAAAGTCCATCAACTCTCTGCTTTCTCTAAAGACTAATGATATTTGGCATGTCAGCTACAACTCTCACCAACCTTTACAGATGCACATAGGAAGCATTTTTTCTGGTTGTATCACAACTTGGTATGTCTCCTGCAATGCCCAAAACTGCAAGGAACTACAAAAGGTCATGAATGTAGCCCAAACGATCACATAAACCAGCGTCCCTCCATTGACTCTGTCTATACTTCCCGCTGCCTTAGCAACATAATTAAGGACCCCATGAACCCCAGACATTCTCTCTTCCAGCTTCTTCCTTTGGGTAAAAGATACAAAAGTCTGAGATCACATACTAACCGGTTCAAGAACAGCTTCTTCCCTGCTGCTGTTGGACTTTTGAATGGATTTACTTTGCATTAACTTGAACTTTCTCTACACTCTAACTATAACACTACATTCTACACTCTTGTTTCCTTCTCTGTGAATGTTATGTTTTGTCTGTATAGTGCACAAGAAACAATACTTTTCACTATATGTTAATATATGTGACAATAGTAAATCAAATAAAAAAACTATTGGTTGAGCCTTGTATTGTTTTGTTTGTATAAATTAATTGCAAGTAATTGACTGTGGATTGCACAATAAACTTGATTACATCATGATCTTTGTGGCTCAGTGTAAATATAATTGTGCACCATGGGCACAGATTGCACAAGCTGTTGTTCTCCTTCAGTGATTTTCAAAAGGAAGGACTTGACATCTTTTTTTAAAGACTACTTCTCTCAGCTGTTGCTGTTTGTGATATTCTCCTTTATTCTTTCATAGGATGCAGGTGTCACTGGCAAGGCCAGCATTTGCTATTCATCCTTAATTTTCTTTGAACTGAGTTGCTTCCCAGTACCATTTCAGAGGGTGTTTTTGAAAGTCAACCACATTGCTGTGGATGTGGAGTTCCATGTAGGTCAGGCAAGATTAGCAGATTTCTTTCCAATAGCTTTTCACAACAATCGATGATAGTTTCATGCAAGCTAGTTTATAATTTCAGATTTTATTACTGAATTTAAATTCCATCAGCTGTGTGGTGGGATTTGAACCCTTGTCCCCAGAGCATGTATTTTTGCTTTTGGATTATTAGCCCAGTGATACTGGCACTACATCACCATCTCCTAGCTGAAGTGTTCAAAGACATCACTGTAATCCTTTCCAATCCATCATACACTCAAATAATCACACAAAACAATATTTTCTTCCTCTCTGCCCCCAAGATCCTCCATTTACTTGTTTGCAGCTCAGTTTTCAGAGAATGTATATTTGCATGCAAAAATATGGGTTGAATAAAGAAAACCAGCATAAGTTTCGAAAGGAAAAGTCATGTTTAACTAACTTGCTGGAGGACTTTTGGAAGTAACACAGAGGGTTGATAAGGTCAAAGCTGTTGATATGTTGTACATGGACTTCCAAAAAGTGTTCAATGCGTTGCCACACAACTAACGTGTGAGAAAAGTTATAGCTCTTGGAATTAATAGAGACTGCTGCAACATGGACACTGAATTAGCTAAATGACAGGAGACAGAATAAAGGATATATTTTGGACTGGAGGAAGGTTTGCAATGGAGTTCCTTGGGACTCAATGTTGGGATCTACGCTTTTCCTGATATGTATTAATGACTGAGATTAGACCAGGGTGTACAAGGCACAATTTCAAAATTTGTGGATGAGACAAAATTTGGAATTATCATGAGTTGTGAGGAGGATGGTGTGGAACTTCAAAGATATATGGACAAGTTGGTGGGATGATTCTACAAGTGGCAGGTAAGGTTTAACGTGGAGAAGTGTGAAGGCCTTAGTTTCAGTGGAAGAACATGGAGAGACAAAATAAAGCACACAATTCTAAATGGCATTTTAGAGCATTGGGACATAGATGTTTTTGTGTACGATTCATTGAAGATGGCAGGACAGATTGAGAGCATGGTTAATTAAGAATACAGCATCCTAAGCTTTATTAATAGGGCCGCACAATACAAGAATTAGGAGATTATGAGAAACTTGTAAAGGACACTAACGTCCACAGTCGGAGTATGGCACCCATTCCTGGGTACTGCACTTTAGAAAGATGTGAAGGTATTGGAGAGATTGCAGAAAAGATTAATGAGAATGGCTCCATAGATGGAGAACATTAGTTATAAAGATGGATTGGGGAAGTTATCATTATTTTCATTGGAGGGGTTTAGACACAGTAGAGAGGGACTTGGACACAATAGATAGGGAGAAACTTTTCCTACTAATGAAATAGTTGAGAACATAAGGTACTAATTGGTAAAAGAAGCAAAAGTGACATGAGGAAAAATGTTCCTAAGCAGTGATTTTTGGGTTTGCAATGCACTGCTTGAGAGTGTGGTAGAGGCAGGTTCAATTGAAGCATTCAAAATTAAATGAGTCTGTTATGCGAAAAAGGAAAATGTGCAGTTACGGAGAGAAGGCATGAGAATGGCATTATGTGCATTGCTTATTCAGAGAGCAGTGAAGACATAATGGGCTCAATGTCCTCCGTCTGCACTATAATCATTCTTTGATTCTGTTTTGTACACATACATCTTTCCTATATGTGTTTTCACATTAATCTGAGATATATATAGCCTTTAATAAATACCTTAAACCAGAACTGAGTTCTTAAGAGTCCACTGTGCCACAAATATTATTTACTAAAGAAAATAACTCACAGAAATGTTAATTCACAATACAATGCATTATCCAACATCTCTCATTACAAATAATTATATTGGCAGGCCTCTGGTATGTACATTATTTATGGTACAGCACAACCTGTATTGTCTCCTTAAGGAGAATGAAAACGTCCTTATACAATGGGGTTGTTCACATTTACAGGAATTAGATATACATACTCATGAAAAGGTACGATCCAATTAACATGCATCAACATATAAATGAAGGCAGAGCCCATGAGATGAAAGAGGGCAACTTGGCACAAATGATTCCAGAAGCCCTTCAACACAGTGTCAATGTGCACTGACAAGTTGGAGCTCATGTGCAACCTTCAGGCAAATAGCGATGGGAAAACTGTTATGGCCGGGGAGATTCAGGACAACTAAGGTGTCAATATCAACCTTTAATGTGAAGAAATCAAAAAGCTATTCAAGTTTTTGGGTTGCAAAGAAGTTGTGATAGTGTGGCCTCTTTAAGGGGACAATGGTTTGTGGATCACATGACCCTCCCAGGACCTATCAGAATAGAGCATGTGAACTTTGACCCATTGAGTGCTGGAGCCCAGGCCTGGGTAGGTGGAACCCACAATGAGAGCCTGGGAATTTGTGGGACTAGATGTACATTGTGCTAAGCTTGTTCAGATATAAGATGATTATCGCTGTTGTTTAATACATCACCATTGTGATTCAAAGTTTTCTCGTCATACTACCTCACACCACAATGCAAATTAAATAACATTGTTTCACTAGAAACATTAACCAGAGGTATTTTAAAATGCTATAGCAGTATTTAGGTGTAACTATGTAACTTATTTTTTACTTTGCAGGAACAACAGTGAGTTGGATACATGATAACATTGCAAACAGGCTTTTCCTTGTGACTAATTTTACTTATTGACAAAGGGAGGGATCTTCCTTCGATGTTCCAAAGGGTCAGTTTTTGGATGGAGTAACATATTATCCACTGCACCACTGAATTGTAGGTTGCATTCCACTCCCCAATGGTTGAGCTGGTTGAGGAAGAAGAAAGACTTGTATTAGTACAGCAACGGTAAATGTATTAGAAACAGCAATAAGATAAATGACCAAATCTGCTTTAATGAATTGGGGTGAGCGATAAGTGCAGCTGTTAGATCATCAGAAAAAGGAGCAGGACTAGACCATTCAGCCCTTCAAGTCTGTTTTACCATTCAATAAGAACATGACTGATCGGATTATAGATTTGAGTCCACTTATCTGCCTCTCCCCCACCCTACAGCCATTACCCTAACTCCCTTCACAAAGCATATGTCTCCAGCCTTGAATATATCTCAATAGCCAAGGAATATATCTCAATGAACTCCAGGCGTGACATGATGTTGAACTCTTCTTCCGTTGCCTTCGTCTCCGTGCTCACTTCTTTGGGCAAGATTCCTCTGCCCGTTCCACAGGTCCTTTCACGTGCCTCCAACGTTCAGCCCCCAGTTGAACACTCCCAGCGGGACAATTACCTGCCCTCAATATTTTCTTTGGGAACTGTTGATGGGACATTGGCTATCTCAATTTTTCTGTCCCCTTCATCCATTCCAATCCCTCTATTCCGAATTTTCCGCCCTTCATTCCCTCAGGTCCAATCCTGACATTGTCATCAAATCTGCTGACAAAGGGGGTGCTCTTGTTATCTGGCATACTGATTTCCACCTTACAGAAGCTGAGCACCAACTCTCAGATATTTCCTCCTACCTCCTCCTGGTCCATGACACCACTGGACATCAAGCCATTATCTCCAACATTGTCACTGATCTCATTTCCTCCTTCTCTTCACAGCTTCCAACCTCACAGTCTCCCAATCCCCGACAGCCCACTTCTATCTATTTTCCAAAATCCACAAAAGCAAGTTTGCAGATGATACAAAGATGGCTAGACTTGCAGCAAGACGTAGATAGGCTGGTAGTTTGGGCAGAGAGATGGCAGATGGAATTCAATCCTGATAAATGCGAGATGATGCATTTCGGGAGAAAGAATGTAAAGGGGAGATATATGATAAAGGGTAGACCTATTAAGAGTATAGAAATGCAGAGAGACCTGGGGGTGCAGGTGCACATGTCTCTGAAGGTGGCAGAGCAGGTGGAGAAGGTTGTGAAGAAAGCATATGGTATGCTAGCCTTTATAGGAAAGGGTATAGAGTACAAGAGCTGGCCTTTAATGTTGCAGTTGTATAAAACGTTAGTTAGACCTCATTTGGAATACTTCGCCCAGTTCTGGTCACCTTACTACCGGAAGGACATGGAGACTTTGGAGAGAGTGCAGAGGAGGTTTACCAGGATGCTGCCTGGTATGGAAGATCTGAGTTACAAGGAGAGGTTAGGCAAATTGGGGCTGTTTTCCTTAGAAAGACGTAGACTTAGAGGTGTACAAGATAATGAGGGGTATAGATAGGGTAAACAGGGTTAAGCTTTTTCCTAGGATGGACTCGAAAAGCACGAGGGGTCACGGGCTTAGGGTGAGGAGGGTAAGATATAATTTGGATGCTAGAGGGAGTTTTTTCACACAGAGGGTGGTGGGGGTATGGAACGTACTGCCAAGTAAAGTGGTGGAGGCAGGTACTCTGGAGTTATTTAAGAAATACTTAGATGGGCATGTGAACAGAATGGGAATAGAGGGGTATAGAAAACTGATTTAAAATGGGGATCATGAGCCTTGGGAGTCCCTGGAAAGTGTGGAAACAGACGATGAAATTGATGTATTTGTTTTTATCCTACAGGTGCTTTGGTCCACCTTGTTGTCTAACATGGGGCATATACGCGATGGGTCGTGAAAGGGCTGCTCTTGGATTTTTCGAGAGTATCCTGATACTTCACGTCGTTAGTGTACGCTTGACCTGGACCATTTGATGGGCAACACGACAGCTCAGTGACTATCGCTGTGCTGTGCAGATATATGGATTTGGGCCTGTATCTTAGGGAGTTTGCACATTCTCCCTGTGCTTGCATGGGTTTTCTCTGGGTGCTCCGGTTTCCTCCCACATCCCAAAGATGTGCTCTTAGGCTAATTGGCAGAACAAATTCTCCCTAAATTGTCTCAAACTTGATTTCAATCTATAGACCTATAAACATAGACAGGGATCACGGGTAGAAGTGGGAACATCGGGTTGGCTGCGTGGGCTTGTTGGGCCGAAGGGCCTGTTTCCCGTGCTGTTTTGTTCTTTGTTCTTTGTAAAAAGGACTGTACTGGCAGGCCCATTTTGTCAGCACGCTCCTGCCCCACTGAATTTATTTCCTCTTACCTTGGCTCCACCCTTACTCCCTTGGTCCATTCCCTCCCCATCTACATCCGGGATTCCTTTGATGTCCAGTATCATATTGACAGCTTCCAGTTCGCAGTCCCTAACTGCCTCCTAATCACCGTGGATGTGTAATCTCCCAGATCAGAACGGTCTGAGAGCTCTTCACTTCTTTCTTGAAAAGAGGCCTGAACACTTCCCATCCACCACCACTCTCCTCCGTCTGGCTGAACGTGTTCTATCTCTCAACAATTTCTCCATTAACTCATCCCACTTTCTCCAAATTAAAGGAGTAGCAATGGGTACGCACAAGGATCCTAGCTACGCTTGTCTTTTTATGGGGTGTGTGGAACATTCCTTGTTCCAGGCCTACCCAGGCTCCCTCCCACAATTTCTTTACCAGTACGTTAATAATTGTTTTGGTGCTGCTTCATGTTCTCATCCAGACCTCAGAATTCATCAACTTCACTTACAGTTTCCACACCTTCACCTGGTCCATCTCAGACACTTCCCTTCCCTTCCTTGACCTTTCTGTCTCCATTTCTGGCAATAGAATATTTCCCAATATCCATTATAAGCCCACTAACTCCCACAGCTACCTGGATTACAGGTCTTTACACCCACATCCTGTAAGGACTCCATCGCTTTCTCTCAGCTCCTTCACCTCCGTAACATTTGTTCCAATGATGCCACTTTCCTAAGTGTTGCTTCTA
Organism: Sphyrna mokarran; assembly: GCA_024679065.1. Lineage (NCBI taxonomy): Eukaryota > Metazoa > Chordata > Chondrichthyes > Carcharhiniformes > Carcharhinidae > Sphyrna > Sphyrna mokarran. Next base: position 49,674,936 of record JAGIQG010000004.1, read on the forward strand.
ATATGTGCTCCTTTCTCCTCAACCGTAGATTCCCCTCTACAGTTGTTGACAGGGCCCTCAAAAGCATGTAGTCCATCTCCTGCGTCACGACCCTCACCCCTTCTCTGTCTGCCAGAACAAGGATACATTTCACCCCATCAGCCTCTGCATGCAAAGTATAATCCTCCGACTACAGTGTGATGCCACCACCAAATGCATCTTCTCTTCACTCCCTCTATCAACATTCCGCAGAGACTGTTCCCTCCAGGATAACCTAATCTATTTCTCCACTATACCCAACACCTCTCCTGTCATTCATGGCACCTTCCCATGCAAGGTATAACACTTGTCCCTTTACCTCTTCTATGCTCACCGTCCAAGGTTCATTCCAGGTTAAGCATCATTTTACTTGAATCTCTTTCAGTTTGGTGTATTGCATTCGCTGCTCTCAATGTGGTCTGCTCTTTATTGGAGCAACCAAGGGTAGACTGGGTGATTGCTTTGCTGAGCACCTTTGGTCCATATGCAATCAGGACCCTGACCTTCTTGTTGCCATTTTAACACATGATCCTGCTCCCATGCTCACATCAGTCCTTGGCCTACTGCAATGTTCCAGTGAAGCTCAATGCAAACTGGAGGAATAGTATCTTATCTTCTGGCTAAGCACTTTACAGCCTTTCGGTCTCAATATCGAATTCAACAACTTTATATAATCTGATCTACCCACCTCGACCCCTCTGTTTTCATTTTATTTTAATTTTTTAATGTTCTCTACCTTTTATTTCTTTATTGTCTTTCTTCATTTTTCTTCCCCCCCCCCACTCTTTCCCCTTAATTTAACCCCCTTTTTTCACCTTTTCTCCCTCTTTGCTTCCCCTTTTCTAAATTTTACCTCAGTCTCTCTTTTCTCTCCTTACAGATGCTGCCAAATTTGCTGAGATTTTTTAGCATTTTCTCTTTTGGTTTCAATATATTCAGCTACCCAGCTATCACTGCTAGCTTGGTAAATGATTCTCTGAGAGAATAAATTCCTCCTTATCTCCATCTTAAATGGAAAGCCCCTTATTTTTAAATTGTTCCTTCACAAAGAGTAACATCCTCTCAGCATCTACCCTGTTAGGCTCCCTTGTGTTTATGTTTCTGTCAGATCACCTCTCATTCTTTCAAACTCCAGTGAGCATAGATTCAAATTGTTCAACCTTTTGTCATAAATCAATCCTTCATCCTGGGAATCTGCCCAGTAAACCTTTTCAGAGTAGTTTCCAACTCTTTTTAAGTGATAGTAACAGGGAAAATTTATTATAGAGGATGTGATAACTGAACACTTAGAAGTAGCACACTGATTAGCACTGCTGCTTCACAGCTCCAGGGACAAGGGTTTGATTCCTGTCTTGGGTCACTGTCTGTGTGGAATTTGTACATTCTCCTTGTGTCCTCGTGGGTCTCCTCTGGATGCTCCGGTTTTCTCCCTTAATCCAAAGAAGTGCAGGCTGAGTTGATTGGCCATGCTAAAATTGCCCCTTAGTGTTCTGAGATGCATAGGTTAGAAGGATTAGAGGATAAATATGTAGAGATTTAGGGGTAGGGCCTGGATAGTATTGTGGTCGGTGTAGACTTGATGGGCCAAATGGCCTTTTTCTGCACTGTAGGATTCTATGAATAATCTGGCTGGGTAGAATCAACATGTATTTATAAAAGGAAAATCATGTTTGACAAATGTGTTGGAATTTTTTGAGGCTGTACTTAAGGAATGGATAAAGGGGAACCAGTGGATATGAAGTATTTGGATTTTCAGATGATTTTTGATAAGGTCCCACACAAAAGATTAGTAAATAAAATTAGAACACATGAAATGGAAGGTATTGTACTTGGATGCTTTGAGGTTATCATATAGTAAATAGAGTGTAGGAATAAATGGGTCATTCTCAGTTGGTAAGAATCAATGCTTGGACCACATCTGTTCACAATCTATATAAATGATTTGGATATGAGAATCAAATGTAATATTTCCAAGTTTGCTGATGACACAAAATTAGATAGGAATGTGAGTTGTGAGGAAGATGCAAAGAGGCTGCAGGGGGATTTAGACAGGCTACATTAGTTGCAGGTGGAATGTAAAGTGAAAAAATGTGGTTATCCACTTTGGTAGGAAAAACAGGAATACAGTGTGTTTTTTAAGTGGTGGGACATTGAGACATTGATGTCCAAAGGGGCTGGGTGTTAATGCTCTTCAGTCATTGAAAGCTAACATGCAGGTACTGCAAGAAATTAGGAAAGCATCATGAAAGGAATTGAGCACAGAAGTAAAGATAACTTGCTGCTATTGTATAAAGCCTTGGTGACACTGCACCTGGATACAGTTTTGGTCTCTTTAACTAAGGAAGGAAATGCTTGCCTTAGAGGGATTGCAAGAAGACTCACCAGATTGATCCCTAGTATGGCATAAGTGTCCTTTGAGAAAAGACTGAGGAAATTGGGCCTGTGTTCCCTAGAATTTAAAAGAATGAGAGGTGATCTCACTGAAGTGTGCACATTTCTTACAGGGCTTTACAGGGTAGAGGCAGGAAGAAGGTTTTCCTGGCTTGAGGGAGGGACAATAAGAGGTCCTACTAGCAGACACCATGTCAGAATAAGGAGTAGGCCATTTAGGAGAAATTCCTTCATTCAAGGGAGGTAAATCTTCAGAATTCTCTACCCCAGAGGAGCGTGGCAGTTCAGCCATTGGGTGTGTTCAAGACAGACATCGATAGATTCCTACACAGTAAAGTCTTATGGGAAAATGGTGTTGTGTTTGACATTCTAATTGGTATAATTGAATGATGGAGCAGGCTCAGGGGGTCAAATGGCCTACTCCTGCTGCTTTGTTCCAAAGTAAAGAAATTAAAACTATACACAATATTTTAAGTGTAGCCTCACCAATTCTTGTACAGTTATAGCAAGACTTCTCCACTTTTATTCCCCATCCCCTTTGCAATCAAAGCTAACATTCCATTTGCCTTATTTGCTGGAATTTCATGCTAATATTGTGACTCATGTATAAAAGAAAATCCAGATATCTCCGTGTTGGAGAATCCTGTAGTTTCTCCCCATTTAAATCAGATCAATTCTTCCTGCCAAAGCAGACAACCTTCCATTTTCAGAAATGACAAACAGAGGGGTCACAAGTCCAAGGTAAGGGGGGGGTGCAAGGTTGAATACAGAGATGTGGGGAATGTTTTTTACACAGAGGTGGTGGGGGTCTGGAATGCACTACCAAGCAAGGTGGTTGAGGCAGACATGCTAGGATCATTTAAGATTATTCAGATAGTCACATGAACAGACTGGGAATAGAGGGATACAAATGGGTGGTCTAGTTAGGAACACATGATCAGTGCAGGCTTGGAGGGCCGAAGGGCCTGTTTCTGTGTTGGATTGTTCTTTGTTCTCTTGTACTCCATCTGCCAAATTTTTGTCCACTCATTTAGCCCTTCCATATTCATTTTCTTGGTGTCCTCTTCACAATTTGTGTCCTACCTTTCTTTGTAACCTGAACAGATTTGGCTGCAATATTCTTGGTGCCTTCATCATCATTGAGTTTGGACATAGCTTGGCACAACATTGAAAGCCAAAGGGCCTGTACTGTGCTGTACTGTTCTATGTTCTATATTCTATTGCAGTCATTAAAACTGATCATAAGTACTTGAAACCTCAGTACTGATCCTGATGGCCCTCCTCCAATATCTGTACACAGCACAGAGAGAGAGAGAGATCTGTCACTTCCTCCTTCCCTCTGGATATCACATTCCCACCTCTCTCATCCCCAAAAATATTGCCCCGCCCCCCCCAACATGCACCCTCCAATTACTGGTCTCCTTTGCGCATTGCTGGTCTGACCAACATCCCCTCCTCCCACACGACCAATCACGACCCCAGCCGATTTCCAATTGTAGAGTGTGCAGCCACACCCCACCCCTGAATTGCCTCCCCTTAGGCCCTGGCTTTCAGACCTAACCCCCTTCCTTTGGCCATATGTAATGCAGTTGTGTAATGTTGTCTTATGACGTCACACTGGTTTATGTGATTTGTGTCTCTTTTGTTTTATGTGCTTCACCTAAACTGTTCATGAGAGACAGGCAGAAGTGAAGCTGAATGATAATGACTGTCTCAAGAGATACAGTGACCCTATACCTCTTTGTGTCAGGTCAGATGCTGACACAATACTGACAAGAACAATGGGAATTGATGCACTAGCTACCAAAGTCTCCATGTCATGAGCTAGATGGGGAGAGTATGTTGGGTAAAGGGGTATGATGGGTGAGGGCTTTTGTGCATTTATTTTAACTGAATGCAGTTCCACTGAACCGAGATTAGCTTTTTAAACAGCTGACCTCAGCAGTCAGCAGCCTCTGTGACTGTCTCCAAACCATTTCCTGCATCAACTGACCTGACTCCATGGTTGATGAAAAATGTTATTATATACAAAGGCAATGGTGTTGGATCAACAGCAATAGGGTCATATCTTTATTTGATAGAGATTAAGGCTCAGATCAAAAAGAGATTTGTGCATTTTCTGTTTTTGCTGTTGAGTGAAAATGTCTTCTGTGCGAGTCAGCCTTATTATTTTGGTTGATTGGATGATGGTTTTGGTAAACATGATTTCTTTCTCTTGATCAGGATCATCCCCTGAGATTGGTCAATATTATGGCCTGTAACATTTTTTGCATGTTAATAAATCTGAAATAAATACTGGTTTCATAAAACTGGATCACTGGACAAATCTATCTGGTTCACTAATGTCCTTTAGAGAAGGAAATCTGCTACTTCTTACCTGGTCTGGTCTACATGTGACTCCAGATCTGGTTGAATGCCCAGCAAGCCACTCAGTTCACCAGCATTAAGGATTGGCAATAGCCCTGCTCGGAAGAAATAATAAAAAAAGATTTGAAGCACTTTCTGTTAATGAAAGGGTTTGCATTGGCAGTGGCCAAAAGTGCAGTAACAAATGCATGCTGCACTTTGGCCAATCCAGCTGCATGATAAAAATGTAAGATTCCAGTGTATTGGATTCTGATAGGGAAGCTGATGAACTGTTAAATCAACTTGGCATTTCTGACATGCTCCCTACAGCTCTGGGTGAGTTATTTGCTATCTCTAGCTTTGTTGCATTCGTCTGCAAGTTTGCAGCACAGTGAGCATTATCAATCCAGTTCACCCCAGTTCGTAAGTTTCAACATTTGAATGATGACCTTTTTGGAGAACTGTAGTCTTTATATTCACAATTTATCTAACACAAGAACATAGTACTTGGGAGCAGGAGTAGGTCATTCAACAGGCAGCCATGACACAGTGATATTTTTACTAGACTAGTAATCCACAGACCCATGGTGATGCTCTCGGGACTGGGGTTCGAATCCCACCACAGCAATTTGTTAAAATTTGGAATCAATAAAAATCTGGAATTAAAAATCTATGATCATGAAACCATGGTTAATAGTTATAAAAAAAAATCTGGTTCACTAATGTCCTTTATTGAAGGAAATCTGCCATTCTTACCTGGTCTGGCTGATAAGAGGTTCCAGACCCAGCAATGTGGTTCACACCTAAAGGGGCAATCAGGGATGGACAATAAATGTTGGTCATAATAAATTAATTTGAGCGAAAACCATCAAACCTGCTCCACCATTCAATTAGTTAATTAGCTAGTCTTAACTCCAGTTGACTGTCTGCATGTCCAGCTGTGAGTGCCAGGTCAATAAAGTCTTTGTTAATCCCCTGAGTTACAAAGCCATTGACTTGTTGTGTTTCTTGTGATCTTCCGTTCTCCTCTTCCAGAAATTAATTCATAGAACATACATAGGAAATAGAAGCAGGAGTAGTCTATTCAGCCTTTCAGGCCTATTCCGAATTCATTATGATCATTGCTGACCATCAAATTCCATATCCTGATCCTGTCTTTCTCCCCATATTCCTTGATCCCTTTCACCCCATGAGTATATAGAATTCTTTCTTGAAATCACACAACGTTTTGGCCTCAACTACTTTCTGTGGCATTGAATTCCACACATTCACCACTCTCTGGGTGAAGAAACTTCTCCTCAGTTCAGTTCTGAAAAGGTTTACCCCTTATCCTCGAACAATGACTCCTAGTTCTGGACTATCCGACCATTGGGAACATTCTTTCTGAATCCACCCTGTCCTAATCCAGTTAGAATTTATAAGTTTTGATGAGATCCCCTCTCATACTTTTAAACTCCAATGAATATAATCCTAACTGACTTAGCCTCTCTTCATATGCCAGTCCCGCTGTCTCAGGAATCAAAATTTCACATAATGTTCTATGTGTGGCCTCACCAACACCCTGTATAATTGCAGTAAAACATCCTTATCCCTCAACTCAAATCCTCTTGCTATGAAGGTCAATATACCATTTACTTTGTTTACTGCCTACTGTATCTGCGTGCTTACTTTCAGTGACTGAGGACATAAAGGTCTTACTGAGTATCCACTTCTCTCAATTTACACCCATTCAAATAATAATCTGCCTTCTTATTTTTCCTACCTTGTTATTACACCAGGTTAACAGACATGATATAGCTTTCAAAATTAAGACTCCACTGAGTTTCATTGACTTCCTTTTTTCCATAATATTGATGACTAAAAATCAGCTAAAAATCTGATAAGAAAACTGCACTACATGTTTAGCTTTTCAGGACTGACCGTCAGAGGTGTTATAGTATAATCCGCTTTATGTGAATGTTGAGAGTGCTTCTGGTGTATATGGAGCCATCTGTTATCTTGTATAAGAACTGGAACCTCCACAAGTTTGGTGCATGATGATGGTGGAGTTTCCAAGTGCAGCCTTCAATGATGATCTTGTGGAGAACTGTAGTCTTCAAATTCACCATCTGTTTAACATCAGAACATAGTACTTGGGAGCAGGATAAGCCATTGTGGCAGGCAGTGGCATAATAGTATTTTCACTAGACTAGTTGTCTCGAGACCCAGATTAATGCTCTGGGGACTGGGAACCTTCAAGGCTGTCTGCCATTGCAAACTGCACATCAATTATTTGGAAAGTTTTGGGTCTGAGTGCCCCTTGATGTGGGAATTGGCACTTGAGAAGCTGAAAATCAAATCACTGAGATTGATTTCATTCAATACAAATGAAGTCATGCCTGGTAAACTTAAATATTCAGAATATATCTGCATTGCCAACGCCATATTAGGGACAAAGTAAATAATGTAGTTGGGAGTAGACAGTTGCAAGTGGATATTAAGTGAATGGGGAAAAATATTTGACAGATGGAGTTTACTGTGGGCAGTATGAGAATGTTCAGGTTGGACCTAAGATAGATCAGTGTAGCTTCTAAAGTATTCAGAAATGAGCAGAAATATAGGAGCTCCAAATATAAGAATCACTGAAAGCTAGTGGAAAGATAGAAAGGATAATAAAAATGGAATTTTCACCTTTATCTAGAGGGCTACAATAACATTGGATGAATGTTATGTTACAGTTATATAAAGTTTTAGAAAGACCCAATTCAGAGAATTATACCTGGTTCTGGGAAATGCACCTCAAGAAGGATACATTGGTCTCAGAGAAGATGCAGTGCAGATTCAGCAGAATAGAGCTGGTCTACAAAAGATGATGAGGACTGGTTGCAAGGATTAGGCTTGCATTTCCTTGAGTGCTGAAGACTAAGAGATGACCTAAGAGGTTAATCTGAAGATGAAAAGGTTAGCTGTAAGGAGAAATTGGACAAACTTGGTTTGTTTTCACTTGAACGTTAGAGGCTGAGGAGTCACCTGATAGAAGTTTACAAAATTATGAGAGGCGTGGATAGAATGGATTGTTCCGCAGGGTTTTCTCCCCCAGGGTAGAAATGTCAATTACTAGGGGACATAAGTTTAGGTAAAAGGGGGAAAGTTAAAAGAAGGTGTGAGAGGCAAGTTTATTTTTTAAACAGAAGATGCTTGTAATGTACTGCCATAGGAGGTGATAGAAGCAGATACAATATCAATGTTTTTGAAGGATCTTGACAGATACATGAATAGGCAAGGAATAGAAGGATATGGATCGCGTAGAGACAAAAGGTCCTTAGAAAGACGTCATGTGTCGCCACGGGCTTAGTGGGCTGAAGATCTGTTCCTATGCTGCAATTGTTCTTTGTTCTATCTATTGACTTGTTCGTGAAGAATAGAGGATTTGATAGGATCGAGAGAATAATTTTCTTTAGTTGGTGAGGCCAGAACACGGAGGCACGACATTCAAAATAAAGTTATGTCACTGAGTCAGAAAGTACTTCTTCACAAAAGGGGGAGTGGAAATCATGGGACTCCAACCCCTAAAAAGCTGCTGGGATTAGGGTCATTTGAAAGTTTACAAAACTGAATGGATTGATTTTTGTTGTGCAGGCATAGTAAAAGACCAGTAACCATGGCAGCTGATGGAATTAAGAATACAAATCAGCTATTATTGAATAGCAGATCAAACTGGATTGGCAGATTAGCTTTTTTTTTGAGGCATTTGCTCACCTTTTTTCTAGTTTCTAGAAATCAATCCTTCATTGATGTTATTTCTTCTTTTGTGTCCATTTACCCAGTTTGTGTATTTGCGTCCAGGGATTTTGATGCATGCCTGAGCTTTGTGTATGTTTGCATGTCTTTGCCTCCACACCTGGGTCTGTGCTACGTTCTGTTTACTTCTGCAGCTGCCCAGATCTGAAATGTTCCTCATATCTTGCACCATGATGATTTGAAAAAAAAAGAATGGAAACAAATCGCAAGTTGGCTTCTGCTCTTGATTGTGACCCAATGGCACCCAACTGGAATAGACAGGTGTTGGGTGAGGACAGAATCGGATACTGCTATAGCTGAATTACTGTTGGCCATGACAACCTCATCTTAACCTTGAAAAATGACCATAAATGCAACTGAAGAGTGGCTGGCCAACTGATAACAGCTGTGGATGGGGAGTGGTGGAAGGGGAGGGATGGGATGTGTTATTCTACAGACACTGGCATTTCCTATCACGGAGGGCAGAGCAATCATTAGGCAGGTCACCATGGGCTAAGTGGGGAGCTGTTGACAGGAGGACACCGACAAGGAGCCTGGAATTAAATCTGTATACAGGGCAGTTGACCTATATACAGGGCAGTTTGACCTATATACAGGGCATAGCCAAGGAAAGAAATGGGAGAAGTGTGAGAGTTCAAATAATGTCCTCAGGAAGAAGTCACGTTGGTGGAGGCAAAGGACAATAAATGGGTCCATGTCTCTGAGTCCTATTATGGTCGTTTGTTTCTTAAATGTTTTTATCGCACAATTATAGTGACAGGGCCTTATAGAAAAGCTGTTTATGTAAACATTTTGAAGAATTTCAAAACAATAGCATCTCAATTAGCAACAGTTTTGTTTTTCTTGACTCAGTGTTGTACAATGCAGCCTTTTTACAAAGAAGGAGGGTTGTACAGGCTGCGAATAAGGAATCATACTACTAGTCATTACTAGCTTGGTGAAGTTCGGACAATGAGAGCAAGAATGTCCACCTGCTCAGTATGCTGCAACAGGAATTAGAACCGGTAAAACGTTACAGTGCAGAAAGAGGCTATTTAGCCCATCGCATCTGCACCAGTTGATTTATCCCCCTATGTCACTAGTGGTAATAGCACTTAATATAAATGGAGTTGAAATGTTTCACTGAATAGTGCTTGAAATATGCTGCTTGTTTTGTCAAAGCTCTGTTTGCGCACTGTTCCAGAGCCATTTTTTTACATCCCTAGTGAATAGGAACTAAAGCTAAACAAAGAAAGAACTGTAAACAGTCAAACAAAGCAACTATATAAAAGTGAGAGGGGGAGGAAAAGAGAGGGAGAGGTAAAAAGAGGGAGAGCAAGAGAATGTGCGGGGAAAGAGAGATAGAAAGAAGTAGAGTAGGGTCGACAGAGATAGAGATAGAGAGGAACTAAATTAAATTAGTGACACAATTTTGGCTCTTTCTGGGAAAGGTATTATTTGTGATCCTCAGTACTTTGTTTGAAAAAGCTACATGTCGGTGCAGACGGAGTCTGGTACAGATGGTCACCATCCAGCACAGTGCACTGTCTCAGATGTAGCAATAAATGAATGGATGCAAAGTAGTTTTCTGGACCCAAACCTTGTTTGTTCGGACACACAGTGACTGTATGACTAGACTGAAAAAAAAACAATCGGCCTCTGGAGGGAATTAACACCAAGTAGGAGAGTGAATGGAAAATTACCCAGAAAACAGTGGTGAAACAAAACCTAGTCCAGGACTGTAACAGGACTACCACAGATTTCAACTGAGATAATTCTCCCAAAAATATTCTGTCGAATTTGCATGAAAACTGGAATTGATCACACTGATTTTTTTCAGTGGGAGTTTAAAAATGAATCTCCTATACTGTGCACTGTAGAATGCCTCAGAGAGAATTAAGATGAAAGTTCAGGGGCAGGACCTATTTCCACTGAAGAGGCTGGCAGCATTGTGCTGGGTTTGGCACTGACAGATTAGCACATGTGCAGTGGTCCCTGTCTGCCAGTCTTCCGATCACTGATCAGTTTCAAACGCTATGCCCAGGCCCAGTTTCAAGCCCCCCCTCCCCACCACCACCACCACCACCACCACCACCACTACCACCACCACCACTGGCAGGCCCAAATCTCCCCAGCTGCCTCCCAACCATGATGGCCATTGAAGGATAAACATCAGAATACTGCAGATAATTCTTCTTTCAAATAGTGCCATGGTATCCTTTACAGCTGCCAGCACAGATGGATTTAGTATTTCATACAGAATACACCGGTTGTAATTTTCCGGCCATTCACACTGGTGGGATTCTTTGATCTCGCCGATGGTGCATTCTCTGCCATGAATTTCTCCGTGGCATAGTGTGGAATCAATGAGAATTCCCATCGATAGTGGTGGAATCAGAAGATCTCACTGCCAGTGAATGCCATACTGCCTCTGCCGCCAAGTAAAACACAGAGGAGGCCAGAGAATCTCATTGAGCATTTAAACTAGGAAGTGTACTAAAAAGATTAGCAGATATAGTCACTGTTGCAATGTTGCCCACATGACTCATTTACTGTACATGCAACTCAAATATGGGGAATGGGACAGGCTGGCAGAATTACTGATCCATCTCCAGTTTGCAGCTACCTTTCTTTATAGTGACAACGGAGAAAGCTAGAACAAGATCTCAGCATCACAGCATTTTAATTTCATTCTCTTTTATCTTACTTGGAACTCTGTTTTCAAAGGGCCAGTCTTTGTGTGGTAGTGTTGTGGTTGTATGGTACAACAGGACATAGACAGGTTGGTAGACTGGGCAGATAGATGGCAAATGGAATTTAATCCGGATAAATGCGAGGTGATGCATTTTGGCCAGAAAAATGTAGAAGAGAGTTGTAGGATAAAAGGTAAAACTATTCGGAGTATGGAGACGCAGAGAGACCTGGGGGTGCAGGTTCACAAGTCTCTGAAGGTGTCAGTACAGGTGGAGAAGGTGATAAAGAAAGCGTATAGTATGTTAGCTTTCATAGAAAAGGGTATAGAATACAAGAGTAGGAGTTTGATGTTGCAGTTGTACAGAACGTTGGTTAGGCCTCACTTGGAATACTGCGTCCAGTTCTGGTCGCCGTACTATCGGAAGGATGTGGAGTCCTTGGAGAGAGTGCAGAGGAGGTTTACCAGGATGCTGCCTGGTATGGAAGGACTGTCTTATGAGGAACGATTGAATAGACTGGGGTTGTTTTCCCTTGAAAGACGTCGGCTTAGAGGGGATCTAATAGAGGTGTATAAGATTATAAGGGGTATAGATAGAGTAAATGGTGGTAAACTTTTTCCACCTTCAGAAATGGATAGGACGAGGGGTCATGGCCTTAGGGTGAGGGGGGCTATGTATAAGACGAATATTAGAGGGCAGTTTTTCACACAAAGAGTAGTGGGGGTGTGGAATGCACTGCCGAGTAAGGTGGTGGGAGCAGGCACGCTAGGGCTGTTTAAGGGTCTCTTGGACAGCCACATGAGCGGTAGGCAGATAGAGGGATATAGTAGGACTGTTTAACTATGACTTTTTTGTTTCCACAGGCAATTTGGTCCATACTTGACCAACAAGGAGCATGCATTTGTCAGGTGGTGCGAGGACAGCTCTTGGATGTCGATTCATGGGTTGCCTGGTGCTTCATGTCGTAAATGAGTGCTTTATCTGGACCATCTGAAGGGCACCATGACAGCTCAGTGACTATCGCTGTAGCTGTGCAGACACTTGGAATTGGGCCGGTGTCTGCGGGAGTTTGCGCGTTCTCCCCGTGGTTGCGTGGGTTTTCTCCGGGCGCTCCGGTTTCCTCCCACATCCCAAAAATTCGCTCTTAGGCTGATTGGGAAACAAATTGACCCTATATTGAGATCCTTCCATATTAGGAATAACCTAAAATTAGAATAAGAAAATGGAATTGTTACTATAAAGTTATGACGGCGGCGCGGGCTCATTGGGCCGAAGGGCCTGTTTCCCGTGCTGTGTTGCTCTTTGACTTTGACTCTGACTTTGACTAGTTAATAGTAGGGCAGTTTATAGATTACCAAAAATCCGAAACTTCCTCTCACCTTCTTACACAATCTGTATTATAACACTATTAGACTGACTGGCTCAATGTTACTGAAACTCTCATCAGCAGTTTTTGGAGTTTGCTCCCTCTTGTAGCTCAATAAACATCTCATAATGTGCCCACTCACCTATCATCCCCCCATCTTCATGGCCTTCCAGATTTCCCATTGTCAGGGCATTGCTATTGGCATTCTTGTCTATTGACAATTTTCTCCAGGATTTTGTTTTTCCTCTTTACCTCTTTAACATTAGCCCAGGCCCAATGCTCATTGCATCTCTATAAATAATCTAGTCTCAATTTGCACCCATTAGTTAACATACTGCAGGTATGATCCCTGTCCCATCCCTCTCTTTAACGTATTCAAAGCCGAATGCCCACTCCACCTCTATAAATACACCTGAACTAATCCTTACCCCATCTCTAAAGCAAATGGTTGTCTCAAACTTCATCCTCCTTCAGAATCCCACACCCCCAGACCAGATAGTAAAATGTACGTTTCATGCTGACAATTGTTGGATTGGGTATAGCAGTTTTTAAAATCCTTATGTATGTTCTGAATGTCAGGAAATATTTTATACTCTGCCATTAACACCTACTCGGGACAATGCTTTGTATCTTCAATTCTATCACTACCATATTCTTTACTTTTTGCTCCATGACAACTTTGTAACTCAATCTCCCCTGCTCTCTAAACTATCCCAAATCTTCTCTGTTTTTCTCCAGCTGCCCCTTCTCACTTTTTCAACTGCAAAAAACCCATCGCCAATCTTCAGTTCTGAAGAAGAGCCATATTGGAGCTGAAGCCTTAACTCTGTTGCTGTCTCCACCAGCAAAACCAAGCCTCCCCCGGCATCACAGTAGAAAATAGCACTACAGCAGGGAGGTCCATTGTTAACTTGTCAGACTACACACTTCAACCAGATAAAATCAAAGTTCTCAGCTGAGGGCTCAATTTCTGTCCCACCACCAAAATGGACCCCATCAGTTTTGCAGCGGACACAGAGGAATTCATCAGGCAAATGAGGCTGTGGGAGTTTTTCCACAAACCCCAAGAGGCCAACAGCGAGCTCAGTGAAACAGCTAATGAACCAGAACAGCTGACAGAGGGATCCGCAGAGCAGCAATCTAAGAGGAAGGAATAACCAATTGGACTCCTCTGCAAGGCCGCTGTCCCCGACTGGACATGTATGCTCAAACCATCAAGATTGCGTTAACACCAGATTCATCAGCCGCACTCACAAGACAGCCCTGAATATCACCAAAGCACAACGCAATGCCATCCATGCTCTCAAGACCAACCGCAATCAAACCAGCAGACAAAGGAGGAGATATTGTCATACTGAACAGGACGGATTACTGTAAAGAAGTTACCAACAACTAAACAATGAGGAACACTACAGACAGTTACCAGTAGATCTGACCAAAGAAACACACTCGTCAACACTCTGATCAAGGCCTTTGATCCGGACCTTCAGAGTACCCTCAGTGCTCTCATTTCACGTACTCCCCGCGTTGGAGAACTCTATGGCCTCCCAAAGATACACAAGGCAAACACACCCGGCCGTCCCACCGTATCGGGCAATGGGACCCTGTGTGAGAATTTCTCCGGCTATTTCGAGGGCATCCCAAAACCCATTGTACAAAGAACCTCCAGCTTTTGTCTTGACACTACGGACTTCCTACGGAAATTCAGCACATATGGAGCAGTTGAACCAGGGACACTCCTTGTCACAATGGATGTCTCGGTGCTCTATACCAATATCCCACACGATGATGGCATTGCTGCAACTGCCTCAGTACTCAATGCCAACAACTGCCAGTTTCCAGATGCAATTTTACAACTCATCCGCTTTATCCTGGACCACAATGTCTTCACCTTCAACAACCAGTTTTTCATCCAGACACTTGGAACAGCCATAAGGACCAAATTCGCACCTCAATATGCCAAATTCTTCATGTACAGGTTCGAACAAGATTTCTTCACTGCACAGGATCTTCAACCGATGCTATACACTAGATACATCAATGATATTTTCTTCCTTTGGACTCATGGTGAACAATCACTGAAACAACTATATGATGATACCAATAAGTTTCACCCCACCATCAGACTCACCATGGACTTTTCTCCAGAATCGGTTGCATTCTTGGATACACGCATCTCCATCAAGGACGGTCACCTCAGCACTTCACTGTACCGCAAGCCCATGGATAACCTCACAATGCTCCACTTCTCCAGCTTTCAAGCCATCCTCTATGGACAAGCCTTCTGTATACACAGAATTTGCTCAGATGAGGAGGATCGTGACAGACACCTCCAGACACTGAAAGATGCCCTCATGAGAACAGGATATGATGCTTGACTCATCAATCGACAGTTCCGGTGCGCCACAGTGAAAAACTGCACCGACCTCCTCAGAAGACAAACACGGGACACAGTGGACAGAGTACTCTTCTTATCCAGTACTCCCCAGAGCGGAGAAGCTATGATATCTTCTCTGGAGTCTTCAACATATCATTGATGAAGATGAACATCTCGCTAGGGCCATCCCCATACCCCCACTTCTTGCCTTCAGATAACCGCACAGCCTTAAAACAGACCATTGTTTGCAGCAAACTACCCAACCTACAGGAGAACAGTGACCACAATACCACACAACCCTGCCACAGCAACCCCTGCAAGACATGCCGGATCATCGACATGGATGACTTCATCACCCGTGAGAATACCCTCCACCAGGTACAGGGTACATACTCTTGCAACTTGGCCAACGTTGTCTACCTAATATGTTGCAAGAAAGGATGTCCCAAAGCATGTTACATTGGGGAGACCATACAGACGCTACGACAGTGAATGAATGAACATCACTCGACAATCACCAGGCAAGACTATTCCCTTTCTGTTGGCGAACACTTCAGCAGTCACGGGCATTCGGCTTCTGACCTTTGGGTAAGCATTCTCCAAGGTGGCCTTCATGACACACAACAGCGCAGAGTCGTTGAGCAGAGACTGATAGCCAAGTTCCACACACGAGGACGTTCTTAACAGGGATCTTGGGTTCATGTCACACTATCTGTAACTCCCATGACTCGCCTGGGTTTGCAAAATCTCACTTCCTGTGCTGTCTGGAGACAATACACATCTCTTTAACCTGTGCTCAGTGCTCCTTCCACTCACATTGTCGGCCACTTTAAGACTTGAATAGCAGGTTAGGTGTAAAGATTGCATTCTAATCAGTAATCTGTAAACGGTCTGTGCTGGTATGTGTACTGTATGAAGCCAGAACTTTTCATTCACCTGACGAAGAGGGGAACCTCGAAAGCTTGTGAGTTTACTATCGAATAAATTGGTTGGACTTAAACCTGGTGTTGTCAGACTTCTCATCTGGTATGACCAGGCCAGACAAATGCTTCATCTCAATGTAAGCCAGTTGGTGGTTTTGTAATGCACTGGAGATGATTGTAAAGCATTTTACTTTGTCTTTTTCATTGCTAAACAGTGACTCAGTGGGTTAGATTTACAACATGCTCCTTCACACACCCCTTAATTAGCACGGAGGGTGACTAAGCAAATAAATATATCCTGACATCCAGCCAACTCTCATGATCCTGCCTCTGCACGAACCAACAGTATCAATCTTGCACTTCTGATCTGAATCTATGACAGCCGATCCATAAAATGACATTTCACAGTGTGGAGACAGCCCATTTGGCCCGACAGTTCTATCCCTGGTATTTGTGGTCCATGCAAGTTTTCTCACACCCATGCTTCCCTAGCTGAAGTTTCTTCATGGTGACTGATCTTCTAAGTCTTTCCAAGGAAGGGAGGGACAAGTATTGGGCAGTTTCTGTAACAGTCAGTCAGCCTGGGTGGCAATTTGGAGCTCTACCCCAGTGCTTTCCTTTTCCACTTGCTTCAGGAAAGGGAAGCTGTGCTGGGATGCAGCTACATGTGGCCTGGTCACTATCCCCAGCTGCCATCTTTGAACCTTGAATGTCAATTGAGAATTTAAATTCTGGTGGGATTGGGCCTGAATCTGTCTTTTTGATTATTGGGGGTGTTGGTGCGATGGAGGAAAGTCAGTGTGTACCTTAAGCATGAATGTGTTATCTTATACTCTACACTAAAATGATGAAACCATGTCCAAATACTTTGTAGCAAGCATCGATCAATGGTGATTGGCCTTCGTAACAGAGTTCTGCACTAGGTAGTACCGCAGAGTGAATAATCGAGAAGCTATTGCTTCACATTTATTGATCTTTGCCATTCTTTCAAAGGCTTACTTCTTGTTAAAACATCTTTGTTTTAAAAGAATTTACTTGAGTAAAAGTTGGAATGAGTTGTCCAAAGACACTGGCTGGAATTTCCCCATGAAGGAGAGGGAAGTCCTGCTGTCAGGAAAAAAAGTGGTTGCTGAACCCACATGGATTGACGACAGGATCTCAGGCTACAGGGTGGTCAATGTCCCGTATATGAGTTCACTGTCCCATGCTCCAGGTTTCATGGTGCTGGGGTAATATTTGTCGTGTAATTTGGATCTTTAAGCGTCACGCATGCAGCACCTAAACGGCAGAGTGGCCCAGTGATCCCTGCCTCACAGCGCCAAGGACTCGTGTTCAATCCCGGCTTGGGTCACTGTCTGTGCCGAGTCTCCATGTCTGTGCACATGTTCTCCCCATGTCTGCGTGGGTTTCCTCTGGGTGCTCCGGTTTCCTCCCACAGTCCAAAAGGCATGCTGGTTAGGTGCATTGCCCATGCTAAATTCTCCCTCAGTGTACCCAAACAGTTGCAAGAGAGTGGCGACAAGAGATGTTCACAATAACTTCATTGCAGTGTTAATGTAAGTCTACCCGTGACACTAATAAATAAACTTTAAAACTTAAAACCCACCCTCCTCTTGTTTACACTCCTTAGCAGGACTGGCAACACCCCTGCTTTCACAGCTCTGACAGAAACATCCCCCCCACCTCTACCCTTAGACTCTCTGCTTCTTCTCAAACCACGCCCCCCAGCTCTGCTCAAACCACTCCCCTACCTCTGCCCAAACCACCCACCCTCGCCTCTGTCTTTGCTCAAACCACCTCTCCCATCCTCCCCACAGCCTCTGCTCTACTCCCATTATAGGGTCTCCTTTAATTTTCTCTGAGATATTATCAGCAAGGGCCAATTAATGGCCAACAACGGGATCACCGTATTACAAGGTGGCAACTCATCTTGCAGAGCTGCTAGCCCAATCAGAGAACTAATAAGACCATTAGATATAGGAATTATAAGCCATTGGGCCCATCGAATCTGCTCTGCCATTCTATCGTGACTGATATGAATCTCATCCCCATTCCCCTATTTTCTCCCCATAACCTTTGATCCTCTTATTGATAAAAAATATACCTATTTCTGTCTTAAGGACACTCAATGACCTGGCCTCCACTTCTTTCTGTGGCAATGAGTTCCACAGCTTCATCGCTCTCAGGCTGAAGAAATTCCTCTTCGTCTCAATTTTAAAGGCACGTCCCTTCACAGGCTTTACAACCTTTGCCAGCGCATCTCCAGGGAAGAGGAGGTGTTTCTCAAAGGCCAGTTCAGCTCCCGTTTGTATTGAGCCAGGAGCAGGCAAGCAGACCACACTGTTGGGAGGATTGAACCCTCCAATAATGGCACTGGAGCCACATTAGCCACCAGGGAGTTGGGAGGTTGGTCACCTATAAGGTCTTTAGAGAAGCCAGAATGAAGAGCCCCCCACACCCTAGGAAGCTGGTGGAATGTATGCCATGGTTTACCTGGCTGTCTCTCCATGAGACATTGGCCCATTCTGACAACAGTGAAATGCCAGCAGGGAGCAGCAGTTAACTGGCTAATTAACTGGCTTGACCGGCCATTCTTCTCCCATTGATAAGCAGCCGAGCTTTCCAACCCTGTGTTGGCAGGAATATGCCTACCTCCTCTCCCAAAGCCTACAGCTACCAATTTTATAAGGCTGCCTGGTTCCTAGCCCATCTCCAGGAGGTTGGTAATATCTAGTAACCTAACTCAATTGATTTTTTTGTTTGTTCATGGGATGAGCATTTATTGCCAATTTTTAATTGCCCTCAAAGGGGCAGGATAAAAGTCAATCATGTTGTACAGTTAATATTTCTGCAACATGTGGCTTTCAAATTGAGGATGGAGTGGGTTTATAAAGGCTGTAATGGCTTTTCCTCAAACAATCAGTAGAGGGCAATCTAGTAATAGCAGAGGAAGGAGTGCAAACTCAAGACAGTCATTTTAATGAAAGTCTCAGCTTTAGCTGTCCTTTGATGCTGGAGAAAAACACTTGTCACATTCAGGATTGATCTGACCACAAAGAGCAAAATAAACAAATAACATGTATCCTAGCCTATAACTACAGGCTTTGCTATTAACAGTGATACTGCAGACATATGAATCAGGAACAGGAGTAGGCCAATCGGCCCCTCATGCCAGTTCTGCTGTTCAATAAAATCATTGCTGATCTGATTGTAACCTCCTGATGATTTTTAAGCCCTTTGTCAGTCAAGAACCTATCTACGTCTGCCTTAAATAGATTCCTAAAATTATGTTAAAACATTCATATATTAATAAACTTGTATTACTTCGACTATCTGCATCTATCTATATTAGCATAATTAATGTAAGAATTGTGACAAAGCATTTCATAAATGCAGCGTAGAGTGTGAGATTATGAAGGGAGACCAAAAGCGTCACAAACAACTAATGAGGGCAATAAAAAGTGGATGCTCAAAATTGTCTACAACATGTTTTGTTCTATTCTCCTTTGGGACATCATTCTGCTTTCTTACCAAAGCAATCCTGTGATCCTTGCGAGCAAGTGTTGGCAATCCAGTTGCCGCAGGAGAATCACAGGTGGGGCCTCTCACCACTGCTGCCTTTCAGCAGGGGCTGTTGGAGTAGAGGCCAGGGCCAAACTTGCTTTTTTTAAATCAACTATAATTTTGTTTGTGGCATTAATGTAGAAAATCATCTCAGTGTGCTTCACACAGAAACCAATGTTGAAGTTTTGTAAGGCAGGTGTTGGAGTGTGATGACTAGGGGAGTTTTGTAATAACTTCATTGCAGTATTAATGTAAGCCTATTGTAACACAAATAAATAAACTTTTTTTTGCAGCACAATCGTGAACTGAGTCTCCCACAATCTAACCTCTGGAGGTCACTCAAACCTCTGCTGTCTGCGCTCCAAAGTGTATCGAGTCCTGTTTGCTCACTGTCGCTCACTAATTGACTATATTAGTCCACAGCTGAATATGCCTCTCTTTAAAAAATTGTATCTCATTTCTAAATCCACCACTCCTTGTTCCCTCACCCCACCTCTGTAATCTCCTCCAGCCTTACCACTCCTTTGAATATGCATGCTCCTTCAATTCTGGCCTCTTGAATATTCCTGATTTTAATTGCGGCATCCTTGGCAGCTATGCTTTCAGCTGCTCTGGAATGGTGATATAGTTCAAAATCAGGATGGTTGTGTGGCTTAGAGGGGAACATGCATCTGTTCCTTCTAGGTGATAGAGTTACTGTATTTGAAGATGTTGTTCAAAGAGCCTTGGTGAGTTGATGCTGTGCGCTTGGTATATGATATCCACTGCTGCCACTGTGTATGATGGGCTACCTTGATTAGCTAATTTGACCTGGATGATATCAAGATTCTTCAGTGCTTTTGGAGCTGCACTCATCCAGGTAAGTAGAAATCATACTCTTGAGTAAGCCTTGTAGATGATGGACAGATTAACCACTGAATTCCTCTGACTTACTCTTCCAGCCATACTTACATGGCTAGTAGAGTTCATTTTCTTATCAGCGCTATGCCCTGAATGTTGATGGTTGTGGATTCAGTGATGGTAATGCCATTGAATATCAAGGGGACACGGTTATATTTTCACTTTTGGAGATGGTCATTGCCTGGAACTTCTGGAGCGCAAATGTTACTTGCCACTTATCATCCCGAGTCTGAATTTGTTCAGATCTTGCTGCATATGGACGTGAACTGTTTCAGTATCTGAGGAGTTACAAAGGGTACTAAATATTGTGCAGTCATCAGCAAACATTCCTGTTTCTGACCTCGTGACGGAAAGAAGATCATTGATGAAATAGCAGAAGATGGTTGGGCCTGGCACACTACCCTTTGTGGCATGTATGACTTCAACAATTGTCACACTCAGTCAAATGCTGGCTTGATATCAAGGACAGTGACTCTCCCTTCACCTCTGGAGTTCAGCTCTTTTGTCCACATTTAGACCAAGGCTGTAATGAGGTTAGGAATGGTTTGGCCTTGGCAGAATTCAAACTGAGCTTGAGAGCAGATTATTGCACAAATTGTCAATGACACATTTCATTATAGACTGATGGGACTAGGTTTTGTCTGTTTTTGTGCAAAGACATACCTGGGCAATTTTCCACATTGCTGGATAGATGCCAGTGTTACAGCTGTATTGGAAGCAGCGTGGCTAAGGGCATGGCTAGTTCTGGAGCATGTCTTCAGTACCACTCCAGGAATCCATTGGATTGCATCGAAATCCATTGCAGTACATTAGAATAACCTAGAGGAAACAAAGTCATGGGTGAGAGTTTCAGTAGAAGTTGAGTTGAGACAGGGCTGAAGTCAAGCAAAGTTACAGATGTGGAAATAGATGGTCTTAGTAATGACATAATGTGTTGGATGCTCCCCTCCCCAGCTCAGGTGTGGCACACTGGACAGGATTTTCTGACCTCACTCGCCCTGAATCCGGAAAATTCCAGCAGGGGTCAACAGATCTTTCCATGGCCTGTCCCTCGCCCACTCCAGTTCCCATGGTGTGGGATGGCAAAATTTACCCACAAATGTGTGGACAGACTGGCTTAATCTAAGACTGTTACCAGGAAGGGTGATGGAGCCACTGGCTAGGAAACCATCTTTTCAGTCTTTCCAATTTTTTATTGGAAGATATTTCTGGATCTTGAATCAGCAGATAAAGAGAAGGCCATAATCAGAGATCATAAGATATAGGAGCATCAAAAGACCATTTGGCCCCTGACACCTGCTCTGCCGTTTGATAACATCATGACTAATCTGATTGTGTTGACTTAAGTTCAATTCCTCGTTGAACCTTGACTCTCCTGTCGATTTAAACATGTCTTTCACAATCTTGAATATATTCAATGATTGAGCCTCCACCACTCTCTGGAGAGGAGAATTATTAAGATTAGTAACCATTTGAGAAAGGCCCCTTATTTTGAAACTGTGTGCCCCAAATTTAGATTCCCCCACAAGGAACAACGTCTTCCTCGCATCCACTCTGTCAAGAATCCCCCCCTTAGAACTTCAAATGTTTCAATATGATCACCTCTTAACTTTCTACACTCCACTTTTCAAACACCACTCAGTTTTCTAAACTCCTCATAGACACAGCTTGCTCAACCTTTCCTCATTCCAGCAATCAGTCTAGTGAACCTTCTCTGAACTGTTATCAATGCCACAAAGGGGTAGCACAGTGACACAGTAGTTAGCAATGCTGCCTCACAGCTCCAGGAACCTGGGTTTGATTCCTCTCTTGGGTCACTGTCTGTGTGGAATTTGTACATTCTCTCCGTGTCTACATGGGCTTCCTCCAGTGCCCTGATTTCCTCCCACAGTCCAAAGATGTGAAGGTTAGGTTGATTGGCCATGCTAAATTGCCCCTCAGTGTCACAGGATGTGTATGTTAGAGGAATTAGCAGGGTAAATATATGAGGTTGCGGTATAGAGCCTGGATGGGATTGTTGTTGGTGTAGACTCAATGAGCTGAATGGCCTCCTTCTGCACTGTAGGGTTTTTATGATTCTAAGTATATTTCTCCCTTCATATGGAAAACAAAATTGTAGACAGCTCTCCAGAGGTGATCTTACCAAAGCAACTACAATCATAGTAATTTTCATTCTTTTACTCTAATCCCCTTGCAAAAAAGACCAATATTCTATTTGGCTTTGTAGTTGCTTACTGTACCTGAATGTTAACTTTATGTTCTAAGTATAATTAGGCCCAATTCCCTCTGAACATCACTATTTATAAACTATCTTGCCTTTCAACATATATTCTGCTTATGTATTCTTATCAGGAGGAGATCTTATGATGCTGTGGATAGCATTCTGCCTCAGAACTACAAGCACTGGGTTTGAATCCCACTCCAGGGCAAGACAGATACTAGTGTGTGCTTAGTCTACCTTATGTGTAACTAGACACAAGAAAGCCTCTCACTAGCAAAGTGAATAACCTCTCATTTCTTCACACTGTGCTGATCTCCACCTTGTTGCCCATTCACTTAACTTGTCCATGTTGCTTCATAGCCTCTTGGTATCCTCCTCATAGCTTACATTCCTACTTTACTTTTTGTCATCAGCAAATGCAGATATATTTTTCTCAGTCTCTTTGTTTAAATCATTAATATAGATTATAAATAACTAAGACTTCAGCACTGATACTCCACAGTTATAGCCTGCCAACATGATCATTTCCTATCGAAACCTATTCTTTGCTTACTCTCTGGCAACCAATCTTCTATTGCTGCTCAATGGGCTGCAAAATCATGACATGGGGCCTCAGCATTACTGGCTGTTACTGTCCCTACAGGTGATTTCTAGAAAGCATTTGGTAAGGTACATATTACAGAAAATAAAAATTCATGGTGTAGGGAGTAATATATATGCATGCATTGAAGGTTGGCTAGCTAACAGGAAACAGGGTTGGCGTAAATATGTCTCTTTCTGATTGGCAAGATGTGGTGAGCGATGTGCCAAAGTGATCTGAGGCCTCAGGTTTCACAATTCAGACAAATGACTTGGATGAAGGGACTGGAGGAACAGCTGCTACATTTGCTGATAACACAAAGATGGATAGGAAAGTAAATTGTGAAAAGAATGCAAGGAGACTACATAAGAAAATAGATAGGTTAAGTGAATGGCAAAAATCTGGCAAATAGAATGTAATGTGGACAAATGTGAATTTGTTTATTTTGGCAGCAAGAAGGAAAAATAAGCTTATTATCTTAATAGTGAGGGATTGCAGAGCTCTAAGGTTCACAGGGATCTGAGTATTCTAGTGCATGAATCACAGGAGGTTAGTATCCAAGTACAGCAAGTAATTAGGAAAGCTAATAGAATGTTATCATCAATTGTGGGGGGAATTGATAACAAATGTAGGGGTGGTTAAGCTTCAATTATACAGGCATTAGTGAGAACACATCTGGAGTATTGTGTATGGTATTGGTCTCCTTCAGGAAAGATGTAAATGCATTAGAAGCAATTCAGAGAAGGTTTATGAGACGAATACCAGGAATGAGCAGGTTGTCTTATGAAGAAATGTTGAAGAAGTTAGTTTTGTGTCTACTGGAGGTTAGAAGAATAAGATGTGTCCTGATCAAAACCCTTAAGATCCTGAGGGGCAATGATGGTGGATATGGAGAGGATGTTTTCTCTTGTTGGAGAACTTAGAACTAGAGGTCACTGTTTAAATATAAAAAATTGCTCATTTAAGATGGATGAGGAATTTATTTTTCTCTCAGAGAGTTGAGTTTCTGGAACTCTGTCCCTCAAAAGGCAGTGGCAGCAGAGTCTTTGGCTGTTTCTTAAGACAGAGCTGGACGGATTCTTGATTAACAAGAGGGTGATTTAAACAAAGAGAGTGGGATTGGCAGAAATCTGGGGTTGAACTTTCAAGCAGATCAGCCATGATCTTACTGAAGGGCAGAACAGATTCGAGGGGCTGAGTGGCCTCCTCCTGCTCCTAATTTATATGGCTATATGTCAGCATTCTGCTGCTTTGTAGTCACAACTATCCTTTCAGCAAATGTATGTTCTTTCAGTTATCTGGACTGATAGAAATGAGACAAACCTAAATAGAAAAGAAACGAGAGATGAGAGTAAAGGTCAGAACAAATTAAGATAAAGATAACATAAAAGGTCACAGGGCAAAATAGTTATGGGACAAAAGTATAAAAATAAAGTGAGAGGAGGACTAACAAAGACAAATTAAATCGCAGTGTACTGAGTATTGAGAATAAAATGGGGGAGCTAGAAGTAATAACTGAAATATTGTTACTCCATCACTGCTGCACAGTGGCACCAGCGTGTACCATCTATAAGCCACAGTGCAGAAACTCACCAAGACTCCATCCAAACCCATGATCACTACCTTCTAGAAAGACAAGGGTAGCAGACTTATAGGAACACTCCGCCTGGAGGTTCCTCTCCCCAGTCACTCACCATCCTGACTTGGAAATACATCGATGATCTTTCACTGTCACTGGGTCAAAATCTTGGGACAGCCTTTCTAACAGCAGTATGGGTGTACCTAAACCATAGGTGCAAGGATTCAAGATGGCAGCTCACCATCACCTTCTCAAGGGCAACTAGAGTTGGGTTCAGCCCAGCATGCTCACACACTCTGGTTGAATAAACACATAATTCTAAAATTGAAACTTAAAAAAAGTCCTAAATACATAGGCTTGCAAAAGGGTAATGCTGAATGGTAGTGCTCTTGTCCCTGAGTCATGGACTCAAGTCCCACTCCAGAGATTTGAGCGGGTGCTATAGATTGGGACTGTGGTGCAATACTGAATGAGTGCTGCACTGTTGAAGGTGCTGTCTTTCAGATGGGACATTAAACTAAGGCTGAAGCTGCCTTTTGAGTGGATTTGAAAGCTTCCCTTGCATTATTTGAACAGAAATGAAGTTCATAATCACGGTATTCCAATCGTTTGTGAAAAATCTTTTGGTTTGATTCTAACACACTTGCTGTTTTTTCCTAAATAAGGTGACTCTTGGTATACATGTTCTTATTTCTGATCATGTTAGCACCTGGGAATAATCTTGCTAATCTTTGGGTGGCATGGTGGCACAGTGCTTAGCATTGCTGCCTCACAGTGCCAGGGACCTACGTTCCAGCCATAGATAACTGCCTGTGTGAAGCTTGCACATTCTTCCCGTGTCTGTCTGGGTTTCCTCTCACAGTCCAAAGATGTGCAGGTTATGTTGATTGACCATGCTGAATTATCTCTTAGTGTTAGGGGGAATTAGCAGGGTAATTAGGACTTGTGAGAAAAGTTATAGTTCTTGAAATAAAAAGGGACAATATCAACAGGGATATGGAATTGGCTGAGCAGAAGTTGAATATTTGTGGATGAAATAAAATTTGGAAGCATAGATCTGTGCGGAGGATATTGGAGAAGTTTGACAGAAGGCAGATAAATTGGTAGAATGGACAGTCATGTGGCAGATGCAGTTCAATGGAGAGAAATGTGATGTGATTAAGTTTAGTAGGAAGAACATAGAGAGACAATGTAAAATAAAAGTTACAAGAATAAATGGCTGCAAGAGCAGAGAAATCTACGTGTGTATATTCAAAAGTTAAGAGTGGTAGGACAGATTGAGATAACAGTTTTTATAATAAAGTATCCAATACCCTGGACTTTATCAATAGGGGCATAGCGTACAATAGCAAGGAGGTCATGTTGAATTCATATGTCATTAATTAGGCGTCAGCTAGACTACTGCATCTCTGGAATGATATTTGTGAATCTTTTCCACACCCTGTCTAATGCCTTCACATCTTTCCTACGTAATACCCAGGGTATTACGTAGGAAAGATGTGAAGGCATTAGACAGGGTGTGGAAAAGATTCACAAATATCATTCCAGAGATGAGAAACTTGAGTACATAGGGAGAAACTGTCCCCACTTGTGAAAGAATTGAGAACGAGCTGGAACAGACTTAAAATAACTGGTACAGGAAGTAAAAGTTAAATAAAGAGAAAATGTTGTCAAGCAGCGAGTGGTCAGGAATGTGCTGCCTGAGGCATGTTCAATTGAAGCATTCAAAAGGAAATTAGACAGTTATCTGAAAAGGAAGGATATTCAGAGTTACAGAGAGAAGGTAGGAGAATGAGTTGCTCATTTGAAGAACTGATGCACTCACCAAATGGCCACTTTCTGCATTGTAAAAGTTTTGTGATTCAATTACTGATTCAATTTATATGAATTCAGAACGACAGGCAACAGAAAATCGTCAATCAGAGAAATGAAAGCAAATCATTGAAATTATACTAAATATTAATATCCAGCAGGGCAGGAATCTAGTAACTTTTTAATATTTGCTTGTGCTTATTAATGTGAAAGACAATAATAGTGGAAAATTTAACCTTCTGCCTCATGTTTTATGTTCAATGGTGGATTTGCATAGTCCTAGGTGCAACATAGTGTGGATCAAAGGTAAATTAAAGCTCCCTTCTTTTGATCCCAAACTCAGGAGAACACTAACACCACCCACACAAGGATTTAATTATTTTTTAGCATACAATTTATCTTTGTGATTTTTTTTTAAGAAATCTTATATTATGTATTTGTCCTTCATTCGACAGTAGCAACATATATAAGTCCAGTCCAGTTACAGCATTATTAACAGTAAGAGGAACCAAGCCAACTCTCAGAATAAACATGCTTCAGTCCTGAATGCTGGGTGATCTGAAACACCGAGGTGGGGAGGATAAAGGCTTACAACAATGGATTGAAACCAAAGCTGATTTATTTCTTATTGATCCAGAATATTAAACTTCATCAACAAATCAGAACCAACAGAATAAATGGACTTCGGTCCTGGATGTGACTAAAAGCAGAATTTTTTCCCTGAGTCACTTGTGATCTTCCTCAGGAATGGTGTCAGTTCAACATCTATTGGTAGCTCATTTCAAATTGTGCTCTGGAGCGCTTGCGTCCTGAGGACTCTCATGCATCAAAGTTGAAATCGTTCAGCCGTCCTGCTGGGTTTCCATCTGTCAGCCTAGAGGAACTGCCAGGCCCTCAACCTAACTGCTGAAACAGGATTGCTGATGGGGAAGGAGTTGGGTTGAGGATTGGAACTCTATACACAAAGATCCTGTGCCCTTTACCTCATGGAATGAGTTGTAACTTTGTCAGTTCAGTGCAATGAGGGAAGAGAGGCACATGCCTCAAAATAGGTCAGAGTGTGTGTGTGTGTGTGTGTGTGTGTGTGTGTGTGTGTGTGTGTGTGTGTACGTTTGTTCATCTGTCTGAGTGGACAGGATTTAATAGGAGAAGACTATATAGATGTGTAGATAAGAAACAACGCAACTACTGAATATACAATAGTTGTTCCATAATCTCCAGAGATTAGGTTACACTCAGGCAGAGACAGTGAGGTGGCTTTTCAATTTGGTGCCCAATGCCCATTTTTATGGATTCAGTTTCAGTGCTCCTGCCATGGTTACTGTTCAGGAAAATAAATATAACTGGATGTAGCAGCTTGAGGATTTCAATGTGAGGATCAGTGCAATTCAATACAGGCAGACAGTTTAACATAGGTTGAAAGTCTATGCAACCAGGCCCAGTACAGCTGACAAAAAAGATTTAAATTAACTTGCTTCTAGCAATGTAAATGGAGTGAATGAGTAATGCTTCAGTCCCAGGAGTAGGGAATCTGGATTACCACATAAATCTAGCCAGCTGCCTTCCTTGTTCACTTGTATTTTACACAGTGAGGAATATCGATGCAACAATATCAAAGATCTGATAATGGTTTACAAACAAACATTAATTTGTTCCTCTTTTAGAAGAGGATCAGTATGTGTGCGTTTAAAACCTTATCTCCTTTTTGAAACCTTCAACACACAGCAATAGTTTTGATCTTGTGTGGTGATGTAAAATGGATGACGGCAAATCAACAGCCTCTTGACATCTTCCCCAATTTATACTTCCAATTGCAGCCACTGAGAACAATGTAAAATGGGCTGCTGATGTTGTGATGGTGTGACATGGATGACAAGCAAAGTCAAAATCACTCCCTGAAATAACTGTGTGGAAACGGATGATGAGTAATCTGACTGTTTGTCTGACATGCAATACAGGGTGAGCAAGAATTTACTCCATCCAAGTGTAAGGAAGACTAAAGCCATTGCCTTCAGTCCCTGCTGTAAACTCTCTTCCTAACCATTAACTCTATTCCGTTCTCTTGTTCACAGCTAAACATGTTGTTTGCAACTTTAGTCTTGTATCTGACTCCAAGAAGAACTTATGATTACATACCCGCATTATCACCATGATCAGCTATTTCCATCTTCATATTATTACTATCTCCAGCCCTTTCTCAGTTCATCTGGTAATGTAACCTTCTTTTATGCCTCTGTTACCTCCAACTTGGCTATTTTAACACACACCTGGCTGGTCTCCCATTGTTCTCCCTCCTTAAACTTGAGATCATCCAAAGATCTGCTATCCATGTCCTAATTTGCACCAAGTCCCAATTACCCATTGCTTGATGTTCACTGGCGACTGATTAAAATCCCTCCATGAACTTGCTCCTCCCTATCTCTGCAATCCCCCCTGCCCCAACAACATTTTGTGATATTTGTATTTCTCCACAGTTTTAATCACACTATCACAGATGGGCAGACTTTGTCACTAGTTCTAAACTCAACCTCCTTCCCAAACCTCTCTGTCTCACTCTCCTTCTTTAGGATGCTCATAAAAATCTGCCTCTTTGACCCAGTTTCTGGTTATTTGAGTTGATCATGTAGCTTGAATTCCTTACACTTGCTTACCAAAATAAATATTCTATGGAAAGATTGAGACTAGGGTGCACTCTGATGGTGGTCAAAGGAAGCACTACAAAGGAGATTTTGCTTAGGATTTTGACATTGACTTTGCGTCCTGGGAGCAGCTTGTCCAGAATCACTGTATCTAGTGCAACCAAATAAAAGAGGTGTGGCTTCTTTTGAAAGCAAGTTCATATCAACGGCAGGAAGAAAACATGAGAAGAAGAAATCCAAAACTCTATCATCTGCGGTATCTTATGCTATTTACTACAGTGTCTCCTGGGTGCAAATCAACATTAGCAGTCACCTACAGAACACAACCAAACACCAAGATGATGAACATGAACATCTTTGCTTCGAAGGACAAACAAGGCAAGGGTAATCTGCCCTAATGTCTTTTTATGTGGTTTTGTGTCAAATACTGTTTGATAACATTTCCTGTGACCGTGGAATGTTTTGTCACGTTGAAGTGTTATATAAATTCAAATGTTGTTGCTGAATTTCCTGTACGACACTGATCTGATATTATAACAGAAATCTTAATCCATTGATCAAATTAAGATTTGTCTGTTATTATCATTACTTATAATTTCTTGCTTATGTCTGAATCCTTTCAAAAATGATTTTTTGTTTAAACATTGAAACTCATCTTAAAACCTTGCAACTATTTTAGTTTTTATGTTCTCCTCTGGCCTTTGCAGTCTCTCATGTTCTTGTTGATCATTGATTTCACTCTTCATGCACATTCCCTATGGATCTGGACATTGTTGGCTTTCTCTCCAGTTACTGCACGAAGGATCTCCCACACATATGTATTAAAAATAGCTTTCAAAGTTACAAGACACTCTTACCCAATTTACTCAGAAACAAGCCAATTCTCCACACCAGAACACTGCACTGTAGTTGTATCCTAAAGACAGAAATGTTATATAGTTTGTAAGTTCAAAAGAACTAATTCTGCTTCAATTCCACCTGCTATTTTCTTTCAAGGTCTTGTAATTTCTGGTAATAACATAGCTCAAATAAAATCAATTGGTGTATCCTCTTTCACTCAGACAAGTGGCTATAACTAAAATAAAATGCATGACAACAGCCATGCACATTCCAGAAAATAATATGTATAATTAATATGTATAAATAAGTTCTTAGAATTCACATACTAAATAATCATGATCTGATTGTCTCATACACCATCAGCCAATCTTAAAATGTTCTATCTCCAAATTCACACACAACCAACAGAGGAGGATTGGTTTTTATAGGTTCCAAACCTGCTCTACAACCAATTGGAATGATTCTTTCAGCTTTCAGATCTGTTCGCTAACTGATTTGATTGGCCAATATCAATAACCTACAGATCGAGCTAAATATTAGCATGCTGACTTGTGACTAGACTGCACACAAGGACATGATACGAATATTGGGCACAAGCATCTTCTGAGATGGTTAGTTAAATATTTGGAGATCCTCAATTTTATAAATAGAATCATAGAGTACAAAAGCCAGAAAGATATTTCAGACAGTCCCAGTTGAGTATTGTGTCCAATTTACATGAAAGCTTTGACAAAGGTCGAGGAGAGATTTACGAGAATGAGAACTGACTGAAGGAATACAGTTAAATGGAGATATTGGAGAAGTTGAGGTTGTTCTGCTTGGCAGGGAAAGCTCAGATGAGATTTGAAGAATTTAATTTTTAAAATTCTTTCATGGGATGTGAGCATTGTAAGGCCAACATTTATTGCCCATTCCTAATTGCCATTGAATTGAGTGGCTTATTGAACCACTTCAGAGGGCAGTTAAGAATCTATCACATTGCTGTGACTCTGGAGTCACATGTAGGCCAAACCATATAAGGATAATAGCTTTCCTACCCTAAGGATATGAGTGAACCAGATGGCTTTTGATAAATCAATTTTAATAGATGCAGAATGGTAGTTTCATGGTTACCATGACTAATACTAGCTTTGTAATTCCAGATTTAACTGAGCTTAAACCGCTAGGATTTGAACCCATGTCCCCACATTATCAGCCTGGGCCTCTAGATCACTAGTCTGGTGATGTTACCACTATGTCACCATCTTCACTCACTGCATGATTTAGTTAAAATAAGAAAAGAGCAAATGTTCCCAATGACTGATGAGTTGAGAATGAGTGGGAACATATTTAAGGTAGTTGGCAAAATGGGCAGTTGTAGCCTAAGGAAAAATCTTTGAGTGCAATGAGTGGTTAAGATTTGGAATGCATTGCCTGAAAGAATGATGAAAGCGGATTGAATAGCTGCCTTCACAATGAAATTGGATAAATAATGGAAGGAGAAAAATTTAAGGGACAAGGGGAAAAGAGCTGGGGAGTTTTAAAAATTATTTTATGGGACGTGGGTGTCACTGGCTAGGCCAGCATTTATTGTCTATCCGTAAGTGTCCTTGAAAAGGTGATGGTGAATCCATTGAATTGTATTTCAAAAGAGGGGCATGGTAGAGGTTATAACAGTGGTTAGTATTACAGTCTCACAGCGCCAGGGACCTGGATTCAATTCCCGGCTTGAGTCACTGTCCGCATGGAGCTTGCATAACTTCCTGTGTGTATATAGGTTTCCTCTGGGTGTTCTGGTGTCCTCCCACAGTCCAAAGATTTGCGAGTTAGATGGATTAGCCCTGATAAATTGTCCATTAATGTCAGGGGAGTGGCAGGGTAAATATATGTGGTTATAAGAATAAGGCCTAGGTGGGATTGTTGTCAGTACAGGCTCAATGGGCCAAATGGCCTCCTCCTGTACTGTAGGGATTTTGTGACTTTAAGAGCTGGCACAGAGCTGGGCCTATAGGCCTCTTTCTATGCTGTAGTTCTTTATCATTTTCAGGCAGAATAGTTTTCAATTTTCCACCCAGTTGCAGCACAATCCCAATGTGAATCAACGGCCCATTACAGAAAATGCCTGAGATTTAATCTCTGTGACTCTAAAATCAGACTCTTTTGATTTAAAAGCTTAATGATCTGTAACTCCAGTATTGCTTGCAGGTCACAAGTTGACAACTACCTCCAAAGTTTCAAAATAACTTCTTGGGAATGATTGCTAACAGTTTTCAATGGTAATTTTGCTTTCATTACAAGTAACTCCTCACCTGAATTAAGGTGTTCCAGCAACTACTATTCTAAACTGTACTATAGGCAATAACAAAAGATATCCATTGTAGTGCACATGCTTTACTAAAATAGACCTTGGTTCAAAGGGTTCACAAGAGGAACAGATAAGGAGAGTTTCTAATGTTAAGTTGTTTCAACTACAGACGTCAAACTTTAAATGTAATGTCATTTTTTATTCATTTGCTTATATGTGTGTACTCAATGTCTCAGCATCTAAATTTACTCTGTTAGTAATGATATAGTTAAATAATTGATTTGTTTATTTAGTACACCTCCCCCTGGTCTGAAATGGTATCTTTGTTCAGCTTTTGAATTCCTGAGACTTAGAAATATGAGAGCAATGAGATCACAGTTTTAGTAGGTGCACAATAGCAGATGGGCTGAGCTAATGTCAACTTGATTTGTCGCCC
Source organism: Sphyrna mokarran (assembly GCA_024679065.1). Classification (NCBI taxonomy): domain Eukaryota; kingdom Metazoa; phylum Chordata; class Chondrichthyes; order Carcharhiniformes; family Carcharhinidae; genus Sphyrna; species Sphyrna mokarran. The sequence goes on from JAGIQG010000004.1 coordinate 49,707,664, forward strand.
TGTTCTTCTGTGATCATCAATCGTCACATAAAAGGAAAGGTTTGCAACGTTCTTCAAGCAACTCCTCCTCAGTGGTTGCAGCATAACACGCGATTAGGGTAACGACTACGATAGCTTGTGGTACCTCATCTGAGAGCTGACCACTACACACAAATCGAGGGAAAGATGGCCACATTTATTCAAGTAAGTAGATACTTATTTAGGGAGACAATAGTTAAATGTCAGTCTATCTTTGATTTTCTATTTATGACTCATGCTTTAGTCAACAATCTGCTTAATTTATTGTGTCAGAGAATCTTGGTAATGATATTCCAGCTGAGCTGCCATAAATATCTTATCTACTTTGGTGCAATTTAAAACGTTCATTGCAAACATGATGTTATCCAGTTAACAAGACTCTGGTGTTCATTATAACTTCTCTTTCTCCGACAATTTTTCTCCCTTTGTAGGTATTGATCGCTAGTCCCTTAGCCATTTATTTGGGTTGAGATGGTGAATATTGGCAGGCTATTCAATATGCTAGCAGTGAGGAGAACATCACAGCGAAGCCCGTGCCTGTCCTCACCTGATGTCAACAAGTGTTTCTCAGAGGGGTCAATTCCTCATTTACCCCTCCCTAAAGGCAGATACATTATACCCTATTGTGGTATGCCTATGACTATCCAGTAGCAATAAACTAACACAACATTGTCTGTGCATTGAATAGAGGGTCTTCCTGACCGCTGCTCATGGTGTCTATTGGTTGAGGTGATGAGAGAGCATCATCTGAATTTTGCTTTGTCATATTTTTCAATTACTTAAAACAGCTAATTTTAACAGAACTAAGCTTGTTTTTTCTAATGCAGATCAGAAAATAGAAAGCAAGTTGGGTGACTTTTTAACTTCCAAGAAATTAATCCTATTTTTAAGTGAAGAGAAACCTATAAAGGTGATTTTATCTGGCTGGTCATTCACTTTCCCATTTAAACAAAAAAAAACAGGTATACATGGTTGAAAGAATCCAGAAATAACTTCATTAATAATCTTCAAAAGAACATTGGTTGGATACTTGAAAGTAAAAATTTTGCAGAGTCATATGAGAGTAAAGAGCCACCACAGATACAGTGGGCCAAATGGCCTCATTCTGTGCTCTAAGAGCTTATGATTCTCTGCTATTCCCTATGATTTTGTTCATTGACATTTGTCACCATCAGAAGATAAGATGATATTTATCAGAATTGAAGAGAGCAAATAGTCTGTTTTAGAATTATATTCATTCTTGTCATTCTGCCATCGACATGGTAACATTTAATTTCTGTTCCTTCTGCATGCAACCTAAGTTAGGTTTTAATTTTTAATCACCTCCTGCTAGGCCAAGTGTCCCTTGATTTCAAGAGTTGGTCTGCCCAAAACTGTGCCAGAAAAGCGTAAGCTTGGCAATAATTGCAGAGGATTCACTTTCCAATTTTCACTCATCCTTCATGAGTGTATTTTGCCTTTTCTCAGCTTGTGCAGCTCAGCTTGGCAACTCAACTTAGTGAGAGATACAAGTGACGAACTTTGCTACTCTTCATCTACAAGCATAAATGGTGCTCCGTAGCTCAGAACTTTTTGCACATTTTAATTCAAGTGTGTATGATATTGACGTATATACATCTTTGTCAATAGCATTAAAATCTCATAATTATTATCTGGCCATGTGCTGGCTTGAGCTAACATTAAAAATTTCTCAGTAACATTGATGTGAATGTTAATGTGTTTGCTTTGCAGTATGCCTCATGCTGCAACAACAGCAGAGCTCTCCAGCTGCTGGGAATAGGAAGGAACAACTGCCTCTCCATCTTCTCCTACCCTCCATACATCACATGCCCACGTCAACCACTGCCTTATAAAGGGCCAGAAATAACGATGCGTCACATCAGTCAAGTGATTCGTTGCCTACGTCAGTTGAGGGCTCGGGATGGGAGAGAGGTACAGATCTCCAATACTACCAGGTAATTGATATTTCCCTTAGGGGCAGTGAAAGATCACTAACATACAGTAGAGAATGGACAGGAAGTTGGACGAGTTAAGCTCTTGGTAAAATACAAACATAGGTAACACCATAATGAGTCAATGACACTAAATCCAATAGCATATTAGCAGTTAGCTGAACCTTACATTTAAAACAGTTCCTTTAACACACCTTAAAGTGTTTTAGAATAAGTGACAGAGGAGATATCAAGAAAGATGGATGAAAGCTTGGTTTAAGAGGTAAATTTTAAAGAAGGTGATGGAGATGACGAATTGGAGAGGCTTAGGGAAATAATTACAGAGCTTAAGGTCCAGACAGCCAAAAAATGAACACCAAAGATGGAGCAAAGGAAACTGGGGATATGTAAGAGACCCAAATTGCAAGAATGCAGAGTTGTGGTTGTGCTGGCAGGCTAGAGGATGTTACAGGCAGGGAGGACACCATGGGTGGATTTATTCACAAGGATGAGAATTTTATATGAGGCATTGGTGCACTTGGAACTGAGATATATTAAAAACCTGTATTTACAGCCGAGGTACAATATTGCAGAAGGTAATACCCACCTAGATACTGGAAAATCATGGACTGAAATACTCACGCAGCGCCAGTCCATGACATTGTTCATTACAGTGAAGAGCTTGTGGAATTGATTTGAAACTGGTTTGAAATCATGTCCCTCTAATCGTAATGGAGCTGTTCCAGGGTGCACTAGTGTGCACTTAGTTATTTCACATTGACAGTAACTCCAACTGTCAGTGTTAAATTAACAATCAGAAATCCCAGCCTAGGCACTCCAGGCAGTAATAAAACTTTAGATGTTAGCTAAAAACATTGTATTTCCTTTAAGGCATGGGGGGATATTTTGAATTAAATTCCAATACATGTGGTATGGCTAGTTCTCCTATGGTTCAATGAGCAGGATAATCGTAGATTTAATATCTCATCTATGCTGATTAGGTATTGGTTCCTAACTGTTGCAGTTGGCCTCAGTATTTCCACTGAAAGCTTAAATAGTTTCCATTCCTGAGCACTGTCAGGAGATCAGAGGGTCTTGGACTCAAGTTCCAAAGATGCCTCCTCTACCCCAAACCCTTCATTGAAAAGCTTTCCAATTCACACTAGCAAAGTTTCTACATCTATAATGATTGATTGGGTAAGGCACTAATAGCCAGTACTCTCGGAACTATGTCAACATCACCTACCTGGTATTAATCTAGTAAACCTTCTCTGAACTTTTTAGACCACATTTACATCTTCTCTTAAATAAGGTGACTGGTATGACTGGTACTGTACTCAATCCTCCAGATGTGGTCTCATTAATGCCCTGTTTAATTGAGGTATAATCCCCTAGTTCTGTAATCAACTCCTCTCACAATAAATAATAACATTCTATTGCTTTCCTAATTACTTGCTCTGTTTGTATATTAGCCTTTTGTGATTCATGCACTAGGACACCCAGATTCCTCTGTACCTCACAGTTCTACAATCTCTCACAATTTAAATAATAAGCTTTTTTATTCTTCCTGCCAAAACTTACAATTTCACATTTGCCCCCATTATACTTCATTTGCCAGATTTTTGCTCAAACACTGAACCAAACTCTGCCCTTTTGTTGCCTCCATATGTACTCTTCACAATTTACTTTCCAACCTATATTTGTGTTGTCAGCAAATTTAGCAACCACACCTTCAATCCCTACATTCAAGTCATTTCTATAAATTGTTAGAACTTGAAGCTCCTGCACTGATCTCTGTGGCACACTATGCACACATCCTGCCAACCAGAAAAATACCCATTTACGCCAGCTGTTTCCTGCCAGTTGGCCAATCTTCAATTGATCCCAATATGTTAGCCCCTTACACCATGAGCTTTTGTTTTACTTAATAATCTTTGCTAGCACGAGGGGACACAACTTTAAATTAAGGGGTATGAGTTATAGGACGGATATCAGAGGTAGGTTCTTTACTCAAAGAGTGATTAGGGAGTGGAATGCCCTGCCTGCAGCTGTTGTAGATGCGCCAAGTTTGGTGGCGTTTAAGAGGTTAGTTGATAAGTATATGGATGAGAAGGGAATGGTTTAGTTTGGAGGGGCATTGCTTTTTATTTTGGTCGGCACAACATCGAAGGCCGAAGGGCCTGTTCTGTGCTGTATTGTTCTATGTTCTATGTTCTATGATATGACACTTTATCAAATTCCTTCTGGAAATCTAAATGCAATACCTCCACTGGTTCCCCTTTATCCACAGCACATGTGACTCCTTCAGCTTGATGTTAAAACTGGCAATGAATGCTTGCTTTCATAGTTATTATTGGGAACTTTAGATGGACAAGAATCCTCTTCAAGATGATAGGTGTTTAAGAAACGTGGACTTCAGGAAAGAAGGTTCCTTCACAAACCAATCCTATCTTAAAATCATCCACAATATAATGAAATGTGAGAGATATACGTTCAACAATCTTCCTGAGGAAGCAGCATGTGACAGATTTTTTGATGTGTTCGTATCTTCCAGATCTTCCATTGAGGGTTCACAGGCTGCCCCGAGCCATTCTGTCCGAAGTAAGGACAAACGATATGTCTCCTGTTTCAGAAAACACCGCAATATCAAACTGGTTGGATGAAACATGGAGGTAGACAACTCTCCAGTCAGACCCCCATGCAGGGAGGAACCACTGGGAGTTGTACTGTGCTCTTCATGCTTGCTATCATTGCCCAGCAACCATATCAAGATGAGTAGTTGGCTTTCTTGGAAGATGCAACAGATGAGCCTTAGAGCTGACGGATTTTCTGGTGTGTTTCTGTGTTGATGTGCCGTGAATTTTCATTGTAGGTAGCACAATTTAAAACCTTATCCAAGACAGTTCTTGAGACTTCTGGGTTGACTCTGTGACCTGCCCCTCAGACACTGAAAGCAACATTTTTATTGGAATTAAATGAGTCAAATATCAGACTGGAGTTATATTGCTCTCTTTGCAAACTCAGGAGGGTTCAAATCTTGGGGCTTTAGTTGTCTTGTTTAGTCACACTGACAATTTTCATTGCACTTAAAAGATTTTTGTAGCAATTTAAAAACAGTGTATAACTCTAGCCTTAATAATCATGCTGCAATTTCTATCTGACAGTAGTTGTATTGAACGCCTCAGTGCTAAGAATGAAATGAGTCTGCCATCCATCTGGAATCTTAATCTCCTTGATAGAAATATACAGCATTTCCACTCTGAAACACTTTTCTTTTTCCTGCTTCGTTAGTCTTTAATTAGAATTTTTACCCAGTGTATTTGCTTCTTAATTGCATTACTGATATTTGTAAATTTTTAGGAGACTGATAGCTGAAGATTACACATGATTTAACAGCATCATAAACTGACCTTCCACATTTTAATAAAAATTGATATGTAATTTTAGTGTTGTAACAGAACATGTCTAATAGCTGTGAAAATAATAATAAAGGGCTGTGCTCAAAGTGGCTGAAATGTTATATATATTTATACCTTACATAGAGATATTTTTACAATGGGGTAAAAAAAACTTTGTAATTTAAGCAACCATGTTGTCAATTACATGCATAAGAAGCTGGGGGTGTTTTGACAACTCCTCACAATCTGCTCATTAAAAGATTTTTAGCTCCAATAAATTGGCTGATGATATGATTTCTCATTGATGTGGTGTACTATCGGTTTAACTCTAACTTTAGGTGATTTATTATTTTTTATGGAAAGGAATCTTCCCTAGCCAAGTGTTTTGGAGCACACTCAATTGAAGATATTCTTTCTTCATAATGTGCCTTTTCAGATACAGAATCACAGAATCCTTGCAACGCAGGAGAAGGCTATTCAGCCCATTGAATCTGCACCAATCAGAGTCCCACTCAGGCTCCATCCCCATCATCTCATGCATTCACCCTGACACTAAGGGACAATTTACCATGGCCAATGCACCTAACACTCACATCTTTGGATTATGGGAGGAAATCGAAGTACCTGAAGGAAACCCATACAGACTGAGGGAGACTGTGCAAAATCCACAAAGACAGTCGCTCAAGTCAGGAATCGAATCTGGGTCCTTGGTGTTGTGAGGCTAACCACTGTGCCACTGTGCAGTCTTCTAAATGTCTCCAAGACTTTCTACCCAATGTAATCACTGATATGATTTATTAATGTCACATGAATCAGTATACAATGAAGAGTATTGTTTCTTGTGTTGTATACAGACAAAGCATACCTTACATAGGGAAGGAAAGGAGAATGTGCAGAATGTAATATCGTAGTCATAGCTAGGATGTAGAGAAAGATTGACTTAATGTGAGATAGGTCCATTCAAAAGTCTGATGGCAGCAGGGAAAAAGCTGCTCTTGAATTGGTTGGTAAGTCATCTAAGACTTCTGTATCTTTTTCCTGAGGGAAGAGAATGGAAGAGAGTACGTCCGGGGTGCATGGTGTTCTTAATTATGCTGTTTGCTTTCCCAAGGCAGCAGGAAGTATGGACAGTATCAATGGATAGGAGGCTGGTTTGAGTGATGGACTGGGCTTCATTTATTACGCTTTGTAGTTTCTTGTGATCTTGGAGCAGAAGCCATACCAAACAGCTAATGTTACTAGTGGACAGTTAAGTCACAGATGGACCTTGGCTCAATAGACCTTGGCTTCTTTTTTGTGTAGCAACATAGATGAACAGTCATGGGACTTAAGTTTGAACAAAAAAAATTATTAAAGACGAAGAAATGTACTATAATACAATATTCCTATATCTTCACAGATGTACACAGATTAAGGATAACATAAGTTACAAAATGTATCTTACACCATAAGGTTCTCAGTACATTTGAGAGTATCCTCATGCTTCACGTCGTTAGTGTACGCTTGACCTGGACCATTTGATGGACAACACGACAGCTCAGTGACTATCGCTGTGCTGTGCAGATACATGGATTTGGGCCTGTGTCTGTCGGAGTTTGCGCATTCTCCCATGCTTGCGTGGGTTTTCTCCGGGTGCTCCGGTTTCCTCCCAAAGATGTGCTCTTAGGCTAATTGGCAAAACAAATTCTCCCTAAATTGTCTCAAATTTGGTTTTTAATCCATAGATCTATAAACATGGACAGGGATTGTGGGTAAAGGTGGGAACATCGGGGTGGCGGCGCAGGCTCGTTGGGCCGAAGGGCCTGTTTCCCGTGCTGTTTTGTTCTTTGTTCTACATACACAGCTCCTATAAACCAACAGTGGTGAGACCCATCACACTCTGAAACCCAGAAGCAAACTCCACCCGATACAACCTCTGTGGATTTCTTATCAAATCCCCACAGGTGTTTGTCACACTATGAATTAATTCATTTCACTGATCTCTGACTTCCGTGCAAATGTTTCCAAACTCCACTTTTTAAAAACATGCCTTAGAATCTTCTCCCAAATAACGCTATCTCTTGGATGCCTTTCCTAAAGACTCACTTGCAGGATTTCAATCTCTGCTTTTAATATCTCTCTGCCTTGGGTTGCTATGTGTATTCAAGCTTCCAGGTACCCAGACACAAAAATAGAACAGCAGTGCTGGACAGGCATTAAGGTGTCATCAATCTTAGGATTATTTCAGCTCTCTGACTTCTCACCAGCTGACTTCATCAGGTCTGCACCTTTTAGTTCTGTCTTTAACTGGGAGCATCACTGTGCCCCTTTCTTTAACTTCAGTACCTTGTTCAGGTTCCAGTTCTTTGTCCCTTTGACTTCAGTCTTCCTAGGATTTCTCTTTCATTTCTTGGTTTCTAGAACTATTTGTTCTTTTGCTTTTGGAACTTGCTTTCTGTCCCTTACTCCTGTCTCTCTGGTGGCAGTTTCTGTGAGAGCTTCTCAAGTACCTGTTGCAACTGAACCACAGTGCTTGTGCTTTTTAATGACCCTAGTTGCTAAGCAACTGCCCAGTCATTTCACATTATAAATCTTTAAATGCAATGCAGGCACAGTTTAAAGTGAAACCAAAATCCTCAGACATGCAGGCACCTTTGCTTAACATGAAGATAACTAAAGTTTTAACCATTTCTTACATAGAAGTACAAAATTATTTAAAGCTATACCTTGTTTCTAATGCATTCAAATACAAATATAATCACTTAAAACCGCACAATATACTTAAACATTGGAATGTCAACTTGGATTGTATGGTCAAGTTTCTAAGAATGAATTTGAATTCACAATTGTAACCATTATTTATTCTTCTCACTGCTATTCAGGAGAATAAGTTGAGAGATAATATTACAGCAGCTTCTGATTCTATTTATGAATGTGGACAATAAGTACTGGTGGAAAAATTTCAGTGGACTGGACATTGTGCCTGCATGGCTGAAAAGTATCGCCCCGCCAGGCCTGTTTTCTCAGCTATTAAATGATCAGCATTGCAGGGAGGACAAAGAAAGCACTTCAAACACTTCTCCTGGAAATACATCAGCATTGACAATGTGGGGATGGGTGGGATTGTGGTCAGTGCAGGCTCAATAGCCAAGTGGTCTCTTTCTGCACTGTAGGGATTCTATGATTAGTGACTGAAAGGAGCTGGCTACCAATCTTTCAAAATGGCAACAGCTTGTCCATCAAGCAACATCATGCTATGAGTCACAACATCTCAATGATGAAGCAGAGTGGGTACAGAGAAGAAATAGGAAGCAAACCCTGTACTCTGGATCCCAAGAATCTCTTGGGATATCATACCCAATGTGGATCAAGGATTGGCCTGTTCAGCCACATGAAGACTAGTAGCAGAAACTTGTGACACTGAGTAGATAAAGACGAAACATTCCAGGTTATGTTTTAATTTCTCCACAGACACTATCTGACTTGCTGAGTACTTCCAGCATTTTCTGCTTTTATTTCTGGAACTTTCGTGATCTGTTTGATCACTCTGATAAGTCTAATCAGGTTCACTTGATTCCTCTTTGGTCTTTCTGACTCAAATAGAACTCTTACATTGCCTGCATTATGAAAACCATCTCCATGAACCTTGCTTTTGCTTTCTACACAAACATATCTTTCCTTAACAACTTAACTCTCAGGACTTGAATGCTGCTCCTGTATCCAGTGAAGTTTTTCAGACATCCTTTCATCATCCTCAGTCAGAATCCAAGGGGAAAGCCTACCAGCTGACAGGAGACTGAAATCTCCAGCAGTTTCTTAGCCTGAAATGTCAGGAGCAATATCGAGTTTCTAGGAATCCCAGAATGAATGGTTACCTTTAGTGTCAGGACAATAATTTGGTGGAATGGTTTGCCTGCTCATTGACTGTAATGGAATGAAAACTGAATAACTTCTACAGAAGGAGGACTTGCTCTTCATCCCGCAAAAGTACTGCCAGGGTGAAGATAGACATTAATCCCTCTGTCTTCTTTTACAATTTATAGATAAAATCCATTTGTTTAAAATAAGTGCATGATTCCTATGTACAAAACACAGTCCAAACAAAATGCTCTTTTAAACTATAAGAAGTCCCACAACACCAGGTTAAAGCCCAACAGATTTTATTTAGAATCACGAGCTTTCGGAGTGCTGCACCTTCATTAGGCTTGTTGGGCTTTAACCTGGTGTTGTGAGACTTCTGACTGTGCCCACCCCAGTTCAACACCGACATCTCCACTGCATTCTTTTAAACTGGTCAATTCATTAAGTTTGCTCTTTCTTCAGGGGAATGTCAAATTTTAATGTTTGAATAAAATATTATTGAGAGTAATAATATTTTCAACATTGAAAAGTCACTGAACATACAGTATTAGTATTTACACAGATGACTCTGTGGCACCATAGTGATGCACTGCATGCATTTTCTCACTTGGAAAACTTAATCTTACCTCCCCCTTCCCGCCCCCTGACGGTAAAGATGTCAAGCCTTCATAGGAGAGCTAGGTAAATACCAGAGAGAGAAAGAAAGCGTAGGAACATAGCTCTCTTCTCGCTCTCTCTCCATCCAGGCGAACTCATCCAAAACTCTGCTGCCTGCAATCTAAATCACAGTGTGTCACATTTACCCATCATTCCTGTACTCGCTGATCTACATTGGCTTCCAGGTCAGAAATGTCTCAATTTTAAAATTTCATTATTGGTTTTAGATCCCTCTCTATCCCTGTACCCTCCTCCAGCCATATAAATCTATGGGATCTTGGCACTGCTTCAATCCTGGCTCTTTACACCCATTTTAATTGCTGCATTATCAGCGGCCATCTTTTCAGCTGCCTTGACTGAATCTCTGGAATTACCTCTTTAAATTGCTCCATCTCATGATCTCTCTTTCCTAAATGTAGACAAACGCTTCTTACAACCTACCCGTTTGTCTAAGCTGCTGACTATCTGTCTCAATATCTCCTTATGTGACTTGGTGCAAAATTTTTTTTAATAACATACCTGTGAAGTGTGATACTTTTTATTATGTTAAAGAGGCTAGATCAACTTTAAGGAATATTTTACCAATGATGTTCTAAAATGCTGCCTCATTACACTGGCTCTGAGCAGATTTAACTTTCAGTGATATGGGCAGGAGGAAATTCTCCCAGCCTGCGGTGCTGGAGAGGTAAGGACACTTGCGATTGGAGCTGGGCATTGGAATGTTGGGAGTTAGTCAAGACAGGGCGGCAGGGAGTTGGGAAAATTGGGGAGATTCGGGCTGTGGGAGTTGGAGGGGAAAAGGTGTGAAGAGATCATGGCAGGCCGGCGAGGAATGGGGGGGCGGGGTGATAAATACTCAAGGCTGGTCTGAACATGTTCAGGGGGCCTGTGGTCAGGCACTGGCAGAGTCAGATGGTGAGCGATGAAGGGATCGAGGGCCTGGCCAGCAGTGCAGGGTTACTGCACACACGCTGATCTCGGCACAGACAGATCGGCGCATGTGCTGTGGCCCACTCAGCACTGTGCTGCCGGTCCTCCAACAAGAATAGGCCCTGTTCCCTGATTTTTAGCATGATTCACACTACTGCACTGTGCAGTGCTCGGAGTGTGAGAGATTCATTTTGAAACATCAGCTGGGAAAAAACAGCATGAATTACTCCAGTTTTTACACAAATTCAACACACAGAATTTTTTTGGGAGAATTGGTCTGGGGAATTTGCATCTGAATCACCTCCTGCCTCCAACACATTTTCTCCACCACTGCTGGCAGAATCAAAAAACAGAATTATAGAATCTCTACAATCCAGAGGAGATCATTCATCCCACCAAACCTGCACTGACAACAATCCCATTCAGAGCCACATATTTACCTTGCAAATCTCTGGTACCAAGGGGAAATTTGGCATGGCCAATCCACCTAACCTGCACATCTTTGGACTGTGGGAGGAAACTGGAGCAACACGCAGACACGGGGAAAACATGCAAACTTCACACAGTCACCTGAGGCTGGAATTGAACCTGGATCCTTGGAGCTGTGAGACAGCAGTGCTAAGTATCTTGGCGCCTGACAGGTTTTAATTACCTCAGGCCTGTCCTGGAACAACCCTCCCCAAATCCATCCATCTCCCTATTGCTCTGTCCTCTTTAAACCTCAAAGCCTATTTCTTTTATTCTCTCCCTTTTGGCTTGGCACCCAGTCCTTTACTACTGTAAATACAAGTCTTTCTTTCTTTCTGTTTATTGTAAGCAGACACACAATAGCATTTGACAAATGCAAGTCATTGTGAAGTAGCTCAAGCCAAGGGAATGTTTAAGCCTTAAATATGCCACCAAAAAAATTAATAAAACCAATATTACATATATGCATCAAGCAATAATTATTCACCTATTCACCTTATTGCAATTGGAATTTGTATTTCCTCCCATTGCTCAGGTTCCCATGTGATCTAGTATAAAAAGACAGAAAAGCAAGTAGTGAAGAGGGAATACTAGTTTGCAGCACAATGTAACCAGAAGCTCCGACAGGATCAGTGGAATGGATTTTGCAGAAGTAGCAGGCATCACTATTTAGTAACCAAGAAAGTAAGCACTCTCTCAATGATAAAAATCATTCACGATTCTCACTTTACCAGCTAACCAAGGAGCACACCAGATACACGTACACATTTTGTCTGAACTTGAGTACAGTGATCTCATGCTCAACAGTGTGTATTACGCATTTTTATTTACTGATCATACAGTTAGCCAGTTGTAGCTAATAGCTAATGTATTAAATGGCACTACATTGTACGAGAATACTGGGCGTGTTGGATTGCTGGCAGTCAATCCTTTAGATGAGATTTAAACTGACATCTTATCTGACTGTCCCCATGAGTTAAGTGGATCCTACAGTGTACCAATGGATAAAGAAGGGTTCTCCCGTTTACATTTGCAGCAAGTTTAAAGTTTTAAAGTTTATTTATTAGTGTCACAGGTAGGCTGACATTAACACTGTGAAAATGCCCTAGTCACCACATTCCGACATCTTTTCAGGTACACTGAGGGAGAGTTTAGCATGGCCAAAGCACCTAATCAGCACGTCTTTCAGACTGTGGGAGGAAATTGGAGCATCCGGAGGAAACACATGCAGACACGGAAAGAACATGCAGACTCTGCACAGACAGTGACCCAAGCCAGAAATTGAACCCGGGTCCCTGATGCAGTGAGGCAACAGTGCTAACCACTGTGCCAACATGACATCCATACTTACTTCTACATGTTTAGAAATCTTCCAAATTTATCTTTGTCGTAGATAACAGAACTGATCTCAACAATATGCATCAAATAAAAACGTTCCGTGATGTAGGAAACAAAGTGCTTTATGCAGACGTATAGAGAGAAAGAAACTAAACTGAAGATGTGATCTACAAAAGAGTGGAGTGAAATAAATTAATCATGCTATTACTGAATGATCAAGATCCCATTAGGATAACAACATAAGAAATAGAATCTGGAGTAGGCCACTCGATCCCTTGAAACTTTCTGCCAATACAATAAGATCATAGATGATCTTAGCTTCAACTTGATCTTCCTGTCTGCGCCTCATGACTCTCAATTCCCCTTAGATTGTTGAACCTATCTCAGGTTTGAACATATTCAATGATCCAGCCTACATTACTCTCTGGGGTAGAGAATCCCTAGGATTAATGACACTCAGAGAAGAAATTCCTCTTCTTCTCCATCTTAAATGGGCAGCCCCTTATTCAAAAACTATGCCCCAGTTTGAGATTTTTCAAGACATTTCGAGACAGGGGTATCCAAATACTCCCATGACCCTGCAAAAATATTCGTTTTCAAGCATTTATTCAATTCCCTTCTGGAAGTCACCATCAAATCTGCTTCTACCACTTGTTCTGGGAGGTACTCCAGATAATCACAACTCACTGTATTAGTAACATTCTCAAAGCCTCTTGATTCTATCAGTGGAAACAAGTTTCTCTTCTTTATCAAAATCCTTTGTCATTTTGAACATCTGTATTAAATTTTCCTTTAACATTCTCAGTGTTGAGAGCAATACAATATTCTCAGCTGAAGCTTCTAATCCATTCCAGTAAATATTCTGTGCACCCATTCTTTCCTAAAGAGTGCAAGTTATTGTAAACATTATTTTTCTCTCCAATGAGCTACTAACAAAAGATATTTTTAAACACATCACCCCAATCTGAGTGTCGAACTATGAATGAAGATTATCACAGAAATGGGGATTACCAAAACTTTCTGCAAGGTTTTCTTCTCCTCCCTTCATTCAGATTGATGTAACAGAGGTTGGCAATGCACAGCAGCAAAAAGGAAATATGTTTCCTTGTAGACGTTCTTTTATCTCAGCTTCTTCCAATATGCAATGCATTATTTCCTTGGCAGATTCGCAAATAAAGATGGTCTATTGAATTAACAAGACTGTGGCAAACAGGTTCCTTTAAAAAAGATTTGCAGCAGACTGCAGAGTGTGACGAACTTGCATCCGCAACATCAACTGTGTTGATGAGTGTAATTTCTCCTCTAAACTCTTACTCCAGGCCTGTTGAGGTACCGAGCAGAAGGTAATAATTTCCCTATTGGCGAGTTGAAGAAATGAGCCATCAGTGAAATACTGGCGTTGGACTTGGGTGGCCACAATAAGAAGTCTCACAACCCCAGGTTAGTGTATAACAGGTTTATTTGGAATCATGAGCTTTCAGAGTGCTGCTCCTTCATCAGGTGCACCCATTGAGATACTTAGCATTGCTTAATTATAAGATACAACACGGAAAGGTGGAAGGCCAAGGTTCAAGTCCCTTTCCTGTTTCACTCATTCTATGAGACATTGGTGCTGCTAGAAGATGAAAAAATGCTATTAGAACTTCAAGGTGGAGAAACCTACCTTCCATATTCTGTAATTGTTCAGTGGCTATGTGCAATATGTGGTATTAATCTAAATCAATAAAACCAGAAAGTTGCATGTTTAAGTTGAGAGAGTAACGTGGAGCAGAAATTAGATGCCTCAATTAACCTGTGTCCTGAGTTACTAAAGTTTATTTATTTCAGTAAGGCATTTGATAAGGTATCCCCATGGTAGGCTTATGAAGGAGATAAGGAAATTTGGCCAATTGGATAAGTAACTGGCTGTAACATAGAAGACAAAGCTGGTGTGGAGGGAAAATTTTCAGACTGGAGGCCAGTTACCAGCAGTGTACCACAGGGGTCAGTACTGGATCCTCTGCTTTTTGTCAATGACTTGGAAAAGGGGCTGAAGGGTGGGTGAGTAAATTTGCTGATGACACCAAGATTGGTGGAGTAGTGGATGAAGTGGAGGGCTCTTGTAGGCTGCGAAGAGACATTGATAAGATGCAGAGCTGCGCTGAAAAGCGGCACATGGAGTTTAACTCTGATAAGTGTGAGGTGATTCATTTTGGTAGGACAAACTTGAATGCAGATCAGAAGATCAACAGCAGAGTTCTAAGGAATGTGGAGGAACAGAGAGATCTTGGTGTTTATATCCACAGACCTCTGAAGGTTGCCACTGAAGTGGATAGAGCTGTGAAGAAGGCTTATAGTGTGTTAGTGTTTATAAACAGGGGGTTTGAGTTTAAGAGCCATGGGGTTATGCTGCAACTATACCACATATTGGTAAGACCATATTTCGAATATTGTGTTCAGTTCTGGTCACCTCATTATAAGAAGAATGTTGAAGCATTGGAGACAACGCAGAGGAGATTTAGCAGATGCTGCCTGGTTTGGAGAATAGGTGTTATGAGGTAAGGTTGAGGGAGCTGGGGCTTTTCTCTTTGGAGCGGAGGAGGATGAAAGGTGACTTAATAGAAGTTTATAAGACGATAAGAGGGATTGATAGAGTGGACATGCAGAGACTGTTTCCTCGGGTGGATGTAGTTGTTATTAGGGGCATAACTATAAGGTTCATGGTGGGAGATATAGGAGGGATGTCCGAGGTAGATTCTTTACTCAGAGAATGGTTGGGGTGTGGAATAAACTGCCTGCTGTGATAGTGGCGTCGAACACTTTACGAACTTTCAAGCAGTTATTGGATAGGCACATGGAGCACTCCAGAATTATAGGGAGGGAATAGCTTGATCTTGGGATTGGACATAGTTCGGCACAACATTGAAGGGCCTGTACTGTGCTGTAATGTTCTATGTTTCTATATTTTTTCTATTAGTGTCACAAATAGGCTTACATCAACACTGCAATGAAATTACTGTGAAAATCCCCTTGTCACTACACTCTGGCACCTGTTCGGGTACACTGAGGGAGAATTTAGCATGGCCAAAGCACCTAACCAGCACATCTTTCGGATTGTGAGAAGAAACCGGAGCACCCAGAGGAAAACCACACAGGTACAGGGAGAATGTGCAGACTCCACACAGACAGTGATATTAGCTGGGAATTGAACCCAGGTTCTTGGTGCTGTGAGGCAACAGTGCTAACCACTGTGCCACCTGAGATAGGTTCAACAAAGGAGGAAGGTAGCAAGGACTTATATGTTCAAAGATAGGTTTGCTGGATGTCTGTTGAGCTTTAAACATTGCACTATTCTCCAGGTTTAAACTTCCTGCCTGAAGCTATTGGAAAGATTCAATCATGAAGAATGGTCTGAATGAGATTCTGGCAATAGGAGAATGAGTCACTTTCTTCAGGAAAGGAACTAATCGAAAGCATTCAGTTTGTAGCTTATCACATTACCAATGCTGGAGAATCAGTTAGCTTTCTAAAGATTGAATAGTCCTGCCCTCTATGATAACTTCTGGACACCACTGAACTTGCAAACAGATACCAGAGTCTTTGGCAAACAGCTTCCATTGGTTGATGTGTAATTATAAATACCTGGCTTGGAAACAGAACAGAAATTTGTCTATTTTAGCACTATCATGTGCCAGAACCAAACACTGGATCAATCGTTGGGAACGAAACAGGCAACTCATAGCAAATCAAATTCAGGCTTTTTCATAACAGCACTAGGCCTGGTCCTTACTTATACACTAATTCTTTGTGTATATGTTGGGTGTGTACTACAGACCGCCCAACAGTCCGCGTGCCGTGGAAGAAGGGATATGTAAGGAAATTTTAGATAAGTGTAGGAAGAATAGGGTAGTTGTAATGGGAGATTTCAATTTCCCTGGGGTAGATTGGAAGGTGCCGAGAGCGGAAGGTGCGGACGGGGAGGAATTTGTACAGTGTGTTTTAGAAGGGTCCTTGGAGCAGTATGTGGATAGTCCGACTAGAGAGGGGGCTATACTGGATCTGGTTCTGGGGAATGAGCCAGGGCAGGTGGTTGACGTTGTAGTAGGAGAGCATGTGTCTAATAGTGACCACAACTCTGTCTGCTTTAGGGTATTAATGGAAAAAGATGAAGCCTGCCCTAAGGGGAAGGTATTAAACTGGGGGAGGGCTAGATATAGCCAGATTAGGCAGGATCTTAAGGATACCGACTGGGATAAACTGTTCAAGGGTAGGTCGACGCTGCACATGTGGGAATCTTTCAAGAGAAAACTAAACTTTTTGCAGGATAGAGAGTGTAGACGGGATGGCTTCGTTAAGGGGAGGTCGTGCCTTACGAATCTAGTGGAATTTTTTGAAGAGGTGACAAAAATGGTTGATGAAGGACAAGCCGTTGATGTCGTCTACATGGATTTCAGTAAGGCGTTTGACAAGGTTCCCCATGGTAGGCTGATAAAAAAGGTGAAGGCGCATGGGATACAGGGCCAGGTATGTAGATGGGTTGAGAACTGGCTTGGGAGGAGGAGACAGCGGGTATTAGTGGAAGGCTCTTTTTCCAACTGGAGGTCAGTCACTAGTGGTGTGCCACAGGGCTCAGTACTAGGACCTCTTGTATTTGTGATTTATATAAATGACTTGGAAGAGGGGGTAGGTGGTGTGATCAGCAAATTTGCTGATGACACTAAGATACTTGGATTGGCGGGGACTGAGGAGCAGTGCCAGGCAATACAACAGGACATAGATAGGCTGGTAGATTGGGCAGATAGATGGCAAATGGAATTTAATCCGGATAAATGCGAGGTGATGCATTTTGGCCGGAATAATGTAGAGGGGAGTTATAGGATAAAAGGTAAAACTATCCGGAGTATAGAGACGCAGAGAGACCTGGGGGTGCAGGTTCACAAGTCTCTGAAGGTGTCAGTACAGGTGGAGAAAGTGATAAAGAAAGCGTATGGTATGTTAGCCTTCATAGGAAGGGGTATAGAATACAAGAGTAGGAGTTTGATGTTGCAAGTGTATAGAACGTTGGTTAGGCCTCACTTGGAGTACTGCGTCCAGTTCTGGTCGCCGTACTACCGGAAGGATGTGGAGTCCCTGGAGAGAGTGCAGAGGAGATTTACCAGGATGCTGCCTGGTATGGAAGGGCTGTCTTACGAGGAAAGGTTGAACGCACTGGGGTTGTTTTCCCTTGAAAGACGTCGGCTGAGAGGGGATCTATTAGAGGTATATAAGATTATGAGGGGTATAGATAGAGTAAATGGTGGTAAGCTTTTTCCACCATTAGATTCGGATAGAATGAGGGGTCACGGCCTTAGGGTGAGGGGGGCTATGTATAAGACTAATATTAGAGGGCATTTTTTCACACAAAGGGTAGTGGGGGTGTGGAATGCACTACCGAGTAAGGTGGTGGGAGCAGGCACGCTAGGGTTGTTTAAGGGTCTCTTGGACAGCCACATGAGCGGTCTGCAGATAGAGGGATATAGGAGGACTGTTTAAATACTTTAATTGTTTCCACAGGCTATTCGGTCCACCTTGTTGACCAACAAGGCGCATGCATTCGGCAGGTCGTGCGAGGGCTGCTCTTGGATGTTACTTCAGGAGTGGCCTAGTGCTTCATGTCGTTAGTGTATGCTTAAACTGGACCATCAGATGGGCAACATGACAGCTCAGAGACTATCGCTGTTGCTGTGCAGACACATGGATTTGGGCCTGTGTCTGCGGGAGTTTGCGCGTTCTCCCCGTGGTTGCGTGGGTTTTCTCCGGGTGCTCCGGTTTCCTCCCACATCCCAAAAATGTGCTCTTAGGCTGATTGGGTAACAAATTGTCCCTATATCGGTCTCTATATGTCATTAAGACGTTAGGATGGTGGCGCGGGCTCATTGGGCCGAAGGGCCTGTTTCCCGTGCTGTGTTGTTCTTTGTTCTTATTAGAGAAAATTATGTTTCAAGATATAGAGCGAGACAATGGTTTGCACTTCAGAACCCAGTCTGACACAGCAGTCTCTGCTGCAGAGGATGATAATGGACAGAGAAGGTACACGATTCACTGTCTCTGTTTTATTTGGGCCGTCTTTTAAGAAGCTAAGCTTTCTATTTCATTTACACCTTCCAGTCAGGCTCAATTTTACCACTGTGTTGCACCCGTTTTCAGATGCGAAAACTTAGCAAAGTTTTAGTCGAGAGTGAGGTGAGTAGCATGATCCGTGCCCACTTCATGTTGGTTTCCCCTTTACCAAAGCCTGAAAATGGCTGCGATTGAGACCAAGCCAAATGGGCACGACAGTCATTTAAATGCAGTTGTATGCATTTAAATTGACTTAGTGGGTTGCACTTCCAACCTTACTGGCACTTCCCCTTTTACCACCACTTTCACTCATCCAAAATCGGTGCAAAACAGACATGCTCCACAAAAGTCCAATTTGGGTGCGCCAGTTATTGAGAAGGTAAGTGTTGAGCATCTGATAGCCCTCTGCTTGAGCTTGATGGAAGAGAAGGACGGGAGGGGTCTGTGATCAGTCTGGGTGGAGGAGGGGGGTAGGGGGAATAAGGTGGTCAGTAATGTTGTAGGGGTGGGGCAATGTCTGTGGGAGCCAGCGGGAGGTATTTTCCGGTCCAGGAGTGATGTGGCATGGAAGCAGCATTCTATAATTGTTTCTCTGCGCATGTGCAGTTGGAGGCGCCAATCAAAGCTGCAGGATTTCAGGCATATTAAGCCCCGCCCACAAACTTGTGCAACATGACTTTGAATCACTGAAATTTTTGCAGGCAGAGTGCGTATGGGGACACCTGAGTACGGGTCCAAAAGCTGGATCTGAAACACTACTGGTTTCAAGTCTGCCCAGCATTCAGAATCAAAATGATAAAATAGGACCCTCAGTGTCCAGAAGTCATGGCTGTCTGTGATTATTTTCCAGTTGTCAATGTCTTTGTTTGCCATCTTCATATCTAGCTTGCCAGTGTCCTTGTAGCAAAGGTATGGACACCAAGAGCTTGTGTCCCAGTTGCCAATTCACTATACAGGAAGTCTTTGGGTATGTGGCCATCATCCATTCAATGAATATGGCTGAGTCAGCAGAAACATCATTAGCTTGGCAGAACAGAGTTGTAGTAACTCAAGGTGACTTGATGTGACAAGTCGCAAACTAAAAGATTTATTGATTGAGAAGAGCTGTTTACAACGGAGAATTTAAAAGCACAGCTATACTGGTCCATGTCTAACAAAGCCCTCATTCCAGCTGCTTTGTAGCGTTTGCTACAAATAAACCTGTTGGATTTTAACCTGGTGCTGTGAGACTTCTTACTGTGTCCAACTGCATCCTCTGAGGATGTGCAGCCTCGCTCCTGATAGGCCCAGGTCCACATGCTCACGCTTCATTGGTTCTGCTTTGGTCAGATGGTCTGTGAAGTATCGCCCATTAAAGAGGCCATGCTACCACGAGAGCTAAACTGATTTCTTCAAAGTAAAGGGGGTTGGGAGGGGATATGTGCGGTACTTGAGGAAATGCTGCATGTTGGAGTGCTGTATTTTAAATGAGATATGAGATTTACTTTCTCAGCTGGACATAAAAGATCCCATGCATTATTTTAAAGAACAGGGGAGATGTCTTTGATGATCTGACCATTTTTTATCCCTGAATCAAAATGACTGTCAACAGATAATCTGTTGATTGTCAGTTTGCTATTTTATGTAAACTTGCAGTGTGCACAAATTGACTGTCACTTCTTATAAGACTGACTACACCTCTGAAGTGTTTCTTGGTTGCAAAGCACTTTGAGATGCAGATGTAATTCTTAATCTCTTTAAAGAACTGCTGCAAGAGAAGATAAAGTAGGTAATTTTACCTGGATTGTGAACAGTGTGAAGAGACAAAGAAACAAAATGAGTAGTCAGAAACATCAGAATTTTTGCTCAAAGATGTAGGAAACAGACATTGTCTAAAAGCTGCTCACACTGTAACACCATCAAAGCAATCTAGTTGGCTAGATTGAATGTTACTGGTATGCTGGTGCCACACAAATGAAGTTTTTATTTGGCAGTTTTTCTCCTCCTTATCTGAAGGCACTGATTTCTTTGGGGCACAACTACTTTGAATCTCCTAGTACCTTGTTCAAGTGGTCATCCCTTGGCACAATATTGAAAGTGATACACGACAGTCCTTACCTGATGCCGCCACACTTACCTTAATGCATGATGATCTGGAACTGGAACACTGACTGCTTCAATCCTCTCAAGCCTCCTCTCAAAGATACGTTTTGTATTTTTCCCTTCAATTGGGCTCTGGTGGAATCAGGGGCATTCTTTTGTTTGGTGGCTTTACAACCGGAGGACAATATTTGAGCAGATAGTTAACCTTCTGAAGAATATTTATACAAATGTGAGGGTCCAAGATCAGTCAGGCTGTGAAAAAATACTGGGGTGACTGAGTGGTCTTGTCCTTTATCAAGCTTTCTTATGCCTATGTTTCGAAGTACTGGCACATCTCCTGTAACTCTAATAAATCAGGTGACATGCTGTTTGTAAAAAGAAACACCACTTTCAAATAAAGTTCAGCTGCATCCACTGAAGGTTTACTGATTTAGCCTTCTTCAAATGAATTGTGAGTTCACTTTGAGGTCAGATTGGAGATGAGAGCTTTATTTTAATGACAAGATAATGTAAGAATCAGAAGAATGATCAAATAGGTAACTTTAGAGAGAGGCAACTGAAATTTAGCATTTTCAGATTTGGTTCGTGACAGAAAGCAGAGTCTAGGCAAATGTAAGTGAAAATTAATTACAGGAATCATTGTTTAAAAAGTCACAACATTCCTTCCTTTATACCTGAGACAGCTGCTTAATTGCCTTTAGACTGAACTTATTTCCAAAGCTCTAGAGGAAATGCAAGGCAGGGCTGAATGAATCAAACAAGATAACTTGACACAATCAGGTTTGGAATCATGAAAATTCTCAACACAGAAAGAAGTCAGTCATTGATACGAGGGCTGGAATTCTACCGCCCAGCCTGCCATGGAATTGGAGTGGCAAAGGCTGGATAATGGAAATGTTTGTTGACCTCAGGCGGGATTTTTACGTTTTCAGCTCAAGCGAGGCTGTAAGATCCCACCCCTGGTCTGTGAACGCTATTCATATCCTGCTATTTTCATATTTCATTCCATATCTTTCCGTTTGTTCCCCAATATTAACTTGCCTTTCAAAGCTTTAAGGGGTCCTACTTCCCCTGCTTTTCCTCATAAGGAATTCCAAACTCTTCCTCCAATCTTATCAATTTAGTAACCAGTGACAATATTTGCCACAAATCATGTTGGCAAATCCTCTCAGTTTTGAATAAACTTTATTAAAGTGCTCCTCATCAATCTTTGCCCTAATTATAAGGTTAACAAAAGGTTTCTTTGTAACTGAGGCCTCACATCCCTGTTATCAGTGAGCTCCTATTGGGCCTAACATGGGTTGGGGTGTATTATTTACTCCTTTAATCACATTTTGGTTTGATGTTTTAAGTTTCCTTAATATTTTGTTTTTTGTCTTGGACAGGTTCTCCCTCCCACCCCCACTTTAAGAGGCTGCCTCTTTTACTTTGTCCCTCAGTTTATTTAATTTAGTTTATTTGATTTGCTGAAAAGGTAAGTATCAATAAATTCCTTATCCATCTGCTCCGTGACATTGAAAGCTGTACACAATATTCTGACTATGGCCGAAACATTCATTTGCATGTATTTAACATTGCTAAAAACTAGAGACCCACTTCTTTAACATTTTTATTAACTTGTATTTTGTGCGGTTACTTATATAAAATTTTAACCTCTCTTTTGGCTATAATCTGTTGCCTCACCATTCCAATACTTCCCATCATTTCTTCTCTCAGTTTCACTTAATCTTCTTTATTTTCCTCCCTCTTGCCATATCAGTGTTAATCCTTTCATATCTCAATCTGATTTCTTTCTTCTTAAAAAAAATTATCATTATTATAAATTCCCTCTCCTAATTCTACCTTTCAAAATATATTGCTTCACATTTGCCTAGGTTAAATGTCATCTGACATTGATTTGCTCAACCTATTAACCTATTTTACATTCTCCTAAAGCCACATTGAGGAGAGGCGATGGCACAATGGTATTGTCACTGGACTAATAATCCAGAGCCCCGGGGTAATGCTCTGGAGACCAGGGTTTGAATATGTGACAGATGGTGAAATTTGAATTCAATAAAAATCTGGAGTTAAAAGTCTAATATTGACTATTAAATGATTGTCTAAAAAACCCATTTGCTTCTCTGGTACTGTTCTTTAGGGAAGGAAATCTGCCTTGTTCAGATGTTCCTTTTCATTCCACTTGGAGCCATGGGGGAATAGAATCATAGAATCTCTGCAGTGCAGAAGGAGGCCATTTGGCTCATCGAGTCTGACAATCCCATTCAGGCCCTATCCCTGCAACTCCACATATTTACCCTGCTATTCCCCTGATGTCCCCCTAACACTAAGGAACAATTGAGCATAGCCAATCAATCCAACCCGCACATTTTTGGGCACCACCACAAAAAAACATAGGTTGTCAAACACCTGACATCTTTTCCAAAGAGCAAGAGTGAGACACCTTCAAGATCTTTGTAAGGAATAGCTGAAAAAATAACTAAAAATAGGTGGTTCTGTTACAAATTTTAGCAGAAAATGAATGAGCCGAGCCAAAAGTGACTCTCCTTCCAATTTTAATCTCAGATGAAAGCAACTGACCCTTGCATCGCAGCAAGATTTAAAAAAGATGGTCATTGAGTGCAGCCTTCCCTACAACTATGTTGCAACACAGATTGGCGGCAAGGTGGCACGGTGATAAGCACTGCTGCCTCACAATGCCAGGGACATGGGTTTGATTCCCAGTTGTGTCACTGTCTGTGTGGAGTTTACACATTCTCCCCATGCCTGGGTATGTTTCCTCTGGGTGCTCTGGTTTCCACCCATAGTCCAAAGATGTGTGAGTTGGGTTGATTTGGCCATACTTAATTGTCCCTCAGTATCAGGTGGACTAATAGGATAAATACACTAGGTTATGGGGATAGGGCCTGGGTGGGATTGTTATCAGTGCAGGTTGGATGGGCAGAATGGCCTTCTTCTGCACTAAAGAGATTCTATGATTCTATTAAAAAGGCTAGTGTGAAGAAATTATTTTCTGTTGGGGTTTGATACACAACATTCAACATAGAACATAGAACATAGAACATTACAATGCAGAACAGGCCCTTCGGCTCTCGATGTTGCGCCGACCAATTAGGAAAAAACAATGACCGTCCAACCTAAACCATTCCCTTTTCATCCATAAACTTATCTACTAACCTCTTAAACGCCACCAAACTTGGTGCATCTACAACTGCCGCAGGCAGGGCATTCCATACCCTTACCAGCCTCTGGGTAAAGACCTACCTCTGACATCCGTCCTATAACTACCACCCCTTAATTTAAAGCTATGTTCCCTCGTGCTAGCTTTCTCCATCCTAGGAAAAAGGCTATCACTGTCCACCCTATCTAAACCTCTAATCATCTTACATGTTTCAATAAGGTCTCCTTTTAGCCGCCTTCTTTCTAACGAAAACAACCTCAAATCCCTCAGCCTCTCCTCATAAGACCTGCCCTCCATTACCAGGCAACATCCTGGTAAACCTCCTCTGTACCCTCTCCAATGCCTCCACATCTTTCTTATAATGTGGGGACCAGAACTGCACACAATACTCCAAGTGCGGCCGCACTAGAGTTTGTACAGTTGCAACATGACGTTGCGGCTCCGAAATTCAATCCCCCTACCAATAAAAGCTAAGACTCCGTATGCCTTCTTAACAACCTTATCGACTTGATTGCCAAATTTCAGGGATCTATGCACATACACACCAAGATCCCTCTGTTCATCAACACTATTAAGAATCCTCCCATTAGCCCTATACTCTACACATTTGTTATTCCTGCCAAAGTGAATTACCTCACACTTTTCCACATTAAACTCTATTTGCCACCTCTCGGCCCAGCTCTGCAACTTGTCCAAGTCTCTCTGCAAACTATAACACCCCTCTTCACTATCTACCACTCCTCCGACTTTGGTGTCATCCGCAAATTTACTAATCCACTAAACATATCAATAAGAGTTCTACAACAAAATTATAAATATATATTTTTACTTTAGACTTAATTCCTGATCCAAGTAGTGTAAATCATTTCTGCATGCACATTACTTATTATTGCTTGCTGATTAAAACTTCTCCTTTCATTTGCATTACCTTTATTTAAATTATTTATTTAAATTAGGCATGTTGGAAAAATTTGCAAGTTCATTTTGTATTCATGCAATGTGGGCATCACTAGGTAGACCAGCATTTATTGCTCATCCCTATTTGCCCTTGAACTTAATGGCTTGGTTGGCCATTTCAGAGGGCTGTTAGGAGCCAATCCATGTTGTTGTGGATCTGGAGTCGCATGTAGGCCACACTAGTTAAGGATGGTGGATTTTCTTTCCTGAAGGACATTTTGACTCAATCATCTGTGTTGGTGAATGGGGCAATAAAGTTCTGAGGAAGGCCATGCAAAAAAGTTGGGAAAGAACCATCCATGGAGGAAATATTGGATGATTTAGAGCTGAGCCCTGAGTCCCTAATGTTTGGTGTTGCTTCATTGAGATATTCATTGTGGGAGGTGGGGATGGATGGTGGAAGCTCTACAGACAGGTTCTGCTCCTTAATTTGATTCTTGCAGTCAATTGATCTAACATCTGTATACAGAAAAATAAAATCCTATTAAAATAAGACAAGCATTCACTGATATTTATTATAAGAAAATTCTTCAGGCTAAACCTCTGAACTTACTGCTGAGAGGCATTTGATAATATAGAACTTGAAGTTTGCTGAAGCTTTTCATCTTGCACTCATCAACACAAATGCAAGAATACCAAATTTCAAACAGTCTCCATAAATTGTAGCATAGGAGCAAATATTGTTGATTGGGTGACAAGTCAATTCTGATTGACTGAGACTTTATTGCAGAAAAAGCGACAGGAAACAACTTTGGCAATGTGTCTGGCTTCCCAGCAACATCTGTCTACATGTTTGTTTCCTTCTGGGGCATATAGCCACACCATTGTGGCTAAGATGAAGAGGAATGTATTGACTTCCTAGTGGCCTAGGATGCTGATACCACAGTGTAAGATGCTGCTTTACTGCACCTTTGCAAGTTTGGGGAATAATAGAAGCCAGCAGAAAACTAGAATTAAAATTAAGTTGTTTTTAGATACATCTTGCATGTGTTGATTTATCTCTAAGGTTTTGCAAAAATGTTGAAAATTTGACTGAAAGGTATAAAATGATGGGTGCGATCTTATTGGCTGTTCACACCCTGCTACAGCTGCAAACCAGGACTTAGAATTTGGCACTCAACCAAATCTCTGTTCATTGCAATGAAACCAGAAAATCCCACTGGCGTAAACGGCTGGAAGATTCCTAATTGTTGAGCAGAGCATAATCAGTCCAGGTTTGGCACACAATTACATGCAAACATTAACAAATTTAAGTATAGATTGCCTCTAATGTTACTGCACATCTAGGGTACAAGATCAAAATGCTTTAAACAGATTACTTCCCAATGGATCCAAACACATGCAAGTCAAAAGGTCAAATTCAAAGAAAGTTAAATGCTTCTTTATTCAGAGGCTCTGTGTTTGTGGTCTATGAGTGCGTGATTAAAAGTAACACATTAATCAGAAGTGTTTAGGACTTGCAATACATTGCTGCATGCTCATATGCATGGATATATTAACATTGTTTACATTTCTATATTGTCATAGTGAGACAGGCAAGGAGTATTGCTTTCTCTAAATATATTTTTAAATCCCTTTGTGTTAACAAAGTGCCCAGTGGATGCAGGAATTCTTCTTTTTTGAAAGTTTGACAAATGCTTTGTCAGTGGCGGGATATTCTGCAGTGTATCAAATGCAAACAAGATAACCTCCACACAAAAGCCTGCACCACTGCAGGTTTGGACTGGAACCTTACCCTGAGCTAATGCTGTATTTTGTTACAGAATAGTATAATCCAAAACCCACGTTGTCTGCTCTATTACTGCCCTTAAATAAACCAGGCACTCTAAATCAATATCACTGCTTTCCTGGCAGGACACTGTGCGCTAAGTTTATGTACAGCACTTAACACTATACAGATGGAATTATAAGCAAATGGAATGTCCCGCTAGACATGACCGTGTAAGCATCCAGAGTGAATAAATATTTGAAAAATAAAAGTTTATACAGGTATGAAGGAAGTGTTGAGGGCAGTTGGGAAAAGGAACAAAACACTTTAGGGAGTCAGTACAGGAACAATGGTCTGACTGGGGGCTTCTGTGCTGTAAAATCCAATGCATTCGTCAGGACAATGCATCTTTTCAAGCTGTTTCAAACAATCAATCAACACCCCTTTAAATAAATGTTTCACACTTGGATAACACCAAATTAACACAAAATGCCAACATTGGAAACATGTACAAGAAATTCTTACAGAAAGGAAGGCATTTGACAATAATATTAAACTTGGATGATTCTTACTAACTGCAGGCTAGTACAGAAAAATTATCTCATAGTCAAACCAGATAAAAATTCAAAGGGATTGCTCAAGATGACAAACAGAAGATAAACAGAGAACTATATCATTTGTTAATAAATAGCAAATACAAACCTTTAGTCATAAAGCTGCATAAAAAATTAAACAAGCAAGAGTGTAAATGTATTGTTTAGCATATTGCGAGTGAGTATGCTGGAGGAGTAATACAGTAATCTGAGAATGTATAGAGTTTCAATACTCCAGAGACAGTTTGATGTCAGCAGGGTCATATGGCAAATACCAGGTTTCCAGCCAGTGCAGTAGTACTTTGTAAAACACGTAAGCTTTGTAATCATGGAACAAAAGGTCAACAATGCTTGCAGGCTTCGATTCCAATTTGGTTTTTAAGTATGAATAATTTCTCTGGTAAAATGTAAAAGCAGTCCAAACTAATTTAGCTCATTTCTTCACTGCATCTTTTTATTTAGTAAAATGAATTCCTAATGTTTACCAATTTCTAAAATTTGTTTATGGATTCTGGGCACAGCATTTATTGTCCATCACGAGTTGCCCTTCACATAGTGATCACTATATGGTTGAATTTCTGATACAAATGGAGGGTGAGAAAGTAGGGTCCCAAACCAGTGTCCTTTACTTGAACAGAGGGGAGTATGATAGGAAGAGGGCAGAATTGGCTAATGGAGACTGGGGGCACAGACTGGTTGGTAGGACAGCTGAGGAACAGTGGAGGATTTTTAAGGAGATTTTATTCAGTACTCAGCAAAAATATATTCCACTAATAAAGGAGGACTGTAAGAAAAAGGATAACCAGCCATGGATATTGAAGTAAATAAAGGAGAGTATTAAATTAAAAAAGGATGCGTACAGAGCAGCTAAAAAATAGTGGGGAATCAGAAGATTGAGAAAGATTTAAAAAAAACAAAGAATGACTAAGAAAGTGATAAAGAAAGGAAAGATAAGAGTATGAAACTAAACTAGCTCTAAAGATAAAAAATGATGTTAAAAGTTTTTACAAATATATAAAGAGGAAGAAAGTGGCTAGAGTGAATGTTGGACTCTTGGAGGACAAGACCGGGGATTTAATGGTGGGAAACAAGGAAATGGCTGAGACTTTAAATAAGTTTTTTGTGTCAGTCTTCATGTTGGAGGACACAAATAGCTTACCGAATATTAAAGACAGAAGGTTGCTAGGAGGTGAGGTCCTTAATACAATTACTGTTACTAAAGAGGTAGTGCTTGTAGACTAATGGGACTGAAGGTAGACAAGTTCCCGGGACCGGATGGAATACATCCCAAGGTACTGAAAGAAATGGCAGAAGTAATAGCAGATGCGTTAGTAGTTATTTATCAAAATTTGCTGGACTCTGAGAAAGTGCCGTCAGATTGGAAAACACCTACTGTTACGCTGCTGTTTAAAAAAGGTAGCAGACAAAAGATGGATAACTACAGGCCAGTTAGCTTAATGTCTGTAGTTGGGAAAATGCTAGAATCCATCATTAAAGAAGAAATAGCAGGACACCTGGAAAAAAATGGTTCGATCAAGCAAATGCAGTATAGATTCATGAAGGGAAAGTCATGTTTAATGAATTTACTAGATCTTTATGAAGATGGGACTAGTGCGGTAGCCAAGGGGAACCGTTGGATGTGGTGTTTTTAGATTTCCACAAGGCATGCGATAAGGTGCCTCACAAAAGGTTGCTGCAGAATGTTAGGGTACACGGAGTGGGGGGGTAAAGTGTTAGCGTGGATTGAGGATTGGCTATCTAACAGGAAGCAGAGAGTTGAAATAAATGGGTGCTTTTCTGGTTAGCAGTTGGTGACTAGTGCCGTGCCGCAGGGTTCAGTGCTGGGCCTCAGCTGTTTACCATTTACATAGACAATCTGGAGGAGGGGGCTGAATGTAGAGTAACAAAGTTTGACACAAAGATGAGTTGGAAAACAAATTGCTTGGAGGATGCAAACAGTCGGCAGAGAGATTTGGATAGGTTGAGTGAGTGGGCGAGGACCTGGCAGATAGAATATAACATTAGCAAATGTGAGGTTATCCACTTTGGAAGAAATAATAGTAGGATGGAACATTATTTAAATGGTGAAAAGCTGCAGCATGCTACTTTGCAGAGGCACCTGGGGGTCCTTGTGCATGAATCGCAAAAACTCAGTCTGCAGGTGCAGCAGGTGATCAAGAAAGCGAATAGAATGTTGACCTTTATAGCGAGGGGGACAGAATATAAAAGCAGGGAGGTCTTGCTGCAACTGTACAGGGCACTGGTGAGGCTGCAACTGGAGTGCAGTGTGCAAATTTGGTCCCTTATTTGCGAAAGGATATATTGTTCTTGGAGGGAGTACAGAGAAGGTTCACCAAGTTGATACCGGAGATAAGGGAATTAGCTTATGAGGAGAGATTGAGTAGATTGGGCCTGTACTCATTGGAGTTTAGAAAGCTGAGGGACGATCTTATAGAGACATATAAGATAATGAAGGGGCTAGATAGGGTAGAGGTAGAGAGATTCTTTCCACTTAGAAAGGATACCAGAACTAGAAGGCACAGCCTCAAAATGTGCAGGGGTGGGTGGGAAGGGGTGCAGTTTACAACAGAGTTGAGGAGGAACTTCTTCTCTCAGA
The DNA here is from genome assembly GCA_024679065.1 of Sphyrna mokarran. Classification (NCBI taxonomy): domain Eukaryota; kingdom Metazoa; phylum Chordata; class Chondrichthyes; order Carcharhiniformes; family Carcharhinidae; genus Sphyrna; species Sphyrna mokarran. The sequence goes on from JAGIQG010000004.1 coordinate 49,737,460, forward strand.
GGGTGGTGAATCTCTGAACTTCTCTACCCATTGAAGTGGTGGAGGCTACCTCATTGAATATGTTTAAGACACGGGTAGATAGATTTCTGATCGATAAGGGAATTAAGGGTTATAGGGAGCAGGCAGGTAAGTGGAACTGGTCCACTTCAGATCAGACATGACCTTATTGAATGGTGGGGTAGGCTCAAGGGGCTGGATGGCCTACTCCTGCTCCTATTTCTTATGTTCTTCAGAAGGTGGTGATGAACTGCTTTCTAGAATGGCTGCCGTCCTAATGTGTACGTACACACTAAGGAAGAAATTCCAGGATTTTGACCCAGCGACGGGGAAAGAACGGCAATATATTTCCAAGTTAGAATAGTGAGTGACTTGGGGGATCATTTCCAGATGGTAGTGTTCTCAGGTATCTGCTGCCCTTATCCTTCTAGATGATAATGGTCGTGGATGTGGAAGGTGCTGCTGAATGAACGTTAGTGAGTTACCACAATGCATCTTGTAGGTGGTACACATAGCTGCCGCTGTTTGTCGGTAGTGAAGGGATTGAATGTTTCTGGATGGAGTGCCAATCAAACAGGTTGCTTTGTTCTGGATGCTGTCAAGCTTCTTGAGTATGATGGAATATTCTCCACTTGTCTGGACTGGAAAAACACAGTCCAGACAAGTGGAGAATATTCCATCATAGTCCTGACTTTGCCTTGTAGATGGCGGACAGGCTTTGGGGAGACAGAAGGTGAGCTACTCACTGCAGGGTTTCTAGCTTCTGACTTGCTCTGGAAACTAGTATTTATATGGCTAGTCTACATCAGTATCTGGTCAATGGTAACCTTCAGGATGTTGATAGTGTGGAAATTCAGTGATGGTAATCCATTGAATGTCAAAGGGAAATTATTTTGATGGGGCCGACTTTTCAACTTCCTTTCCTCTCAGTATTTAAAACCCATCGGTTTCTCTGAAAACCCAGGCTGGTAAATGGAATTGTTTCCTCTTCTTTCCTTGGAGCAACAGATATTTTCCGAGCAGTTGTTTAATCAATGGTTATACTCACATGATATGTGTGTGAAAAGTGCAAATAGCTTAATCATTCTGTGCTTGGGATGTCCTCCAGTGATTATGAATACACTTCAGAAAATAGACCAAATTGGTTTCAGCTTGATTGTGCAAAGCTGGTGCAGATTAATCCAGTTCACCATACATATGAGTTACTGACAATGGTTACTGACACCATCTTCAGAGCAAGCACTAGAGGCTAATGCTCAATACACGCATATGGAAAAAAGGAAGAAAAATATGTTGATAGAACTTTTGGAAGTGGAACATAGCACTGAGCTGGGTTGGGCTGAGTGGCTTGTTCCAATGCTATACTCTACTTAGCACCTTAATGCAACAAAAATCCAACTGATAGAAAAATATTTTTTACAATGAACTATATATGTTTATAAAAACTTGTCCCTTTTGCAATGTGCATAATGCCAATCTAAAGTATTTGAGGCAGACAGAGACCTATTTTCACCTCATATATCTACTTGTCCTCGCCAAAGTGGCATAGTCACATTACCCCATGTATCTACCTATCCTCACCAGCACAATAGCACAGAGCAGCACAGTGGTACAGGGTGACATGAGTTCAATATGACTTTTCTTGGGTTATAAAAGCAGGCTATGGAGAAGATATGCTGGAAGAGAATGCTGCGAATCTTGAGAAGGGACTAGCAAGTTGAATTCAGAAATCCAAGCTGGAACCCTTGGGGTCATTTGCAATGGCCAATTATAAGCACCAGTTATAAATGAAGGGCTTGAGCAAGGCATTGTCAACATATCTGCATATGTGGGACAGATCCTAGAGTTTTCAAAATTTATCTATCCAGGAGAAAAATTAAACAATTTTAAATACAGGAAGGCCTCAAATTTTAAGGCCTTCTCTGGAATATCTTCCTCCTTTATAGTTTATAAATGTCCTTGTCAGTCTTGAGTGATGTCCCGATTGTGATTGGAAGAAAACCCGGTCCTAAGCTGGGTTTGGCTGTGAAGGAGGGGAAAGGGCTCAATGGGTAAGTCCCCTTCACATGAAGTTCAACAGGCTGCTTTAGCTAACATACATTTTATAGTTTGCTGGCATCATAAATTGAGAGGAACATGGTCCAAGTGCAAGTCAGTGGGACTGGGCAAAAAATGGTTTGGCACAGACAAGAAGGGCCAAAAGGCCTGTTTCTGAGCTGTAATTTTCTATTTTCTATGAATTGTCTTTCAGTATTGACATTAGTATTTCAAAAGATACTTACGAAGTTCCTCAGTCCAAGATTCTATTCCCACTTCACAGACCTCAACTTTAATATAATTGAAATCTATATTGGAATTTTGTTGCTGCAGATAAAACTGAAATGTAAAAGGAGTCAAGAACATTTGAACTATTTTTAGCAAGAACATTCAAAGCCATAGTTTGAACAGGATTTTTTCACAAACATTATCACTTCAGCAGTACAATAATTAATCTTTTAAATCACAGATCAAATTTCTAAACCATGAACTACCTATGCATGGTAAAATTTCCATGTAACACCTATTAAGTCTAGAGTAGTGGGTAACTGTTAAATCAAGGGTTTATTCAATAGAGGACAGAGAAATGAATGAACAATGTTGCACTTCTAGTTGCTCCTGCTGCCTGCTCTATGATCTGAATTACTCATATCCAATTTCTATTTCCTGGCACTGACCTCCATGATATTTCATTCTCGTGCCTCTTTCCATAAGTAGCCAAAACTTTTTTTAGCTCAATTAGTTTCATATTGTTTGGATTCATCCTTATCCAGTTATCAAAATAAGTCAGGAGTTTAATGTTCCTCCTGTTAGTTGTTCATTATTTTATGATTGGTTGATTTTTAATGTGATGCCTATCCTTCTTCATGCTGAATGCCAAACCTCTCTCCTGTGAATAAGCTCTGGCTTACTGTGATCCCATGTGTACTGTTATATCAGCAACATGGTAAACCCAGCGGAAGCACAGAAACCCCTGTCATTGTATTTAGATCGGTTAGTAATTGTGCAATATGTTGCGTTCAGAGTTTATCAGAAGAATAAGGAGATCATAACGGATTTCTAAAAACTAATGTATCAATAGAAGATATTTAGTAAAGACAATATTGATTTATAGTAGTTTATTAAACTTAGCTAAACCTCCACCGATATAGAAAATGACAAACACCATTGTACCCTAAGAGAAATAAGGACATGAATGGGGTAAGAACTTTGTTAGTTTAGTTAATTCCCTCCAAAGCTCCCTGGCACCTTCCTTACAGATGAAGATGAACTGGTGGTCTGGGTTCAAATGTCAGGACACTTTGAAATTTGTTGAGAAACAACAGGAAATGATATTGTGTGACAATTGCAGTAGATCACAAAATTTCCCTTGGTAAGTCAGCAAATTCACATAGATTGGCTGTTACATGGGATAATTTTAAACTATTTCCAAACACTCTAGATGGATCTAGAGCCTTTGTCTTCTGTACTAAACAATGTGACCACTTATTACAATGTGCAGTAATGATGTCACTGATCTTAGAAAAACTTCTATGAAGATCACATTTTAAAAAACTTCTCATTGAATTTAAAGACTGTCCTCAAAATGGCTCCAGGCTGCCAGACAGAAATATGGCTTTCAATTCTCTTTCTCTTACCTCCCAAAGAGGCCAGGATGCTTTGTCAGTCACATACATTTTTATCTAGAATCTACTGATGGCTATGAAATCATTGTTGATTGTCATAAAAAACCATTTGTTTCACTAATGTCCTTAGGGAAGGAAATCTGTCATCCTTATCTGATCTGCCCTACATTGACTTCAAGCTACAACAATGTGTTTGTTTCTCAACTGCTCACAGGCAACCAGGAATGGGCAATAAATGCTAGCCAGCCAGCAATGCCCATTTCCCAACACCCAGACGAGTGACTGTCTTTAAAAAGCATTTTAATTTTAATGAATGTTTCAAAAGAATAAATAGAAACTCATTGACCTGAAAGCTTTTCCTTTACACAAAGATACTAACTGATAAGGCACTGCATGGTGCGAAGAACCTTGATTTTTTGATTACTACATGGGTTAAGAGAATTGTAATGGAATTACCACTTGCCTTATATGGAAAGTGAATTGGCATTGTAGAATAGGTCACATGATAATGGTGGTCACCTACGAAGCACCCAAAGTAAAAAGATTTTGCTGCTGGGTAAGTTTACCATAACACTACCGACACATCTGTATAAACACACACACACACACATGCATACATGTGCACATGTTTACACACATACGCATACATATATGCACACACACAAGCACACACTCAGTATTTCTGGGAAAAGAAACAGTTAGCATTTTGAGATGTATGTCTCTTCCTCAGAGATAAAGAAAGATAAAAAGCAGTTTCCTCCACTGCTTACTCAGCTGTGGAACAGATATTCATGCCAGTCAAGTCTATGTACTAATTTGTAATACCATTTCTGTCTATGCTGTTTAATGCTACAAGTGATTTAGGGAAGTAGGTAAATAATCAGGAGACAAATTAAGTGTCAGTCACTGGGACACAAATGGAAAATATCTTTGCAACATATAACGATGACTCAGCCATTAAGAGGCTCCTTGTCAATTTTATCTCAGAGTCATAGATGTTTACAGCTTCAGCCCAATGTGTCTATGCTGCCCTTTTTAAAGAAACTCCTAGGCGAGTCCCAATTGCCTGCATATGCCCCATACCCCTCTATATCCATCTTACTCACGTAACTGTCTAAATGTTTTTAAAAGATCTGTCTCTACTACTACCTCTGCCAGCTTGTTCCAGACACTCACCACCCTTTGTATGAACAAATTGCCCTTTGGGATCCTTATGTCTCCCTCCCCTCTCAAGTTGAACCTATGCCCTCTAGTTTTAGATTCTCCTACCTTTGGGAAAAGATATTGACTATTTAGCTGATCTATGCCCCTCATTATTTTATAGACCTCCATAGGATCGCTTCTCAGCCTCCTATGCTCCAGAGAAAGAAGTCCCAGTCTATCCAGTCTCTCCTTCTAACTCAAACCATCAACTCCCAGTGGTATCTTAGTAAATCTTTTCTGCACTCTTTCTAGTTTAATAATATCCTTTCTATAATAGGGTGATCACAACTTATCCAATATTCCCAGTGTGGCCTTACTAATGTCTTGTACAACTTCAACAAGATGTCCCAACTCCTGTATTTAATATTCTGACCAATGAAACTAAGCATGCTGAATGCTTTCTTCACCACTCTGTCCATCTGTGAATCCACTTTCAAGGAGCAATGAATCTGTACCCCTAGATCTCTTGGTTCTGTAACTCTCGCATTATCATTAACTAAGTAAGATCTGCCCTGGTTCAATCTACCAAAATGCATCACCTCACATTTATCCAATTTAAACCCCACCTGTCGTTCATCAGCCCACTAGCCCAATTGATCAAGATTCTGTTGAAATCTGAGATAACCTTTCCCACTGTCCACCATGCCATCAATCTTCGTGTCATCTCAAATTTACTAGTCATGCCTCCTAGATTCTCATCCAAATCATTAATATAAAGACAAGTAACAGTGGACCCAACACCGATCCCTGAGGCAAATCACAGACCTCTATTTTAAAAAAAACATCTACAACCAGCCTCTGGCTTCTGTCATCAAGCCAATTTTGTATCCATTGAGCTCCCTCACTCTGGATCCTGTGGTTTTAAGCTTATGCAACAACCTACCACATCATACCTTGCTAAGGTCCATGTAGACAACATCAACTGCACTGCCTTCATCTAACTTCTTGGTTACTCCTTCAAAAAAGTTCAATCAAGTTTGTGAGACATGATTTTCCACTCACAAAGCCATGCTGACCGGCAACTTCAATGTGTGCCATCCTCAATACTTACAAAAAGATCAATGGCCTAGCCAGGATGAAATGGAAAAGAAAGAGGAAAATCAGCCATGCTAAAAAATTAGCCATGCTGATCAGTGCTGGCATCTCTAAATGCCAGTAGATCCTGCCTCTCAAAATATCTTCTAACAACTTAGGGACAGTTTACTTTTCTGCTTTAGATTGTGTTATTTTCTCTCCTGTCTTTGGCTTCATTGGGCCACACTCTCAGTGATCAAATTGAGGATAGTGTTCAATCATAGTTTAATTGTTCAGACCCACCCAAGTGCTGTCTTTTGAAATTCTCCCCTCAAGTGAAGCAGTGTTTAGGTGTTTATACAATGGAAAAGTCATTTGGTTTGCTACAGCCCCTCAAACCCACAACCTCTACTAACTAGCAGGTCAAGAGCAGCAGACACATGGGAAAATCATCAGTTCAAAGTTTCCTTCAAGGCAAACATCATTTTGATATGGGCTGTTCCTCCATCAATGATGGATCAAAATCCTGGAACTCCCCTACTGTCAGCACTGCGGGAGTACCTACACCACATGGGTTACAAAAGTTGAAAGTAGTGGCTCACTCCCATCTTGTCAAAGGCAATTAGAAATGGGTAACATGGCCAAATTAGCAACACCCATATTGCAAGAATAAATAAAACAAAACTTAGGAGCACATTTGTGTATTTGTCTACGAACTCACATTTTTTAAAGATTCTGCAGTGTGCCTTGAAATGAATGATACAAACAGGGGGTGATAAATCATCCTTGGTCAGTGCACAAACCAGTACTTCAGCAACACTGAGGGGTGTTGAACTGGAAAAGCTGTGATATTTTTGCAATACCTGAAGTCAATATCTTCACACAGGAAGCCAAGAAAACATTCTTCCCTGTAAATAAAAGTTATGCTGTTCTACCTGAACATCTCCAAAAGCACAAATGCACCAATGTTAGTCCAGTTAAAGCTCTGGGATTTTTACAACCAGAACTCAGAACCAAAGGAGGCCCAGCCAATTAGGCTTGTGTCAGCTCTTTAGTTCCATGGCTCTGCTCTTTACGCAAAGCCTTGTGAATATTTCCTAAAGATATATTCAATTTGGAAGGAATATTCCAGTAGAACGATGGGCAGCACAGTGGTTAGCACTGCTGCCTCACAGTGCCAGGGATCTGGGTTCAATTCCAGCCTTGGGTGTCTGTTTGTGTGGAGTTTGCACATTCTCCACATGTCTATGTGGGTTTCCTCTGGGTTCTCCAGTCTCCCCTCAAAGTCTGAACATGTCAGTTTGGGTTGATTGGTCATATTAAATTGTTTCTTACTGTTGGGAGACTAGCTACTGTAAATACATGGGATTACAGGGATAGGGCCTGGGTGGGATTATTCTCGGTGCAGCCTTGATGGCCAAATAGTCTCCTTCTGCTCTGTAGGGATTCTATGAAGAATGAGAAAACTGCAATAACTTCAGCATCTGATCATGTACATATCAAAGCCTCATTTCTCTGAATTAGAAATAGGAGGAATAAAAAGACGAAAATAAAAAGAACCGTTGATAGGGGATGTAGATAGGGGATGTAGATAGGGGATGTTGACCTCCTTTAGACAAAAAAGCTGTTTACTACCCAAACTGAAATGCATGAAACTGTATTCCTGAATACCTGATAGCCTGAGGGATCGTAATGTCTTCTAGCTTGCTAGAATTTCAATACGCTGGAGTCTTGCATCATCTGCCTTTATTAAATTGCATGCTCACTGCTTGTACAAACAGACTTTATTCATGTACCTGTAAACATGTATCAGATTGCAATACATCACTCATAACATTGCTGCACAAAGTGCTGGGTAATCACAACTCCTAAAATAAAACAGACGGTCAACACCTGGCCACAACTGTGAGCTAGCATCTGTGAAAACAAGTCCCCATGATGTAGGAAGTGCAGCTTTTGGATAGAACTGTTCAGAATTCATTAGAATGTGGTATAGTTTCAATTTTTTTTTGCTGTTTCCTTTTGCCTTTCCATTTCGCCCTGGCTAGATCACTGACCATTTTGTAATGTATTGAAGGTGCCACAGTTTAAAGTTACCAGAGACAAAATGGCAAGTGGCAACATCTCCCACACCACTTAGTTATTCTTATTCTTATTCTTTCACAGGATATGGATGTTATTGGCAAGACCAATGTTGCCCTAATTAGCTTTGATAAGGTAGTGATGAGTCACCTTCTTGAACAGCCACAGTCCATAATGTATAGGTACATTCACAGTGCTGGTAGGGGGATGTTCCAAGACTTTGACGTAGTGACAGTAAAGGAACAGTGGTATATTTCCAAGTCAGGATGGTGAGTGACTTTGAGGGAAGCTTATAAGCTATTTGTTGCCATGGTCCTCCTAGGTGGCAGATGTCAAAGATTGGAAGACGCTGTCAAAGGAAACTTGATGAATTGTTGCAGTGAATCTTGTACAGAGTACATACTGCTGCCACTGTGTGCCATTGGTGAAGCAACGGCTGTTTAAGGCAGTGGATAGACTGCCAATCAAGCAGGCTGCTTTGTTTTGGATGGTGTCGAGCTTCTTGAGTATTATTGGAGCTGCATCCATCCACTCCTGACTTTTGCCTTGAGGATGGTGGACAGATTTTGGTGAGTCAGGAGTTGAGTTACTTACTGCAAAGTTCCTCATTCTGACATTATAATAATGACAACACTACAAAAGTAGTTCAATGACGGTACAGATGCTCTGAAAGGCAATACATTGATGAAAATCTTAGTTTTTTTAGCCCAGTATTTGACCTGTAGAATTAAACTCAATGGGCAGAATTTTTCCATCCCATCTGTCATGGGAATTGTACAGGGCAGAAAATTCAGTGGACCATGCAAAGGTCCATTGACCTTGGGTGGGAATTTCTGGCCTCGCAGCAAGAGCAGCTGGAAAATCCCACCCCACTTATTAAGTTTAACCAGTATAAATGATTTTACTCATGATATTTTATTTCCCTAATACCAGAGACACTCAGAGTGTAGGTAAAAGATCATCCAGGTGTAAAGACAACTATACATGATCAAAGTAAAATTAAAAGTAAAGTCATAGTGGCAGGTGAGCAAATGGAGCTGAGTCCATGAAAAGATCAGCCATAATTTTATTGAATGGTGGAGTGGGCTCGAGGGGCCAGATGGCTTCCTCCTGCTCTTAGTTCTTATGTTCTTAAAATGGAACGATTGCTTAAAGTTTGGTGACAGAGGTTATTGTAAAATTTGAAGGATAAAATGATGCAGTATTATTCCAAGCAACATTTACTTACAATTCATTAAACAAAAATAAATACACATTTGGGAATTGAGCTCTGTACAAATAAAGACTTAAAGTGCACTATCCAGCAGATCACATTGCACACTGCATCATACTCCAGGGGAGTTTTAATATAAATTTTACATCAGAAATAGTTGAAACAACAGCATGTTTAATTAAATGAAAACATGCATTTCCAAATCTCCTGCCCAGTAAAGGAATGCAATGAAGATTTGCATACTGAGCTCAGAATCATGAGCAATAACCAAGGATATTGTTAAGGGAGTTGTATAATACAGTATTCATTGTACACAATTAAATTCAGGTACTAAATAAAAAGTGCACATTACTTTGCTTTATATAATGCTCATTCTGTAAACTATTTGGATCATATTTCATTTGCATTCAGTTGCAAAGTCAGTGATTTTGAATTGGAAGCAGAATACTAGATTAAACTCCCTAGGAAGAACTAAGCAAAAGCACTGACTAATGATGCAGTTTCTGAATATACAACATTTTGAATTGCAGGTTAAAACCATGTAGACATGATTGATAGTGCAACATTTCCAGCAACTTTAAATACTGCAGAAAGATTTCAAACAATATCTAGAGTTACTGCCGATAGAAGGAGGCCATTTAGACAATTGAGTCCATAATGGCTCTCTTTTGAACAATCCAGCTACTTACATTTCCTTACTATATCCCTGTAGTCGTGCAAGCTTATCTCTTAAGGTGATCTCCTCTTTTCATGACAACCTGATGGATAAGGTCAGTTACAACTGGGCAACAATTAAACATTTTAAACAGTGGGATCAAGAAAGGGTTGTGTTCATAAAAACATTGAATCCCTACAATGAAGAAAGAGGCCACTCAATCGGCCCATTGACTCTGCACTGATTCTCCTAAAGAGTCACACATGGTGGCAGTGTGGTTAACACTGCTGCCTCACAGAGCCATGGACCTGGGTTTGATTCCCGACTTGGGTCGTTGTCTATGCAGAGACTGCACATTCTCCCCATGTCTGTGTGGGTTTTCTCTGGGTACTCCAGTTTCCTCCCACAGTCCGGAAGATGTGCTGCTTAGCTGCATTAGCCATGCTAATTCTCCCTCAGTGTATTTGAAGTGCTGGAGTGAGGTGACTAGGGGATTTTCACAATAAATTAATTGCAATATTAATGTAAACCTACTTGTGACACTAATAAATAAACTTCAAAAGACTATCTTACCCAGGCCTACTCTATTTCCATAACTCCATGCATTTACGATGGCTAATCCATCTAACCTACACAGCTTTGAATACTAAGGGGCAATTTACCATGGCCAATCTACCAAACCTGCACATCTTTGGACTGGGAAGAAACCGGAGCACACAGAGTAAACTCCACACAGTCACCAAAGGCCAGAATTGAATGTGGATCCCTGGTGCTGTGAGATAGTAGTGCTAACCTCTATTCTTGATGTAGAGATGCCGGCGTTGGACTCGGGTAAACACAGTAAGAAGTCTGACAACACCAGGTTAAAGTCCAACTGATTTATTTGATAGTAGACTCAGAAGCTTTCGAGGTTCTCCTCTTTGTCAGGTGAATCACTTTGTCAGGTGGCTGGGAGTTCTCCCTTCATCAGGGAGGTCCCTGATGAAGGAACAGCCTGTTCCGAAAGCTTGCAGCTTTTGCTACAAATAAACCTATTTGGACTTTAAGCTAGTGTTGTGGGATTTCTTTCTGTTTTACCCCATTCTAATGCCGGCATCTCCACACCATTCACTGTACCCACTGACCCACTCACTCTCCCTATTGACCCATTCACTCTATCCACTGACCCACTCACCCTCCCAATTGACCCACTACCCTCACCACTGATCCACTCACTCTTATCACTGACCCATCTACCCTCCCCATTGACGCTACCTATTGATCTACTCACTCTCCCCATTGACCCTATCCACTGACCCACTCAGCCTCCCCATTGACCCGCTACCCTCCCTACTGACCATACTCACTGATCTACTCACCATACCCACTGACCCACTCACTCTACCCAGCAGTAGTGATACCTTGTCTCCCTGTCCAGCCACTATATTACAGTGCTGTGATGGAACTGTCTGATGGATGCTCTGTATTAACTGGGTTCAGAAGGCCCAGCAAGAAATGTGGAGCAGCACTGGGATGTGGAAAAGTTTGAGCAGGATGGCTCGGTGATGATTGCCACTTTGCAGAAGGTCCAGCTGTTGTTATTGTCAGACTCTTGCTTGAAGAATTCTCTTGACAGGCAAGATTCACCCTCAGTTTTTGTTTTATCACATTCTTATCTCCAGAAAGAAATATAGACTTACATTTATTTATCATCTTTCAAGAACACCAAAATTCTCCATGTGTTTTACAAAGAATGATTTTTTTTTGAAATGTAGTCAATAGTGTCCTTTGGCACCTTCTGTCTTGTGGGATGATGCTTTGAGCTGCAGTAGGCAAGATCAGAATTGCCAGTGTACAGAGCAATCTCTGTCACATTTATCACAGAGAAGGACATGGGGCTGAGACAGTGCCACAATTCTCTGGCTTCTGTTGTCACTGAGTCCTCTTCTCAGTAGGCTGAATGTTTTGCTTCCAAAAGACCTTCTAATACTTTACCAGACAGTCAGCTTGTAGAAATCACAGCCATTAGCGACTTTCTGCTAGTCTGTCAATATTCACCATCTTCACATCTCACTCACCTTGTGGCAGAGATACAGATACCAAGAGGTTGTGATCCTGTCATCAGTTTACCTGAGCAAAGTTCTTTGGATGTATAGCAACCATCCATTTGATAAATACAGCTGACCCAACACAGACATTGTTGCCTTCATGATGAAAGTGTGTACTGTTGGAATTAGCAGACTCCAGAATTTCCTCGCCAAGGGAAACTGAGGATACATCTGAAATTCTGAAGATGTTCAGCCTTTTCTCCACCTAAAGTACGTTGAGGTCTCACCACTGTGGAGGAATGTGCTGAGGACATAGACTGGACGGACTCAGAGTTAATATTCTCAGTCAGGTTTCTGCGGCTCCACACTTTCTCTCTCAGTTTGGTTATAGCTTTTGTGGTGCATATACTGATTTTAATATCAAGTACTGACTGTTAGTTACTGTGGAATGCAAATATGAGGAGGTATCAAGAACCTCCAATGTTACACTGTCAATGCTAATTAATGGCAATATAGCTACGTCCTGAACCCTGTCACATTCTCTTCCTGATATTGGTCAAACCAAATTCTTTACAGGTATGAGAGAGTATGTCCATTTGCTACTGCAGGTTTTCCTCAGTGTGCAAAGTTAGGGCAACATTGTAAATGAAAAGCAACCATCTTATGAGGATTTGGTGCATCTTTGTCTACTATCTCAGGTGAACAAGTCTGCATTGTTTCCCATCAGTTTTGGCATGTAAGCAGACACCCTGGGTAGATGATCCTCACAAAGACCTTTTGGCACTGTCAACAGCAAGGGATTATGGAGCACCTTCATTCATTTTTGACTGCCCCAAAAGTTTGTGCTATCCTTCTCTGCCTGCTGCATGTTGACATGCAAGTTGTGATCCTGATCAACCGATTCACCACAGACCCAATTCACATTCAGACTGGGGTCAGGTAAGGCTGTTGCATTGCACTAACACTCCTCTCGATCTTCTTCGCTGCAATGCTCCATTTCAGCCTCTGCAGCCTGAAGGTCAGATTTAAGGTTGTCTCATCTTATGTTGACGTTATGGAGATGATGCTTGTGTCTGCGCACACTCAGAGGTCAAGCTCCAAGCCATCATCAACACCTTCACCAAGGCGCATGAGAGCATGGATTACACATCCATAACACAAAGGTCCTCAATTAACTTGGCCTGCCACACAGTACTGCTCTCAGGTTATCAAAATCCAGGGGGTCATGGACAATGTGGACCAATTACTTTGGGAGCTTACTGTCAACAAGGGCAGCAATGAAGTTCAACAACAACGTCAGTGTGTCACCGCAGCCTTCAGTCTCCTGAGGAAGACAAAGACAAGAACTCAGATCCCAGCACCAAGCTCATGATTTGCAGAACAATAATGATATCTACCTTTGTATGGCTCAGAGACATGAACTGTGTGAAGCAGGCACCTCAAAACCCTGGAGAAGTACCACCAGCTCTGCCTCTGTAAGATTCTACAATCTATTGGTAAGATAGATGCACCAACATCAGTATTCCTGTTCAGGCCAACATCCCCAGCATTGAAGCAATGATCATGCTCGATCAGCTCCACTGGATGTATCACAATATCTGCATGCCTGACATGAGATTCCTGAAACAAGCTTTCGACTTGGGGCATTACCATGGAAAGAAAGTCCCAGGAAATGCTTCAACAACACCCTCAAACGCTCCTTGAAAAATTGCAAAACCCCACTGACATCTGGGGATACCTGGCTCAAGACCTTCAAAAATGGAGGAAAAACATCGGGGAAGGAGTTGAACACTGAGTTTCATCACTGAGGGCAAGCTGAAGCAACCTGGGCACCGACCCATTCACCCACTCCTCCAACCATCGTCTGTCCCACTGTGACAGAAACTATATATCCCACATTGGACTGAATCATCTGAGAACTCATTTTTAGTGTGGAAGCATGCCACCCTTGATCCTGAGGGGATGCCTAAGAAGAACTGAGGATGACCTGAAGGCATGCGATGTCAGCAAAGTGAAGAATAAGCCAGAGCTTTGGTGCCAGAAGACAAACTCATTTAGACCCGACTGTTGATCTCAAGCAATCGCAGCATTGCCCTGTTGTAGCTGACTTTACCCATCATATTGCCATAAGAAGAGAGGAACACATTGGACAGCTTCACTGGGCAGCCAGTTTTCTCCAGCAGCTTAGATAAATTGTCTCTGGGGAGATGGATGAAGGCACTATATAGTGATCTCCTTTGTTCACAGCATTGTACTTACAGCTGCTGGACTGAGAAGATTGTGTAAATTGCAGATTTGGAGGTTCTGAAACCACCCTGGAATTTGGGATAGATACATTCAGCCAACAGCAAACACTTTTCCCATTATACTCAGCAAGGAGATGCCTCAATAGTTGCAGTCTCTAGGGCCAGCCTAGTTCTTGTTTAGGGTCACAACTTTTGCGTCACACTTATCCAATGACTCTGTCTCTTCCCTCCAACAAAGACAGAGGGTTTCCCGCAAATACTGCAGAGGGGCCAGTTTTCTGTGCTTGGAAAGTTCGTTGGTAAAGCATCAACAGCTAGAACTTTGCCCATGTTATATAGAATCAAATTATAGAATCCCTCCAGTGAAGGAGGCCATTCAGCCCATCAAGTCAGCACCATCAGGCCCTCTCCCCATAACTCCATGAATTTATCCCGCTAATCTTCCTGACACCAAGGGGCGATGTAGCCTGGATAATCAACCTAACCCGCACATCTTTGGATTGTGGGAGGAAACTGGAGCATCCGAAGGAAACCCACGCAACCATGGGCAGAACGTGCAAACTCCACACAGGTAGGGTGGAATTGAATCTGTGTTCCTGAAGCAATGAGGCAGCAGTGCCACCCAAACTAAAGTGACTAGCCAGACCAACGGTTTGGATGCAGTAAATTGCAAGTCTACCTTTTGTTCCAGTTACAAGGTGCTACCAATAATATGTTGTGCTTTTATGTTTGAACATGTAGACCTTTAAAAAAACATTGTTCCTGACATTGTGATTTTAAATGCAGATTCCAAATGGATTGTGAGAGGGGAAAATCTTCCTTTAAAGTCAGGGGGATTATTTAGTATTCGATACGACAAGCAAGTTTGGTACAGCTTCTCAAGACAGAATTATATTTTGCAACAACAGATAATGGTGGACAATGCCAATAAAGAGAAATAGTGTAAATTCAGAAAGGAGATTTTCATACGGTTAAAATATGAATTTGTCTCTTCCCTTACTGACTGACTGACTTGCTAATACTTCCTCTTTCAAATTTCTAGCATTTGCATTCTGTTAGAATTTTACTCTGTCGCTGCTGAGGCAAATGAAATATCTTACAAGATATACTGATGCTTGAATTACTGATGTGACTCAATTTCTACATATCACCCATGTATAATAGAGGGTATAGGACTAAGGAGCACAGGTTGGAGCTAGACCTCTCAGGAGTGAAATTAGGAACCTCTTCAACACACAAAAGGCGTAGATGTTTAGAACTCTCTTCCACAAAAGGCAATTGATGCTAGATGAACTGTCAATTTTAAATCTGAGATTGCTGCATTTTTGCAAACTAGATTTTAAAGGATATGAGTCAAAGTTGGTTATATGAAGTTAGGTCACAGATCAGCCATTAAATTGATTGAATGGCCTAAACATGCTCCTGTTTGCAAAATAGATACTTTTCATTTTGATTTTCCCAACAACTCAATACTCTCAGTTTAGCTGATGGCACTTTTCTTACAACCCACAGAGCACTATGAACATGCCCAGACTGAAAATCTGCAAAAAATTTGTTTTTCTAAAAAAATGTATAAATAATTCATATATTTATTGAAGTTGGCAACTAAAACAATATGAAAGACAATACCACTGTTCAGCTGCATATTTTGAGATAGTTATTCAGATTTCTGAAGGCTCTATTGAAGCTCTGTGTGCGACAAGTAGATGTACTTTCCATGCATTCTGAGATCTTTGCACAATAAAAATCCTAGTTGTGTGTCTTCAGTCAACACATCCTTCCAAAGTCTTTCTGCAAAAGAAAATACTTAATTGGATAATGTTTCATTGAACATCAGCCAACCAGAAGGCATGTATGTCAGCTGTCTTCAATCTTTTCCATCATATTCCACTTTATTTTGGCACTATCTGTATTTGAATATTCTTCCATGTGACAAACTCTTGGCCTGTTTAAATGTTTGATTGAAAAGCTGGCATTTTTTTTAAGTCACTATAGTCCCAAATGACCATAAGCTGTCCTCGCCTTTGTTGGGGGAGAGTTGAGTAGTGGTGATTAAACCCTCAGGTTAAAATCACCACCAGTCAACTCTTCCCCCTCAAAGGCAAGGAGAAAGCTTGAGAAGGTGGGCCTTCACAAATAACCTCATTCGGAGGAAAGTTGAACCCGTGCTGTTGTTGTCACTTTGTATCACAAATCAGTTGTCCAGCCAACTGAGCTAAACAAGAGCAAGGATATGACAGGTTAGAACAAATAGTGCTCCTTTGGGATTTGTGTTGGTTCAACAATTTACTACATTTAGCAATGACTTAGATTATAAGACCATGGATGGGATTTTCCAACCTCGTCAAACTGAAACTGGAAAATCGCATTTGAGGTCAACAGACCTTTCCGTCTTCTGTCTCTCACTCGCTCCGATTCCCTTGCAAGTGGAACAGAAAATCCACCCCATGAGTCTCATATTCTGGTTTGTTAATAATACAAAGAAACATAGGAACACAGGAATTAGAAACACAAGTAGGCAAGTTCAGCCCTTTGAGCCTGCTACGCTATTCAATCAGATCATGGTGATCTCTCCCTGGTCTCAAATTCACCTCCCCACCTGTTCCCCTTATCTCCTATTCCCTTTTTTATTAGAAATATATCTATCTCCTTGAAACCATTCTCTGAGTCTATCTATATTGGTCTGTAAAATCTCTATATCCTCTTCACAGATTGCTTTCCCAACCAGTTTAGTATCATTCAGAGGTTTTGTTATGTTACACTCTGCCCCTGCTTGCAGCTCATGTATATAGATTGTAAATAGTTGAGACTGACCCCTGAGGCACCTCAGCAAAGAAGGAGCCATTTATCCTAACCCTCTGCTTTCTGTCAGTCTGCCAATCCTTTTTCCAAGCCAATATTCTATCCCCAATCCTCTGGGATCGAACCTTCTGGATCAATCTTTTACGCAGCACCTTGTCAACCTTGTGAAAGGTAGCATTGTAAGTGCTACAGAAGGAAGTATAACATCACAGAGAACAAAACTGTACCAAAAGGTTTTCAACGTAAAAACACCCACCATGAATCTTAAAAAGAATATCAAATGGTATTTCCTGAACAGGTGAAACTAGATCAGCTGTCAATTTTGAATTTGAGCTTTCTTTGTTTTCTAAACTAGATTTTATAGATCAGCCTTTAGCTCACTTACTGGGTTAAATATCCTCCTACTGTTTGCATAATAGATTATTTTTCTCCTTACTTTGTCTTTCCCAACAGCTCAGTGGTCTCAATTTAGCTGATTACATAGTTTCACTTCTTGTGTTTCTGGATTTTTCTCAGAGCTAATGGTAGACTCTGCCTGAAACATCTCCAAAATAAAACATGACTGATATAACAGTAGGCACTTGGCATGTGCAAGCACCATTTCAGGATGTTACAGGTTAAGCACTTGTGACTGATTCTTGACTAAGGCATGGATCAGAACATAATACTTCCTAGTCTCCATTCTCCATGATTGGCAAATTCCGCCAATCCCACACTCACAGTCAGGAGCATGGATTAAGGACAGGGTTACAACCCTTCACTTCCTGTTTCTAAACTAAGTGCACTTCGAATGCAGGGACATTGAACCCATCCTTCACCGCCACAAAAAAAATTCATATGTTAAATCATATTTGCCTGACTTAGTAAAAATGCATTTTATTCAGCTATTAATTTAAACACTTTCCAAGCATTCCAGTTTGACGAGAAAAACAAGAACAGGAGCCTACTCTTTAATTCATTCAACAATCTCTCTTTGTTTAACACTTTGGGCCCCAACTCAAATTTAAACAGTCGCAACACTTGCTCTTTTACTGAACTTCAATCTTAACTGAACATTAACTTTAATTATTTAACTGAAAATAGACGCTACCTGGTTTCGGAAAAACCTGGCCAGAAGCATTCCTATTGTAGAATCTATCCTCGGGGTCTTCACTGAAAAGTTTCTTTTGGGCACTCATCTTATGGGTTTTTGCTGGCAAACAAGGATTAAACATGTCTTTTATCTACAAATTCTTTCACTTGCTTCCAGAAGATTCTCTGTTATCCAGCCAATTGTGTAACTAATCACACAGCTCAAACAGCCAAAGATATTTACAAATAAATGACGCCGTTATGCTTGGTTCAAATGGCGTGTCTCCCACATAAAGATAATAAAATTTAATGCCATCAAGTTTACTCAAAAGTAAACAACTTCCCATATTTAGTCAACACAGGAAGCTTCAGATCATAGCTCCCAGACCAAGCTCTGACTCAGAGTGACTTTACATTCTGCATCTGGTTTTAACTATGAATTGACCAACAATCCCAGCATGCTTAACTCTCAGCCAGAGTAGCCTTTTAATGCTAATATTGCCATTTTTGTTGTTAAAATAATTATTGTAGTCATTCTTTCTCTGTCCACACAGGATACTCAGTAGGAGCTATAAAACACAGTATTTGCTGTACATGCACCATAGACTTTTATAATTCAAATCATCAGGTTCTCCTCGCTGATAAAATAAATTGTATGTTCTACCATAAATCAAGCAATAAAGTCCATGTTTAATGCTCCACATTGTATCCACCAGTTCCCAAAACTAATTTTCCATGGACAGACTCAAGTATAAGCTTTACACATAAAAATACATTGCTCGAGCAATGTAGTAAAGTTGTGGCCTTGATGAATGTTTAAGTTCCTTGGTAACAGCTGATATCAGGCTCAGTGATCATGTTCCCCTGGAAGGTAGGAGACCCTTTTGATTACATTGAATAACAAAACAATTAACAGGGCTTTCATTTGATTCAGCAGGTCTATGCCAGTGTTTATGATCCAAACAATCCTCCCCCATTACTCTCTGTCTCACGCTATTAACATATTTTGCTATTTCTTCCATGTCATATTTACCTAGCTTTCCCTTAAATGCACATATGCTACTTGCCTCAACCATTCCACTTTGCAGCAATACCACATTCTCACCAGTCTCACACTAAGGACATCCTCTGTACTTCCCTACTGGATTTATTAGTGACTACCTTAGATTTATGGCTATTCATCTTGGTCTCTCTATAGGTAGAAACATCTTTTCTACATCCACCCTTTCAAACCCCATCATAGTCAGAAATACATACAATGAATGGATTGAAGCTCACCACCACCCTCTCCTGGACAGTTTGGGATCGGGCGATAAATGCTGATGTAGTCAGCAAAGCCCTTGAATGAATAAATAACCACCGTTTGATCTTTAATCTGACTTGGCTAACACACTCCTTTTGTTTCTTTCTGTCCCTCAGTTTTGTGCTCTCTCAACTTTCTTTCTTTGTTTCGCTGATTCTTCATTGTTTCAGAGTCACTCTTTGGTTTCCCTTAGTTTCTCATCTTGTGCTTTTACTTTCACCGATCATCCGATTCATATTCTTGCATCTCCTAACCTTCCCGACTTAAATATACTGTAAAAACAAAAAATGTATCACAAAAAATGAGTTGGCTATTAACAGATGTCTGGTGAAATTTCAGTTTGTTGGAGAAAGACTATTATGTTGTATAATTTATATTGTATGAGAAGAGAGTGCTGATTGGTTGGCAAGTGGACTCTAATTAATGGATTTCTGCCACGGATAATGCACTAGTTGATGTTGATTGACAGTTAACTGCAAAGCATTGTTTGAAATTTAAACCAGGCATGATCAAGGCCTGAGGAATGGACCAACAATTGGCTGCCATTTATTTCTTTAGCAGAAATGGGTGCAATGTATGTGCATATTCTTTTTATCTGTGCTGTGCATTAATATATGTAGCTTCCAGGATATGCAAATGCATCTCACTACAAGCCCGACTGGCAATCTTAAATTGGTCAGCAGATAGTTCTTAGCAAACTGAGAATTATTGCTTGGTAATGCTTGTCAGTATCTGCAGCATCAGAATTAAAATATTTGTGTACTGAACACTGTGATGTTTAACATTTAAATATTCAAGCCACTTCATGATTTTGCTTTAGTTGGGAAAACTCTTGGGCATTCTTTGTAAAAATTTCAAACTCAATGCCAATGGTACAAAGGCATGCTTATTTTAAACTGACCACTTCTGGGAAAGGGTTCAGCCAGGATTTTGCATGCACGCTTTTTTTACCTCTTGCATTTCAATTAGCTCAGAGTGTTTGAAATGAGTAGCTAATCACTTTACTGTGCAGCTACTAAAACAAGCTTTAATTTGATCAGAGAAGGGTGCATCTACCTTCTGGGTGGCTGACTGAATTGAAGAGTTTTAACTTTGGAAGGCTGTGGGCCCAGTAATTTAGCAATCCCAGTTCCCTCAGTTGATCACATGTGCAGACAAGGCAATTATTTTCAGGGATAGATGACCAGACATGAGGCATAATTAAGATTATATGGAATTCTCGTTCCACTTATTTTAGCAGTGGTTCCTTTTACTCCAGACTACAGTATCTTTTATACTCCACCTTGATTTCTGCAGCTCTGTCCATTGCTTCTGTTTGTAGGTTTTGCACTGGCCAATATGATCCTCTCATAGCATATAGTCAAAACCTCAACATCCTGGGTTAGATCTATTTCAGCAAGCACTTGTTTGCATGTCATCTTGCAGTTCATTTTTATCATGGTCATTTACAGGCACACTATGTATGAACATTCAAGCATAGTGTTTCCATTGTGAAATAAATTCGTCTTGACAATTCTCGTCCATAGAACTGAATTAAAATCAGTGTGCTCGCAAATCTGTGCCAGAGTCTGAGGTGGACAGTTAAGATTTGATATGCTGGGAGATGTCTTGCAATGCAGCTCCAATCCACGAAGACTCTCACAATTGCCTGTATTCAATGTGCATTGCAGTAATGGAATAGGAACGTCGTAGGAGAGACAATGGTTTTCTCACACAGTTAACAGCAATGAATGCCATGACTATTTACATATATAAAAAAATTAATTAGTCAAAATTAATTATTCAAAATTAATAAATTAGAAAACAAGAATGGGATGGCTGTTATTTATCTGAAAAGTTCTAACAGCTGATAGCTGACAAGACCAAAGATGGAAAGTTTGATGCTTATCATGTTCACCCGAGCATTCATTTTTATTCAGCGTTTATAAAGAACATTTGAGGACAATATTGAAGAAGATTGTCAAATGAAATGTCTTGCATAGTCTGATTTAGTTGGTTAATGGTGATTGGGTTGCTAATAGCTCCTGGACCCATTGTTGCTTTTATTTTGTGCTTGGGCCATGCCAGTGCAGTTGGTTCCCAAGTCTAAAGCAAATCTGACATATTTGCTGTGTTCATTAGATATTGGACAGTTTTACCTGTTTCTTTACAGTGACAAAATTTCAAATCACTCTGGGGAGTATTCAATGTCCATATAGTTTTATTGTATTGAATAAATTTGCACTATGATTAATTTCATGATGGTCTAAGGCATTCAAACACTAAGGAATTCTAAAAAAATAATCATTCATGTGGGCATCACTGGCTATGCCAAAATTTATTGTCCATCCCTAATTGCCCTCAAGAAGAAGGTGGTGAGCTATCTTTTTGAACTCTGCAGTCTACGTGGTGTAGGTACACTCATAGTGCTGTCAGGGAGGAAGCTGCCCCAAAAGACATAATTAATGTCAGGCATCTTAGCTATGAGGAAATGGTAGGGAAATGAGGCTTTTTAAGAAGAGATCTGAGAAATGATCTTGGAACGATAGATAATGGCTGGAATTCTCCAGTCTTGTACGCTCAATGCCAGCGAGAATAGAGAATTTGACACTCAGCCAAATCCCCATTCACTACAGTAAGACCAGAGAATCCCAGCTGTGGTCGAGGTTGAAGAATTGCAGCCAATATTGTTAAAGGTGTAAAAAAGGAAATTTTACTTTTTACTAAACTGCAGGGGTAGAAGTAAGACGCACAGGCAATTTTAGAATGGAGGTCAGAAAATTCTCCTTCACACAAAATAATCAGGTTATATAGAGCACAGGAGGTAAAAAATCATTGGAATTACTGAAGAAGGAACTGATTGCTAAAATGACAGAGCAGTAGGATAACATGGGGTAGATAAATCAATGGCCTGTCTTGTCTAACTATCTTGTGGTTTTGTAATTACTTCTAACTTCCTGTATCCTATTCAAAGTTCAGAAATTAGCATCAATATTAAATGACAATCCAACTTTGCAAGTAGGCAAGGTGAAAGGGCCTTTAGAACAAAAGTACCTACTTGTGGGCAACAGAGCAAAACAGTTGCTGTTTACCAGGTTTTCTCAGTATTCTCGCTTTTGGATAAAGGTTTTAACAACTCAGGTAGCTGCTTGACTCCTGTGTTCAGGGAGCATGCCAAGCTGTTGGAATTTAAGACTGGAGTAACATGAGCATTTGGGCTTCTTCCAGACAGAAAGACAGATCTCAGTGGGAAAAACAATTACTGAATGAAAGGAGGTCTTGGCAGAGCAGTGAATCGAGGACACCAGGGATTGGCTCTCACTATGAGCTTGTGAGGATGTCTTGCTTCGCACCATAACAACAGGATCTAAATGCTGCACAGAGTGGTAAATAGAGTGGCTGTACTTGGCTACAATTCCCCAGCAAGTGTCTTATGGCATTGCTTGCACCTAGAAGATTCTAAATATCTGATAATATATATTTTGTTAAAGAAAGGAGCCATTATAAAGAGAAATGCTGTTTCATTGATCCAACTGCTGGAAATGTAATACACTTCAAATGAAAAATTATGTAAAACACAGGATAGATCCTAACCCTCCCATCACCAAAAAGATAATTACTGGTCAAATCCAGTTTTCTCAGGAGCAAAATAAAAAACAGGTCAGCAACTGGTCTGACAAGCCAGTGAATTTTTCACTGTCGATTACATACTGCTTCCACAGCTGAATCTCCTGTCATTCACCAGACACTGCCATAGCACCATCAAACTCCCATCACCAAAAAGATAAATACTGGTCAAATCCAGTTTTCTCAGGAGTACAATAAAAAACAGGTCAGCAACTGGTCTGACAAGTCAGTGAACTTTTCACTGTCGATTACATACTGCTTCTACACCTGAATCTCCTGTCATTCATCAGACACTGCCATAGCACCATCAAATGCCACACCAGGTATTATCATCATAGAAACCCTATAGTGCAGAAAGAGGCCATTTGGTCCATCGAGTATGCGCTGACCACAATCCCACTCAGGCCCTAGCCCCGTATCCCTACATATTTATCCGCTAATCCCTCTAACCTACACATCTCAGGACACTAAGGGGCAATTTTTTAGCAAGGACAATCAACTTAACCCACATATCTTTGGACTGTGGGAGGAAACCGGAGTACCCAGAGGAAACCCACACAGACACAAGGAGAATGTGCAGACTCCACACAGACAGTGAGCCAAGCTGGGAATCGAACCCAGGTCCCTGGAGCTGTGAAGTAGCAGTGCTAACCACTGTGCTACCATGCCGCCCTAATAGTCTGCCTATCGAAGTCACCAGTTTAGGTCAGATTTCAAGACCCACTTTCTACACTACTACCATAAAAGTTTGCTGTCATAATCTGGGTACTGGATTTAATGTTGGAACCACCATCTGGCAGGTTGATAATATTGGTGTCTCAATCCAATCTCAGCAAGTAGCAACACAAAAGTAGATTTTAGTTGTAAGTATCACTTGTTATCCATGGACAATAATGTACTGGTCTCATCACTAGACAACTCCAAGGAGAATGATATTTTGAGGGCTGTACCAAAACATGGAGTTGCATAAAGTAAAATAAATGAATGAATAATTTAACAGCCTTCTCAATTCTGGGGAGGTAAAATTAACTTAGCTGAGCCACAGCAAGAGGTAGCAGTCCTGAGATTCAAACCTGAGATGAAACTGATTAAGAAGATAAAAACTGTAATGGACCAACATCTCAGCTACTGAATCACCCCACAGTATCTTCTCCCAACAAAACCACACTGCTAACACTAAGTCACAATCTGCATTGTGGTATTTCTGTTGTTAAATGTGGTTGATTAAAGTAGCTAGAAAGAATCATTAGAGGCAGGTCAGAACCATGTTAATGATCACAGGATAAATCAAACCTGTAGTAACAATGCTAGCACTCACATTTGCCTTCTTTGCTATCTGACTTACACTGGACAATAAACTTACAAATGGCAACATGCAAATGCACTGTTGAGGGCAGTGTCTGTTATTCAAACTTTTCCATGAAATCTCACTTCAGGGGAGATTGCACAGAATAACTGACTGTCTGAGGCTCACAGTTTTGAAGTTTCCAAAGCATAAAGTAGCAACTGAACACTCTCAGTGCTTACAAATGAAGCATTAGAACAATAAAGAACATGCTTTTATAAAGAGCATTTCATGATCTCCAGACACCACAAGGCATTTTACAATCAATGAATTACTTTTGAAGTATAGTCATGTTGCAGCCCAAGAAAAACAGTAGCCAGTTTTCTGACATGAAGACTTCATAAACTGCAATGAGAAATGGACTAGATAATCTGTTCTATATTAGTTGAGAGATAAATACTCGAAGATTCTCCTTCTTCTTTTCGAAGATCATTTTCATGTATACTTTCACTTGCCTGGATGAGTGCAGCTCTAACAATGCTCAAGAAGCTCGTTGCTAGCCAGGACAAAGCTCGATTAGTACCCCACCTTAAACACTCATTCCCTCCATCACTGGTACAAAGTGGTACAGTGTGTACCATTTACAAAATGGAGGAACTCACTATTCAATTTATTGTTGTCACATGTATTAACATATAGTGAAAAGTATCATTTTCTGCATGCCATACAGATAAAGCATACTGTACAGAGAGAAGAAAAGGAGTGCAGAATGTAGTATTACAGTCATAACTTAAGGTGTAGAAAAAGATCAACTTGATACATGATAGATTTGTTCAAAAGTCTGATGGCAGCAGGGAAGAAGCTGTTCTTGAGTTGGTTGGTACATGACTTCAGATTTTTGTATCTTTTTCCCGATGTAAGAAGGTGAAAGAGAGAATGATCGGGGTGCATGGGATCCTTGATTATGCTGGCTGCTTTTCTGAGACAGTGGGAAGTATAGACAGAGTCAATGGATGAAAGACTGGTTTGCATGATGGACTGAGCTTCATTTACAACATTTTGTAGTTTTTTTGTGGTCTTGGACAGAGCAGAAGTCATACCAAACTGTGATACAACCAGAAAGAATACTTTCTATGGTGCATCTGTAAAAGTTGGCGCAAGTCATTGCAGGCATGCCAAAGGCTCATTCGTCACCTCTATTCCCTAAGACAAGCAGATGTATAGGAACAGCACCACAAGCTAATCACACACCATCCTAACTTGGAACCATATTGCCCCTTCACTGTTACTGGGTGAAAATGCTGGAATTCCTTTCCTAATAGCACTGTGGGTGTTTCAACACCAAATTGCCTGCAGTGGTTCAAGAAGGTGACTCATCACTACCTTCTCAAGGGGAATTTGAGATGGGTAAAAGATGTTAACCTAGCCAGTGGCACTAACATCTGCAAGCATCAAAAAAACTAAGGGGTTAGTGGGACAAGCCTACGTTCAACAAATTTTCATCTGAACAATGGTGCTGGCTCTATAGTTACAGCATGTCAAACTGGATTATGATTTCCTGAGAGGTTTCTCCACTTCCTCCTTGCTACACCCATCCTATCCACAAAACACATTCATGATATAAAATGTGTGAAATAAACTGCCCTGTGGAATGTTTATTAAACTGCAGTAATAATAAAGCAAATCATTTCATAAATCATTTCACTTTTCCCCATATTGGATAGGGTCCATGCATTCATACAAAGAGATGGTTCAACCATCATATGGTATTGGGTTATGCAGATGCAGAAGTTCCAAATTAACTGCACATCTAAATTAAATTAGCTGATCGCAACCAGGACAGTGTTGAGAGCATGATGGATGTCTCTCCCAAGTCTCACAACACCAGGTTAAACTCCAAACTCCAACAGATTTATTTGGAATCATGAGTTTTTGCAGCACTGCCCCTTCATCAGTTGAGTCACTAGCAGCGCTCCAAAAGTCCATGATTCCAAATAAACCTGTTGGACTTTAACCTGATGTTGTAAGACTTCTTTCTGTGCCCATCCCAGTCCAACAATGGCATTGCCGCATCCTTTGGTTATGGAGAAGAATTAGACCTGCTCAGGTTTCAATCTTTTACCAATATCCAATCAATCTTACTGAAAGTGCATATTTGTACAGTGAAACAGTTTGGTTGTGATGTTTATTTCCCCCCAGCTCCCTCCTGAACAAACTGGCACAGTTATTATATTTAGTTTCTTACAGCACAACAAATGAGCCAAAGTGCCAGCCATCTGTAGCTCAATGGGAGCACTTTCCTCTGAGCACGAAGTTTCAGGGCTCATGTCTTGGCTGATGTTCCACTGCAGCACCGAGAGAGTTCTGCAGTGTTGAAGGTGCCACCTTTTGGATCAGGAATTAAACCAAAATCTTTTCTCCCTTCTTCAAAGATTTCAAAGCACTATTTGGGCCAACAGAAGAATTCACCTGAGCGACCTGAGTCAATTTTGATTCATCAACCAATTTGACAAAACAGATGACCTGGTTATTGCCACATTTCCATTTTGTGGGAGATTGCTGTGTGCACATTTGTTATGATGTAGAGATGCTGGCGTTGGACTGGGGTAAACACAGTAAGAAGTCTCACAACACCAGGTTATAGTCCAACCAGTTTATTTGATAGTAATCTTACAAACTTTCAGAAACAGTGTTCCTTTGTCAGGTGTGTGGAAGGTTCCACAACAACACCAGGTTAAAGTCCAACAGGTTTATTTGGAACCTTCCATACACCTGACAAAGTAACACTGTTTCTGAAAGTTTGGGGGATTACTATCAAATAAACTGGTTGGACTCTAACCTGTGTTGTGAGACCTCTTACATTGCAAATTTGTTGTCAATCTTTCTACATTAAAACAGTGATTATACTCCAAAAGTAGTTTATTGGCTGTAAAGCACCATGGGATATCCTAGGGCCATAAAAGGCACTATCCAAATCTAAGTATTTTTTTTCCCTTTCAGGAGCTGTGGAACAGCATCTTGAGAAAAAAATGGGACAACTGGGATGATTTGAGCAAATCTGCTTTTGAACCACAAAATATTTTAGTCTTCAAATTAACTACTACTTATTGAGATCAATATGAAATGTAGAAAGCAATAAAAGTAGCCCCTTTGCTTTGTCTGACCTTACAGGTATTTTGTTAGATTTTTACCAGAGTTTGGAAAACTAAAAGGCTACTTTGTTTCAACACCTTGCCCATTGTATACATGAAAAATACATACAATATTGATACTCGTAATAAACCAGAGTACTGGAAAGAGGGAAATCAATCACAATCCAAAGAAAAGGCAAGTTCTCTCTTTCAGATGCTACATCACTTTTTATGTGAGATCTCCAGCATTTGCTGGTTGCCTGTTTCCCAGACAGAAACACACACATTATGAGTAAAGGTCAGTGAAAGTTGCTTAAAGGAAACAAATTCTGAGGAATAGGGTTGCTGCAATACACGTCTCTGAATTGCTTTGATTTCTTCAACCAAAATAAAAAGGTCTCTCTTGTTTGGAGCAATTGCACCACTGGCACACACAGATCCAGCAAAGTCCCCAAGGTATTAGCCAGCAACTGGGATCTCCAGGCTTTTGGTTCCAAGACAAGTCCATAGTCACTGTTCATTCCCTAACCATGCATTGGCTGGGTTATGTGGCTACATGATGAGCTGGTGGACTATATCAAACCTAACTGCAAACTCAAGGGAAATGGCAGAGGACAGAGCTCCTGATGTCAGTCTCTTGCGGTTTAGTGTTCTCTTCACTAACTATAATGAATCTCCCACAGGGACTGGGTGAGGTGTTGATTACAAGATGTTTGCAAGAACAAAGTTCCACTGTATTTGTAACTCTGACATACACCTCCTCCCTCCTTCAAATTTAGAAAACAACTGCCACAATTATAGCAGTTTAAAAAATAATTTAATGCATATCACCCACATATCCATAAGTACATTGTGATCTACAAAGAGACAATGGCTAATTAACATTCTGGAATAAATGTTTTTGTAAGGTATCAAAAAATTTAAAGAAATAATGTCATATATCTCGTTGCTAAGTGATGCACACTTCAGTTCTGTGGAAATGCTCAACTGTTTAGGCAGCTTCTGTGAAAGATACATGGGGTTGTTTCAGGTTAATGACCTTTCATCAGAATCTGGGTAATATTAGAGATGGAACAGGTTTTTATATAGTTGCAGGGGAATGGGAAACAAAAGGAAAGGTCTGTAATTGGGGGGTAGGCAGCAGAGATTAAATGGCAAGGGCCATGTTTCAGTTGGCAGCTTTTGGTTCTGCAATTTCCCATTTACACCTTCCCTAGACCCAAATTTTGTTTCTTGTTCAACCGTTAGTTTCTTTTGTCTGACGTTATCATCTCTTTCCCCCTTCTCACTTCCCTTTTGCTACCTCTGATCACTCAAAACCTGTCACTTCTCCAACGTTTTTCAGTTATGACAAAGTATCATCAACCCTCATCTCTGTCTCTCCCCACCAACGCCTGACCAGTCAAGCATTTCCAGCTTCTGCAGCATTTTGTTTCTGTACTATTGGCTCTCAACCAATCTGCCTACTTGGTTCAACAGCTCCACTGTTTGAATTTCGTATTGGCTGATTGGCTTTTTCCACAACAACTATGTCCTGGACTTGTTTTCACCAAAGGTTGAAGTGGTTACAAACAAGGGTGTCGTTCACCACAGGGCAAGTACAGAAATTGTTACTGCATGGCTTATCATAAAATGCAACGCTGTGTATTTATAATGTGGAGATACGTATATTACATAAATAAGTTCCTCTGAAGTGTGCATTTGGTTCTTTATGGTGATCTGGTAAATGGAACAATGTTTTATGTTCAAGGGCAATTCCATGCATCTTGCAAAAGTGTTGGCAAATATCAAGACTGATCAGTCTCTGATCAAACTTTCCTTTATTCACTTCAAAATGTCCCAAAACATTTATAGCCAATGAATTTTTAAACTGTAGTCATTATTTAGTGCAGGAAATGACAGAGATGCAAAATGTTGCCACTAAGCCATGGCTATACCTCAAGCAGAATGAGTCTCACTGTGTGAGCAGGGGTGCTGCAACTAATTATATAGATTGCTTCTTGATGAAAGAGATTTGAAAGCAAACAGATAGGGTATAAATGCTTAGATTTAGAATTGAGACTGCTGGGTCACTAGATTGATACGTTTTGTCAGTTGCACAGCCATTTTCAGGTTTGCAGAATGAAGATGTTAAGCCTATAGTGTGCTACCTTACAAAAAAGAAATTCTAAGTGTCAAAAAAATCTGAAAATGGGTGTGTTTCACACCTGTTTTTTGGTTGAGTTTGGCACTGTAATCTTACCACACTGACAGTTTTCTTGACAGCAATGCAATTTGGGTAGGAGGTTGGTGGAGCCGAAGCTCACTGGAAAAACTGGTTTCAGAATGCTCGGGTGCCATTGCGTGGGTGTCCTGATCTCTCAGTGAACAGGAAGACCTCCCCCGGCCCTTCCTCTCACAACATCATGTCAGCTGATGTTCTTCCTTTCCAGCTGGTGGAATCCCTATGTTCCCCATCCTTATAGCACATTCTCCCTTGCATTACACCCTGCACCCAGCCTGCATAGTTCCCCTTGCATAGATCCCCAGCCCCCCACTTTGCATAAGTGGAGAGCATCCGTGAGGCAGTAACAGCTGTGTGGGATATGCTAATATCATGTAGTTCATAATTATGCAAATAGGATTTGCACCCATTTGCATCCCTTCTGGGCACAAAGCCAATCCTGCTGGCTGAACATGGCCGGGAACATTGCGTGTGGTGCAAACCAGGCACAAACTCAATTTCTGGTCTCACGCACAATCTTACTGGCTTACCCCATCGATTAGATAGTGCAGTGAGCCAGTAAGATAACAGCCACAGTTGCTACAGAACAGAAGTTATTGAATGTCTTGTGGAACTTTCATGGCATGAAGCAGCAAAAAGCAGTGAAAAGCTATTGAACATAACTATGGCTTTCAGGAAAAGAAGGGTTATTGTACTGCCTGAGGTTCTTTGTCCAGTCATCTGAATTCTGCATCCTCTGGTTATGGACTTCTGCGCCAACGGAAACAGTTTATCTACTCCATCAAAACCATTCAAAATCTTGAACACCTCTATCAAATTTTCTCTTAATGAGCGCTCCTCTAAGTAGAATAATCCAGCTTCTCCAATCTTTCCACATGACTTTCCTCAACCTAACAACAATCTTGGGAACTCCTTTTGCACACTCTCCAAGGCTTTAACATCTTGCTTCAAGTTCGATGCCCAGAACCGAGCACAATATATCAAGAGTCATTTGGTAATACAGAACTTGACTATTGCTTAAAAAGAGATATGCTGTAGAAACGTTTCATCTTGCAAACAGGATAACTTGCAGGATAAACCAACAGCAAAATAAATGATAATTTACACTGCTTGAGAAGATTGGTTGACAAGTAGATTCTGTTTGGTAGAGGCATTGCCCTGGAGAATGCAGAAAACAATTAACTGCAAAGCTTTTGATCAAATCAAGACCAGGCATGTCAGCTCTGATTGGTCAAGATATTACCATGTGGAATGAACCAAGGAATGGCTGTCCCCAATATTTTGTTCAGTTGGAAAATGCACAATACATGGATATGCTTCTTCTGTCGACAAAGGATAATGCTATATATGTGAATATCTGTGCTTGCTGGCATGGATAAGGGGTCGGCAGCTATTCCATGTTTCATTTCTCATGGCAATGCCTTGACCAGAGTCAACCTGCCTGGCTTGAATTACTTGGCAGTTAACTGCCCGGTAGTGCATTCTCTACGGCAAAATCTCTATCAAATGCTAAGTTTCAATTACCGAATTTCTGCCCAGTCTGTGGTTCCCCCCAAATGTTACGAATTCCCTCTATGCTTTACTACATGTCCAAGTTTTATATCATTTATAAATTCAGAAATTATATCACATAAATCCAAGTTCCGGTTATTTATAAACAAAAAAGAGTGGGTGTCTTAATACCTTCACTTGAGAAACCATTGTACATTCCCCTTCAATTTGAGTAACGACTACATTTTGGCTCTCAGAATTTTGTACTTTGTAATCACTGTTCCTTTAATCCCATTGGCTTTCATTTTGTTAATAATCCATATACTGCAATAAGAAAAACATCCTTAAAAGTTTGTTGACCTGAAACAGTAACTATTCTTCCCTCTTCACAGCTACTGTTGGATCTGTTGCATATCTCCAGTACTTTTTGTTTTTATTTCAGATTTCCAGCATCTGCAGTATTTTGCTTTTCTATTTTCTAGCATTTTGCCAAATGCCTTTTGAAGTTACAGAGACATCAACTGTACTATCTTCATTAACCAGTTACTCAAGAACAGATTTGACTTATCAATCACAATATCTGACAGAACATTGTATCAAGGTCCTACTCCCATAAACCCAGGTATTCGCTAACCTATATATCTTTGGACATTAAGGGGCAGTTTACCTGGCTAATCCACTTAATCTGCACATCTATGGGAGGAAACCATACAGACATGGGGAGAGCTTGAAGACTCCACACAGTCACCCAAAGCCAGAATTGAACCTGGGTTTGTGCTGGACGGCAACAGTGCTAACAATTGTGTCACCTTCTCTGGCATTTAGTGCTGAAAACCTACTTTGTCTGTACCATGCTCAAGTGATCCTGCAGTTTCAGCTTCTTTGTACCATGCCAAATGGCCACTCACTTTCTAACCTCTTAAGCGCTCTGCAACTATCGAGTGACCATCGCCTGAAAAATGAGCACCAGGTAAACTGAACCTACCTGCAGTGACTCCAGCACTCCTCAAGTTCAAAAAAAGCTATGGGAATGAAAATGTTCATGCGGGGAGTGGTCAATGTTCTGCCTAAGACTGTGATGGAGACAGATTCATTTCAGCCAAGGAATGAGACACAGGGTTTTAGGGAGAAGGCAAGACAATGATATTAATTGAATTGCTCATTCAGAAGGTTGATGCAGAAGTAGCAGGCCAAATGACCTGCTTTTGCAGTGCAACAAAATTGTGGCTCTATGAAGGTTTGATTAACGCTAAACATTTGCCAGAAACCTGTATCCACCTGTTAACACAGAGTCAGCTGTGTTACATTCCAGCTTTCAAAAGTCTATTTATAGCATATATCAGTTATAACATTTGAAAGGTCTGGAATGCAGTTATTCCAGTGTTTCTACTAGTTAGCAGACATATGTAGTCTATTAAGAATGTCATTAATGGAAAACACCTTTCTTAGATGCCAAGGAAAATTGTGAGCAATCCATTCAGCCAACATCAGCCCGGTGACATCTTTTCTTGTCTTGCTTTTTGCTGCCCTCTTTAGTTCTTGGGAAATCCACTTTTAAAAACAGATGCAAGTCCAAGATCACACTATGCTACATCAAGCCATTGGGTATGAAACTACTTGTATCCTACTAATTATCCCTCCTTTTATTTCTTTTTTGTCAGCACTATCTAGGGGCTTATCCTAAATGATGATGCCAATTCTGATGAATGGTCGTATCCAAAACCTGAATCGGCCATTTCAAATGCTGAAGGATCAACGAGCTTTCATTCGAGTAGCGCAGAGTTCATTGTCTTCAATATGAACCTTCGTTACGCTAGCAAACGGGTATAAAAAATTGATCAATACACTATATAGAAGCACAATCCCTCTGGAATTAAGACACTGTGAGCTGCACATTAAATTAATTAATTAAAAAGTTCAACGTGATGAATAGCAATGCTTTATATCAATACCAATGAATTCCGATCTTTGGGTCATTCCCTTCATTTAATCGCTATGATGAACGCTACTTCACTGGTGTTAAATGAAAGACTACATCTAGCGTTATTGCAACAGTAGGCACAGCTTAGCAACACCAAAGCAAAACTTGTGGTGAGCAGTAACTGGCTACGTGTGCCCTGGATAACGAACCAGACTCAGCAACTGTTCTCTCCTTCCCAATCTCTATTTTTTCTTCTAGGTGCACAAACAAGAAAAAAGGTTTGCTTTTCGAGAGGGCTTGAGGGTGCCTCTAAATTGTGTGGGTTTATATAGCACTTTTAATGTAATGAAACATCCGAGGATGCTTTCAAAGAATAAAATGGCACAGCAAATCTAAGATGTTATGAAGTGAAATGGGGCACAGTGCCTGCTGCACCACAGGCAAATGTAGGATAAATGTGAGGACGTGATACTGGCGAGAGTGACAGCTGTAATGGCAAACTGAACAAACACGAACTTAAAAAAAATGGTAGATGTGAAAGTCGAGTCCGGTAACACGGACGTTATTTATAGCTCGCTCTGCTGTTATCACCATCCAAACACACAGGGAGATAAATCACCCTGTTTAGGAATGCCTGAACCAAGCATTGTAAATATTACCATTCACTCTGAGGAATATTCTCTCAAGGCCGGGCCCGGGGGTAAGGGCTAGGAGTCCCAAGGACAGGGGAGCGAGAGCCGGGCAAGACCAACCATCCCCATCCACTCGGTCAGATCCGAACCTCCTCTCCGGGGTTGGGGCTCCAAAAGGGTCGCGCTGTGTCGGGGGGGGAAGGTTTAGAGCCGGACACCATCGCCACTAGCTGGGTACGCCCCGTCACCCGTTCCCCCATAACACCGCTTTGCAACATTTACTTCACAGTAAATAAAACTCCCCCAATTTAATAATAGCCTCCAGTCCATCGGATTGAAAGGAGAAGGAGGGAAGAATAGTTATATCCGCGACTCTCCCTCACGGCCGTGGGTTTATACACCCCACTCTATCGGGCAGCAACACAAACAGGAGTGCGGTGGGGAGCGACGCAGACGCAGTCAGCATTTCCGGGAGAGGGGGGGCGTGGCCTGCGGCAATGGGCGGAGCATGGTCCGGGGTGGGCGGGGCCAGGACGTCCGTTGCCATTTCCGTTCTTACGCCGAAAATTAGCGCGAGCTGAGCGGGCGCGCCGGGTGGTTGGAGTGCGGAGAACCGGCCTGAGCTGCGGCTCGGTGTGGGACTGCCCGCCCACCAGCCGCAGCCGCTCTCCCGGGGAGGGCCCCGTCGCCCCCGCCCGGGAATTTCCTGATGTTACGCCGCTGTTGTACCCTGGGAAACTTCCGGGGCTCACGTGACGCCGGGCGGAAGTGAGGTAATTGGGAGGTCCTGAGGGCTCCCCTCCTCCCAAACTTTGCTGCTGTCTGGCTCCACCAGGGGCACATTGCCCAGGCCAGCTCAGCACAGGCATTGCTCACTGAGACTCTGCCCTGAGCCAATCCTCCTCCTCCTCCTCCTCCTCCTGCTGCTGCTGCTGCTGCTGTTGTCTCACACACCCACTCCCCTCCCATCTCCTCACATTGTGCAACCCACCATCCCAGCCAACAACTGGGAGGGAAAGGTATGGCATTCCCCATGGGCATACCTCTCTACACCATCATTGTAGAAGACGAAGAGGAGGAGGAGCAGCAGCGCATGGAGGCGAAGAGAATAAGGCAGCATGGCAAAAGACACCACCCGACCAGGTACTACCCTCCGCAACGTATCTATAGACAGCGAAGGTCTTTTGAAGACCTTTCGGAGGATCTCTGTGTTCGGAGGGTGCGATTGTCCAAGGGTGCCATCGCACATCTGTGCGAGCTCCTCCGTGAAGATCTTCAGCCGCACTCCACTGCCAGGACGGCCTTGTCTGTCGAAATGAAAGTGACCACTGCTCTGAATTTCTTCGGCACGGGATCCTTTCAGGGTGCCACAGGGAACATGTGCAATATCAGCCAAGGAGCAGTGAGGGCCGCCATTCAGCAGGTCACGGATGTGCTCTTCAACAGGGCTCCGGGGTTCATCAACTTTGGTATCACGCTTAGGCAGCAGAGAGAACGAGCAAAGGAGTTCTGTTACATTGCGGGTTTTCCCAAGGTTCAGGGTGCCATTGGTGGCACCCATGTGGCCCTGAAGGCACCAGCTGAACAACCACTTATTTTCGTGAATAGGAAAGGGTTCCACTCGCTGAATGTTCAGATTGTCTGCGATGCCCACCAGAAGATCCTGTATGTAAATGCCAAGCATGCGGGCAGCTGTCACGATGCTGTCATTGTACAGCACTCAACACTCCC
Organism: Sphyrna mokarran; assembly: GCA_024679065.1. NCBI lineage: Eukaryota > Metazoa > Chordata > Chondrichthyes > Carcharhiniformes > Carcharhinidae > Sphyrna > Sphyrna mokarran. The sequence goes on from JAGIQG010000004.1 coordinate 49,772,756, forward strand.
AGACCTCTTCCATGAGGATAATCATGTCCAAGGTTGGCTGCTTGGAGACCAGGCCTATGCATTGCAAACGTGGCTCATGCCTCCACTGAGCCAACCAAAAACGCAAGCGGAAGCCGCGTACAACAAAGCTCAGGCAGCAACGCGAGCCGTGGTGGAAAGGACCATAAGACTATTAAAAAGCAGGTTTCGCTGCCTCGATAGGTCCAGTGGAGCTCTGCAGTACACTCCCCAAAGAGTGGCGAGGATTGTCATTGCATGCTGCGTACTGCACAATTTTGCGCTGCAGGAAGGCCACGTGTTCAATATAGATGATGAGGAACCACTGCTGCCCGAGGAAAGAGAGTTGCAGGCCCCAGCGTTTGAGGAGGATGAACAAATAGACGATTCGTCCCTGATTGCTGCAAGGGCCATCCAACATCAGATTGTGCAGGAGGAGTTTAACCATTGATGATGTAGCATTTCATTCCTCCTGTGCCAAATACCAAGAAAGTGATCTTCCTTGAAACCACTACCAACCTTAGTACATGACTGCTGAGCAGCCCTTGATGCCCACACAGCACTGTGACAATATTTCTCAGTGGAGTATAAATGTTCACACCAGCTGAATGTTCTTGTCCTGGAATGACTTTAATTTTCATGAGTAACCAAGAACAAAATCAGTGCAGAATGTACAGTAATAAAAACAGGTTTTACAGTTGAAGCAAACAAACGTCATACTCCTTATTTACATCCTGAATCATCTTGACCATGAGATATCACTTCCGATCCCATTCATTGGTTACTACTTCTGTGCACCACCTGAGGGCCAGGCTGGCAGGCGATGGGTGGCACCACATGCTGTACAGAGGACTGAGTGTGGATCTTTGCCCATGGTGGCTGGGTCTCAGTGAAGAGCTGCTGCTGGCTGTTTCTCTGGAGGGAGCTCCTAGACAGCCTGATCTTGCCTGTCACCATCTGTAGGCATCGAGCTGTGAGGAGGACTGGCACATGCACTGTCCTGAGAGATGGCAGTACCAGGCAGGCGGACTTCAGTCATCTAAGGAGCTTAAGCTGCCCACTGCACTCTCAGAACACAATTAGGCCAGAACTTGTACCATCTCATATGTAGGTGATTTACGCAGCAATTTTGGCACCCCATACTAGTGAACAGGATAACTTGCTATTGTAGCAGACATAGAGAATTTCAGTGTTGATAGCATTGATTTAGGTAATAGAGTAGTTTGTAAACTGCTCTTTCAACAAAATTAGTAAAATGTAGGCTTAGTGCTTATACAATGAAAGCAAACATTTTATAAACTCATAATGCTAACTGTTTTGCAAATGTAACAGACGCTCCCTCATCTTTCAACAGGAGTGCTCTGTGATAAATCTCAAATTGGCTTAAGGATGCACTGGTGTTTGCAGTGAATGTTTCTTCTGCTATTTGACTTTGTGCATTAAATAACTTGAAATTGCTAATGGGCAGAAAAATACTGTTCACAGTAACCACTAATTTTAACTTATTTTTGATGACTGCATGTTCTACTGTTCATGTAAAATAGAATACTTCAGTGTTATTGAACTGATAGATCAAAAAGGTCTTCAAGAAAAATTCTCCAGGGTTGCACAGTGGCAAGGAAGCTCGTATCTGAGTACATGCTTGCAAATATAGTTGAATTTGCAGTCTGTATCCCACATGCCCACTGTGTGTGGCCCTGCTGAAGGTGCTTGATGGAGTGAGAAATTTCTGAATCTAGGTGATCATGAATCTTGACTCGAGGGTAACACACTCATTCATGTGTCAGAAGTCATAGTTCATGACACACTCCTGAGATTTTAAGAATATAACCCAGGCTGACACTTCAGGACAAAATGAGACAGTGGCGCACTGATGGAGGTCTGTCTTTCAGATGAGATGTCAAAGCTCGGCCCAGTCAGTTTGCTCAGTGCACACAAAATGTACAATGGCATTATTTGAAGAATAGCTGGAGAGTTGTCTTAGCCAATATTCATCCCGCAGCCAAAACCCATTAAAACTGATTATTTGCCTTTATCTCATTTACTGTTTTCTTTGTATAAAATGGCTATATTAACCTATCTTGCAACAATGACTAAGTTTCAAATACACCATACTCCACTGGTAATAAGTTTTTCAGAAAGTCCTGATGGTGTAAATGGTGCTACATTATTACAAGTCCTTTTGCACACACTGGCATCAGAATGGATTCCTATGGTGATCATTTTGCGAAACCATGCAACAGTATTACAGGACAAGCTGTTCCATATTTCTCAGTGGTTTTCTCCTGACAGGAATGTGTTTGGAGTTATTCTAATGAAATATACATTTCCATCAGCCTGAACAAACAAGAGGAATATTACAGAATACACCAAGAAACAATAGGGATAACTTAACACATTTACAAAAATGGTTGGAAATGCATGTCACATCCTGAAAGAAATCCAAGTGAACTCTTTACCACAACATGCTTTTTAAGAGGCTTATGACTTGCTTTGCATTTCTGCCATTTTTAGTTTTTTATTTATCATGTTTTACACGGAATATATTAATTTCTGCACCTTAACATTCAATGCTTCTTATAAATAAGTGCAGCATAAACTTCACAGAATTGATCAAAAATCATAGAAGTGTTATGGGGCAGAAGGAGACCATTCAGCCCATCATGTTTGCACTGGCTCTGTGATGAGCATTTGTGACAATCTCTTGCCTTTTCCCTGTGCTCCTGCATGCAAATAATCATTTAATACCTTCTTGAATGCCTTGATTGAACTTGCCTTCGCCACACTTTGCTAAACATCTGCTGATTTATTTGAATTACTGAACTGTTCTGTTAAGAACTAGGAAAAGGAGTAGGGTTTGGGTCTGCTTCACCATTCAAGATGGTATGGTTAATCTTTGCCTCAGATCTACCTCTCCCATCCTAACTCATATCTGCGATTCCCTTAGAATCTAAAAACTTATTGATGTCAGCCTTGAATATACTTAATGGATGAACATTCTCAGCTATCTGGAGGAGTGAATCTCAAACATTCACGTCTCTCCAAGTAAAGACATGACTGTCTCCTTACTCAGAAATTATGCCCCCTCATCCTAAGTTTTCCATTCAGGGGAAATAGCCTCTCAGCATTTATGCTATCGAGCTTTCTGAGAACCTTACATGTTTGAAATGAGATCACCTCTTATTCTTCTCTGTACTAGAGAATAGAGGCACATTCCACTGAAACTCTAATAAATTTTTGTTTCAGCCCTTCTACGTCAAAAATTCCTTTCTTAAGGATGGAGACCAAAATTTTACACAATATCCCATGCATGGCCTCATTAGAAACATTACAACTGCAGCTGGAATTCCCACTTCACTACTCTGAACCTCTCGCAATAAAAACCAGTTATCGTTTACTTTGTCAATTAGTTGTTGTACCTATGTGTTAACTTTCCTGTGTTTCATGTACAAGAACATCAGAATTCCTCTAAACACTGACATTTAATGATATCCCATCATTTAAAAAATATTCTTCTATTACTATAGTAAATAATCTCACATTTCTCCATTTCATGCTCCATCAACCACGTGTTGCCTCCTTACTTAACCTATCTATCCCTTCATAGACTCTGTCCTCCTCATGTCACTATCCTAATCAACTTTGTATTGTCAGCAAACTTGAGTACATTACATTCATCCTTTTATCTAAGCTGTCAGTGTAGATTGTAAACAGATGAGACATCAACACTGATCCTTGCAGTACTCAATAGTTCTTTCTTGTAAAACTATGTTGACTTTGATTATATTATGATTCTCTAAGTGCAAGACTTTTTTAATAATACATTCAAGTATTTTCCCGATGGCTGATGTCAGACTAACTGGTCTGTAGTTACCTGTTTTCTGTCTCCCTTTTTTCTGGAATAGCAGCATGACATATGCTAACTTGTGACTAACTGGGACAATTCTAGAATCTCGGGAATTTTGGAAAATCATAACCAGCACATCCATTATCTCCTCAGCTACCTCTTAGAACCTTAGATGTCAATTAATAGATTTTAATCCCTTATGTTTCTTCAATATTTTGTCTCTGCTAATATCATTAAAGTTCTCATTTATTAGGCCGTTGGTTCTCCTCTATTTTTAATCTGTAATTTATACTTTCTACAATGATGACAGACACTTATTTGTTTAATGTTTCTCTTGATTCCTCATTACACATGATAAATATCTCTTACCTCTGCCTCTAAGGGACCAGCATTTACTTTAACTACTTTCCTTTTTATATACATGTAATAGCTGTTGCAATCTATTTTTTGTATTCCTGGCTAGTTTATTCTCATTGTATGTTTTCTCTTTTTTTATCAATCTTTTGACAGTTGTTTGCTGATTTCTAAAACACCCCAATCAGCTTACTGTTATTCTCTGCAATATTAAAAGTTATAAGCCCTTATCTAATATTATTCTTAGTTTTCTTAGAAGCCATGGATGATCTTAATAGAATGTACAAAAAAAACCAAAAAAAATTACAGCACAGGAACAGGCTCTTTGGCCCTTCAAACTTGCACTGACCATACTGCCTGACTTATCTAAAACCCTTTTGGGGACCATATCCCTTTATTCTCATTCAGATGCTTGTCAAGATGCCTCTTAAAGGTCACTACCATATTTGCTTCCACTACCCCGGCAACAAGTTCCAGGCACCCACCACTCAATCTGCCTCGTACTTCTTTTTAAAACTTGCCCCTCGCATCTTAAACCTATGTCCCCTAGTAATTGACTCTCCCACTTGGAAAAAAACTTCTGACTATCCAGTCTATTCATACGTCTCATAATTTTATAGACTTCTATCGGGTCACTTCTCAACCTCTGTCACTCCACAAACAAAATTTCTCCAACCTCATAGCTAATGCCCTCCGTAACAGGCAACATCCTGGTAAATCTTTTCTGTACCCTCTCCAAAGCTTGCACATCCTTCTGGTAATGTGGCGATCAGAATTGAACATTATATTCCAAGTGCGGCATAACTAAGGTTCTATAAAGCCAATTTTTAAACTCAGTACCCTGGACAATAAAGGCAAGTGTGCCGTATGCCTTCTGGACTACCTTCTCCACCTACATTGCCACTTTCAGTGACTTGTACATCTAGATCCCTTTGCCTATCAATATTCTTAAGAGTTCTGCCATTTGCTGCATATTTCCTATCTGCATTAGACCTTCCAAATGCATTACCTAATATTTGTCCAGAGTCTATCTGCCATCTCTCTGCCCAAGTCTCCATCTGACCTATATTGTGTTGTCTCCTCTGATGGTCCTTATCGATATTAGCAAATCCACCAATCCTTGTGTCTGCAAACTTACTAATCAATCCAGTTACATTTTATATCCATATCATTTATATATATATTATGTATTTATTTTGGATGTTTTTATCCTACAGGTGCTTTGGTCTACCTTGTTGTCTAATGAGGGGCATACACGCGATGGGTCGTGAGAGGACTGCTCTTGGATCTTTTTTGAGAGTATCCTAGTGCTTCACGTCGTTAGTGTATGCTTGACCTGGACCATTTGATGGGCAACACGACAGCTCAGCGACTATCGCTGTGCTGTGCAGATACATGGATTTAGGCCTGTGTCTGTGGGAGTTCGCGCATTCTCCCTGTACTTGCATGGGTTTCCTCCCACATCCCAAAGATGTGCTCTTAGGCTAATTGGCAAAACAAATTCTCCCTCAATTGTCTCAAATTTGGTTTTTAATCCATAAATCTATAAACATAGATAGGGATCACGGGTAGAGGTGGGAACATCGGGGTGGCGGCGCGGGCTCGTTGGGCCGAAGGGCCTGTTTCCTGTGCTGTTTTGTTCTTTGTTCTTTGTATAAACAATCAGAGTTTTAATTCAGGGATTTTTGTTTTGAATTGTTTTCCTCTGTTTATTCATCATTTTTTTCCATTTTCAGCAATCTTTAACTTGTTCTCTCATCTCATGTAATTGGCTTTGATTAAGTTAAGATTCTTGTTTAGAAGTGGAGTATGTCACTTTCAAACTCAAAATGGAATTCTAATCACCTTTTCCCCAGTGATATTTTGTTGAGGTTGCTAATTAAACCTGCCACATTGGACAATACTCAATAAATAGCTTTATCCTAACTTGATTCCACAATGTACTGTCTGAGGAAACTGTTGGAAAAACAATCCACAAACTCATCTTCCAGACCATGTTTGTCCATTTGATTGGTCCAATTGTCCACTGCATTGCCTCTGTTACAAACCTTGCATAAAGTCCCTACAATGTTATAGTTACTGTTAGGAGCTTATAAATCACCAGTGTTTTCTGACCCTTATTACTCCTAATCACCATATTGATTCTACTTCCTGATCTAAGCCAATATCCTTTGTCAATGCAAACAAAATGCAGATTACAAACAGAGTGATTTGATTAGAATTTGATGGTGAGGAGATTATTTTTTTTCCCCTTTTTTTTCTTTGTTGCAGCAGAAAGCTGCATTTTGGTGACTGGTAAGTCAATGAGGAATTAAACATATGACACTTAATTGCAAGTAGTATTAGCATTTGATGAGCACTGTAAATTGTAGTCTACATAGCAATTATTCTAAATGAAGTAAGCAAATCACTAAATCAACTAAATAACCCAAGTAACTGGCAGGACTGGTGTGTTGCAGCTGTGGAATGTGGGTATTCCTGGATGCCAATTCTGTATAGACACGTGTGCAGAAAGTTTAAACAGCTAGATGAATTTCAGATCAGGGTTACTGATCTGTAAACTGAAATACAAACATCAGAGAGGGGGAGAAATATCTGGACTGTTTTTATTAGAAGACAGTCAGACCTCTTAGAATGTAGTGGATTATTATGGTCAGTGGTGAGGTACAAGAGGGTGTGGCCATTTATGAAGCAGGCAAAGGGACTGAACAGAAAGTAGTGGAGGAGTCTCAAACATTACAATTGTCAAAGAAGTTTGAGGTGCTCGCAACCTAAGTGGATGAAAGTGAGGGTGGAGGATTGGAGTGACCATGGCACGAAAGTACAGGAAACAATTTAAGCAGGGGAGCGAACAGGAATGTAAAGGCAGCAGGGGATAGTATAGTTAGGGGAATTGACACATCTCTACAGCCAAGAATGAGAATCCAGAAGGCTATGTTGCCTGCCAGGGTTCAGGATATCTTCATGAAGATATCTTCAGGATATCTTCTTGCAGTGAGAGGAAGATCCACATAGGTACCAACATCATAGGCAAAGCTAGGTAAGAGATTCTGCATAGATAGTATAGCTAGGTACTGAAAAAAGAGAATCTCAAAGGAAATAATCTCTGGATTAAAACTGTCCCTTGTATATATTTGCATAGGGTACATAAAATTGGATGAATACAAGCAAATGACTGGAATCTGAAACCAAAAGAGAAAATATTGGACAATCTCAGCTGGTCTGACAGTATCTGTAAGGAGAGAAAAGAGCTGATGTTTCACGTCATCCAGGCAACACATTGTCAAAGCTAAAAGGTATAGAAAGTGGGAGCTATTTATACTGTAGGGTGAGAGAATGAAAAATTAGATGAATGCATGGCTCAAAGACTGGTGTGGGAGAAGTGGATTCTAGTTCATGAGGACTGGTGCAAGTACTAGAAAAGTTTGCACTTGAACCATGCTGGCATCCGTGTTCTAGTAAACAGCGTAAACAGGGAATTACAGAGGTTTTTTTAAACTAAATAGTGGGACCAAGGATCAAATTTGGGAAGATGTATAAATCAAAGAGTAAATGCATGGTAAGGGGGAAAGATATTAATGTGAAAAATTATATAAACAGGAAGGGACAAGAATAAATCAGAATAAGCTAGCAGTTACAAAAGTAATGAAAGAGCAAAACTGAAGACTCTGTATCTGACTATCCATAGCATTCAAAGAAAAACAGATGAACTGATAGTACAATAAAAATAAAAATTACCTTATAGCCATTACAGAGTCATGGCTGCAGGATGACATAGAATGGGAGCTGAATAGGAAGGATAGGAAGTTAGAAAATGGTGGGTGGGGGATGGCTCTTAATTAATGATGATTTTAACACAATAAAGAGGGATGAATTAAGTTCAGGAAAGTCGGATTTAGGATGACTTTGTGCAGAGAACAGAAATGATAAAGGCAAGAAGTTACTTATGAAAGTGGTGTATAGGAATCCAAATAATAACATATAGTAGGCTAGGTATGAAGGAAGAAATTCTAGGTGTTTGTTTGAAAGGTATGGTGACAATCATGGGGGATTTTAATCTATATCTCGACTGAAAAAAGTCATATGGGCAAAGATAGCCCACATGAAGAATTCATAGAATGTTTCAGATGGTTTCTTAGAACAGCATATTTTGATGTCAACCAGAGAGCAGGCTATACCCTACCAAGTACTGTGCAACAAAGCACCCCTACATAACAGCACTATAATATGATTGAATTTTACATTCAATTTGACAGAAATATGAGTTCTAGATTAATATTTTAGACTTAAAGAAGAGCAATTACAAGGCATGAAAGCAGAACTAGCTAAACTGAACTGGCAAATTAAGTTAAGGGGTGGGTCAATAGAAATGCATTAGTAGACATTTAAGGAGATATTTCAGAATACACAAAATAGATACATTCCAACGAGAAAGAAACATTTCAAACAGAGGATTCACTACCCATAGTTAACTAAAAATGTTAAAGATAGTATCAAACATAAAGAAAAAGCATAGAATTGTGCAAAAATGGGTAACAGGTTAGAAGATTGCATAGAATATAAAATCAGCATCAAGTGACTAGAAGATTGATACAGAGAGGAAAAATACAGTATTAGAAAAAGCTAGAAACATAAAGATAGAGTTTCTCTAGATATTAAACAAAAGAGTTAACAAACTTAGGGAATTAAAAATGGAAAATAAGGAGATGGCTGATGAAATACTGCATAGGTCTTTAGTATGCAGGATACAAGTAATATTTGAGAAATAGCTGCAAATCAAGAAATGGAAGGGAGGAGAAACTTGAAAAAATTACAATCACCAAGAAAGTAGTTCAAACAAATAGCTGAGTTGCAGGCTGACAAATCCCTGATTGCAGTTGGACTTCATCCTGGGTTCTTAGAAGAAGTGGGTAATGAGATAGTTGGTGTATTGGTTTCAGTGTTCCAAAATTTCCTAGATTGGAAAATAGGGAATGTAATTTCTTTATTCAAAAAGGGAGACAGAAGGCAAGAAACTAAAGGCCAGTTAGCTTAACAACTATTCTAAGGAAGATGTTGGAAGCTATTAAAAAGTACATTATAGCAGAACTTAGAAAGAGTCAACATGGTTTTGTAAGAAGAAAATCGCATTTAACCCATTTATTGGAGTTTTTTGAAGAAGTAACATGGAACTGGTAGATATATTATTCTTAGATTTCTAGAGGGCATTTGATAAGATGTCACATCAAAAATTATTGCAGAAAATGAAAATTCATGTAAACGTATGCATATTTTTTTCTTGGTTGGCAGGATGGGAAAGATGTGCCACAGAGATCAGTGACAGGGCCTCAACTTTTTACAGTTTATATAAAAGACTGATGAAGATACTGAAGGTGTGGTTGCTAAGTTTGTGGATAACACATAGATAAGTAGGAAAGTAAGTTGTGAAGAGGACATGAAGCTACAAAGAAAGCTGGGTAGGTCAAGTGAATGAGCAAAGATCTAGCAAATGGAATATCATGTGGAAAAATATGAAATTGTCCATTTTGACAGGAAAAATGAGAAAGGAAGCGGATTGTCTAAATTATGAAAGATTGCAGGGCTCTGAGGTGCAGAGAGATCTGAGTGTCCTAGAATAAAAATCACAAAAGATTGGTATGCAGGTACAGCAAGTAATAAAGAAAGCAAATGGAGTATTTTTGTTTATTGCAAGGAAATTTTTGTTATAAGAATACCTCTTTCCCCAGGAACTGTACTCTTTCTCCTAATTGGCTGAGATTGATGTGCTTCCATGTAATAGTGGATCACATGACCCATGAACAATCACCTCTTAAAGGGGCTACGCTATCATACATGTATTATGTACTGTTCTATCTAGAGTTTCTCCTCCTTTCCCAATCTTTTTTTGGAATGTCGTGCACTTTGGAATATTTATTTTCCAACTATAGTCACCTTTGAACCTGTTTTTGTAATGGCAATCAGATCTAAACTTATTTTTCTCTATTGTGCAACTTGGCAGTTAATCTATCTCATTCAAAATGCTTCGTTCATTTTGATAAGAAGCCTTTTTAAAACTAATATTATTTGCAAGGTCCTTATTCAGTGATGCAGTAGTACCATTAAACTCACTGTCCCACTCTGTACAAAACAAGCAAAATATACAAAGTTTATTTTGTTACGTTGTCTGACTGCCTTGATGTCACCTGATTTCTTTCCATCCTCTTTCAATGTAAAACCATTTTCAGCCCCAGTATTTGTCAGGATAGTGATTCCAGCCTGATTTAATTGGAGCCCATTCCAATGGAACAGCTACTTCTTTTATCAGCACTGATGCAGAATTTTCTAGTCTGCATTGCTTTATGCCAAGAAAACTGTTCACTTAGTATCATACCTATTAATTTAATTTCTACATCGATTTTCAGGGATCCAAGAGTAGGATGAGATGGGGATGTTCAGAGGTGAGGTAGATGGCATTGGAGGTGTGGATAAATAATGGAATTGTTTATGTGTGATAAATTGGCAGGATAATCATTTGACGCAACCTATTATTCAAAAGTTATTTATGTGAAAAAAATGAAGTGTGTTGCATTTGAATGAAAAGTTTTATAAAGCTATCAGATCAATTAAATGAATACCAGTGTTGATTGACAAAGAAGATGATAGTCTGTACTCTCCAGAGTTCCTACACAGTCTAACCCCAATGGGCATGCCACCACACAATCGCAAAGTCAAGGAAGGAGCAGTTAAAGTGTTGCTTTAAAACTTGAATCTGAAACAACATTCTTCTGAAATAAGATGGTAACAACCTTTTTGATGATGTGCTGAAATTACAAAAGGTGGATTTCAAGGAAATAAATTGTTAATTCCTCAAATAACGTTAGATATAAAACTGCCTTTTCCACTCAGGAGGCAGCAATTCACAATTAGACTTGCATTAAAAAGTCACAAGGTTAGACTCTTGACAAAATATGTATTTACATATCTCAGAATTATTTTTAGACAGCTTTATGTAGCTTTTATTTCCCAGATTGAGAAATCTTGATCCTGTTAAAGTCTTCAGTGAGAAATTGTTGGAAACTCTATATTTAAAGAAGCATTGTTGCAATAAAGACATCAATTTGATCATAAATGTTTTGCGAGTTCTGCGAGTTTCCTCTTATTTCTTGATTAATATTCTGTCTGACAATATAACTACTGTCAGGGAGCTTGTAAATTACTCCCACTGTGTTTTATGATCCTTTTTATTTCTTATCCCTATCCTTACCAATTCTGTTTTGCAGTCTTCCAAGACAAGTTTCTTCTTCATTACATAGTTGAAATCATACTTTAGTATCAGACCTTGTCCACTATTGCCTGTTTTTTTCTAACATTTCCCTGGAATATACCTAACGTGGGTCACTATGCAATCATGTCTTTGTGATGGTTATAAATCATACACATTCATGTCAAATTGTCTCATTAATTTATCAAGATTGTCACAATGCTTTAATCGTTCAGATAGAGTATCTTTAATTTTATCATTTTCTCTGATTTGACTTTATTCACTGGTGCACCACTGTGATTGAATTTTTTTGTTCCTTCATGAAACTGTTTATCTTTACTCAGATCACTGTGATACCCTGCTCTGTGGTCTTGACTTTAGGCTTTAGGTTTATACATTTCCCCTCTATTGAACCCTCTCTATATCTTTTAGTTTAGTTCAAAGATCCATCTACAGCCCTGGTTATAGAGTTTGCCAAGACAATAGCTCCTAGCTATTTAATTTAATTGGACACATGCCAAAGTTTAATTGGACAAAGGAACAACAACTTCTTTTCCCAAGACTGTGGTGTCAGTGCCATGAATTAAAACTCCTGCCACCCACACCACTCTTTGATCATATACTCAACTTACTAATCAGTTTGACCTTCCACTAATTTGTGTGTGTCTCAGGTAGACGTTCAGAATTTTAATCTTGGAAATTCTCTGTATTCAATATTCTGACCATTGAAACCAAGCAAACTTCATCACTTTGCCCACCTGCAACTCCAATTTCAAGGAGCTATGAACCTGTACCCCTAGACCTTTTTGATCTGTAACTTTCCCAATGCCCTACCGTTAAGTGAGTAAGTCCTGCTCTGGTCAGGGGTGGGACTGTATAACTGAGTAAATAAGTAAGGGGATGGTGGAGGAGTATTTAAGGTGCAAACCCAGATACATTGTAAATGAGTTGCTCAGAAGATCCTGATTCTAGATTCTATGTATGCCATTGGATCCCACACGGATCATAACAATTGGATTCCTCCCTGCTCCCATGCCAGTGTCTTCTCCAGCTGTGAGGAGGTGACTTAGCCCTCCTGGCTCCATTTGCAGAGAACAGTATCTTTTTTTTGGCTATGCTGCCCCCTCCTATATTTCTTCTCTTGCTTCCCCATGGAATTATCCCTATTACTATGGTGTCTTGGCATATTTGTTCATCCTTCCCTGCAGACTGTACTCTTTGCTCAAGCAACATGAATCTTTTACCTACACAAATTCAAAATACTGCAGATGCCAGAAATCTGAATTAGAAACAGAAAATACTAGAAATAATCAGCATCTGTGCAGACAAATAAAGTTAATGTTTCAGGTCCATGGCTTTCATCAGAGTCTTGTTGAATAAAGACAAAGACAGGAGCTCCTCCGCCACTGCATTTGGGTTCTTTTTATCTGTTTATTCAGTTACACACTCCCACTCCTGACCACTAACCAGATTTCAGCTACTTTCTAACCTAAAGGATGCAACTGCTTTCTGGATCAAAGTGTTCACATAAGTGTCTACATAACTCGCTCTGATGCTTCACAATGTCTGTAGCTCAGACTCCAGCTCAAAGACTCTTAAAATGAAGTTCCTTCAGTTACAAACACTAATCACAGATTGGTTATCCAGGATTTCTATTCTCTTTGCAAACTCCCATGTTCTGCTGTTACAGCATAATACCTGCCTTATATAAACTTTGGTTTATTTATTAATTAGTCTGTATATTTAATCAACAGAGTCTGTAGTCTTTTAATAAAGTCCTCGATCCACCTTAAGTAATAGCCAAATATTCTTGTTAAATATTAATGATCTTGATTTGGGAGTACAATATAAAATTTTGAAATTTGCAGATGGCAGAAATCTTGGAATTATGAACTGTAAGGAAGATAATGACAGAATTCAAAAGGTTACAGACAGGCAGGCAAGTGGCAAATGAAATTGAATGCAGAGAATTGTGAAATGATATGCTTTGGGAGGAAGAACAAGGGGAGACATTATGAAATAAATCCTACAATTCTAAAGGGAGGGGGGAGGGGAATCCACAACAGAAAGAGGCCCAAGGTGTATATTTAAGAATAGAAGCAAAGAGTACAAAAGTAAAGAAGTTGTTTAGATACAACTGGAGTATTGCATTCAACTCTGTGCAGCAAGCTTTAAGAGCAATATGAAGACTTTAAGAAAGGGAATAGAAAAGATTAAGAGAGTGAGGGATATCAGTTATCTGGATAGATTGGAGAAGCTGGGGTTGTTCTCCTTAAAGAAAGGGTTGAGCAGAGTTATTCAAAATTATGAGAAATCTGGGCAAATCAGAAACTATTGCTAATGTTGGAAGAGTCAAGAAGCCAGGAACAGCAACCTCACATAAATGGCAAAAAGACCGACACTGACATGAGGAAAAAATGTTTGATGCACTGAATGTTTAGGATCTGGAATGCACCAGCTGAGAGAGTGGCAGAGGCAGATTCAGTCATGGCTTTTAAAAGAAAATTTGCTATTAATCTGAAAAAAAAATACTGGGCTACAGGGAAAAGTTTGGATGATTGGGACTATCCAAATTGCTCTTGTTCTTGGATGCCATTAATATCACGGATTATTAGATTGAGACTCTATTCAGCTGAGTCTCTCTGATCCAATGGTATCAAATTATGCATCTTACTTTGAGCTGTCTTGAGAAGTTCCATTGAAGACGCTTCCAATAAAGCTCAACACTTAACTGTCAATGGCAAAGGGTACCTGCTCAGAGGTTTTACTGTCGCCATTCAGTGTGTTAAGACCCAGGGGAAACTCAAAGGTGTTTTATGAAGCCTAGACCCTAAGATTTTACATTTCAATTTGGTATGGTGAGCATAATGTGCTTCACTGCAGGCATGATTCCAGTAACCCACTAGGAAACAAAATTTATTTCAGAATATAGCTAACATATAATAAAAAATATCAGCATAACTTTTACCAATACAAGAAATAACCACGATATAGTATAAACCATAACAGCTAGTTATCTATGATGTTCCAAGTCAAACAATATCCCACAAACATACATCCCCTTCTAGACTTGTCACAAAAAGCAAGAATGCTTATGTGATGCTGGATCTTGCAGCTTTTTAACATCTGCTATGAATTGTCCTTTCAATGTTGGATTAAACTCTGAGGCTTTCCTGTCCTGGAACTTCTAGCACCCTCTGGAGAGAGAGAGGGAGAAAGATTTACTGCTTTCTATCTTAAATTTGAACAGCATCTGAAAAATGAAACTAAAATCTTGGACTTCACTGTGGAAACAAATTGTCCATAGACGGACCTGTCAATCATGCTCCACTTAGCAATTCCAAAAGGATCAGAAAAACCCAGGACACTGCATTAGTCCAGATTAAAAATAAATATTATATTCATTATATTGCTTCAGTAACAATTAGAGATACTGGCTGCAAACAAAATAGTGCCAGAACAAAATGCTAGGAGCTGCTTAAAAAAACTACAGAAAACAATTAAAATACATTTCTTAAAGGCAAAATATTGTCACAAGTGCTATTAATAAAAAAAGACTCATTTACCCGTTTCATGTGTCAATTTTTACATGGTTCTTCAAAAGAAAAAAAAGTGGATATTTATAAATAGTAGAAAGTTCAGTGAGCCCTCAGTTCTCTATCCAATGTGATGGCAGCCACTCTTGTTCATTTCTACACCATGCTGCACATGTGATCTTAGAAATAACTTGTCTCATCCTGCAGCTAAGATGAATGAGGTTGTCATCTTTGTTATGCAGATGTCAGTGAGGCACCTCCAGAAGCTACTACACTCGTGTTGTTGTCTTTGCTCCTGGGCCTTGCTACACTAATGCAGTCAGAAGGTCCAAGAAAACTGATGACAATGACAATGATAGCCTGGGGACAGTGGCTCTCTATGAGATTGACCACTCTCTTCCTGGAAGTGTCTGTGTTGTGTTTAAATCAGGCCCACTCTTTGCTATTCTACCTCCATTCCTGTCCCCAAGGGCACTAAGTAGTCACTAAACCTGCCCTTCAACCAATTATTAGGCTGCATCCTTGTATACTGGGGATTGACAGTGTGGACTGTGGCTGGTTTCCCCAAGGGTAGATCCTGAAACCGTCTTAGTGTCTGTTTGCTGCTCCAGGTGGGAAAATAATAGAATCATAGAATCCCTACAGTGCAGAAGGAGATCATTTGGCCCATCTATTCAGCAAATACCCTCCGACAGATCATCTTACTCAGGCCCTAGCCCCACAATCCATATATGTACCCCACTAATCCCTCTCATCTTTATGTCTTGGGACATTAAGGGGCAATTTAGCATGGCCAATCCATGTTAAATGACCCATTCATCCGCATATCTTTGGATTGGAGGCAATCAGAGCATCCAGAGAAAACCCACACAGACATGTGAAAAATGTGCAAACTCCGCAGAGACAGTGACACAAGACTGGAAATTGAAGCTGAGTCTTTGTCACTGCAAGGAGGCGGTACTAACCAGTGCCACTATGCTGCCCATGTGCCATTGTGGCAAGGTATTATTAAAGAAAAATCTTGCTCCAATTCCAATCTTTGTCATCTGAAATCCCTATTGCTTCATCACTCACTCAGCAATAATCTGCTCACCAATGTTCAATTTGTGTTCCATCAGGGCCACTCGGCTTCTAAATTCATTATAAATTTAATTCAAATATGGATTGAATTCAAGAGGTGAGTTGAGAGTGACTTCCCTTGATACCAAGGCAGAATCTGACTGTGTGCTACATCAAGGGTCTCTTACAAATTAAAGACAATGAAGATCAGGGAAAAGCCCTCTACCAGTTGAACTCATACCCAACGCAAAGGAAGATTGTGATCGTCGGAAGCCAGTCATCTTGGCCCTAGGATATCAGTACAGCCCTTCCTCATATGGTGTCCTAGATCCAACCGTCTTCAGTTGCTTCATTAGTGATCTTCTTTCCAACATAAGATCAGAAGTGAAATGTTTGCTGATGTTTGCCAAGTGGCCAATGCCATTACAACTCATCAGATAATGAAGCAGTCTGTCCTCACATGCAACAAGTCCTGGTCAACATTCAGACTTTCGCTTATAAGTGACAAATAATATACACACGTGCCTCATAAATACCACACAATGTTATCTCCAATTGGAGAAAATCTGACCATCTCACCTTGACATTCAGTGGCACTCTCATCATTGAACGCCCACCATCGACATTCTGGGGGTTTACAGAAATCTAACCGGATTGGCTGTATAAATTCTGTAGTTCCATGAACAGGGCAGTGACAGGGAATTCCATGGTGAGTAACTCACCTCCTGATTCCCCTAAACTCATCCCACATCTATAAGGCAGAAGTTAGGAGTGTTCTGGAATACTCTTCACTTGTCTGGATGAGTACAGTTAAAACAACACTGAAAATGCTCTATACCATTCAAGACGTTGTACAACATCCCTCAAATCTCAAATATTCATTCCCTCCTTCACTGCCACTCAGTGATAGTCATGTGTACCATATACAAAATACACTCCAGCAATTCATTAAGATTCCTTTGAGAGGACTTTGCAAACCTGTGGCCTATACCATCTAGACAAACAAGGTAGTAGACACATGGGATAATTCCCAATTGTAATTTCCCCTTGTTATCATCTCGGTGGAGACCAGTAAGTCATTTTGATAAAAGAAAGGAAGAAATCCAATATCCCAGTTACTTACTGAAAGAATGAAGCCACAAAATTCCATGGTTTAAAACAGATGAGTGTTTTACTTTACTAGAATCAAACAAAGGAAACACTAGGTAAGATTCGGTAACCTCCTCGACTCTCAAACCCAAAATTAACATAATTTAAGCATGAATTAACAGAAAAATTGCAGTTGATTATAAATTATAAATTACATTTTAAATGCCAGATATGTTAATAACAGATTTGGCTCAGCAGACCATACAGTGTATATGTCATCAATTTCTGTCACAGAATTATTTAATGTTCTGGATGGCTTGTGAATAATTTAAACCTTCCTTCTTCTAGGATTTGGCCTGATTTTCCAGCCAAAGCAAATGCATAATCAACCTGAGTTCCACTGGTATTATCTGCACAAAAAATAGCACAACTTTGTAGAACCTCAGCAATGTTGCTTTTGATGGTCTGTATGATGTTGAACCACCAATTCTATTTTAAAATAACAGAAAAAAAACTGCAGTATTTATATCTTTGCCTAATCTCAGCTTCTGGATTTTACCTCCATCTTTTTTAGCTTGCTTTACTGCACCAATAGCATCATCATCCAAGCTTGGATGGTTGTGTCCTCTTATGTGAGAAAACTAATTTTGATCTTCCCAGAAGTTTTGGTTTCTAATCAGAGTTTCAATTTCCTTAGAAATTGGAAGAATCCATTTCCTTTCTCACTTGCCTTTAGTGATTTGCCTTTAGAACTGCAAATTCCAGAACTGTTCCTTCCCTTGGGAAAAAGAAAAGCTTTACCAAAGCAAAGTTTTCATTTTGAAATACAGCAAGTTCTTAATTTCATATGCATTTTAACAAATAGCTTATTTCACAGTGCACAGTCCTTTCCATATTTCGCAATTACACACACGGAGTGAGATTTTCCAGCCCTTCCTGCGATGGAATCATCCTGTCCCACTGAAGGCAAACCCTCCCCACAGTGGGATAAATGAGTCACACAAAATGTTATAGACATAGATGGAATGAAAATCCCACCAACTGTGTTTAGAAAATCTTAAGGGCTTAACTAAAGCAAAAGCAAATAAATGTAACAATTAGGATTAGTACGATTCAAACATCCTGAGTGATCATAATTCCGGAATCTGTCTTCTCTCCAATGTCTTTTTTTTAAATCCAGACAAAGTGTTGGGATTACTTTGTGTTTTCTGGCAACATACTTAATTTTTATTTTTCAAACTTCCGTGAAACACCAGTGGATTGTGATTGGGGTAAATTCCATGTTGGTTTGGTTCGATATACTTCCAATTGTTAAAGGGCAAAGCCAATATTCAATGTTTCCTTCTCATTTGTGGAATTGTTTTATTGATATGAATTAAGTTTTCTTGAGAAATAACTGACTAGAGCTCTTTGTCATCATCATCATCTTATAGTGACACACTCCTGCATCTATATCACTAACATCAATAGATATTTTGAATGATTTATTTAAATTTGAAATGGCCTAAACAGGTTTACTTCTAATAAAATCTGACAAGACTTCCTCCAGTCAACTTAAATATTTTGCTTCAAAGGATTCATTAATGGTATGACTACCATGCTGAAATTCAGAACAAACTTCCTGTGGAACCAACACATTCTGAGGAACTATATTATTCCCAGTTTTGTTTCAGGAAAGGACAAGCCCATAATCATTTGAATGTTAAGTTTTTGGGCAATACAACGTTTTGCCCCATGACATGTCCCAAAAAGGTGCCTTTGGCCATGACAAACTTCACCAAAGTTTTCACAAAATCAGTTTTCCCCAGTCTTTCAAATAGTGCATGCAGGAATTCAACACGTTTTTCACAATGCTATTGGTGAATCAGATCAAAGAAGCTGATGTTCTCTAGTCATACTGACACCAAAATGTGATGGATCATCAAATCCTGCGTTGATTACAGGAAAGTTAATACTGCAAGAAAGCCTGATTCTTATTCAATTCCCTTTTGTCAGGGTTCCATTGATAGACTAGAAAATTCAGATTTTATTAGTGAGATTAATTTGCTGAAAGGTTATTGGCAAGATCCATGAACAGATAAAGTCAAATATCATTAAATAATGGGTATACATAACATAGTGGTGTAATCCAATGATTATTTGGTTTGTCGATGTGATAGCTAATGCATTCTTCATTCCAAACGTACATTGGTACAGGGAATCATGGCTTATCAAAATCAAGGTTTATTTAAAAGCAAGATACTTTGGATGCTGGAATCTGAAACAAATAGAAAATGCTGGACAATCCCAACAGGTCTGACAGCATCTGTGGGGAGAGAATAGAGCTCATGACAGAGAATTCAGCCTGCCACAGAATCAAAGTGGGCGGGGGCAGACAATGGAAATGTCCACTGATCTTGGGTCGGATTTTCTGGCCTTGGGTCAAGTGAGGCTATAAAATTCCACTCAATGTCTTGAGTCTGGATTAGTCTCTCAGCAGAACTATTCTGTCTCCACAGATGCTGTCAGACCTACTGAGATTTTCCAGCACTTTTCATTTTTGTTTGAGATTTATTTGTTGTCTATGGGAGTTTGCTGTGTACAAATTAATTGCCCCGTTTCCTGCATAACCACAGTCACCATAGTTTCAAAAAATACTTCACAGATTATAAAATACTTCGGGACATTCTGAGATTGTGAAAGCCAGATGTATTATTTATTTCAATATAAGCTTTATAGTTTTGACTGTTACATGCAGATTATTAAATTGGTGGAACCTCCTCAGATGCATGAGAACTTGTAGATTTGATTTTTGAATTAGTGAAATAGGTTCAGTATAGGCTGCCCCTACTCATGGCCTCTTTTAGGACAAACCAAATAAATAAGTTGAAGTTAAATCAGGATAAAGGGGACACCTACTCATGGAAACCCACGCAGACACAGAAGAACATGCAAACTCCATACAGACATTGATCCAAGCAAGGAATTGAACCCAGGTTCTTGACACTGTGCTAACCATTGTGCTACCATGCCACCCATCCCCCCCCCCCCTCATGGATGTAAGATAGACCCTCGGCATTAGAACTCCACGAACTCTCAAAATAACTCTGCCAAATAACGTGGTCTGTAATTAATTTTAATCATATATCAAATGCTCAATGTGTATATTGTGACTCCAGTGTCCCTCTATCTTTTGGCTAACCGATAGGTCAGGTGTGCAATGGATGGAAACATTCATTACAAAGGCAACATTGAATGTCCTAAAATGACCCCTACTCTGTTGAAATGCAGGATTAATCAAATTGTCTTTTGGAAGCATTGATACAGAACACCTGAGACTAATAGCCTTGACTAACGCCCCGCCCGCCAAAGGAAATGTTAAAATCCCT
Source organism: Sphyrna mokarran (assembly GCA_024679065.1). Lineage (NCBI taxonomy): Eukaryota > Metazoa > Chordata > Chondrichthyes > Carcharhiniformes > Carcharhinidae > Sphyrna > Sphyrna mokarran. The sequence goes on from JAGIQG010000004.1 coordinate 49,793,246, forward strand.
TTGAGCGGTGCTGTATTGGAACTGGTGGATAGGGAGTGTACAAATGGTATATGTAAGGGATTTACTGTAGTTTGAAAAATTCAAACCGACCAGAATAGGAAATGATATTTTGTATATTTTTGCAGGCGCTGTTCAAGGTGCTGATGCTGTTATTTTGTGGAGCTTTCGTTACAACTCATAGCTCTGGTAAGTTAGAGAAGTACTTCGCGGTGTAGTTAAAAAGCGAATACCACCCGCCCTGTCTCTGCAGTGATCCTCTTTCCCAGCCTAATAAGTGTTTTAAATCTCAAACCAGCGACTTTCGACCACTAGTTGGAAAGGTTTAAGGGTTTTGGAAATATCAATGCTTTAAATGTGTCTTTGTATTGTTGTTAAAACGATTTAGTATTCGGGGGCTTGGTTCGATCACTTAATTTCTACTAAACTAGTGTTAGTGTAAACTAAGAACTCTATCGCTAAGAAATGATCTCGTGATCCTCTAAACCGTTATCCCTGATTAAAGGTATTCTCAAATCGTGATGATAAATGCAACTTCGAATGGCATGTGAAGATAATACTGCTAAAGTTTAGATTTGACTGGGAAAAGGTCACGTGACTAAATGGCTGAAGTAATGGTAGTTTTAAATTTTTACTGTTTAAATGCAGTCATTATTGTCACAAGTAGGCTTAAACTAACAGTATAAGTTACTGTGAAAATCCCTTAAATGATTCTTGGCCAGTTTGGGTACATTGAGGGAGAATTTAGCATGGCCAGTGCATCTAACCAGCATATCTTTTGGCTTGTGGGAGAAACCAATGCACTGGGGAACCCATGTGGAGAATATGTAGACTTCTCAGATAGTGAGCCAACCTGGGTCCTTGGGACTGAGGCAGCAGTGTGTACCACTACTACCTTGCACAGACCCAAGCTGGGAATCAAACCTGGTTCTTTAGTACTGAGGTAGCAAAGCTAACCACTGCTGTCTTATTATTTCAGGCAAATACATGTATATAAATACATCAGTTGTGCTTTTGTCATGAACTCTCAAAGTAAAGGCTGCATGTAATATATTTTCTAGAAAATGGACTGACTAAGTCACTTGCTTGTACAAAGATCTTTTGCACCATTTGAGTTGCTTATTTTAAACATGAAACTTAAAATCAACATGGGAGTGGGACAAATGTATGGCAATCTGTTACAAAGTTTTAAATAAAATCCCTAGTAATTTAAAGCAAAATACTGCAGATGCTGGGAAATCCAATAGGTCATGCTGTCTCAATATTAATTCAGTTACTACTGAGACTTTCCAGCATTTTCTATTCTAAAAATTGATTTGGCAGAAGACTGAAGCAAGCTGAGCATCAAATATTGCTGGAAATATCACTTCATATGGCTGCTAGTGAGGTGGTGGCTTGTGAGAAGGGTTTATAAAGACTGAATGACAACTAAGTAGTTCTGCTTTAATTTGTACCAATTTTATCCAATAGGTTGTGATCCTAATCCTTGCAAAAATGAAGGGATCTGTAGTATTGTGAATGGTGTTGCTCAATGCAAGTGTGTTCATGGACTTACAGGCACAACATGTGAAGGTAAAACTGCCCTATTAGTCATTTTTCAATGCAAGCAGGTGAGAAGTGGTGTACTGAAACTAAATGCAGTGGGTACAGACATTAATGCCATAAACTTACTGTAACAAAAATGAATTATCCCTCTTTATGGTCTTTAAGACTGATACCATTCCCTTTCATCTAGCTGGGTGGTACTACACTCACCTAGTTACAATTCTCATACACTTATCCTTGTTCCGTCCTGTTTCTCCCCTTTGCTTTAGGGCAACTTTTAAAATTCCATGTTCATAACAGATCAACATTTACTTCAAAAACATTGACAAGACCAAAGTCTTTGCTCTTCAGCTGAACTGGCCTATTCATAATCTGGTGTCAAACTTGAGAATTCTGCTATAGCTAAGGCTGTCTATTTTCATTTAACTCTTGCCTTTGCTTAATGCTGCTGAAGCCCTCAACTAAATCTTTGTGGCTTTAACTACTCCAATATGTTCCCCTAGTTTGACCCTCTCTCAAACTTCATTTCATTGTCCATATGTTGATATGAACCAGGTTCTACTTGTATTCTGTAGTCATTAAACAATATCTCAACTTCTTTTACATCTCTGCTCCTGACAATTCTGGCTGCTTGAAACATTATTTAACCACTGTCATTAGTGACTGCTATCAACTAGATAAAGTTGCTGCCTTTTCAAACACTAAATCTAAACCAGATAATCAAAGATCTCTGCTATCATTTGGGTTGCTTTGTATAAATACAGGCCACAGAAACATTGCAGTTACAAAATAAATTAATTGCCTGTAGTAGGAAGAGATTAAAAGTGACTTTCTTTTCTCTCTAGATATAAAAATGGATGTGATGTGTAAGCAGACCTACATAAAAGTCTCAGTCTTAAAGGATTACTTTGACTGGAAAAATGTAACCAAGGACTCTGTACAGCTGTTTGAGGGTGCCTGCAAAGCTGCAATAGAAATTATAAATGGGAATGAATACTACACTATTACCATACACCACAATAATTATTCCAGTTGTGGTACTGTTCTTGTGGTAAGGAATTAACTGAATATATGGTGGTCTGACTTCTTTGAAGCTATTTATTTAACTTGATGTCCTCATAGGCGTTCTAGAAGTTTGCTACTGTCAATTAGCAGATACATAGCAGTCACAGCATTAGACAGCCAGTTAATTTGTCATTTGACTAGCAACTTGGTTTGGAGGGAGAAAATGTGGAATTGCACATCTTTCAAGTGTTTGAAGTTGACCATTACATTTCAAAACTTGCCACAGGAATGTGGACTATGCTCTGCCTAATAACTGCATCTACAGCAACATCTAAATAGTACTTTGGAGAATATAGCTAATAATTGAAGGACTGTGAATCAGTGGCTGTATTCATTAAACCAGGATTAATAAACTTTCTGGGGTTTTCTATATGAATAGAAGTGTCACATGGAAATAACAAGGCAATACTAGAACATAGAACATTACAGCACAGAACAGGCCCTTTTGCCTTTGTGCTGACCAATATAAAAAGCAATGCCCCTCCAAACTAAACCATTCCCTTCTCTTCCATATACTCATCAAATAGCCTCTTAAACGCCACCAAACTTGGCGCATCTACAACTGCTGCAGGCAGGGCATTCCAGTCCCAAACCACCCTTTGGGTAAAGAACCTACCTCTGATATCCGTCCTATAACTATCACCCCTTAATTTAAAGCTGTGTCCCCTCGTGCTAGCTTTATCCATCCTAGGAAAAAGGCTATCACTGTCCACCCTATCTAAACCTCTAATCATATTATATGCTTCAATAAGATCCCCTCTTAGCCGCCTCCTTTCTAACGAAAACAACCTCAAATCCTTCAACCTCTCTTCATAGGACCTGCCCTCCATACCAGGCAACATCCTGGTAAACCTCCTCTGTACCCTCTCCAATGCCTCCCATCTTTCTTATAATGTGGGGACCAGAACTGCACACAATACTCCAAGTGCGGCCGCACTAGAGTTTTGTACAGTTGCCACATGACGTTGCGGCTCCGAAATTCAATCCCTCTACCAATAAAAGCCAAGACTCCATATGCCTTCCTAACAACCTTCTCGACCTGACTGCCTACTTTCAGGGATCTATGCACATACACACCAAGATCCCTCTGTTCATCTAGACTACTAAGAATCCCACCATTAGCCCTATACTCTACACATTTATTATTTCTGCCATAGTGCATTACCTCACACTTTTCCACATTAAACTCCATTTGCCACCTCTCGGCCCAGCTCTGCAACTTGTCCAAGTCACTCTGTAAACTATAACACCCCTCTTCACTATCTACCACTCCACCGACTTTAGGGTCATCTGCAAATTTACTGATCCATCCCTCAATACCCTCATCCAGATCATTTATAAAAAATTACAAACAGCAGGGGCCCCAAAACAGACCCCTGAGGCACACCACTTGTCACCGAACTCCACGATGAATATCTCCCATCAACCACCACCCTCTGTCTTCTATCTGCTAGCCAAGTCCTAACCCAATTAGCTAAATCACCCTCTATCCCATACATCTGCATTTTCTGCAGAAGTCTTCCATGGGCCACCTTATCAAACGGCTTACTAAAGTCCATATATACCACATCAGCCGCCTTACCCCCATCCACCTCTTTGGTCACTTTTTCAAAAAACTCAATGAGGTTAGTAAGGCACGGCCTACCCTTCACAAAACCATGCTGACTATCCCCAATCAATTCATTTCTCTCTAAATAACTATAAATCCTATCCCTAATAATTCTCTCCAATACTTTGCCCACAACAGAAGTAAGACTCACTGGCCTATAATTCCCTGGAAGGTCTCGATTCCCCTTCTTGAACAATGGGACCACATTCGCTATCCTCCAGTCCTCCAGAACCACACCTGTAACCAACGATAACCTGAAGATCAGAGCCAGAGGCTCTGCAATCTCCTCTCTTCTCTCCCAGAGAATCCTAGGGTAAATCCTGTCCAGCCCAGGGGACTTATCCAACTTCAAACCCTCAAGAATATCTAGCACATCCTTCCTATCTACTTTGATACTTTCCAGTTTGCTACCCTGTACCTCAGTGTTCTCCATAACTACATTTACATCACCCTGTGTGAATACTGAAGAGAAGTATTTATTCAGTGCCTCTCCAATCTCTTCAGGCTCCACGCACAACTTCCCACTGCTGTCTCTGACTGGCCCTAATCTTGCCCTAACCAATCTTCTATTCTTAACATATCTAAAGAAAGCTTTAGGATCAAGGAGAATCCTATCAGCCAAAGTCTTCTCATGTCCACTTAGCTCTCCTCAATTCACTCTTTAGCTCCCTCCTGGCTAATCTATAGCTATGATATACAGATGCCAGTGTTGGATTGGGGTGGTAAGAACTCAGTAAGAATTTAGCAACACCAATTTATAATCCAACAGATTTATTTGATAGTAAAAATGCGAGCTTTCAACACTGTCTTCCTCAGGCAAATGCAGTGTTCTGGTCTGCAATAGCACACATCAGCACAGACAGTCAGAGATTGCTGATTAGAATGCAAATCCTTACATCTAACCTGCTATTCAAGTGTTAAAGTGGCTAACAATGTGTGTGAAGGGAATCCTGAGCATTGTTGGAGAATTGTTTTCTCCAGACAGCACAGTAAGTGAGGTTTTTTGCTAACCCAGGCAAGTTACGGGGGTTACAGATAGTGACATGAAGCCAAGATCCCTGTTAAGACCGTCCTCGTGTGCGGAGCTTGGCTATCAGTCTCTGCTCAGCGACTCTGTGCTGTCGTGTATCACAAAGCCCCCCTTGAAGAACATTTACCAGCAGGTCGGAGGCTGAATGCCCATGACTGCTGAAGTGTTCGCCCACAGGAAGGGAACTGTTTTGCCTGGTGATTGCTGAGTGATGCTCATTCATCCGCTGTGGTAGTGTCTGCACGGTCTCCCCAATATACCATGCTTCGGGACATCCTTTCTTGCAACGTATTAGGTAGACAACGTTGGCCGAGTTGCAAGAGTATGTACCGTGTACCTGGTGAATGGTATCCTCACGTTTGATGATGTCGTCCATGTCTATGATCCGGCATGTCTTGCAGAGGTTGCTGTGGCAGGGTTGTGTGGTATTGTGGTCACTGTTCTCCTGAAGGTTGGGTAGTTTGCTGCGAATAATGATCTGTTTGAGGTTGTGCGGTTGTCTGAAAGCAAGAAGTGGGGGGGTGGGGATGGCCCTAGCGAGATCTTCATCGTCATCAATGATATGTTGAAGATGTCGTAGCTTCTCCGCTTGAAGTACTGGACAACAAAGGGTACTGTGTCCTGTGTTCGTTTTCTGAGGAGGTCAGTGTGGTTTATCGTTGTGGCACGTCAGAACTGTCGATCGATGAGTTGAGCGCCATATCCTGTTCTCATGAGGGCATCCTTCAGTGTCTGGAGGTGTCTGTCACGATCCTCCTCATCTGAGCAAATTCTGTGTATACGGAGGGCTTGTCCATAGGGAATGGCTTCTTTAACGTGTCTAGGGTGGAAGCTGGAGAAGTGGAGCATTGTGAGGTTGTCTGTCGGTTTGCGGTACAGTGAGGTGCTGAGGTGACCGTCCTTGATGGAGATGCGTGTGTCCAAGAATGCAACTGATTCTGGAGAATAGTCTATGGTGAGTTTGATGGTGGGATGGAACTTGTTGATATCATCACACCGTTGTTTCAATGATTGTTCACCATGAGTCCAAAGGAAAAAGATGTCATCAATGTATCTAGTATATAACCTTGGTTGGAGATCTTGTGTGGTGAAGAAGTCTTGTTCGAGCCTGTGCATGAAGATGTTGGCATACTGAGGTGCGAATTTGGTCCCCATGGCTGTTCTGTGTGTCTGGATGAAAAGCTGATTGTTGAAGGTGAAGACATTGTGGTCCAAGATGAAGCGGATGAGTTGTAAAATTGCATCCGGAAACTGCCAGTTGTTGGCATTGAGTACTGAGGCAGTTGCAGCAATACCATCGTCGTGGGGGATGTTGGTGTAGAGCGCCGAGACATCCATTGTGACAAGGAATGTCCCTGGTTCAACTGCTCCATGTGTGCTGAGTTTCTGTAGGAAGTCTGTAGTGTCAAGACAAAAGCTGGGGGTTCTTTGTACGATGGGTTTCAGGATGCCCTCGATATAGCCGGAGAGGTTCTCACACAGGGTCCCATTGCCTGATACGATGGGACGGCTGGGTATGTTTGCCTTGTGTATCTTTTGGAGATCTCTACTGCCTCCCATGTGGGAAGTACGTGGAATGAGAGGGATGACGATGAACATCTCGCTAGGGCCATCCCCACCCCCCCACTTCTTGCTTTCAGACAACCACACAACCTCAAACAGATCATTGTTCCCAGCAAACTACCCAACCTTCAGGAGAACAGTGACCACAATACCACACAACCCTGCCACAGCAACCTCTGCAAGACATGCCAGATCATAGACATGGACAACATCATCAAACGTGAGGATACCATTCACCAGGTACACAGTACATACTCTTGCAACTCGGCCAACGTTGTCTACCTAATACTTTGCAAGAAAGGATGTCCCGAAGCATGGTACATTGGGGAGACCATGCAGACACTACGACAGCAGATGAATGAGCATTGCTCAACAATCACCAGGCAAAACAGTTCCCTTCCTGTGGGCGAACACTTCAGTCATGGGCATTCGGCCTCCAACCTGCAGGTAAATGTTCTTCAAGGGGGCCTTCGTGACACACAGCGCAGAGTTGCTGAGCAGAGACTGATAGCCAAGTTCTGCACACGAGGACGGTCTTAACAGGGATCTTGGCTTCATGTCACACTATCTGTAACCCCCGTAACTTGCCTGGATTAGCAAAAAAAACCTCACTTACTGTGCTGTCTGGAGAAAATACACAATTCTCTAACCAATGCTCAGGATTCCCTTCACACACATTGTTAGCCACTTTAACACTTGAATAGCAGGTTAGATGTAAGGATTTGCATTCTAATCAGCAATCTGACTGTGCTGATGTGTGCTATTGCAGACCAGAACACTGCATTTGCCTGAGGAAGACAGTGTTGAAAGCTCGCGTTTTTACTATCAAATCGGTTGGATTATAAATTGGTGTTGCTAAATCCTTACTAATCTATAGCTATCCATTGCACTAACTGAGCCTTCAAGCCTCATCCTGACATAAGCCTCCTTTTTCCTTAACCAGCAAATCAACTTTTTTTTGTACACCAAGGTTCTCTTATTTGACCATTTCCTCCTTGCCTGACAGGGACATACTTATCAAGGATTCGCAGCAGCTGCTCCTTGAATAAGATCCACATTCCAGATGTTCCCAGTCCCTGTAGTTTCCTAGTCCAATCTATGCACCCTAATTCTCTCCTGATGGCCTCATAATTACCCTTCCCCCAGCTATAACTACTGCCCCCAGCTTCATGCCTATCCCTATCCATCACTAAGGTGTTTCAAATAGAACTTTATTAATGTCTAATTCAAATCGTTCTGCACAAGTTGCAATAATTTGTGCTGTCGAGGTCATTATCCCAAGCATCAGATTTAATGCTTAATCCAGATTGAAGTACTGGATTTTTGTCTTGGCTAAACAGTGCAGATTCAACAGAATGATGCAGAAACTATTGGTTTGAATAAACCAGTCCTAAGTTTAAGGACATTTGGAGTCTCAATTAGCTGAACATTAGCCAGAGGTAGACTTGGAAGGCTGCCTTATCTAAAGAACACACTGGCTGTCTTGTCCAGGAGTTCAGTGGCATGAAGATGATTAATAAACCTATGTTTGTTTAATGCTGGTAGTATCAGGTGTGTATATATCTATGGTAAGAAGTAACTTGCAAGTAAGGCCAATAAAGCATAATGAAACACAGCACTCTTACTTTTTAATGAGTTATGGATGTTGCTGGCTAGGCAAACATTTTTGCCTATCCCTAGTTGACCTTCAGCAGGTACTTGAGCTGCCATCTTGAACCACTATCAGGAAAATTCCAGGTTTTGACCTAGTGGCAGTGTGGGAATGGTGATATATTTCCAACTCTAGATGGTGAGTGGTTTGTTTCAGTTTCATGTATCTGCTACCCCAGTTCTTCCAGTTAGAAGCCAAGAGTTGGGAAGTCTCTTCTAAGAGGGGCCTTGGACAATGTTTCTGCAGCATATCATGTAGATGGTACAAACTGGAGGGAGTGAATGTTTCAAGTGGGCTACTTTTTATTCTGGGTGTTGAGCTGCACTCAAAGTAAATGAAAAGGTGTCATTGCTCTCTTTGACAGCTTTTGGGGAGTCAGGAGCTGAGTTACTTGTTATGTTATTCTCTTGACCTGTTCTTTTAGCCATAGTAATTATACTCAGTTTCTGGTCAATGGTAAGCCTGGGATGCTGTCAACATCCCCACTTATGATGATTGGGACACTATCCTGAGGAACTTTTATCCTGGAGTGGCATTTGATTGACTGGTAAGAAAGTCAGCAAGTAAGTCATTTGCTAAGCAAGTGTTGCTGTATACTACTTGGTTGCCCCACAACTTCCATTATTTTCATTCAGTAGATCGATGGGTTGGTAATTGATTAGGTTTTACTTTGTGTACACAAAATACCTGAATTGTAAAACATAATTTAGACTCTAATTTGAATTAAAATGGACTAGCCATCTATTAATCATAAGCACTGTTCAAACTGTTTATTTTGTAGTTGAGTGTAAATGTTGCTGACCCACTTGGAAATTCAGTTTAGCTTCTAATGGAAAGTTTGTTCATGCATAGAGTAATGCTACACACATCATGTACATGAATGGATTGCAGACAAAACAAATGACCGGAATCATCACCAGGCTGCCTTCTGAAGCAATTGACTTTACTTGTATATACCACCGGCAAAGAACAGTGCAACTTAAATTTCCAATACAGCCAAAAACAACGCAAGTATTTTTAGTTTCTGTTTATTGATTACAATTTTTGACTACCTGCATTATCAAATTGTAACATGCTTGTCTTTGTCCATGGAATTGAAAAACTGCTGGCTTTCAGACTCAACCAGCTAAGGTCATTAGACTAGTGTTTTCAAAAAAATCCTAGTTGTCATAATTCTATAGTGCAGAAAGAGGCCATTTAGCCTATCAAATCTGCACTGACCACAATCCCAGCCAGGCCCTACCCTCATCCCTACATATTTACTTGATAATCCCTCTAACCTATGCATCTCAGGACATCTAAGGAGCAATTTTTGAGCATTGACAATCAACCTAATCTGCACAGCTTTGGACTGTGGGAGGAAAACCACAGTGACCTAAGCTGGGAATTGAACACACTTCCCTGGAGCTGTGAAGCAGCAGTATTACTGTGCTGCCCAATTGTAGAGGAGAACTTGTTAGTTTCAACTTTGGGTTCTGAAATGGTCTTCACTTCTATTCAAGAAATGTTTGGCATAATTATGCTAAATCCAGATGAATTCAAAGGGACTCTGTTAAATATCACCATGAACACAAGATGTATTTGTCTCTGGTACTAGTGTCAAACAAATGCATGGTATCCAGTCTCACATTCCCTTCCAACTGCCTACACCTGATATCTTTGTGTATAAATGCTCTGGAATTTGATCCTGAAAATGCATGTTACACAACTGTCCAACCAAGAAATATCTTGGTGGAGAAGATGAATTATCCATAAAACAAAATTCCATGCTGATTTTAGTGCAGGAAGTTCTCATTTGATCCAACTTGACTATTGTTTGTGCCCAACCCTAATATGGTGACTAAATTTGAGCATGAAAGTGCTGCCCCACCCATATGGATCAGAAGTACAGGTATGAATGCTCTGGCTAGTCAGACTCCTTTCTGTTACTTCACTAGTTAACACCATGTGGATGCAAAACTTTTCCTCCAACTTCTACTAGCTAGGGTTCTACAAGCAATTAAGTATTCATCCTAACTATATATACTAATGTCCTGACACAACCCTAAGGCCTTGATTAAAAGATGTTTAGCTTGGACTGTATATATCCTGGGCTGCTTCAGTATTTGGCAGCAGCTTTAATGAGGTTAAAACACCATTCTAATGTCTTTAATTGAAAGAACTATTGTTACATATACAGTGAAAAAATATTGTTTCTTGCATGCTATCAAGACAAAGCATACCCTTCATAGGGTGAAGCTTCAAAAGCATAATGAATCTAAAAGACAAAATTAGAAGCTGGGGTCAGCTTGCAAAAAGTCACCATGATTCAAGGCCATCTTAGATCGTCTTATCAGTCCAGCCACTGAGTTGACTGCTTTGCATGAGAATTTCAACATAAAGGATCAGCAGTGCATTTAAAATCTCTCAACTAGCTTGCTGCTCCTAGCAGATGTCACTCCATGTTAATAGCCAACTACTTCTGAGCAACAAATACATACATGTGAAAAGGAATCATTTCAGCTCAGTGATGGGTGATTCTAACAAATTTATTTTCTTCAACACTAATTTTGTGGCTCAAGTTTGTTCAATTGTGCTCTTAACAGAATTCTCAAATCCACACAGGAACAGCTATTGTTGACAAGCTGCCTTTCATCTAGAAGTTGCATAAATAACTTGTCTACCTTGCTGGAGTAATTAGAGCATGACTATTTAAATTCATGGTGACTCCTTCTCAAACCTGGACACTAACTTGGACTTGAGTTGTCAATCAGCTTTCAATAAAGCATTTCTATTTACTTCCAACTCCAAGTCTAAAACACTTACTTTTCAAGCTGTAAAACTTAATACAAGTCCACTGCATGTAGACACAATGATAATCTATCTTGGGTTCAATGATTTGCACTATTGTAGGATAGTGATGTCTCTGACCTAATTCCATCAATGTTGCCTTTCAGTTGTCTGAAGTTGGGTGTCAAAATCACTTTCTACTTCTACCAATTGCTCAATGTGAGCCACTCTAAAAGAAATGGATGAATGTTTTCTTGGCAGTGGAAATGATATGAAGTCTAATGAATTTATTTTCTTTTAGAATTGCAGTGCTACATGTGCATGAAGGAATAGTCACTGTATCAATGACTCTATATAAAAGCTCCAAGTATGAGAATGCTTATGTGGAGTTGCCAGTTCTCTCTTGGACCGAGCGACTGTACATCAGTCTGAAAATTGAACCAGGAGAAAATAATTTTTTTGACTTGACAATAAATGATTGCTGGGCTACACCAATAAAAAATCCAGATGCCTTGCCCCAGTATTATTTAATTAAGAATGGGTAAGTACAATGTACTTTACTGGCATAGTGCCCTGACATACTAGATTTTTGCTGATATGACCTCTACCCACACTTGAGACCCATTTTCCAAGTGCTTGCATCTATTGGCTGATAGTTATTCACAACTTGAGGTTGTGAATAATTGCTAGACAGACTTTGTATTTCATTGTCCTTGCTGACATTAAATGCCTCCACACAGCTGCAGAACTTTAATGTGCTCCCATAGTGTAAACCTTTATTTCCCATTAGATGCCCCACTGATGAAACTGTGCAATATCACAATCAAATTGGAAATGAGACTGTGGCCAATTTCAGTGTGCAGATGTTTCGATTTGTGAAATATCCAGTAGTGTTCTTGCATTGCAGAACTGAAATTTGTTCACCTGACAGCTTGGAACCTTGTATGATTGTAAGTTGCACTTCCCAATATTTAACTTTGATCCAAGTTAATGTATAGTAGCAGCATTTAAATTTTCACATCATTTTCAATAGGACTGTCCTGGCCTATCACTGAAGATCAAAAGAGATGTTAACACTCAGTATGAAGGATTATTGACTTATGGGCCTATTCGCTGGACTCGCACTAAAACACATGTGCATGAAGTTGGTAAACCTAGTAAGTTGTCTCAATCTCAAGCAATGGGGACAACAAAACATTTCCTGTTGCCATCCCTTTAACTTCCCAATTAAGACATTGATGCATCTAACTGATGTTGCTCCCAGATAACTTTTCACAGTACCTGTTAACTGAAGTTTGTCATTTTGTAACTATCTGCAAGTACTGTGACCTCCATCTAGTTTACATGGATGTCACATCTGTTGCAAAGTTTATCAAACACTGTCCAACTTGAACATTATGCTAGGTAATCTAAGTTTGAGAATTCTTGGGCAATTGCTCAGACAATTGAGCTTGTGGGGGGTGGAATTGGTCCTTGGCAGTGCTTAATTTAACAAGCTTGTGTGACACTACCATTTCCTTCTGCAGACTTGGTGCTTGCCACAGTTCCTGGTGTTGTTGTGATATCTTCCATGGTGTTCCTTGTCCTTGCAATTACTTTGGCTAAAGTAATGAAGAGGGGACCAGCTGGGGTCATTTGAAGCTCTTCTGGCAATTAATTTGAAGAAATTAAAATAAAGTGAATATGCATAACTTGAGGCATGTATTTAATATCAATTTGTACTGTTATTGTGGTCTGGCTACTGTTTTTATAAATTGAGTACCACTGAGCTATATTATAAATATAGATAATATCCAGACCAGCCAATTTTTGTGCTGTGAACACCTGCTCTCTTTTTTAAAGTGAACTTGTAATTGACAAGTAACTAGTTTAATGCATCCCATAATTTCCTTCCAGTACTGATTACAATTTTTGCACTAATTTTATAGCCAGAGTTGCATGGAAATATGCTGATTCTGCTAGTACTGTTTTAAATCCACATACATTGCTCAAGAGGAAATGGGGCTTCAGTAACATCCAACAGGGAATGGAGAAAGAGCTGCAAGTGGATTTATTTAAAATGGATTATTGCTGTAACTGCTCTGAACTGTTTCACTCCATTCTGATTAGAGAATGCCATCAACTGTCTCAATTCTAACAGCAAAAGGTGGTGGAAGTTTGATCATTTGGGGATTGATAGCCCAGAAGGCTACAGGAAATAGCACAGAAGCTGACATAGATTAGCCATGATCACTAATGAAGTAGAAGTGCCTGATTTGTGTACTGTTACACTACAATTCACTTTGGTTGCAAGTGTTTTATTATAATGTAGCTGGTATTAAAAAATCAAATTTCAAGCCTAAAGTTGCATAAAGGGACAGGACTAGGTGAAGAATGTAGCAAGATTGATATTGTGCACCTTTTTATGGGGCTGAATTGAGTTTGATTTATGCAGAACTGTTGTAGTTTGTACATTAGTGCCAGGCAGTAACCTAGACATATACAGGTGGTATCTATCTGCTTACCAATTGGCTCAGCTTTCTGCCATGACCATCCATACAGTCTAGACCAATCATACAGCTTTCAAGAAATGCCTGCCACATTAAGTTTTTAATTGGTCTTAAGACTACCAGATTCTGGAGTACCTCAGTTCAATAGGAAACTCTTCTAAATTTAAAGGGAATGATGAAAGGCAAACTCAATACTCACAGGACATAATGGCTCTGCAGCTGCTTCTGGCCCTTTTGTCCCACTACCAAGTCACCAGACCTGATGTCTTTGAACTGTCTAATGGTTGTCCATTACATCCATGTTGATGAGGTAGTCTATCCATTTCCTGTTGACTTCAACTGCACATCTAACCACTCCACTAATATATATATATATATATATAGCCTTACCTATAGTCAGCCAGGCCATTCCCATGGATGCAAATTCACTAGTGATAAAGCCTGTTGCACTTCACAACTAGGGTATTGACTAGCATTTTTTACTGTCAATGGCTGGCACAATTTCTAACTACAGCCTTCATCCTATTTTGACCTGGATGAGAAATGTATATGGTTTTGTAACAAGTCTTCTCCCTACTTGATGGATTTTAGCAACTCTTGACTTCTCATACTGTTACTCTTGCATAAACTCTTGTGGTAGATAGTGAAGAGGGGTGTTCTAGTTTGCAGAGAGACTTGGACAAGTTGCAGAGCTGGGCTGAGAGGTGGCAAATGGAGTTTAATGTGGAAAAGTGAGGTAATGCACTTTGGTAGGAATAATAAATGTGTAGAGTATAGGGCTAATGGTAGGATTCTTAAGTGTTGATGAACAGGGGGATCTTGGTGTATTTGTGCATAGATCCCTGAAAGTAGGCAGTCAAGTCAAACGTTGTCAAGAAGGCATATGGAGTCTTAGCTTTTATTGGTAGGGGGATTGAATTTCAGAGCCGCAACGTCATGTTGCAACTGTACAAAACTCTAGTGTGGCTGCATTTGGAGTATTGTGTACAGTTCTGGTCCCCACATTATAAGAAAGATGTGGTGGCATTGGAAAGGGTACAGAGGAGGTTTACCAGGATGTTGCCTGGTATGGAGGACAGGTCTTATGAGGAGAGGCTGAGGGATTTGAGGTTTTTGTTAGAAAGGAGGCAGCTAAGAGGAGACCTTATTGAAACATATAAGATGATTAGAGGTTTAAATAGGGTGGACAGTGATGGCCTTTTTCCTAGGATGGAGAAAGCTAGCATGAGGGGACACACAGCTTTAAATTAAGGGGTGGTAGTTATAGGATGGATATCAGAGGTAGGTTCTTTACCCAGAGGGTGGTTCAGGAGTGGAATGCCCTGCCTGCAGCAGTTGTAGATGTGCCAAGTTTGGTGTTTTAAGAGGTTAGTAGATAAGTTTATGGAAGAGAAGGGAATGGTTTAGTTTGGAGGGTCATTGCTTTTTTCATAATTGGTCGGTGCAACATCAAAGGCCTGTTCTGCGCTGTAATGTTCATGTTCTAAACATATTTACTTATGACCAATATTGGGTCACTTTCTGTCCTCATCACTTGGATTTGGCTGAGACTAGCAAGGTGCAGTGTCAGCATAATCTCAGGGGGGGTGGAGCAGTGATGCTACTATTTGTGGTACATATGTGGGTTCCAGGGCAATGCTAAAACATAACTACACTGCTAACAAAAGAATCCATTGCTATACCCTTGCAGAAGCAATTGTGGCACTGGCTTGTCTTTTCTGAATTGGCCTAACACTGACTTGTTATCAAACTATTGTAAAATATCAGCTGTAAATATACTAATGGAAGTAATATGACCAAGCTTTTCTTGTATTGGAATTTTTTTGTGCCTCCATTGAAAAGGCAATGGGTCTCTTCCTCCATTCTGAGTCTTGATTATCAAGACCAGTAGCTTTCCTGACTAGTTCTGATATTTTAACTTGTTGCACCTAAAGTTTGCAATGTCTCTGGAGGCTATGTAAACCTGAGTACCTGACCTATTTAATCTAAATAGTTGGATTTCTTTTTGGAAGTAACAAAATGCTTGTTACTTGGGCCACTGCCCTGTATTGACTTCCATTTTAAGTGCTTTCCTACTTACTAGCAAGCTTATCTTGAGACACTTTGAGCTGGACTTGATTTAAGGTGAGTGACTCAGATCTTTGCTGGGCTCCACCTCTAATTGCAGGAGAATTAAGCTTGTAGTCATGTCTTTTGTGCTGACTACTAGTTGCTTCACTCTCTCATATTTTAAGTGACCTTTACTGTTACGTTGAAGTGCACAATTCTTGCAAAAACAAACTTGAGTGTTTTTCCCCATCTCAAAAACATACTTCAGCTCTTGCACTATTTTAATCTGGTAACATTGCTCTGGAGCTGTTCTGTTATTTTGTGCCATGAATAACTTACCTTTGGCACATTTAGTTGTCTGGGTTAGCTCTATCACCTTAGAAAAAGTGATCTTTGGTCTTGGCCAGTAACTACTTTTCATATGGTTAGATTGGTCCTTGATACCAAAAGCATTCTGTCCCTTTACACTTCTCCTCCAATTGCTGGTTAAATTTGCAGTTTTCTGCCAGTTATTTAAGTTTTGTTATGGACACTGAGATTGTCTCCCTTGACTTTTTAGCATCTTGGCATAATGATTGAGGGATAGAGTTTAAAATGTTCATGACCATCTCCATAACCTCATCAAAGGGCTCTGTATCTGGATAATGTTCTCACTAAACTGCAAGTAACCATCCCCAGTTGTCTATTTCAAGTTGTGGCTCAATTTTTCCTATTGTAGGCATTTTATAAAATAAAATCTTATTTTTGATATTTTGTTTCATCACCATAATGGATTGAGGATGATTCTATGGCTTAAAATAAGTTTATTACTAAACAAGAATAATATGTACAATAGTGTCAAACTAAATTACAATATGACTCTCTAGCTCTAACTTTGAGTCCCTCCTTTAACCCATGATGACAATCCATAAAGCCTGGAAGGATCACAGGTCACTCAGCTATCAGGATACTTATGTTAGACTTCCATCCATTGACTCTGTCCTCTGCAAAACAACCAGTGTAATTGAGGACCCCACGCACCCCAGACATTCTCTTTTTCACCATCTTCCCTGGGGAAGAAGATATAAAAGTCTGAGGTTACATAGCAACTGACTCAAGAACAGCTTCTTCCCTGCTGCTGTCAGACTTTTGAATGGACTTACCTTGCATTAAGTTGACCTTTCTCGATACCCTAACCAAGACGGTAACACTACATTCTGCACTCTTTCGTTTCTTCTCTATAATGGCATGTTCTGTCTGTATAGAGTGCAAGAGATAATACTTTCCACTGTATATTAATACATGACAATAAATCAAATCAAAATATGCCCACCCCCATAGCATTTAGCTTCTACAGTGACTTTCCTTCATTGTCAATCATTCAAATACCCGGAAGTCTCTAACAGCTGTGTGTACCTGCACTAAGTTTTGCAATTGATCAATAAAAAGCTTATTGCCACCTTTTCCAGAGCAATTACAGTTGAGTCATAAACGGTAGCACTGGCGACTTTTTTTTAAAAAAAACTGCAGCTTTGTGCGGATGAGCAGTTTGACGTGTTGGAGGGGAGGGAATTTCTGGAGGAAAAAAGTTTCACTCTGATTACTGGTGCCAACTGAGCATGGAGAGGGAGCTGGGAGAGGAGGGTCCCCCCGGAGCTGCAACTCTGGGACTGGAGAGATTTCAGGCCGGCTCCGGAGGCTGCCCGGCTTCTCTCTTCACTTCCATCGATTTCTGCAACCTGCAGCAGCTGAAGTGTGTCGGCTCCGGAGGTTTCGGCACCGTTTACAAAGCGCGGCACCGGATCTGGAGCATTTGGGTAGCGATAAAGTTCCTGAAAGTGAACCGAAAGTACGGAGCAGCTATCAAGTAGTCGCGCTCTGCAACAAGGAAGTGGGCAGAGTATTACTGGAAATTAGTAATTGCGGATTTACAGTAAATCCATATAGAGTTTGTAAATTATTGTGAGATGATGGGTGAAGAGTTTAGTCTCTGTGATTAATTGAAATATCTTTTGAGGGTGTAAACTCAAGGATGTTGAACATTCACTGAGCCTACATGAGTTCTGGAAACGATGTCTTAGCTAGGAGTGTAGCAAGCGGGAGAAAAGTGAATGTCCTATTTTAATAGAAAGAACATCTGCCTCTCTCTCCAAGTCACTACAGAAGGGCTGCAGATGTTCTACTTGGGAACTTCGTTGTCGGAGTTGAACAGAAACCATTCCCTGAATTTGTTTAACACAACGAAAAACTACAGCATGCCCATTTGTTGACACATGCAGCTAACTAATAAATGGACGCTGTTATTAGACCTGCCTTGCCAATCCCCGAAAGAAGTCTCACAAGTTTATTTGGTACCAAATAAACCTATTGGACTTTAACCTGGTGTTGTGAGACTTCTTACTGTGTTTACCCCAGTCCAATGCCAGTATCTCCATATCATGATTGCTAATCCCCATCAGTTTGCTCAGAAAATTCCTATATGTGGGAGATAAAATGTACCGTTTATAGCACGCCTGGGATCTAAGTGAACAGGGTAGGCTGGAGAGGTGATGGTGGCCTTTGTCAGGCGAATGAGGTGTTCTGGTCTCCAAAAGCACACATTATCAGCACAGACAGTTTACAGATTGCTGATTAGAATGTGAATCCTTATACCTAACCTGCCATTCAAGTCTTAAAGTGGCTAACAGCAGAGGTTAGAGGGATGTGTATTTTCTCCAGACAGCACAGTAAGTGAGGTTTTTTGCTAACACAGGCAAGTCACGGGGGTTACAGATAGTGTGACATGAAGCCAAGATCCCTATTAAGACCGTCCTCATGTGTGCAGAACTTGGCTATCAGTCTCTGCTCAGCGACTCTGCGCTGTCGTGTGTCGTGAAGGCCCCCTTGAAGAACATTTACCTGAAGGTCGGAGGCCAAATGCCCGTGACTGCTGAAGTGTTCACCCACAGGAAGGGAACTGTTTTGCCTGGTGATTGTTGAGCGATGTTCATTCATCTGCTGTCGTTGTGTCTGCATGGTCTCCCCAATGTACCATGCTTCGGGACATCCTTTCTTGCGACGTGTTGGGTAGTTGTGGCATTCCTGCCACAATCCAAAGATGTGCTGGATAGGTTGATTGACTATGCTAAATTGCCCCTAAGTGTCAGGGGAAGCTTGAGGGTAAATGATTAGGATTACTGGAATAGGGATTGAGGTTGGCAAAGAGTCGATGGATTGACTGGCCTCCTTTCGCACTGTAGAGATTCTATGATTGTCCTAATTTGGTTCGCCAATGTCTTTTAGGGAAGGACATCTGTCTACAAGTGACTCTAGATCCACAACAGTATAGTTGACTCTGAAATGACTAAGGAAAGGCAATTAGACAGTCAAACATGGATAATGTTTGCCCAGCCAGCAATGTCCACATTCCATGAATGATCTTTTTAAAAAAGTTGACTGTGTAGTCCAACCAGATTGAAGGATCATTATAGAACAGTACAAAATGGCAAAAAGGAACATATTAATTAGGAAATTGAATTCAATGTCAAATCTAGTAGAGAAAACAAAACAAAATGAAGGACAGCAAGTTTGAATGTCCTTTTGATACTCCCTTGAGTAAGGATATTTGCCTTAGAGCCTATGGCAAGAACCTACAGGTGGAGGAATCCTTTTGCACTGCAGCTACCACATTCTACCAGAAGACTCTTACCATCTGCCATATGGAAAGGGAGGTTGATAATTAACCTGTTCGATCACATCATGAACATATCATCCAAGACCATCAAATCCTGAAGTGGGTCTTGAACCCATCATTATTGAATTAGAAATGTTACCCACTACAAGACTTCCATAAAATTGGATTGAGAGAGAGAGAGAGAGAGAGAGATAAACAAACCCAAGAGAAAGTAAACAAAGCAACTGAAAGCTGAAGGATTCAGACTTTATATTTGCAATAGTTAATTTTCAGTGTCATAGAGGTTGCTCGATATGAGCAACATATGAGTCAAACACATTGCCATGAGTTAATGTCCTTCTCTAAAGTGCACTGCTGAACCATTTGGACTTTTATGACAATGGTTTCATGGTTATTATTAGAATTTTAATTCCAGATTTTTATTGAATTCCTCTATCTGCCGTGGTCTGGTTTGAACCTGGGTCCCCAGAGCATCACCTTGGGTCTCTAGGTTTCTAGTCCAGTGGGAATACCACTACACCAGTCTCCCTTAGTGAAGTTAGCTCTGAAGTGCTTTCGGACATTCTGACATTTTAAAAGTGCCATATGAACACAAATTGTTGCTCTTCTGTCAGTGTTTAAGTTGTGGTGTTTTAATGTGATTATGTTTGCATTATTTCTATACATAATCCTCACAGATCTGAACTCCAATCCTGTTGTCTTGTCTTGTGCTTAGTCCTTGGTGCACTATGGTAAATTGACAGGGCTCTGAAATTTTGCCTGTTTAAGCTATGTTGGTGATAAAGTGCATCATTGTGACATCTCTTTGTGACCTGCATGCTGTTACAGTGGTGTGCATGAGTTATTGGAAGAAGCAAAGAAGATGCACAAGGCACAATTTGAGCACGTTCTTCGGCTATATGGATTCACTAAACAGTCCTTGGGGAATGAAAGTCCATCGCTTGGCTTGGTAACTGAATTCGTGGAGAATGGATCATTGGATTATCTCCTTGAGCACTATGCAGTCCCTTGGCCTCTTCGCTTGCGTTTTGCATATGAGATCGCTTTAGGAGTGAACTACCTACATAACCTCAAGCCAGCCCTTTTTCATCATGACCTGAAACCTGACAATATTCTCCTGAACAAGGACTATCGAGTTAAGGTGAACCTTAAAGTCTAAAGAACGATTAATATTGCTATCACTGATTGCTGCTATGATTTCAGCGGTCTTGCCTTGGGAAGATTTGAGAAGTCGTGGCTTCTCTCTGAAGCCAGTATCTTCAAAACAAGCAGAGAGGAAAAAAAAATGGCAATGGCAAAAATGTAAAATCAAATCTGAAAATGTTGCAGAGCAGATTAGTCAGCATCCACCAGATGGAAAGACAATTTAAGATTTGGGATAAATATACTGCATTACAATCTGCAATATGAACCTGGGGCTTGGAAACAGAACCCATGCCAAGCTGTTGGGTGGGAGGGTGAAGCTTGTACAATAACTGTATGTTTATTGTGCTGAATATGCATTCCTTAATCATTGAGGAGCATAAAGTCACCAGAAACAAAGTCACAAATAGCAAAGCATTTTGTACAGAAGCTGCCTTAAACTATCATATATCCATGAAATCATCTGGTTATATTTATGGGAAAGCTTTCTCAAATATCAGATGGCTTGGCCACTTTTACATTTCTGCCCGAATGAAATGGGACTTTCTTGCTCCAAGTCATCTTTCAAATCATGTGTCTTATATCTGATCTTTCTTTCTTCCTAGATCTGTGATTTTGGCCTGGCAAAATGGCGGAGGTCTACCAGCCAGCATAGCACTAATAGCAAAATTGAGGGCACACTATATTATGTGCCACCCGAATGCTTCAAAGATGTCAATACCAGAAAAGATGCGAAGTATGATATATATAGGTAAGTTCCTCTATTATAGTACTGACAAAATTTTGTCTTGTATTTGTGAAGTCTGGTTTCAACATTTCATTAGACCAATGAGTCCCCAAGTATCATCCACCCAACTCAAAAATACAAAAAGAGGCATCAACCATCTGTGCAATACCTGGTTGTTCTTTCAGTTCTCTTGTCTCCTCTCAGGATATTGGCTCTTGCTGGAGCCGCTTTGTTGTGACAGCTATGTTGGTAGCACAGCTGACTCTTGAGCCAGCTCTGATAGATTTCACTTTGTTGTGGCCTTGTGGACAAATGGCTAGTTACAGAGATTCCCTCACTTGCTTTTTTTGTTTCAACAGCGATATTATGCCTGGATAGCAAATTGCAAAGTAACATTTGTGCACATTTTCTAACACAGGTCATTAGATAAGAACATAACAAGTAGAGCAGGAGTGGCCAATATGGCTCCTGAGCCTGCTCCTCCATTCAATATGTCTATGGTTGAACTTGGGCCTCAAGTCCCCATATTCCTTGATTCCCTAAGAAATCACAAATCTGTCTATTCCCACCGTTAAATGTATTCAATGATGGCGTATCCACAACCCTCTGGGGTAAAGAAATCTGACTGGAAATATTTCTTGTCCTAAATGATTGCCCACTTATCCTGACTTTATGCCCTCATGTTCCAGATTCCCAGCCAGGGGAAATAACACATCAGTGTTCCCCTATCAATCCCTTTACAACATTTCAATAAGGTCATCTCTCTTTCTTCCAAATACCTGAGATTATAGAGTCAGTTTAGTCAATCTTCCATCTGAAAGAATCTTCTTCCTAAGAATGTGCCCAGTGGTCCTTCCATGCACTACCTCTTAGATAGCACTCAGAACTTTATTTTGAGATTTTTCCCTTACTTCATCCACAGTCGAGCAACGTCATGAGAGATCTGCTAATAAGTAAAAGTTTTGATATATGTCTGTTACACTTCATGTACCATGTTTTGCCTAAGGATTAAAATATGTCATTTCCTGCTAGAGATGTTTTGATAACTACATTTTTCAGCTCACCTTTTTCTACTTATAATCTTGTAGCTATGGAATTGTCATCTGGGAGATACTAACCCATCAAAAGCCTTATAAAAGTAAGTCCGATGGATTATGTGTTTTAGTAGCTGAGGGCATGCGGAGAGTTATTATTCCTAATACATATCAGATAGCTCATTTGTCAGTCTTAATCTAGGATAACTAGGTATCTGGGCTTATTAAGAAACCAACGGGGCATTTGCACTGAAACTTTTTTTTATATTTTAATTAGATTTTTTTCATTACTCTCATGCTGGGCCCATTTTCAGGCCCTTTCCATGCTCAAATAATCCATCCATCCATTTATAGGTAGTGGTGTAGTGGCTTTGTCAGTAGAGTAGTAATCCAGAGACTCACGGCCCCAAGTTTGAATCCCAATTTAAAAAAAAAATCTGGAATTCAAGATCTAATGATGACCACAAAACCATTGTTGTAAAAACCCATCTGGTTCACTAATGTGCTTTAGGGCAGGAAATCTGCTACCCTTATCTGATCTGGCCTACATGTGACTCCACATCCACAGCAATGTGATGCCCCCAGCGAGAGATGCCCGCATCCCATAAAGAAATGAAAGAAAAACTCCTATTTTAGAAACACTGTACCCAATCCTGTAACTGATTGTTAATGGGAATTTGAAGCCATGTATTAGAATTGTAGAAGAACAATACTGGATTTCTTCTTAGAAAATGCAGCAAAACACGTCTTTTGTTTGGTGCATTTAACTTCCAATTCTTCTAGGGCATCATGTGGCATCAGTATCTTCTCCTCCTCTGTGTCAGCCACATATCCCACAGTTTGCCACTGTGTGGTTGCACACTGCCTATTGGTTTTACATTAAAGTCATCACCAGATTTTGCAGTGTGTCAGATCCCAGTCTGATGTTAGATATTGTATGGATTGGGTTCCGTTTTGTGATCTGAGGTGATTTAATCAGTGCAATCACCATTACAGAGTGGCTTCCTTGACTGTGTCCCTGTACACTCAGAGAAATGGTCAGGTTAAGAATCACAAACACAATTTTCATTTTTATGATCAGTGTCCTCAAAGAGGCTATACAGACCCAAAGATGTGATGGCCATGTTATTGCCATGCATCATGGGTGGACTGTGTAACTCTAACCCTAACGCAGCCCTGGCCGGAATAAAATGTCAGCCAACACTGTTGATGGTGTCCATTCATGGTTCAGATGAATTACCTCTTGAGGTGCCTCTTATTCCCCCAACAGGGAGTAATTAATTCTTCATTGCCGAAACTGATATCAGGTTGATCAGGCTTGCCGAGGAAGGAGCGGGGAGGGGTGAGATGGGGCTGTACCAGTGCCGTAAAATGAAGTGACCATTACTTTTCATCTTTCCTTTGTCATCAGAAGTTGCAGCTTTGTGTTCAAAAGCTCACTCATTGAGAAATATATTGGGGAAATGGCCAGTTTTTAAAACTCCAAACTTAAAGAGCCAACATTTTATTGAACAGCAAGCATAGACGAGTTGCAATGTCAGGTTGTGATATTTTGCTTATTCAGTAATACAGAACCACTGCTGTCTCATTGTATAGCGATTGGTCCCGAGTTTGTACCCTTTGTTCAATGAGGTTTCTGTCTCCCAGATGCAGTAAATTCACAGCACTTAAAACTTTGTGTGGAATATGGTAATCGGCCGGACATTAAGGATATTCCTGCTAAAAGACCAGAATCATCTGAAGTACTTGTTGACTTGATGAAAAAATGTTGGCATGAGAACCCCGATGAATGTCCGACCTTTTCAAGTAAGACATTATGTCCGAAATTTTACCAGCTCACCCGCCACAGAATCAGAGCGGATGAGCGGACGAGCATGGGATGGTACCTTAGGCAGGGTTTTCTGGTTTTGGGATGAGCGAGGCTTTAAGGTCCACCTTGTGAAACATTACGCCGTCATGAGATAGCTGAGGCCGCAATTACCCTGATTAAAGCTCAGGAGTAATATTCACAGCCTCCGCCCTTCACCATCTACAACTATGCTTTTATCACATGCCTGCTATGTTTGATTCCATCTGCAACATTTGATGTCATCTCTTGGCCTTTTTTGTTTCCTAAGTCACTAACAGCGATGCGGTTGCTTGTGGAAAATATAAAGCCTTCAGCCTTGCGCTGCCAGTCTTCAATACACACTATCATAGCATCAGGATTGAGCTGGTAGAGTTACTGCCTCATTAACAAATGGTGCGGCTGCCACCACTTTGGAAAGCAAAGCCTTTGCCTGTTTACGTGGGATCAATCTCTCGATTTTGCAAATTGCGGTCATCCAACATAGTTAAGACTCTGAGTGCAATTTTAAGGGACACACGAAAGGAGTGTCCAGGGTGAGCTAGAAATGGCGTGGAAATTGAAACTGGTCTGCGGACCCAGTTAGAAATAGTTTGGCATGAGAGGCAGTTAGTCTGTGGATCAAAGTGGAAATGCTCTCAAATGAGGGAATCGATCTGATTTGTGGTGATTGGTGAGGAGATTACAGTATTTCATTACAATGGCTGGATTGAGAATATTTCAACACTTACAGCTGATGTACCTCTTTTGTCACAGAGTGCGTACATGATCTTGAACCAAAACAGTCCAATGAACAGGAGCTTCAATTTGCAATCCAGACGCTAACACAACAGGTACAGTTTACCATAGCACCATGCTGTCTGTGACACAACAGGTACAGTTTACCATAGCACCATGCTGTCTGTGACACAACAGGTACAGTTTACCATAGCACCATGCTGTCTGTGACACAACAGGTACATTTTACCATAGCACCATGCTGACTGTAACACAACAGGTACAGTTTACCATAGCACTATGCTGACTGTAACACAACAGGTACAGTTTACCATAGCACCATGCTGACTGTAACACAACAGGTACTGTTTACCATAGCACCATGCTGACTGTAACACAACAGGTACAGTTTACCATAGCACCATGCTGACTGTAACACAACAGGTACTGTTTACCATAGCACTATGCTGACTGTAACACAACAGGTATAGTTTATCATAATGCCATGCTGACTGTGACACAACAGGTATAGTTTACAATAGCACCACGCTGACTATGACCACAACAGGTACAGTTTACCAGAGCACTATTCTGACTGTGATACATCAATACAGTTTACCATAGCACTGTGCTGACTGTGACAAACAGGCACATTTTGCCATAGCACCGTGCTGTCTATGACACGACAGGTACAGTTTACCATAGCACTGTGCTGACTGTGACACAACAGATACAGTTTGTCGTATCACTGTACGAACTGTAACACAACAGCTGTTGTTTACATAGAAAATAGCAACTGGAGCAGACCATTTAGCTGTTTAAGCCTGATCCACCATTCATTATTTTCATGAATGATCATCCAATTCAATAGCCTGATCCTGTCTTCCCCCCATATCCTTTGATCCCCTTTATCCCTAAGTGATATATCTAACTCCTTCCTGAAATCATACAATATTTTGGCATCAACTGCTTTCTGTGGTATTGAATTTGACAGGCCTATCAGTCTCTGGATGAAGAAATTTCTCTATCGGAAATGTTGAGGAATCTGTAGAATCTTGCAAGATGACCTCCCCGCCAATGCATCTACTATTTCTCGGGCCACTTCCTTAAGTACTCTGAAATATAAATCCTGAGGATTTATCAGCCCTCAATTCCATCAATTTCCCTAACACCATTTCTCTGCTAATGCTCATTTCCTTTAGTTCCTCTGTCCTACAAACCCCTTTATTTCCCAATATTTCTGATACATTATTTGTGTCCTCCTTTATGAAGACAAAACCAAGGTGTGTATATAGTTGGTTAGCTATTTTTTTGTTCCCCATTATAAATTCCGCTGTTTTTGACTGCAAGATGATTCCAGATGCAATTTTACAACTCATCAGCTTTATTCTGGACCACAATGTCTTCTCTTTCAACATCCAGTTCTTCATCCAGACACACGGAACAGCCATGGGGACCAAATTCACACCTCAATATGCCAACATCCTCATGCACAGGTTCGAACAAGATCTCTTCACTGCACAGGATCTTCAACCAAGACTATATACCAGATATACTGATGACATTTTCTTCCTTTGGACTTATGGTGAACAATCACTGAAACAACTATATGATGATATCAACAAGTTCCACCCCACCATCAGACTCACCATGGAGTATTCTCCAGAATCAGTTGCATTCTTGGACACACACATCTCCATCAAGGACAGTCACCTCAGCACCTCACTGTACCGCAAGCCCACAGACAACCTCACAATGCTCCATTTCTCCAGCTTCCACCCTAGACATGTTAAAGAAGCCATCCCCTACGGACAAGCCCTCCGTATACACAGGATTTGCTCAGATGAGAAAAATGGTATCAGGCACCTCCAGACACTGAAAGATGCTGTCATAAGAGCAGGATATGGTGCTCGACTCATCGATCGACAGTTCCGATGCGCCACAGTGATAAACTGCACTGACCTCCTCAGAAGACGAACACGGGACACAGTGGACAGAGTACCCTTCATTGTCCAGTACCTTCCCGGGGTGGAGAAGCTATGACATCTTCTCCGGAGTCTTCAACATATCATCGAGGAAGACGAACATTCGCCAGGGCCATCCCCACGCCCCCCACTTCTTGCCTTCAGACAACCGCACAACCTCAAACAGACCATTGTTCGCAGCAAACTACCCAGCCTTCAGGAGAACAGTGACCACAATACCACACAACCCTGCCACAGCAACCTCTGCAAGACTTGCCAGATCATCGATGTGAATGACATCATCACACATGAGAATACCATCTACCAGGTACACGGTACGTACTCTTGTAACTCGGCCAACGTTGTCTACCTAATGCGTTGCAAGAAAGGATGTCCCAAAGCATGGTACGTTGGGGAGACCATGCAGACGCTACAATAATGGATGAATGAACACCGCTCGACAATCACCAGGCAAGACTGTTCTCTTCCTGTTGGCTAACACTTCGTTGGTCATGGGCATTTGGCCTCTGACCTTTGGGTAAGCTTTCTCCAAGGTGGCCTTCACGACACACAACAGCAGAGTCACCAAGTAGAGACTAACAGCCAAGTTCCGTACACATGAGGAAGATCTCAACAGGGATCTTGGGTTCATGTCACGCTATCTGTAACCCCCATGACTTGCCTGGGTTAGCAAAACCTCACTTACTGTGCTGTCTGGAGACAATACACATCTCTTTAACTTGTGCTCAGTGCTCTGTCCACTCACGTTGTTAGCCACTCTAAGACTTGAATAGCAGGTTAGGTGTAAAGATTCGCATTTTAATCAGTATTCTGTAAACTGTCTGTGCTGTTACATGTGCTGTCTGATGCCAGAACTTTTCATTCACCTGACGAAGAGGGAAACCTCAAAAGCTTGTGAGGTTAATATCAAATAAATTGGTTGGACTTAAACCTGGTGTTGTCAGACTTCTTACTCTGACTGTAAGGGAGATACATTTGTCTTCACCACTCCTTTTCTCTTCATATGCCTATAGAATCTATTTATCATGGCTAATCCATGTAACCTGTACATCTTAGGGAAATCCAGGAGTCTTATTTACTGTTGGTATGGACTGCACTGATAAAAGCCTCCTCAATAAAAATTAAATGAAGACACCACCAGGTAAATTAAGATGGGTGATGTTAAGTTTGTAAAGTCATAGGGAGGTGCAGGGCTTTGAAGGCATGATAAGGTGTGAATTGGAGAAGAAAACAGGGTAATTTGCCTTGATTGAGGTAGCCAGGTGGTTGGAGGATTTGGAATAAGGCGCTGCATGACATTTTTACAGCTTAGAAAAGTCCAGAGAGGAAGCTGACAGTATCTCGGTGTAAAGTTGTGGGTCTTGTGTTTCCTCTGATCTTTCCACTTTTCTTCCTGTGCAGGTGCGACATTGTGTGGATGGATGTATTGACCCAAGCACTCCAGGACCCAGTGAAGACATCTGTGACTTCTGCGGTAACTAACACCAGGAGCTGCTTTCAC
This sequence comes from Sphyrna mokarran, assembly GCA_024679065.1. Taxonomy (NCBI): domain Eukaryota; kingdom Metazoa; phylum Chordata; class Chondrichthyes; order Carcharhiniformes; family Carcharhinidae; genus Sphyrna; species Sphyrna mokarran. The sequence goes on from JAGIQG010000004.1 coordinate 49,821,618, forward strand.
AGTCTCACATTACTGTCCAAATTAAGGAACAATATTCTTCTTTGAACTTGGGCACTCTTTCAATCATTGGACGACAATTTCACCTACAGATCCATCATTTTTAATATTCTTAGTCAAGAGATCTTTTAGCGAGCTCCCTGCAACCACCCCTTCCTCACTCCCCACCCAACAACTGGCGCTATGAAACTGCCCTCATCCACTGCTGCTTCCTTAGGGACCACCCAACACATGAGATGTTCCAACTAAGACTCCATAAAATCAAACCCAGCGCTGGAGCTGTCATAGCTAAGAGCTGTGCACCTCGTGCAGAGGTGTCATAGCCCAGAGCAGACCACCAACCATCCAGCACAGTCCCTGTCTGTACCTTCTAATCAATTTGGGCTCTAATTGGCAATGAGGAAAGCAGAGAATTTCAAACTGATCTTGCTTTTTGACATTTAATTCTATAGCTATAACATACAGCAGCTCCTGAAACCTCTTTAATATTTGTATTTCTGACCTTTCCTGCATCATGCAACATTACTGACTGAGGTGAGATGTGGGGATGTTGGTGGGGAAGTAAGTGATATGTTCCCAGGGCAGCATGGTGGCACTGTGGTTAGCACTGCTGCCTCACAGCACCAGGAAGTTCAACCTTGGGTCACTGTCTGTGTAGAGTTTGCACAGTCTCCCCATATCTGCATGGGTTTCCTCCCATAGTCACAAAACTGCGTGAGTTAGGTTGATTGGCCATGCTAAATTGCCCCTTAGAGTCAGGGGATTAGCAAGGTAAATATGTGGGGTTTCAAGAAGGGCCTGGGTGGGATTGTGGTCAGTGCAGACTCAGTGGACTGAATGGCTTCCTTCTGAACTGTAGGGATCCTAATGTGTTAAATGCTCAGTGAAACTGACAGATGTGATGATGATTCTTATCAGGCTCCCATTCCAATGAGGGTCTTTAAATGCCAAGCCAATCAAAAATTACCGCCAGTGTAAACCAAAACCACAAAAATGGACCACTCGCGGTTTCCATGGCACTGACTAGTTGTGCTCACTAACAGTGTCTACCAGGTCTCAGATTAGCCTGGGCACCAAGGGCTCTTATTTTGAGCAATGACCATAACTATTCAACAAATTAAAAAGTCAGAAAACCAAACTTTAGTCTTGTCTAATTGGACAGAAGAAGCATTCATCCGAATTTTGAAACTAGATTTGAAGCAGCAATTGGGTGCTTTGACTGAGTCGAAACCGGTTTCTCTGTATACCTCTTCAGCTGTGCAAAGTTTTTAACATAAGAATCTTTGAATCTCCAGGAGGATGCTGCAAACCTGAAATAAAAGCAGAAAATGCTGGGAAAGTTCAATAGGTCGGGCAGCATCTGTGGAGAGAAAAACAGAATTAACATTTCAGATTGATAATGTTTTCCCCAAACTGTCTTTGAACTATTTCCCCTTCTCTCTTCTTATGTGTAATAACACACGAGGCAGACAAAGCATTCGCTCATGTCTGCCTCCATTCCTGGTCTATTATCCTTGAATAAGGTTTGCTAGCCTACTGCCAGTGAGGCGCCATTCCATACCGAGCATGGCTGACCCAGGAATCCCTCCTGTCCTTAGTATCTCAGAAGGATAATGAATGTACCTTCCGAGACCGTGAAATCCTGGAGTGGGACTCGAACCTGGAGTTTGTGACTTGATGTACGCTATCCAGTGCACAAGACCTCCTGTTTACTCTTTTAAAGTCTGTTGAATTTGCCTTGTATAAGGTCAGGAATGCTAGATTTGATGTTTCTGTGACTATTTGCTTCAGTTTCATTGAGTGAACTGGGTTCACCAGCGTCAATTCACCCAGGTATTTACAGAAAACTTTGTTTATTGTCTCTGTTTCGTGACAGTATTATTAAGTATAGGTTATTCATGAAAGGCCACCTTCTCAACCTTATCCCTCACCTGAAGCATGGAGAGCCTCAGGTTAAATCAGCCTCTTGTCATTTGGAACTATGGCAACTTTTACCTATTGGGATACACTGCCTTCACTTCTGGTGTGGATGCTTTAGGATGATGTCACCAGATGGATTCCCTTAGACTTCAGCATGGATTTTCTGAACCGGCTTCTCAGTATTTATCTGTGCACAGCAGAGACCAGTGATGCTGAACATACTTTTTTCAAGTCCTGATACCAGCACTGGGTGGTCAGCCCATTGTTCACTGTAAATGGTGCACAGAAATACAGATGATTTTGGAGGGAGTCATTGCTAAGCACTGGGACATTCCCAGCTCCTCATTTACTTACACTTTGAAGAGGGAAGCTTTTTAAAAATCTGATGTTGTCCATCTGCTGCAATATCCCCGAGTCACCACTTGGTAGCACTACAGCCCTTGCTTTCGCATTGTACAGAATTGCATCCAGCAGTCTTGTCAATACTGACTTGACCTGTGTTTTAAATGATCCCCACTCAGGAATGCAGAGATCCTTCTGTTCAAAGATAAATTCTTGTTACAGTATCTCTTGCTTATTGCAAACTTTTTTCTGTTTTGTTTAGAACTAATTGAGGAACAGAATGAAGCCATCAACCTTGTGGGTGAGTCAATGTTTGCCTCCATGAAAACAAATATTAAGTAGGCACCCAACACTGTGTTTCCCTAAAAGCTTTGTTTTAATCTTGGGGCCTTTCCAATCTCTTGTCTATGCTGCTTGAGCTAATGTCTTCTGGTGTCAAAGTAATTGGTCTTAGTTTATGATCATTGTTTCTGATCTGTGTGATGTATGTGTGTACATGTGTGTTTGTGCGTGCAAGCATGTTGCTCTATGTGCACAGACGTGCAGGTTAGGTGCATTACCCATGCCAAATTCTCTCTTAGTGTACCTGAACAGGTGCCGCATCGTGGGAAATAGAGGATTTTCACAGTAACTTCATTGCAGTGTTAATGTAAGCCTATTTGTGACACTAAATAAACTTGTCTGTGTACATATGCATGTGTGTATACATGTTTCTTTTGCATGTATGTATGTACATGTATGCATACATATTTGTGCACCAGAGCCTATTTCACTGAAAGAGCACAGGGTGCTGACTGATTATTGTGAATTTTTCCAAGTCTCCTATTGTATTGTTATTAATAATAGCTTCCCTATGTCAGATGTACACTAACTGTTCCGCTGTTTCCTGCTCTCTGTCTCCCTCTCTTTTTGAATAATGGAGTTACATTCGCTATTTTTGCAGTCTAATGGGGAGTTTCCCTCAATCTAGGGAATTAAAATAATTAAAATTGATGCATCAACTATCTCATTAGCCGTATCTTTGAAGATGCTGAGTTGAATCCAACAAGAGTGAGAGATTTGTCAGCCTGCAGCTCCAACTATTTGTGAAGTACCAGTTCACTGGTGATGATAATTTTCCTGAGATCCTCCTTCCCTTCCATTTCCTGACTCACAGCTATTTTTTGAATGTTACTTGTGTCATCTATGATGAAGACTGATGCAAAATACCTGTGTAATTATCTCCATCTCCTTATTTTCCATTATTAACTCCCCAGACTCACTTTCTAGAGGATCAAAGCTCCTTTGTTAAGTCTTTTTAAAGTACCTATAGAAACTTTCACTGTGTGCTTTTTTATTTCTAGCTTGTTTTTTCTCTCAGTCTTTTTCGTTCTTTATCATTTAGTTAGTCATTCTTTGCGGTTTTTAATATTTGTTTTCAAAATTCTTCTGACCTGTCACCTATGTTTGCACAACTAGATTCTTTCTCTTCTAAGTTTGATGCTATGTTTTTTAGTTAACTGGCGGGTTTCTTGGAATTTTGTTTTCTCACTGGAATGTAACTATTCTGTATATTCTCCTAGATGTTTGCCACTGCATCTCTCTTGACCTATCCTTTAACATAATTTGCCAGCTCACCTTGGCCAGCTGTATTTTCATGTCCGATTGATTATCCTTTAAGTTTAAAATACAAAGCCTGGATCCATCCTTCTCTTCCTCAAATGGAATTTAAAATTCAATCATATTATGATCACTAAAAGGTCATCAGTTGATCCCACCTTGCTACACAATACCAGGTTTAGAATAAACATAGAACATACAACATTACGGTGCAGAATAGGCCCTTCGGCCTTCGATGTTGCGCCGACCAATTAAGGAAAAGCAATGACCCTCTAACCTAAACCATTCCCTTTTCATCCATAAACGTATCTACTAACCTCTTAGACGCCACCAAACTTGGTGCATCTACAACTGCAGCAGGCAGGGCATTACATACCCTTACCACCCTCTGGGTAAAGAACCTACCTCTGACATCCATCCTATAACCACCACCCCTTAATTTAAAGCTGTGTCCCCTTGTGCTAGCTTTCTCCATCCCAGGAAAAAGGCTATCACTGCCCACCCTATCTAAACCTCTAATCATCTTATATGTTTCAATAAGGTCTCCTCTTAGTCGCCTTCTTTCTAATGAAAACAACCTCAAATCCCTCAGCCTCTCCTCATAAGACCTGCCCTCCGTACCAGGCAACATCCCGGTAAACCTCCTCTGTACCCTCTCCAATGCCTCCATGTGTTTCTTATAATGCGGGGACCAGAACTGTACACAATACTCCAAGTGCGGACGCACTAGAGTTTTGTACAGTTGCAACATGACGTTGCGGCTCCAAAATTCAATCCCCCTACCAATAAAAGCTAAGACTCCATATGCCTTCTTAACGACTTGATTGCCAACTTTCAGGGATCTATGCACATATACACCAAGATCCCTCTGTTCATCAACACTATTAAGAGTTCTACCATTAGCCCTATACTCTACAGAGTAGAATAGCCTACTGTCTGGTTGGCTTTAGAATTGCTTTTGTACAAAGTATCCTGAAAACATTCTATGAAATTCTCTTCTATGCTTCTTTGCCTGCCTGGTTTCTCCAATCTATATATTGCTCCCACAGTTGACTTCTTGCTGTTATAATTTCCCATGTCTACCCAAATAGCTTCTACATTCTGGCCTCCTGAGCTTCGGTCTTTCTTCTCTCTATTACAAACAACATCATTAATAAATGGAACCATCCCTCCAAGATTCCCTAGCTTCCTGACCTTCCCAAGTGTCATATATCGTTCAACACATAGGTCCCAACCGATCTCATCTTTTGACCTTGTCTGTGTAATGACTATCAGATTGTATTTATTTATTTCTATTTGTGTTATTTCCCCCTGCACTGTTTGACCCTTGATAGAGGAACGGTTTTGAGACTGTTGCACTCAATACTAGCAAAGATCTAGCTCGAAGATGACTTTAAGTAGACCGCAATGAGTTAGCTGCTCTGTGATATGCAAAACTCTCCTTCACATGCTGCAGTTACACTGAGCCACCAGTAGGTAGCAGTACCGGCTCATGATTTTGGATTGAACAGCATTACATATAAGAAGTCTCACAACACCAGGTTAAAGTCCAACAGGTTTATTTGGTTGCACAAGCTTTTGGAGTGTCTCTCTTTCTTAGGCCGATCCCAGTGCAACACCGGTATCTCCACATCAGCATTACATACAGCAATGTTGTGAAAAATGACGACTTGTGTTTTAAATGGCCCCCACTCAGAATGCAGATTTCAAAAATGTTCAAAAATGAATTCATGTCACAATGTCTACTTCTAGCTGCTAACCATTCTCTGTTTTGTTTAGAACCAGTTGAGGAACAGAATGAACACAAACTCTTTGCAGGTGAGTCAGTGTTTGTCTCCCTGAAAACAAGCATTAAGTGGGCGCTGCAACACTGTGTTTCCCTAAAAGCTTTGCTTTAATCTTGTTGCCTTTCCAATCTCTTGTCTGTGCTGCTTGAGCTAACTTCTTGTATCGAAATAATTGGTCTTAGTTTATGGTCATTATTCCTGATCTATGTGTTTGTGTGTGCATGCATGTTGCTCTGTGTGCACAGAGGGGCAGGTTAGGTGTATTGCCCATACTAAATTTTCCCTCACTGTACCTGTGTAGGTGCTGCAGTGTGATGACTGGGGGATTTTCATAGTAACTTCATTGCAATGTTAATATAAGCCTACTTGTGACACTAAATAAACTTTAAAACATGTATGTGTACATGTGCATGTGTGTGTATATGTGTTTCTGTTTGCACATGTGTACCTATGCATACGTATTCATGCACTAGAAACTATTTCATTCAAAGAGCGTGAGGTGCTCACTGTGAGGTTCAGAGCCTGGATCTCAGCTTTAAACTGTCTGGGTGAGTGAGGAATGGAGAGATTTTACTGTCTTCACATTGTGTGCTCTCACTTATTATCTCAGCTACTTGTCTGTGTCTAGAGGTGGCAAGATAGAAATAGTGAATAAAATAAGTGCGGCGTTGCAAATGGGATCTGACAACATAGTATAAAGTGAGCACATTCACAGCAGTGTAACGGGAGCAGCACAGTTTAGGATGGACATGAGACTATAGAGAAGACGCAGAAAGGATTAATGGGAGATTCTGAGATGAAAGGCTTCATTTACTTAAATAGATTGTAGAGACTAGTCTATTCTCCTAGAGGAGAGAAGGTTGAGAGGAGGTTTGATCGAGATGTTCAGTTATGAGAGCTTTATTCAGAGTAGAAATGGAAAAGTTGTTCCCATTGGTGGAAGGGTCAAAGACCACAGGCTATCAATTTAAAACGATTGGCAAATAAAACAGTGAAGACAAGAGGGACCAGTGAGTGGTTAGGATCTGGATTTCACTGCCGGAGAGTGCAGTGGGGGAAAATTCAATTGTGACTTTAGAAACAGAAGTACCTGAAAAGAGAAGATTGTCAGAATTAGGGTGAAAAAGTGTGGGGAGGGCATTAAACGAACTGAATCATTCTTGCAGAGAGCCATCCTGGAGATAAAAGGCTAAATTGCCTCCCCACATGAATTTATGAACATAGGAATTAAGAGTAGAAGTAGGCCATTCAGCCCATCCAGCAATAACATCATGGTAGATTGGATTGTAACTTCAATTTCACATTCCCTCCTATCCTTTATAACATTTTCATCCCTTTCCTTATCAAGGATCTATCTACCTCTGTCTTAGAAATTCTCCAAGACTCTGTTTCCAACCCCTTTTGAGGAGAAGTCTGCAAGACTCAGCACCACGTAAGAGAAAGAAAAAGCTTCTAATCTCTGCCTTAGATCCTTAGATTGGCGACCCCTTCTTTTTAGGCAGTGACCCATGTTCTGGATTCTCTTACAAGAGAAAAGACCCCTCAGGATTTTATATGTTTCAATCAAGTGGCCTCTTAGGCTTCTAAACTCCAGTGGATGCAAACCTAATCTGTCTAACCTTTCCTCATAAAACAACCCACTCATTCCTGGTATTAGTTTAGTAAACCTTCTCTGAACTCCTGCTAATGCATTTATATCCTTTCTTAAATAAAGTGACCAATACTGTACACAGTATTCCAGATGTGGTCTCACCAATACCCAGTACTGAAGCATTAAAGCCTAACTGTCCTACTTTTATAATCAATTTCCCTCAAATAAATTGTAACATTCTATTAGCTTTCCTAATTACTTGTTGTATCTGTATACAAATCTTTTATGATTCATGCACTATGATACCCAGAACCCCCTACATCGCAGAACTCTACACTCAACATTTAAATAATTTGCTTTTTTTAATTCTTCCTGCCAAAATGGACATTTTCACATTTTCCTACATTATACTTCAAACCTAGATTTTTGCTCACTCATTCAATGTATCTATATCCTTACCTAGCCTCATTATATCATCTTCACAATTTGGTTTCCTGCATATCTTTATATAATCAGCAAATTTATCAACCATACCTTCAATCCCTTCATCCAAGTCATTTGTATAAATTCTAAATAGTTCAGGTCCCATCACTGACTCCTGTGGCGTATCACTTCTTACACCTTACGAACCAGTAATTGGTTCATTTATACTTACTTTCTATTTCCTGTTCGCTAGCCAATTCTCTATCCATGCCAGTGCTACCCCCTATACCATTAACTTTTACTTTTTGCTATGACCTTTGATGTGTCACCTTACTAAATGCCTCCTGGAAATGTAAGTACAGTACATCCTTTGGTTCCCCTTTATTGACAGCATGTGTGATTTATTGAGAAACCCCAATCAATTTCTGATTTCATGATTTTATTTTCACAAAATCATATTGACTGCCTGATTACCTTGAATTTTTCCAAGTACCCTGTTGTACTGTTATTAATAATAGCTTCCCTATGTCAGATGTACACTAACTGTTCTGCCATTTCCTGCTCTCTGTCTCCCTCTCTTTTTGAATAATGGAGATACATTCACTAATTTTGCAGTCTAATGGGGAGTTTCCCTCAACCCAGGGAATTATAAAAATTAAAATTGATGCATCAACTATTTAATTAGCCATATTTTTGAAGATGCTGAGTTGAATCCAACAAGAGTGAGAGATTTGTCAGCCTGCAGCTCCAACTATTTGCGAAGTACCAGTTCACTGGTGATGATAATTTTCCTGAGATCCTCCTTCCCTTCCATTTCCTGACTCACAGCTATTTTTTGAATGTTACTTGTGTCATCTATGATGAAGACTGATGCAAAATACCTGTGTAATTATCTCCATCTCCTTATTTTCCATTATTAACTCCCCAGACTCACTTTCTAGAGGATCAAAGCTCCTTTGTTAAGTCTTTTTAAAGTACCTATAGAAACTTTCACTGTGTGCTTTTTTATTTCTAGCTTGTTTTTTCTCTCAGTCTTTTTCGTTCTTTATCATTTAGTTAGTCATTCTTTGCGGTTTTTAATATTTGTTTTCAAAATTCTTCTGACCTGTCACCTATGTTTGCACAACTAGATTCTTTCTCTTCTAAGTTTGATGCTATGTTTTTTAGTTAACTGGCGGGTTTCTTGGAATTTTGTTTTCTCACTGGAATGTAACTATTCTGTATATTCTCCTAGATGTTTGCCACTGCATCTCTCTTGACCTATCAGATTGTATCAGAGGCAGGTTCTTTACCCAAAGGGTGGTTCGGAAGTGGAATGCCCTGCCTGCAGCAGTTGTAGATGCGCCAAGTTTGGTGGCGTTTAAGAGCTTAGTTGATAAGTATATGGAAGAGAAGGGAATGGTTTAGTTTGGAGTGGCATTGCTTTTTATATTGGTCGGCGCAACATCGAAGGCCGAAGGGCCTGTTCTGTGCTGTAATGTTCTATGTTCTATGTTCTATGTTCTATCCTTTAACATAATTTGCCAGCTCACCTTGGCCAACTGTATTTTCATGTCCAATTGATTATCCTTTAAGTTTAAAATACAAAGCCTGGATCCATCCTTCTCTTCCTCAAATGGAATTTAAAATTCAATCATATTATGATCACTGCTACCAAGGGGTGCCTTTCACTAAAAGGTGATCAGTTGATCCCACCTTGCTACACAATACCAGGTTTAGTATAGCCTACTCTCTGGTTGGCTTTAGAATTGCTTTTGTACAAACTATCCTGAAAACGTTCTATGAAATTCTCTTCTATGCTTCTTTGCCTACCTGGTTTCTCCAATCTATATATTGCTCCCACAGTTGACTTCTTGCTGTTATAATTTCTCATGTTACCCAAATAGCTTCTACATTCTGGCCTCCTGAGCTTCGGTCTTTCTTCTCTCTATTACAAACAACATCATTAATAAATGGAACCATCCCTCCAAGATTCCCTAGCTTCCTGACCTTCCCAAGTGTCATATATCGTTCAACACATAGGTCCCAACCGATCTCATCTTTTGACCTTGTCTGTGTAATTTCTATCAGATTGTATTTATTTATTTCTATTTGTGTTATTTCCCCCTGCACTGTTTGACCCTGATAGAGGAGAGTTTTTGAGACTGTTGCACTCAATACTAGCAAAGATCTAGCTCGAGGATGACTTTCAGTAGACCACAATGAGTTAGCTGCTCTGCAATATGCAAATCTCCCCTTCACATGCTGCAGTTTCACTGAGCCACCAGTAGGAACTCAGTAAGAACTTAGCAACACCAATTTGTAATCCAACCGATTTATTTGATAGTAAAATTGCGAGCTTTCAACACTCTGTGTCTTCCTCAGGCAAATGCAGTGTTCTGGTCTGCAATAGCACATCAGCACAGACAGTCAGAGATTGCTGATTAGAATGCGAATCCTTACATCTCACCTGCTATTCAAGTGTTAAAGTGGCTAACAATGTATGTGAATGGAATCCTGAGCATTGGTTACAGAATTGTGTATTTCCTCCAGACAGCACAGTAAGTGAGGTTTTTTGCTAACCCAGGCAAGTTACGGGGGTTACAGATAGTGTGTCATGAAGCCAAGATCCCTTTTAAGACCGTCCTCATGTGTGCGGAGCTTGGCTATCAGTCTCTGCTCAGCGACTCTGCGCTGTCGTGTATCACGAAAGCCCCCTTGAAGAACATTTACCCGCAGGTCGGAGGCCAAATGCCCATGACTGCTGAAATGTTCGCCCACAGGAAGGGAACTGTTTTGCCTGGTGATTGTTGAGCGATGCTCATTCATCCTCTGTCGTAGTGTCTGCATGGTCTCCCCAATGTACCATGCTTCGGGACATCCTTTCTTGCAACGTATTAGGTAGACAACGTTGGCCGAGTTGCAAGTGTATGTACCGTGTACCCGGTGAATGGTATCCTCACGTTTGATGATGTCGTCCATGTCTATGATCCGGCATGTCTTGCAGAGGTTGCTGTGGCAGGATTGTGTGGTATTGTGGTCACTGTTCTCCTGTAGGTAGCAGTACTGGCTCATGATTTTGGATTGTACAGCATTACATATAAGAAGTCTCACAACACCAGGTTAAAGTCCAACAGGTTTATTTGGTAGCACAAGCTTTCGGAGTGTCTCTCTTTCTTAGGCCGATCCCAGTGCAACGCCGGTATCTCCACATCAGCATTACATACAGCAATGTTGTGAAAAATGACGACTTGTGTTTTAAATGGACCCCACTCAGAATGCAGATTTCAAAAATGTTCAAAAATGCATTCATGTCACAATGTCTACTTCTAGCTGCTAACCATTCTCTGTTTTGTTTAGAACCAGTTGAAGAACAGAATGAACACAAACTCTTTGCAGGTGAGTCAGTGTTTGTCTCCCTGAAAACAAGCATTAAGTGGGTGCTGCAACACTGTGTTTCCCTAAAAGCTTTGCTTTAATCTTGTTGCCTTTCCAATCTCTTGTTGGAGCTAATCTCTTCTTGTATCGAAATAATTGGTCTTAGTTTATGGTCATTATTCCTGATCTGTGTGTTTGTGTGTGCACACAAGTTGCTCTGTGTGCACAGAGGGGCAGGTTAGGTGTATTGCCCATGCTAAATTCTCCCTCACTGTACCTGCGTAGGTGCTGCAGTGTGATGACTGGGGGATTTTCACAGTAACTTCATTGCAATGTTAATATAAGCCTACTTGTGACACTAAATAAACTTTAAAACATGTATGTGTACACATGCATGTGAGTATATGTGTTTCTGTTTGCACATGTGTACCTATGCATACGTATTCATGCACTAGAAACTATTTCATTCAAAGAGCGTGAGGTGCTCACTGTGAGGTTCAGAGCCTGGATCTCAGCTTTAAACTGTTTGTGTGAGTGAGGAGTGGAGAGATTTTACTGTCTTCACATTGTGTGCTCTCACTTATTATCTCAGCTACTTGTCTGTGTCTAGAGGTGGCAAGATAGAAATAGTGAATAAAATAAGTGCGGCATTGCAAATGGGATCTGACAACATAGTATAAAGTGAGCACATTCACAGCAGTGTAACAGGAGCAGCACAGTTTAGGATGGACATGAGACTATAGAGAAGACGCAGAAAGGATTAATGGGAGATTCTGAGATGAAAGGCTTCATTTACTTAAATAGATTGTAGAGACTAGCCTATTCTCCTAGAGGAGAGAAGGTTGAGAGGAGGTTTGATCAAGATGTTCAGTTATGAGAGCTTTATTCAGAGTAGAAATGGAAAAGTTGTTCCCATTGGTGGAAGGGTCAAAGACCACAGGCTATCAATTTAAAACGATTGGCAAATAAAACAGTGAAGACAAGAGGGACCAGTGAGTGGTTAGGATCTGGATTTCACTGCCGGAGAGTGCAGTGGGGGAAAATTCAATTGTGACTTTAGAAACAGAAGTACCTGAAAAGAGAAGATTGTCAGAATTAGGGTGAAAAAGTGTGGGGAGGGCATTAAACGAACTGAATCATTCTTGCAGAGAGCCATCCTGGAGATAAAAGGCTAAATTGCCTCCCCACATGAATTTATGAACATAGGAATTAAGAGTAGAAGTAGGCCATTCAGCCCATCCAGCAATAACATCATGGTAGATTGGATTGTAACTTCAATTTCACATTTTTTCCTATCTTTCATAACATTTTCATCCCTTCCCTTTTCAAGGATCTATCTACCTCTGGCTTAGAAATGCTCCAAGACTCTGCTTCCAACCCCTTTTGAGGGAGAAGTCTGCAAGACTCAGCACCACGCAAGAGAAATAAAAAGCTTCTAATCTCTGCCTTAGATTGGCGACCCCTTCTTTTTAAGCAGTGACCTCATGTTCTAGATTCTCTTACAAGAGAAAAGACCCCTCAGGATTTTATATGTTTCATTCATATAAATGAATATTAGGCTTCTAAACTCCAGTGGATGCAAACCTAATCTGTCTAACCTTTCCTCACAAAACAACCCACTCATTCCTGGTATTAGTTTAGTAAACCTTCTCTGAACTCCTTCTAATGCATTTATATCCTTTCTTAAATAAAGTGACCAATACTGTACACAGTATTCCAGATGTGGTCTCACCAATACCCAGTACTGAAGCATTAAAGCCTAACTGTCCTACTTTTATAATCAATTTCCCTCAAATAAATTGTAACATTCTATTAGCTTTCCTAATTACTTGTTGTATCTGTATACAAATCTTTTATGATTCATGCACTATGATACCCAGAACCCCCTACATCGCAGAACTCTACACTCAACATTTAAATAATTTGCTTTTTTTAATTCTTCCTGCCAAAATGGACATTTTCACATTTTCCTACATTATACTTCAAACCTAGATTTTTGCTCACTCATTCAATGTATCTATATCCTTATCTAGCCTCATTATATCATCTTCACAATTTGGTTTCCTGCATATCTTTATATAATCAGCAAATTTATCAACCATACCTTCAATCCCTTCATCCAAGTCATTTGTATAAATTTTAAATAGTTCAGGTCCCATCACTGACCCCTGTGGCGTATCACTTCTTATACCATGCGAACCAGTAATTGGTTCATTTATACTTACTTTCTATTTCCTGTTCGCTAGCCAATTCTCTATCCATGCCAGTGCTACCCCCTATACCATTAACTTTTACTTTTTGCTATGACCTTTGATGTGTCACCTTACTAAATGCCTCCTGGAAATGTAAGTACAGTACATCCTTTGGTTCCCCTTTATTGACAGCATGTGTGATTTATTGAGAAACCCCAATCAATTTCTGATTTCATGATTTTATTTTCACAAAATCATATTGACTGCCTGATTACCTTGAATTTTTCCAAGTACCCTGTTGTACTGTTATTAATAATAGCTTCCCTATGTCAGATGTACACTAACTGTTCTGCCATTTCCTGCTCTCTGTCTCCCTCTCTTTTTGAATAATGGAGATACATTCACTAATTTTGCAGTCTAATGGGGAGTTTCCCTCAACCCAGGGAATTATAAAAATTAAAATTGATGCATCAACTATCTAATTAGCCATATTTTTGAAGATGCTGAGTTGAATCCAACAAGAGTGAGAGATTTGTCAGCCTGCAGCTCCAACTATTTGCGAAGTACCAGTTCACTGGTGATGATAATTTTCCTGAGATCCTCCTTCCCTTCCATTTCCTGACTCACAGCTATTTTTTGAATGTTACTTGTGTCATCTATGATGAAGACTGATGCAAAATACCTGTGTAATTATCTCCATCTCCTTATTTTCCATTATTAACTCCCCAGACTCACTTTCTAGAGGATCAAAGCTCCTTTGTTAAGTCTTTTTAAAGTACCTATAGAAACTTTCACTGTGTGCTTTTTTATTTCTAGCTTGTTTTTTCTCTCAGTCTTTTTCGTTCTTTATCATTTAGTGAGTCATTCTTTGCGGTTTTTAATATTTGTTTTTCAAAATTCTTCTGACCTGTCACCTATGTTTGCACAACTAAATTCTTTCTCTTCTAAGTTTGATGCTATGTTTTTTAGTTAACTGGCGGGTTTCTTGGAATTTTGTTTTCTCACTGGAACGTAACTATTCTGTATATTCTCCTAGATGTTTGCCACTGCATCTCTCTTGACCTATCCTTTAACATAATTTGCCAGCTCACCTTGGCCAGCTGTATTTTCATGTCCGATTGATTATCCTTTAAGTTTAAAATACAAAGCCTGGATCCATCCTTCTCTTCCTCAAATGGAATTTAAAATTCAATCATATTATGATCACTAAAAGGTCATCAGTTGATCCCACCTTGCTACACAATACCAGGTTTAGTATAGCCTACTCTCTGGTTGGCTTTAGAATTGCTTTTGTACAAACTATCCTGAAAACATTCTATGAAATTCTCTTCTATGCTTCTTTGCCTGCCTGGTTTCTCCAATCTATATATTGCTCCCACAGTTGACTTCTTGCTGTTATAATTTCCCATGTCTACCCAAATAGCTTCTACATTCTGGCCTCCTGAGCTTCGGTCTTTCTTCTCTCTATTACAAACAATATCATTAATAAATGGAACCATCCCTCCAAGATTCCCTAGCTTCCTGACCTTCCCAAGTGTCATATATCGTTCAACACATAGGTCCCAACCGATCTCATCTTTTGACCTTGTCTGTGTAATGACTATCAGGTTGTATTTATTTATTTCTATTTGTGTTATTTCCCCCTGCACTGTTTGACCCTTGATAGAGGAGAGTTTTTGAGACTGTTGCACTCAATACTAGCAAAGATCTAGCTCGAAGATGACTTTAAGTAGACCGCAATGAGTTAGCTGCTCTGTGATATGCAAAACTCTCCTTCACATGCTGCAGTTACACTGCGCCACCAGTAGGTAGCAGTACCAGCTCATGATTTTGGATTGAACAGCTTTACATATAAGAAGTCTCACAACACCAGGTTAAAGTCCAACAGGTTTATTTGGTAGCACAAGCTTTCGGAGTGTCTTTGTTTCTTAGGCCGATCCCAGTCCAATGCCAGTATCTCCACATCAGCATTACATACAGCAATGTTGTGAAAAATGACTTGACTTGTGTTTTAAATGGCCCCCACTCAGAATGCAGATTTCAAAAATGTTCAAAAATGAATTCGTGTCATAATGTCTACGTCTAGCTGCTAACCATTCTCTGTTTTGTTTAGAACCAGTTGAGGAACAGAATGAACACAAACTCTTTGCAGGTGAGTCAGTGTTTGTCTCCCTGAAAACAAGCCTTAAGTAGGCGCCCCAACACTGTGTTTCCCTAAAAGCTTTGCTTTAATCTTGTTACCTTTCCAATCTCTTGTCTGTGTTGCTTGAGCTAACTTCTTGTATCAAAATAATTGGTCTTAATTTATGGTCATTGTTCCTGATCTGTGTGTTTGTGTGTGCATGCATGTTGCTCTGTGTGCACAGAGGGGTAGGTTAGAATATAGAACATAGAACATAGAACATTACAGCACAGAACAGGCCCTTCGGCCTTCGATGTTGCGCCGACCAATATAAAAAGCAATGCCCCTCCAAACTAAACCATTCCCTTCTCTTCCATATACTTATCAACTAACCTCTTAAACGCCACCAAATTTGGCGCATCTACAACTGCTGCAGGCAGGGCATTCCACTCCCGAACCACCCTTTGGGTAAAGAACCTACCTCTGATATCCGTCCTATAACTATCACCCCTTAATTTAAAGCTGTGTCCCCTCGTGCTAGCTTTTTCCATCCTATGAAAAAGGCTATCACTATCCACCCTATCTATACCTCTAATCATCTTATATGTTTTGATTAGGTCTCCTCTTAGCCGCCTCCTTTCTAATGAAAACAACCTCAACTCCCTCAGCCTCTCTTAGGTGTATTGGTTAGGTGTATTGCCCATACTAAATTCTCCCACAGTGTACCTGAATAGGTCCTGCAATGACTAGGGGATTTTCACAGTAACTTCATTGCCTACTTGTAAAGTAAGCCTACTTGTGACACTGAATAAACTTTAAAACATGTATATGTACACGTGCATGTGTGTGTATGTGTTTGCACATGTGTATGTATGCATGCATATTCATGCACCAGAGCGTATTTTATTCAAAGAGCACGGGGTGCTCACTGTGAGGTTCAGAGCCTGGAACTCAGCTTTAAACTGTTTGTGTGAGTGAGGAGTGGAGAGATTTTACTGTCTTCATATGGTCTGCTCTCACTTATTATCTCAGCTACTTGTCTGTGTCTAGAGGTGGCAAGATAGAAATAGTGAATAAAATAAGTGCGGCATTGCAAATGGGATCTGACAACATAGTATAAAGTGAGCACATTCACAGCAGTGTAACGGGAGCAGCACAGTTTAGGATGGACATGAGACTATAGAGAAGACGCAGAAAGGATTAATGGGAGATTCTGAGATGAAAGGCTTCATTTACTTAAATAGATTGTAGAGACTAGCCTATTCTCCTAGAGGAGAGAAGGTTGAGAGGAGGTTTGATCGAGATGTTCAGTTATGAGAGCTTTATTCAGAGTAGAAATGAAAAAGTTGTTCCCATTGGTGGAAGGGTCAAAGACCACAGGCTATCAATTTAAAACGATTGGCAAATAAAACAGTGAAGACAAGAGGGACCAGTGAGTGGTTAGGATCTGGATTTCACTGCCGGAGAGTGCAGTGGGGGAAAATTCAATTGTGACTTTAGAAACAGAAGTACCTGAAAAGAGAAGATTGTCAGAATTAGGGTGAAAAAGTGTGGGGAGGGCATTAAACGAACTGAATCATTCTTGCAGAGAGCCATCCTGGAGATAAAAGGCTAAATTGCCTCCCCACGTGATTTTATGAACATAGGAATTAAGAGTAGAAGTAGGCCATTCAGCCCATCCAGCAATACCATCATGGTAGATTGGATTGTAACTTCAATTTCACATTCCCTCCTATCCTTTATAACATTTTCATCCCTTTCCTTATTAAGGATCTATCTACCTCTGTCTTAGAAATTCTCCAAGACTCTGTTTCCAACCCCTTTTGAGGGAGAAGTCTGAAAGACTCAGCACCACGCAAGAGAAAGAAAAAGCTTCTAATCTCTGCCTTAGATCCTTAGATTGGCGACCCCTTCTTTTTAGGCAGTGACCCATGTTCTAGATTCTCTTACAAGAGAAAAGACCCCTCAGGATTTTATATGTTTCAATCAAGTGGCCTCTTAGGCTTCTAAACTCCAGTGGATGCAAACCTAATCTGTCTAACCTTTCCTCATAAAACAACCCACTCATTCCTGGTATTAGTTTAGTAAACCTTCTCTGAACTCCTGCTAATGCATTTATATCCTTTCTTAAATAAAGTGACCAATACTGTACACAGTATTCCAGATGTGGTCTCACTAATACCCAGTACTGAAGCATTAAAGCCTAACTGTCCTACTTTTATAATCAATTTCCCTCAAATAAATTGTAACATTCTAATAGCTTTCCTAATTACTTGTTGTATCTGTATACAAATCTTTTATGATTCATGCACAATGACACCCAGAATCCCCTACATCGCAGAACTCTACACTCAACATTTAAATAATTTGCTTTTTTTAATTCTTCCTGCCAAAATGGACATTTTCACATTTTCCTACATTATACTTCAAACCTAGATTTTTGCTCACTCATTCAATGTATCTATATCCTTATCTAGCCTCATTATATCATCTTCACAATTTGGTTTCCTGCATATCTTTATATAATCAGCAAATTTATCAACCATATCTTCAATCCCTTCATCCAAGTCATTTGTATAATTTCTAAAAAGTTGAGGTCCCATCACTGACCCCTGTGGCGCATCACTTCTTACACCTTGCAAACCAGTAATTGGTTCATTTATACTTACTTTCTATTTCCTGTTCGCTAGCCAATTCTCTATCCATGCCAGTGCTACCCCCTATACCATTAACTTTTACTTTTTGCTATAACCTTTGGTGCGTTACCTTATTAAATGCCTTCTGGAAATGTAAGTACAGTACATCCATTGGTTCCCCTTTATTGACAGCATGTGTGATTTATTGAGAAACCCCAATCAATTTTCTGATTTCATGATTTTATTTTCACAAAATCATATTGACTGCCTGATTACCTTGAATTTTTTCAAGTACCCTGTTGTATTGTTATTAATAATAGCTTCCCTATGTCAGATGTACACTAACTGTTCTGCTGTTTCCTGCTCTCCGTCTCCCACTTTTTTGAATAATGGAGATACATTCACTATTTTGGAATCTAATGGGGCCTTCCATGAATCTTGGGAGTTAAAAAAATTAAGATGGGATCATTAACTATCTCATTAGCCATGTCTTTGAAGACCTGAAATTGAATCTGTCAGGAGTCAGAGATTTGTCAGCCTGCAACTCCTACTATTTGTGAAGTACCACTTCGTTGGTGGCACATTGGCACAGTGCTTAGCACTATTGCCTCAGAGCACTAGGGACCTGGGTTCAATTCTGGCCTTGGGTGACTGCATGTGTGGATTTCGCACATTTTCCCCATATCTGTGTGGGTTTCCTTCAGATGCCCTCTTTCCTCCCACAGTCCAAAAATGTGCAGATAGTGTTGATTGGTCTTGCTAAATGCTAGTTTGTGTCTCAAGATGTGTAGATTAGTGGGATGAATACTAGGGATTACAGAGAACAGAAGTATGTGGGATTACTCCTTAGTGTCGGGGGGATTACATGGGGTTACAAGAATAGGGGCTGGGTGGCATTGCTGTCAATACAGACTCAATGGGCCAAATGGCGGCCTTCTGAACCTTATAGATTCTATGATTATAATTTTCCTGAGGTCCTCTTTCCCTTCCATTATCTGGTTTATAGCTCTTTTTTAGATGTTACTTCTGTCATCTGTGATGAAGACTGATGCAAAATACTTGTGTTATTAGTTTCCATCTCCTTATTTTCCATTATTAACTCCCCAGATTCACTTTCCAGAGAATCAATGCTCCTTTGTTAACTCTTATCTTTTTAAAGTACCTATAGTAACTCTCATTATGTGTTTTTATATTTATAACTTGCTTCCTTATTTACTCTTTCTCCCTTCTTTATCATTTATTTTCATTCTTTGCTGTTTCTAATATTTGTTGTTTTTAAAATTCTTCTGACCTGTCACCTATTTTTACACAATTACATTCTTTCTCTTTTAAGTTTGATGCTATGTTTTTTAGTTAACTGTAGATGATGGGTTCCTTGGAATTTTTCTTTCTCACTGGAATGTATGTATTCTGTGTATTCTCAATTATTCTCCAAAATGTCTGCCACTGCATCTCTCTTGACCCATCCTATAACCTAATTTGCCAGCTCACCTTGGCCAACAGTGCTTTCATGTCGGATTGATCATCCTGTAAGTTTAAAATACTAAGCCTGGACCTGTTCTTCTCTTCCTCAGAATGAATTTAAAATTCAATCATTTTATGATCACTGCTACCTAGGGGTGCCTTTCATTAAAAGGTCATCAGTTGATTCTACCTTGCTACACACTACCTGGTTTAGTGTAGCCTGCTCTCAGGTTGGCTTTAGAATTGCTTTCCTACAAATTATCCCAAAAACATTTTGTGAAATTCTCTTCTAAGCTACCTTTGCTTATCTGATTTCTCCAATCTATAAATTGCTCCCACAGTTGACTTCTTGCTGTTATAATTTCTCATCTCTACCCAAATAGCTTTTATATCCTAGACTCCTAAGCTTCGGACTTTCTTCTCTATTTTACTAATAAGACCTTTAATAAACGGAACCATCCCTCTAAGATTCCCTAGGTTCCTGATTTTCTTAAATGTCATGTTCTGTTCAACACACAGGTTCCAGCTGATGTCATCTTTTGACCTTGTCTCTGTAATGGCTATCAGATTGTATTTATCTATTTTTATTTGTGTTATTTCCTCCTGCATTGTTTGACACTGGTAGAGGAGAGGGCCTAAGACTGTTGCATTCAATACTGACAAAAGTGTAGCTTGTGGGATGACTTTCAGTAGATTGCAATGTTTCCGCTACGTGCAAAACTCCGAGTCCTCCTCATGCTGCAGTTCCACTGAGCCACCAATAGACAGCAGTACTGGCCATGATTTTGGATTGCACAGCATTACAAACGAAAATGTGAAAAATGACTTGATCTATGTTTTTAAGTTGCCTCCACTCAGGACTGCAGAGCAGCTTCTGTTCAAAAGTTAATTCATGTTACAAGGATACTTCTGCTGCTAACCATTTTCTGTTTTGTTTAGAACCAGTTGAGGAACAGAATGAACACAAACACTTTACAGGTGAGTCAGTGTTTGTCTCTCTCAAAACAAGTATTATGCCCCTAACACTGTGCTCTCCTAAAGTCTTCACTTTAACCATCATGGCAGCAGGGTGAGGTGGGAGCAAGTGATACCTTCCTATGCTGTCACCGTTTTGTTTCTGTGCAAGTGTCAGGGTTAGCTGGTGCCACTGGCTTCTGGTGAGTTGTATTTTCCCAAGCTCATGTAACATCACTCATTAGTGAATGTGCCACCTCCATCCTGCTCTGCAACTGCTGGATCCACATCAGGAATCTCCCCTCTCAACCCAAAATCCTGTTACAAATAATTGCTCCTGGTTTAACTTAGATGGATCTGATCTATCTATTTCAGTGAGGTTGCTAGCTTACTGGCCAGCGGAAGCCCTGTTAAGGAGATGATGGCATGCTAGTAATATTAGTAATCCAAAGGCCAGTTTAATACGCTGGGAACATGGGTTCAATCCCTCATGGAATTTTAATTCAATTAATTAATAAAAGTCTGGGAAAAAAAGCTCGTCTCAGTAATGCTAACCATGACAATTCTCATTAATTGTTGAAAAAACCCATCAGTTTTCTAATGACTTTTAGGGGAGGAAATTTGCCATCCTTACCTACTGTGGTCTATATATAACTCCAGAGCCACAGCAACATGGGTTGACTTTTAAATGCCCTTGAAATGGCCAAAGAAGCCACTCAGTTCAGGGTTTTTTCGGATGGACAATATTAGAACATAGAACATAGAACAGTACAGTAAAGGCACTTTGGCTCTCAATGTTGTGCCGAGCTACGTCCGAACCCAAGATCAAGTAATCCCAGTCCCTATTGTTCTGGTGTGTTCCATGTGCCTATCCAATAACTCCTTGAAAGCTCCTAAAGTGTCCGACTCCACTATCACACAGCAGGTGATAATAGTATGCTGGCCTTGCTCACATCCCATAAAAACATGAACAAAAACTCATGAAGTTAGAAGCCACACATTTTATTGAAGACCTTCAATGAAGAGGAACAGTTTCCTCCAGACAGGAAGGTGGTAACCGTTGGCACTAATTTAAGATAACCAACAGAGACACGATTTTTGTTCTCCCATGAACTAGTGTGGTCTGCAAAGTGCTGATTGGAAAGGGTGATGAAAGCAGATTTAATTGCAGCATTCATGAGGAAATGGATTATATATTTGAAAAAGAAGCATTGGCAAAGCTATAAAGAAAGAGCAGGGGAGTGGGACTAATTGGATAGCACTAGCATGGTAGGCCAAATGGCCTACTTTGACGCAATATTCTCCCACAATATCTTTCTATAAGCTGCTCCTACATACTGAAATAGTAAAACTTTTGGATTTGTGCACTGAGAATAATATGAGTTTGTTATGTCAACATTCTCCACTCTAACCGATCTTTTACATTTGTTTAATTAGTTTACAATACAGAACACAGTCAAGAAATTACCTCAGAGAATGGGATTGCTGGTGAGCTTGATGTTCTCTTCCTGTGCTAATCAAAATCTGTGGAATGCTCTTAGTTCACCAGGGTGTCCTTTTAACAATAATTGGAAGGGCAATTTTCCTCTCGAGACCTCCACAGATGAGTTGAGAGACATGAAGGATGGGATTTTACGACCTCACTCAGGCAAGACTTGGAAAATTTCATCTGAGGTCAACGGAAAATTCCATTCTGTGAGCTGCGTCCACCCAAATTCCGGGGCAGGCATGCAGCAAAATTCCGGCCAATAGATCCAAACTCTGTGAAACCTATGAGGACAAATACATATACTGTTTAAAGTTTATAGATACTCTGGGTGGTAATGTGGAAATGAAGAAATAAAGCTAATCAGTGTAAATCTTTAGTGTTTGATTGTGAGTTCTGGGGATCAGCAGCAATGCTAAGAATAGGTTTCTGCAGAAGATCCTGAGTGTGTGGCAGTGTGTAGCTCTCTCACTCACCCCATACTAATGAGCTTGTATTTACTGCATTTGCAAACTCCATTGTGAGAATGTCCAGGGAATTCTAAGGCAAACACCTAGTGTGACTGTCTCTCCTCCATTTTCTCCTCTGCTGTGCCTGAGTATTAAGTATTCTCCAAGTGTAAAGAAGAGGGAAGGAGTAAACAGTCCTCCTGTGCCTAGCCGGAAAATTGGCGCTTCTCTTATATCCTGGACTAACTTACTGAAGAAAGCACAGAGTCAGTGGTGAGAAAGATATAGCTGGTGAGTTTGATGCTACGTTCCTGTCCCCATCAACACTAAGCGAACAATAGAGATATGGGAAGATTGAACCTGAACAATATCTCTTCTGCTGACTCATGGCATCAATCGAAAAGGCCTTTTATCTAGTCGTCTGACCCCAGGAGGCATGTGTCTAAGTAAAGGCTAGAGGTTTTGGTGAGGGATGGGGAATGTGAAATTGAGGCCAGTACCCTTTGTTCATGATATTGTTAGGATGCACAAGCGGACAGTGTTTACATGCATTGAGCACATATAAATGGGGAACAACTGGGATACTGAGAGGAGAGATATAAATCGGAACAGTCAATAATCTCTCTGGAAGAATGTTCTGTGTCTTTATTTCAGTTTCACCAACTGGCTTGCATCCCCTTAACATCCTTAAAAAAAATAATTGTGATTTTCATTGTATCCTTTTATAGAACCAGTTCAGAACACTAACCAAGAAGAAATTATAAAGTGTGAGTAATATTTTTACACTGTTTGAATAAGAAATACTATGACTACTTGGAATTTTCCTGTCTTGAGCTGATTGAAGATAATAAAATCTAATGGATTATGGGTGGCACAGTAGAACAGTGGTTAGCACTGCTGCCTCAGAGCACCAGGGACCCAGGTTCAATTCTGGCCTCACCTCCTTCAGGTGATCTGGTTTCCTCCCACAGTCCAAAGATGTGCAGCTTAGGTTGATTGGTCATGCTAAATTGCCCCATGATGTCAGGGGATTATGTGGTGTTACAGGGATAGGGCCTAAGTGGGACTGTTGTCAGTGCAGGCTGAATGGCCTCCATCTGAAGTGTAGAGATTCTATGATTCTGAAGTATCCCAGTCACACTGTAATCCAAAGTCTCTCTTGATAATTCTGTTCTTGATGTAATATATTCATGGCCTCCCTCAGCTTCTCACGTAAATCTCACAAGCAAATCCTTCAAGAGTATATTTTAGTGCAGAATTCATTACTGTTCCCTGTACTAGGTAAGGTGTCAGCAGAATTCAAAGTCTGGACTAAAGAAGGCAGACTGGGGGGGGGGGGGATTAATTTAAAAAACCCTAATTTTTCCACTTGCCACTTTTCCCATACACAGAAGGGTACCTTGCTGTGCTTTTCTCTTTGTAAGTAGTGGTGTATCTCCCAACCCTTCAGTTTTGGTGTGATCTAATTTCTATTACTAACCCCACATCAAACTTGTGATGGGATGAACTCAAAAGGGTTAGTTTATTTATACACAGTCAAAACATAGGAGTGTGGGTTGCCATCCAACCTCATGTACACTTGTACATAAAAGAAGAATAGCGAAAAGAAAGATTTACAGTGCAAAGACCACAGAGAAAAGGATTGTTTTTTCACATGAGTCCAGAGTCAAAGTCCAGGAAGATACTCCTTCATGGAAGATTGCAGATTGAAAACCTATGTTGTATAATCCATTTTGCCAGTGGAATTTACTTCACATGAGGAGATGAGCATGCAAAGGTGAATGAGTCTTATAGGTGATGGTGCAGAGATTCCAGTAAAACAGTATAGATAGGGCTATGTATTCCAGCTGGACAGAGCCCCTTATCCATGCTGCTAGTTGTAAGTTATAAATTGGCAGACTGAGGTTTTTCTTTCAGTACAACAAGGCAACATTACTAGTTACACAAGTTAGAATATTCCATGTGATATCACTCTCACTTCTTCATGGTATCTTTGACGAAGGGAGCATCTCCTCCATCAGGGTTCCTGAGATGGTTAAATGTTTTAACCTTATCTTTGACAAAAGGATGTGTCTCGACTATCTGATGTCTTGAGATGTTTAAATATATCAACCATTAAAACTTGAAAGGAAGGTTGCGAGTAACTTTGTCCTATCAGATGGATAGATTCTGGTTGGACAAGCCTGGCTTATGAAATGCAGATGATCTTTGAATAATTTTCTTTGAATTTGGTCTCTGCAGCCCAGAGGAGTCATGGATGTTTTTTTCACCAATGATGACGAGCCGTGTACAGAAACTTGATGCTTCTATTGTTAGCTTCTGTTGTTCAAATGTCATAGACAGACAAAGCTTCAGCCACTTTAGAAGGATTTTTGTCCAATTTTTTTAAATTTTAAAAATTAGGAATGAAGACGTCCACACATTTTTATGAAAATAGAATGTCAGGTTTGTCCCCTGACAAGGAACTAGAAATGGGCAATAAATACAAGTCTTTCTCATTTCCTATGAATGAATTGAAAAAAAAATCACTGAATGAATGTGATTTAAAAATTATGGAATATTTATTTTATTGGTGTTGCTTCTGAATATTAAACCCCAACCTAGTCTTTTAATTCTGTGGGCATTAACACATATTTATTTGTTGGTTTCTTTGTAACTTATTTTATATTTAGCCTTTTTATTTGGTTTCAGGTCCTCTATCCATTGTTACTTCAGATGAATGTATGAACTTGGCCAAGTTCATCAATAAAGACTGGAAGATGCTAGGCAGATCCTTGGGTTTAACTGACGGGGATATCAATTCCATTGATCATGACTACCATTGGGATGGCTTGGACGAGCAAGCCTATCAAATGCTTCAGAAATGGAGACAGCAGCAAGGGAAGATGGCTAATCGCAAATTGCTAGTGTTTCACCTGAAGAAGTTGAAGAGGAATGACCTGGCAATGCTGTTTTGCAGTGACAGACTTGTTGTTTGCCCTAACTTATAGCAAGCTTGGAGAATATATTGTTGATAGTTGTGAAAGCCCATTTGGTTCACTGATGTCCTTTAAGGGAAGGAAAGTTGTCACCCTTACCTGGTCTGGCCTACATGTGACTCCAGATCCACAGTGGTTGACTCTTAATTGCCCTCATGTTAGAGCAATAAATGCTGGCCCAGCCAGCAATGTCCACATCCCATGACTGAATTTCCTAATCAAGCGTTGGATCAAGTCCCAGATGGGGTGCAATGCCTTATCTTGTCAGCTTGGATCTTGTTTGCCTCTCTCGCAGGGACCAAGAATCGGATTCAATTGGAATTTGGTTTTTGGAGCAAGCAAGGAGATAGATTTGGATTAGCCCTGTCCACTCTGAACATTGGCTTTGTAACTTTAAAAATAGAATAAAAATTAAAAAAAATTTCTCCTTGTGTGGGCCATATCTTTAAAAAATATTTGCATGAGCACTTGAAATATCATAACATTCAAGGATATGGGATGAGAAATTAGGATTAGTGTGCCTTTAACTATTTAGGTGTGGGTGCAGGCTCAATGGAACAAAGAGCTTTTTCTCTATGACGTTTAGTAATGGCAGAAGATACAGCTCCACTTTTACTGATCGTACAGTATTCTCAGAGTACAATTAAGATCTTAACACATTGCACTCACATCACTATATATGAGCTTTCCCACTAGCCATTGAGAAAGAAACAAATTTGCAATTTTTATTGGTAATGGATTTTCTTTTAATCCAGAGTTCTATGCTATGAAATACACTGCCTGGAAGGTTGGAGAAAGCAGACCCAGTAAAAGGCAACTAATAAATACAAAATTTCAGGGCAATGAGAAAAGAGCAGGGCAGCAGAATGAATTCCTCTGAGCAGTATAAGAACTAGGAACAGAAGCAGGCTATCTGGTCCCTTGAGCCTGCTCCACCCTTCAATAAGATCATGGTTGACCTTTCCGTGGACTCAGTCCCACTTACCAACTGGCTCACCATAACCCTTAATTCTTCACTGTTCAAAGATTTATCTATCCTTGCCTTAAAAACATTCAATGAGATAGCCTCAACTGCTTCACTGGGCAGGGAATGCCACAGATTCACAACCCTTTGTGTGAAGAAGTTCCTCCTTAACTCAGTCCTAAATCTGAGGTTGGGTGGGAGGTTGGGGGGGGGGGGGGGGGGGGGGGGGGGGGGGGGGGGAGGGGAACCCTTTTAGTTGATGTCAAATGAATTTAAACGAGGTTCCCACCCCTTTTCACAGGGAATCTCATTGTGACTTGAGCATAGGGTGGGGAAAATTTGAGAAAAGATTTTGCCACTGAGAAATTTGGTTCTGCGGGATTTATCAGCAGTCTAGCCATTTCCACCCCAGCAGAAAATCCTCCTCCCCCTACTTTTTAAATGTCTAAGTGATTTTACTCCAGCATTGCTGATAATAAGTGTCATGGGCATTGATCCTTAAACATGGAAGGTTGGCAACCCTATGACACGTGATAGTCAGTTTCCCTATTGAGGACCATCAGGATCCTATATTATTCAGCTACCAATTTAAACTTTTTCCAAGCATTCGAGTTTAATATGACAAACCAATGGCAGGAGTCAACTCAAATTCCTTTTATTTAATACTTTTGGTACCAAACTCAAACTTACAACAGTTGCAACACTACAGCTTTTTTACTGAACTTAATTCTGAATTGAATATTAGCTTTTTAACTGAACTTTAATGCTAATAATGAAGGATGGATTAGTAAATTTGCAGATGACACTAAAGTCGGTGGAGTGGTAGATAGTGAAGAGGGGTGTTATAGTTTGCAGAGGGACTTGGACAAGTTGCAGAGCTGGGCCGAGAGGTGGCAAATGGAGTTTAATGTGGAAAAGTGTGAGGTAATGCACTATGGCAGAAATAATAAATGTGTAGAGTATAGGGCAAATGGTAGGATTCTTAGTAGTCTAGATGAACAGAGGGATCTTGGTGTGTATGTGCATAGATCCCTGAAAGTAGGCAGTCAGGTCGAGAAGGTTGTTAAGAAGGCATATGGAGTCTTGACTTTTATTGGTAGAGGGATTGAATTTCGGAGCCGCAACGTCATGTTGCAACTGTACAAAACTCTAGTGCGGCCGCACTTGGAGTATTGTGTGCAGTTCTGGTCCCCACATTATAAGAAAGATGTGGAGGCATTGGAGAGGGTACAGAGGAGGTTTACCAGGATGTTGCCTGGTATGGAGGGCAGGTCTTATGAAGAGAGGCTGAGGGATTTGAGGTTGTTTTCGTTAGAAAGGAGGCGGCTAAGAGGGGACCTAATCGAAACATATAAGATGATTAGAGGTTTAGATAGGGTGGACAGTGATAGCCTTTTTCCTAGGATGGAGAAAGCTAGCACGAGGGGACACAGCTTTAAATTAAGGGGTGATAGTTATAGGACGGATATCAGAGGTAGGTTTTTTACCCAAAGGGTGGTTCGGGAGTGGAATGCCCTGCCTGCAGCAGTTGTAGATGCGCCAAGTTTGGTGGCGTTAAGAGGTTAGTTGATAAGTATATGGAAGAGAAGGGAATGGTTTAGTTTGGAGGGGCATTGCTTTTTATATTGGTCGGCGCAACATCGAAGGCCGAAGGGCCTGTTCTGTGCTGTAATGTTCTATGTTCTATGTTCTATGTTCTAATTCTTTCATTGGAAACAGACACTACCCTGTTTAGAACAAAATGTCCAGGTAAGAGGAATTCCTGTAAGAGGAATTTTCTCAGGTATCCCCTAGGATGCTGTGTACTTGTTGTACCTCACTCAACCAATACCAGACAGCAAAAGACAATATGTAGTTAAAAAATGAAAAGGAATTTATTTGGTAATGCATGCATCAGGAGACAGACGCAGTCAGTGAGAGTTGACTGTCCTCTCTGAGATAATATTGCTCAGTAAAATTACTATATTATTCTGAACATTTCAATATCTCACCCAGTCTCATCAATCAGACTGGAGGGCCCAATCACAATATTAGACATTATTGCCTTAGCCAATAATGTTCCATCTATCAGTAGGAATAGGAGCTTATTAACTTATTGCCCATGTAGGTTCCTTCCCCTTTACCTAGGATACCTAATCCATATCATTACCAGTAACCAAGGCCATTACTAACATTTGTAATTTTTAATTGGTAAAAGGAGTCACTCTTTCTCTAGAACCTGGGCCTCCTTTATCAGCTTGAGAGACTGCTCCAGCCTCTCTACCCAAGAATGAATTCATTCCCTTAAATAGCACGCCTCTGATTAAACTTTGCATATCCAAAAACAAATAACAAAAGCTGCCTTTCTGTGCTCTATTGTATTGACAGGATTGTCTACCACTGTGTTTCCCATCATGCTGCATTCAGAACGAAGTTGGCCGAAAGCCAATGCATATGTCTTGAAATTATAGTTTAAGCTCATGTTATTTGGTTAAATTGTGGTTACAATTTAACTTAATTATAAACTTTGCAGTTTATAAACCTTTGTGTGTTTGTTCCAGGCACATTGTGAATTCTTATATATATAAGGTACTTCATAATTACCTTAACATTGTCTATTTATTACAGTAAAACTAAAGTGAAAGGCCTGATATTGCCCCCATCAGTCCCTGCTTTTGGCCCTTGGCTATAGCCCAAGATAAGGCCACTAAATAGAAGTGTCCCAACACTTGTTCAGGTGTCCTGAAGGATGACTGGTTCCTTCGTATCCTTGCTTATTTAACTTCACTGCCATCACAGATACCATCCCTTTTGTGGACTTGGACAACATTGCACAGGCACACTTAACTACATTGACAAGAAGTATAAGTGCCAAGATCACCATGAAGAATATTACAACCCTTTATAGGATTGATGTTCCCAAGGAGCTTAGCCAGCCTGAGAACCAACCAGCTAAGGTAAATGGTTCAGAGTCTTTGAGTTTCTCCATCACTTTCCTGATGTGATTAACCAGATTAGTTATGTTTTCTGAAGTATCTAGTATGTACATGCAACAGTCTGACCCAATCACTGCACAAGTCCCACCCCTTACCACCGAGACACAATCAATGCCAAGTACCACACGGTGCGCATGGCTACCATCTCATCATTAACCTTAGAGAGGGCAGTTACTGTATCATTGGCAGCTTGCCTCAAAATGGAGCGTAGAACCAGAATTTCATGCTTCGCTTTAACTACATATTGGGGAAACAATACGCCAAAGAACCATTCTGTTTCTGTAGTAGCTCGTCGACATCTTGACAGAGGAGACAGTTTAGGCGTGTGATGTGTGGGATTATATATCCAATATAATATGACCCTTTCCATCTGACAGGAAGGCAAGGATATGCCCTATCCCCCTGAAGTGATGAGCCCACCTCCTCGAAATGTAGGAAAAGGGACCCCTCCAGTTGGACTTGCAGTCCGAAAAGGGCTGCTGTCATCTCTTCCTGATGCTGGTGACTCTGCCTTTGCGGTTCCAGCAGCTGTGGGGTGACCAGACCCAGAGGCAAGAGGCATGGCCGAGCCCTGGACTCTGGCATTCTCTGAGTGCTGGTTCCCTGAGATATCCCTGTCTCTGCCTTCAGTGGATCTTCAGCTGTGAGGTGCTCGTTGGTGAGTGATCCAGAAGTCTGTCTACCTAGTGAACATACAAAGAATGAGTGGTTACTCTGGCTGGATGTTCCTGCTCACGCTTGCTGTGGTTGAGTTTGCCTGACTAGCTCTCGTGACCCCTGGCTTCAGTTATAAGCTGTTGAGGGCAGCTTCCATTGTTCTGTTGAGTACTGTCCCAGGAATGGCCAGCATTCCTAGTGATGCTGTGCGGACTGAAGATCTGCCCGCTATGTTTTTTAATTCAGTCATGAGACATGGACAATGGTGGCTGGCCAGCATTTATTGCCCATCCTAGGCTGCCCAAAAGCTGTTAAGAATCAACCACATTGCTCTGGCTCTAAGTCACATGTAGGCCAAGCCGGGTAAGGACAGCAGATTTCCTTCACTAAAGGATATTAGTGTACTAGATGAGTTTTTCTGACAATTGACAGTGGGTTTCAGGGTCATCTACTGATTCTTAATTCCAGATTAATTCCAAGAGTTGCTCCCTGACTTCCTGAGCCACTGCTAGAGCCAGCTGTTTCTTGCTGCTCTTTCTCTTCCTGATTTTCTTGCCATAATGGCAGACAGAGGAACCCAAGCAAGCTCTCGGGAAAATTGAAAATGTGAATAAAGTTCCGAAACAGAAGTCAGGCTCTCATTTACGTGTATTTATCAGGTAGCTACTAAAATAGCATTGACTCAAAAATGGCTGCTGGTATACATCTGAAAGGAGAGATCCTAAACCAATTTGGAGGGCCCAGTGCCCATTTTGTTTCACAATTGTAAGTTGAAACTTTCTCATATTACCCAACATGTTATGATCATAGATGCAAATAAGATGGAACAAATGTTTGGATTGTTATTTATCACCTTTGTCTCCATGAGGTGTGTTTGCTTTGAGTTACATGTAAATTTAGATTTGACTATTTCTTTGTCCATTGTTGGAAATGTAATTAATTCAGGAGACACGTAACTATCATTGTCATGGATTTAACAAATAGAAAATAGAATACATAATATTAACTGAAAGAGTTAAAAATGCACTAGCTCTGCTATTTTGTCCATCCATTTGTCTGATATTTCTCTCTGACCTTTTTTTTCTTGGTTTCTTCTATGTCAGGAAATTTTAAAGAACAATTATAGTAATGGTTAGACTGAACTGCCTCAGGTCCTATAATCTAAGGGTTTGTAAACACATAAGAAGTCTCACAATACCAGATTAAAGTCCAACAGGTTTATTTGGCAGCACTAGCTTTTGGAGTCTCAAGCTCCTTCATCAAGTGAGTGAGGACTTCTGTTCACAAACAGGGCATATAAAGACACAAACTCAATTTACAAGATAATGGTTGGAATGTGAGTCTTTACAGGTAAATCAAGTCTTTAAGGTACAGGCAATGTGAGTGGGGAGAGGGCCAAACACAGGTTAAAAAAAGTGAGGCTGGGGACTTAAAAGAAGAAACACACTTATCATTTGCAACCTCTTTGTGGATCTTCAGGCCTTGAGTGCTGCTGGCTCCTGTTCTCACCAATAACTAGAAGATTTGGATGCTAGTAGCCAACTTAGGCCTGCACCTGCGCACCTGACTTCCAGTTAAAACTCTGCCAAGGGATAGATCTGCCCAGGTAAGAATTATGTAGTACTGTTGAAGGGCTTTATGAGATTTCCCAATTCCAGTATGTGGCATTATTAATGACAATACATTAAAGATATCATACCAGGGTGACCAACACCTTGCTCAGCTGCCCTGTCATTTGTCTCATTCTCAAATCAGATTTTCTTTGTTTAGGGTTTTAGAGGGCACTAAGGAGGCATGGTGGCACAATAGTTGGCACTGCTGTTTCACAGTGCCAGCGACCCAGGTTCAATCGAGTCTGCCCTGAGCATAAACCCACAGGGCACTGTCCCCCTAACCCCATGCATTTGGGTGACTAGCTTCGTGGAGTTTGCACGTTCTCTTTGTGTTTGTATGGGTTTCCTCTGAATATTCCAGTTTCCACCGCAGTCCAAAGGTGTATGGGTTAAGTGGATTGGCCATGTTAAATTGCCCTTTAGTATCAGGGGGACTAGTTAGGGTAAATGCATGGGGTTATGGGAACAGTGCCCTGGTGGGTTTATGCTCGGGGCAGACTCGATGGGCTGAATGGCCTCCATCTGCACTGTAGGGATTCTATATTTCATTCTCTTTTGACTGAAACGTTGGTTATCAATCGACTCACCCCAAACTTGGCAGCTCCGCATCAATATTATGCTGGAGCCATCTTAATTGTTTCAAAGTAGAACTTCCACCTTTATCTGATGTAAGTTCTGCTCTAGAGAGTTGCCTGACAATTTGATTGGCCTTCAGTTCTATAGTTTCAGCAGCGCCTAAATCAAGCAATGGCCACTACTGGAGTACAAGCAGTGCTTGAGGGAGACAGACTGATAGAGCCTGGGCTTCAAGGTAACTTTGTGATTTACTAAGAGGTCTAGGGGCAGCATGGCAACACTGTGGTTAGCACTGCTGCTTCACAGCACCAGGGACCTGCGTTTGATTCCCAGCTTGGGTCTCTATGTCGGTGTGGATTTCCTCCGCGTGCTCTGGTTTCCTCCGACACCTCTCGACTCATCGATCGACAGTTCCGATGTGCCACAGCAATAAACCGCACTGACCTCCTCAGAAGACAAACATTGAGGGGCACAGTGGACAGAGTACCCTTTGTTGCCCAGTACTTCCCCGGAGCGGAGAAGCTACGACATCTTCTCTGGAGTCTTCAATATATCATTGATGACGATGAACATCTCTCTAGGGCCATCCCCACCCCCCACTTCTTGCTTTCAGACAACCTCACAACCTCAAACAGATCATTGTTCGCAGCAAACTACCCAACCTTCAGGAGAACAGTGACCACAATATATTTACTATCAAATAAATCGGTTGGACTTAAAATTGGTGTTGCCAGATTCTTACTGAGTTTACCCCAGTCCAACGCCGGCATCTCTACATCATGACTACTATCGACACCGCATACTGCCGGATCCAAGTGGAGAGGATCTCCAAGAGGATTGCATATATCGACACAGACATCAAGTTTCTACAGAGATGCAAGAAAGCAGATAGGATACCAAAGGGACTACAGATCATGAACCCACTCAGGTCAACCTATAACACAGACTACGCTGAGAGGCTTTGCCGTCGCACCTCTCTCACACTCCTCAATCACCTCATCCACCAGCTCTATAGCAAACGCCGCACCCTGGAAAGTAAAATGAAATACATATTCTCAACTTGTGCTCAGGATGCAGATCAGCTGCGAAACTTTGCTAAGCAGATGAGACGAAGAAACTACACCATTTACATGCACACCAAGAACAGGAAACTTGAAAAACTCGGCATCGCCACCAGCAACAACCAAGCCTCCCTTGGCATCACAGTAGAAAACAGCACTACCGCAGGGAGGTCCATTGTTAACTTGTCGGACTACACACTTCAATCAGTGGAAATTGAAGTTCTCAGCCAAGGGCTCAATTTCTGTCCACCACCAAAATGGACCCCATCAGTCTCGCAGCGGACACAGAGGAATTCATCAGGCGAATGAGGCTGCGTGAGTTCTTCCACAAACCCCAAGAGGCCAATAACGAGCTCAATGAGACAGCTAATGAACCAAAACAGCCGACAGAGGGATCCGCAGTGCAGCAACCGATGAGGGAGGAATCCAATTGGACTCCTCCGGAAGGCCGCTGCCCCTGACTGGACATGTATGCCCAAGCCATCAGGAGGTGCGTGAACACCAGATTCATCAACCGCACTTACAAGACAGTCCCGAACATCACCCAAGCACAAAGCAAGGCCATCCGTGCTCTCAAGACCAACCGCAACATTGTCATCAAACCAGGAGACAAAGGAGGCGCCACCATCATACTGAACAGAACGGACTACTGTGAAGAAGTGTACCGACAACTAAACAATGTGAAACACTACAGACAGTTACCAGCAGATCCGACCAAAGAACACACTCATCAGCTCAACACTCTGATCAAAACCTTTGACCCGGACCTTCAGAACACCCTCCGGGCTCTCATTCCACGTATTCCCCGCATTGGAGATCTCTACTGCCTCCCAAAGATACACAAGGCAAACATACCCGGCCGTCCCATCGTATCGGGCAATGGGACGCTGTGTGAGAACCTCTCCGGCTACATCGAGGGCATCCTGAAACCATTGTACAAAGAACCCTCAGCTTTTGTCTTAATACTACGGACTTCTTACAGAAACTCAGCACACATGGAGCAGTTGAACCAGGGACACTCCTTGTCACAATGGATGTCTCAACGCTCTACACCAACATCCCCCACGACGATGGTATTGCTGCAACTGCCTCAGTACTCAATGCCAACAACTGCCAGTTTCCGGATGCAATTTTACAACTCATCGGCTTCATCTTGGACCACAATGTCTTCACCTTCAACAATCAGCTTTTCATCCTGACACACAGAACAGCCATGGGGACCAAATTTGCACCTCAGTATGCCAACATTTTCATGCACAGGTTCGAACAAGACTTCTTCACCACACGGGATCTTCAACCAAGGCTATATACTAGATACATTGATGACATCTTTTCCTTTGGACTCATGGTGAACAATCATTGAAACAACTGTATGATGATATCAACAAGTTCCAAAAGATGCCCTCGTGAGAACAGGATATGGCGCTCGACTCATCGATCGACAGTTCTGACGTGCCACAGCAATAAACCACACTGACCTCCGCAGAAGACGAACACGGGGCACGGTGGACAGAATACTCTTTGTTGTCCAGTACTTCCCCGGAGAGGAGAAGCTACGACATCTTCTCCAGAGTCTTCAACATATCATTGGTGACGATGAACATCTTGCTAGGGTCATCCCCACCCCCCCACTTCTTGCTTTCAGACAGCCGCACAACCTCAAACAGATTATTGTTCGCAGCAAACTACCCAACCTTCAGGAGAACAGTGACCACAATACCACACGACCCTGCCACAGCAACCTCTGCAAGACATGCCAGATCATAGACACGGATGACATCGTCAAACGTGAGAATACCATTCACCAGGTACACGGTACATACTCTTGCAACTTGGCCAACGTTGTCTACCTAATACGTTGCAAGAAAGGATGTCCCGAAGCATGGTACATTGGGGAGACCATGCAGACACTACGACAGTGGATGAATGAGCATCGCTCAACAATCACCAGGCAAAACAGTTCCCTTCCTGTGGGCGAACACTTGAGCAGTCATGGGCATTCAGCCTCTGACCTGCGGGTAAATGTCCTGCGGGGGCTTTCGTGACACACGACAGCGCAGAGTTGCCGAGCAGAGACTGATAGCCAAGTTCCGCACACATGAGGACGGTCTTAACAGGGATCTTGGCTTCATGTCACACTATCTGTAACCCCGTGACTTGCCTGGGTTAGCAAAAAAACCTCACTTACCATGCTGTCTGGAGAAAATATACATTTCTCTAACCAATGCTCAGGATTCCCTTCACACACATTGTTAGCCACTTTAACACTTGAATAGCAGGCTAGGTGTAAGGATTTGCATTCTAATCAGCAATCTGTGACTGTCTGTGCTGATAAATGTGTGCTAGTGCAGACCCGAACACTGCATTTGCCTGACGAAGATGAAAAAGTCGAAAGCTCGCTGATTTACTATCAAATAAATCGGTTGGACTTAAAATTGGTGTTGCCAGATTCTTACTGAGTTCCTCCCACAGTCCAATGCTGGTTAGATGCATTGGTCATGCTAAATTCTCCATTAGTGTACCTGAATAAGTGCTGAAGTATGGTGACTAGGGGATTTTCACATGTTGTAGTGTTAATGTAAGCCTACTTGTGACATTTGAAAATCCATTCTCCTTCATATTTCCATATTATGATACATCTAACACTTCTGCCAAATGAACCTGTATTTGTATACTGTATATGCACGTATGCCAATTTCAACTGGTCAGGTCAAATGACACTTCCACATTTTAATTTTTATATATTTCAATGCATCTTTTGACCACTTGGAATTTCTTCATCTAACGGATGGTACTGAAAAACCAATCAAGAAGCAAAAACAACTATCATTAATCTTGTGGAGAAATGGAATCAACTGGAATTATTTAGAATATATTTGACAACAGTTTAGGAATATAATAGGACAAATTCCATTGCGCTGGTTCACATTGCAAAACTACAATTCCAGCCTGCAGTTCTTCATTCATTGAGGTCAGTATATAGTAAATCACAGGTTTACCATGGTAAGCAGTTTTCCAATATGAACTCCCAGCGTACACCAGAATCAAATGAATTTACACTTAAGTGCTAAAATAATTTGAAACATTTAGCTTTAGGCCAGTGCTTCCATTTTTGTGGTGTGATTCTGTTTTAATGCTTCATACCACTGCAGAGGGAAAATTTTGGGCGTACAAGAATTGTCGAGTGGGAGAGGGCAGGGGTTGAGACTTCAGCTATTGAGTGGAGGATAAGAAGGGGAACAAGAATTGAGTCTGGAGAGAAAGCATGTCATAGTATCCTGTATTAAGTAATATGAATCTTATTATGAATGTAATAGGAATCTTATTATTCATGTATGAGGATCTTGGGTTATTAATGTCATATATATTTAATAGGATCCACACTACTGATGCGATAGCTCATTGAAAATGTGTACACATTACTAATGTATTTGCTCTCTAATTATTAACACAATAGTATCGTGATTATCAATCTTATAAGATCATGATTATTGACATCGTTGATTTGAGAAGGAATAGGAGAAAAGAAATGAGCGTTTACCTTTTCAAAGGCTTTTGCTGTGGTAGCAATCAGGCCTCAGAAAGCAGTTAATGGAAGCTACATCCACAAACAAAAAAGGTTGAGGATTTAAAAAGGCCTCACAGCTATCAGAAATCAGCCCGAGCTACACAGCAGCCATTACGGCCTCAGACCCCAAAACCCTGTCCTGTGACCCCAGTGGGGCCATGACCCACAATCTGGGAACACTTGTTACAGGTTATAATATTGAGGCTTGTAGTACTTTGCACATCCCACTACTTCTGTCTTGAAATGTTCCCATTATGACTACTTTCTGTTACCTATTTTAGTACAGTCATCTGCTCCATGACTCCTTAGTCACTGATCATATTCTGACAAAGGCTTTATCAAGTCCAAGCCTGTTCTGATGGTCCAATCCTTGCCTTGTTTACATGAAAAGAAACCCATATTGAGTTAAGATCTGCCCTCAGAAAATAATACCTGAGGCGATTTCTGAAATCTCAGCCTGTGTACTTGGTTGTTTCTTATTCCTTCTTGAATTTTCTCTACAGGGTGCCTTAACTGAGACAAATCATTCTAGTCAAAAAAAGTAATCTATAATCATGCCCAACGATGCCCTTTAGAGCTGATCCTACCACATGCTACAGGGTCAGAGTGGAACTTATTAACATAGATACATGAGCTGCTTTGAATGAATCTGCGGTACCTATCTCCTCTAGCCCAATAGAAACATTTGTCTTTGGATTGTCAGGAAACTTCCATCTCCAAACTCCTGAGCATGTGGGCCCATTTGTGATTTTTTTTTGAACAAACAAATGGTATGTCTTTTCAGGTCAGACCACCTTCCAAGTCAGCAGCCTCCAGAGAAGCCCACATGCATCTTAATGGTAGTTGTTATGTTTCCATTCACTTGGTGTATTGTTATGATCTCCCTAAAGTATGATAACTTTTAAAGAGAAATCGGAACTTCCAGTTAACAGCATGAAAGAATGACACATCAAAATTTCACAATTTTAACTTTATTGTATCAAATTATTGAAAAAATGCTGTTGACTAAATACTACTTTTTATATGCAATTTTACTTTAAACAACACCAAAAATGATTTTCCATTTAACTTTTAACATGATGGAAAATCTCCCGCTATGGTTATACATTATACCTTGTTTCTTAAATGAGCATTTCACTTTTCAGGAACCTGTCTCAAATTATTCTCAGCTCCTGATGGCTTTCTCCCTCTTTATTTAATCTCAGAACTGCCTTTCACTATCACAGTTATGGTGTAAATCACTTCCTCTAGTTCCATTTTCAACCTCAGCATGAGCTCCCCAACCACGTTGTCATGGTGAATGATTGAGTCAACATATTCTCTGCTTAAGGTGCATGCCTGGCAGCCCCTATTGTTTGCTCTGTACCTCGCAGATAATTGCAGACCAGAAGACAAAACTGTAAACTACTGACTGTTTTTGATATTCAGAGGTTTATAGGGAAGTGTGTCATCTTACCTTTAAAGGGGCTGCCGACATGCTCTTCCCCATGACAACAGGAAAAGTAGAAATGCTAATTAATTATCCTTGATTTAGCTTCCTTTCATCTTAGAAATAAATGGATAGTTTATAGCATCACTTTTTTTTACAATCCAAAACGTATCACACCTTTCTGGGACTTTGTGAGCCTCATGATTCATGATAACCTTTGAGACTGTGGTCATTATCCCTACATATAAATACCTTTCTCTCAGTAAAACCAGCTACGTCTTCCTTTGATCTCTCACAATTAAACTCCCAGGCTTACTATCAGGACAGACTGCAGTTCAGGTTGCATGATCCCTTCATTTACCCTAAATTTAAAGAAGCATTCCTTATAAATCTTATAATTGTAACTATGTCGACCACCATACTGGGTTCCAAATATGGAATGGAACAATACTTCCACTCAGTGGAGCAGGGAGTTCTTCTTAAAGAGACACCATCTCTTGTCCATCATTTGCCTTAAAGTTCCAATCTTTTCAGGACACTGAAACTAACTCTATGGAATCCACCCTCAGAATTCCAGCCCTTAATTATTTTTCTATCAGCATTTCCTTACTGTGAGACAGTTATTATTAGATGTCTTTGTACTCATAGATTAGCAGGAGTTTTGGGGCAAATTAAACATGATGTATGTTTTACAGTTATAAAATAAGCCACATTACAAGAAATAAAATATGTTAAAATACAAAGGTTACAGCATTCTACCCAAATAATTCAGATATAAATTGCTTAACATCACAATCTTCCAAAGTAATCAAAATTTAGCAATTAGCTGCATGTGCTGGCTCTGCTACGAGAAACTGTCTAACATCTCTGTTTTAAATAAAGATTTCTAATTTAATGATTTATTATTTTATTGGACCATGTACTGCTTTTTGGGACAGTGGGCCAATCAGTTTCAATATTTCTTAAATAATGCAGTCATCTAATAACTCCTATAGATTATACAGTAAGCAGAAACTATTAATTAACGATATCCATGTTATGTTCTCTTAAGCTAATGCAGGATTACAGGATCCTGGGGGAAAGGCGTTAATTGCGATTGCTCCATAGTGAACAGGACTTGATAGGCTGACTAGCCCCTTTTTGTGCTGTGAATGGGGGCAATTATTCCGTCCCGAAATTTTTTTAGTGCACTTGGGCCAGGAGAATC
The DNA here is from genome assembly GCA_024679065.1 of Sphyrna mokarran. Classification (NCBI taxonomy): domain Eukaryota; kingdom Metazoa; phylum Chordata; class Chondrichthyes; order Carcharhiniformes; family Carcharhinidae; genus Sphyrna; species Sphyrna mokarran. Next base: position 49,860,965 of record JAGIQG010000004.1, read on the forward strand.
ATGTGTGCGCCAATTCACAGGATTTACGCATGCATTCCCAGCACGCGCACATTTCCCTGTGACAGTTATCTGGCAGGAACAACAAGTGAGTTATTATAATCTTATCTGAATGTAATTTAAATGTGATTATCGGGCCCAGGATTGAATTCTCCAGGCCTGCTAGCATCTCCCACCCCACCAGTACAATTTCACTCCAGCAGGATTTAGAGTAGTTCTTCACTTTCAGGGAACTAGCAGAAGATCCTGCTGGAGTGAAGGGGCAAACCGGGCCACAAAGGGGGGTGGATGGTGGACTATGGTGCCCCCTGGGCAAGGGCACCTTGGCAATGCCAGCCTGTGCCTCCTGCCTCTGCCCAAGGGGCAAAGTAACCATGTCCAATGTGTAACTTTGCACTGTCCATTGGGCATTGAGCAGTGCCACAGGGGTGGGCCCTATTGGAGACAGGACTTAGGGAGTGATTGATAGGGTTAAGGGGTTCTGTTGCCACACTGCATTGGGATCTGGTTGGGTCAGGAGGGAGGTCAGTGATTGGGGTGGGCTGCCGAGGAAGTTGGGGGGAGTTTTGTCTCCCAAGATGGGGGGGAGTCTGCCACCCATGGGTGGGGAGGTCTGCCATCTGTGAGTGGGGAGTCTACCACCCATGGATGGGAGTCTATGGGGGTGGGAGAGGGGAGAGTGTGGGGTGGGGTGGGGGTGGGGGGGGCGGCGGATCATCACTGCTGGAGGAGAGGCTGGCGATGGATGCTCCAGGTCTGGGTGGGGGAAAAGAGGTCAGGGAAGCCTGGGAATGGACCGGGGAGGGGGGGGGGGAGCGCAATCAGGTCACAAGGAGGATGGTGGGATGGTGGGTTGGAGGAGCAGCACTGTGAGGATTCTGGCTGGCCAGCAAACTGCAGGCTGACAGTTCAGGCCCACTGCACATGCACAGACTTTCAGAACTGTCGGACTCCAGCGTGAATAGACCCCAGCCTCTGAGCATTTAATGATTTTCATCGCTGTGACCTCTGCATTGCACAGAGTGTGGGAGATTCCAGTCTGAACACCCACTGAACAAACAATCATGAACTAGACCGATTTTCCTGCAAATGCAGAACTTAGAACTCTTTAAGGGAGAATCGCCTCCAATGCCTCTATAATTTTCCATAACTACTGCAGAGAGAATGTGGAGTCCTACATAAGTTCATCAAGGATGTACCAAGTGGACAATGGCCAGGATTTCCCACCAAGAATTTGACCCCTGTTGCAGGTTTCCTGGTGATGGCAGGGGGGGTGGTGTGGGTGGGAGGAGAGGCATGCAAATTGGGGCTGACTTTAGCAGGCTGGAAAATTCTAACCCATGTTCAATGATCTTCAGACAAGACCTTTAAATACTTCTGATGATCTAGACAGCAGCTTACAGAAAATGCTTTCTCGCACCACTTAAATTGCATGATAAAGATGAGAGCTGTGCTCTACACACAGTTACCCAAAATATAAAAATATTTTTCAGTACACAAAATAGAGCTGAAAACTTTTTAGTGTACCTGGATTTTGAAATGACAGTTATTCTGCTGATGAATTTTTAGTTTTACCTATTTGTAGATTGGAACCAATAGGATTACAGGATATAGTCAGGTCTCAAAAAAACAGCGAGCTTGAATGAGGTTCATTTATTCGTTTCACTTAAATTTATTATTAAAGCTTGCTGCATGTGTCAGATGAGCAACTATTCAGAGGTTGGCATCACTGCTTTTCAAGAAGGCCTGTTGTTGCATCTTGTGACATTCAGGCACTTAAGAGGCCAGCCGTCGGCCTTCCTCATGGATTAAGGACTCCAGGGACAGAGACCGTGCCTGCCGAGAGCTGCTGACCAATCAGATAGTGGCTGCTGCTCATTCTACATCATAACAAAGTATTGTATCAAGGAGGATTTAGGAACAAGTGAGTGATGCTGGGAGGTGGGTGGCAAGGTGGGAGCCTCTAGTTTGAAGATGAGGAGGCATGGCAGCCATGGTAGGGATTAGCTTTCAATATGCCCATCTTTCTTCGGGTAATATTGATCAGTTACTGAATGACCTCCCAGAGCCCGCTGTTTGCTTGTCATGCCCTCTCCCTCAGGTGAGCTTTCTGCATTGATTGCCCACTTAAGGTCCTCAATTGGCAGTGGAGTGGGAAGGCCGTAACTAACGAATAATTATTATTGATCGTCACTTTCAGGAAGGAAATCTGCCAACCTTACCTGGTCTGGCCAGTTTATGACTCTGGACTGAGAGCACTGTCACTGACTCTTAACAGCCCTCAATTACGAATGGATGGTAATAAATGGTGGGCTTGCTAGCAATGCCAACAACTCATGAAAAAATAAATGAAATCATCAAAAAATAGCCAAAACTCCAGGCAAATATTACAACATGAGGAAACATTTTGGGATATGCAGATAATTCCATGAGTAAGCATCTTATTAAAACTTGTTTTAATTTTTACTTGTTCCTTTTAAATGTCGTTGTTATTGATTAGTGAATTTCCAGGACTGTGTAAAACTGGAGATGACAGTTCAAACAAATCTTAAATATTTCTGAATAATTGTTTACATTCTGCCATTTTATGCTTGATATTTACTGATCGAATGGAACTGATTTTGATCATGTATGATGAATTGGAATTTGATCAGTAATTTAGCAGAAAATTCCTCATTTCAACCTAATCACAAGTGCTTGTCCTATGGCTGTGACATTATGATGCAGACTGAATACAAGCTATTCAATTATAAAGACAGAGATCTTTAGGGTAAGTGGGAATTCCTGGCAAAGAGATGTTGGAAATTTTTGTCCTGATTCCTTGGACACACTGAAACTATGAATAAACAAAACAACTTCACTCAAAATAGTAAGACATCTCACGTTAAATTCTAATAGGATGCATATGCCATGTTTGTGAACGCATTTCTTAACTCATCTGATGAAAGAGCAGTGCTCTGAAAGCTCATGATTTCAAATAAACCTATTGGATTTTAACCTGGTGTTGTGAGACTTCTTACTGTGCCCAGCTCAGTCCAAAGTTGGCATCTCCGCATTATACATAAAATACTTTACAAAGAGTGATGCCCTTGAAGAAAAGCATATTTAGAACCCATTATAAAGATGAATGGATCACAGATAACTTCATTTTCACTTAATTTTTCGATGTTGTCATGAAACTTGATACTTCTTCTTTGGATGGTCGTTTCATAGCACAGTACCACAAGAATATGAAAAATCCTGCAAAGATTCCAAATGAATTACATGGCCATTAGTTACTCCATTCTGTGTTCGTTGCTCTATTTAATTTTTGCCTATGCAGACTACGTTATAGTTGCTCAGAACTGCTGAAAATGTTAGGCTCATGACAAGGACAAAATCATCTCTGCAGATTTTTCTTATTTATTGAAGGACTTTGTTGGTTTGGCCAGCATTCATTGCTCATCCCTAATTTTCCTGGGGGGAGGTTATAGCAAGCTGCCCTCTTGAGCCGCTGCAGGTTCACTCACTATGCTTTTAGGGAGTTAGTTCCAAGATTTTAACCCAATGATAGTGAAAGAGCAGGGAAATATTTCCAAGTCAGGATGATGAGTGACTTGGAGGGGAATCTCCAGATGTTCCCAAGTATCTGCTGGTTCTGTCCTTCTGGATTTTTGTTGTCGTACGTTTGGAAGGTGTTGTCCAAGGCATCTTGGTGAGATCCTGCAGTGCATCTTGTAAATGGTACATACAGCTACCACTGTGTGTCTGTGATGGAGGGATTGAATGTTTGTGGAATGGGTGCCAATCAAGCTCTGCTTTATACAAAAGGTATTTCTCATTATTTCTATTTCGAAGAATTTGGGCCGGATTTTCAGTTGTGTTGGGCTTGGGAGTGGACGCAGGCATAATTTAAAAAAGCATTCCTGAAAGGGAGTATTGGATCGCACTGCTGCTGGAATGTGACACAATTTTCAAGAGGGGGAATAAAACCCTCATTAAACTCCTTGAGGAGCTAGTTAATTGGATTAGAGAGGGTCAGAAGGGAATTTTCAAGGTGGAATTGGCCAAATCCAAAAATCCAAAGCATGTTAATATGCAGCTTAAGTTCTAGGCAGATGGAAACTAACTTTGTTTACATTCACAAATTTCAGGAGCCGGGGAATTTTGTGCAAATCTTGTACTTCACATTTCCTTTGGCTGTTTGGCCATTTTGTGCTGGCCCTACGCAATATTCTCTGCTCTCTTCAACATGTTTGCGGCAGGCTCCATTATGGCTGCCTTTCGCAACTCAAGTTCTGCAGGCAGCTCTAATATCAGCACTGCTAATTGGACTCCAAGCTCACGTCCAGGTTAATTAGGATACTTATATAATAAAAAGATGTTGTGAGCGCAATACAGATGCAGTTCAGAATTGAGAAATTATACAAATGTCTTGTACCTGACCCCGATTTTAAAATCACAGTCCCTTATTACATAAATTAAAAGAATAAAACAAGATTACACTAATGTTTTTATCATTATCTATTACCATTTTTTGATCACCAACATACGCATGTAGCACGAGCTTGTTGACTAACCTTGCAAGGAGTTTAAGATGGAGAACAAGTATATTTGAACCACACGGAGTGGTCCAAATGCAAAGAAAGCCAAAGCCCACGTTGTGCCCAGTAAGGAACAGAGACCAAGAACTGTCCACAGATCCTTCCAAACAGATTTTTGCTCATTAATGCTCTGTCTTCGCAGACAAGTTATCTTGGCACAGATGATGATCAGCATTACTAAATTCCCAAGGCATATAATACCGAAATAGCCACAGTTTGTAACATAATGGACTACCTCCTTTGTTACCCAGCACCTGTTCAAAAAGAAAGAAGCCTTGAAATAATCAGTATTGAGCTCTACTTCAGATTTTATATGGGATTACATGTTATTGTTTTCCTGGTGCCTGACCAAGTACCTTTAATCAGACGCAAAGGGGATGATCTTACAAAAAATATTTAAAGTCGAGGACCAGCATGAGAACAGGAGAGTTTCTGACCCATTTTTTGGGTGAGTCCAAATCTGCGATATTATGTACTCCATATGAAGAAAGCAAAAACTGTTTCTTGCCAATAAGGGGAAGGGGTGGGGCTTAAATTGCCTGACTGCTGGTTGAGAGCTGCAGAGGCACAATTGTGCATGCAGGTCTGTCAGATGTGAGACCAGAGAAGGATGGTCACTCAGGCTTTGCTGCTCTCAGCCAGCCACCATGTCCTCAAGCTGGCACCTTCATCAGCTACTGCAGAGGCCTGTGGCTTATTGTGACACATCCCAGTGCTCAGACTGACCCTCCTGCATCCCCGCCCCTCCACCTCCCACTGATCGCAATGCAGAGTGACAGTAGGCAACCCTTCCTCCACAATCTCCCCTGCCCCCTGATTGCCAGCACCAAACCCCCTTTGTTTGCTGCAAGATCAGGTCACAGTTTAGGAATCCTACAGCAAATAATTCACCTCCTCATCCTATTAACAAGGCCCAAGTCAAGAGTGTGATGGAATTTTCCCCACTTGCCTGGATGGATGCAGCTCAAACAACACTCAAGAAGCTCAACACCACGCAAGACAAAACAGCCTGCTTGATTGGCATCCCTTCCACAAGGGCATACACATAGGAGCAGAATTAGGCCACTCGGTCCATCGAGTCTGCTCCGCCATTCAATCTTGGCTGATACTTTTCTCATCCTCATTCTATTATCTTTTCCCCATAACTTTTGACCTCCTTATTGATCAAGAACTTAATTGTTCTAAAGATACTCATTGGCCTGCCCTCCACAGAATTCTGCCGCAAAAAGTTCCACAGATTCACTACTATCTGGCTGAAGAAATTCCTCTTCATCTCTGTTTTAAAGGATTGTCCCCTTCAGCGTGAGGTTGTGCTCGCTGGTTCTAGTTTCTCCTATTAGTGGAGACATCCTCTCCATGTCCACTCTATCCAGACCTCGCAGTATGCTGTAAGTTTCAATAAGATCTCCCCTCATCCTTCTAAACTCATACGACAAGCTCTTCATTCCAAGGATCATTCTTGTGAATCTTATAGAACAAAGAACAAAACAGCACGGGAAACAGGCCCTTCGGCCCAATGAGCCTGTGCCGCCACCCCGATGTTCCCACCTCTACCTGTGATCCCAGTCTATGTTTATAGATCTATGGATTAAAAACCAACTTTGAGACAATTTAGGGAGAATTTGTTTTGCCAATGGGTCGTGAGAGGGATGCTCTTGGATTTTTTTCGAGAGTATCCTAGTGCTTCATGTCGTTGGTGTACGCTTGACCTGGACCGTTTGATGGGCAACGTGATAGCTCAGTGACTATTGCTGTGCTCTGCAGATACATGGATTTGGGCCTGTGTCTATGGGAGTTCTCCTCGTGCTTGCGTGGATTTTCTCTGGGTGCTCCGGTTTCCTCCCACATCCCAAAGATGTGCTCTTAGGCACATGAAAGAATTTTAAAAAAACCTACATTGAAACAGTGTTGTTCTTGTCTTGGGTTTCAATTGAAAACCAGCCATAATTGTCTTTCATTCCGACACACACAAGCACCACTATAGCGGGAATACCTGTCAATATAAGAAAATAATTTGGGTTTATCTGCATTTAAACAATACAATACACAAGAATGCAAAAAAATAGAAGCAGAAGCAGATCATACGACCCATTAAGCCTGTCCTGCTATTCAATACGATTATGGTTGATTTTCAGACATCAACTCCATTTTGCCACTCGCTTCCCATTTCCCTTATTTCCCTGCAAGACCAAAATTCTGTCTATCCCAACCTTAAGTGTGTTCTGTGATGGTGCATCCACAACCTACAGAAAATTCCAAAGATTTAAAATCCTTTGAGGGATATAAATTCTTCTCTTCTCAGTCCCACATGACTGTTCTCTTATCCTGAGACTGTTCCCCTTGTTTTAGATTTTCCGGCCAACAGAAATAATCTCTCAGCATCTAATCTATCAAAGCCCTTCAAATTTTGAGAGGCGATCTCATTGAAATCTGCATTCTTCTAAACTCCAGAAAATGTAAGCCTGATTCAGTTTTTCATCATAGGAGAACTCCCCCCAATCCCAGGGACCAATTTAGTGAAGTTTCATTTTGAAACTTCCAAGTGAAGCCTCCAAGTGAATCCTTTCTTTAACTCTGGAATCCTAAAGTGCAGAAAGAGGCCATTCAGCCTATCAAACCTGCAAGACAACAATCCCATCCAGGTCCTACCCCCTAATCCCACGTATATACCATATTAATCCCCCTGATGCCAAGGGAATTTTAGCAAGGCTAATCAAAGCACATCGTGGGGAAACTGGAGCATCCAAAGGAAACTCACACAGACAAGGGGACAACATATAAACTCCACACAGAATCTGAGGCCAGAATTGGACACGAGTCTCTGGTACTGTGAGGCAGTAGTGCTAACCACTGGGCTGTTGTGCCATCACGTGGAGACCAAGACTACACACAGTACCCCAGATGTAGGGTGCAATTTTCTCACCCCACCATGCTGGTCAAGTAGCGTAACACAGTTGGAAATGTAAACAGGACTCAAAAAATCATAACCAGCAGATCTTGAATCTATCAGGCCGTTTTCTTTTGCGTAATCCCAGCAGCAGGCTGATTTAAATATTGATACTTTACCTTAAACCCTTTTAACGAGCTCCAGACACTATTGTTCAGTCTCACTTGGCTCTCTGACCTTGCTGGTGAACGTTCTCACCAGCAGGGATCACAACTGGTCTCCAGCAATGGGTTCTGGACATCATGGCCTCACCAGTGGGATTGGAGGCCACTGAGGTCTCCTGAGAGAATGGGGTGGGGAGGGGGTTGCATGACTCTTGGGAAGTGTCAGCCTGGCACCTAGGCACTGCCCACTGGGCACTCTACACTGCTAATCTGGCATGCTGGCAGTGCCCACTGTGCAGAAGCAGTGCCAAGGAGGGAGGGCCTCATAAGGGTAGAGCCAAATGGGGGCAGAGCCAGGCAGGTGAAGTAGGTGGGAAAGGGGAACTCAGCACTGGGAGTAGGGGGCTAGTGGTGGGGCTAGCTATCAGGAGTTAGGGCCGGTAAATGGATGCCAGCGATGTCTGGGGGTGCGGAGGGATATCAATAGATCTTGCAGTATACTGGGAGATCAGCACATGCCCAATGCCCCCTGAGCCCTCTATTGCCAGCCTCTCAGCAGGTTTAGGCTCTGCCCTTCGCCCATCCTCTGCCCAACCTACCGGTGTGAATCTCTTGATGGCCTCTGTATTGCAGAATGCTGTAAATTCATGAAACTCAGCTTGCCCAAAACACTAGATTTTTGAGGGTGGGGAGTGGGAATTGCCCCTGTTGTCTCATCAAAACTTTGCACTCCATTTCCCTTACGGTAAAGGCCATCATATCATTTGCCATCTTAATTAGTTGCTGCAAATGCATATTAACTTGGTGTTCCTTGTATAAACATACTTAAGTCTCTTTGAACATCAATTCATTATGCATCTTATTACAATGAGGGAAGAAAAATGTCCTTGAATCAAGGGTTGCCAATGCTAGAGAGCTATTTTGCATCTTTTGCATGTAATTTCAGTTCAGAAAAAGCAATATTAGATGTTAAGCCCCCTTGACAAAATTATAAAAAGAAGGAACATATATTAAATTTTGGATTATAAGCCTAGCTACCTTTTGGGTACTATCCTGGGTCACTCCTCAGATGATACCTCTCAATTTTAGCTTGTAAAAAATAAATGGTAAATAGATCGGGAAGACTGATCTATTTCTCCACAAAGGAAAGGAGCTCAGAAAGCATCACCATCCTCCAGATAGGCTTTTTAATAAGTTGCAGCCAGAATATAATATTCCAGGTATTATGTGGATCTTTTTTCATCCCACAAAGGCATCTTTTACTAACCAGAACCTTATAACTGGGTGCAAAGGTTCAAGCTGGCAATATGGGCTGTGTTGCAAAGATGAGTAAAAATTTAAGGCATGCCCATACTTCGTATCGGGCGCTGATGAAATTTCAAAATGTCAATCTCCTACAGACATGCCAGCTTTCCAATTTTATACTTGACATGGAAGTTGAACGTAGTTTTTGGAGGGATTTTAATGTTTTGAAGATTGACTTGGGCAGCAAAGTGGCACAGTGGTTAGCACTGCTGCCTAAATATGGCAGGCATTCAGGCTTGGTTCCCAACTTGGGTCAATGTATGGAGTGGCACATTCTCCCCATGTCTGTGTGAGTCTCCTCCAGGTGCTCTGGTTTCCTTCCACAGTCTGAAAGATGTGCTGGTTAGGTTACCTGGGCTACAGCAGCTAGAGATTGCAATGCTCATATTTCATGTTCATCGTTGTGACTATTCACTAATGAAGGGATGATTTTTGATCCAATATCAATAGATATCTCAGTTTACCCAAACAGATGCCAGAGCGTGGTAGCTCGGGGTTTTTCACAGTAACTTCATTGCAGTGTTAATGTAACACATAAGTCAATTTATGTCTGTCTAAAGAGTAAGCCCATTTGTGACAATAATAAATAAACTATAAAAAAAACTTAAGCTGACATTTACATATGAATTCTCAAAGCATTCAAAATAAATTTGAATCATTTGAAGGATTAATATTTGCAGAGAAAGATGTTCCTGTAGCTATAATGGAGATTTGCACTTAGCCTGGTCAAAATGGTTTCAGGAAAGATTGCGATGGGATGAAGAAGGTGTTGCCAATGTTGGTGAAGAACTCTACCAAGGAACTGATGTAGAGCAAGAAAAGAGTTAAGAAATAAAAGACACAACAGGTTAGGTTCAATATACAAACAGATCTGAATAAAAAGGACAAAGATAAGATTGTTGCACTGGGGAAAGACAATCTTGAGTTGCATGGAAAAGAATCTGGTCTAAGATGAATAGGGAGAAAAATTTGCAGAATTACTTCTCATTGCCCTGTCAGTGCTGTTCCCAACCCTGAGCCAGAAGGTTTTAGATTCAAGCAGCACCATGAACTTGGATGAGATATAAAACTGAAGTCACTTAGTTTCTGATGGACTCGATCTATAATATCCCATCGGACTTTTCAAAGATGAACACACAGCTTGCCCAATGCCTTGATCAATATTACCCCATCAATCAATAATGCATCATTAATCATTTACTGTTTTTCTACAAATTAATTATTGTATTTATTATGACCACATTTCAAAATTTGCACATTGGTTGTAAACAGCTTTCAGGTTGACTAACTATGTGGAAAGATGCCAAATAAATGCTTTCACTCTCTCTTGTTTTACCTCTTCATCTTTCATTCTCCACTTTCATCCACAGCTGTCTTTTGTCCTCTTCCTTCATTCTTGTTTTTAATCTTTTCACATGCCATGGACTGCGGATGCGTTTGGGCAGGTGAACAAGTTAAGATAACATTGTGCGCTGGCAGAAAGTAAGTGGCTTGGCAAGAACTGATGTCATGCAGGCCAGGACATGTGAGCAGATGTATCAAGGAATATGTAGAGTAAGTACAAACAGTCATCCAATATAAATATTATGCTTGTTACCAACAGTGGCAAAATAAAGCATTTAGACAGTTATGTGGGTATGAAGGTTATAGAGGGATTTGGGCCAAATGTGGGCAATTGGGATTAGCTTAGGGTTTTTTTAAATAAAGGGCGGCATGGATAGGTTGGGCCAAAGGGCCTGTTTCCATGCTGTAAACCTCTATGACTCTAATTAGAAGTAATCCAGTAAACGCTAATGAAACTATATAATCTTCTAATTGAAATCAGTTAATACAATGGGAGATGGGGTAGGCTTCTTGAAAGTATTATATTTAGCGAATAATTGTTCTTCACTATCCATTGGGTCCTCGTCCTCGTCGTACTATTGCGTGAAATATTGTACTGGAGCAATTTTCTGTGTGTAAAGCGCAAAATATGGTCAACAAAAAATGTAAAGAGAATAAATCTTACTCACCCCAACCAATTACAGCCAGTTTCTGCATGTAGTATTTTATATAGATATTGAAAACTTGGATCAGCATCAAGTACAGCTGAAATGCTTCGATTCCCATCCAGGTAAAGGTGCACAGCAATGAATAGTGTAGACAAGCAGCAATGGTCTTACACAAACCAGCATTTTTCACCATACTGAGCCATACATTGGTAAGGAAACTGATGTTTAGAAGAAATAAGGCAGCACAGAGGTTCATGTGGATCTTAGTGATGTTATCACTTTTAATCTTCCTTAAAACAACAACAAAGAAATGTTTTACCAATATTGTGAGGATAATTATCCTGTTACACTTCAGGCACCTGAAAAACAATATGTGTATACAAGCAGACAGTTCACTTTAATAGCTCTTCTCATGTTACTTTAATCATCGGTGGAGAACTCCGCATTGTCCAACTGAATTTTTCAATCTCCCATCATTGGTGGAAGATATGTGAAACTGCTGAAGATGTGGTGTGAAAGGCTAAAACAAAGACAGGTAATTGAGAAACTTTCCATAAAAGCTCCAGGAAAAAAATTGGAAAACAACCAAAAGATTGCTTTCATTGAACATTGGAAGCCTAACAATGTGTAAGTGGACATGTCAGCTGATTTGTAATGTATAATTGGTACCCATAAATGGATGAAGGCACCAGTCATTATGTTCCTATCTATTCACCTGAACCTTGATTTTCTGCAAGTAGATTCCTTAAAATATACCCATCCATGTCTGAGTGAGTTTTTTGTAAGCAATTGGGAATGATGGATGTGTCAAGATTGTAAGAGGTGAGAGTTTGTGGATGGTGAGATTGTCCTGGACACTCACATCTACAGTAAAGGTTTCATGATTTGAGAAGTGCAAGTCTGAGTCTTTCAGCTGGAATGTGACTTGGAAACACACTGAGATAGAAAGGAGGGGATGGAATTTCCTGACAGTTTTCTCCAAAGTTTAGTCACACCTCTAGGGAGAGGGGAGGTACAGAAAAAAATGCACTGTCAATCAGCAGGGTAAAGGGGAATGCAGGGGAGATGGTAAACAAGGTGCAAAGATGCCAACCCCATCCTCAACAGACAAATGGGAGGGAGACCTCACAGGGACTTAAAATTCCAACAGGGCTAGACAGGGTAAATGCAGAGAAGATGATCCTAGTGGTGGGGGGTGGTACAGAGCCAGGGGTCACGGTCTGAGGATTCAGGATAGACCATTAGACAAAGATGAAGAGGCACTTCTTCACCCAAAGAGTGGTGAGCCTGTGGAATTCACTACCACAGGAAGTAGTTGATGCCAAAACATTGAATGTATTCAAGAGGTGGCTAGATATAGCATTTGGGGCGAATGGGATGAAAGGTTATGGGGAGAAAGCAGGATTAGGCTATTGAATTGAATGATCAGCCATGATCATGACGAATGGCGGAACAGGCTTGAATGGCCTCCTCCTGCTCTTACCTTCTATGTTTCTATTGCCACCAGTGGGAATAAGGATGCAGGCTGTGCTATGGGCAGTCACAATGATATCCTTGATAATGTGGTTCAGGAGGAAGTCCAAGGGATAGGGGGACAGATAGTAGAATAAAGGGGCTGCAATCATAGGGAATTCAAAAATTAGTGGATAGAAAATGTCTTCTGCAATTACAACCAGGAAATCTTGAAGAGAATTTTGCTTGTCTTAGGATGTCTCAGATCAATTGGAAAGAAACTTGGAAAGAAAGGGGAAGGTTAAATAGTCACATTGCATGTTGGAACCAATAGTGAAGAAAAACATGAGCTTCTGGTAAGAGAACATTAGAAGTTAGGAATTTTTATTTTTAAAAAGGATCTCAAAGGTGAGAGTCTCATGATTACTACTCAAGCCACATGTTAACTTGTCAAAGGATTAGCTAGATAAGGATGGTAGAAAGACAGGTTTGGAAGCTGAATCTAGTTTGGGATGAACCAAAACAAAGAAGGCAAGTGTAAGGGAACATCCAAGCACCAATGATTGCAACTTAGTAAGCTTACTAAAACCAAAGTAGCAATTTTGAGAATCTGAGAGCAGAACTGAAGAAAGCAAATTCAAATATTTGCTGACAAACATAGAAATGGAACAGAGTGGGAAACATGAAAAATAATGATCATTAGAGTTTAGTAGAAAAAAATGGAGGAAGAAGCTAGCCAGCAATGTCATAGCATGGATAAATAAAGGAATAATGACAAAATTTAAACTAAAGAAAGAGGTGTATACTAAGTACATCAACAACAGAGGCAAGAATAACATAACGAAATTGGGAAAGATTAGGAAAGTTTTAAAAAATTAGAAAGACAAAGAGAAGCTATAAAATTAAATTATCAAGGAAATTGAAAATAGGTAGTGAGGCATTCTATACACACACACATGAAAAAAAAGAAAAATCAGACTGAAGTAGAACCATTAAGTTATGGAAAAGACAAAGTCACAGAAAATTATGGCAAAATAGCAGAAATATTAAATAATTCTTGGCCAAAGTAGTTACTTGTGAGATTAACATGAGGGACATGACATTAGAAAAGCAGGTAGCAACAGTATAAAGTTATTTATGATAGAAGAAGGGAATAATTGATAAACTAGTCAAACTGGGTACGATGCACATCCTGCTCCAAATGAATTACATCCCTGCATATTAAAATACACTAATAGCTGAGGCATGATTACATATATAATTTAATTAGTGTAGGGAATAGTGCCATAGAATAGGGTGACAATCAATTTGTCTCCAATACATAAAGAGGTGATAGAAAAACATTCAGAGAACCATTGATTATTAAGCTTAACTTGGTGGTAGGAAAGCTAAAGAAATCTTTAACCAAAACGCAATATTAAAAACATCTAGGAACTTAACACATAAGAAGAGCAATCGTCATGGGTTTCGAAAGGGGAAGTCATGCTGAACCAACTTTAGTGAAAGTCATAAAATCAGAGGTTTATAGCATGGTAACAGGCCCTGAGGCCCAACTTGTCCATGCGCCCTTTTTTTAAACCTCTAAGCTAGGTTCAATTACCTGAATTTGGCCCATATCTCTCTACTCCCTTATATCCATGTAATTGTCTAAACCCTTTTTAAAAGACAAAATTATACTTGCCTTTACTACTACCTCTGGTAGCTTGTTCCAGACACTCATCATCATGTGAGAAAAAAAAATGTCCTTCTGCACCCTTTTGTATCTCGCCCCTCTCACCATAAACCTGTGCCCTCTAGTTTTAGACTCCCCTACCTTTGAGAAAGGATATTGACTATCTAGCTGATCTACGCCCCTCATTATTTTATAGACCTCTATAAGATCACCCCACAACATTCTACTCTCCAGAAAATAAAGTTCCAGTCTATCCAGCCTCTCCTTCTAACTCAAACAGCATTGTGGCAGCATCCTAGTAAATCTCTTCTGCACTCTTTCTAGTTTAATATTTTTTCTATAATAGGGTGACCAGAACTGCACACAGTATTCCAAGTGTGGCCTTACCAATGTCTTGTACAACTTCAACAAGACGTCCCAATTCCTCTATTCAATGTTCCAACGAATGAAACCAAGCATGCTGAATGCTTTCTTCAGCACTCTGTCCATCTTTGACTCCACTAGTCATCTGTAACCCTAGATCTCTTTGTTCTGTAACTCTCCCCAATGTTCTACCATTAACTGAGTAAGTCCTGCTCTGGTTCAATCTACCAAAATGCATCATCTCACATTTATCTAACTTAAACTCCATTTGCCATTTGTCAGCCCACTGGCCCAATTGATCAAGATCCTGTCACAATCCTAGATAACCTTCTTCACTGTCCACTATGCCACCAATCTTGGTATCATCTGCAAATTTACTAACCATGGTCCTACATTCCCATCCAAATCATTAATATAAATGGCAAATAACATTGGACCCAGCACTGATCCCTGAGGCACATTGCTGGTCACAGTCTCCAGTTTGAGAAACAACCCTCTATAACCACCCTCTGGCTTCTGTCATCAAGCCAATTTTGCATCAGTTTAGCTACCTTATCCTGGATCCCATGAGATTTAACCTTATACATCAACCTATCATGTGATACCTTGTCAAAGGCCTTGCTAAAATTCATGTAGATAACATAAATTGCATTGCCCTCATCTATCTTCTTGCTTATCCCTTCAAAAAACTCAAATCAAATTTGTGAGACATGATTTTCCACTCACAAAGCCATGCCGACTGTCTCTAATCAGTCCTGGCCTCTCTAAATGCCTATAGATTCTGTCTCAAAATACCTTCCAATAACTTGCCCACCACAGATGTGAGGCTCACCAGCCTGTAATTTCCAGGCTTTTCCCTGCAGCCCTTCTTAAACAAAGGCACAACCCACCCTTCAGGCATCTCACCTGTGACTAACGATGATACAAATATCTCTACCAAGGACCTGCAAATTTCCTCCCTAGCCTCCCACAATGTCTTGGGATAACTTCATCAGGTCCCAAGGATTTATCTACCTTGATGTGTTTTAAGATTTCCAGCATCTTCTTCTCCTCAAGACATCACTATTTACTTCTCTAAGTTCTGTAACATTCATGCTTTTCCCAACAATAAATACTGATGAGAAATATTCATGTAAGATCTCACTCATCTCTTGTAGATCCACACACATAGATATCCTTGTTGATCTGTAAGAGGCCCTATTCTCTCCCTAGTTACTCTTTTGGCCTTTATGCATTTGTAGAAGCTCTTTGGATCCTCCTTTGCCTTATCTGCCAAAACAATTTCGTATCCCCTTTGCGTCCTCCTGATTTCTCTCTTAACTCTGTTCCTACACTCCCAATACTCTTCAAGGGATCCACTTGCTCCCAGTTGCCCATGCATGTCAGGTGCCTCTTCCTTCTTCTTGACCAGGGCCTCAATTTCCCGAGTCATCCAGGATTCCCTATTACTATCAGCCTTGCTCTTCACTCTAAAAGGAACGTGCTTAACCTGAACGCTGATTAATACACTTTTGAAAGCCTCCCATTTATCAGATGTCCTTTTGCCTTCTCACAGATCCCCCAATTAACTATTAAAAGTTTCTGCCTGATGTCATCAACATTGGCCTTGCTCCAATTTAGAATTTTAACTTTTGGGCCAGACTTGTCATTCTCCATAGCTATCATAAAACTAATAGAGTTACGCTCACTGGTCCCAAAGTGATCCCTCACTAACAATTCTGTCACCTGCCTTTCCTTATTTCCCAAGAGGTAGTCACATTTTACCCCCTCTCTAGTTGGGCCATCCACATACTGAATGAGAAATTCTTCCTGAATACTCGCAACAAATTTCTCTCCACACAACCCTTTAATGCTACGGCTGTCCCACTCAATGTTAGGAAAGTTAAAATCTCCAACTATTACCACTCAATTTTTCTTGGAGCTATTTCCTTACACACTTGCTCCTCAATTTCCCATTGACTATTTGGGACCCTACAGTATAACTTTATCAAAGTGATTTCCCAATTCTACGCAAATAGACTAAGTGGCCGAACCTCGCATATAACCCCTCTCAGTAGTGCCATGATGTTTTCCCTAATCAAAAGTGCAACTCTCCCTCCTCTCTTACTTCCTGTTCTACCTTTCCTATAGCATCTATACCCTGGAACATTGAGCTGCCAATCCTTCCCTTCCCTAGCCATGTTTCAGTAATTGCTATAATATCCCAGTCTCATGTAAAATCCATGCCCTGAGTTTATTTGCCTTGCCTAGCAGGTTTTTTGCATTGAAATGAATGCAATTTGATTAGTTGTTACAGGTATTAATATACAGAGAAAAAAGTTTTGTTTTTTGCATGCTATGCAGACAAGGCATACTGTTCATAGAGAAAGAAAGGAGATTGCAGAGTGTAATGTTCCTATCATGGCGATGACATGAAGCTGCGGACATGTCAATGACATCCTTGGCATGTCCACCTCACAGAAGTACAGCTAACTAGTATTCAGCCCAGTGGGATACCTGTTTATTTCTGTTGATGAGCACTTCATCTATTTCTCACTCTGGTTTCCTTTGATTTCATTGATTATTGTCACATGTATTGGTGTACAGTATTGTTTCTTGCATGCTATAATTCATAATTTAGGAAGGAAGGGAAGAAGAGAATGCAGAACGTAGTATTTGTCATAGCAAGAGTATAGTAAAAGATCTTCTTAGTGCGAGTAGGTCCAATCAAAAACCTGATGGCAGCAGGGAAGAAGCTGTTCTTGAGTCACTTGGTATGTGACCTTAGACTTGTGTATTTATTTCCCAATGGAAGAAGATGGAAGAGAGAATGTCCGAGGTGCAGAGGGTCCTTAATTATGCTGGCTATTTTACAGAGGCAATAGGAAGTGTAGTCAGGGTCACTGGATGGGAGGCTGGTTTGCAAGATGGATCAGGCTACATTCAAGATCTTTTGTAGTTTCTTGCGGTCTTGGGCAGAGCAGGAGCCATATGAAGCTGTGATACAACCAGACAGAATGCATCTGTAAAAG
Organism: Sphyrna mokarran; assembly: GCA_024679065.1. NCBI lineage: Eukaryota > Metazoa > Chordata > Chondrichthyes > Carcharhiniformes > Carcharhinidae > Sphyrna > Sphyrna mokarran. The sequence continues at coordinate 49,878,390 of JAGIQG010000004.1, forward strand.
TTATGGCTGTTGTAGCGGACATGTCAAATTCTCTTATTCTTGTAAGAAAGCAGAGGTGTTGGCAGGCTTTCTTAACTATAGTGTTTGCATGGAGGTGGGGGGACCAGGGCAAATTGTTGGTAATTTGGACACTTAAAAACTTGAAGCTCTCGACCATTTCTACTCGGTTCCTTTTGACATAGACAGGAGCATTTCCTCCACTATGCTCCCTGAAGTCAATGACTGTCTCCTTCGTTTTGTTGACATTGAGGGAGAGATTATTGTTCTACCAGTTCACCAGATTCTCTATTTCATTCCTGTACTCCACTGTGTCATTGTTTGAGATCTGACACACTATGGTGGGATGTAAATGATTTTGGACTAGTTGTCTTGCTGAATGAGGACATGTCCCGACACTTAAGAGTTACATTTACGCTTCATCCTTGCTAACTGGTTTATTTATTGCAACCAGCCACAAACAAAGTTAACAACGCAAGGTAAGCGAACAAAGCATCAAAGTTTGGACACTCATTGTAGGATTAATCCAACATTACTGCTGAATCAGGCTTTCCTTTGCTTCCATCATATCTTTCAAGGAAGAAAAATCTTAATGTTAGATTTAAGGACTTCATTTTTTGAGGGCAAACTTAATTATCAGTAACATTTTCAAGGATAATTGAGAAATAAATGCTTCCCTAGTCAGCAAAGTCCACATTCCCTGAATGAATATACAATGAAACTGCCATTTTACCCTCAGCCAGAATACAGAAAAATTGACTTTAATTTAAGAATCTTTTAAGATACAAGTTTTACAGAAAATAAGGAATATTGTATGGTGTTGGTCAGTGTTATTCAAATCCAGATCAACTGCTGAATTTGGGAAGTAGTACATCTCCAGATTCTGTTAAGCCCTGCACTACATTGTGGACTCAGAAGTGGATACAAATTCATTGCTTAGATAAGCATCATTATCCTTGATACTATTATGTAATAGTATAAATTTTAAAAGCATATACAACCATGAGATCGATCATGGGGTGCAATCCTTTCCTGAAGTATCCTCATTAGTGCCAGGGTTGTGTGTGTGTGTGTGTGTGTGTGTGTGGGGTGGGGGGGGGCACGGTGAGGTGGTGCAAATATACAAATGCTGGAAATCTGGAAAAGTAAAACCAGAATCATTCTTGCAGATCAACCAGCATTTGTTCAATTGTTAAAAAGAGTTCAAAATATTGATTGTTATTTCCATAAATGCTGCTTGTAAATCAGAAAAACCCTGAAAAAATACAAGTTAAGATTTTTTTTTCTGCTAATCTAAATAAATATCAAGGAGTTACAGTTCAAGCACAAATAGTTAACATATTTAATAAGTCAATGCATGTAATGTAACAAAAGCATTATGAAAACTCAGCCGATAACACTAATCCGAAGCTTCAGCATGCATTAAAACCACAACTAGGAAGCTGCCAGCAATTGGCAGGGACAAATTTAAGAACAAGGTTGATGACAAAAAGCTGGTTAATTCAGTCAACTAAGGAATTAAACAAGGCTCCTACAGAACCTTGAACAGAATATCATGGAGCCATCTTCAGATTTACTTTCAACTGTCACAAAACTGCTCAAACCAGCAGAACATGCTAATGAGCTTTACCAAAATCAAAGGCCCTGACTTGATCTTTGGACTCTGCCAAGAAACTGAAAGTTCTGGTAGCAAAGAAGACAGCCTCTCTGAAATGGAAAAGAGGAAACCACATGTTTGCTCACCCTCCTCCTGGCACCATGCCTGTCTGTACATCTAGTGTGAATATGGAGTTCAATTGTGCTGTTCCCTCCCCACTTCTAGCTGAATAATCTACTACTGCTCGTTGTGTAAACTCACACAAAGAGAGAGCATTTGGATAAGGTATCAACAATGAAAGCAGTCAGAAGTAACAAGCAGAGGCCAATGCTTGGAAAAAGGGGAGGAATATTCAAAAATAATGATAAGAGTATTTTGAAAACAGCAAAGGTCAATTGACCATTAAATGATAAACTTCAAATCTCTAACCTGAAACAGGAAAAGAGCTGAAAACATAAAACATGCTTAAGAAATAGATAAACATTCAGATTTAGGAGACCAAACAATGAAGCACAATAATACGGAAAACCAGAAGGAAATAGATGATTATTGTGTCTTGTCTATGATGTTTCAACTGTTGGGAGTAGCAATTTAGGAGTAGTCACATCCTCTGGAGCAATGACAGATTCAAACCATTACCCCCATCCATAGCATCACTGTTAATTTACTTCTGTCTGGTTTATTTTTGGAACGTCTGCGCCACTTCTCCATGGTAGTTTATCACTCATGACTCTGCAATCTTAATGTTATTCCACTGGTGTGTACAAAGAAAACAGTGTACCATACCAAGTTTGTTTACGCAAAGGCACTTCAGTAAATTGAAATTAAAATCAATGTCAAATCCATATAGCATACTAAGGTTAAAAGATCAAAAGCAGCCAAATTCATATTCCTCGTTGACAATCTCCACATGAAAACACCCAACCGAGGTTAATCAAGGACAGCACTGTGATGCCATTATCAAATAGCCTACCAAAAGAGCATAATATGAACAATGACCTTCTGGGGAAGATAATGGAAGTGGGCCAGTGCCACACTGCCCAAGCAAGAAGTCACTGCTGTCAGCCATGCTGAGAGGCAAGAGAGAAAAATATATTTTTTAAACAGTGGCTGTGAGCAAACAATTTTTGCACTGCAATGCCAGATCTTCTCATGCACCTGCCCTTGCAGAATAGAAACTGCTGAAGTGCAGAAGATTTACTTATTCAAGATCAATTGAATGGCCAAGTGCACATGCTGGTCTTCATTTACAGCACAAGATTTCTGCTCACTTTACAAAAATATGTCTACCTGAAGCAGTTGTGATTATACACTTCGCAGAAATAAATAGCCAACACTGCATTTGGGAACCAATTACACAACTACATCCACAGCCCAAATCAGCAACATCATCCATAAAGATCTACAATTATTATGCAGGAAAGAGAAGCAAATTGATTGAAGCAGTTAAGAACTTCATTTAACAAATGTTCAATTCAATGCAGTGATGTTTTAAGTGACCATGTAGTAACTAACTGCACTAGAATGACAAATCAGTTCTGATTACATGGGAAACCATCCATTAGTAGGGCTGCTGGTCTGGTTTAGGAGGCATTGCCCAAACTTCACTAAGTGCAACATGTAGGAAAGGAAGAAATCTAGATTCTAACTGCACCCAATGTCTCTATCTTCAATTGAATCAATTCTCCCGTGCAACTTCTGTGGACTCACTCATTCATTGTCTATTGGCATAACAGTTCTCAGTCTCTGGCACCTAACCTAATGGTATTCAAACCTTGACAACTGAGTTAAAAATTTTGTAGTGCAACTTCTGGAATTTAACAACTGTAGAATCACCATCAAAACTCAGGGTCAGAGCCATCACTGACTCTTGGGATGTGGAATACAGGATAGATATATTTCACATCGCAACATAATTTGCAAATTTCATAAAGTAGTGCAAATGTGAAGTGAATCCCGAGGACTTGTAATGCAGTGTCTGAGTGTGGAGTGTAGGCAGTTTCAACCAAGGGTTTCAAGAAGGAATGGAATCATTATCTGAAAAGGAAGAATGTGCAGAGTTACAAGGGAGATTTCCAGGAAGTCTCTGCTAGACTTATGATTAATGCAACAACATGTGAACTCAGGTAGCAAGTTGCAGGCTGTTTACAAAACAGATCACAGAGGGAATAAAGTTAGAAATACTTTGTGGGTCAGGGAAGCATCTGAGGAACAAAGATAATATCAATGACCCAATGCCACCGACAATTCAACGTAACAACAAGAAGTTAGCGAGGTAAAGTATGTGTAGAGGCAAAGAGATGCACCAGAATTTTCTAATCATTCACACCGTTGGGATTTTCTCATCCACAGCAATAAACAGAGGTTCAGCTTGTTGTCAAATTCTCCGCCTTCACTGCAGCCTTCATGGTGTGAACCAGAGGTAAGGTTGTGTCTGTGGCTCGGGGTGGTAGGGAAATTAAAGTAGACTATGTGATAAAAAAGAAGGCAGAAAAGTTTTCAAAAAGAGTGATAATGTGAGGTAAAGGAAGATGGTGATGAAACCAATAAAGAAACAATAAATGGCTCTGGAGGAGGTAGAAAAAGCAGAACCATTATCAACAACTACCATCCACAAACAAAGAAAGGGTAGTTTATGATCTGACATTTTTAAATTCAATGTTAAGTCCAGAAAGCTATAAAATAGCTCATTGAAAGCTGTTTCTCAAGCTCACATTCAACTGCAGGAGGCTGAGGATAGAGAGGTCAGAGTGGGATGGGGAAACATTGACTGGAATTTCAGCCTAACTGACTGAATATTCAATGACTGACTGGAAAACTGCCCACATGTCATGTTAATAGTTGAGCTCAGGAAATCCTAGCAGTTCTGAGCCTGAATTGGAAGCAAGGATTTTGCAGAATTGGCTCTAATTTGCCAGCTCCAGAAAGTCTGGTTAGGCCTAGGCTAAGGTTAACTTTATGTCAGCAGAGTGCACCCCAAAGGAAGCTGCCAAATGAGTTGTCTCTGAACTCAAGCTGGTTAATGGATCATCTTATCTACAGTACAAACTTATACCATAAGTCCAATCCAAGTTTGTCAACATTGGTTTTGGGTCAGGGAGTGGGCTTGGAGCAGTAAATACTAAATTTGATATCAATCATGGATGGTGAATACAGCATCAGAATAGTGTAATCACCTGACGTATTAGATAGAAGAAGATACTTGGCCCATTGAAGATATCTGATAGTATCTCACTATGTGACTCACCTGAATAGACAGTAAAAGATAATTGTGACTCCTGAAAAGACGGCAGAAATTCCACAGCCAATCTGTGTGATGTAGATCAGTGATGTCAGGACATTTTCATCCAAATTTTCTTCCTTACCAAAGTTCTTTGGGAAATAAAGGGGTAGGCAATACTGAGCAACAATTAAAATATCCCTCACACAGAATAGCTTGCTACCTATTCAAAACATTTATGGATAAAGCTACTTGAATATTTGGAGCAGCTCAAGTGCATGGAAGTGTGAGTTGGCAAAGGTATTCTAGACTTACCTAGATCCCTTGTGAAGGTGCACTTGGGCTATAAAGTCAGAAATGTTCAGAGAACTTCAGGCTTGCCTAATGGTCCCAAATTCAAAGGTGAAAGGAGGTGAACGGCTCTGGAAGGTTTGAATTAAGAGGAGAGACTGGGGCTTTTCTTCCCCAGAGCATAGGAGGGTGATTTGACTTATTATTGTCATATGTATTGGCATACAGTGAAAAATATTGTTTCTTGTGCACGAAACAAACAGAGCATATCATTCATTACGTACATAGGGGAGAAAGAAAGGAGAGGATTGAGAAAATAGGGGGCAATTCTCCCAAAAAAATTTAATGTGCAAGATTTTATGGCCTTGTTTAGGCGAGACCAGAAATTCCTGTCTGGGGTCAACTGAGATTTCTTCCTGCAATTCCATGGTGAGTAAGGTGATAAAGGTCTGGCCTAGTGGGACCTATTCCTGCTAGAGAGGCCAGCAGCATAGCACTGAGTGCAAGCCACTGCTCATGCGCCGGTCTGTCAGTGTCAAGACTGACGTATGTACAGTAGCCTCTGTCTGCTGGCATCCTGATTGCTGGCCAGCTCAATCATTTGCCTCCTTATATGTCCTGGCTGACCTGAACCTCCCCAAATCCCTATCCTGATGGACAGTGGAAAGATGCCCTGTGGGCATTGGTACTATGTCCGTTGTGCAGTGTCAGGGAGCCAGGCTGACACTGCCAGGTAGCAATGTCCAGGGGGCAACCCCAAGTGCCTGATCTTTTAAGGGGCCTCGATTGGCCTCCCTCATCTCAGTCAATTTAATATATAGTAGGTCCATTCAAAAGTCTGGCAACAGGGAAGAAGATGACGGGTGACCTTATAGAGGTTTATAACATCATGAGGAGCACAAATAAGGTGAACAACCAAGATCTTTCTCTTCAGGCTAGTGGAGAGCAAAATTAAAAATTAATTTGTGAGCAGGGAAAGATTTAAAAGTGACTGGAGGAGCAACTTTTTGACACAGAGGGTGGTGTGTATATGGAATGAGATGCCAGAGGAGGTGGTTGAGATGGGTACAATTACAACATTTAAAAGACATTTGGATAGATACATGGATAGGAAAGGTTTAGAGGAACATGTGCCAAATGCAGGCAAATGGGACTAGTTCAGTTAGTCCCATCCTCTGATTGGCATGGATGAGTTGGCCAAAGGGTTTGTTTCTGTGCTGTATAAGTCTATATTCTAAATTTAGACCTACTGGGAATTCTATTCTGGGACAATTCTTGCAGAGGAATTATGAACTGTGGCAGAATCTGGATCCAAACGGGACCACATGTTAACTGGGGAGTGTGGTTACAGACACTTACAATCAGCTTACGTCTTTGAGATGTTTGTGAACATTAATGGTCTATCTGGGAATCTCATTGGATATGCCTCTTCGTCACACAGGTTTGCAGCAGATATAAATTCTGCTTTACGTTCAAATTGAAACGGAAAGGCTCTTGCAACAGGTGCTCCATATCAATGGAGATAACCAATAGTAAAATATCAGGCCTTTCTGACTTGGCCGGGCAAATCTCTGGCTTTTCCTCTCAGTATAGTTTCAAGGTTTTGATCTCTCTGCCAGGTGAGCTGCTCTGCTATAGGAGCAGATGCTTACCCTGATATTTAAATGACCAAGTGTCCACAGTTCAGTTTGCCAGTTGAAAGGAGTGGGCAGAAGTTGCAACTTGCATTGTTTCCAATTGTACATGACTGCTTTGGAGAATTGCTACACTGTCACGTCATGGGGCAGCACAGCGGCAGTGATTAGCACTGCTGCCCAGGTTCGATTTGGCCTCAAGTGACTATGTGGAGTTTGCACATTCTCTCTGTGTCCGCATGGGTTTCTTCAGGTGTTGGATTTCCTCCTGCAGTCCAAAAATGTGTGGGCGAGGTGGATTGGACATGCTAAATCGACCCTTAGTGTCAGGGGCATTATCAAGGTAAATATGTAGATTATCAGGTTAAATACATGGCGGTTATAGGGATAGGGCCTGGGTGGGATTGTTGTCGCTGCAGGCTCGATGGGCCTGCACAGTACAGATTCTATGAGCAATTTCAGCTGGAAAATCTTTCAAAAATGCTGTCTGGGAGAGGATTGAAACCTGAGAACCAGGGTGACTTCAGTCCTTGGAGTTTGAGTTGGGAGATTCACAAATCATGACACTTTTCATACAAAACAATAGACAATGAAGACTTTGAAGGAGAAACTGAAATGTACAAATGAGGAAAATATTTGAGGGAATTAAGGAGATAAATTGAGGTGCCTACTGGCGATAATAGACACACTACCATTGCTCATCTCATCATGTACAATGATCAGAAGTCTATAACTTACCAATAACACAGCAAAGTAGGACAGATGGTTACACCGACATATGGTTTGATTATCCTGCACTGTTGTTGTACAACCAGTAGATTCCCACTCATCTGATGCATCCTCTGTAACACAAGTTGGTGGTCTAACAATGACAGTTTAAATGGCTTTTCTTAAAGTAACTAAAATAATTTACTCGGCGTTTTGCTTACCATCTTCAATTTCATGCAAGAATACACACTGTTGGGCAGATTTCTTCTGAAATAAAAAGCATTTGGTTAGTTTGTGTTTACTGTAAAGCTCATGGTAGCTTTATACTGATTTCATGGTAAGTCAATATATTACCAGGGACACCACTGTCTGTAGAATACAATGTTTAGACTACAAGTGGCATATATGGCTGACTGCATCTCATGCTGAGGTCAATACAACTGATCCATGCTCAGGTACATTTGCATAGTTCTGCTATGGCTTAATGTTCTACGATTTCATGAGGATGCTTCCACATATCATTAAAAATACTGAAAATATATTGAGAAAATCTTCATGAAATCAAGGACACATGGTTTTATAGGGCTGGAGTTCTACTGCACCCAGAATGTTTAAAATGGAATAACTCTAATTACTCTGGCATTCCCAAATCCTTGTTACATGGGCTAGAGTGCCAGAGCTAGACTCTTGATGCACTTCCAAACTGATTTTCATCAATGTGGAGATAGCAGTATATTTGCATCCTGAGCGAGGTGCTTCAGTTTGTGACAGTGCAGCATTTTGTGTGTGTGTGGGAGGTAAATTTCACTCCCTACAGCTGATAACCAGGGAAGGTGGTTTTCCAGTCTCACCTCACCGCACCTGCCGCAGATTGCGCTGATCCTGGTAAATTGCTTGGGGGCCTAAAAACCTTGTTGGCGCCAAACTGTTTGTGCTCTTCCTGGACCTTCCCCCTCTACTGGCACAAGCTGCATCTCAACCAGAAAGGGCTGAAGGCCGATTACCATTTTAAGATGTGCTTAACCTGATTGATGCCAGATTGTCCCAGCTCCCAGAATCTTCTGATCCTCTGGGCATGGCACAGACCCGGGGGGAATCACTGCTGGTCTCTGCCTCGCATTCGGCACACCAGACGGTCAGGAGATGATTGATGGTCGATGACGTGGCTGGGCAGTACCCGTCTGGCACACTGACAATGTCAGTTGGGCACTGCCAGTGTGGGTGGCAGTGGCAAAGGGGTGGAGATTGAGGGTGTAGGGGCTGACTGGGGGCTATGAAAGAGATTGTGCATGAAGGGGCATTTTGGGGGTCATTTGGGGGAATTGGGAGGGGATGTGGGATTATGAAGGGGGCGTTTTGGATGTGTCCCAATTCTGGGAGTGCACATTGAGGAGGAGGTGAGGAAATATATTGGTGATGGGGGGGTGGGTGGGTGGATGAAGCGTGATTCTGATATCCATGGTGATAGTGAGGGATGGGCTCTCCCAGTGCACTGAGTTTGGGGCGCCCATTCAATACAGTTCTGATCGGTTTCTAGCTGGACTCACTTGAGTGTTTAGGCCCCGCCCCTTCTCAAACTGGTGCACAGCTCACTACTCTCCCAAAAAATGACTTGGTGTGTGATATTTACCTTGATAATGCCCCTGCGCCAAATCAAAGAACAAAGGAAATTACAGCACAGGAACAGGCCCTTCAGCCCTCCAAGCCTGTACTGACCATGCTGCCCAACTGAACTAAAATCCTCTACGCTTCCAGGGACCATACCCCTCTATTCCCATTCTATTCATGTATTTATCAAGATGCCCCTTAGTAATCACTACTGTATCCGCTTCCACTACCTCCCCCGGCAATGAGTTCCAGGCACCACTACTCTCTATGTAAAATATCTGCCTCATACATCCCCTTTAAATCTTGCCCCTCACGCCTTAAACTTGTGCCTCCTAGTAATTGATTCTTCTACCTTGGGGAGAAAGCTACTGACTATCCATTTGTCCATGCCTCTCATAATCTTAAAGACTTCTATCAGGTCGTCCCTCAACCTCAGTTATTCCAGTGAGGACAAACCAAGTTTCTCCAACCTCTCCTTATAGCTAATGCCTTCCAGACCAGGCAACATTCTGGTAAATCTTTTCTGTACCCTCTCCAAAGCCTCCATATCCATCTGGTAGTGTGGCGACCAGAAGTGAACATTATTCCAAGTGTGGCCTAATTAAGATTCTATAAAGCTGCAACATGACATGTCAATTTTTAAACTCAATGCCCTGGCTGGTGAAGGCAAGCATGCCATGTGCTTTCTTGACTATCTTCTCCCCTTGCATTACCACTTTCAGTGATCTGTGTACCAGTACATCCAGATCGCTTTGCCTATCAATACTCTTAAGGTTTCTGCCATTTACTATGTATTTCCTATCTGTATTAGATCTTCCAAAATGCATTAGCTCACATTTGTCCAGATTAAACTCCATCCGTCATCTCTCCCCCCAAGTCTCCAAATGATCTATACTCTGTTGTATCCTCTGATGGTCCTCATTGCTAACCGCAAATCCACCAATCTTTGTTTCACGTGCAAACTTCCGAATCAAACCAGGTTTTCTCAACGTTATGATATATAGGGCAGAATTTTACAAAACAAAATCTTTAGTGCCAAATGAATGAGGAAGTGGGAGAGTTTCAATCATGTTTTTGGGTGAATTTGAAAATGCAATTTTATGGCACCTAGCACAAAAATAGTGCCAGAACGTGATTCTCATCAGAAGGGGAGGGACATGGAGCCTGAGCTGGCCAAGGAAACCAACTGCTGAGCTCCAAGGTGCCATTACACAGGAAATGTACTTCCAGTATATTTGGAGATTCCTGTCACCATGGACATCAGGACTCCCTTATGGACATAAACACCTGAGCAGAGCTCCCTCCCTCTCACCCTGATTGTCCCCCATTACCTTCCAGCAGAGGTCTCCCCGCCGACCCTACCAATCGCACCTCAGCCAGGAGAATCCCCCATTCCTCCCACTATTCTCCAAACCCGCAGAAATTTCCTTTTTGCTCTCTTGTTAGAATTATTGCCATTCCTAATCTCTGCCCCCAATCTGGCTCTCCTCCTTGGCACTGCCTCTTTCACACTTGTGGTGTCTGGTGAGCAGTGCCAGGATGCTAATCTGGCAGTGACTGGCTGGCACTACCTGGCCCTACCCAATCACCCAGAGGCTTCAATGGCCTCTGATTCTCCTCCTCCCCATCCTTCCCGGAAGGTCATCACATCTTGCCCTGATTGCTCAGGACTGGAAGCAATTCTCACCGAGAAGAACCTCAGCCAGGGAATTAATCTTATGATCTCGTCCTGTCTCACTGAAAGTCAAGTGGGACAAAATCATAAGATTGTGCCCATAATCATATTTTGGATAAAATCATGGCTAAGTTGTTTATTGATATATCATTCAGGTATTTACAAATATTCAAGTGGCTGATTTAAATAGCCCTCAAAAATGTCTGCAGGTATCTCAATGCAATATTTCATAAGACTATAAGACATATGAGCAGAATTAGACCACTCAGCCCATCGAGTCTGTTCTGTCATTCAATTCCGGCTGATATTTTTATCATTCCCATTATCTAGCCTTTCCCCTATAACCACTGATCCCCTTATTAATTGGGGATGGCATAGTAGCTCAGTGGTTAGCACTGCTGCTTCACAGCTCCAGGGACCTGGGTTCAAATCCCAGCTCTGTATGGAGTTTGCATGTTCTCCCCATGTTTGCGTGGGTTTCCTCTGGATGCTCCAGTTTCCTCCCACAAAGATGTGCGAGTTTGGTTGATCGGCCATTCTAAATTGCCCCTTAATGTCCCGAGATGCATAGCTTAGAGGGATTAGTGGGTAAATATTAGGGATATGGGGATAGGGCCTGGGTGGGATTGTGGTCGGTGCAGACTTGGTGGGCTGAATGGCCTCTTCCTGCACTGTAGGATTCTATGATTCTATGAATCAAGAACTTATCTATGTCTGTCTTGAAGATACTCAATGACCTGGCTTCCACAGCTTTCTGCGGCAAAGAATTCCACTGATTCATCACTCTCTGGATGAAGAAATTCCTCCTCACTTCTGTAATCTATGTAATTAATATCCTAATTAACGCATCCAGGCAGGTTGGGAAAGTTCCTGTGCAGGCTGAGCTGAGATCGCCTTCTAAGTCAATGTACGTATGTAGCCAGTCAAAAAAAATTAAAGGGCTCATGTAGTCAAATTAATAGGCCCTCCCCATTACAGAGAAAAACAGGCAGAATGAAGCTCAGAGTGCTCAAGTTTGTGCAACATTGACACCACTTAAAGCTGGACTGCGCTACTGAAGGCCAGTAGGCAAAAAGGAGCATTCTTTTTGAATATGGAGCTGAAGGAACGTGAGAAGGAAGAATAACTTGTGATGCAAGATAGCATTTTGCAAGATTCTCAGAAACCACTGAATACTTGCATAATTGTAGCATATAAGAGAAATCGACATCTCCTTAATTAGTACCGATGTGGGTCCTTGCTGCTGCTGAACACATATTTGGTAGTCCAAATTTAAAGGAGGGTTTTATTTCAAAATGGCACTGCTGGTGAAATCTGCTCGAGTGATTAATGCACGCAGTAAACGTCCAGCAGGTGCTCCTTGTGTGTGTGCTGACACCATCATCAAAATGGTGTGTCCCAGGACTCACATCAGAAGTGCATAAATGAGGCTCTGATGCCTTTTTGAAACCAAAACAACACTGGAAGCTCCAAAATATAGCGATTAGGAACTGAATTTTGAAGTTTAAATTGTTTAGACAGAACCAACAAAGAACAGTTTTTCATATTTTACCCAAGGTAATAAATGTCTATAACAATCTTTTAATCTTTAATCTTTTGGCCAAGACATTTGAATTATTGATAGTCACGGGGGTGAGGTGCCTGAAGATTGGAGAGTGGCAAATGTTTTGCCTTTATTTAAAAAGGGCTGCAGAAAAAAGCCTGGGTGCTACAGGCCAATGAGCCTCACATCTGTGGTGGGCAAATTGCTGGAAGGTAATTTGAGAGACAGGATGTACAGGCATTTAGAGATGTAAGGACTGATTAAGGACAGTCATCATGGTTTTGTGAGTAGAAAATCATGTCTCACAAATTTGATTGAGTTTTTTGAAGGAGTAACTAAGATGGTAGATGAGGGCAGTGCATTTGACGTTGTCTACATGAATGTTAGCAAGGCCTTTGACAAAGTACCACATGATAGGTTGTTACATACTATTAAATCTCACAGGATCCAGGGTGAGATATCTAAATGGATACAAATTGGCTTCTTGACAGAAGCCAGCGGGTGGTTGTAAAACATTGTTTTTCAAACTGAAGGCCTGTGAGCAGCAGTGTGCCTCAGGGATCAGTGCTGGATCCACTGTTATTAATGATTTGGATGAGAATGTAGGAGGCATGGTTAGTAAGTTTGTAGATGACACCAAGATTGGTGGCAAAGTAGACCGTGAAGAAAACTATCTCCAATTGCAATAGGATCTTGATCAACTGGGCCAGTGGGCTGATGAATGGCAGATGGAGTTTAATTTAGACAAATACAAGGTGTTGCATTTTGGTGGATTGAGCCAGGGCAGGATTTACTCAGTTAATGGTAGGGCGTTGTGAAGAGTTACAGAACAAAGAGACCTAGGGGTACATGTTAATAGCTCCTTGAAAGTGGAGTCATATGTGGACAGAGTGGTGAAGAAGATATTCAGTATGCTTAGTTTCATTGATCAGAACATTGAATATAGGAGTTGGAATGTCTTGTTGAATTTATACAAAACAATGGTAAGGCCATGCTTGAAATACTGTGTGCAATTCTAGTCACCCTATTATAGAAAGGATATTACGAAACTAGAAAGAGTGCAGAAAAGATGTACTGGGATGCTACTGGGACTTGATGGATTGAGCTATAAGGAGAGGTTGGATACACCGGGACTTTTATCTCTAGAGCGTAGGAGGCTGAGAGTGATCATATAGATGTCTATAAAATAACGAAGGGCACAGATCAGCTAGATAGTCAATATCTTTTCCCAAAGGTAAGGGAGTCTAAAGCTAGATGGCATAGGTTTAAGATGAGAGGAGAGAGAGTCAAAAGAGTGGCAATTTTTTCACACAGAGGGCAGTAAATATCTGAAACAAGCTGCCAGAGGTAGTAGTAGAGGCGGGTACAATTTTGTCTTTTAAAAAGCATTTAGGTAGTTACATAGGTATGATAGGTATAGAGGGATATGGGCCAAATGTGAGCAATTGAAAACCTTAGGGGTTTTTAGAATAAAAAGACGGTACAGACAAATTGGGCTGAAGGGCCTGTTTCCGTTCTATAAACCTCTATGATTCTATGACTAATTCTGAGCCATTCAAAATTGAATAAAATAGCTATGTATCAAACAGAATGGTTATTAGAATGTTTGTTCAGGTAGTAAAAAAGTAAAATTCAATTAACGTGAAGAGTTGAATGATTTTCTTACCCTTATATTTTCGTTGTGACTAATTGTAAGTATCACAGGCTCTGTGAGATTCTGAATGCTTGTGTTTCCTACTGTAATTTCATATATTTTTCCACTTATTAGATCAGTATTATTTTCATCCTGTAGAAAAATAAGCCATGAGGAGTGTCAGTAATGCAGAACAAGGAAGAATATGATATCAAACTATCGCGACACCTTAAGAATATGTAAATGAGGACTGAGTATCATTGCAACATCTAGTATACTCCTCTGTGAAATGAAATAGATATAAATTAGGCCGGTATCCAGACACAAGATTTCAATCTTGTGCAGGAGTTTCTCAATGATCGAGAAGGATGGGTTAGAGTCTTTGCTTCCTATCCCAAACTGAGCTTATAAAGGCTGTTATTGTAGGAGGGGAATCAAGCTCCAAAGGCAGAGACTCCCAAAGATAAGAATATCCAGATCCCATAGCTCTTGGAACAGGACAGATCTTTCATGATTGTTACATCAACTGAAGCTAGTTATACTAATCTATTGAATGAAAGAGCTAAATCCCATCAGAATACCTAGGCTAGGGTTATAGCTCCAAGCCAGATCACTAGCAGTGCAAAATGTCCCCATGGAGATTAGGTCCAAAGTGGTCCCTTTAGTATTGTGTATGTGCAGTCATGCAAAAATATTTAAAATGGCGAGCACTTAAATAACTCACCCATGCACTCTCCCTCTGTCAAAAAAGACATACATATGATGTCCTTGCCAGTGTCCTGAATTCCTTAATCTCTCAAAGCCAGATTTAATGGCAAAGAGTTTACAATGGGAACTACTTGCGAAATCTCACCAAAAAAATAGCAGAGTATTGGTTCCAGCTCAAAGAAGCAGTGTTTCATGCTGCTGGAGCCAGCGTGTTTTCAATCCGAATCTTATGGTTCATTGATATCCATTTTTATTTCCATAAGTTTCACACTGTTTCAGCAGCATGTTCCCACTGATTCACCCACCTTGCAAGCACTTAACTGCTGCAAGTTCCGGGGAGCTCCATATAAGCAGCTCCCCAGCAGTCATTGAATCATAGAATCCCTACAGTGCAAAGGAGGCCATTCAACCCATCAAGTCTGACTCAGTGTCTTAGAACATAGAACATAGAACATAGAACAATACAGCACAGAACAGGCCCTTCGGCCCTCGATGTTGTGCCGACCAAAATAAAAAGCAATGCCCCTCCTAACTAAACCATTCCCTTCTAATCCATATACTTATCAACTAACCTCTTAAACGCCACCAAACTTGGCGCATCTACAACAGCTGCAGGCAGGGCATTCCACTCCCTAATCACTCTTGAGTAAAGAACCTACCTCTGATATCCGTCCTATAACTCATACCCCTTAATTTAAAGTTGTGTCCCCTCGTGCTAGCTTTTGCCATCCTAGGAAAAAGGCTATCACTGTCCACCCTATCCAAACCTCTAATTATCTTATATGTTTCAATAAGAGCCCCCCTTAGCCGCCTCCTTTCTAACGAAAACAACCTCAAATCCTTCAACCTCTCTTCATAGGACCTGCCCACCATACCAGGCAACATCCTAGTAAACCTCCTCTGTACCCTCTCCAATGCCTCCACATCTTTCTTATAATGTGGCGCCCAGAACTGCACACAATACTCCAAGTGCGGCCGCACTAGAGTTTTGTACAGCTGCAACATGATGCTGCGGCTCCTAAATTCAATCCCCCTAACAATAAAAGCTAAGACTCCATATGCCTTCTTAACAACTTTATCCACTTGACTGCCTACTTTCAGGGATCTATTGACACATACACCAAGATCCTTCTGTTCCTCAAACACTATTAAGAGCCCTACCATTAGCCCTATACTCTACACATTTATTGTTCCTGCCAAAGTGCATTACCTCACACTTTTCCACATTAAACTCCATTTGCCACCTCTCGGGCCAGCTCTGCAACTTGTCCAAGTCACTCTGTAAACTAAAACACCCCTCTTCACTATCTACCACACCACCAACTTTAGTATCATCTGCAAATTTACTGATCCATCCCTCAATACCCTCATCCAGATCATTTATAAAAATTACAAACAGCAGGGGCCCAAAAACAGACCCCTGAGGTACACCACTTGTCACCGAACTCCACGATGAATATCTCCCATCAACCACCACCCTCTGTCTTCTATCTGCTAGCCAATTCCTAACCCAATTAGCTAAATCACCCTCTATCCCATACATCTGCATTTTCTGCAGAAGTCTTCCATGGGCAACCTTATCAAACGCCTTACTAAAGTCCATATATACCACATCAACCGCCTTACCCCCATCCACCTCTTTAGTCACTTTTTCAAAAACTCAATGAGGTTAGTAAGGCACGACCTACCCTTCACAAAACCATGCTGACTATCCCCAATCAATTCATTTCTCTCTAAATAACTATAAATCCTATCCCTAATACTTCTCTCCAATACCTTGCCCACCACAGAAGTAAGACTCACTGGCCTATAATTCCCAGGAAGGTCTCTCTTCCCCTTCTTAAACAATGGGACCACATTCGCAATCCTCCAGTCCTCCGGAACCACACCCGTAACCAACGAGGACCTGAAGATCAGAGCCAGAGGCTCTGCAATCTCCTCTCTTGCCTCCCAGAGAATCCTAGGGTAAATCCCGTCCGGCCCAGGGGACTTATCCAACTTCTTACCCAAGTCCTCTTCCTTGCCCTATTCCTGTAACCCACACATCTTGGCTAATTCAGCTAACCAACACATCTTGAGCTACTGAGGGGCAATTTAGCATGGATAATTCACCTAACCTTAAATTTTAAGTTTATACATTAGAGTCACAAGTAGGCTTACATTAACATTGCAATGAAAATCTCCTAACCCACACATCTTTGCAATGTGGGAGGAAATTGGGGCATCCAGAGAAAACCCACACACACATGTGGAGAACATGCTAACTTCACACTGTCAGTCATCCAAGGCTAGAATGGAGGTATGAGGCTGCAGTTCTAACCACTGTGCCACCGTGCTGCCCAAATCCACAGCACTATAGGAGACTGTAGCCAAGCGGTCTGCATTGCACTTTTCAGATGGGAGCCCTCACTTGGATGCTGGACAGAGTGCAGGAGAGGTGAGACATCCTATACCTTCCACTCCAGGTGATGGCATTCCAGGAGGGTCACCATCTCTACCTGGCATGCTGTGACAGCTCTGGTCAGTGCAAGCGCACTCCAGAAGAGAATAAGACAGCAGTTTGGGAAGATAATGAATGGTCTTCTTTGCTCAGCTAGGATATGTGAGCTACTCCCCAGTCTCCCACTCAACCACCTCTCACACTCCCAACATTTCTCTCACTCAGCCACTTGACCTTTGCCAACACCAGGCCACAGATTTCCCCCCCTCCATCCCACGATCACCATGTTCCCCCAGTAGCTGTTATCCTTCTCACACTCCAGCCACATCCAAACCCCATGCCTCCTGCACCTCATCACCATCTTAAGTGTCAACACTCCTACCTGTATTCGTTACAGGACAAACTCAACCATAACAAGTGTGAGTTGGCACAGCCAGCTGGAATCATGTCTAAATTTCAAACCATCACACATTTTGAGGAATGAGGTCTTGACCTGGCCAGGAAGGAGGAATAGCATGTCCGCATTGCTGGTGAATTGGGAGCAGTAGAGAAACATAGAAATCCTCAACATATATGCTATCATTCCTCAAGTCAACAATGTTCCCTCCCTATCCCTTTTAATGCACTGATAACATCTCCTCACTTTTACAGGCTAGATCATTCTTGGGCTCCCAGCACCCACTGGAGTCCAGCAGCTCAGAGGGAGACCTCTCTAAGCTTACTGTGGAAGGTGTGTCACATTTATCACCTGTATCCAGCACCACCACAGGCTTTTGGGTCATTCACCAGGGAGCACCTCACAGCCGAGGATTCACGACCGGCAGAGACAAGGATGTCCCTGAGGACTTGCGCTCAAAGGGATGCCAGAGCCTAGGACTCTGCTGAGCGCCTTGCCGATGATGTTTGGGCCCAGTAATCCTAAGCTGCTGAAGCGGCAAAGGCAGACTCATGAGTATCAGGAAGGGATGACAGAATCTCTCCTCAGAATTCAAGGATGATTGGAGGAGTTCCATTGCTTTTTGCCCGAGGGGATGGTGCCATCACTGCAGCACACCAACGGCAACACTGCATTCATAGTGGCAATCTTGTTGCAAGAGCAGGGAATCTACATGTGTTAGTGCCAGAGGACGGTGGGGTTTCTGAATCTCACTCCATCCCACGGAGGAGCCCAGACGTCCCAGGAACACAAAGAGAACAAGATCAGCAAAAGTACAGCCTGTGGCTCTCCAGCCAGAGGGCGCAAGACACTTCCAGCCTATCCGACACACTTCTCCCTGTGAGCAACACACCTCCAGCCCCTGACACCGAGGAAGGTAGCAATCAACCAAACAGGTGGTTATCCACAATGTGATAAAAATTTTAATTGCTACAGAGAATTATGCTAAATTACTAATAATACATTGTAATGTCAATGTTAAATTTTAAAGTATCAAAGCAGAAATGAGGTGCAGTATTCAATCCAGCAATATCCTGGATCGAATAGAGAACCTCAGTACAGATTGCGGATGCACAAAGATACTGGGTATTCAAATGAACAGACTGTGTAAAACAAAAATAATTTGGAGGATACATTAATCCACTAACATTTATCCCAGGAAGCTCAAAGAAATGCTGACTGTCTTGGTATTGCACCCAGCTAACATATTAGCAGCGAATATCATTTGGGTATGAACTTGCCTTGACTTTGGTTACAGGCAAATTGTTAGACATGATCATTAGAAGTACTTTATACTTCAACAGTAGAGTTTATTTATTAGTCGCAAGAAAGGCTTACATGAACATCGCAATGAAATTATTGTGAAATTCTCCTAGATGCCACACTCCGGCACTTATTTGGGTCAATGCACCTAATCAGCATTCTTGTAGACTGAGAGGAAATCAGATCATCCAAAGGAAACCCACACAGACACAGGAAGAATGAGCAAACTCCACACAGACTGCAACCAAAGCTGTGAATCGAACCTGGGACCTTGACGCTGTTAAGCAGCAGTGCTAACCATTGTGCCACCATGCCGTATGGAATGTGGAATTTCACCAGGAATATTATTACAAGGAAACAGAAGTAGTTTTAACTGATCTATATTTGTATTTATGGTTATTTCAAATAAGGTATAGTTTTAAGTTGGTTGAATTTTCTATTTCTGTATTTGAAAGGGTTAATGAGTTCAGTTTGATTTAGATGCATGTATATAGTAATGAGAATTTACTGGACAGGACCAGGGAGCTGGGAAAAGTAGTCTTCTCAAAAGAACAAAAGAGAGTCCAGAAACCAGAGAGATCTCACATGTACAAATTTCCTTCCTGTCCAATTGCAGTTGCAATGGGTTCAACCCTCTGAACCCATGCTCACACCCTCTGAAGTGCAACCCCATTCGCTGGCTGCCTCTCTCCTCCTAGCTCTCTGGTGTCCCAGTCCCCATGGATTCTCTGGAGGATAATTGGTGATCTGTGTGCTCTCTTTTGAACTCTTCCTCAGAGGTGAGATGGCCAGGTTCAAGATTTTAAAAACCTGTTGCAAACTTGTGTGATGTCACACTGATGGGGTTTGTATTTACAATGATAGAATCGAAAGAAGAGGTTACAGTGGGACTGTCCACTAATAATATTATAATACATGCAAATGAGGGTTTTGGCCTTCTTGGGCATGAATCCTGTTATGCTTTTGGCAGGAGGCTGGGACGGGTGTTGTGGGAAGCGGGGGACAGCGGTGGACTGGGAGGAAAGTGTGGGAGATAAGCATTGAAGATCTAACCGACAAGATTCATATTTTCAGTCGCTTATGATATTTTGTATCAATGTTGCCGTTTGTACTCGCAATGAACGCGGGTGTAAAATCGCAGCTGTACAGCTATATGAAGAGTCAAAAAACACTTTAGAGAAACAAGATGGTGGGCTACTATCATGGACCTGTTGACTTCTTTCTCTGCGGATTGATTGATCCCTCCCTTATGTTTGAAAAGGCTCCTTTCATTTTTCTCATTTTAAAGTTGCATTGTCATGATGATAAAAAGTGTTGGTTTTATTCTGTAATTATGCATCTCTATACATCTGGTACGTAAATATTTTACCTCAAATAGCGATGTGTCATTGTATATTACCAAAGTGATTCTTGATAGATCATTATGCTGCTCCTTAGCTTTCTTGAACAATTCTGCTGGGAGGTCCACCTCAAAATCAAAATCAAAATCCTGTAGATCAGAGCTTTTCTCACCTATCTGTGCAAGACAAAGAACAATCATTGAACCGATTAGATTGTTCAATTGTAACTTTTAATATAATAAATTTGGATTGATACATTCATGCAAAATCAGTAATGTACAACAAAAAGTAACTTCTCTGATAACACATCAGTCCCTCACTACTGCACTGACTTGTCAATGTAGATTGTGCTAAAGTACACGAGGGAGGGTTTGAATTCATTGCTTTCTGATCAGGAAGTTCAAGAATTTATAAATAAACCAAGTAGTTAAAATGAATTATATTTACATGTTGCCTTTCACAATTGTTTTACATTGATGAATAAATTAAAGGGACTTGAACCTGATAACCTGTACTGTAGGATTTCAAAGGAAGTAACTACAGAGATCATGATTGCCTTGGTTTTTGATCTTTCAGAATTCTTTGGATGCTATAATGATCCTCATGGATGGCAAAGTATCAAATATAACCACACTAGTGACGAAAGCAGGGGTACTAAGGGCAGTTACAATCACAGCATGGCTGGGGAAAATGTTAGAATCTATTACAAAGGGCATGGTAAGAGTATTTAGAGATGTGATCAGGCAAAGTTCATATGAGTTTATGAAAGGGAGATCATGTTTGACAAAAAAGTTGAGAGATTTTGAGCCTATAACTAGCAGAATAAATAAAGGAAGACCAGTGTATATAGTGCATTTGGAGTTTCAAAGAATATTTATGGTGTCAAACAGCAGCACATTACACAAAATTAGGGCTTATGGAACTGGGATAAATATTAGAATGGACTGTGGACTGGTCAGCAAGCAAGAATAGGACAAGAAACAGTTGAAAGTACAAATATTAAAGGAGGAGGACAGATTTTAATGAGTTAAAAAGGAATCAAAGTTTTACCAAGAACTCCTTGGGTATATAAGAATATAAGTTAGGATTCTCCAATCTCATTCATACCTGCCTCGTTGCCAAGAAAATGGAGAATTTGACGTTCAGCCAAATTCACTGCAGCGGCACCAGAGGATCGCAGCTACAGACAAGGTTGGAAGTTTTCGTGATTGAAATTTAAATAAAACGGAAAAATTAGACATTACGTGATTGCATGATTGAGTACCAAGTTGAATCTCGAAGGTACTGAGAAAAGCTAACAAAATAATAAAGAAAGTCAAAGAGAGAGAACAAAAATTGATTAACAGCCAACATAAAAATAGTAAAATGGTAATGGGACGGACTGGGTCCATAGAGAAGAGAATCTTGTGGAGTTAAAAATCATATTAAGATACTAATGAGCACCTGCCCTCACTAGTAATGTGTGTCCTACCAACGTAGAAGTAAAAGAGGAGGCAGTAATGAAATTGAATGAGCACCTTCTCTACAATTATCCTCAATGCTACAAGCCTGTGTCCTCAGCTCCTTTCTATACTCCTTACATACTTATGACTGCATGGCCAAATTCCACCCCAACTCCATTTTCAAAGTTTCCTGATGACACCACTATGGTGGGTCAGATCTTAAACAATAAAGAGATGGCATACAGGAAAGAGATAGGGAATCTGGTGAAATGGTGCTATGACAATAATTTCTTCCTCAATGCCAGATTATCTAGACTAATCCTATTGCCACATCAGGCCCACAGCAGACACCATCTCCCCGTCTCTATACGCAACCTTGCAACATGCAGATAACAAAGACACTTATATCAAACTTTATTGACTACAATTCAGTCTTCAACACAATTCATCCTACAAAAGATATCTTTAAACTTTATGGACTGGGGCTCAGTTCCTCCTGCGATTGGATCCAAGACTTCCTAACCCACAGGCCACAATCAGTAAGGGTAAGCAACAGCAGTTCCACATCATCCTCAACACTGGTGCTTCACAAAGCTGCGTCCTTATCCCCTTACGATACTCCTAATACTCCTATGACTGTGTGGCCAAATTCCCTTCCTACTTAATTTTCAATTTTGCTGATGCCATATCAATATCAGCAAAATAAACGTGAAAGTCATTGACTTCAAGAAGCGAAGCGACATGCTACTTTCTACATGGATGAAATGTAAATAGTTAAGAGCTTCTCATTTCTAGGTGTCCAGATCACCAACAACATGTCCTGGAACCTCCAAGCAGACACTTTAGTTAAGAAAGTTCACCAATGCCGTTACTTTCTCAGGAGGCTAAGGAAATTTGGAATGTCCACTATGATTCTCACGAACCTTTATAGATGCACCATAGAAAGCATTCTTTCTGGCTATATCAGAAAGAATGATACATTCTTTCTGATACAACCTTGATGTGGCTCCTGCTGTGTTCAAGACCGCGAAAAACTACAAAGTGTCATGAATGAAGCCCAGTCCATCACACAAACCAGCTTCCCATCCATTGATTCTGCCTATACTTCCCATTACCTTGGAAAAGCAGCCACATAGTCAGTGACCCCACAATCCCCATATATCTCTTCCATCTTCTTCTGTCTGGAAATTTGAGGTTATGTACCAACAGTTTCGTTCTTGCTGCCGTCAGACATTTGAAGGGAGTTACCTCGTATTAAATTGATATTTCCCTACACCCTAGCTATGACTGTAACACTACGGAATGTTTTACATTCTGTACCCTCTCCTTTCCTCCTCTATGCATGATATGCTTTATCTGTACAGTGCACCAGTAACAATACTTTTCACTGTATACCAATAGGTGTGACAGTTATAATCAAATAAATGAAGGAAACAGTCATTGACTTCAGGAAATATAGTAGCAATAAAATGACGGCCAGAAGGGCTCGATGCCTGCTTATAACTGCAGAGAACATACTTAAAATACATTTTTTAAAGGCACTATAGTGTCACAGAGTGAAAAAACTAAGAAGAAGCAACTTGGAAGTGGATGGCTGTTTTGTGAGATTGCACTATCTATTAGATTGGCAGATATGTTGGATCTGTTAGGCCTTCCTTGCTTTTTTGTACACTAACATTTATTCTCATCATTCTATCAATGTGCTACTAGTTTCCTGAGTTAGACTTTATTATTGCTGCAGATTTGCCTTGAGATGTACTGAGAACTGACAAAATTATGAAGAGTATATTCTCTTTCCAAGCTAGATGAAACTAGTACTAGAGATAAACATTATATAATTATCTAAAACTCATTCATATCCTTAAAGGTATATTGAAAGCTAAATGCAACTTGAGAAAAAGATCAAAATATCAAATATAAACTTTGAAATTTATATACATTGGAAACCATTTAATTTGCTTTTACAAGGCAGACATTCTTTTCCATCTTCTTAATTAGGTCAGAGATCCAGGGTGAGCCCTTCTGGCCGTCCTTTCTGGCGGCATGTCCTGCTCCCACAACCAATGCAGCATCACCATAGGTTTCCCTACGGTGAGAAGTGCATTCAGCAGGAAACCCTGTCAACAACGGTAGGACCTGAATGTCCATCACCAGTTGATGGTGAACCCCTTCCTTCTATGTGGAAAATCTCATTCTCTAGAGTTGATTGTATCCATTGCAGCATCACTGGGCAATGTGTGAGTAAAAGATACTTACCCAAGAGGAATTGGCAACTAGTTTAAGTGGTTTAAATTCTGAGATCGAACTTTTTCTGCTATAAAGTTTCATTTTCCAGTTTACTTTTGTGAACTTGTCGCCTGAAATGAAACATCTTAATAGGCTTTTCAAGCATTGCCTTTGAAATCTGCAAGATTAAGCATGTTAAAATACACAAAGTGAGTTATGCCGATGGTAAAATGATATTTCATAAATTAATTCCCATTAGATGAATTAGGAGCAGGAATAGACCACTTGGTCCTTCGGGCTACCTCTGCTATTCAATAGGATCATGGCTGATCTACTGTAACTTCAACCCCACATTCCTGCTTGTTAGAAATTTAAAATGGTTGCAAGTTGCTTTAAGAGCTGATCACCTGATTTAATGGTGATGTTGTAGAGTGTTGCCACCGGCTACTGTTTTACTTTCAGTTTTGTATTCTGTGCATTGCAGAGAATATCTAGAATAAAACTTGTGTGTTAGTCTGCAAACCAAGTCTCTTCTTTCCATGTAAAACTCATAAACCCAAACATAATTAGGATATTACACTGCCTATCCTGATAACATTTCACCCCCTAGTTAATCAAGAATCTATCCTGCTCTACATTAAAAATATTCAAAGATTCTGGGCTCTATTTTGTTTCTAAGTGCTGGGCACTTAGTTTTGAAACTAGGAGTGTTTCAGATCCAATGTTTAGACAAGTGCTGAGGTGTCCCAAATGCACTCTGCCTACAAAAATATCAGTGAATCTGAACTGTGCTGCACAAGTCTTTACTCAGAGGGTAGTTTTTTAATCAGAGGGTAGTAAGGGTGTGGAATGCCCTGTCTGCAGCAGTTGTGGACTCGCCAACTTTAAGGGCATTCAAATAGACATTGGATAGGCATATGAATAATATTGGAATAGTTTAGGTTAGACGGTCATTAGATTGGTTCCACTGGTCAACGCAACATCGAGGGCTGAAGGGCCTGTGCTGCACTGTAGTATTCTATGTTCTATGTTTTAGTTCTAAGTCTTTGAGCAGGGCTTAATGCCCCTAAAATTCTGCAGCTCCGATCAGAGCCTCCAACTACTCGTGCGCAAAACAAATGATAGAATGCTGCTGCTCTGCCACATTCCTCCCAAATTGGATAATGCCTCCTTCTGGCCCCCACAAAAATTGCCCCATCCTCCATAACTTTGCTTGATCCCTTTATCAGCCCTGCACCCCCTGCCATCTAGACTGATCACGGGCCCCTTCCCTCTCACTGATCTTAGGCAGAGTAGCAGCAGGCTCCTCTTCCCCCACTGGTCTCAGGCATAGTGGCAGCAAACCCCCTTCCCTCACCAATCTCAGGAAGAGTGGCAGAGGACCCTCTTCGCCCACCGATCTCAGGCGGAGTGGCAGTGGACACCCTTCCCCACCCACATGCTCCTCAGAATCACAGCTCCTTGAACAGTTGAGAGACTACAGCAGTGCAAGTTGCAAGGTCTTTGTGCATATGATTCAGCTGGCTGAATGCACTAGGACCCAGCAGCATCCACAAGACCCGAGGTTAGTGCTGAGTCTCGGGTCCATACTACAAATCAGACATTGAACAACAGCCCCTCCACTGCCCCACACATTTGGAGAGCCCCCTGCCTGACTAGAAAAACCAAATGGCCACAACAACAGGACCCCTGTAAGTAGCAGAGAGCTGTTGGACCCTAACCACTTACCTCCTCACTAACCCTCATTGATGGAGCACCTGAATCAGACCTATATGGAACATGTCTGTTTCACACTGATTCTGGATGGGCAAATATGGTGGTAAAGGGGGAAGTGCTGGTAAAGTTGGATGTATGGCCCATTAAGTCCATTTAAATACGTGCAAATGCACTTAAATTGCTGTGGTGACCTTTTTTGGCACAGTCCCAATCGCGGCCACTTTTGGGCTTTGGTAAAGGAAGAACTAGCGTGGAGCTGGGCACAGATCGTGCTACTTGCCTCGTCCCCCTTCCGACTCAGTGATCTCGGGCAGAGTGGCAGCGGACACAAGGCAATGATAAAATGATGCTTTTTGTTTCCATTGTTTTTTGAGGATGAGAATTCCAGAGACTCATGGCCTTTTGAGAGAAAACATTTCTCCTCACCTCCACCTTAAATGAATAATCCCTTATTTATAAATCGTGTCTTAGGTTCAACTAGTTATCTGAGTCTTTAAAGGACTTCATTTGCCATTCACTTTTTTTATTCTGTAGTTAGGTTTTCTTGACCCTGTTGTAGTGGAATATGCAATGGGAAATGTGACTTCCCAGCGAAAAGTTCATTAACTTCTGGAGACCAAACAATCCCAGCAGCGGCAAGGCCGGAAAATCCCACCCAATTCTTTTCCCTTAATTTCTTCCTTTCTCTGGCTTGTATGTTAATAGGTTTCAGTAACTAACCTATAGATCTATGGTTCAATCAGGCATTGACTGCCTGCCAGTGACAAAGCTCACAATGACGCCACTGAGTATGCTGACTATCATTCAGGAGGGAGAACGACGTAAGTCTGGTTCAATTATTGAGCCAGGTGGGCTCACATTTAATAAGACTTTAGGGAACCATGAGTCTAATCGATATCCCATAGCCAGCAGGTAAGATTCCTGAATCTGGCCCTTCCTCCCGCCAGTAGTTGGTAAGATTTTTCTTAATGTCCAGAATCTGATGCAGGCACTTCCACCTGATTCTCCTGGCAGCGATCTGCATTTTGGTTAATATATTCCATCCAGTTTTCCAATGCTTGATTTTGAAAACATTGGTGTCATAAAATAACAAGAAAATGTCATAGGTCTACTTGTTAATGATTTGATTAAAGAAGCATAAGATGGAGGGGCATTTATATCAAGCGGGAAATCTTACTATCCCACCCTGCCAGCCAAAAGGCAGGTGTGAGCTGATAAGACTGCAAGAGGACTGAGAAATCAGGTTTGTGCTCAATCTTCATAGAATCATAGATTCCTTATGATGCAGAAGGAGACTATTCAGCCCATCACATCTGCACCAACAACAATCTCATCCAGGCCCTATCCCCATAATCTCACATATTTACCCTGGCTAATCCCTCTGACCGATGCATCTCAGGGTCAGTTTAACATGGCCAATCAACCTCACTCACACATCTTTGGACTGTAGGAGGAAATCAGAGCACCCAGAGGAAACCTATGAAGACATGGAGAGAATGTACAAACTCCACACGGACAGTAACCCAAGCCAAAAATTGAATCCAGATCCCTGAAGCTGAGGCAGCAGAGCTAATCACTGTGCCACCGTGCTGCCCATATCTTACAGGCACTGGATATCTAGTGAGATTAGCCCTCATTGCATAGTGTGTTTGCCAAGTAGGCCAGAAATGAATTGTACTGCTCTGTTAGGGAAGTGATAACCAAGTAGTATTATCACTAGGCTATTAATTCAGCAACTCAGCTAATGTTCTATGGACGTGATTTCAAATCCCACCATGGCATTTGGTGCCATTTGAATTCAATGAAAAAAAGTCTAGAATTAAGCATCTATTGAAAACTATGAACTTATTGCTTTACTAATGTAAAGCTTTCCTGTTCTGGCCGACATGTGACTCCAAAGCTACAGCAATATGGTTGACTCCCAGCTACCTTCCAAGAGCAATTAAGGATGTGCAATAAATGATAGCCAAACAATAAAGCTAATGTCCCACAAATGAATAGAAAAACTGAGCAGAAGTTTTGAAATAAACGACTGTAAACAAAATAGATTGTTCAAACAAAATTTATGAGTGGTCTGTTCTTTTCTAATTCCTATTCAGTTTTCAATTAAAGACTAAGAAGGGTGATTCTCCCCCTAAAAAACTAAGTACCCAATGGGCGCGAAAACTGAAGATTTCCCTACCAGTTTTTTGGGCATACTTGGTTGAATGAATCTCCGACACTCCGCATCACATAGAGCCACAGGGGGATTCATGCTGGTAAGGGGGCAGTAGGAACTGAACCCTCCGGAGAAGCCAGCAGCATAGTATTGATGAGCTATTGCGCATGTACCTGTCAGTGGGGAGATTGGCACACGCACATTGGCTATCCCTACAGTCAGCCTCCAAATCGCCAACATCCTGATTTCTTCTCAGTTGCCCCCTCCCCATGATCAGCTTTTATTTCCCTCTGACTATGTACACTCCCTCCCACCCCACCAATCCCTAAGGCAGAGTGCGCAACAGGTCACACCTCCCCCTTCCACTGACCCTGCCTCTCCCCCTACCACCACCACTGATTGAGACCCCCCCACCACCAATCGGCCCTGCACTATACCCGGTGCCTGGTGGGCAGTACCAGTGTGCTCAATGTGCAGTGCAAGGTTGCTAGGCTGATAGTGCCTGGCTTGCACTGCCCAACGGGCATGCATCTTGCCCCTGACTTCCTGGGGAGCCTCTGTCCTGACCAGCGGGCTGATTGTGCCTGCTTCACATTGATGGAGATCAGTCTTAATACCTGCTGGTGAGAACCTCTCCCAGTGGTGAGAGTTGCGGGGGAGAGATTAGCGAGCCCAGAGATTATTGTCCCTGGCTGGACAATGATATGGAAATGTGAATTTCCAAATTGTAATCAGCCTCATGCTGAATTCCGGTGTGAGGCTGATTGTGTCAAATAAAATGTTCTGGGAGACTTGCAATTGGCCAGATGCTGGTTGCAAATCCTGCTACAGGCCCCAGCTGATATTTCCTGACACACCATGTTTCTTGAGCAGCACAGCGAGATGGAAGAACTTTTCCTTTTTATGTCTTTTCCTTGATTATACGGCACTGAAAGCATTGGCTCAGACCATGTAAACTTGCCTTCTCTTCTGTTTGATTTTCATGTTCTTTCCACTGCATTTCTCTGCATGTTCGATTATTTCAACACAATAACTTATATTTTTCTGACCTGAAAAGGAATAACAAATGAAAATTGATTTCAGGGTCAATTTTTCAGGCTACCGATCCCAACTGGGATTCCCAATGACCTATTGAATTGGACACAAAGGACAAATCGAGCTTCTCACTGGGCATCAGAGCGTGTCACCTGACCCACTGAGCCTGGCCAAAGTGTAGGTTCTCGTCCAATGCAGTCCTGTTTTATATGAATTTTACTTCAATTAGTGGGCTGGAAGCCTGATTCACTTGTGTCCTGGAATACTTCCACCACATTCCACCTCAGTGGGATGTTCCATGGGTGCCAATTAGCCCTGCTCCTGACAGTTGGGACCAGACCCCATGGACTCCAAGAGGGGTGGGGGGAATCTGATAAAAACTGCCTCCAACTGTGTCCATCAGTTCCTGTGCCGCTGCCAGGTTGCAAAGGAGAGGTGGGGTCCTCAAAAGACCCAGAGGTTGAAGGTGCACTTAGGCTTGGGAATAAGATTGACCTTGGGGCTGTCCCGGGAAATGAGACACTCATGGGTGGACCTCTCCTTGTTGCCCTGGAAAATGTGGAAATCACTCTTTGGATACTGATTTTAGTTATCTTTCTAGTAAAAAAAACTTTATTATTGTCCCAGTTCTGTAAAATCTTTAGAGTGGCCTGGTCACATTAAAGTCCATTCCTCTGGAACTTATGGAAGCTTTCAAAATCACAGCCGTACTTTTTTCTATCGTAGAGGTTGCTTTTCTCTGATTTCAATAGCCGCAGGTATTATCTGACCTCTTTGAAGTGCTTTGAAAAACAGGAGCTGTCTTTATCACTAGGGAAATTTCCTTGCTTTCTCTCAAGCCCCAGCTGCTTTGAAAACTCTTAGAACTGCTTTGGTTGGCAGAAACATTCAACTTCACCCCAAGGAGATTACGTTCCTTTCTCTCTTAAGCCCCAGCTGCTCTGAAACCTCTTTGAAGTGCTTTGATGGATAGAAACATTAGATTACATTAGGGAAATCCCCCTTTACAGCTTGAATGAGCTCAGCAGCCTTGAAAACTCTTATAACTGCTTTGATTGACAGTTCCAGAGCAGATCAAAGAGGGAATTAGCACAAGTTTGCTTATAAGGAGCTGATTATCATTTGCTGCTCAAAGTTTTTCTGACTGATAGCTCCAGGGCAGATCAAAGAGTTCATTGCTGATACATCAGTTCACATTAAACCTGAAGTGCTTCCTTTTTTCACAGCATCTCTTCTGTCTGGCCCCATTTTTTTAACAGTACATTTTTTCAAGACTCTGACTCTCCATGGAAAGATGTAAAGATGCCGGCGTTGGATTGGAGTGGTAAGAACTCAGTAAGAATTTAGCAACACCAATTATTAATCCAACCGATTTATTTGATAGTAAAATAGCGAGCTTTCAACACTCCCGTGTCTTCATCAGGCAAGTGCAGTGTTCTGGTCTGCAATAGCACACATCAGCACAGACAGTCAGAGATTGCTGATTAGAATGCGAATCCTTACATCTAACCTGCTATTCAAGTGTTAAAGTGGCTAACAATGTGTGTGAAGGGGATCCTGAGCATTGTTAGAGAGTTGTGTATTTTCTCCAGACAGCACAGTAAGTGAGGTTTTTTGCTAACCCAGGCAAGTTAACCCAGCACTTACTGTGCTGTCTGGAGAAAATACACAACTCTCTAACAATGCTCAGGATCCCCTTCACACACATTGTTAGCCACTTTAACACTTGAATAGCAGGTTAGATGTAAGGATTCGCATTCTAATCAGCAATCTCTGACTGTCTGTGCTGATGTGTGCTATTGCAGACCAGAACACTGCACTTGCCTGATGAAGACACGGGAGTGTTGAAAGCTCGCTATTTTACTATCAAATAAATCGGTTGGATTATTAATTGGTGTTACTAAATTCTTACTGTCTCCATGGAAAGGCAAATATACTTTCTAATATCTTTGTTTCCTTCCTGCAAAGCTTCTCACTGAACCCATAAGCTTCATATCGCCATTTCTTTTTCTCTTGCTGTTCATTTTCTAATTCTGCCAAACTTCAAGGTTGGATAGGCTGGACTTTTTAGCTTTGAGATAGAGGAGGTTGTGGGAAGATTTATTTCAAGTACTTACTATAATGAGAGGGCTTTGACAGAGTGGGAATGGAAAGATCTATTTTTAAAAGCAAAGGAGTCACCAAGCAGTATACATTAAAAGTGATAGGCCAAAGAATTAAAAGAGATATTTGGGGACATTATTTTAATGTGAGAATGAGAGTAGGTGGTGGGGTGAAGTAGAGGCAGAATGCTTCTATAACATGGTTGGTTATCCATTAGAAGTACCATGATCTATGGGGCTACTGCCAAGGGCCGAAAAGTCAGCTGTCAGACATTGGATGGGCTGAATAACCATGTCCCCTGCTTTTATTATCTATGAATTTATCGCCAATCTCCTCATTTCATCCAACAAGATCCTCAGAAAGACAAATCATAAAAGTTACATAAGTCATTCAAACAATTCTGCCAAATAATATGAGATGAGATGCAGAATCTTGTCCATTTGAGCATTAACTCATTTGGTATTTTATTGACTCTTAGAAATTTCACTTTTGTTGACTCTTGTTGTGGCTCCCTTGGATTAGAAATTGAGCCTAGAGTTATGACAATATCACACTTAACAAACACGCCTGATTCTACATCTGAAGACTGTTAATCAAAGCACCAGACTTTCTACATGATTTTGCTTTCTCATCATCAGTGTTTGCCTTCTTAAAAACTGTGCCCAATATTTCATTGGCACTCTGGGACACCATGAGGACATGATAATGTGCTATGCAAGATATGATAGTTTTCTCATTATTTTCAGCATCTACAAATGAGATGGTGGGCATTTGGTCATTAGGGTGTATGCAAAGTCTGATATTTGGGTAACTCTCTTTCCCTATGTGGGGAGTGTTTGACTTCCAATGATTGAATGGATTGGAAACTCGTGAAGTTTTCTATGTACTAATTTATATATACCTGATCCATTGAAGACGTGGCCTGAGAAGGCAAGAAATCATTGGTTATTGATTCCTCCCAAGCTACCTACTGGACGTCATGGAGGACTACTGCAATGTCCAAACTGGCCATAGGATGCTGCTCTCCACCAGTTTGAACCTCATCAGCAATAGTGCTCCCAAGCCTCATTATTGTTTGAAGCTTGAAATTTAATTGGCCACTTTCTGATTGAAGTGGGTGGTTGGCTTGTGACGCTTATGTCATTATGACCCACGTTGCAGGATACTTGTCCAAGAGAAGAATCACTCTGACTCAATATCCTCCTTGTGAAACCTTGAGGCTCTGAGGGCCTCACAAGTGGGCCTGCCTAGAGTGGCCTATGCAATTGTGACTTTCCCTGTACCGGTGGCTTTGTCAGCCTCATCTGTTTTGCTATCCTCCTTATTGGTGGAAGCATAAATCACCGTCAGACAACTGTTCCTCCCTTTTCAGTGCGCAGTAAAGAATGATGGATCCTCTGTGAAGTGTACTGCAGTGATCGTCCAGATCTGCTGAGGCATCACAATCACACTCCTACTATTCCTATAGTCTACTCCACCAATGTGAGGGTGATGATATGAGCTTCATTGTACCTTCTCTATGATGCATTTTGTGGCTGGCACAAGGGCGTCAACAGTCATGTCTTTTCATGGTAATCCTTTGTGACCAAGCAGCTAATCCTTGATCCTCTGTGGTCTCTCTAAAGTCCAGAATGTGAGACCTATCCATGATACATGAGTCTAGATATTTTCCAGGAGCACCTTTCATTTTTGGGAACCTGGAAATCACAGCAATGCTGAGTGCTCTGGAGTCCTGGCTGGCTTGGCCGCTATCAGAGTTAACATATTTGTGGGCCATGGCACAAAGGGCATCTGTTATCACCTGGATACATCTGTGAATGGAAGCATGAACAATCCACAGAGTTTCCAGTGGAGCCCTGGAAGGAGCTAATGGCATAGAATTTAATTTTGCAGGGACTTTAGGAGTTTCTGTCAGTGGATGTCCTCCCAGTCCCTGTGGTGTTAAATTCTGCAGCATGTGGTAGATGTGAGCCAGCAGACTGCTGGGCATGCAGGGGCATCAGTGACACTGCCTCTTGCTTGTCTGAAGGAAAGACATCAGCCTTCTGCAGATCCTCAGTCTTGAGAGCCGCCTACTCAAGATGTTCACGTGAGCCTCATCCTCTGCTTCTCGAGAGGCATCTGCTGCCTTTTACGCACAAGAGTGTAGCTCCTTCCTTTGATGATCCAGGTGCCTCAATCACTCTCCTCTCCTCTTTGCTCTTGTACTTGGTGATACAGGCTGTTGTAAGTCTGGCATTAATCTCCTATTGAAGATATCCTCTCTGCTCCACAAATCAGAAAAAAGGCATGAGTGAACATGAGTCTCCAATGTCCTATTTCTATCGAGTAATACTGAGTGGCTGTGGGTTCAAGTTGTTGGTCCAGTGTCTGCCCCTAACAGGCAGTGAAACTTTGACCATCGCACTTTACCTCTCATGGCGGCCTGAGCAAGACTTCACCACTGAGTTCCTGAGAGTTCCATCCTGGGCCTAATCATCTTCAACTGCTTCATCAATGACCTTCCTTCCCCCACGATGTTTGCTGATGATTGTACAATGTGCAGCACCATTCAGAACTCTTCAAATACTGAAGTAGTCCATATTCAAATGCAGCAAAACCAGGAAAATATCCAGATTTGTTAGAAGTGGCAAGTAACATTCACAGCACAAAAGTGTTAGGAAATGACAATCTCCAGCAAGATGGAATCTAATCATGATCCTTGACCAACACTGAATCCCTCACTATCAACATCCTGGGAGTTTACCATTGACTAGAAACTGAACTGGATTAGCCTTATACCTGGTGTAGCTACAACACAGGTCAAGGCTAGGAATCCTGATGTGATTAATGCATGTCCTCACCATCGCCGCCCCCTCCTCCAAGCCACATACAAATCAAAAGTCATGAGTGTAACTATACAGTTTATCTTGGGTAATGGGACGGGCTGGTAGAATGGGTAAGGGCGTCACAATGGGGACATGGAGCAGTTGGAGAGTCAGCACTCTGAGGGGTGACTCCGGTGATTGAGCTAGCCAGCAATTGGGAGGCTGACAGATTGCGGCCACTGCACATAGGCGGAGACCCCTCGGCCTCAGCCTCTTGGGCAGTACTAAGCCCCTCCAGTTTTATCACGATTTCAACACTTCTGCCCAATGTGTGAGATGTTTTCACTTCATCAAGAGGATGCTTGGTGAACTCTGCCACTTGCTTGGTGAACCACAGCCTCAGGATTGGGTGAGGCATTGCCAGTGGCCAAGAAGTGACAATGAACTTTTATTTACTGAATAACATTCAGTAAAAAAAGCTGGATGTTGCAACTTTGTAAGTTTGAAATTGGTACTGAAAGTGTTAAATGAAGGGAAGATTGTTAAGGGAGTTGAGTCAACTCCTGTCCTTGATTTGTCACATTAAACTAGAGTGCTTGGAAAGAGTTTAAATTAGTAGCCAAATAATAAGCAAGGGGAAAGGGTCAATGACAATATGGAGAGAACACCAGAGATGGGGACCTAAATGTCCCCTTTTTAGCTGGTCTGCTCTTCCTCAGTTTCCTATGATCCAGTAGATCCATTCTTACCATCCCACTGTTACTGATCACTGTTTTCTCTTGGTCACAATGCTGAAACAAAAGCCATCACAGAACAAATATTCCAAACTAAATTTCCAATATTCTGTACCAAATCTAACCAATTACCCTTGTAAATTCCTTTAGTGTCTGCCCTATGGTCCTTTTGCTTGTCCTAGGGATCCTGTGCAGTTCTAACCTAATGGCTGCAGGATGTTTAAAGAAGGCTGCTGCTGACCAGTGGGAGATATAGCAGGTGGCTTTGGAAGATGAGTTGGAGTTGTTCTGGGCCTAAAAGACCTCGCTTTGGACTTCACCGTCTCAATATTGGCAGCAGTTGTCTGAGCTGGCAGATTGGCTGGAAACAAGAGTATTGGTGGAGTGGCACTGGTGGTCAAAATGTCACTCTTTGTTCAATCATAGCATTCTTACCTCTGAATCAGAAGCTTATGGGTTCAGACCTCACAACAACGACTAAAACAATCAAACTCAGCTGATATTTCAATGACAGACTGAGGGAAAGATGCAGATGCTGTCCTTCATTTGAGAAATTAATCAGAGGTCTTGACCACCCTCGGAGGTTAAGATAAAAGATTTATTAGCTCTAATGGAGCATGAGGAGAAGAATGATCTTGGCCAACATTTATCCCACATTCAACATATCTAAATTAAAACAGACGGGGCCAATCATTAACTAACTGCTAAAGACAGATATTTCCTCTCCAAAAACTGGATTTAAAAGTGACTAAACAGCAAAAATATTTCATTTTCTGTCATGTACTTTTGGAAATCTGGAGGTTATGAAACTATATTTTTAAAATGCATTGTTGATCATTTTCACCTTCTATTGTGCAATAATTGTCATAACTGTTTAGATGTTTTTTTGCAGTAGGATAGGAACTAAAAGTAAGCAGGGATTACTGATAATGTATGAAAACTGGATACTGACCATCACAAAATTCCTTGAATTTGTTATCTGTAGAGATAAAAAGAAACAGCTGTCGGTATTGGAAGTCAGAAAAATAAAATCGCAAATCCTCTCCTTTGTTTTTAATTCTTATGACAGCGATGCTAACCAAAAGATTAAAACATTAGTTTAAGACTTAATTTAAAAATTCATTTCCTGACATAGTCAGAACTCATGTGGAAGAGCAGAGGGTCAAAACTGCAAGGTTCGCAGCAGAAATGGCAAATGATTATCAATTAATCAAAGTTTGGTTTTTAACATGAATTTCAGCCTGTAAGTGATACAAACTGGGGAAAATAAATCCCCAAATTGTAAAGGTAAAGGAGAACATGTGGGAGATAAAAAGACTGCTCAGGTTTAAAAGGAAATGCAGGAATGTGCAAGAGTATAATGAAAAGCCTCAAATGTTTTGACTGTGATAAATTTGGCCATGCAATGTTGTAGTATCGGTGGTTTAGAAAAGCATGGGGAAGACTGATGTGATTAAAGAGGATAAGCCAATGGGGTTTGTTAAAGTGGTAAAGAAAAACCAGCTGAAGCAAAAGAGGTGCAAAAGAATGTGCAGCTTTGTTGGGGGTTGACTGATAAGAAGGTTCCAAATCTCTTCAAAGAATTTACATGCTTGGATAAAGTTTACTCATATGTACTGGGGATAGGTAGAGAAGTCAAAGTTTTAAGAAAGTCTGGAGCAAGTCAATCTTTGATAGCAAGAGATGAGGAATTATGTAATTTGGAAGGAATATTGCCAAAACAGATGGCAATGTGTGGAATTCAGGTTGAGAAGAATAGTGTTTGATTATATAAGCTGAGGTTGGAGAGTCCAATGCAGAATAGTGAAGTGGTAGAAGAAGCAATAGAGAAATTATCTTATCCAGGAATACAGTTTATCTTGAGTGATGATAGAGCTGGATCACAGGAGGGAGTGATGCCTACTGTGGTTGAAAAGTTAGTGGAAAATCAAACAATTGAGTTGTTGAAGAATGCATCTCTTGGATTTTTCCTGATTGTGAAGTAACAAGATTGCAAAGTCACAGGTTAATTCAGGAGGAGAAATCAAAGAGTGAAGATAAGGAAGTTGAAGTTCAATTATTAGAATTGATTTTTGATCAGATGATTGAAAAATAACTAGAAGAGGTAGAAGTTGGGGTGGATAGCTTTGGTTTAGAAAACTGGCAGAGTTATAACAGAAGGATCTAGAAATAAAACAGTTGTATCATAAAGCACACAGTGCAGAGGAATCTGAGTGTATGCAAGAATGTTATTAATTAAAAGTGATATCTTAATGAGGAAATAGAGACCATTACATATTCAGGTGGATGAACAGCAGGAAGAAGTTCATCAGGTGGAATTGCTGGAAGGGTATATAAAGGAGGTTTTGTGAGTAGAGCATGAAGTGCCAATAGGAAGTTACTTGGGAGTAAAGACAAGTGAAAGAAACATTTTTATTGGCCTGGACTGCATAAATGTGTAGTTAAATTTTATTGGTCATGTTACACACATCAGTACATAAGAAAACAACAAGCAGTGAAAAAACCTTAATTTCCATTCTAGCATTTGGGGAACCATTTTCAAGGGTCTTAATCCCTAAAATGAGAAGTGAGAATGAATATCTGATGACCATAATGGATGTGTGTCTACCAGGTTTCCAGAGGCCATCCCATTATGCAAAATTACAGCTGGATGAATTGTAGAGGAGTTACTTATTTTTTTTTAACTAGATATGGAATACCGACAGAAATACAGTCTGATTAAGGATCAAATTTACATCAAATTTATTCAAGAAGGTAATGGATAGCTTCAGATAAAGCAATTTAAATCAACTGCATTGCATCCACAATCACAGGGAGTATTAGAGTGATGGCATTAACTTTTAAAGACAATGTTGAGGACTTATTGTCAGGATTGGGATAAAGGAATTCCATTTGAACTCTTTGAAATTGGGGATGCAGTTAACCAAATTTGGTTCATATGAGTTAATTTTTGGCCATGAAGTAAGAAGACGAATTAAATTGATTAAGGAGAAATTGATGACTTAGTGATCTGAGACTACATTATTCGTTAGAAAGAAGGCGGCTAAGAGGAGACCATATTGAAACATATAAGATGATTAGAGGTTTAGATAGGGTGGACAGTGATAGCCTTTTTCCTTGGATGGAAAAAGCACGAGGGGACATAGCTTTAAATTAAGGGGTGGTAGTTATAGGATGGATGTCAGAGGTAGGTTCTTTACCCAGAGGGTGGTAAGGGTATGGAATGCCCTGCCTGCTGCAGTTGTAGATGCGCCAAGTTTGGTGGCGTTTAAGAGGTTAGTAGATAAGTTTATGGATGAAAAGAGAATGGTTTAGGTTAGAGGGTCATCGCTTTTTCTTAATTGGTCGGTGCAACATCGAAGGCTGAAGGGCCTGTTCTGCTCTGTAATGTTCTATGTTCTATGTACATTATTGGATTATGTGTCAAATTTTAGGGAAAGGTTGAATAGAGCAGGTTAATTGCTAGAGAATATTTAAATGTGACACATCATGTGATGACACCGGAAGCAGGTAAGAAATCAAATAGTCGTTGTTTTGCCAGTGGGGGTGTACATTAAAAAGCAAGATTTCGTGGTCCTTATGAAATTGAAAGGAAATTGAGTGAGTGAATTATTTGATAAGTATGCCAGATAGATGGAAAACACACAGTGTGTCATGTGAATGTGCGCAAAAAACATTTTGATAGGGATAGGAATTAGAGTTATCTTCTAGAGGAAAATTGAAATTACTTGAAAGTTATTAATAACACATTTGGGAATAAGTTGGAAAGTACTAAAATGGTTATACATGATGGAGATGTGGGAAATGCGGTTCCAATGAAATAACATCCTTCAGCCATAGCTTTTTCAAGTTGACACAGATTCAGAGAGAGAAGCTATTTTTACTCAATCTGAGATGCAGCAGCCAAAAATCTCGATCAATCATACAAAACTGGTAGAAGTGGAGAAGGAGAACCTCTTACTGGACAATAATGTGACTAAAGAAACTGAGCAGATATGGACACAGAAACAAGACAAGTTGACTGTTTTGGAACCTATTTCAGAGTTGTTCAAATTGCTTGAATGTAAATTGCAGGACTGTCAAAACAGCTCATTACTCATAGAGAAGTGTTGATAAATCAACAGTTGTGTGCAATCACAAAAAGGAGTTTGAGGAGAGGAAGTACTGTAATACTGTGGATCAAAGGAAAAGACAAATGAGAGTGTTTACCAAAACTGTACCATCATCTGAAATAAGCTGCTGTCACAATGAATCCACAGAGTCTGGACAGATGTGGATGTCCAGTGAAACAGTACTGTTCACAGCTGGTATTCCAATAAATTACGGTGGTTTTCACATCACCATAACTACCACAGTGATTCCAGGAAGCATGGTTGAAATGGATTCTGACACCAAGAAAAACCATTGACTGTGTGTGTTTGCCAAACTGTGTACAGGAAGTGATAGTGCCAATCCAGGACGAACAAAGGACTCGAATTGCCTGGCAGTGGATGTGTTAGAGCCAATTGACAAGAAAGGAACAGCATTTCCCACACCTACATCATGTATAACCGTTTTAGTACTTCCCAACCTATTTCCACATGTGAGATTAATAACTCTTTCAAGTAATTTCAATTTTCCTCGGAAGGTAACTCAATAATTCCTGTCCCTATCAAAATATTTTTAGGTGCATTGACATGACACACTCTGAGTTTTCCTTCAATCTGGCATATTTATCAAATAATTCATAGAACATAGAACATTACAGCACAGAACAGGCCCTTCAGCCTTCGA
Organism: Sphyrna mokarran; assembly: GCA_024679065.1. Classification (NCBI taxonomy): domain Eukaryota; kingdom Metazoa; phylum Chordata; class Chondrichthyes; order Carcharhiniformes; family Carcharhinidae; genus Sphyrna; species Sphyrna mokarran. The sequence continues at coordinate 49,917,477 of JAGIQG010000004.1, forward strand.
TGTTGCGCCGACCAATATAAAAAGCGATGCCCCTCCAAACTAAACCATTCCCTTCTCTTCCATATACTTATCAACTAACCTCTTAAACGCCACCAAACTTGGCGCATCTACAACTGCTGCAGGCAGGGCATTCCACTCCCGAACCACCCTTTGGGTAAAGAACCTACCTCTGATATCCGTCCTATAACAATCACCCCTTAATTTAAAGTTGTGTCACCTCATTCAATTTCTCTTCAATATAATAAGGACCACAAGAAAGGAGACAGAGATAGCATGTCCTTTCAGAATGGCCCTGACTAAACACGTGTACAGTTACACCCTGCTGATCATGCCTAGTTCTCTGAGGACATTACCAAAGTTAATGTATCATTATAACAGACAAAAGTGACTTGGAATCAAACTTGGAATCAAAGCAGAATTAAGGATTGAAGGAGAGTCTTGGAGAAAAGCAATTTGTCACAAATGTCATAAAAGAAGAAGGAGTATTTGATGGTGAGAGACAAGATCACAAGTGGATTATATTATTACTATGTTTGCATGTTTTGATTTGTAAAATGTATTTATACATTGTTATGTACTAATAGTGTGAAATAGTGTGAACTGAAAAATGAAGCCACCTTTGATTATTGATGGCTAATCCTTTTCTTAAGAGGAAAGTGTGATGCTACTGTACCTTTAAGAAATATATTATTTAAAATCATATTCTCTGCAGTTTGTAAGCAGCTTAGCTTTTTTTTATTGTGGCACCCATTCCTCGCTTAGATGTCCTTTTGTTCTGCTTAAGTTATTTAAGTGGAGTTTTGTTTATTTTTAACTCAAAACCTAATGTACTTTCTGGGAGCTTACAACCTTTCAAAATGTTGTGGGAAGATTAATTGATGGATCAAAATCGGGTGGACTATTCACAGAGGAATCCAAGAATACTTTTTCAATTGTAATTCGAAGCTGAAAGGTAGTTGTATTTCTGTGCCTCTGTCCCTCTTATTAAAAATTCTGCTGTATTGGAAGAAGGTTTTCTTGCCCCTCTCTCTGGAGCAAAAATTCTGCTGTCAGTGGTTTGCTAGCTAGTAATTGAAGGTAAGTATTCTCTCTGTCTCTTGCAGTGGTTTGCTGGCCAGACACTAGTGACCAGCAGTGACAGAATCTCTATCTCAAAGTCTGTTGGAAGTTACAAGGCTGGGAAGTCATAGTTTCGATTCTCCAACCAAAGAACTGTGTTTCAGCATCACATGAGCATTTTTATTTTCTGTGTCAAACCTGTGGCAGGTGCATGTCTACAAGGAGGCTTTGTTGTATTGGAACAGTGCATTTAGTCATTAAGATATATGCAATACCATGTTTTTTTCATTCTTGTATGCAATTGGTAAAAACTGTTGCTAATTTTCTTTCTCTCTGGTAACTATATTCTGAAAAAACTTTGTTTGAAAAAAGCTCCCTTGTGGGTCATTTGAATCATAGCTACAGTGAAACATTGTGCAGGTGATTCTCTCCAAAAAATGCTATCTGTTAAATTCATGTGAAAACTGGGGTAAATAATAACATAAGAAATAGGAGCAGGAGTACGCCACCTAGCCCTTCGAGCCTGCCCCGCCATTCAATAAGATCGTTACTGATCTGAAGTGGATCAGTTCCACTTTCCTGCTTTCTCCCCATAACCCTTAATTTCCTTGTCTATCAGAAATCTATCTATCCATGACTTAAATATATTCAACGAGGTAGCCTCCATCACTTCAATGGGCAGAGAATTCCAGAGATTCACCACCCTTTGAATGAAGAAGTTCCTCCTCAACTCCGTTCTAAACTGCCGTCTCCCCTTATTTTGATGCTGTGCCCTCCAGTTCTAGATCATAGAACATAGAACATTACAGCACAGAACAGGCCCTTTGGCCCTTGATGTTGCACCGACCAATTAAGAAAAAGCAATGACTCTCTAACCTAAACCATTCCCTTTTCATCCATAAACCTATCCACTGACCACTTAAACGCCCCCAAACTTGGCGCATCTACAACTGGTTCTGTTTTCCTTTTGAAGCAGAAAGAATCTCTCTATCTCTACCCTATCTAGCCCCTTCATTTTCTTGGAAGTCTCTATAAGATCTCCTGTCAGCCTTCTAAATTTTAATGAGTACAGGCCCAGTCTACTCAATCACTGTTCATAAGCTAACCCCCTCATCTCTGGTATCAGCCTGGTGAACCTTCTCTGTACTCCCTCCAAGGCCAATATATCCTTTCACAAATGTGGGGACCAAAACTGCACACAGTACTCCAGTTGCGGCCTCAGCAGTGCCTTGTACAGTTGCAGCAAGACCTCCCTGCTTTTATATTCTATCTCCCTTGCTATAAAGGCCAACATTCCATTCGCCTTCTTGATCACTTGCTGGATCTGCAGACTGAGTTTTTGCAAATCATGCACAAGGACCCCAGATCCCTCTGCACCGCAGCATCTGCAGCTTTTCACCCTTTAAATAATAATCACTCCTGCTATTATTTCTACCAAAGTGGATAACCGCACACTTGCTAACGTTATACTCATCTGCCAGGTCCTTGCACACTCACAAAAAAACATTTTTTTTTAATGGGAGTTCAGAAAAGAACCTCTTATACTCTGTGCCATGCAGAGTGCCATAGCATGAATCACATGAAAAATCAGTGGGCAGGGCCTATTCTACTCGAGAGGTCAGTGGCATAGTACATGTGCTGATTTGTCAGAGTGGATATCAGCACATACGCAGTGGTCCATGCCCACCAACTTCCTGTTCGCAGGCCATCTCCGCAACCCTGGCCCCCCCCCAAGCATCTCGGGCCTAGCCTCAACTCCCCCCACCACAGTACCTTTTTCCACCCATACTTTCATATCTTCATATCCACATTGTCATCGGCAGTCCCTGCCCTCCTCCTGCAGCCTTGACACTGCCAACAGGCTGAACTACCACCCCCCACCACCGCCATCCCGGTGGCCAGCCCAAATCACTGACCTCTCTTGCTTTGTCACTCAGATCAAATGCAGAGTGGCAACAGGACATTCCCCCCCACCACTTCCACCCCCTCACCCCACCCCATCGTATCATTCCCATTAGGCTCTGACCCTCTCAGGCCCTGCCCTGTTAACACCACCCCATGGTTGGTGGAGAGGGCTCAGGTGCACTCTTCACTAGTCCTGGGGTGGGGCAGGGAGATGAGGCTGACGTTGCCAACGTGCCAATGCCCAGGGGCCACCCAGACCACCCCCTCCCCCCTCACTGCCTGAGCTGCCTGACATTTTTGCGGGCCCCACTTGACTCCCCTTCAGTCCAGCAACGCCGGGTCACTAGTTCCAATAAAGTGGTGTGTTATAGTAATCCTGACAGGAGTGAAATACTCGTGGCATGGGGGGATAGGCTACTGGACACGGAGGCTTCTGTCTTGGGCCTGCTAATATCATTTAAAACAGATGAAGATGAAGGGTTGGATATATAAAGCAGCTCCTTGCCTATTTCTGGTCCAGAGCTGACGGCATCAGAAAATGTTCCCAGGGCTGGACCACACTAATCTGGCGCAACCTAAATCTCCTGGCTTGCTGCATTAAAAAATCAGTGCGGTGAGTTAGAGAATTGCCGCTAGCCCCAACATGTTTAACTGAGCCAAACTCAAACTGCTAAACTTAAGGTCCAGGCTGATTTCATAAAATGCCTTGCAGTTTCTGATGTGGATTATAACAGAAGAATCTTGGAGTGATTCTCCCACCTCACCCTATTAATTTTCTAGCTCAGTGGGGTGGGAGAACCTTGCGGCTGGGCATGTGTGGGATTCACGAAGGCGTTCCCACTGCCCGGCATCTCCCAGTGCCAGATTTCCAGCGCCATCAGATCCATGCTGGAAACCGGCAGAATGTCAGGTAAATTTAAATTTTTATTGATACCTAATTTTAATGTCATTGGTGAGCCTGGTACTGAACTCTCTGGGCCTTCTTCTTCTCCTATTCCAACAGAGTATATCACTCTCACAGGGGTTACACTAGCTTCCCACTTCTGGGGGGTGGGGGCAGTCAAGGTAGCAATCCAATCCTGCTGAAGTGATAGGGGGCAACTGGGAGATCCTGGGAGCTTGTGGCAGTTTATGGGCACCTTGGCAGTGGCAGCCTGTTCTCCATGGACCTGCCCATGATGGGGTGAGGGGTTTGCACTGCAGACGTTGGAGTGGCTGGAGATGGGAATGGCCTGGGATGGGAGGGGAGGAATGGTCAAGGGGGTCACAATCAAAATATGGCGGTTTGAGCGGTCAGCACTCCAGGGGCCCCGGGTTGACCAGTGATCAAGGTAGCCAGCAATTAAGAGGCTGACAGAGTGGGGCCACTGCACATGCAGAGTCCTGTAGGCCTCAGCCTCCTGGGCGGGACTACGCCCACCCCTCAAATTTAATAATATTCATGCTGGCAGCCTCTGCAGTGCACAGACTGTGGGAGATTCTAGTCTGAACTCCCACTGCGAAGAAGAACATGAATTACTCCAGTTTTCTCAAGATTTCAACGCTTCCGCCCAATGTGTGAGATGTTTTCACTTCATCAAGAGGATACTTGGTGAACTCTGCTACTTGCTTGGTGAACCACAGCCTCAGGATAGGATGAGGCATTGCCAATGGCCAAGAAGTGACAATGAACTTTTATGTCAGTTAACATTCAGTAAAAGAGCTGATGCGTTGCAACTGCTGTAAGTTTGAAATTGGCATTGCAAGTGTTAAATAAAGGGAAGGTTCTTAAAGGAATCTGAGTCAACTACTGTCTTTGGTTTGTCACAATAAATTAGAGTGCTTGGAAAGAGTTTAAATTAATAGTCAAATAATAAGCAAGAGGGGAAGAGCCAATGCCGATGCAGAGAGAACACCAGAGATGGAGACCTAAACGTTTCCTTTCTAGCCGAGCTGATGGTGGTCAGCACATCCTCAGTTCCCTATGCCCCAGTAGTTCCATTCCTTACCATCCCACTGTTACTGATCACTGTTTTCTCTTGGTTGCAATGCTGAAACAAAAGCCACCACAGAACAAATATTCCAAGCTAAATTTCCAATATTCTGTACCAAATCTAACAAATCACACTTGTAAACTCCTTTAGTGTCTGCCCTATGGTCCCTTTGCTTCTCCTAAGGCTCCTGTGCAGTTCTAACCTAATGGCTGCAGGATGTTTAAAGAAGGCTGCTGCTGAACAGTGGGAGATATAGCAGGTGGCTTTGGAAGATGTGTTGGAGTTGTGGGTCTAAAAGACCTCGTTTTGGATTTCACCATCTCAATATTGACAGCAGTTGTCTGAACTGCCAGGTTGACTGGAAGCAGTAAGAGTATTGGTGGAGTGGCACTGGTGGTCAAAATGTCACTCTTTGTTCAATCATAGCATTCTTACCTCTGAATCAGAAGGTTGTTGTTCAAACCTCACAACAACGACTAAAACAATCAAACTCAGCTGACATTTCAATGACAGACTGAGGGAAGGATGCAGATGTTGTCCTTCATTTGAGAAATTAATCAGAGGTCTTGACCACTCTCAGAAGTTAAGATAAAAGATTTGTTAGCTCTAATTGAGCATGAGTGGAAGAATGTTCTTGGCCAACATTTATTCAACATTCAACATACCTAAATTAAAACAGACGGGCCAGTCATTTGATTAACTGCTAAGTACGGATATTTCCTCTCCTAAAACTGGATTTAAAAGTGACTAGCATCAAAAGTATTTCATTCTCTTTCATGTACTTTTGGAAATCCTGAGATTATGAAAGGTGTTTTTAAAATGCATTGTTGATCATTTTCATCTTCTATTATGTTTTTTTAATGTTTTGCAATAGGAAAGATAAAGGAACTAAATGTGAACAAATTCCCAATAAAGTATGAAAATCAGAATACTGACTATGAATACCTTGACAAAGGTCTTTGAGTCTGTCATCTGTAGGGATAAAGAGAAACAACTGTAAATATACTGGAAGTTGCAAAAATAAAATCGTTAATCATTTCCCTTGTTTTCAGTTCGTATGACAATGATGCTAATCATTAGTTTAAAAAATTAGTTTCAATCTTCACTTAAATATTCACTCCCTGACATAGTCAGAACATGTGGAAGAGCAGAGGGTTAAAACTGCAAGGTTAGCAGAAGAAATGGCAGTTGATTATCAATTAATTCATAAATCAATGTTTGGTTTGTGACATCAGTTTCAGCCTGTGAGGGATACAAACTCGGGAAAAGAAATCCCCAGATGGTAAAGATAAAGGAGACCATGTGGAGATAATAAAGACTGCTCAGGTTTAAAACAAAATGCAGAACTGTGGAAGAGAAATGAAAAGTCTCAGATGTTTTCACTGTAATAAATTAGGCCGTGCAAAATTGTAGTATTGGTGGTTTGGAAAAGTACGGGGAAGACAGATGCAGTAAAAGAGTATAAGCCAATGGGGTTTGTTAAAGTGGTAAAGGAAAGGCCAATTGAGCAAAAGAGGTGCAAAAGAATGTACAGGTTTGTCATGGGTTGATTGATAGAAAGGTGCCAGAAAGTGATGTTAGAAAGTCCAATGCAGAATGATGAAGTGGTAGAAGGAGCAATAGAGAAATTATCTTATCCAGGAATACAGTTTATCTTGAGTGACGATAGAGCTGGATCACAAGTGGGACTGATGCCTACTGTGGTTGAAAATCAAACAACCGGGTTGTTGAGGAATGCATCTCTTGGGATTTTTCCTGATTGTGAAGTAACAAGATTGCAAAGTCACAGGTTAAGACAGAAGGAGGAATCAAAGAGTGAAGATAAGGAAGTTGAATTTCAATTACTAGAAATGATTTTTGATCAGATGATTGAAAAGAACTAGAAGAGGTGGAGGATGGGGTGAATAGCTTTGGTTCAGGAAACTGTCAGAGTTACAACAGAAGGATCTAGAAATAAAACAGTTGTATCATAAAGCACAGAAGACTAATCTAAATGTATGCCAGAATGTTATTACTTAAAAGTGATGTCTTCATGGAGAATTGGAGACCGTTACATATTCAGGCAGATGAACAGTGGGCAGAAGTTCACCAAGTGGAATTGCTGGAAGCATATAGAAAGGAGTTGTTGTGAATAGCACATGAGGTACCAATAGAAAGCCACTGGGAGTAAAGAAAACTGAAAAAAGATTTTTATTGGCCTGCAATGCACAAATGTGTGGTTAAATTTTATTGGTCATGTCACACACGTCAGTACACAGGGAAACCTCAAGTGATGAAAAAACCTTAATATCCATTCTAGCATTTGAGGAACCATTTTCAAGACTCTTAATCCTTAAAATGAGAAGTGGAAGCAATATCTATTGACTATAATGCATGTGTCTACCAAGTTTCCAGAGGCCATTCAATTTTTCAATAATACAACCGAACAGATTGTACAGGAGTTACTTAATTTTTTTTACTAGATATGTACTACCCACAGAAATACAGTCAGATCAAGAATCAAATTTACATCAGTTATTCAAGAAGGTCATGGACAGCTTTGGAGTAAAACAATTTAAATCAACTGCATTCCATCCACAATCACAGGACGTGTTAGAGCAATGGCATTAACTTTTAAAGACAATGTTTAGGGCTTATTGTCAAGATTATCTGGAGGATTGGGATAAAGGAATTCCACTCTTCACTCCAAAAGGGACGGGTCACTAGCTCCCCGAAAGTAGTGTGTTATAGTAATCTAGCCTGGAGTGACATACTCATGCCGGGGGTAGGCGGGGTGGGGGGGGGTGCAGGATAGTGGACATGGAGACTTCTGTCTTGGGCCTGCTAATACCATTTAAAACAGATGCAGATGAAGGACTGCATATATAATGCAGCTCCATGTGTATTTCTGGTGCGAGCTGATGGCGATAGAAAATGCTCTCGGGGCTGGACTACACTAATCTGGTGCTGCCTAAATCTACTGGCTTGCTGCATTAAAAATCAGTGCAGCGGGATCGAGAATCACCACCACCTCCCACATGTTTAACCGAGCCAAACTCAAAACTGCTAAACATAAAGTCCAGGCTGATTTCATAAAATTTGCAGTTTCTGACGTGGATTATAACAGAAGAATCTGGGGGTGATTCTCCCACCTCGCCCCGTTAATTTTCTAGTTCAGTGGGGTGGGAGAATCTTGTGGCGGGGCATGTGTGGGATTCATGAAGGCATTCCCACCACCCGGCATCTCCCGGTGCCGGATTTCCAGATCCATGCATTGGATCAGGTAAATAAAATCTTTATTCATTTACATTGAATTTTAATGTAATTTTAGGCCTGGGATAAATTATCTGGGCCTGCTTGCTTCTCCTACCCCGACAGAATATATCACTCTCACTGGGGTTACACTAGCTCCCTACTTTCGGGAGGCTAGCTGCGGAGTGTGCCCGCTGGACATGGGCATCTTGGCAGTAGCAGCCTGGGCACCCTGGCATGGGTGGGGATGTTTGAACTACAGGGGCTGTGGTGGCTGGAGATGGGGGTGGGGGGGGCCTGGGATGGGGAGATGGAATGAATAGTCAAGGGGTCACAATTGGCACATAAGAGGCTGGGAATTCAGCACTCCAGGGGCCCTGGGTTAGCCAGTCATCGATTGCAAGCCAAGAATTGGGAGGCTGACAGAGGAGGACCACTGCACATGCACAGAAGCCCCAAGGCCTCAGCCTCTTGGGCAGGACTAGGCCCACCCCTCAAATTTAATGATATTCACGCTGGTGGCCTTTGTACTGCATAAAGTGTGGGAGATTCTAGTCTGAACTCCTACTGCGAAGAAGAGCGTGAATTACTCCAGTATTCTCTCAGTTTCAATGCTTCCACCCAATATGTGAGATGTTTTCACTTCATCAAGAGGATACTTGGTGAATTCTACTACTTACTCGGTGAATCACAGCCTCAGGATTGGGTGAGGCATTGCCAGTGGCCAAAAAGTGACAATGAATTTTTATGTGAGTTAACATTCAGTAAAAGAGCTGATGCGTTGCAACTGTTGTAAGTTTGAAATTGGCATCACAAGTATTAAACAAAGGGAAGGTTCTTAAGGGAATTTGAGTCAAATCATGTCCTTGGTTTGTCACATTAAACTAGAGTGCTTGGAAAGAGTTTAAATTAACTCTTTAAATTAAAGAGTGCTTGGAAAGAGTTTAAATTAGTAGACAAATAATAAGCAAGAAGGGAAGAGCCAATGCCGATGCAGAGAGAACACCAGAGATGGAGACCTAAACGTTCCCTTTCTGGCCAGGCTGATGGTGGTCAGCTCATCCTCAGTTCCCTATGCCCCAGTAGATCCATTCCTTACCATCCCACTGTTACTGATCACTGTTTTCTCTTGGTCACAATGCTGAAACAAAAGCCATCACAGAACAAATATTCCAAACTAAATTTCCCATATTCTGTACCAAATATAACAAATTACACTTGTAAATTCCTTTAGTGTCTGCCCTATGGTCCCTTTGCTTATCCTAGGGATCCTGTGCAGTTCTAACCTAATGGCTGCAGGATGTTTAAAGAAGGCTGCTGCTGAACAGTGGGAGATATAGCAGGTGGCTTTGGAAGATGAGTTGGAGTTGTTCTGGGCCTAAAAGACCTCGCTTTGGACTTCACCATCTCAATATTGACAGCAGTTATTTGAGCTGGCAGATTGGCTGGAAACAATAAGAGTATTGGTGGAGTGGCACTGGTGGTCAAAATGTCACTCTTTGTTCAATCATAGCATTCTTACCTCTGAATCAGAAGCTTGTGGTTTAAACCTCGCAATAATGACTAAAACAATCAAACTCAGCTGACATTTCAATGACAGACTGAGGGAAGTTGCAGATGCTGTCCTTCATTTGAGAAATTAATCAGATGTCTTGACCACCTTCAGAGGTTAAGGTAAAAAGTTTGTTAGCTCTAACTGAGCATGAGGAGAAGAATGATCTTGGCCAACATTTATCCTACATTCAACATCTCTAAATTAAAATAGACAGGCCAATCATTCAACCAACAGTGAATAAAGGATATTTCCTCTCCAGAAACTGGATTTAAAAGTGACTAAACATCAAAAATATTTCATTTTCTGTCATGTACTTTTGGAAATTCTGAGGTTATGAAAGATGTTTTGAAAAAACTTTGTTGATCATTTTCACCTTCTATTGTGCGATAATTGTTATAACTTTTTTAATGTTTTGCAGTAGGAAAGATAAAGGAAATAAAAGTGAGCAGAGAATCCCAGAAAAATTTGAAAATTAGGATACTGACTATTTACTTTTTCACAATGGTTCCGTTCAATATTTTCACAAAGTCTGTTGAAATCATTTCCTGTAGAGATGAAAAGAAACAGCTGTAAATACTGGAAGTCACAAAAATAAAATCAATCAGTCTTTCCCTTGTTTTTATTTTTATGACAGTGATGCTAACCAATTGTTTAAAACATTAGTTTAAAACAGTAATCTACAAATTCACTTCCTGACATAGTCAGAACTCATGTGGAAAAGAGAGGAATAAAACTACAAGGTTAGCAGCAGAAATGTTAGATGATTATCAATTAATTCACAAATCAAAGTTTCGTTTGCAACATCACTTTCAGCCTGTGAGGGATTCACACTGGGGAAAAGAAATCTCTCAGTGGTTAAGGTAAATGAGACCACGTGGGAGATAATAAAGACTGTACTTGGGTTTAAAGGAAATGCAGGAATATGAAAGAGAAATGAAAAGCCTCAAATGTTTTCAATGTAATAAATTAAGCCATGCAAAGTTGTAGTGTTGATAGTTCAAGAAAAGCATGGAGAAGGCTGACATAGTAAAAGAGAATAAACCAATGGGGTTTGTTAAAGTGGTAAAGAAAAGATCAGTTGAAGCAAAGAGGTGCAAAAGGATATACAACCTGGTCAGCAGCTGATTGATAAGAAGGTGCCAGATCCCTTTAAAGAACTTACATGCATGGATAAAGTTTACTGATGTACACTGGGAATAGATAGAAAAGTCAAAATTTTAAGAGAAATGGAAGTAAGTCAATCTTTGATAGCAAGAGATGAGGAGTTATGTAGTTTGGAAGGAATATTGCCAAAAAAGATGGCAATGTGTGGAATTCAGGGTGAGAAGAGAAGGGTTTGCTTATATAAGATGAGGTTGGAAAGTCCAGTGCAGAATGTGGTGAAGTTGTAGAAGCAGCAATAGAGAAATGATCATTTTTCAGGAATATAGTTTATCTTGGGTGACGATAGAGCCGGATCACAGATGGGAGTGATGCCTACTATGGTTGAAAAATCAGTGGAAAATCAAACAACTGAGTTATCAAAGAATGCATATCCTTGGATTTTTCCTGATTGTGCAGAAAGAAGATCACAAAGTCACAGTTTAAGACAGGATGAGAAATGAAAAGGTAAAGACAAGCGAGTTGAAGTTCAATTATTAGAAACAATTTTTGATCAGATGATTGAGAAAGAACTAGAAGAGATGGAGGATGGGGTGGATAGATTTGGTTCAGGATGTTGGCAGAGTTACAACAGAAGGATCCAGATATAAAACAGTTGTATCAGAAAGCGTACATAGTAGAGAAATCTGAGTGTATGCCAGAATGATAAGGAAATGGAGAATGTCATATAGTCAGGCAGATGAATAGTGGGCAGAAGTCCATCAAGTGGAATTGCCGGAAGGATATAAAAAGGAGATGTTACAAGTAGCACATGAGCAAGTCACTTGAGACTAAAGAAAACTGAATAAACATTTTTATTGGCCTGCAGTGCACAAATGCGTAGTTAAATTTTATTGGTTATATCATACAGGTCAGTACACAGGGAAACCTCAAGTAGTGAAAAAACCTTAATATCCATTCTAGCATCTGAGGAACCATTTTCAAGGCTCTTAATCCCTAAAATGAAAAGTGGAAGCAATATCTATTGACCATAATGGATGTGTCTACCAGGTTTTCAGAGGCCATTCCATTATGCAATAGTACAGCTGAAAGGATTGTAGAGGAGCTACTTAATTTTTTTTACCGAATATGTACTACCCACAGAAATCAAGAATCAAATTTACATCAGTTATTCACGGAGGTTATGGACAACTTGGGAGCAAAGCAATTTAAATCAACTGCATTCCATCCACAATCACAGGGCATGTTAGAGCGGTGGCATTAACTTTTAAAGACAATGTTGAGGGCTTATTGTCAAGATTATCCGGAGGATTGGGATAAAGGAATTCCATGTGAACTCTTTGAAATTGGGAATACAGTATTGGGTCAACCAAATTCAGTCCATTTGAATTGAAATTTGGCCATGATGTAAGTGGATCACTTAAATTGTTTAAGGAGAAATTGGTGAGTCAGCATTCTGAGACTACTTTATTGGATTATGTGTCAAATTTTAGGGAAAGGTTGAATAGAGCAGGTTAATTGGCTAGGCAACATTTAAGGGAGACACATGTGATGACACAGGAAGCAGATAAGAAATCAAATATTTGCAGTTTTGCCAGTGGGGGTGAACTTTTAAAAGCAAGGATTCGTGGTCCTTATGAAATTGAAAGGAAATTGAGTGAGGTGAATTATTTGATAAGTGCCAGATAGAAGGAAAACTCACAGAGTATGTCATGTGAATGTGCAGAAAAGATATTTTGCTAGGGACAGGAATTACTGAGTTATCTTCCAGAAGAAAATCGAATTCACTTAAAAGAGTTATTAATATCACACATGGGAATAAGTTGGGAAGTACTAAAATGTTATACATGATGTAGATGTGGGAAATGATGTTTCAATTAAATAATATCCTTGCAGATATAGCCTTTTAAAGTTGGCACAGGTTCAGAAAGAGAAATTGATGTTTACTCGATCTGAGATGCAGCAGCTGAAAGTGGAGAAGGAGAACCTGTTTCTGGACAATAATTGACCGAAGAAATTGAGCAGATGTGGAAACAGATACAAGACAAGTTGACTGTTTTGGAACCTATTGCAGAGTTCAAATTGCCTGAGTGTAAATTGCAGGACTGTCAAAACAGCTCATAGAGTAGTGTTGATAAATCAACAACTGTGTGCGATCACAAAAAGGAGTTTGAGGAGAGGAAGTACTGTACTACTGTGGATCAAAGGAAAAGACAACTGAGAGTGTTTTCCAAAACTGTACCATCATCTGAAATAAACTGCCATCATGATGAATCCACAGAGTCTGGACAGATGTGGATGTCCAGTGAAACAGTGCTGTTCACAGCTGGTGTCCAATAAATTACAATAGTTTTCGCATCACCATAACTATCACAGTGATTTCTGGAACAATAGCTGAAATGGATTCTGACACCAAGGAAAATAATCTACTCTGTGTATTTGCCAAGCTGTGTGCAGAAAGTGATTGTGCCGATTCAGAACAAACAAAGGAATTGAATTTCTTTGCCAGTGGAGGAGCTAAGCTCAATTAACAAGATAGGATACAGAGATTTTTGGAAAAGTGACCAAAGAGGTAGATGGGGGTAAGGCAGTTGATGTGGTATATATGGACTTTAGTAAGGCGTTCGATAAGGTGGCCCATGGAAGGCTTCTGCAGAAAATGCAGATGTATGGGATTGAGGGTGATTTAGCTAATTGGATTAGGAATTGGCTAGCAAATAGAAGACAGAGGGTGGTGGTTGATGGAAGTTATTCATCGTGGAGTTCGGTTACAGTGGTGTACCTCAGGGATCTGTTTTGGGGCCCCTGCTGTTTGTAATTTTTATAAATGATCTGGATGAAGGTATTGAAGGATGGGTTAGTAAATTTGCGGATGACACCAAAGTCGGAGGAGTGGTAGATATTGAAGAGGGGTGTTATAGTTTGCAGAGAGACTTGGACAAGTTGCAGAGCTGGGCCGAGAGGTGGCAAATGGAGTTTAATGTGGAAAAGTGTGAGGTAATTCACTTTGGCAGGAATAACAAATGAGTAGAGTATAGGGCTAATGGTAGGACTCTTAATAGTGTTGATGAACAGAGGGATCTTGGTGTATGTGTGCATAGATCCTGAAAGTTGGCAATCAAGTTGATAAGGTTGTTAAGAAGGCATATGGAGTCTTAGCTTTTATTGGTAGGGGGATTGAATTTCGGAGGCGCAACGTCATGTTGCAACTGTACAAAACTCTAGTGCGGCCGCACTTGGAGTATTGTGTGCAGTTCTGGTCCCCTCATTATAAGAACGATGTGGAGGCATTGGAGAGGGTACAGAGGAGGTTTACCAGGATGTTGCCTGGTATGGAGGGCAGGTCTTATGAAGAGAGGCTGAGGGATTTGAGGTTGTTTTGTTAGAAAGGAGGCGGCTAAGAGGGGACCTTATCGAAACATATAAGATGATTAGAGGTTTAGATAGGGTGGACAGTGATAGCCTTTTTCCTAGGATGGAGAAAGCTTGCACGAGGGGACACAGCTTTAAATTAAGGGGTGATAGTTATAGGACGGATATCAGAGGTAGGTTCTTTACCCAGAGGGTGGTTAGGGAGTGGAATGCCCTGCCTGCGGCAGTTGTAGATGCGCCAAGTTTGGTGACGTTTAAGAGGTTAGTAGATAAGTTTATGGATGAAAAGGGAATGGTTTAGTTTGGAGGGTCATTGCTTTTTCATAATTGGTTGGTACAACATCGAAGGCCGAAGGGCCTGTTCTGCGCTGTAATGTTCTATGATCTATGTTCTACAAAATATCCTTTCTGAATGTCCTGACTACATACGTGCAGAGTTATAACCTGCTGATCCTGCCTAGTTCTCTGAGGACATTACCAGAACTAATTTATCATTGTTATAGATAAAAGTGAGCTCGAAGTTGGAATTCAATCAGGATTAAAGATTGAAGGAGAAAAGCAGTTTGTCACAAGTGTGATGAAAGAAGGAGTGTTTGATGGTGGTAGACAGGAACTTAAATGGACAATATTACTGTTATGTTTGCATGTTTTAATTTTGTAAAATATATGTATATATGTAGTGTACTTATAGTATAAAACTGAAAAGGGTTTGAAAAATGAAGCCATTTTTAATTATTGATTGCTAATATTTTTCTTAAGTGGGAGGTGTGTTACTACTGTACCTTTATGAAATGTATTTTTTAAAATTATATTCTTTGCGGTTTGTAAGCAATTTAGATATTTTACTATGGCACCGATTGCTCGCTTAGATGTCCTTTTGTTCTGCTTAAATTGTTTAAATGGCGTTTTGTTTATTTTTACTCTGGGCCTAATACACTTTCTGGGAGTTTATAACCTTTTAAAATGTTGTGTGAAGATTCATTGCCAGATCAAAGTTACATGTACCCTTCACAGAGGAATCCAATGATTCCTTTTCAGTTTTAGTTGGATGCTATGTGGAATCCAGACTGAAAGGCAGTTGTATTTCTGTGCCTCTGTCCCTGTTATTAGGAATTCTGTTGTATTGGAAAAAGGTTTTCTTGCATCTCTCTCTGGATGGAGATTCTGCTGTTGGTGGTTTGCTAGCTAGTAATTTGAGGAAAGTATTGCCTTGCCTCTTGCAATTGTTTGCTGGCTAAATACTAGAGACCAGCAAAGGCATTAGCTCTATCTCAAGGTAGTTACAGGGAAGTTACAAGCCTGGGAAGTCATAGCTTCAATTCTCCAACCAAAGAATTAAGTTTCAGTGTCGCATGTGCATTTTTATTTTCTGCGTGAAACCTGTGGCAAGTGCATGTTTATAAGGAGCTTTTGTTATATTGGAACAGTGTATTTAAGCATTAAGATACATACAATATCATGTTATTTATTCTTGTGTATAATTAGTAAAAACTGTTGCTAATTTTCTTTCTCTGTGTTAACCACATTCTGAAATAAACTTTGTTTGATTAAACCTTCCTCGTTGTTCATTTGAATCATACCTGCAGTGAAACATCATGCGGGCGATTCACCCACCAAAATTGTAAGTGTTGAATTTGCTTGAAAAAAATCACTTTTTTTTTCAATGGGATTTCAGAAAAGAATTGTCTACACTCTGTGCAGTGTGCTTCAGCATGAATCATTTGAAAATCAGTGGGCAAGACCTATTCCCACTGGAGAGGTCAGCAGCAGAGCACTGAGTGGACTGTGCATATTGTCAGACTGGAGATAGGCACAAACACAGTGGCCTCTGCTTGTCAGCTTCCTGTTCGCTGGCCAAGTTTGCAATCACTGCATCGCTGGTCCTCCCACCTGGCTTAGCCTCAGCCCACTCCCGCCGCAGTCCCTTTCTTGCGCCCACATGCTCATATCCCCATTCCCTTCAGCACTCCTCCTCCTATCTCTGCAACCCCAACCCCGCCAGCAGACTGAACACCACCCATCCCATGCCGATGGCAAGCCCAAATCACTGACCTCCCTTCATTTGTCACTCACCCCACCCCCACAGATCATCTCCATCAGGCCCTGCCCTGTTGGCATTGCCCCATGACCAATGGAGACTACCAAGGTGCCCTCTGTGCATTGGTAATTTGCCCCTTGGCTGGTGCCAATAAGACCAGGCTGGTAGTGCCGAGGTGCCAAAGCCCACGGGATATTCCACCCTCAGCTGACTGACCCTCTGAGTGACCCCACTTGACTCCCCCTTCACTCCAACAGGGACAGGTCACTAGCTCCCCGAAAATGGGGTGTTATAGTAATCTCGGCTAGAGTGAAAGACTCATGGCATGGGGAGACAGGGTAGTGGATCCGCAGACTCCTGTCTTGGGCCTGCTAATACCATTTAAAACAGATGCAGATGAAGGACTGTATATATAATGCAGCTCTGTGCCTATTTCTGGTGCGAGCTGATGGCGATAGAAAATGCTCTCGGGGCTGGACCACACTAATCTGGCTCTGCCTAAATCTACTGGCTTGCTGCATTAAAAATCAGTGCAGCGGGATCGAGAATCACCGCCACCTCCTACATGTTTAACTGAGACAAACTCAAACTGCTAAACATAAAAGTCCAGGCTGATTTCATAAAATACCTTGCAGTTTTTGACGTGGATTATAACAGAAGAATCTGGGGGTGATTCTCCCACCTCGCCCCGTTAATTTTCTAATTCAGTGGGGTGGGAGAATCTTGTGGCGGGGCATGTGTGGGATTCATGAAGGCATTCCCACCGCCCAGCATCTCCTGGTGCCGGATTTCCAGCACCATCAGATCCATGCTGGAAACCGGCAGAATGTCAGGTAAATTTAAATTTTTATTGATATCTAATTTTAATGTAATTGATGGGCCTGGCACTGAACTCTCTGGGCCTGCTTGCTTCTCCCACCCCAACAGAGTGTATCACTCTCACAGGGGTTACACTAGCCCCCTACTTTTGGGGGGCTAGCTGCGGGGTGTGCCTGCTAGATATGAGCACCTCAGCAATGGCAGCCTGGACACCCTGGCACTGCACATGAAGGGGTGGGGGTGTTTGTACAGCAGAATTGGAGTGGCCGGAGATCGGGGCAGCCTGAGATGGGGTGGGGGAGAAATGGTCAAGTGACATAGGGGATTGGGGAGTCAGCACTCCAGGGGCCCCAGACTGACCAGTGACTGAGGTAGCCAGCAATTGAGAGGCTGACAGAGCGAGGCCACTACACATGCACAGAGTCCCGTAGGCCTCAGCCTCTTGGGTGGGACTATGCCCGCCCCTCAAATTTAATGATAGTCACGCTGGTGGCCTCTGCAGTGCACAGGGTGTGGGAGTTTCTAGTCTGAACTCCCACCGCAAAGAAGGCCGTGAATTATTCCAGTATTTTCTCAGTTTCAACGCTTCCGCCCAATGTGTGAGATGTTTTCACTTCATCAAGAGGATACTTGGTGAACTCTGCTACTTGCTTGGTGAACCACAGCCTCAGGATTGGATGAGGCATTGCCAATGGCCAAAAAGTGACAATGAATGTTTATGTGAGTTAACATTCAGTAAAAGAACTGATGCGTTGCAACTGTTCTAAGTTTGAGATTGGTAATGAAAGTGTTAAATAAAGGGAAGGTTCTTAAGGGAATCTGAGTCAATTACTGTCCTTGGTTTGGCACATTAAGCTAGCATGGTTGGAAAGAGTTTAAATTGATAGCCAAATAATAAGCAAGGAGGGAAGAGCTAACGATGATATGGAGAGAGATGAGATGCGGACCTAAACGTTCCCTTTCTGGCCAGGCTGATGGTGGTCAGCTGATCTTCAGTTCCCTATGCCCCAATAGTCCCATTCCTTACCATCCCATTGTTACTGATCACTGTTTTCTCTTGGTCACAAAACTGAAACAAAAGCCATCACAGAACAAATATTCCAAACTAAATTTCCAATATTCTGTACCAATGTAACAAATTACACTTATAAACTCCTTTAGTGTCTGCCCTATGGTCCCTTTGCTTGTCCTAGGGATCCTGTGCAGTTCTAACCTAATGGCTGCAGGATGTTTAAAGAAGGCTGCTGCTGACCAGTGGGAGATATAGCAGGTGGCTTTGGAAGATGAGTTGGAGTTGTTCTGGACCTAAAAGACCTCACTTTGGACTTCACCATCTCAATATTGGCAGCAGTTGTCTGAGCTGGCAGATTGGCTGGAAGCAGTAAGAGTATTGGTGGAGTGGCACTGGTGGTCAAAATGTCACTCTTTGTTCAATCATAGCATTCTTACCTCTGAATCAGAAGGTTGTTGTTCAAACCTCACAACAACGACTAAAACAATCAAACTCAGCTGATATTTCAATGACAGACTGAGGGAAAGATGAGATGCTGTCCTTCATTTGAGAAATTAATCAGAGGTCTTGACCGCCCTCAAAGGTTAAGATAAAAGATTTGTTAGCTCTAATTGAGCATGAGGAGAAGAATGATCTTGGCCAACATTTATCCACATTCAATATTTCTAAATTAAAACAGACAGGCCAATCATTCAACCAACTGTGAATAAAGGATATTTCCCCTCTGAAAATTGGATTTAACAGTGACTAAACATCAAAAATATTTCATTTTCTGTCATGTACTTTTGGAAATCCTGAAGTTATGAAAGATGTTTTTAAAATGCATTGTTGATCATTTTCACCTTCTATTGTGCAATCATTGTCATAACTTTTTAAATGTTTTTTTGCAGTAGCAAAGGAACTAAAAGTGAGCAGAGATTCTTGATAGAGTTTGAAAACTGGACACTGACCGTCAACCACTCTACAAAACTGTGTGCATACTTTATCTGTAGAGATAAAAAGAAACAGCTGTAAATATTAGAAGTCAGAAAAATAAAATTGCTCATTCTCTCCCTTGTTTTTAGTTCTTATGACAGTGATGCTAACCAATAGTTTAAAACATTAGTTTAAAACTTAGTTTAAAAAATCAGTTCCTGACATAGTCAGAACTCACACGGATGAGCAGAACATAGAACATAGAACATAGAACATAGAACAATACAGCACAGAACAGGCCCTTCGGCCTTCGATGTTGTGCCGACCAAAATAAAAAGCAATGCCCCTCCTAACTAAACCATTCCCTTCTCATCCATATACTTATCAACTAACCTCTTAAACGCCACCAAACTTGGCGCATCTACAACAGCTGCAGGCAGGGCATTCCACTCCCTAATCACTCTTTGAGTAAAGAACCTACCTCTGATATCCGTCCTATAACTCATACCCCTTAATTTAAAGCTGTGTCCCCTCGTGCTAGCTTTCTCCATCCTAGGAAAAAGGCTATCACTGTCCACCCTATCTAAACCTCTAATCATCTTATATGCTTCAATAAGATCCCCTCTTAGCCGCCTCCTTTCTAACGAAAACAACCTCAAATCCTTCAACCTCTCTTCATAGGACCTGCCCTCCATACCAGGCAACATCCTGGTAAACCTCCTCTGTACCCTCTCCAATGCCTCCACATCTTTCTTATAATGTGGGGACCAGAACTGCACACAATACTCCAAGTGCGGCCGCACTAGAGTTTTGTACAGTTGCAACATGATGCTGCGGCTCCTAAATTCAATCCCCCTACCAATAAAAGCTAAGACTCCATATGCCTTCTTAACAACTTTATCCACTTGACTGCCTACTTTCAGGGATCTATTGACACATACACCAAGATCCTTCTGTTCCTCAACACTATTAAGAGCCCTACCATTAGCCCTATACTCTACACATTTACAGAGGATTAAAACTTCAAGGTTAGCAGCAGAAATGGCAAATGATTATCAATTAATTCATAAATCAAAGTTGGTTTCCAATACTAATTTCAGCCGGTGAGGGATACAAACTGTGGAAAATAAATCTTCAGGTTGTAAAGATAAAGGAGACTATGTGGGACTTAATAAAGACTGTACACAGATTTAAAAGGAAATGCAGGAATGTGGAAGAGAAATGAAAAGCCTCAAATGTTTTCACTGTAATAAATCAGGCCATGCAAAGTTGTAGTGTTGATATTTTAAGAAAAGCACTGAGAAGACTGACATGGTTAAAGAGGATAAATAAGTAGGTATTGTTAAAATGGTAAACGAAGGACATGTTGAAATGAAAGAGATGCAAAAGAATGTACAGTTTGGTGAGGGGTTGATTGATAAGAATGTGCCAGATCTCTTTAAAGAATTTAAATGCATGGATAAAGTTTACTCGTGTACTGGGATAGGTGGAGAAGTAAAAATTTTAAGAGAAACAGGAGCAAGTCAATCTTTGATAGCAATAGAAGAGAAGTTATGTAGTTTGGAAGGAATATTGCCAAAACAGATGGCAATGTGTGGAATTCAGGCTGAGAAGAGTAATGTTTGATTGTATAAGGTGAGGTTGGAGAATTCAGTGCAGAGCAGTGAAGTGGTAGAAGGAGCAATAGAAAATTATCTTCCAGGAATATAGCTTATCTTGGGTGACACCAACTGTGGTTGAAAAACCAGTGGAAAATCAAAGAACTGAGTTTTTGAAGAATGCATATCCTGGGATTTTTCCTGATTGTGAATTAACAAGATTGCAAAGTCACAGGTTAAGACAGGAAGAGAATTCAAAGAGTGAAGATAAGGAAGTTGAAGTTTAATTATTAGAAACGATTTTTGATCAGATTCAGTCGCTAGGTATACACGGGGAGGTAGTAAATTGGATTAGACACTGGCTCAATGGAAGATGCCAGAGAATGGTTGTGGAGTTTTGCTTCTCTGAGTGGAGGCCTGTAACTGGTGGAGTGCTGCAGGGATTGGTGTTGGGTCCATTATTGTTTGTCATCTATATCAATGATCTGAGTGAATTGGATCAGCAAATTTGCTGATGATACAAAGATTGGAGGTGTAGTGGACAGTGAGGAAGGAAGGTTTTCAAAGCTTGCAGAGGGATTTGGACCAACTAGAAAAATGGGCTGAAAAATGGCAAATGGAATTTAATACAGACAAATGTGAGGTATTGCACTTTGGAAGGACAAACCAAAGTAGAACTTACAGGGTAAATGATGGGACTCTGAAGAGTGCAGTTGAATAGAGGGATCTGGGAATTCAGGTACAGAATTCCCTAAAAGTGACATCACAGATGGATAGGGTTGCAAAGAGTGCTTTTGGTAGAGTGGCCTTTATAAATTGGAATATCGAATATAAAAGTTGGAGTGTTATGGCAAGGTTATATAAGGCATTGGTGTGGCCGAATTTAGAGTTTTGTGTACTGTTTTGGTCACCTAGTTACAGGAAGGATGTAAATAAGGTTAAAAGAATGCAGAGAAGGTTCACAAGGATGTTGCCAGGACTTAAGAAGCTGAGTTACAGAGAGAGATTGAATAGTTAGGACTTTTTTTCCTGGAGCTTAGAAGACAGGGGAGATTTGATAGAGGTGTATAAGATTTTGATGGGTATAGATAGAGTGAATACAAGCAGGTTTTTTCCACTGAGGCTAGGGGAGAAAAAACCTAGAGGGCATAGGTTAAAAGTGAAAGGAGAAAAGTTTAATGGAGTATTGGGGGGGGGGGGGCGGTGCTTCTTCATGCAGAGAGTGGTGGGAGTGTGGAATGAGCTACCGGTTAATGTGGTAAATGTGGGGTCACTTTTAACTTTTAAGAAAAACTTGGATGGGTTCATGGATGACAGAGGTGTGGAGGAATATGGTCCAAATGCATGACAGTAAGACGAGGCAAAAATCATTCGGAATGGACAAGAAAGGCCAAAAGGCCTGTTTCTGAGCTATAATTTTCGGTGATTCTATAGTTCTGTGAGATGATTGGAATAGAACTAGAAGTGGCAGAGGATGGGGTGAATATTTTTGGTTCATGAAGTTGGCAAAGTTACAACAGAACAGACTAGAAATGAAACAGTTTTATCAGAAAGCACACACAACAGAGGAATCTGAGTGTATGCCAGAATGTTATTAATTAAAAGTGATGTCTTAATGAGGAAATAGAGACTATTACGTATTCAGGTGGATGAACAGTGGGCAGAAGTTCATCAAGTAGAATTGCTGGAAGGGTATAGAAAGGAGGTGTTGTGAGTAGCACACAAGGTACCAATAGGAAGTCACTTGGGAGTAAAGAGAATTGAAAAACATTTTTATTGGCCTGGACTGCATAAATGTGTATTAAATTTTATTGATCATGTCACACACGTCAGTACACAGGAAAAGCTCAAGCGGTGAAAAAAACCTTAATATCTATTCTAGCATTTGAGGAACCATTTTCAAGGCTCTTAATCCCTAAAATGAAAAGTGGGACTGAATGGGCCTGATTTTACCATTTTCATTCTAAGGGCTGAATCTGCATAATTCAGATCTAACTTATGAAACTGTTCTCAGACGCCCTCATATGCACTCAGATTGAAAAAAATTGCGCATCCCAATCATACTGTGGGCAGGGATTAGTGCGCCCATAATGATCAGAGTTCTGAACCGTGCGTGTGCAATGAGAAAACAATTTGAAAAGTGTGCCCATGTCAAATCACTCCTGGGCTGCAGGAAGTGGAGAAAGCGAATTGGGAGCAAAAAGCAGGATTAATGATCCTCACAGACATAACTGTCCCGTTATCCACCCAGCCCCCCGCTACCCAGACTGATCACGATCCGCTTCCCCCTTCCCCCTGCAGAGTGATTGTCTGCAGAGTGGCAGCAGGCTCTTCCCCCCTGTCAACCCCCCACGATCAGAGATCCATCTGGCCTCCCTCTCCCAGAGAATGACCAGGCCCATTTCCTCCATCTCACCCACTGCTCCCCTCCCTGACCACCCTCCCCCATCCCCGACAACCCCGCCTGCCCCTGCCCCCACCCCCAGAGAATGATCTGGCCTATCCCCTCCCACCCCCAGAGGTACATCGGGCCCGCTTCCACCCCAAGCAGACAACAATCTGCCCTCCTTGCTCCCCCTCACCAAACAACGATTGGCCCTCCCTCCTACCTTCCCCACCTCACCAGGGAATGATCTGACCTTGCCCCCTCCATCCCTCTACCACCGATCTGAGTCAGAGAGCCATTGGAAGCTCTGAACTTACCTCTTAATTTCTTTACTCCCAAATGCCTGTTTCAGACTTTTATTCAGCATGCCCATTACAGCATGGTTCTGGATTGGCAAATGTGGTGGAAAAGGGGGAAATGCTAATAAAGCTGGGGAGGTAGTTCATTAATTCAATTTAAATGCATGTAAATGCACTTAAGTCACTGTTGCACTCGTTTTGGGCACAAATCAGATTGCGGCCATTCCCGGGTTTTGGTAAAGTGCCATTTGCATGGATGCAGGCGCGGATCACATTAATGGCCTCACACCCGACTTTAACACGTTTCTGTCCAAAAATGGACATGAAGCAATGGTAAAATTGGACCCAAAAGCTATTGACTATAATAGCTGTGTCTATTAGGTTTCCAGAAGCCATCCCATTATGCAATATTACAGCTGGAAGGATTGTAAAAGAGTTACTTAATTTTTTTACTCGATATGGACTACCCATAGAAATACAATTAGATCAAGAATCAAATTTACATCAAAGTTGTTCAAGAAGGCTACGGACAGCTTGGGAATAAAGCAATTTACATCAACTGCATTCCATCCACAATCACAGGGCGTGTGAGAGTGATGGTATTACTCTCTAAAGACAATGTTGAGGGCTTATTGTCAAGACTTTCCGGAGGATTGGGATAAAAGAATTCCATTTGAACTCTTTGAAATTGGGGGTGCAGCTAACAAGTCAATCAAATTCAATCCATTTGAATTGATTTTTGGCCATGATGTAAGAGGACCACTTAAATTGATTAAAGAGAAATTGGTGAGTCGGCGTTCTGAGACTACTTTGTTGGATTAATTGTCAAATTTTGGGGAAAGGTTGAATAGAGCACGTTAATAAACTAGACAACATTTAAACGTGACACATCATGTGATGAAACAGGAAATGGATAAGATATCAAATAATTGTAGTTTTGCCAGTGTGGGTGAACCTTCAAAAGCAAGGTATTGTGGTCCTTATGAAATTGAAAGGAAATTGAGTGAGCTGAATTATTTGATAAGTGCCAGATAGAAGGAAAACTCACAAAGTGTGTTATGTGAATGTGCCAAAAAAAATTTTGATATGGACAGGAATTATTGAATTATCTTCCAAAGGAAAACCAAATTTACTTAAAAGAGATATAAATACCACATGTGGGAAAAAGTTGGGAAGTTCTAAAATGGTTATACATGATGTAGATGTGGGAAATGCTATTCCAATTAAATAATATCCTTGCGATATAGCCTTTTAAAGTTGGCACAGGCTCAGAAAGAGAAACTGCTGTTTACTCGATCTGAGATGCAGCAGCCAATAGTCTTGATCAATCACTGGTAGAAGTGGAGAAGGAGAACCCGTTACTGGACAATAATGTGACTAAAGAAATTGAGCAGATGTGGAAACAGATACAAAGACAAGTTGATTGTTTTGGAACCTATTACGGAGTTGTTCAAATTGTCTGAATGTAAATTGCAGGACTGTCAAAACAGCTCATAGAGAAGTGTTGATAAATCAACAATTGTGTGCGATCACAAAAAGGAGTTTGAGGAGAGGAAGTACTGTACTACTGTGGATCAAAGGAAAAGACAAATGAGAGTGTTTACCAAAACTGTACCATCATCTGAAATAAGCTGCTGTCACGATGAATCCACAGAGTCTGGACAGATGTGGATGTCCAGTTAAACAGTACTGTTCACAGCTGGTATTGCAATAAATTACAATGGTTTTCACATCACCATTATTGCCACAGTGATTTCAGGAACTATGGTTGAAATGGATTCTGACATCAAGGATGTGTTTGCCAAGCTGTGTGCAGAAAGTGATAGTGCAGACCCAGAACAAACAAAGGAGTTGAATTGCTTGGCAGTGGAGAAGCTAAGCCCAATTAACAAGAAAGGAGACAGAGATTAAAATATCCTTTCTGAATGTACACATGCACAGTTATACCTTCCTGATTCTGCCTAGTTCTCTGAGGATATTACCAAAGTTAATTTATCATTGTCAGAGACAAAAGGGAGCTTGAATTTGGAATCAAAACAGGATTAAGATGTGAGGAAGAGTCTTGGAGAAAAGCAGTTTGTTACGATGAGATAGAAGAAGGAGTGTTTGATGATGGAAGACAAGAACTCAAATGGACTATATTAGTGTTATGTTTACATGTTTTCATTTTGTAAAATGTATCTATACATGTAGTGTACTAATAATATGAAACTGAAAGGGTTTGAAAATGATTATGGGGTAACTGTAGGCCAGTTAGCTTAACTTCTCTACTAGGAAAAATGCTGGAATTTGTCATGAAGAAAGAAATAGCGAGTCATCGGATGTAAATTGTCTGACTGGGAAGATGCAGCATGGGGTCATGAAGAGAACTAATGTTGACTAATGTTTACTAACTTGGTGGAGTTCTTTGAGATCATCACATGTGCAGTGGACAATGTGGCTGTGGTGTATCTGGATTTCCAGAAGACATTTGACAAGGTGCTGCATCAAAGATTGCTGCATAAGATAAAGGTGCAAAGTGTTACAGATAATGTATTAGCATGGATAGAGAGTTGGTTAACTAACAGAAAGTAAAGAGTGAGGGTAAATGGGTATTTTTCTGGTTGGCGATCAGTGACTAGTGGTGTGCTTCAGTGGTGTGCTGCATAATTTACAATTTATATAGATGATTTGAAATTGGGGACCAAGTGTCGTGTATGTGAAAACTCTCAGATGACTCTAAGATGAGTGGCAGAGCAAAGTGTGCAGAGGATGCCGAAAGTCTACAGAGGGAAATAGATAGTCTAAGTGAGTGGGAAAGGGTCTCGCAAATGGAGTACAATGTCAGTTAATGTGAAGCTTTCCACTTTGGTAGGATTAACAGTAAAATGGATTATTGTTTAAATAGTAAAAATTTGCAGCATACTGCTGAGCAGAGGGACCTGGGTATCCCAGTGCAGAAATCTCAAGGAGTTGGTTTACAGGTGCAGCAGGTAATTAAAAAGCAAATGGAATTTTGTCCTTTATTGTTGGAGGGATGGAGTTTAAAAACAGTGAGGTTATGTTACAGCTGTATAAGGTACTGGTGAGGCCATACCTGAAGTACTGTGTACAGTTTTGGTCTCCTTACTTGAGAAAGGATATACTGGCACTGGAGGGGGTGCAGAGAAGATTCACTAGGTTGATTCTGGAGTTGAGAGGGTTGGCTTATGAGGAGAGACTGAGTAGACTGGGTCTATATTCATTGGAATTCAGAAGAATGAGGGGAGATATTATAGAAACATGTAAGATTATGAAGGGAATAGAGAAGGTAGAAGCAGGGAAGTTGTTTCCACTGGCGAGTGAAACTAAAACTAGGGGGCATGGCCTCAAAATAAGGGGAAGCAGATTTAGAACTGAGTTGAGGAGGAACTTCTTCATACAAAGGATTGTGGGTCTGTGGAATTCCCTGCCCAGTGAAGCAGTTGAGGTTACCTCACCGAATGTGTTTAAGGCAAGGAAAGATAAATTTTTGAACAGTAAAGGAATTAAAGGTTATGATGAGTGGGCAGGTAAATGGAGCTGACTCCACAAAAAGATCAGCCATGATATTATTGAATGGCGGCGCAGGCTTGAGGGACCAGATGGCCTACTCCTGCTCCCACTTCTTATGTTCTTATGATATTGTTCATTTATTTTTTTCTTAAGGGAGTGGTGTGATACTACTTTAAGAAATGTATTTTTTAAAATCATTTTCTCTGCAGTTTATAAGCAGCTTAGTTTTTTTATTGTGGCACCAACTGCCTGCTTAGATGTTCTTTTATTGCTGCTTAAATTTTTGAAATGGGGTTTTGTTTATTTTTACTCTGGGCCTAATGCACTTTCTGGGAGATTACAACCATTAAAATGTTGTGGGAAGATTGATTGAAAGATGAAAGTCAAAAGGATCCTTCACAGAGGAATCCAAAAATTCCTTTTCAGTTTTAGTTGAAAGCGACGTGGAATCCAGACTGAAAGGTAGTTGTATTTCTGTGCCTCTGTCCCTGTTATTAGAAATTCTGCTGTATTGGGAAAAGGTTTGCTTGCATCTCTTTCTGGAATGAAAATTCTGCCGATGGTGGTCTGCTAGCTAGTAATTAGAGGCAAGTATTCTGTCTCTTGCAGTGGTTTGCTGGCCAGATACTAAGAGACCAGCAGTGGCATTATCTCTACCTCAAGGTCTGTTGGAAGTTTAAGGCTGGGAAGTCATAGTTTCAATTCTCCAACCAAAGTATTAAGTTTCAGCATCGCATGTGCATTTTTATTTTCTGTATTAAACCTGTGGCAGGTGCATGTTTATAAGGAGGTTTTGTTATATTGGAACAGTGCATTTAGTCATTAAGATACATACAAAATCTTTTGTTTTCTTCTTGTGTATGCAATTGGTAAAAATTGTTGCTAATTTTCTTTCTCTATGTTAACTATATTCTGAAATAAACTTAGCTGGAGAAAAGCTCCCTTGTGGGTCATTTGAATCATAACTGCAGTGAAATATTGTGTGGGTCATTCTCCCAAAAAGATTCTAAGTGTTGAAGTCATGTGAAAACTGGAGTAAATCAATGGGAGCTTAGAGAAGAATTTTCCACACTCTGTGCAATGCATAGTGCCTTAGCATGAACCGTGTGAAAAATCAGTGGGCAAGACCTATTCCCACTGGGAAGACCAGCAGCATAGCACTGAATGGGCCACTGCACATGTACTGATATGTCAGCAGAGATCAGCGCATTTGCAGTGGCCCCTTTTTGCCAGCCACCTTTCACTGGCTACCTGTTCAGAGGCCCTCGCATTGCTGGCCCCTTGCTTGGTGAACCATAGTCTTAGGGTTGATTAAGGCATTGCCAGAGGCCGAGAAATGAATGAACCTTTATGTGTCTGGCCTTTAAAGTTGAGTATGCAATGTTTGTAACACCTCCTAGTTTGTTATCTAGTGCTGCATAAGAGAGATCACTGAGATTCTATATTCCAAGGGACTGGGGAACGTTTCATTCTTTTTCACCACAAGGGGAGCGAAATGAGACTTTATGAGGTTTGTAGGTTTTCCATGGTTTTGGAGCCATCCGTTACAAGCATGTTGCTTGATGGGCACTGTATGTAAAATCTAAGATGTATAGCAAACATACCCTCAATATCCATCTGGTATGTGACCACACCCAGTGAATCATGCGAGCCAAGCTGTCATGATGTCTCTATTCTGCACCAACCCACTGTGCTATCAGCACTTGAGCCACTATGATCACTTAATGAATGGATACCGCATGACTAAGATTTTGCACTCACCAGTTGGCTCATGAGTCTGTCATGAAAACCACACAAATGTGGGCAGCATGCTTATAACAAATGCTGCAACAAATGTTACACAACATTGCTGCTGCCCGGAGAGCTCAGGATGAGCCCTGCAATCCTCATCAGGGTGCTTTTGATTATTTGTTGTGATCTGCTGCATCCTCTACAACTTCACCATCATGAAACCTTGTCACCAGGTATGCAGTGAGCAGCCAAGAAGAAGGAGGAGAAGCAGCATGTAGACGGAGAAAGAATGAATGCAACAATTTTAACAACAATCATGGCAATATTGGCTTTAATGAGCAATCATTACTGAGAGTTCAGCATGCTGGAATATTCAGTTAACTTATAATTAATAACAGTTCAGAAAAGAAAAAGAAAGGATGCATTTGTAAGATTGCTGCAAGCTGTGCTCTGGCCTGTGATCTGTGACCTGACACTTCCTGTGTTTATCACCTATGGGAGAATGTTCAGGTAAACCCAGATTTAATGGGGCCAAGATTTCCTGGCAGACCCGTATATGGATTAAGGAAATGTGACTACATGACATTCAAATTAACAATTATGGAGTTGTTCGTGAGTAATTCTACTGGCCTGGTCTGGCAATGTGATTGGTTTCCAGTTATACCATTGTTCATTTCAGAGTTAAGTTCAGTTAAGAGTTAACTCACTTCTGCAAAATTAGTCATTTTTCTTCCTATTCAGAACATATCCTTCAGCAGCAGAAGTTCCTTCTCCAAAAGAATAACCTTTCCTTCAATAGGCTAGTTTTAATTGATATAAGTGAGAGTTAAGTGGAAATAGCCTCAGACAACCTTTGGTTCCCCGTTAAAATATACAGTCACTCAACAGCATGTTTAACGTTGAGTTGCATGCAGTTGTCATGTAAATGAGCAGACAGCATGAGATTTACATGTTGCTTGCATTAGAACTAATGGACACCAGTTAACTGCACAGTGTGAGCCACATGTCCATTTTAAGAGACAAACAAACTTCCTGACCCACTTCATGTCCATCTCATGAATTATCTCCGAACTGGGCCAATAGGAGAAAAGAACCTGAGGGAGTGATCAACCTAAAAAGAGAATTCACAAATCTTGTTTTTGAAGACATTTATGAGACAATGAACTAGACATCAGAAATAGAATATGAAAAATAAAACTCACTTTTCCAATTACCGTTTCCCTTTCCTCTCTTTCCTCCTCCTATGGATATAAAAAGAAAATATCATGTAAATTGAGGAGACATTGGAATTAAAATGAGTTGTCAATGAATTTCCAATGTTAGGGTTGCTATTTGTCAACCCTCTATAAATAAATCAAAAATATTCAAAAGTGATTACAAGTTACAGATGACACCAAGCTAGATGTAACAGCCAAAGATCATAAACAATCTGGAAAATTCCAAATCAATCTGGACAGAAAGGCAGAAAGGTACTAATTTGCATATGGCTTAAACAATAATTGGGAGATAATTGCTCCCAACGTCCTGTCTTTTAATTTAGTTCTTAACTCCTGATTTTTCCTCAGTAGGGTCGGGCACTGGGGGGTGCTCTCTGGACACTGCCACCTGTAGTGTCAGCCTGGGCTCCCTGGCACTGCCCAAGGGGCAAAGTACCAATGACTGGAGCACTTTAGCACTGCCCATTGGGCAAGGGGCATTGCCAAGGGAGCAGGTCATAATGGGGGTGGGCATGATGCAGGCGGGATCCCTGGCCACAATTAGTGGCTCCCGTTGCCACTCAGCAGTAGGGACTGGTTGGAGATGGAAGGAGGCCAGCTATGGGGGCTGGCCGTTGGGGTTGGGAGGGGTACTACAGGGTGGGGGGAGGATCAATGGGGCGCAGAAGGTCAGGGCTGTAGAGGGAGGCGGTGGTCAGGAGATCGAGGTAGGCTACGAGAGGTTTGGGAGGGTGTTTTTTTGGGCATGTTTGGGAGGCCAACAATTGAGCCAGGGT
Organism: Sphyrna mokarran; assembly: GCA_024679065.1. NCBI lineage: Eukaryota > Metazoa > Chordata > Chondrichthyes > Carcharhiniformes > Carcharhinidae > Sphyrna > Sphyrna mokarran. The sequence continues at coordinate 49,947,977 of JAGIQG010000004.1, forward strand.
GGGAGGGTGGGCGGTGATGCGGGATTGCACATTGCTGGCTAGCAATTGAGAGGCCATTAGGCAGGGGCCACTGTGCATGCATCAATCTTTGCACTGACAGATCGGTGCATGGGCAGTGGCTCATTTAGTGCTCTGCTGTCTGCCTGTCCAGGGTGAATAGACCCTGCCCACTGATTTTTGGATTGATTCACACTAGGGTTAAGCTTTTTCCTAGGATGGATTCGAATAGCACGAGGGTCACGGGCTTAGGATGAGGGGGGTAAGATATAATTTGGATGCTAGAGGGAGTTTTTTCACACAGAGGGTGGTGGGGGTATGGAATATGCTGCTAAGTAAAGTGGTGGAGGCAGGCACTCTGGAGTTATTTAAGAAATACTTAGATGGGCACATGAACAGAATGAGAATGGAGGGGTATAGAAAACTAATTTAAAATAGGGATCATGAGCCTTGGGAATCCCTGGGAAGTGTGTAAATAGATGATGATATTGATGTATTTGTTTTTATCCTACAGGTGCTTTGGTCCACCTTGTTGTCTAACGAGTGGCATACACACGATGGGTCGTGAGAGGGCTGCTCTTGGATTTTTTTCGAGAGTATCCTAGTGCTTCACGTCATTGGTGTGTGCTTGACATGGACCATTTGATGGGCAACACGACAGCTATCGCTGTGCTGTGCAGATACATGGATTTGGGCCTGTGTCTGTGGGAGTTTGCGCATTCTCCCCATGCTTGTGTGGATTTTCTCCGGGTGCTCCGGCTTCCTCCCACATCCCAAAAATGTGCTCTTAGGCTAATTGGCAAAACAAATTCTCCCTAAATTGTCTCAAATTTGGTTTTTAATCCATAGATCTATAAACATAGACAGAGATCATGGGTAGAGATGGAAACATTGGGGTGGTGGCGCGGGCTCGTTGGGCCAAAGGGCCTGTTTCCCGTGCTGTTTTGTTCTTTGTTCTTTGTTCTTTATGGCATTCTGCAATGCACAGAGTGTGGGAGATTCATTTTGAAATTCCAGCTGAATAAACCAATGTGAATTACTTGACTTTTCATGTGAATGCAAACTTAGAATATTTTTGGGAGAATCCTGGCTCATTGTGTTTAACAATTCTGTTCATTCAGATGGGATTGTGCTGTAATTCAATCTCAGAAATAATGCAGCTTCTCAATGAATGCTGTGTAAAGAGCTAAGCTGCGAAAATTACAATGCAAAAAGTTGGAGAAATTATTAAATTTTATTAAAACATTCCTTACTTCTGGTAAAATTTCTATAGTGTAAATTATTTAATCTCATTATGATGCATTAATGCAGACAAATGGAAGCAATTTCACATTAATTCAAAATTTTGACACTCTCCATGTGTGTTGTAAAGCTTAATGTGTGAATGCTTCAAGACACTTGGGTCTTGAAGCAGTCACACAATGTAACAAGGATTTGGAAAAATGATGGCAGGGCATGAGAAAAGGTCAAAGTCAGTACCGGGCCAAAGATGGCAGAAAGGACCAAGGCCAGGGACAATGCAATTAAATTGCATCACTATGACAACAGTTACCTCCATGTTGGTGAAGTTATTAGTAAATGGCCACCCTATCTGTTCTGTTCTGGGATCTGTCTGGGACTCTTGCTGTTTGTCATTTTCATAAATGACCTGGATGAAGAAGTGGAGGGATAGGTTAGTAAGTTTGCCGACGATACAAAGGTCAGTGGTGTTGTGGATGGTCTGGAGGGATGTCAAAAGTTGCAGCGGGATATAGACAGGATGCAAGACTGGGCGGAGAAGTGGCAGGTGGACTTCAACGCGAATAAATGTGTAGTGGTCCATTTTGGCAGGAATAATGAGATGAAACAGTACAATATCAAGGGTAGGAGTCTTAGCTGTGTTGAAGAGCAGAAGGATCTTGGGGTCCAGGTCCATAGGACTCTTAAATCGGCCTCGCAGGTGGAAAAAGTGGTCAAGAAGGCGTACGGTGTACTGGCCTTCATTAATCGAGGGATTGAGTTTAGGAGTCAGGAGACAATGATGCAGCTTTATAAGACTATTGTCAGACCCCTCTTGAAGTACTGTGCGCAGTTCTGGTCGCCTCACTATACGAAGGATGTAGAAGCTATTGAAAGAGTGCAGAGGAGATTTATAAGGATATTGCCTGGATTGGGAGGCAGGCCTTATTAAGATAAGTTGAGGGGGCTGGGACTCTTCTCCCTGGAGAGACAAAGGTTGAGAGGCGATCTGATAGAGGTTTATAAAATGTTGAGAGGAATAGATAGAGTGGATTCTCAGAGGCTGAAATGGTCACTACAAGAGGACACAGATTTAACGTGCAGGGAAGCAAATACAGAGGGGATGTTAGGGGTAAGTTTTTCACTCAGAGGGTGGTGAGTGAATAGAATCGGCTGCCGTCGGTGGTGGGAGAGGCGAACTCACTGGGATCTTTTAAAAGACTTCTGGATGAGTATATGGGAAATAATGGGATAGGGGGTTATAGATAGGTCTGTGGCTTGGTAGGTATAGATGTGATCAGCGTAACTTGTGGGCCGAAGGGCCTGTTTGTGCTGTAGTGTTCTATGTTCTATGTTCTATTAAAAATGGAAGTGGATAGCGGGACTGTGGTCTTCATTATCAGGGAGCAGACTTAGAATTGCCTCTGAGTAGCTATTCATCTTCAGTGCTTACACAGCCCACTTACCAGCTTGGCCAGCAACAAGGGGGAACAATTACTAATAAAGGGCACCATGCCAACCCTAGTGAACTACAGGCAGCTGTTGGCTCAATTTCCGACCATCATTGTACGGGGACAAGGACATAGCCTTATGGGAAGAGAGTGGCTCCAATGCATCTGACTGAACTGGCTGAAGCTTTTTAGGGGGTTCAGGGCCACTGTACAAAGTCATCAGTAAGTCCCTATTACTTAAGTACTAACTGTAGTCTTCCAAAGAAGGTCTTGGCAAAGTAAAGAGATCCCAACTTAAGATTTACATCAACCCCAATACTACGACCAAGTATTTTAGAGCAAGACCAGTTCCATACTTCCTTCTGGAGCTTGGTCTGAATTGTGTCTCTCAACCTCATGAACATGAGGGGAGCTGTCTGGGTCCAATTCTAAAGGTTGCTAACCCTCCAACTGGAAAATTTTCCCATCTGATCCCTAAACCACAAATAAATTAACTTGTGACTATGACCCCAGAACTAGATTCTGCAGCCAATGGAAACACCGCCTTTCAATATGTATCCTGGCAAGCCCACTAAAGATTTATAAATTGCAACATGAGAGCACCTCTTACATTTCTAAACATTTCAGAGAGTACACGCTCATTCTATTCAATCTTTCCTCATAGGGTAAACCTCTCAGTCTGGTGTTGTAGTGGATTTCAGGAAGGGTGCCATTTCCTGACTGGATAGAGAATTTATAGACACAACTGGACGGCAGAATTAATAGAAGTACATATCTTGGTGCCAAAACCGAGGACCCCTTGCAGAATGAGATTTAACTTGGAGATGTTAAAACAAAGACTAAGGGTTAGGCTGATTTGAAATATGATATGCAAGAAGAGAATTGAAATCAGTGATTGTCTGGAAACTTGGAGTGCTGGGAGGGGTTATAACTACAGGACTGCAAAGTATCTGGAAATTCACAATGGATGTACATTAATATTCAGCAGATCTCATCTCTGTACATTATCAGTGAATTGGGAGCAATTAACATGTACCCTAGAGCTATTGAAATCGGAATTCTGCTGTGTAACATCATTGAATATGTAATAGTAAACGATCTCCAAGCATTGTACATGGTCTCTGGGAAGATATGTTTCAATGTGACAGAGTGTAATAGCCACAGAGTAATAACTCGATAATGGGCTTTGTCTGCAGAGGTGGCTCTTTCTCTCTCATTGCAACAATATCAAAACCTGTTGTAATCCTGCCTCTAGTGGCGGTCTCATCAAGCTTTATTTGTTTCTTCACGCCACTCTCAATTCAGCAAGTAGTAGTCCTCTTTAAATTATTGAACGTACAAGACTGGAATCAGTCTCGCGACCCTTGTCAACCTAGTGCCCTTGGGGTGGCACAGTACTTAGCACTGTTGCCTCACAGTGCCCTGGACACAGGTGCAATTTCCAGCTTGAGTCACTGTGTGTGGAGTTTGCATATTTTCCTCATGTCTACATGGGTTTTCTCCCAGTGCTTCAGTTTCCTCCCACTATCTGAAAGACACACTGGATAGTTGCATTAGCCAAGGTAAATTCGCCCTCAGTGCACCTGAACAGATACCAGAATGTGGCGACAAGGAGATTTTCACAATATCTTAGTGTAAGCCTACTTGTGACACTAATAAATAAACTTAAACTTAAACCTGTTGCACCCCAGCTAACGCAAATATGTCCTTGCTTCAGCACAGAGAACAAAATGATATTCACCACTCCAATAATGGAATCACCAAAGCTGTTGTAGCAAAACTTCTTTATCCTCTTATACTTCAGTCTCCTTGCAATAAAGGCTGGCATTCCATTTGCCTTCTGAATTGCTTGCTGAAATTGCATTTTAGCTTTCTGTGATTCATTTATAAGTATATCCAGATCTATCTATCTATTTAAATAATCTGCTTTTCTATTCTTGTTATCAAAGTGGATAATCTCACACTTCTGCTCCACCATCTTATTTAAGTTATATGTTTTGCTTTTGCAGCCTTTTTGTGTTCTCCACAGTCTAGAACAGTTTCTGTCTTTTGGAATGTATCAAACATAACTCTGGCATTTAAGAAATGACAGAGAAAGTAGGGTGCCATAAACCAAATACCAGTAACACTGAAAACGTTGAGTTATTAGTAAGTGTTGTAACAGAGCAATTAGATCATTGTAATATCATAGGAAAAGACAATAATATAAAAAAGGGAAATTTTGTTTGACAAATCTGTTCATTGAGATAGAGACATATAGGCATTCAATCTTAGAGACAGAGCAGTTTCCACATTGCTATGAATGCTTGATAAAGAGTTGCCCATTTAACAGTTCTTTCATCTTCTGCCACCTTAAATTAACCACAATGGTCCATGTTTTAGACTGCAAATGGACTTTGAAGGCTGCTCTTAATACAGATTTTGTCAGTTTCAAAATGCAGCTTAATCAATTATAATGCAAGCCTGAGATTGCTAATCAGTACCTGAGTTTTACAAGGGGTCTTTCTTTTGGTAGTGTCGGTTCATACAGACCTCAGCACACAAATTCTTAAACATGCATCGACAGGTTAAAAAAGGAATTATAGAAAATACTAGCAATGATGTAGAACCTTTCATAAGCTCAGGATATGCCACAGTACTCTACAGCCAATGGATTAATTTTAAAATGAAATTATTGTATTGTGGGAAAGTTAAGAAGGCAAATCATTTTGGAGCATTTGACAAAGATGATTCAAATGGAAAAAGTGCAAAGAAGATTTACGAGGATGTTGCCAGGAATAGTGGGCCTGAGTTATAGGGAGAGGCTGGCCAGACTGGGACTTTATTCCTTGGAATGGAGGAGAATGAGGGATGACCTTATTGTGGTGTATAAAATCATGAGGGGCATAGATAGGATGAACACATATAATCTTTTTCCCAGGGAAGGTGAATTGAAAAGAGGGCATAGGTTTAAGGTGAGAGGGGAAAGAATTAAAAGGGACCTGAGGGGCAATTCCTTCATGTAGAGGATAGTGCATTTATGGAATGCCAGCGAATGTGTTTGAGGCAGATACAATAGCAACATTTAAAGAGCATTTAGATAAATACATGGATGGGAAATGATTAGAGGGGTATCGGCCCAATGGGGGCAATTGGGACTAGTTGGAATGGACCGAATGGCCAAAGGGCCTGTTTCTGTGTTCTTTTGTTCTATTGCCCTAGGACTTTAAACACAAAATGCAGAGGTCAGTCAGTCAGTCACAATGTATAAAACAAATTGAAAGCTTGCAACCTTTTAAATCTAATAAAATAAGATGCTGTAATATAACTTACCTTTACTTTGCACAGATGGAAAAATGAAGACAAACAAAATAACGCATATTGTTTTCCACATGATCATAGTTCTCCCTGTATTTGCCATTTTATAGTTGCAATGACTTATCTGGAGATAGAAATATTCAATGTAAGACATCATACAGAAGAATTCTCAAAATCCAATGCAGTTTATGGCACATAAGCCAGATGATAGATGCAGGGTGGCAATAAAGGGTGTTGGTTGACAGAAATGCCCACTTAAAAGCAATATACTTGAGCATCCCTTAGCACCTTTCTCAGCCTTTATCATCACTCACTACTTACATTCCCTTTGCCCAATTACAGTTTCCCCCCACCCCCACATTGTATAAATCTTGTCTGATTTTCTTTGTCTGCAACTCTGAAGGTCCATCCAGACTCAAAATGTTGGCTCTATTCTCTCTCCACAGATGCTGTCAGACTTATTAATTTTCTCCCGCACTTTCTGTAAAAGTGCAAACTTGTTTGGTTAAAATGGAAATATAAATATGCAATGTTCTCAGAAATCGCCAAGGTTGGAGTATTGGCGGAGGAGCAGGAGAAAAGTAAGTAAGCAAACTGGCTCTGAAATTTAAAAAAAGTGCTCCCATTACAGATTTCTGACTGCCAGTTTGATTATTGAACCTGATCTAAATTGTGAGATCAGCTTATTTAATCATATACTGATTCTGGCTGACTGCAATACCTAATACCACTCTTCAAATATGGGCTTGAAACAATCATGACTTGAAGATATCAGTAGCAAGCGAGGGAGCAGCAGCACATAATATGTAAAAATGAACATAATCTCAGTGAGTGGTAATAAATGGCTCAGTTGAGATTTCAGTATAGTTTGAAAGAATATTTCATTCAAACCAGCCTCCCATCCATTGACTCTGTCTACACTTCCCACTGTTTCAGCAAAGCAGCTAGGATAATTAAGAACCCCACAGACCCCAGACATTCTCTCTTCCATCTTCTTCCTCAGGAAAAAGATACAAAAGTCTGAGTCATATACCAACCAACTCAAAAGCAGCTTCTTCCCTGCTGCTGTCAGACTTTTGAATGGACTCACTTCACATTAAATTGATCTTTGTACCTTAGCTATGACTGTAACACTACATTCTGCACTCTCTCATTTCCTTCTTTGTGAACAGTGTGCTTTATCTGTGTAGTGTGCAAAAAACAATACTTTTCACATGACGATAATAACTAAACAAATCAAATATCTTCCACTGGGTGTGCAGGAGCTAATTAAAGAAGAAAGATGTGGAAGCATTGGAAAGGGTGCAGAGGAGGTTTACCAGGATGTTGCCTGGTATGGTGGGAAGGTCTTATGAGGAAAGGCTGAGGGACTTGAGGTTATTTTCATTAGAGAGAAGAATGTTACGCGATGACCTAATTGAGGCGTATAAGATGATCAGGGGATTGGATAGGGTGGATAGTGAGAGCCTTTTTCCTCGGATGGTGATGACCAACACGAGGGGACATAACTTTAAATTAAGAGGTGGTAGTTATAGGACGGATGTCAGAGGCAGGTTCTTCACACAGAGGGTGGTGAGAGCGTGGAAGGCCCTGCCTGCAGCAGTTGTGGACTCGCCTACTTTGGGGGCATTCAAATGTTCGGTGGATAGGCATATGGATGATATTGGAATAGTTTAGGTTAGAGGGTCCACTGGCCGGCTCAACATCGAGGGCCGAAGGGCCTGTACTGCGCTGTAATGTTCTATGTTCTATGTTCTATGAAATAATTTAGAAGAGACAAGGGCATAAAATGATAAACATAACCTTCTGGTATTCCAGAATGAAATGCAAAGAAGGCTTTGGTTAATTGGCTATAGTAAATTACCCTTTAGTCTCTCTGGAACTGGCTGGGTAAATAAGTGGGGTTATGGGATTATGGGAATAGGCCTGCATGGGATTGTGGTTGGGGCAGACCCAATGGGCCAAATGTTCTCCTTCTGCACTGTAGGGATTCTATGATTGTAGAATGCTGTTTAGGAGGATGTTAGGTGGTGATGCCAGTTATATCTAGTTTATTCCCACAAATACATTTACAGGATTGCAACAACTCTGTCACTTCTGCTGTTGCCTGAGAAATGACTTATTTACTGGTTTAAATTTTTCAGCACTTCCTCAAATGTACTATAGGAAGGTCACTGTTATTATTTGATTCTTGGCCTTCCTTAGTAACAAGACCTCCTGCTTGTTATTATCTCTAACCCAATATTTCTTTAACATATTCACGTGACAAACTCTGTATGACTTGCGTTTGGCTGGGGTGCATACCAGATTGTTTACCTTGCTCAAATTTCTGAATGTAGCTTTCAGGGGTTCACCTGACACAGATAATAATATGAGATCTCTCTCCTGTTGTAAACTTCAAGTCAGGGCTTTCCTATCAGCCCTGGCTTTCATTCATTCAGCTCTAACAAAGGGTCATCCAAACTTGAAACATTGGCTTTACTCTTTCTCCACAGATGCTGTCAGATCTGCTGAGATTTTCCAGCACTCTCTGTTTTTGTTTCAGATTTCAGCATTTGCAGTATTTTGCCTTTATTTCATGTCTTACTGGGCTGTCTCTGAATGTTTTCTTGCCACCTCACAGCCCTGAAATTTGAGATCTAATCTAAAATGGTAGTGTCTGACTTTATATTTCATAACTTTTCACAAATTTATTGCAATGATCCTCTAACCTCATGTCCGTAGAATAATTCGGAAGGACTAAATTTAGTAAATTGATATCCCTAATCGCAAATAATAAAAATGGAGTCTCCTTGTCCCGATCATGAAAATAGTCTTAGTTATAAACTCTCATCATGCTTTTCAAAATCTGGTACCACTCCTCTCATTGCTCCCCAGGAATCTATGGTGATGATTTATACCATTTGATCTCCAAGCTATTCATGATCTCTTTAAATAGCCCTGACATAAAATTTGGCACAGAGATTAGACGTGATGGCCTTGCCGGTGAGAACAAGGCCTGTGAGGCCTGGAAGTTGCCCAGAACAAATCTGGGCAGTGCTCCTTGGGCAGTACCAGCTTGGCAGTGTGGCACATGGGGTTATATTCCGCATTGGAAATTGGCCAGGATGGCAATTATCTAGGGGAGAGGGCAACAACTCAGGACAGTGACCATCCGGGGAGAATCAGGACTAGTGGTTGCTGCCATCCCCCAAGCCAATCAGGGGCAATGGTTTGGGGGGCAGTGATCATGGCCAGCAATCTGGAGAGGCATTGTCTGGAGCAGGAGGGGGGGTGGGGTGGGGGGATGGCGGTAGGGTGTTGAGGTGGGGGAGTGAGATTTCCCATTTGTACACAGTGCAATAGCATGGCTAGCAGTTGGCAGCCGGCTTCCCGGCGTGACTAGATTCTGTCCACTCCCTCTACTGGCGAGAATAACACTTAAATCACCTTTCAATCTCCACCATAATGAATTTGCAATGAAAACATCTTAGCCGGTATTTCCTGCTGTTCACATCCTGATACTGACACTGTGAAAAGGTGGAGAATTTGGTGCTCAGCAGCTAAATCTCTGTTCACTACAACAGGACCAGAAATTCTCACCAACATGAACAGCCTGAAAATTTCACCCCAAGCCTTTTCTATATCTCTCACCTCTCCAGCAGATTCTGTTTTATTTTGAGGTGAAGCCTGAATGGTGGTTGTAACGATTCCCATTCTGGCTGGCCTATCATCTCTCACACTTCCCAATTTCCATCTTTGTTAGATTTAAAAATGGGTCTAAAGAAAGGCTTTGGTCTATAAACTATGAATCATAGTCATCTGCAAGCTCCACAGCTTGCCTGGCAGGTCTAACTATCTAGTCCTCAACATGGTTCTTAATCATTGGAGGCAACAATTCTTTAAATTCCTTCAATGGAATTATTTCTCTAAGTGTGTCATATTTTTCTACCTATCTTTGTGTCATCTGAAAATTTAGATACCGTGCATTCAACTTTTCATCTAAGCCATTGATAACAGGTAAGAGGTTGAACCCTCAGCCTAGACCCTACGGGACTCCATTTATATCCTGCAGACTTGATGGCTGAAACTAGAACTAGGGGACATAGTCTTAAAATAAGGGGAAGCAGATTTAGGACTGAGTTGAGGAGGAGCTTCTTCACACAAAGGGTTGTGAATGTGTGGAATTCCCTGCCCAGTGAAGCAGTTGAGCCCCCCTCATTGAATGTTTTTAAGGCAAGGATAGATACATTTTTGAACAATAGAGGAATTAAGGGTTATGGTAAGCGGTTAAGTAAGTGGAGCTGAGTCCACGAAAAGATCGGCCACGATCTTATTGAATAGCAGAGCAGGTACAAGAGGCCAGATGGCCTACTCCTGCTCCTAGTTCTTATATTCTTATGTTCTTTTGTATTTTTCCCGTTGAAGTGGACACATTTTGCAAAGATGTGCAGCTTATCTGGATTAACAGACATATTAAATTGCCTCTTATGATCCCACAACGTGTAGGTTAGATGGATTATCTGTGAGAAATGTGTGGGTTTACGGGAATACAGCCTGGATAAGATTTCTGTCAGAGAGTCGGTGCAGATTCGATGGGCAGAATGACCTCCTCTGAACTACATTGATTCAATGTTTCTAAGACAACTCATCACCACTTTCTCAAGGGCAATTAGCAATAAGTGCTGGGCTAACCAGCAATGTTCACATCCCATTCATATGTTAAGGAAATGCAATTGGGAACACAAAGGGTAAATCATTATTTGTTTTACTGCTGATCTAAGTCCCTGAAATAAAAGGAAAATCAAACTGCGGCAAATAGTGGCAGGTTAAGCAGGATGTATGAAGTTCTGGATGGTTGAGGATTTGGGCACCTATTCACACTGTGATGCAGCTGGTCTTCTTAGTTGGTCTCTTACGTGCACCATTCTATAAGGTAATGTGAAGTCCAGTCATAGCTCCCATCAACTTTGTCCTCCAGAGTCAGTACCTGTCTACACACAGCTCCTGGCATCACTAATAAGGCATCAAGTTCACCTCTGGCCCAATTATAGGCTTTGCATGTCAAAATAGTGGTGTGATGGAAATGATCTGGTTATTAGGTTTCTGAGAAATGCAAAATTCCCAACAATGAATTAATTGTTCTTTGTGTGTCTAAAGCATATGGATGGGGTAGAGTAGAATAAACTAGACACACTGCAGCTCACTCCTTCTGCTCTTGCATAAACAAGGAAGTCATTTATTTGTCAATGTTTCACTTTGTTAAAAAAACATTTCCTCTTCCTCTCTAGTGTGCTTTCCTCCACAACTTGTGCATATGTGTTCTCTGTTAAATTGCCATCAGTTTATCCTCGATGTCACAATTTTGTCAAGCTGCCCAATATGAGATTATGAAATGTTGTATGCAGTCAGCAGCGAGCAGTTGCTCATATTTTTGTTGCAGGTCCACAGAGTCCTTTTATAGGGAGTATTAATTCCTGATTTTTGTGCCCACAAATGCTTCAAGCCACAAGAGCTGGCAGCTAGAAATAACCTTCCATATTTTTGAACATTCACAGACATCAAAATTGTATACTCAATAAATCACACTGTAAAAATGTAAGCATAGTTAGAAGAGTGCAAGCTCTTTCCATTATGTCAATGAATTGCATTGCCAAGTGCCAGGCAATACAACAGGACATAGACAGGTTGGTAGACTGGGCAGATAGATGGCAAATGGAATTTAATCCGGATAAATGCGAGGTGATGTATTTTGGCCGGAAAAATGTAGAAGAGAGTTATAGGATAAAAGGTAAAACTATTCGAAGTATAGAGACGCAGAGAGACTTGGGGGTGCAGGTTCACAAGTCTCTGAGGGTGTCCTCACAGGTGGAGAAGGTGATAAAGAAAGCGTATAGTATGTTAGCTTTCATTGAAAAGGGTATAGAATACAAGAGTAGGAGTTTGATGTTACAATTGTATAGAACGTTGGTTAGGCCTCATTTGGAATACTGCGTCCAGTTCTGGTCGCCATACTATCGGAAGGATGTGGAGTCCTTGGAGAGAGTGCAGAGGAGGTTTACCAGGATGCTGCCTGGTATGGAAGGACTGTCTTATGAGGAACGATTGAATAGACTGGGGTTGTTTTCCCTTGAAAGACGTCAGCTTAGAGGGGATCTCATAGAGGTGTATAAGATTATAAGGGGTATAGATAGAGTAAATGGTGGTAAACTTTTTCCACCTTCAGAAATGGATAGGACGAGGGGTCATGGCCTTAGGGTGAGGGGGGCTAGGTATAAGACGAATATTAGGGGGCAGTTTTTCACACAAAGGGTAGTGGGGGTGTGGAATGCACTGCTGAGTAAGGTGCTGGGAGCAGGCACGCTAGGGCTGTTTAAGGGTCTCTTGGACAGCCACATGAGCGTTGTGCAGATAGAGGGATATAGTAGGACTGTTTAACTATGGCTTTTTTTTTCCACAGGTAATTCGGTCCATACTTGACCATCAAGGAGCATGCATTCGTCAGGTGGTGCGAGGACAGCTCTTGGATGTTGATTCATGGGTTGCCTGGTGCTTCATGTCGTAAATGAGTGCTTTATCTGGACCATCTGAAGGGCACCATGACAGCTCAGTGACTATCGCTGTAGCTGTGCAGACACTTGGAAATGGGCCGGTGTCTGCTGGAGTTTGCGCGTTCTCCCCGTGGTTGCGTGGGTTTTCTCCGGGCACTCCAGTTTCCTCCCACATCCCAAAAATTCGCTCTTAGGCTGATTGGGAAACAAATTGTCCCTACATTGAGACTCTTCCATATTAGGAATAACCTAAAATTAGGATAGGATAATGGAATTATTACTATATCGTTATGACGGCGGCGTGGGCTCGTTGGGCCGAAGGGCCTGTTTCCCGTGCTGTGTTGCTCTAAAAAAAAGTGGCATGAAATGTTTCCTGGGTTTTAAAATTAATTTTATTGTTTTTCTCTTTTTCAGCTTTGATCTTCAAACACTGTGGAAGTTGGCAGTTGTGTTTTTTTTTCTTTGAAAGCCATTATTATCCTGAAGCAACTATTGATTCTGTTCTTACAAGCAGTGGCCTGCCAATGGAATGCTATCAATACTGTTCACTGGACAGTTTGATGCTTTCTCCTTTTCCCTCTCTCCTCATCTGGATTTCTAATCTTGGTATTAGATTTTCCTCAGCAGCAAAGTTGACACTGAAAATGTGGTGTAATTGTACTCCCAGCAGTCCGGTGATTCAAGTTTTCCTGTCCTTTTTTTTTATTCGTTCATGGGATATGAGCATCACTAGTTGAGCAAGCATTTATTGCCTATCACTAATTATCCTTGAACTGAGTGGTTTGCTAAACCATTGCCGAGGGCATTTAAGAGTGCAATTTGGCCTGAACATCAGCAGAGATCAGTGTGTGAGAGGTCTCCACTGTACTCAGGGCCTGCCTGCAAGCTGCAGGCACAACTTGCAGTTGCAAAACAAGGAGAGGATGCATTGCCAATGATGGTTAAGGTGCTCATGACAATGTGCCTTGTTCCTGCTAGTTTGACCACATCTCAGTTTGTTGCCCATTGTTGCTCAAGGGGGTCACAGAAGAGCTGTATGCCAAGAGAGTTAAAAGTGACTTGCAATTATGTAGCATTTTTAATGACCGGAGGACTCAAAGCTCATTACAGCTAATAAGGTGCTGCCATTGTTGTAGGAACACAGAAGCCAATTTGTATACAGCAAACTCCTAAAAATAGTAATAAGATAATGACTAGATCATCTTCTTATGACGTTGAATGTGTAACAAACATTGGCCAAGACACAAAGGATAACTCCCCTGCTCTTCTTTCAAATAGTGCCATTGAGTCTTTTGCATCTAACAGCACAGGCGGAATTGGACCTTGTATTAACATCTCATCTGACAGTTGTGCTCCTCAGTACTGCACTGGAGTGGTGGCCTTGACTTTGAACTCAAGCTCTGGATTGGCACTTGAACCCAGATCCTTGCAGTTCAGAAGCAACTGAGCCACAGTTGACATCTCTCCATTGAAAGTGTTTAATTTTCTATTGCCAGAAAGAAGCAGAGAGAGTAGGTAGAGAACTACACAAGGATTTCAGTCTTCCGCTTGGTACATGGTTCCATTGAGGACACCTGGAATTTGCTTTGAGGGCATTGCTTGCCAATTCAATGGGATTTTATTTTCTCAATGTCCAGCTGGTCTGAGCCCACATGCAGAAAATCCGACATGTTAGTGCCTGGTTTTCTGGCAGCAGCCATGATGCCTTTTATCTGCACAATCTGCTGTACACATGGGTGGCATGGGGTAGCATGTGCCACACAAATTAGATTAACTAAACCGCTGGAGTGCTTAAGAACTGCTTCTGCTGCTTGGAGCACCTTGGAGGGCAAATGCATGTCAGATTTGTGGCGGTGTGCTGTGTGTTGCACAATGTCACTACCAGGAGGAAACATCTTGTCTTCAAAGATATTGTGGCTATATAAGGAGGAGGTGGAAGAGAGGAAAAAGGGAGGAGGAAATCTGTGGTCACGTTCCAGCAAGGTTTTCCTTGATTGACTCATTTGACTACAGCACATAGAAAACACAACCCCAATTTGCCATTCATCAACAATCCCACACTGTTCCTTCTGGTAGCAACCATCACATAAGAACATAAGAAATAGGACCAGGAGTAGGCCATCTAGCCCCTCAAGCCTGCCCTACCATTCAGTAAGATCATGGCTAATCTGAAAGTGTTCAGGTCCACTTACCTGAATGCTCCCCATGACCTTTAATTCCCTTACTGATCAGAAATCTATCTACTTGTGACTTAAACATATTCAGCGAGGTAGCTTCCATTGCTTCAATGGGCAGAAAATTCCACAGATTCACTATCCTCTGAGAGAAGAAGTTCCTCCTCAACTCTGGTTTAAACTGACCCGCACCCCCCACCTTATTTTGAGGTTGTGTCCTCCAGTTCTTGTTTCCTTTCTAAGTGGAAAGAATCTCTCTGCCTCTACCCTATCTAGCCCCTTCATTATCTTATATGTCTCTAGAAGCTCACCCCTCGGTCTACTAAATTCCAACGAGTACAGGCCCAAACACTCAATCTCTCCTCATAAGCTAACCCTCTCATCTCCGGTATCAACCTGGTGAACCTTCTCTGTACTCCCTCCAAGGCCAACCTATCCTTTTGCAAATAAGGGACGAAAATTGCACACAGCACTCTAGATGCGGCAAGACCTCCCTGCTTTTATACTCCATTCCCCTTGTGATAAAGGCTAACATTCCATTTGCCTTCTTGATCACTTGCTGCACCTGCAGACTGAGTTTTTGCGATTCATGCAGACACCCAGGTCCCTCTGCACAGTAGCATGTTGTAATTTTTCACCATTTAAATACACAATGATCTCTTTACCAAAATGCCAAAATGAAACCCACCACAAAGCAAATACTCCAAATCAAATTTATGAATTAACATGTTGCTTTAAAAGGCTACTAAACACCATTGTACCTGGGACTCTTGGAGGCAATTACAGTTGCCAAACAAGCCAGACTGGACACTGAGGGTAGTCAGGTTGGATTTTGTAGTGGGCTGCAGACCTGGAATTTGGAAGTGGGGCAAGGTCACTGATCATAGCGGAGGCTACAAATAGACTGCGATTGGCAGCTGGGAGGCTGAAGACTTAGAACATAGAACATAGAAAAACTACAGCACAAACAAGGTCCTTTGGCCCACAAGTTGCGCTGACCATATCCTTCTTTGAGGGGCTAGGAGAGAAACATTTCTCTACTTCCTGGGCCACAAGCAATGCTTTAAAAAAAAGTATTTGTCTTCTGAAGCTGTCAGTTCCAGTTTCCATTGTGGCAGCCTTGAGAAGCCCAACAAGGCAGAAGTCAAATTTAGATTATGTTGTACTGCGAGTGCTGAATTTCAAAACGTTTATAAAGATTCCCACCTTATACAGCTTATTATCTGTTAGCATAAAAATGTAGCTGGATAGGGGCTCATCCTTGATTTTTCCAGTCCCATTAGATAATTGAAGTCTTTCAGATTTGGTTTAATTTTTGTAAATCTCCTTTGTATCTTCTCCAAGGCTATGGCTGGAATTTTCCAGCCCTCTCCTTGGTGGGTTTTCCTGTGGCAGTGGTGGGATCTTCCAGTCCTGCCGGAGCAAGTGATAATTTGCACGGTTTGCTCATCCACCTACCAGGGGGCCTGACACAAGGGTCACCTTCAGTGAGACTGGAAGATCTCACTGGTAGAAAGGGCTGGAAAATCCCAACCCAATTAGGAAACCTTGCCTGGAACAGTTACAAAAGCTAATATTCATACAAGATAAGTGATTAGATATTGACCTTCTTTCGCCAATACACAGCTTATAAAGGCACTAATTAACATTATACACCCAGTACTAACCAGCAGACAGACCCACCAAATGATCAAATGACTTACTAATAATTAGAGCAGATCTCCATTTTTGAACGGGTACAAGTTGGATGGCCAACAGAATTCTCCTACCAAAACTGGAGAACAATAAAATTTAAAGGTGAACTTACTTCTGTGTTTGTAAACCGCCTATTACCATTGGATGCAAATGAGGAATGCGGAAGTTATGAAACCACAAAGAAATGCTAGCAAATTCCCGAATGAGCATATGGATTTTTGATAATTTAAAAGGCCATTGTACAGAAGGGATTCCTAATTATAAATTTAAACCTTTAAATTAAGCCCATTGCTTTACCTATAAATTAAATATGTAGCTTTTGGTGCAGAAGCCACAGTACCTATTTCCTGATTGAAGTTCAACATTTCTTTTGCCTTAGTCCCTTCTCTCAAGTCTGTTCTCTCTGTATTTATCAGTGGAAAAAGAAACTCTGCCTCAAGTTATTAACAGTGGTCCCTACAAACTGCCTTTGGCCTTCCCTTCACAAGGAGATTCTTGCAGCTGTCAATTTTCTCACGTCCTCCTTCAGATGAACTTGCCTTCAGCAAGGCATTATTCTCTCTTACCTTGCAAATCCTCTTTGGTATTGTCACCATCTTTCCTAAGTTATATTTAAAGATTGAACGTATCCACTCCTCTGCCAAAATCATACACTACACCAAGATCACCATGGAGAGCCAAGATATCCGTGACTTTGTTTGTCCACAACCAGCTTGTCAAACTCCTATCTCTATTCTGAACAACCACCAATGCACCACCCTGACCCCCCACACCCACTAAATAAGCTTTAGTCAATTTTCATTTTTGTTTTCGTTGCAGTAAAATTTTAACATGAGAAATCATGTCATATGATCATTTGAGTTGGGCACTGCAAATTCGAATCTCTTTGGAAAATTTATCAGTGTCTAGGGGAATTGCGACACCATCTACATGACAATGCCTGTCTGTTAAATTAGGATCTTCTGTATTCATTCAAACAAACCATTGCAATCTGAATGCGAGTTCTTTCTTTTTAAATGCTGCATAGGGACAGATGTAAACATCATTTAAACGAAGGAACCTCATATTGTTTTGAAGATCAATCATCTCAGGATTAGGACATCACTGCAAATTCCTCAGAGCAGTGGGCTATAACTAACTTACAGTTGTTTTGTCAATGATCTTCCTGTCACAAGAAGGTCAGTAATGGAAAATGTTTACTGACACAATGTTTAGCACCATTCACAACCCCTCAAGTAATGATATAGTTTGTGCCAATATGCAGCAAAACCTCGACAGCTTTCAAACTAATATTGATAAGTGATCACCTCTGTTCTACACAAATGCCAAGCAGCGATTTTGTCCAACTAGAGATAATCTAGTTAGCTGTCTTTGTTCTAAGGCATTATCATTGCTAAATCACCCACCATGAACATTCTGGGGGCTACCATTGACCAGAAGCTTAACTGAACCAGCCACGCAAATACTACAGCTACACCAGCAGGTCAGAGACTGAGAATGCTGCGATGATCCTGACTCTCTGACTCTCCTATTCTACAAAACACAAGTCAGGAATATAATGCAATCTTGTGCACTTGCCTGGAGGAGTGTGGTTCCAACAACACAAAGAAGCTACACATCAACCAGGAGAAAGCAATCCACTTGATTGCACTCCATCCACCACCGTAAATCTTCACTCGCTCCACCACAGGCATACAGTGACAGCAGTGTACACCACATACAAGAACTTGTGATCACTATCACTTAGAGGGACAAGGGCAGAAAATACATGAGAACACCACCACTTGCATATTCTCCTCCAAGTCACACACTATCCTGACTTGGAACTATGGCCGGAATTCTCTGGTCTTGCACGCTCTGCTACTGTTGCCAATGACAATTTGACACCCAGCAGCAGGACCAGATAAACCTAGCCGCAGGCAAGGTCGGAGAATTCTTGTCCATATCTCTGTTCCTTCATCACCATGGTTTCAGGTTTCTGGGACTACCTTCCTAACAGCACCGAGAGTGCACCTACACTACGTGGACTGCAGGTGTTCAAGAAGGTGGCTCACTGTCACTTTCTCAAGGACAATAAAAGATTAGCAGCAAATTCTAACCTTGCTAGTGACACTCACATCTAATGAATTATTAGAAAGAAAAGTACCTGAGGTGCTGGTCGTCTGCTGAATGAAAATTCCTGTCATGAGAAAAGGTGTTGCCTTCAAATTTAGATTCTTAGTTTTGAACACGGATTAATAAGTTGTTGTATTTACTCTGAGACCGAACATAATGACTGTAACTAGGATTATGAAGAAATAACTGAAAGCAATAACTTACATAGCGTTTACCCGAGAAAGAGCCTTTCAACTGGAAACTATTACTTACACAATGTTCGCCTTTTTAAAAATTGTGAAATATAACCCATGTGTCTTTTCTGAACTGGTTGCTGAGGTTGAACCAATGAGCAGGATTTTCCAGCTGCACTCACCTCAAAACCAGAAAATCCCTCCTGAGGTCAACAGACTTTTCCATGGCCCACCCCTCGCCCACTCCAATTCCCATTGCAGGTGGAACAGGAAGATTTACCTTATAGGTGGCAATGGTAACTAAAGAATGAAATCTCAATCAACCTAAAACCCAACTATTAGAATAAGGCCATATTTAATTGGTCTGAGTAGATTTTTCTGCTTCCTGTACTTGCCTCCTGACCTCCGGCTTCTTGAGATAATGCTGCCAGTTGTGCACTGGAGATTGGCACTGATGAGTTCACTTGTGAACTGTTGGAGTTAACAAATTAGAGTTAACAAGACTTTCACTCCATTCCTCTCAGCTAAGTTCTGACTGTGGCCCCAATGAAAGCACAAGAGTGTTAATGGTGCCCTGCGAATTACCTTCATCCTAAACTGCTGAGGTACATTTTTCTCATAATTATTCAGCTGAAACTCCCGTTTATGATTTTTTCTAATGCCATCTTCATTACTGTATCCCCTCACTGGTATTCACATATGTAATGATCTGTGGAGATGATAAGTACCAGCTGCTTATGGGATTTGTCTCCCATTGTAACTCTGGTGTGATACCACTGGAAGCCACTAGAAATACAAGCGGAAGAATTTTCTGTGCCCCCCCCCCCCCAACCTGTCAGCCCCCATCCCCAGCAATTTGGCCAGTGGCAGCGTTGTGGCACAGTGTTTAGCACTGCTGCTGCTCAGAACCAGGGACCCAGGTTCTATTCCCAGTTTGGGTCACTGTCTGTATGGAGTCTGCACATTCTCCCCGTGTCTGCGTGGGTTTCCTCTAGGTGTTCTGGTTTCCTTCCACAGTCAAAGATGTGCAGATTAGGTGGATTGGCTATGCTAAATAGTGTCGGGTGATTAGCTAGTGTAAATGGATGGGGTTATGGAGATAGGGCCTGGATGGGATTGTGGTCAATCCAGGCTTGATGGACTGAATGGCCTCCTTCTGCACTGTAGGGATTCTATGATTCCCACAGGTAATTGTGATGGAGCCTCAATTTTTAACCATTTATATCAATGAATTCGATGAGGGAGTGAAGGCATAGTGGCTAAATTTGCAGATGACACAAAGATAGGTAGGAAAGTGGAGAAGGCAAAGAATTTGCAGACAGATATAGATAAATCGACTGGGCAAACATCTGGCTTAGATACTCTGTCAGAGGGTTGGTGCAGACTGGATGGATTGAATGGCCTCTTCTGCACTGTAGGGATTCTGTGACTCTTTGATGTGACAGATAGAATATAATGCAAGAAAATGTGGAGTTGTTCACTTTGGCAAAAAGAATAAAAAAGCAGAATATTAAACAGAGAACAAGTACAAAATGCTGAGGTGCAGAGGCACTTAGATGGGCTCATGAATGAGTCACAAAATGTTAGTATGCAGATACAGCACGCAACCAGGAAGACTAACCTTTTGTTACAAGAAGAATTGAACGTAAATGTATAGCGGGCATTTGTGAGACCACATCTTGTATACTGTGTGAAATTTTCATTTCCTTACTCAAGGAATGATGTAAATGCATTGGAAACAGTCCCGAGGAGGTTTGCTAGATGGACACCTGAAATGAGCAGATTGTTTTATGAAGAAATGTTAGACAGTCTGGGTTTGCTTCCACTGGAATTTGGAAGAGTGAGAGATGACTTGATTGATGTTTCCTGTTCTGGGGGAGTCCAGAACTAGGAATCTAGAACTAGAATTGTTCTAAAATTAGGGGTTGCCCTTATCGGACAGAGATGTCAGGGGGTTGTGTGAATGTAGAACATAGAAATATAGAACAGTACAGCACAGTACAAACCCTTCGGTCCTCGAAGTTGTGCGGAGCTATGTCCGAACCCAAGATCAAGTTATCCCACTCCCTATCATTCTGGTGTGTTCCATGTGCCTATCCAATAACTGCTTTGAAGTTCCGAAAGTGTCCAGCTCCACTATCACAGCAGGCAGTGCATTCCATACCCCAACCACTTTGGGTGACTTTGGAACTCAAAATTTGGTGAAGCAAGGTCACTGCATATTTTTAAGGCAGAGGTAAATGGATTCTTGTTAAGCAAGGTTATTGGGAAGATAGGAAATAGAAAATAAACAAATCAGTCATGATCTTACTGAATGGTGAATTAGGCTTGAGGGTCAATCTCTGCACCTATTTCATATGTTCTAATGTTTGTACGTGTGAATAATGCCAAGGGACTGAGGATTGCAAATAGTACGAGCTACAATTCTCCTCTTCTTGGACTAAGTGCCCACGCAGTCAGGGAAACAACAGTGTTTTCCACTGGCGTGGCAGTGCCCATCAGGTGGGATTCCCCTACCTGAAGGATATTGATGAGCTTATTTCTGACAACCCACTAGCCAGCCCTGCTGCTCAGAGAATAGGCCATCATTTCCAAAGGATGCTCCGGTCTCCACATTCAGAGATAGGCCCGTCCCTCCCCCTAAAAAATTAAGTGGTGCCCCCTCCCTCACCCAATCATTGACCAGGGAAGCACCACCAACTGCTTATCAAAGAGAGGGCATCCTCCCTCCTCATGCACAAATCACAGATAAGCCCTGCCCCCATACCACACAGTAAGAATTTAACAACACCAATTTTAAATCCAACCGATTTATTTGATAGTAAAATTGCAAGCTTTCAACACTCTGTCGTGTCTTCGTCAGGCAAATGCAGTGTTCTGGTCTGCAATAGCACACATCAGCACAGACAGTCAGAAATTGCTGATTAGAATGCGAATCCTTACATCTAACCTGCTATTCAAGTGTTAAAGTGGCTAACAATGTGTGTGAAGGGAATCCTGACCATTGGTTAGAGAATTGTGTATTTTCTCCAGACAGCACAGTAAGTGAGGTTTTTTGCTGACCCAGGCAAGTCACGGGGGTTACAGATAGTGTGACATGAAGCCAAGATCCCTGTTAAGACCGTCGTCATGTGTGCGGAACTTGGCTATCAGTCTCTGCTCAGCGACTTTGCGCTGTCGTGTGTCACGAAGGCCCCCTTGAAAAACATACCACACAGGCATGAGAGTGAACCGATCTCTCCCCAGACACTCCACTCAGCCCTCCTCTTCCCCGTCAGACCTCCACTCAGACTCCTTTCATGCCACGTGCTTTGGTATGTCCTTGGTGCACCCTGGCATTGACACCCTGTCTGTACATCTTAGGCCCCAAGAGAGCTCGAGAAGGGAGGTTCAGATGCCGTTTGCCCCTCTGAGGCTGCCAGGCCCTTAAAGCTCCTGGGGATTGAGTTGGCTCAGGGTGGGGGGTTGTGGCTGGACTGCCCTTCTTCGCATGGTGACTTCAGGCAGGTGTGTGATCAGTCTCTGCATTCCTGCCTGTCAACTGTGAAAGTTCTGAAGTGGCCAGGTAGCTTTAATCTCCATGCCCACCCACACACACTGACCCTTTCCCCCATCACCAGTAGGCTTTTAGATAATTGCAGCATGCCATTCTGCAACTGAGATTCCACTTTGAAATGGTTTGCAAAAGAAAACGTTAAACCGCAGACTGTCAATTAGGATTAGATTCTGTCAATATTGCGGTCAGGATCAATGGAATACTTGAGGTGTATTCTACCGTGAAGAGAAATAAAAATAAACACAGGTGCCTGGAGGATGATAGACCACCATTGAGCTGACAGCTTAATCTTTGACATTGTGTTTGTCACAAATCAAAATCTTCAAATGCAATGGAGAAGGTTTTAATGATACCACTGGAAGGATGTGGAGACTCTGGAGAGAGTGCAGAGGAGGTTTACCAGGATGTTGCCTGGTATGGAAGGTCTGAGTTGCAAGGAGAGGTTAGGCAAATTGGGACTTTTTTCCTTAGGAAGACGTAGACTTAGGAGGAGATCTAATAGAGGTATACAAGATTGTGAGGGGTATAGATGGAGTAAACAGGATTAAACTTTTTCCTAGGATGGACTCAAATAGCACTCGGCGTCACGGGCTTAGGGTGAGGGGGGGGGTAAGGTATAATTTGGATGCTAGAAGGAGTTTTTTCACACAGAGGGTGGTGGGAGTATGGAACGTGCTGCCAAGTAAAGTGGTGGAGGCAGGTACTCTGGAGTTATTTAAGAAATACTTAGCTGAGCACATGAACAGAATGGGAATGGAGGGGTATAGAAAATTTAAAATAGGGATCATGAGCCTTGGGAGTCCCTGGGAAGTGTGTAAATAGATGATGATATTGATGTACTTGTTTTTATCCTACAGGTGCTTTGGTTCACCTTGTTGTCTAACGAAGGGCATACACACGATGGGTCGTGAGAGAGCTGCTCTTGAATTTTTCGAGAGTATCCTAGTGCTTCACGTCGTTAGTGTACGCTTGACCTGGACCATTTGATGGGCAACACGACAGCTCAGTGACTACCACTGTGCTGTGCAGATACATGGATTTGGGCCTGTGTCTGTGGGAGTTTGTGCATTCTCCCCGTGCTTGCGTGGGTTTTCTCTGGGTGCTCCGGTTTCCTCCCACGTCCCAAAGATGTGCTCTTAGGCTAAATGGCAAAACAAATTCTCCCTAAATTGTTCCTTGGGAGCGGCTGGTGTGAGGAGAGCTGGTGAGTAAATTTCTGTGTTTTATTTCCCCCCAAAAATCATGTCTAGTTTTTTTTTAACTTTTAAAACCAGATACAGGAAGTAGTCACAGGGAGGCCTGTGCAGGAGTTTTTTTTTCACCTGGACCTCCATAAATTGGGAAGGTGAAGAATCCCGATACTCTACACGTATCCCAACCCTCAACCTCCGCCCTCCTCTAACCTAATAAAAAAAGGAGAGCGACTAGGAGTGTGAGCAGGTAAGTTTAAGTTTATATTTGTTTCTGGGTAAAGGAAGTAATAGGGATGGCAGTGCAGGCAGTGCGATGTACCTCCTGTGGGATGTTTGAGGTGAGGGACACTGGTAGTATCCCAGCTGATTACACCTGCCAGAGGTGCATCCAGTTCCACCTCCTTGAGGACCGTGTTAGGGACCTGGAGCTGGAACTGGAGGAACTAAGAATTATTAGGGAAGCAGAGATGGCTATTGATAAAAGCTACAGGGAAATAATTACTCCTAAATGTGATACATGGGTGACTGTTAGAAGGGGTAAGAAGCAGTCAGTGCAGAGTTCCCCTGAGGCTGTTCCTCTACGTAGTAAGTACTCTGCTTTGGATGCTGTTGGGGATGAAGATACAACCGGGGTAAGCCATGGAGTACAGGTCTCGGGAGTTGAGCCTGTCCTTGATGCTCAGGTGGGAAGGAGGAAGAAAAGATCTGGATTAGTGATTGGGGACTCCCTAGTTAAGGGGATAGATAGGAGAGTCTGTGGGAAGGAGCAGGATTCGTGGTTGGTATGTTGCCTCCCGGGCGCTGGGGTCAGTGATATCTCTGACCGAATGTTCGGGATCCTTAAGGGGGAGGGGAACCAGCTCCAAGTTGTGGTGCGTGTAGGTACCCATGACGTAGATAGGAAAAGGGATGGGAATATAAAGCAGAAATTCAGAGAGTTAGGGAGGAAACTTAGGGCTAAAACAAACAGAGTGGTTATCTCTGGTTTGTTACCTGTGCTGTGGGATAACATAGAAAAGAATAAGGAGAGAGAACATTTGAACTCGTGGCTAAAGGGATGGTGCAGGAGGGAAGTGTTCAGGTATTTGGACAATTGGGGCTTATTCTGGGGAAGGTGGGACCTCTACAAGAGGGATGGTCTGCACCTGAACCGGAGAGGTACCAATGTCTTGGGGGGTAAATTTGCCAGTGCTATTCGGGGAAGTTTAAACTGATTTGGGGGGGCGGGATGGGAACCTGAATTGTTGTGCCAGTATACAGGAGGATGTGAATAGGGAGGTCACGGATAAGGTTTCTAGATCGCAGCAGTATAGTGGCAAACGGGAGGGTGGTTTGAAGTGTGTATACTTTAATGCGAGGAGCATACGCAATAAGGTGGATGAACTTGCAGCCTGGATTGGTGCTTGGGACTTCGATGTTGTGGCCATTTCAGAGACGTGGATAGAGCAGGGGCAGGAATGGTTGTTGCAGGTTCCGGGGTTCAGATGTTTCAGTCAGAGCAGAGGTGGTGGTAGAAGAGGGGGAGGAGTGGCATTGTTAGTTAAGGACAGCATTACGGTGGCAGAAAAGACGTTTGATGTGGACTTGTCTGCTGAGGTAGTGTGGGCTGAGATTAGAAACAAGAAAGGAGAGGTCACACTGTTGGGAGTTTTTTATAGGCCTCCAAAAAGTTCCAGAGAAGTAGAGGAAGGGATTGCAAAGTTGATCCTGGATAGGTGTGAAAGTAACAGGGTAGTTGTAATGGGGGACTTTAACTTTTCTAATATCGATTGGAAAAGCTATAGTTCAAGTACGTTAGAGGGGTCAGTTTTTGTTCAATGTGTGCAGGAAGGTTTCATGACTCAGTATGTAGATAGGCCAACAAGAGGTGAGGCTATATTGGATTTGGTACTGGGTAATGAACCAGACCAGGTGTTAGACTTGGAGGTGGGTGAGCACTTTGGTGATAGTGACCACAATTCGGTTACGTTTACCTTAGTGATGGAAAGGGATGGGCACGTACCGAATAACAGTAGTTATAGCTGGGGGAAAGGTAATTATGAGGCTATTAGGAGAGATTTAGGATGCATAGGGTGGAGCAGGATATTGCAGGGGCTGGGGACATCTGAAACGTGGAGCATATTTAAGGAACAGCTTTTGTAATAAATACGTACCTGCCAGACAGGGAGGAAGTGGTTGAGTGAGGCAACCATGGTGTACTAGGGAAGCTGAATCTCTGGTGAAGAGGAAGAAGGAGGCTTATATAATGATGAGACGTGAAGGCTCAGATAGGGCACTGGAGAGCTATAAATGAGCCAGGAAGGAGCTAAAGAGAGAGTTGAGAAGAGCTAGAAGAGGACACGAGAAGACTTTGGCGGATAGGATTAAGGAGAATCCTAAAGCTTTTTACAGGTATATAAATAATAAAAGATTGGTTAGGGCAAGATTAGGGCCAGTCAGAGATAGCAGTGGGAAGTTGTGCGTGGAGCCTGAGGAGATAGGAGAGACACTGAATGAGTATTTTTCGTCAGTATTCACGCAGGAGAAAGACAATGTTGTCGGGGAGAATACTGCGATACCAGGTTGTAGACTGGGCAGGATTGAGGTTCATAAGGAGGAGGTGTTAGCGAATCTTGAGGGTATGAAAATTGATAAGTCCCCTGGGCCAGATGGGATTTACCCTAGGATTCTCTGGGAGGCTAGAGAGGAGATTGCAGAGCCTTTGGCTTTGATCTTCATGTTGTCGTTAGCTACAGGTATAGTGCCGGAAGACTGGAGGATGGCAAATGTTGTCCCTTTGTTCAAAAAGGGGAGTAGGGACCATCCTGGAAATTATAGACCGGTGAGCCTGACTTCTGTTGTGGGCAGTCTTGGAAAGAATTATAAGGGATAGGATTTATAAGCATCTAGAGAGAAATAAATTGATTAGGGATAGTCAGCACGGTTTTGTGAAGGGTAGGTCGTGCCTCACAAACCTTATTGAGTTTTTTGAGGAGGTGACCAAAGAGGTAGATAAGGGTAAGGCAGTTGATGTAGTGTATATGGATTTTAGCAAAGCGTTTGATAAGGTTCCCCATGGTAGGCTACTGCAGAAAGTGCAGATGCATGGGATTGAAGGTGATTTAGCAGTTTGGATTAGGAATTGGCTAGCTGATAGAAGACAGAGGATGGTGGTTGATGGGAAATATTCAACCTGGAGTGCAGTTACAAGTGGTGTACCTCAAGGATCTGTTTTGGGGCCACTGCTGTTTGTCATTTTTATAAATGACCTAGATGAGGGTGTAGAGGGTTGGATTAGTAAATTTGCTGACGATACCAAAGTGGGGGGAGTTGTAGACAGCGAGGATGGATGTTACAGTTTGCAGAGGGACATAGATAGGTTGCAGAGCTAGGCCATGGGCAAATGGAATTCAATACAGATAAGTGTGAGGTGATTCACTCTTTGCCTCCCCTGCCCTAAGCATTTGCCTCCAACATTTCCCTCCTCCACAGTAATTTATGTTGGTATTAAGGACTGTTCCCCAAGTAATTGCCATGAGAGATCCCACTGCTGACCCCTAACTCGTGGTACATTTGGGTGGACAACCAATTCCTGGAGTGAAAATCTCCCAGTCCTTCCACCAGCTTTAAATTCAGAGCTTCCTGTCCTTCCTTAATTATACAATGCATGAAGTATAAGGAATGAATTAAATGAGTTGTAGGCACAGATTCCACTCAGAAGGAATGATATATTTAATGTTATTGAGACAAGGACATACAACAGTCAGAACAAAATCTAACAAGTTATAAGATCTACAGAAATGAAAGAAAAATGGGAAAGGGGAAGAGTGGCCTCAGTGATTAAGTAATTAAGGATGAAGTCACTTCAATGACAAGAGGAGTAAGCAGGCAGTAAAGACTTCATGGGTAGAAATAAGATGTAGAAACAGACTTAAGACTGTAATGGGATTAGTGTGCAAAGCCCTTCATAGCTGCGGTGGAGTGGCAGATTGTATAAGTGCAATTAAGAGCATCTGTAGCAAATGCAGGGTAATTTTAATGAGGTATTTTAACTTCCATTGAGATTAGGATCATCAGACTTGCATACGTCAGGAAAGTAGTAAATTTCTTGAGTGTGTCCCTAGCAGTTTTTGCAACAATGAGTGGAATTTGATAGCCACTCCCCAGAGCAGTCTGAAGGCCAGGGTTGGTGGCGAGGGGGGCACATCTAAAATGGTGAGCAGAGTGAAGTGGAGAGCATAGCCTAGAAATGAGAGTCAGACATTGCAGGAATGAAATTAGGAAAGAGATTGGCACACAATTACGGTAGATGTTTGGAACACTCTTCTGCTGACAGCATTGGAATATATAGCAGTTCTTAATTTTGAATTGGAAATTGATAGATTTTTCTTATTCAAAGAGATTAAGAGACAAGGGACGGTATTTTATGGGCCCTTTTGTCATGAAACGGACATTCTCATGCTCCGACTCCACCTGCTCCTATTCCCTCAGTGAGTGGGCTGGTAAAATTCCAGCCCTGGTGTAAGACTCGGTATCTGGAGATAAATCATAAATGAGTCATGATCTCACTGAATGATAGAACAGGCTCGAGGGGTTAAATGACCTTCTGCTGATGCTATGTACAAAATCTGTTTTCTGTTAGATCAATGAGATGGTATAATACAAATATTTAAAATTCTCAAAGAAATGAAATGGCTCCAATAATTCCAATAGTTGAAAGGTCTTAAATGAATGGCTATAGATGCAAGATTAAATCAGCTTAAATTAAAAAAAATAAACCAGAGTGAGAAAAACGTCTTACACTGTGAGTTGGTAAGCTGTGGAATTCACAACAATGCCAATGCTCCAGATTATAGAATAGAACTGGAATATTGGAACAAGGTAGGTAATCATTACTGAAACTATGTACACATATGGAGGTTAAAAATTAATATGGGCTGTTTGGGCTGGTAGAAATTACAATGTGGAAATATATTTCAAATATGTTTCAAATGCTAGGACCATTTAACATATTTGGAGAAGAGAATAGTGCAGAAAATTTGGGGGTGATTTGGGAGGAGCTGTCCAATTCAGAAACAAAGTTAAAGTTATTTATTTATTAATCACAAGTAAGGCTTAACATTAACACTGCAATGAAGTTACTGTGAAATTACACTAGTCCCCACACTCTGGTGCTCGTATAGGTCAATGCATCTAATCAGCACGTCTTTCGGATTGTGGGAGGAAACCGGAGGACCCGAAGGAAACCCACACAGACACGGGGAGAATGTCCAAACTCCACACAGACAGTGACACAAGCCGGGAATCAAACCCAGGCCCCTGGCGCTGTGAGGCAGCAATGCTAATTGCTGTACCACCACATTCACAGAGCACAACAGTACTCTGAACTGACACTGGAAGTGCCCCGACCTGTCCAGCTAATTCTACTTGCCAGCTCTTGGTCCTTTTTAAAGGACGTGAGGCATCTCACTTTCACCAGCCTCCCAGGCAGTGCGTCCAAATGATTACCACCCTTTGAGTAAAAAACATTTTTCCTCAAATCCCTCCTAAACCTCCAATCCCTCACTTTTAACTTGTGGCCCCTTGTAACTGACCTTTCAATTAAGGGGAACAGCTGCTCCTCTCCTTGTTCTCTGGGACAGAGTGTTTGGAAGTGCTAGTGGCTGAGTGTGAATTTTTCAATTTGCTTTTTTTTCTCTCTCTCTTTTTGAGTGCTTTTTGCTGCCATAGTTAAGCGTGGGGCTAGCTGGGAAGGGAACTGGGGAGTATAAAAAGAAAGTGGCAATAGACAGCGGGCAGTGTCGGGAGCGGGCAGGGGAGTGAGTAGGGAAGCAGAGTGAGATATAAGGGCTTTGGCTCGCGGGACTTGGGCGAGAGCAGGCTTAGGCACAGTGTGCTACTGGTTTTCCTGTTGCATTCACACCTCCAAAGGTGTTCATGACAATGGCAGGGCTTAAGGGAAGATGCCTCACCTGTGTACGGTGTCATATGTGGGAGTCCCTGGAGGCAAGACCTCTCCTGAAAGTTCATGTATGCGTCAAGTGTTTGGAGCTGCAGTGTCTGAGGGCTTGGGTCAAGCAACTAGAGCGGCAATTGGAAGATGCATTTTTAGTCAGCGAGAACAAGGCAATCATGGAAGGGAGGCAGAGTAAGATGGCAGACCCTGAGCCTAAGTGGGAGGGAGCCTGACCCTTACAGGTGGATTACTGTAAGGAAGGGGAAAAAGGAGAGGGGAGACAGCCCAAAGACTTCCCCAGTGGCAGCCCTCCAAAATATTGAGGGCGGAGAGTTACAAAAGGCAAAGCACGAGGACCAGAGTACCTCAAAGGGGAGGAAAGGGGCTAAAAGGGAGATAGTGGTGGGGGATGGGAGGGTTAAAGGAATAGATAGGCGCTTCTGTGGTCCAAGGCAGGATTCCAGGATGGTAGTTTGCCTCCCTGGGGCAGGGGTGCAAGATGTGTCTGACAGGGTAGAAGGCATTTTGAAGGGTGAGGGGACCCAGGCGGATGTGATTATCCATGTAGGAGAGAAGGATGTAGAAAGGAAGAGCAGGGAGGGTATATAAAGGCAGTTCAGGGAGTTGGGGGATAGGCTGAAGAGCAGGGCCTCCAGGGTGGCGATCTCAGGGCTGCTTCCAGGGCCGGGTAATAGCGGAGCCAGAAGAAATAAGATCCTACAGCTGAATGTGTGGCTGAAGGACTGGTGTAGGGCAGAGGGTTTCATGTTTGTGGATAACTGGGAAGTCTTTGTGAAAGAAGGGCACCTGTATAGAAGGGAGAGGGAACACTTAAATGGGAAGGGCGTGAATATCTTAGCTGGGAGGTTAGCTGGAGTGTTTCGGAAGGATTTAAACTAATATGGAGGGGGGCGGGGCTGAGACCGATAGCTCGGTAGAGAGCGAGATGGGAGATAGACTAAGCTTGGATGAGAAGAAATAAACCAGGGAGAAGGAGGTTCCGAGTGGGCTCAGATGTTTTGAGTGTGTCTGTCTCAATGCAAGGAGCATAACGGGAAAAATGGATGAACTTAGGGCCTGAATGTTTGCGAGGAACTTGGATGTGGTTACAGTGACGGAGACGTGGTTAAAGGAAGGGGAGCAGTGGCAACTGAACATTCCTGGGTTTAAGTGTTTCAGGCATGACAGAGGAGGGTCCAGAAGAGGTGGAGGAGTGGCGTTGTTATTTAAGGAGAGTATCATGGTGGTGCAGAGGGAGGACAATGCAGAGGAGTTAGGAGAGGAGTCCTGTGGGTGGAGTTGAGGAATAGAAAGGGGGCGATTACTATGCTAGGGGTGTATTATAGGCCACCCAACAGCCCGCGGGTAGTTGAAGAAGGCATATGTAAAGACATTTTGGATAGGAGCAGAAAGAACTGAGTTGTTATAGTGGGAGATTTTAATCTCTCTAGGGTGGATTGGAAAGTCCCTAGAACAGGGGATTTGGACGGTCTGGAATTTGTAAAATGTGTACTGGAAGGATCATTGGAGCAGTATGTGGCTAGCCCGACTAGAGAAGGGGCTATATTGGATTTAGTTTTGAGTAATGAGCCAGGGCAGGTGGTTGATGTTGTAGTAGGCAAAGATGTGGCTAACAGTGACCACAATTCTGTCTACTTTAGGGAACAGATGGAGAAGGATGCTTGTTGCCCTAGGGGCAGGGTGCTGAATTGGGGCAAGGCTAACTACGGTCGAATTAGACAGGAACTTATGGAAACTGATTGGGAACGGTTGTTCAGGGGTAAGTCCACGCTAGGCATGTGGGACTCTTTCAAGGGAATACTGAAAATGTTGCAAGATAGATACGTGCCGGCTAAGAGGAAAGATGGGAAAGGTAGGATTAGAGAGCCGTGGATTACTAGGGATATTGAGGACTTGGTTAGGAAGAAAAGAGAGGCGTATGGTAGGTCAAAGCAGCTGGGAACGGAGACAGTGTTGGAGGAATATAGAGAGAGTAGGAGGGAGCTCAAACAGGGAGTTAGAAGGGCAAAAAGGGGGCATGAAATGATTTTGGCAGATAGGATTAAGGAAAATCCAAAGGCTTTTTACTCCTATGTTAGGAATAAAAGAGTGGTTAGAGGAAAAATCGGACCTCTTAGGGACAGAGGAGGGGAACTGTGCTTAGAACCCGAGGGAATGGCAGAGGTCCTGAATGAATACTTTGCATCGGTATTTACGAAGGAGAGGGGCTTGTTGACAGCCCCTGTCTCTGAGGGAGCTGTGGACCAGTTGAGGGAAATATCCATACCGAGGGAGGAAGTGTTAGAGCTTCTAAATAGCATTAAAACTGATAAACCTCTGGGGCCTGATGGCATTTATCCCAGGCTGCTTAGGGAGGTGCGAGGTAAAATTGCTGGGCCTGAGACGCAAATCTTTGTCTCTTCTTTGGACACAGGTGAGGTCCCAGAGGACTGGAGAATAGCTAATGTTGTACCGTTGTTTAAAAAGGGTAGTAGCGATAACGCTGGAAATTATAGGCTGGTGAGTTTGACGTCAGTGGTAGGGAAGCTGTTGGAGGGGATTCTTAGAGATAGGATATATTGGCACTTAGAGTGTTGCGATCTGATTAGGGATACACAGCATGGATTTGTTAAGGGGAGGTCGTGCCTTACAAATCTGGTAGAATTTTTTGAGGAGGTGATGAAAACGGTGGACGAAGGGCGAGCCGTTGATATCGTCTATATGAATTTTAGTAAGGCGTTTGACAAAGTCCCTCATGGGAGGTTAGTTGAGAAGGTCAAGGCTCATGGGATACAAGTTCAGGTAGCTAGATGGATAAGTAACTGGCTTAATAATAGGAGACAGAGAGTAATAGTGGAAGGGTGTTTTTCTAGCTGGAGGTCAGTCACTAGTGGTGTGCCGCAGGGCTCGGTACTGGGACCTCTTCTATTTGTAATATATATAAATGACTTGGAAGAGGGAGTAAGTGAAGTGATCAGCAAGTTTGCAGACAATACAAAGATGGCTGGACTTGCGGATAGTGAGGAGCATTGTCAGGCGATGCAGCAGGACATAGATAGGCTGGTAACTTGGGCAGACAGATGGCAGATGGAATTCAATCCTGATAAATGTGAGGTGATGCATTTTGGGAGAAAGAATGTAGGAGGGAGGTATATGATAAAGGGTAGACCTATTAAGAGTATAGAAACGCAGAGGGACCTGAGGGTGCAGGTGAACAAGTCTTTGAAGGTGGCAGAGCAAGTGGAGAAGGTTGTGAAGAAAGCATATAGTATGCTAGCCTTTATAGGAAGGGGTATAGAGTACAAGAGCTGGCCTTTAATGTTGCAGTTGTATAAAACACTGGTTTGACCTCATTTGGAATACTGCATCCAGTTCTGGTCGCCTTACTACCGGAAGGACGTAGAGACCCTGGAGAGAGTGCAGAGGAGGTTTACCAGGATGCTGCCTGGTATGGAAGGTCTGAGTTACGAGGAGAGGTTTGGCAAATTGGAACTTTTTTCCTTAGAAAGACGTCGACTTAGAGGAGATCTAATAGAGGTGTACAAGATTATGAGGGGTATAGATAGAGTAAACAGGGTTAAGCTTTCTCCTAGGATGGACTCGAATAACACGAGGGGTCATGGGCTTAGGGTGAGGAGGTTAAGGTATAATTTGGATGCTAGAGGGAGTTTTTTCACACAGAGGGTGGTGGGGGTATGGAGTGCGCTGCCAAGTAAAGAGGTGGAGGCAGGTACTCTGGAGTTGTTTAAGAAATACTTAGACGGGCACATGAGCAGAACGGGAATGGAGGGGTATAGAAAACTAATTTAAAATAGGGATCATGAGCCTTGGGAGTCCCTGAGAAGTGTGTAAATAGATGATGATATTGATGTACTTGTTTTTATCCTACAGGTGCTTTGGTGCACCTTGTTGTCTAACGAGGGGCATACACACGATGGGTTGTGAGAGGACTGCTCTTGGATTCTTTTTTCGAGAGTATCCTAGTGCTTCACGTCGTTAGTGTACACTTTACCTGGACCTTTTGATGAGCAACACGACAGTGACTATCGCTGTACTGTGCAGATACATGGATTTGGGCCTGTGTCTGGGGGAGTCTGCGCATTCTCCTCGTGCTTGCATGGGTTTTCTCCGGGTACTCCGGTTTCCTCCCACACCCCAAAGATGTGCTCTTTGGCTAATTGGGAAAACAAATTCTCCCTAAATTGTCTCAAATTTGGTTTTTAATCCATAGATCTATGAACATAGACAGGGATCACGGGTAGAGGTGGCAACATCGGGGTGGTGGCGCAGGCTCATTGGGCCGAAGGGCCTGTTTCCCATGCTGTTTTGTTCTTTGTTCTTTGTTATCCACCCTGTCCATGCCCCTCATTATCTTGAACACGTCAATCAGTTTGCCTCTAAGTCTTCTCTGCTTGAGAGAAAACAATTATTCAGCCCTTTGGCTAGCTCTGCTGATCAACTATATCATAGTTATTCAGCAGATCACATTCATTTGCCTACCTTTGCTCTGTTTGCTTGATAGATTTACACAATAAATATCTATCCATCTTGATCATAAAAGCTCCGATTGTTCTGAGATCCACAGCCTTCTGGATTTTGCCACACTTTCCGTGATTATGCACCTAAACAACTAATCTTTTGTTTTTGAAGCCCCCATCAAAGTAAATCACTTCTCTGTATCTACCTTGATAAGGGGAGGACAAACCAAATTATATAATTTAATTTAATTTAATCTTGTATGGTCTAAATCTTTGCTGCAAGGCCAATATATCTCTACTGAAGTCTATGTCGAAAACCAAATGCATGATAATCCAGGTAGGGTTTAATCGAGGCTCCATACAGCATCCATCTTTTATTTAATTTGACCTTTGAGATAAAAACAAATGTTCTGTTAACCTTTCTGAATGCTTTTTGTGCCTGGCCACTCATTTTTAGTGATTTGTGTACTTGGAACCTCAAACCTCCCAATCCAAATTGGGCCTCTTTTTCATCATATTTAGTTTACTTTTCTAGGTTCCAAAGTTAATGATCTCACACTTTTCCACACTTAACTACAATTTGGCATTATTTTACCCATGCACTTTTTCTGCAGATGTCCATTTACAAGTTCCCCATCCCACTTGTATTACTTGGGTTTTGAATCAGGAGTGCCCATTTTTGAGCACACTTCTCTGCCTAGTGTTCCTCCCCACCCCCCCTCGACTGTCACCGCCTTTCATGCAAGTGACAATGTGCAAAGTGCCCAAGATATTGCAGCTCAGGTTTCATCATAGAATCTAGAATTCCTACAGAACAAGAGAAGGCCATTTGGCCCATCAGGTCTGCACCAACCACAATCCCACCCAGGCACTATTGCTGTAACCTCCCCATATTTACCCTGCTGATTTCCTGACACTAGGGTTAACGTAGCATGGCCAACCAACCTAACGCACACATCATTGGACTATGGGAGGAAAACAGAGCACCCAGAGGAAACCCATGCAGACACAGGGACAACATGCAAATTTGACACAGACACTGACCCAAGGCTGGAATCGAACCCAGATTCCTGACACTGTGAAGTGGCAGTATTAACCTGTTTTCCTACCAATGTGGACACCTAGCTTGAAAAAGGGAGAATTCCGCCCACAGACTAGGATAGTAGCAGTGTCAAGGACAGAGCTCTGAGAATGTGGTCAGGAAAGTTTTCTATAACAGTATGTATCCAGTCCAATGAGAAAAGAGGCACTGGTCCTTGGGAATGAAGTGGACCAAGTGAATCGCGTGTCAGTAACAGAACATTTCAGTGACCATAATCATTGTTCCATAAGATTTAATTTGCATGTGAAAAATGTCAGAAAACAATCCAACGTAACAATAATTAACGGGAGGACAGCCATCTTCAATGGAGTTAAAATGCATCTGGGTCAAATAAACTAGAATCAAAAGTTGGCTGGAAAATGGTATCTTAACAACAGGTTACCTGAGAAAATAGTTTGGGCACACGCAAGGTATATTCCACAAAGGGGAAAAATAGAGCAAACAAATCCAGGGTTGCCTGAGAAAGCAATGGGAGTAAATAGCTGCAGTGGCCAGTGCCAGCAGTCTAGCCGCCAGGAACAGAGTGCACTGCCAGAAGAAATGTAATTTCCTGATGTGAGTGGGCAAGGTCAGTGGATGGATCTTCAAAAACAACACATCCTCATCACTCACCTGCCCACAATCTCCATCACTGCTCACATCTTCATCTCATACTCACACACTATAGAGGGGAATGTAGGGGGGAGGTATATGATAAAGGGTAGACTTATTAAGAGTATAGAAACGCAGAGGGACCTGGGGGTGCAGGTGCACAAGTATATGAAGGTGGCAGAGCAGGTGGAGAAGGTTGTGAAGAAAGCATATAGTATGTTAGCCTTTATAGGAAGGGGTATAGAGTACAAGAGCTGGCCTTTAATGTTGCAGTTGTATAAAACACTGGTTAGACCTCATTTGGAATACTGCGTCCAGTTCTGGTCGCCTTACTACCGGAAGGCTTTGACCAGTTTGTCACGGGTAGGTGGAGCGTCCAGCTCGAATATGCAGGGTCGAGAATGTACCCTATCAAGGGCTTCATCGGCGATGGTCCCTGGTCTATTTAATAATTCTTTAAAGTGCTCCTGCCATCTTTCCATATGCTCCTCCTTATTTGTAAGGATGGTTATGCCGTCTTTGCTCCGCAGCTGAGAGGTGGCTTGTTTTTTTGGGCCATATACAATTTTGATTGCTTCATAGAAGCTTCTCGAATCATTGCGGTTAGCGAAGCCTTGCAATTCATTGGCCTTTTTCTGCCACCGTTCATCCTTCATAGCTCTGAGTTGCCTCTGTAAGACTGATTTCGCATCCATATATGCATGTCTTATGCCTGCTGATTCTGGATGACTTAGGAAAGCTTGACGAGCTGCTCTCTTGTTCTGCAATAACTTTTGTACAGCATCGTCATTTTCATCAAACCAGTCTTGGTGTCTTCGTTTCGTTTTACCCAGGATGTCGTAAGCCGTTTTGTAGACTATTTTTTTGAATGCGTTCCAGTGCTCTGGTATGCTGATCGGTGGATTGTTTGCCAGTGAGCGTAGAGCAGTATCCATAGATGACCTCAAAGCGGTCACATGCTCATGACTTTTCAGTTTGGAAATGTTCAGCTTTCTTGGTGGTTTGGCAGAATTTAATCTGCACGGCGGTTTGACTGCTTGGCTTAACTTTGCCCAAACCATTTGATGGTCTGTCGAGCACTCAGCTCCGCGCTTAACTCTGGTAATGCAAACGTCAGAGATGTCTCGTTGACGAGTAATGACATAGTCTATGAGGTGCCATTTCTTAGATCTCGGATGCATCCATGTGCATTTTAACTTGTCTGGCAGCCTGAACAGCGTGTTGGTTATGCAGAGTTTGAATTCCGTGCATAATGTGAGAAGTAGTAGGCCATTACTGTTGCTATTGCCAGTTCCTTGACGGCCAATAACGCCAGGCCATATATGTGATTCCCTGCCAACTCGGGCGTTAAAGTCGCCTAGTATAAGGAGTTTATCAGAAAAAGCCACATTTTTTATGGTGGATTTTAGCTCACTGTAGATGGCTATAGAAGCCATCAAAGAACAAAAACCCAACAAAGCAGCTGGACCTGATGGCATCGCAGCCGAAATATACCAACACAGAGGGAATGTGCTAACATCGTGCTTGCACGACCTCTTCACTAAGCTATGGGCAACTGCCGAAATACCACAAGACTTCAAGGATGCAACGATCATGGCCATCTACAAAAACAAAGGAGACAAAAAGGACTGCAATAATTATCACAGCATCTCTCTCCTCTCAACTGCAGGAAAATGCCTTTCAAGGATTATCCTCCGACGTTTAGTCTCCCATCTTAGTGAAAAAGTTCTACCCGAAAGCCAGTGTGGTTTCAGAGCAGGTCGCAGCACAATCAACATGGTATTCTCATTACGACTGCTTCAAGAGAAATGTGTTGAACAGCGAAAAAATCTCTATGTTACATTTATCGACCTTACGAAAGCGTTCGACACTGTGGACAGAAAAGGCTTATGGAAACTTCTACAGAAACTTGGTTGCCCTCCACATTTATGCAAAATTATACGCCAGTTTCATGAAGGCATGGAGGGTCGCATCCACATATGTGGTGAGCTCTCCAACCCATTCCCAATCAGAAATGGCGTTAAACAGGGATGCGTGTTAGCTCCTGTCCTCTTCAGATTATTCTATGCTGCTGTTATCCAAGATGCCAGATTAGAGTCATCAGATTCAGGTGTCTTCTTACAAACCAGGACTGATGGTGGTCTTCTCAATCTCACCAGACTGAAGGCGAGAACAAAAGTAAGGGACCTAGTGGTACGAGAACTTCAGTTTGCTGATGACTGTGCCCTAGTAGCCCATACTCTCGAAGATCTCCAAACGATCACCAACCGCTTTGCCAGTGCAGCTAAAAACTTCGGATTAACAATTAATCTTAAAAAGACCGAGGTTCTGCACCAGCCAGTTCCTGGATCAAATCGTGAAGAACGATCTGTGCTCATCGATAACACAAGTCTTAATTTAGTAACCAACTTCTGTTACCTGGGCAGCATGATAACATCCTCCGCCTCTTTGGACATGGAGATTGAATCGCGAATAAATAAAGCTTGCTTTGCCTTTGGACAGCTAAAAAGTCGTGTCTGGTCACAGAACATCAAGATGGCCACAAAGTGCAAAGTATACAGAGCCGTAGTCATGTCTGCACTGCTCTACGGTTGTGAGACATGGTGTCCATACCAAAGACATTTTCGACAGCTGGACCAACTTCAACAACGACATTTATGCTCTCTGATGAGAATTACATGGAAAGATAAAATAACTAATACTGAAGTTCTCTCCCGAGCTAAAATGCCAGCTGTCTCAACCCTGGTGATGTCTGCCCAATTGCGCTGGGCAGGACACGTAGTCAGAATGCAGGATGGAAGACTGCCCAAGGACATCATGTACGGCCAACTGTCTAGTGGCACCCACAAACAAGGAGGTCAGCGGCTGCGATACAAAGACACTCTGAAAAGGAGCCTCAAAAAAGCTGACATCAACCCATCAACATGGGAAGAAAAGGCCCTAGACCATGCACAGTGGCGGACCATCACAAGAAAGAGCGTCGACGATATAGGAAAAAAGAACAGAGGAGCAGCATAGAACGACATAGGAAACGCCACAGTGAAACTCCCGCTCCAACACCCACAGCAGATCTCGCCTGCCAGGTATGCGGAAAGCAGTGCCTGTCAAGGATCGGTTTATACAGCCACAGCAGAACACACACATCAAACCCCCAAAACAGAACTATCAGAAAATAAACGAAATGAAGGAAACCATCATCATCCTTTGGGATGGATAGCGATAGATAGATAGATAGACTACCGGAAGGACATGGAGACCCTGGAGAGAGTGCAGAGGAGGTTTACCAAGATGCTGCCTGGTATGGAAGGTCTGAGTTACGAGGAGAGATTAGGCAGATTGGGACTGTTTTCCTTAGAAAGACGTAGACTTAGAGGAGATCCGATAGAGGTGTACAAGATTTTGAAGGGGATAGATACAATAAACAGGGTTAAGCTTTTTCCTAGGATGGACTCAAATAGCATGAGGAGTCACGGGCTTAGGGTGAGGGGGTTAAGGTATAATTTGGATGCTAGAGGGAGTTTTTTCACACAGAGGGTGGTGGGGGTATGGAATGCGCTGCCAAGTAAAGTGGTGGAGGCAGGTACTCTGGAGTTATTTAAGAAATACTTAGATGGGCACATGAACAGAATGGGAATGGAGGGTATAGAAAACTGATTTAAAATAGGGATCATGAGCCTTGGGAGTCCCTGGGAAGTGTGTAAGTAGATGATGATATTGATGTACTTGTTTTTATCCTACAGGTGCTTTGGTCCACCTTGTTGTCTAACGAGGGGCATACACGCGATGGGTCGTGAGAGGACTGCTCTTGGATCTTTTTCGAGAGTATCTTACTGCTTCACATCATTAATGTACGCTTGACCTGGACCATCTGATGGGCAACACGACAGCTCAGTGACTATCGCTGTGCTGTGCAGATACATGGATTTGGGGCCTGTGTCTGTGGGAGTTTGCGCATTCTCCCCGTGCTTGCGTGGGTTTTCTCTGGGTGCTCCGGTTTCCTCCCACATCCCAAAGATGTGCTCTTAGGCTAATTGGCGAAACAAATTCTCCCTAAATTGTCTCAAACTTGGTTTTTAATCCATAGATCTATGAACATGGACAGGGATTGCAGGTAGAGGTGGGAACATTGGGGTAGTGGCGTGGGCTCGTTGGGCCAAAGGGCCTGTTTCCCGTGCTGTTTTGTTCTTTGTTCACTCAGCATTGCTGTAAGCCTCGCACCACATCTCTACAGCTGCTCACATTGCCAGCTACTCAACCACTTCAGTGACATCACCCAAACATATTGCACCACAGTGACACAATTTCTTCTCTTCTGTAGGACAAAGTGATATCTGGTCAGAGGCAGCAGTACTGACGAGCAGGGGGCAGGTATGGTTGTATGTCCTCACCCTAGTGGAAGGTAAGGCATTGGAAATCACTGGTGCGATCATTACTGAGGTTGTGCCCAATGTTGAAAGCATTGAAGATGATAATTTGATCCTACCTAAACCACCTCTCACATCCCATTTCCCCACATCCTGCAATTTTTCTGAATTACAAGTTGCAGGCAGTGTAAGCATGCATCCTTTCCATCCCTTCACATACCACAACACTAGATTTGGACCTTTCACTTTTCAGATGCCCAAGAATTGACATTTGACCACATGGTATTGGGGGATAAAGGCAAAATATTACAGATGCTGAAACGATAATAGAGAATGCTGGAAAACTTTAGCAGGTCTGACAGCACCTGTGGGGAGAGAATAGAGCCAACATTTTGAATCTGGGATAAAGGATCATCCAGACTGGAAATGTTAGCTGTATTCTCTCTCCACAAATGCTTTCAGACCTGCAGAGGTTTTTCAGCATTTTCTATTTTTGGCTCACTCTACATTACATTGAATACAGAGCTTAATTTTCCACCCGTTGTGCAAGCACAAAAGGAAATTTGGCATGTCAGCTACGACTCTCACCAACTTTTACAAATGCACTATAGAAAGCATTCTTTCTGGTTGTATCAAGGCTTGGTATGGTTCCTACTTTGCCGAAGACTGCAAGGAACTACTAAAGGTTGTGAATGTAGCCCAACCCATCACGCAAACCAGCCTCCCAGCCATTGATTCTGTTTACACTTCCAGATGCCTCGGCCAAGCAGCCAGCATAATTAAGGATACACATACCTCAGACATTTTCTCTTCCACCTTCTTCCTTCGGGAAAAAGATACAAAAGTTTGAGGTCACGTATCAACTGACTCAAGAACAGCTTCTTCCCTGCTGCTGAAAGGCTTTTGAATGGACTTGCATTAAGTTGATTTTTCTCTACAGTCTAGCTATGACTAAAATACTGTATTCTGCACTCTCTCACT
This sequence comes from Sphyrna mokarran, assembly GCA_024679065.1. NCBI lineage: Eukaryota > Metazoa > Chordata > Chondrichthyes > Carcharhiniformes > Carcharhinidae > Sphyrna > Sphyrna mokarran. The sequence continues at coordinate 49,988,827 of JAGIQG010000004.1, forward strand.
TCCTTCTATATGTTTTGTCTGTATAGCATGCAAGAAACAATACTTTTCGCTGTATGTTAATACAAGTGACAATAATAAATAAGAAAAAGTACTTCCTCAGCTTCGCTGCTCAGCTGTTTTAGTTGTTTAAGTGCATTATGTCTGTGACAGTAAGTATTGGGCGAGAAACTTTGAAGTTGCTGCTTCAAGCAGAGTGACACAGGTTTACCTCCATTCTTTGGGGGATAAGCAATGGCCCAAGCAACATTCATCACTGACATGGGTGCACACGCATTAAAAAACGGCATTACCCCATCATCACGCAACCCAACCAGCATGATTCCCAATATCTCTGGGAGTTAATGTTTTCGCAGGAATGAGAGAGTCACTGCTGCCCAGCCCCAGTTCACCCAGTTTTCTGGAATGAAACTTTGAGTCCATCTGCAGATAGCAGGCAAATGGCCTGATCCACTGCAGGGATCAGGGAACTGCTGCTCCTCTCGACCCCACGTAATAAATGAAAACTTACCACTCTGGCATCTCTTTCATTCTCTTTCTTCTTTCCCACCTTACTGCAGGCTGAATCTCACCTTCTGTCCAATTCAAAATTGTAGTCACTTGTCAATGGTGTTGGCATACACCAAAAGGAGCACTTTGGTTTTCTATTTGTGAAAATGCAAATCAGCAAATGATAATCCTCAGTGAATAGTGATTGCTTTAACACAGTGCCTATCTGCTGAACATTGAGAAACAGTATTTCATCTGCATCCAATCATTCGTGTTCCAGCCCCAGCAAATCTTACAGAGTATGTTTCATTTACTGCATGTGGGTAGATTTCTAGCTCTTTTAAGATCTGACAAATACAATTCACCAAAGGGGGTGAAAGGATGGGAAGCTTAGATAAGAAATCAATGCCTACCTAAAAATGATGATGGAAAGAGTTTAAAGAATGTAGCCACATAAATGTAAGTACTCAGTTGTGGCCATGAAGTGCCAGTAATGATTAAAAGGCATTTTTAAAAAATATATATTTCAGCCTTTGAAAAGGGTTGTGGGCAAAATGCCAATGGCAAGTATTTGTGTCTTGGACCAGAATCCCAAATGACATTAGGAAGCCAGACGAGACCTCAACAATTTTTCTATTTTGGTATAACTGTGAGGAAAAGATGTTTCATTCCAGGATTGATTCCACTGACATATTAGGGATATTTCATAGTAAAATAAATTTTATTTAGTAATACATTTAATGATAAATTCCTAGCTGAAGTGAGTAATTCACTTACTTTTACAACCCTTGAGCTAAAAGTTTTCCAAGCACACAAACTGCCTGCAGAATAAATATGCTGCACTACTATTATCAGATTGGTATGTGCACCTTGTTGTTTGTGGGGTCAGAACACAATGAGTTAAAATAGTTGAATGTGCTGAACATTTTTATCTCCATTCACTTCCTCCAAATAAAAGATGTTGCTATGTGTACCAGCATGGATCCTAGCCAAGCCTGCTTCTTTGTATTTTTGTAGAACATTACTTGTTCTAGTCAAATACAGACATGTTGATTGCAGTATCAGTACTGTTAACTGCTCTCACCCTGAACTGGAAAATTTCATCAACTTTGCTTCCAATTTCCACTCTTCAATCACTTTTGGGCAATCTCCAACTCTTTCCTTTTCTTTCTTGACTTCTCAGTGTTGATTTCTGGAGACAGGTGATCAGCTTACAAAATGCACTTTCTGTAAAGCATTTATTGCCCATCCTTACGTACCCTTGAGAAGGTAGCAGTGAGCTGCCTTCTTAAATTGTTGCAGTCTATGGGGTGTAGCCAATCCCACAATGCAGTTTGGAAGATTGGTCTAGGGTTTTTATCCAGTGAGAGTGAAGGAATGGCAAAATAGGATGAAATTATGTTCCGTCCCCTGTGGTGAGTGGGTTGGTTGGGGGCATTTAGTCAGATAGGAGGGTACTGGGTGAGAACTCGCTAACTTCCTGCCTTACACCCATTAGTCCAAGGTGAGAAGACTTATCAGCAGCCTTCTAGCCTTTCATCTTCCCTCCCTCCCACACAAACGCTCCCCTGCCATCACTGCACTTATCTGTCATGGATCCTACCTTAATCCAAGACCTCAGGTAGATGTTGCATCAGCAACAGCCACTGCTACTACTCTCATTAGCCAACAACTTTCAACAGCTTGGATCTCTGTCTCTGGAGTCCTCGATCCCTTCGCAAAAAGAAGCAACACAGGCTCCTGCCAACATTACAGCTGATGCCTGAGACCTATTGAGTGGGTTTTTACAGCCTCGCTCAGGAGAGACCAGAAATTCCCGCCCAAATTCAGCAGAAATTTCATTCTTAGACCCTGACTCGCGCCAATTCCATGGCGGCTGAGGTAGCAGAGTTCCAGCCATTACCTCTACAAGATTGCTGCCTTGGTTCCAATGACAATGAGTAATTTGGAAGGAACTTGCAGGTGGTCTTTTTCTCATGCATCTACTACCTTTGTCGTTCTAGGTGGTCAAGGCCATGGTTTTGAAAGATGCTGTTGAAGGAGCTTTCATCACAGAATCCCTATAGTGCAGAAGGAGGTCATTTAGCCTATCGAGTTTGCACCAACACCACGCTTACCCAGAACTACCCTGTAGCCCCATGTAATTACCTTGCTAATCCTCCTGACTGTAGGAGCAATTTAGCATGGCCAATCCACCTAATCTGTACATCTTTGGATTGTGAGAGGAAACCGGAGCACCCAGAGTAAACCCATACAGACATGAGGAGAATACATAGAACATAGAACATAGCACAAACAGGCCCTTCGGCCCACGAGTTGCGCCGATCACATCTATACCTACCAATCCACAGACCTATCTATAACCCCCTATCCCATTCGTTCCCATATACTCATCCAGAAGTCTTTTAAAAGACCCCAGCGAGTTTGCCTCAACAACCTCCGACGGCAGCAGATTCCATTCACTCACCACCCTCGGAGTGAAAAACTTACCCCTAACATCCCTCTGTATTTGCTTCCCTGCACCTTAAATCTGTGTCCTCTCGTAGTGACCATTTCAGCTCGGGGAAATAGTCTCTGAGAGTCCACCCTATCTATCCCTCTCAACATTTTATAAACCTCTATCAGGTCGCTTCTCAACCTACGTCTCTCCAGTGAGAAGAGTCCCAGCTCCCTCAACCTATCCTCATAAGGCCTGCCTCCCAATCCAGGCAGCATCCTTGTAAATCTCCTCTGCACTCTTTCAATAGCTTCTACATCCTTCCTATAATGAGGCGACCAGAACTGCGCACAGTACTCCAAGTGGGGTCTGACAAGGGTCTTATAAAGCTGCATCATTACCTCCTGACTCCTAAACTCAATTCCTCGATTAATGAAGGCCAGTACACCATACACCTTCTTGACCATTTCCTCCATCTGCGAGGCCAATTTAAGAGTCCTATGGACCCGGACCCCAAGATCCTTCTGCTCTACAACACAGCTAAGACTCCTACCCTTGATATTGTACTCCTTCATCCCATTATTCTTGCCAAAATGGACCACTACACATTTATCTGCGTTGAAATCCATCTGCCACTTCTCTGCCCAGTCTTGCATCCTGTCTATGTCCCGCTGCAACTTTTGACATCCCTCCAGAACATCCACAACACCACCGACCTTTGTATCGCAAAATGTGCAAACTCCACACAGACAGTCACCCAAGGCTGGAATTGAATCCAAGTCATTTATGCTGTGAGGCAGCAGTACTAACCATTATGCCACTGTGCTGTCCTTAAAGCTGCAGCAGTGTGTTTTGTAGATGGCACGCACTGCTGCGATCAAGTAGGCTGCTTTACTCTAGATAGCATAGAATTTCCTGAATGTTATTAGACCTACAGTCATCGAGGCAAAAAGAGAGTATTCCATTACACACCTGACTTATGCTTTATAGATTACAGGCAGCTTTGGGGTCTGGAGATAAATTCATCACCACGCTATTTCTAGCCTCTGACTTCTCTTGTAGCCACAATATCTGTATGGTTGGTTCAGTTCAGTTTCCAATCAATGGTAACTCTTAGGATGTTGATAATGGGAGGCAAAGTGATGGTAATGCCATTAAATGTCAAGGGAAAATGATTAGATTCTCTATTGTTGGAGATGATCATTGCCTGTCTCTTCTGGGCTTGAATGCTGCTTGCTACTTATCAACCCAAACATGAATGTTGTTCAGATCTTGCTGAAAAGGAAATAATCTGCTTCAGTATCTAAGAAGCCACAAGTATATTCAACATTGTGTGACCATCCACAAATATCCCCCTTTCCGACCAAAGTCATTGATGAAGCATTGGAAAATAGTTGAGCCAAGGGCATGACTCCAGGGAACTTGGGAAGCAATACCCTGGAGCTGAGATAATTAGATCCCAACCAATTTTTTCTTCTATGCATAATTCCAACCAGTGAAGAGATTTCCCGCTAATTATCATTGATTCCTGTTTTGCTAGGACTCCTTGATGCTACATTTGGTCAAATGGTACCTTGATATTAAGAATAGTCATGGTCGCCTCATCTCTGGAATTAAGCTCTTTTGCACATGTTTGGATCAAGGTTGTAATGGCATCAAGAGTCAGGTGGCCCTGGTGAAACCCAACTGGGTAAGAAGTCTCACAACACCAGGTTAGAGTCCAACCAGTTTATTTGATAGTAATCCCACAAGCTTTCGGAAAATGGTTTTCCTTTGTCAGGTGTGTGGAAACTTCTAACCTGGTGTTGTGAGACTTCTTACTGTGTTTACCCCAGTTCAACGCTGGCATCTCTACATCATGAAATCCAACTGAGCAAGCTATTCCTGTAAGTACTGTTTAATGGCACTACTGCTGACACTTTGCTGATGATTGGGAGGAGGTTGATGGGTCAGTAAGGACAGACTGGATTGGTGTGGACAGAATATATGTGGGCAATTTACCACATTGTCGATTAGATCCCAGTATTGTAGTTGTTGTCTATCCCATTTCCTGAAATTTGGTTCACACTCCTTGCCTTCCTTCTCAGAACCATTGTAGGATTCCCCTCATTCTCAACTTCCATCCCACCAACCTCCATATTTAATAAATACTCCATTTCTGCACATTTAGCATGATGCCAACACCAAACACACTCCTTAAAGTAAATTAAAGTATTAGGGATGGCAGTGCAGGCAGTACGTTGCAACTCCTGTAGTATGTACGAGGTGAGGGACACCAGTAGTGTTCCTGCTGATTATACCTGCAGGAAGTGTGCCCATTTGCAGCTCCTTGAGGATTGTGTTAAGGAGCTGGAGCTGCAATTAGAGGAACTCAGGATAATTCGAGAGGTTGAGGAGGATATTGGCAGGAGTAACAAAGAGATAGTCACTCCTAAAAGTGATTCTTGGGTAACTATTCGGAGGAGGGGTAAGAAGCAATCGGGTAGACAATCCCCTGGGGCTGTTCCCCTCCAAAACAAATTTTCTGTCTTGGAGGCTACAGTTGAGGAAGAATCAACTGGAAATGACCAAAGGGAGCAGGTCTCTAGGGGTGACCCTGCTGAGAATGCTCAGGTGGGTAGGGGGAATAAGAGATTGGGCCTAGTAATTGGAAACTCCATAGTTAGAGGGACAGATAGGAGAGTAAATAGTAATAAAAGTGACTCAGGGCTGGTGTGTTGCATCCCAGGGGCTGGGGTCCAGGATGTCGCAGATCGGGTTTTTAAGATCCTTAAGGGAGAGGGGAGTCAACCCCAAGTCATAGTTCATGTAGGGACACATGATATAGGAAGGATGAGGGAAGGGGATATTAAACAGAAATTTATGGAGTTGGGGTGGAAGCTTAGGGCCAAAACTGGCAGAGTGGTTATCTCTGGACTCTTGCCTGTGCCAAGGGATAGTTTAGAGAAGAATAGAGAGAGGGAATGTTTGAACTCGTGGCTGCGGGGATGGTGCAGGAGGGAGGGGTTCAGGTTCCTGAACAATTGGGACTCATTCTGGGATAGGTGGGACCTCTACAAGAGAGATGGTCTACACCTGAACCAGAGGGGAACTAATATCTTGGGGGGAAAATTTGCTAAGGCTATGCAGGGGGCTTTAAACTGATTCGGGGGGGGGTGGGATCCTAAGTAGTTGGGGTGCTAAGAGGGATGAGAGTAAGGGGGTCATAGAGGAAAGCTGTAAAACACAGCAGCATACGGGTGGGGTAGGGCATGGTTTGAAATGCGTATACTTTAATGCAAGGAGTATTCGCAATAAGGGGGAGGAACTTGCAGCTTGGACCAGTACCTGGAACTTCGATGTTGTGGCCATTTCAGAGACTTGGGTAGAGCAGGGACAAGAATGGATGTTGCAGGTTCCGGGGTTCAAATGCTTTAGTCGGAGTAGAGAAGGAGGTAGAAGGGGGGGAGGAGTGGCATTATTAGTCAAAGACTGTATCACAGTGACAGAAAAGAAGTTTGATGAGGACTTGTCTGTTGAGGTAGTATGGGCTGAGATTAGAAACAGGAAAGGAGAGGTCACCCTGTTGGGAGTCTTTTATAGACCTCCTAAAAGTTCTAGAGAGGTTGAGGAAAGGATTGCAAAGTCAATTCTGGTCAGGAGTGAAAGTAATAGGGTAATTGTTATGGGGGACTTTAACTTTACTAATATTGATTGGAATAGCTATAGCTCTAGCTCGTTAGAGGGGTCAGTTTTCGTACAAAGTGTGCAGGAAGGTTTTTTGACTCAGTATGTAGATAGGCCAACTAGAGGTGAGGCTACATTGGATTTGGTGCTGGGCAATGAGCCAGACCAGGTGTTAGGCTTGGAAGTTAGTGAACATTTTGGTGATAGTGACCACAATTCGGTTACGTTCACCTTAGTGATGGATAGGGATAGGCATGAAGCTGGGGGCAGTAGTTATAGCTGGGGGAAGGGTAATTATGAGGCCATCAGGAGAGAATTAGGGTGCATAGATTGGACTAGGAAACTACAGGGACTGGGAACATCTGGAATGTGGAGCTTATTCAAGGAGCAGCTGCTGCGAGTCCTTGATAAGTATGTCCCTGTCAGGCAAGGAGGAAATGGTCGAGTAAGAGAACCTTGGTGTACGAAAAAAGTTGATTTGCTGGTTAAAAGGAAAAAGGAGGCTTATGTCAGGATGAGGCTTGAAGGCTCGGTTAGTGCAATGGATAGCTATAGATTAGCCAGGAGGGAGCTAAAGAGTGAATTGAGGAGAGCTAAGAGAGGACACGAGAAGACTTTGGCTGATAGGATTAAGGAGAATCCTAAAGCTTTCTTTAGATATGTTAAGAATAGAAGATTGGTTAGGACAAGATTAGGGCCAGTCATAGACAGCAGTGGGAAGTTGTGCGTGGAGCCTGAAGAGATTGGAGAGGCACTGAATAAATATTTCTCTTCGGTATTCACGCAGGGTGATGTAAATGTAGTTATGGAGAACACTGAGGTACAGGGTAGCAAACTGGAAGGTATCGAAGTAGATAGGGAGGATGTGCTAGATATTCTCGAGGGTTTGAAGTTGGATAAGTCCCCTGGGCCGGACGGGATTTACCCTAGGATTCTCTGGGAGGCAAGAGAGGAGATTGCAGAGCCTCTGGCTCTGATCTTCAGGTCGTCGTTGGTTACGGGTGTGGTTCCGGAGGACTGGAGGATAGCGAATGTGGTCCCATTGTTCAAGAAGGGGAAGAGAGACCTTCCAGGGAATTATAGGCCAGTGAGTCTTACTTCTGTGGTGGGCAAAGTATTGGAGAGAATTATTAGGGATAGGATTTATAGTTATTTAGAGAGAAATGAATTGATTGGGGATAGTCAGCATGGTTTTGTGAAGGGTAGGTCGTGCCTTACTAACCTCATTGAGTTTTTTGAAAAAGTGACTAAAGAGGTGGATGGGGGTAAGGCGGTTGATGTGGTATATATGGACTTTAGTAAGGCGTTTGATAAGGTGGCCCATGGAAGACTTCTGCAGAAAATGCAGATGTATGGGATAGAGGGTGATTTAGCTAATTGGGTTAGGAATTGGCTAGCAGATAGAAGACAGAGGGTGGTGGTTGATGGGAGATATTCATCGTGGAGTTCGGTGACAAGTGGTGTACCTCAGGGGTCTGTTTTGGGGCCCCTGCTGTTTGTAATTTTTATAAATGATCTGGATGAGGGTATTGAAGGATGGATTAGTAAATTTGCAGATGACACTAAAGTCGGTGGAGTGGTAGATAGTGAAGAGGGGTGTTATAGTTTGCAGAGGGACTTGGACAAGTTGCAGAGCTGGGCCGAGGTGGCAAATGGAGTTTAATGTGGAAAAGTGTGAGGTAATGCACTATGGCAGAAATAATAAATGTGTAGAGTATAGGGCTAATGGTAGGATTCTTAATAGTCTAGATGAACAGAGGGATCTTGGTGTGTATGTGCATAGATCCCTGAAAGTAGGCAGTCAAGTCGAGAAGGTTGTTAAGAAGGCATATGGAGTCTTGGCTTTTATTGGTAGGGGATTGAATTTCGGAGCCGCAACGTCATGTTGCAACTGTACAAAACTCTAGTGCGGCCGCACTTGGAGTATTGTGTGCAGTTCTGGTCCCCACATTATAAGAAAGATGTGGAGGCATTGGAGAGGGTACAGAGGAGGTTTACCAGGATGTTGCCTGGTATGGAGGGCAGGTCTTATGAAGAGAGGCTGAGGGATTTGAGGTTGTTTTCGTTAGAAAGGAGGCGGCTAAGAGGGGACCTAATCGAAACATATAAGATGATTAGAGGTTTAGATAGGGTGGACAGTGATAGCCTTTTTCCTAGGATGGAGAAAGCTAGCACGAGGGGACACAGCTTTAAATTAAGGGGTGATAGTTATAGGACGGATATCAGAGGTAGGTTCTTTACCCAAAGGGTGGTTCGGGAGTGGAATGCCCTGCCTGCAGCAGTTGTAGATGCGCCAAGTTTGGTGGCGTTTAAGAGGTTAGTTGATAAGTATATGGAAGAGAAGGGAATGGTTTAGTTTGGAGGGGCATTGCTTTTTATATTGGTCGGCGCAACATCGAAGGCCGAAGGGCCTGTTCTGTGCTGTGATGTTCTATGTTCTATGTTCTATAAACACATCTTCTTCTCCATCCAATTTAGGAACATAGAAACAAGAGTAGACCATTCAGCCCTTTGAGCTTGTTCTGCCATTATTCATTGAGATCATGGCCTTTCTGTGGCCTAACACCACATACCTGCCTTTGGTACATATCCTTAATACCTTTGCTTAACAAAAATTACCTACTTTAGATTTCAAGTTATCAACTGATCTACCAATTTGACTATTTATCCATTATTCCTGTCGCCTGCCATTCAACCAATTTCCCTGATCCGCTATTAATTTCCTTGGGACTTCTGGCAAGCTATCCTCCTTTTCTACTGTAAACATTGAGGAAAAGTAGTTATTCTAATCAGTAAGACTACTCAACCTCCTCTGCCATTATCCCTATCTGTTTTGTGAACCTTTATCCTGGTATATTTAGTCCCCAGTCTCAGCCATCCTGCAACCATGTCTCAGTAATGGCTACTATATCATAATCTCTAATTTGAGTTGATACTTGCAGCTCATTTAATTTATTCCTTACACTCTATGCATTTGTACGTATAACTATTATTTGGGCCATACATTCTAACCTGTCCCTCAGTACTGATGTCTATTCACCATTTATTATTTCCCTCTTCTGATTTAATCAAAACACTCCTAATAGCTTTGCCATTTCTTGTTGTACCTGAAGTAAATTTTCTGACTGCTTCTTTACTCTCTGTCTGTTACATGTTTTTGAAACTATAGTGACTTCATTCCCAGCCCTCCTCTCCATTTACTAGTTGAAAGTCCTTGTGACTTTCCATTGGGACTTGGTCGTAGATCTGATCACATGGAGCCTATCCCAACAGTACAGCTCCTTCCAATCCCAATACTGATGGCTGTGCCCCACAAAATGTTACCCTACTTTCCTGAACCATTCCTTTAGCTACAAGTTTACTTCCCTGAGATAAAAGGAAAATATTACTGATGTTGGAAAATGCTCAGCAGGTCTGACAGCATCTATGAAAAGAGAATAGAGTAATTAAAATAAAATAAATGGAAATGGGGTGAAGATGGAGGCGAGAGTTCATGCTCTGAAATTGTTGAACTTAATGTTCAGTCCAGAGGCTGTAAAGTGCCCAATTGGAAGATAAAGTGCTGTTCCTCCACTCTGATGAAAAGTCATCTATACTCAAAATGTTGGCTTTATTTTTTTTCCACAAATGCTGTCAGACTTGCTGAGATTTTCCAGCAATTTTGTTTTTGTTTACGTTTACTTCCCTAATTTTTTTATGGCTCTGTCAATTTGCATGTAGTTCAGGTGATAATCCAGAGATTATAATGCCTGAGGTCCTGTTCTTTAATTTAACGCCTCATTTCTGATGTTTCCCAAACAGGATCTCTTGCTTATGTTATTGATCTCTTGTCTATGTTATTGATTCTATGTTATTGATCTAACAGAGACCACAATAGGATTCTCCTCCTTCCCCTTCCTCTTATATCATTTCAAACCAGATCAAGATGTCCCTCACCTGGTATCAAGTAGGCAACAAACTATGTAGGACTCTTGATCCTCCTTACAAAGGAAACTTTCTGTATCCCTGATTATAGACTCTCCTACCACTGCCACTTTTCTTTTTGCTGCCCTCACTTGAATGACCTCCTGTACCACATGCAGTGTTAAGATTGTCCATCCTCCCTTTTCACTTCCTCACCATCCAAGGTCCTAAATACTCCTTCCAGGTGAAACAGTGATTAACGTGCATCTTATTCAGTTTTGTATACTGCACATTGGGCTCTGCATCAGGCAGACAAGATACAGAACCTCTCCATTTAAACCCCAAGCATGACCCTGAGCTTATTCATCACCTCTCTTACACACTGACCCATCTATCCTCAATCTCCTGCAGTAGTCCAGTGAAGCTCAATGCAGAATTGGGGATCAGCAACCCACCTTTTGACTTCCAAAGTTAACAATTTTAGTTGGTAATCACTGACTCAACCCCTCCCTGCTATCTCTCCTGGTTGTTTCCTTGTTTTTTAAAGAGTTTTTCTCTCATGTTTCCCTTTAGCTTTTCAATGGAGTTGTCCCTTATTCTGCCATTCACATCTCCTCTAGACACATCTTTTGTGGTTTTGCTTTTTCCATCACTGCTTCCTCTGGCCCTACACCATAAACTCATTGGTTATTTTGTCCATGTCTTCTACCCTATCACAAACTTCTCATTTTGTTCTTTTTCTATTCTCTCATCATTAATGTGCACCATAAGACCATAAAACATAGGTGCAGAATTAGGCCACTCAGCCCATCAAGTCTGCTCTGCCATTCAATCATGGCTGATATTTTTCTCATCCTCATTCTCCTGCCTTTTCCTCATAACCTCTGATCCCCTTATTAATCAAGAACTTATCTATCTCTGTCTTAAAGACACTCAATGATCTGGCCACCGTAGCCTTCTGCGGCAAAGGGTTCCACAGATTCACCAGTCTCTGGCTGAAGAAATTCTTCCTCATCTCTGTTTTAAATGATTGTCCCTTTAGCCTGAGGTTGTGTCCTCTGGTTCTAGTTTTTTTCTACTAGTGGAAACATCCTCTCCACATCCACCCTATCCAGGCCTCACAGTATCCTGTAAGTTTCAACAAGATCTCCCTCATCCTTCTAAACTCCAACAAGTATAGACCCAGTGTTTTCAACTGTTCTTCATAAGACAAGCTCTTCATTCCAGGAATCATTTTTGTGAAACTCCTCTGGACTCTTACCAAGGCCTGCTCATCCTTCTTTAGATATGAGCCCAAAAATGCTCACAATACTCCAAATAGATTTTGACCAGAGCCTTATACAGCCTCAGAAGTATATCCCTGCTCTTGTATTCTAGCTGTCTCGACGTGAATGCTAATATTGCATTTGCCTTCCTAATTGTTGACTGAACTATATGTTAACCTTAAGAGAATCTTGAACAATGATTCCCAAGTCCCTTTGTTTTTCTGATTTCCTAAACATTATCCCATTTAGAAAACAGTCTATGCCTCCATTCCTCTTTCCAAAGTGCATAACCTCACACTTTTCCATATTGTATTCCATATGCCACTTCTTTGCACTCCTAGCCTATCCAAGTCCTTCTGCAGTTCCTCTGCTTCCTCAGTACTACCTGTCCCTCTACATGTCTTTGTATCATCTGCAAACTTAGCAACAGTGCCTTCAGCTCCTTTCTCCAAATCGTTAATGTATATTGTGAAAAGTTGAGGTCCCAGAACTGACCCCTGAGGCACATCATTAGTCATTGGCTGCCATCCTGAAAAAGACTCCTTTATTCCCACTCTCTGTCTTCTGCCAATTTGTTCAAAATCTCTTACATTTTCAATGCTTCCTGGTTCTAATGAAAGATCATTCACCTGCGATGTTTTTCTCTCCACAATTGCTGACTTGCAGTATTTTCAATTTGTATTTCTGCTGAACAGGGAAGTAAGTCTGTGACTAGAATGAGGAATTGAAGTCATTTCATGACTTTATAGTCTAGGAGATCTTGGTGCAGTCACTGTGCTTATGATAAGAATGTGATTAAGTGGACTAGATTCTGTATTGTTACAACTGAAGTGAGTGACTCCGTCACCAAAATCTTTCTCCCATTCACACCAGACGTCTTATAGTCCTGCTGGTGGCTCACTCCTGCTATGGGTTTCCCGATGGTGAGAGATGCAGTCAACGGGAAATCCAGTTGACAATGTCATGACCATAAGGTCCGACCACCATTGAGGGGCACAGAGGGAGAAAAATTCCACCCAATGCTTGTTGACATGGTAGCACAGCGGTTAGCACTGCTGCTTCACAGCTCCAGGGATCTGAGTTCGATTCCTGGCTTGGGTCACTGTCTGTGTGGGGTTTGCACATTCTCCTCGTGTCTGTGTGGGTTTCCTCCAGATGCTCTCGTTTCCTCCCACTATCCAAAGATGTGCGGGTTAGGTTGACTGGCCATGCAAAAATTGCGCCTTAGTGTCCTGAGATGTGTAGGTTAGAAGGATTAGCAGGTAAATACGTGGGGGCGGTGCCTGGGTGAGATTGTGGTTGGTGCAGACTTGGTTGGCCAAATGGCCTCTTTCTACACTATAGGGTTTCTATTACAATAATGAAACAAATTAGAACAAGGAAGGAGTTCATCTTGCAGGTGACCTGGACATAAATAAAAGCAGAAAATGCTAGAAATGTTCAACAGATCAGGCAGCATCTGCTCTAATGAATTGAGAGATCATTGACCTGAAATATTAACTCTGTTTCTGTCCAAAGATGCTGCCTGACCACTGAGAATTTCCAGTATTTTTTTGTTTCTATAAAATATTTTCTAATTTTGTTAAGCTGCAATTGGCTTGAGGAAGAGCTTGCTTTGTTCAAGCGGTGAATGTTCTCTTTGGAATAGTGGCATTAAGCCATCTCCAATTATCAACTGAAGGTTTAGGAAATTTTATGAATGAGTTTTTGTCAGTTTTTAATAAATGGGCTGCACCTAAAGGCAACTTTAAGCAATAGGGCTGAAAACAATTAAGGGGTTAATGTTAAAAAGCAAAAAGATGAAGAAAACTTTAGTGTTACAATGTCTAATGCTGGGAATTTAAAAGGTAAGGGAGGAGACTGAGATGAGAGATAAAAAAGTTGCAGAATTGACAGAGAATCTTGTGGCAGCAGGGAGACAAGTACAGAACTGCTGATTCCAGGTGCTTAGAGCAGCCATGGCTGTTCTGACATTAGATCAACAAAAAGACAATGTGTTTTAGAGAAAGGAATGCCTGATTTGTAGTCTGCAAAGCTGGTGGAGACCAGGGTGACATAGTTATGGGAGGAGTCCACTTTCACCTTCTGAAGGTATCAGAAGAGCAATAAGTGGTGGTATTAACTTGCCCATCAGAGACAGAAAATGATGACACCATATGGTGTTCAGAGAATTCCCAAGCAACACAACTTTAAAGGGGACTTTGGGTCAAGGAGTTTGGTCACCATTTTCTTCTGCATGCTGTTCATCTTCTGTGACTTCAAAGACCCAGATCGACGTGGTTCAAGTGATGCCAGCAGGGACTGTTGTAGTTAGATGCCTCTTCTACTCTTCAGATATTTGTTACTTCAAACAAAACATTCAACCTTTTAGAAATAGGTTTGGAGAAGCAGGTTAAAGAGGATAAAGCTGGTCTATGAACATCCCACTCGCTATGGAGGTTGTGAAGGATACATCTCACATCATGGTTTTTGCAATTCCTATTCTGAACAAGGAGAGATGGTTGATATCCCTAGGGTGGCAAGAAAACATGAGGCATTTTGCTATTTTTTCCAGCAAGGTATAAGATAAATTACAATAATTTACAGCATTGTGTGCAATACAGAGGCAGTAATATGAATCTCGGGGGAGGGTGGTGTTAGAGTCTCAGTTTGCTTGTAAGGCTGGCTGCTGAGCTCTAGGGGCATCATTGCACAGATGCGCTAACTTCCCAGTGGACTGTGTACTGTGAGATGTCACCCCCCATGGACAATGCCCCCATTCTCCATGGATATCTCCTCCTCACCCTTCCAATCGCCACCATGGCCAATTGCTCCCAGCTGATTGCACCCTCCCCTATCGTTGCCTGGCCTATCAACTACCACCCCATTTCCTAGCTCCACCCCATCATGGCCCTGCCTCCCTCAGTCCCGAACCCTATTAGATCCCACCCCATCAGGCACTGTCCTTTTGGCCTTGCCACTTTGGCACTGCCTAGAACCCAATGGAGAGTGCCAAGGTGCCAGGCTGGGTGTAAATAGAGCAATGACCATGTTTAAAGAAAGCATGAAATAATAACAATCAAAGCAATTCTGCCAGTTCAAAGATTTAATATGCATTTAAATGTAATCAATTTCATAATAAATCATTTAAGTCTCAGTCTCTTAATTCTTAAAATACAAATCACCGATATACCACAATAAAGATTCTTTTATAGTTTCAATATTTCACACCAAATAATGTAATAACAAAATGATTATTTATTGCATGAAGTTGGAGCAGTTTTTTTTAACAAAGCTCTCAAGTAACAGCCAAAGCACTCAAGAACTTCTGAAATCAATGGTTTTTGAGCAAACAGTAATGGAAGCAATCAAACTCATTCCCTAAGTTTTCACACCCTCCAGAAAACAATTATGATTAAAAGACCTTACTGATCACAGATGAAGTAAGTCAAAAGTAGTGAGATTTGTCATATGGTGTCTGTAACTCATCCATGTCTCATGTATGTAGCAAACAGCTGGGAGACTGTACTGAATTTCATAGATTTCCAATGTCAGATTTCCAAAGGTGAAGCCACATTGACTTCTTATCTGGTTAATTGAGATGAGCCTTTTCTCATTTGCGCATACCCTTTCTGATCAATGAGGTCATATTACAGAGCATATAATGAAGGGAGCTGAAATATGACAATCAGTTATATACTGTTTTTGAGGCCTATGGGTGGAGCACAAGGCAGCAGATCCCCACAATGTGGTCATTACCTCAGTGCAGTTACTGAAACAACAAATGGGATCATGAGCTCCTCCTCCTTTGAGACTGCACTGACCCTGATGCTGAAGGCCAGGTAGTGTCTTCTCTTGCCCTTATGCTTTTCATCTATTACTCTCTCTTGGCCTCTGTTGTTTAATTATGGTCTTTCTGGCTCTGCTGAGTGTTCTGGGCTTCAACATCAGCCACCTCAAGAATCTTAACCTGATCTTTTGCTTCTTACTGATCAAGGTCAATAAACTGTAGCAGTGAAATGAAGTAATGAGAATATATAAATTATACTTATAATAAGTACTTCAAAAACACAGGTTTTCATATTTATATAATGAGTGGGATTCCCTGACCTCCCAGCTGTGTAATTCTCAGTATGAGTTGATGTGCCATTCATTGATAACGGGATTCTCTGGTTCTACCACTGTCAATGGGATTTCCATCAAAGCCACCTCGTGCTGCTGGGAAATCTGCGGAGGTTGCGGGGGGCGGGGGGCGGGGGGAAGTGTTCTGCTGGCAGAACCAAAGAATCCCACTGGCGTGAATGGCCAGAGAACTCTGGACAATGTATTTTATGTTGACCTGTAGTAAGTGCACATTAATAATTATATATTAAATATTACAATGTTGTTTTATTACTGTTTTGCGTTTGTTGGCATCTGGGGTCAAGTTAATTTTTTAGTACCAAAATGGGGTTTGGGAAGAGCTGATAAAGAGCTTAATTTTCCCTCAAGACTGTACATCTTTGCTGATACTAAATTCTTGTCTGCAATCATCTGGATGTGTTCCACAGCCTCAAGAAAAAATGCAGATTATAAATGATATTAATTTTTAAAATGTGTCCAGTTCAAGTTGAATATCTTGATTGATCTGCTATATCTGATTTCAGCAAGCAAAGCAGCAAAAATGGAAGTGCTGCCTTACAGCATCTCAAATCTCAAATGGCTCAGGTGTAATCTGTTTTGAAATCTCAGTAGACTTTAGATCTGTGATTGAATAGTGAAATACATACACATCTGGTTCCTCATCTTCTATTAACATCAGGACATGGATTACTTTAGAAATACAGTGACAAAAATATAAGCCAAGAAATGCTTTCATTATTAGAATTCTTAAATATTATCAATTATTGTAACCAATGTTTTATCATGGCAATTCTACTACATCAAATCAGCCAGGCAGTAATGATTGACATAGCAATTATATCGCTCCTCATCAAATAGATAATTTACATAAAATCTTCTGAGGAAATTATCACCAAGGTTGTGGCTTGACTGCATATGTAATCACAATAACTGTTACTCTATCTGAACGTTAGCCACTGGTTATAAAGTTATAAATCAGAAACATGATCAGTAATTAAATACAACTGCAATTAAAGCAAGATGCATTATCAGAATGTCTGAATCAACCACACATGAAAATCAAAGTAATGTCAAATATATTTTCTTTACTAAAGCTATTAAAGTATATCCTATTTATACATTTCTGTTATTTTGCATTAAAATATTTTTAAAAGCAATATCACACAAGTTAGGATTAGGGATGACGTGAGGAATCCTTTTCCATCTCCTTTTCATCTAACTCTATCAATATATGATTCCAGGATTCTTACACAATCAGCTCCTATACAACTCACATCTTAAATATCTGTAACATAATTTGGAATTATTTGGTAGAATATCAGGGAACATGGAATGGGTGACTTTCTGCCTTTAGCATCCCCAGTGCAAAGCTTCGTCCATCAGGTTCACAAATCGGGAGGGAGGGGGGTTCCCAAAAAAATTCCAAGTGTTGAATTCAGGGAAAAACTACTGTAATTCATGATTGCTTTTTTCAGTGGAAGTTCAGCCTAGAATCTCTGTGCAATGCAGAGGTCACAAGCGTGATTGCCATTAGATTTCAGGGGGCAGGGCCTATTCAAGCTGGAGAGACCAAAACAGTAGGTCTCTGCGCATTCACACTGGCCCTGAAGTGTCAGCCTCTGATTTGCTGGTCAGCTCGATCGCTGGCCAGCCTGAAACCCCTACATGCTGCCCTCACTCCCCCAGAGCCTGATTGCCATCCTCCCGCCCATTCACAGGCCAAACCTGAAACCCCCCACCTATCCCTGACCCCAGTCTTCAGCCCGCCCCTCCCTCTCCGGCAGTGACAAACCTCCAAACTCCTGCAGACAGATCTGCCTCTCCAACAGATCCCTTCGGCTGACCACCAGACCCTCAGCCTGTCCCAATTACTACTGTCTCTCCAGCTCCAACCGGATCCCAATGCAAAGTAGCAGCAGGACCCCCCTCCACTCTCGCCAATCGACTCCTAGGCCCAATCCTCAACATGCCCTGCTTGCACCACATCTTACCTCCAATAGGTCCCGTCACCTTAACACTGCTCCATTCCTGATGGGCAATGCTAAGGTGCCCCCTGAGAATGGGCACTTTGCCTCTTGGGCAATGCCAGGGTGCCCATGTCCAGGAGGCACCATCATCTGAGCCCCATTGCACCCCCTTCGCTCCAGCAGGGTTGTCCAAAAAATTTCCCGAAAACAGGGAGCTATAGTAATCCCCGCTGAAATGAAACGCTCTGATAGGGTGGGAAATGCGAGGAGGCCAAGCTAATTCAATTCCAGGCCTGCAGTATCATTTAAATAGTCTGTAAAATACGATTAAAATAGTAGCTCCGTCTCCCAGCCTATTTCCAATGCCGCACAGATGCTGATGGAAATCCCAGCCTGGGAGGCAAACACAGTGTGAATGCTTGCGGGAATTCTGTGAATCAACCAATGCGTGGTTCTTCTGGCCTGCTGTGCTAAAAAATTAGCGCAGCAGGATAAAAGAATTGCCCTCCAGAAATCCAGGTACAGTAAGCCACAATTAATTTTCTATAAATGATGGAGAGTTATGGGGCATGCCCTGAATGCTCTCTATATGGATCTGGTGGGCGAAGCTCTGCAAATGGGACATTGAAGATGAAAATTTAACACTGGTCGTCAAATAGATAGACATTTCAATGGGGGTCATTAGTCAGTTGTACTTTTGCTTGTTTTTGAATTCTTGCCAGCCGTGTTAAAGGATGATCGTATTAACATGCAGTACCACAGGAATATGAAAAACCCTGCAAGGAAAATAAACTATGTAAGAAATTTTAATCAATGTTTATAAGAATTATATTACTCTTTTGTGAATATATTTTTAGTTATGAGTAAGTACAAAGCTTTATAATTAATTTAGAGATGGTTAGTGTTAATTTAGTGGGCTACAGCAAGGGATGTTGTCCATAAATGTATTTCACAAGTAACTTAATTTTATTAATCTCATTATTCTCCATATCAAGAAGGATAGACCGATGATTTTCTCTCTCATGTCTGCCAATGTCATTGTCTAATTGCCGAACCAGAGACACATCAGACTGACCCAGGTTTTGCAAATTTCTCTCCCTCCTTTTGGGGAATCATGAGATTTTGCCTTGATCGCTACAGAGTTAAGGAACTTGCCAGATGAGAAATGATAGATGCAAACCTACAGCCAACTATTGTGTCATTTCATCAACTCAATTAATTGCACTCTGTAACAAAGGCTGCTAATTTGTCCGGAAGTCTGAGTACAGCAAAGCACAAAGAACAAAGAACAAAGAACAAAACAGCACGGGAAACAGGCCCTTCGGCCCAACGAGCCCACGCCACCACCCCGATGTTCCCACCTCTACCCGTGATCCCTATCTATGTTTATAGATCTATGGATTAAAAACCAAATCTGAGACAATTTAGGGAGAATTTGTTTTGCCAATTAGCCTAAGAGCACATCTTTGGGATGTGGGAGGAAACCGGAGCGCCCGGAGAAACCCCACGCAAGCACGGGGAGAATGCGCAAACTCCCACAGACACAGGCCCAAATCCATGTATCTGCACAGTACAGCGATAGTCACTGAGCTGTCGTGTTGCCCATCAAATGGTCCAGGTCAAGCGTACACTAACGATGTGAAGCACTAGGATACTCTCAAAAAAAATCCAAGAGCAGTCCTCTCACAACCCATCGCATGTATGCTCCTCGTTAGACAACAAGGTGGACCAAAGCACCTGTAGGATAAAATCAAGTACATCAATATCATCATCTATTTACACACTTCCCAGGGGCTCCCAAGGCTCATGATCCCTATTTTAAATTAGTTTTCTATACCCCTCCATTCCCATTCTGTTCATGTGCCCATCTAAGTATTTCTTAAATAACTCCAGAGTACCTGCCTCCACCACTTTACTTGGCAGCGCATTCCATACCCCCACCACCCTCTGTGTGAAAAAACTCCCTCTAGCATCCAAATTATACCTTACCCCCCTCACCTAAGCCCATGACCCCTCGTGCTATTTGAGTCCATCCTAGGAAAAAGCTTAACCCTGTTTACTCTATCTATACCCCTCATAATCTTGTACACCTCAATTAGATCTCCTCTAAGTCTACGTCTTTCTAAGGAAAACAGTCCCAATTTGCCTAACCTCTCCTCGTAACTCAGACCTTCCATACCAGGCAGCATCCTGGTAAACCTCCTCTGCACTCTCTTCAGAGTCTCCACGTCCTTCTGGTAGTAAGGTGACCAGAACTGGACGCAGTATTCCAAATGAGGTCTAACCAACGTTTTATACAACTGCAACATTAAAGGCCTGCTCTTGTACTCTATACCCCTTCCTATAAAGGCTAGCATACTATATGCTTTCTTCACAACCTTCTCCACTTGCTCTGCCACCTTCAGAGGCTTGTGCACCTGCACCCCCGGGTGCCTCTGCGTTTCTATACCCTTAATAGGTCTACCCTTTATCATATACCTCCCCCCAACATTCTTTCTCCAGAAATGCATCACCTCGCATTTATCAGGATTGAATTCCATCTGCCATCTATCTGCCCAAGCTACCAACCTATCTATGTCCTGCTGCATCGCCTGACAATGCTCCTCACTCTCCGCAAGTCGAGCCATCTTTGTATCGTCTGCAAACTTGCTGATCACTCCACTTACTTCCTCTTCCAAATTATTTATATATATTACAGATAGAAGAGGTCCCAGTACCGAGCCCTGCGGCACACCACTAGTGACCGACCTCCAGCTAGAGAAACACCCTTCCACTATTACTTTCTGTCTCCTATTACCAAGCCAGTTACTTATCCATCTAGCTACCTGTCCTTGTATCCCATGAGCTTTGACCTTCTCCACTAACCTCTCATGAGGGATTTTGTCAAACACCTTACTAAAATCCATATAGACGACATCAACGGCTCACCCTTTGTCCACCGTTTTCGTCACCTCCTCAAAAAATTCTACCCGATTAGTAAGGCACGACCTCCCCTTAACAAATCCATGCTGCATATCCCTAATCAGATCGCAACGCTCTAAGTGCCTATACATCCTATCTCTAAGAATTCCCTCCAACAGCTTCCTTACCACTGACGTCAAACTCACTGGCCTATAGTTCCCAGGGTTATCCCTACTACCCTTTTTAAACAACGGTACAACATTACCTATTCTTCAGTCCTCTGGGACCTCACCTGTGTCCAAAGAAGATTTGCGTCAGAGGCCCAGCAATTTTACCTCGCACCTCCCTAAGCAGCCTGGGATAAATGCCATCAGGCCCCGGTGATTTATTAGTTTTAATGCTACCTAGAAGCTCTAACACTTCCTCCCTCGGTATGGATATTTCCCTCAACTGGTCCACAGCTCCCTCAGAGACAGGAGCTGTCAACAAGCCCTTCTCCTCCGTGAATACCGATGCAAAGTATTCATTCAGGTATTTAAATATTGAAATTATAAGTTTATCTGGTGAATGCATATAATGCTGGTGGTATCTTACTAACCTTGCAGAGGGTTGAGGATGCAGAACAGGTACAGTGCAGGTACATTCAGAGATCCATATGAGAAAAAAGCTATGCCATAAGTTATGCCCAGCAGACAGGTCAGGCCCAGTATGGTGAATATGTTCTTTTTATCATCTCCTTTCAATCTGATAATCTTTATACACACAACTATCATCATGGTTGTATTACCCAAGAATACAAGTACAAAATAGGCAATAATTGTAACATAAAACACAATATCATTTGTTATCCAACACCTGTTGGGAGAATATGAAAGTGATTTCAGAGATATACAGAAAAATACCACAAGAAGAATTTATGCAAAGACAATGGCTTAATTTTCACTAAAAGTGAGAAGTGCACATTTCAATTGATCAACCCTCCTTATATGGCAAATTACTTTTGAGCAGGATGTTGCCTGGGCTGGAGAGTTTTAGTTATGAAGGGAGATTGGATAGACGGGGGTTGCTTACCTTGAAGCAGAGGAGAAATTTGGGGGGGGTGTCATAATTGAAATGTATAACATTATGAGGGGCATAGACAGAGTAAATAGGAACAAATGTTGCCTTTGATGGAGGGATCAATGACCAGGGGGCATAGATTTAAGGGAAAAAAAGGAAGTTTAGAGGGGACATGAGGAAAAACCTTTTCACCCACAAGCTGGTGGGAGTCTGGAACTCACTGCCTGAAAGGGTGCTGGAGGCAGAGACTCACATAACATTTAAAAATCATAGAATGCCAAAGTACAGAAGGAGGACATTCAACCCATAGGATCTGCACCGATCACAATCCCACCCATGCCATATTCCCTTAACACCTAGAGATAGGATGTATAGGCACTTAGAGCGTTGCGATCTGATTAGGGATACACAGCATGGATTTGTTAAGGGGAGGTCGTGCCTTACAAATCTGGTAGAATTTTTTGAGGAGGTGACGAAAATGGTGGACAAAGGGCGAGCCGTTGATGTCGTCTATATGGATTTTAGTAAGGCGTTTGACAAAGTCCCTCATGGGAGGTTAGTTGAGAAGGTCAAGGCTCATGGGATACAAGGACAGGTAGCTAGATGGATAAGTAACTGGCTTAATAATAGGAGACAGAAAGTAATAGTGGAAGGGTGTTTTTCTAGCTGGAGGTCAGTCACTAGTGGTGACTGACTATTTGTAATATATATAAATGACTTGGAAGAGGGAGTAAGTTGAGTGATCAGCAAGTTTGCAGACGATACAACAATGGCTGGACTTGCGGATAGTGAGGAGCATTGTCAGGCGATGCAGCAGGACATAGATAGGCTGGTAGCTTGGGCAGATAAATGGCAGATGGAATTCAATCCTGATAAATGTGAGGTGATGCATTTCTGGAGAAAGAATGTTGGGGGGAGATATATGATAAAGGGTAGACCTATTAAGGGTATAGAAATGCAGAGGGACCCGGGGGTGCAGGTGCACAATTCTCTGAAGGTGGCAGAGCAAGTGGAGAAGGCTGTGAAGAAAGCATATAGTATGCTAGACTTTATAGGAAGGGGTATAGAGTACAAGAGCAGGCCTTTAATGTTGCAGTTGTATAAAACGTTGGTTAGACCTCATTTGGAATACTGCGTCCAGTTCTGGTCACCTTACTACCAGAAGGACGTGGAGACTCTGAAGAGAGTGCAGAGGAGGTTTACCAGGATGCTGCCTGGTATGGAAGGTCTGAGTTACGAGGAGAGGTTAGGCAAATTGGTACTGTTTTCCTTAGAAAGACGTAGACTTAGAGGAGATCTAATTGAGGTGTACAAGATTATGAGGGGTATAGATAGAGTAAACAGGGTTAAGCTTTTCCGAGGATTGAGTTGAATAGCACGAGGGGTCACGGGCGTAGGGTGAGGGGGTAAGGTATAATTTGGATGCTAGAGGGAGTATTTTCACACAGAGGGTGCTGGGGATATGGAATGCAATGCCAAGTAAAGTGGTGGAGGCAGACACTCTGGAGTTATTTAAGAAATACTTAGATGGGCACATGAACAGAATGGGAATGGAGGGGTATAGAAAACTGATTTAAAATAGGGATCATGAGCCTTGGGAGTCACTGGGAAGTGTGTAAATAGATGATGATATTGATGTACTTGTTTTCATCCTACAGGTGCTTTGGTCCACCTTGTTGTCTAACGAGGGGCATACACGCGATGGGTCGTGAGAGGGCTGCTCTTGGATTTTTTTTCGAGAATATCCTAGTGCTTCACGTCGTTAGTGTACACTTGACCTGGACCATTTGATAGGCAACACGACAGCTCAGTGACTATCACTGTGCTGTGCAGATACATGGATTTGGGCCTGTGTCTGTGGGAGTTTGCGCATTCTCCTCATGCTTGCGTGGGTTTTCTCCAGGTGCTCCAGTTTCCTCCCACATCCCAAAGGTGTGCTCTTAGGCTAATTGGCAAAACAAGTTCTTCCTAAATTGTTCTCAAATTTCGTTTTTAATCCATAGATCTATAAACATAGACAGGGATCGCGGGTAGAGGTGGGAACATCGGGGTCGTGGCACGGGCTTGTTGGGCGGGAGGGCCTGTTTCCTGTGCTGTTTTGTTCTTTGTTAAACCCATTATTTACCTTGCTAATCCCCCCGACTTCATGGGGGCAATTTACAATGACTAACCAAACTAACTTGCACGTTTTTGGAGTGTGGGAGAAAACTGAAGCACCCGGAGGAAAACCTCGCAGACATGGGTAGAACATGCAGACTCTGCCCAGACAGTGACCCAAGTCCAGAATTTAACCCAGGTCTCTGGTGCGGTGAGGTAGCAGTGTTAACAATTGTGCTGCCCTAAGTATTTAGATGTGCACTTGTGATGTCAAGGCATACAAGAGTATAGGCCATGTGCTGGAAAATGGGATTAGAATAGTTAGGCAGTTATTTTTAACTGGTGTAGACATGATGGGCCAAAAGGCATTTTCTGTGCTATAAATCACTATGAATCTATGACAGTATTATACTCACTGTATCCCTTTGCCTACTATTTTAATTGCATGAAGTAAACATATTCAAGTAAATTTCTGTCTGTACTGTTTTAACAAAATCATTACTTCAGAAATTCAAATGTGGAATCAAATAATTTTGATTTTGATTTGATTTATTATAGTCACATGTATTAGCATGTATACAGTGAAATTCATTGTTTCTTGTGGGCTATACAGACAAAGCATACTGTTCATAGAGAAGAAAATGAGAGAGTGAAAATGTAGTATTATAGTCATAGCTAGGGTATAGAGAACAATCAGCTTATTGCAAGGTAAGTTCATTCAAAAGTCTGATGGCAGCAGGGAAGAAGAGACAGTTGATAAATGACCTCAGACTTTTGTATCTTTTTCCCGAAGGAAGAAGGCGGAAGAAAAAATGTCCAAGGTGCATTGGGTTCTTAATTATGCTGGCTGCTATGCCGAGACAGCAGGAAGTGTATTCACAGTCAATGAATTGGAGGCTGGTTTGCGTGATGCATTGGGCTACATTCATGGTCTTTTGTAGTTCCTTGCAGTCTTGGGGGAGCAGGAGCCATACCAAGGTATGATACAGCCAGAAAGAATGCTTTCTATGGCGCATCTGTAAAAAATGGTGAGAATCATAGCTGACGTGCCAAATTTCCTTCGTCTTCTGAGAAAGTAGAGGAGTTGGTGGGCTTTTTTAATTATAGTGTCGGCATAATTATCATCAGACCAAAGGTTGCCTGGTTTGGATGCATTCTAGTTTTCTAAGGGGAGGCTATAATCCCATTCTTGCTATTCTTGGATTTAGAATTGTTGAGAGAGACCAAGAGTATTGGACATGTTGCAGGCCTCTCTAAAATAAAAGAGAGGCTTCGCCTGGTAACTCCAGGCCAGCAGCTTCATGATTAAAACATTTATATTCATTGGAATTTGGTAAACGCATGCAATGATAAAATCAACAGGTAATTTGTTTAAGTTTGCTGTTGTTTGGCTAACTTGATCGAATTCTTTGATGAAATTACAGTAAGGGATGATGAGGGAAAATGCAAAAGACAAAAAATAAAGTACCACATAATAGATTTCTTGATAAAATTGAAACCCATGGGATTAGAATGGGACAGTCACAGTAAGAATACAAAATTAGGTAATAATAAGCAGAGAGTAATAATGAAGGATGACGAAACAGACTGGAGGGAAGGATGTATTAGTGTTCCTCAGTATGGGGACAACTGCTATTTTTAATATATATTAATGACCTAAAGTTATAGAATCATAGAATCCCACAGTGCAGAAGGAGGCCATTCAGCCCATTGAGTCTGTACCAACCACAATCCTACCCAGACCCTATCCCCATAACCCCATGTATTTACCTTAGTTAGTCCTCCTGACATTAAGGGGCAATTTAGCATGGCCAATCCACCTAACCCACACATCTTTGGACTGTGGGAGGAAACCTGAACACCCAGAGGAAACCTACGCAGAACATACACATTCCACACTAATAGTAGAAATTGAACCCAGATTCCAAGTGCAGTGAGGCAGCAGTGCTAACCACTGTAACTTGGGTACAGAGAACTTAATTTCAATGTGCACACTTAACAGGTGGAGAAGGTGTTTCCTCTTGTGAGATAAACTAAAACCATGTCACTGTTTAAAAATAAGGGGCTGACCATTGAAAATGGAGATGAGGTGAAAGGTTTTCTCTCAGAGGGTGGTGAGATTTTGGATCTCTTACCTGGAAGGGAGGTGAAAGTACAGCATTGAATAGTTGAAAATAGATTCTTGGTAAGTAAGCTTATCTGCGATAGGCAGGATGCAGATCTGAGGTTACTATCAGATCAGCCAGGACATTATAGTCTGGCAAGGAAGCATTTAGAGAAGATACTGAGGGACGGGATTTATGCACATTTGGAAGAAACTGCATTAGTTTGTGACAGGCAGTATGATTTTGTACGGAGAAAAGTCCTGTCTCACCAATTTGATTGAGTTTTTTGTAGAGGTGACAAAGATAGTTGATGAGGGCAAAACTGTGGATGCAATTTATAAGAGGTAGGATTCTCCCAAAAAACTTCTATGTGCCAAATTCACGTAAAAATGAATAAATCCTGCTGAATTTTGAAAGGAATTTTCCTTTCCTCTGTGCACCAGGGAGAACTCTCATGTGAATCCCATTAGAAATCAATGGAGTGCGCTGGAGAGTCCAGGAGCATAGCACTGAGTGGGCCACTGTGCATGTGCTGATTTGTCAGAACTGAGATCAGCGCAGGTGCAGTAGCCTCATACTGCTGGCACCTCGATCACTGGCCAGCTCAATCGCTGTTCAACCCTGGGACCCTGGTGACTCCACACCACTGGCTTGCAGAATCCTCCGCCCTTCCCTGCCAACTGATCGCTGGCCTTCTGGACAAATCTGGGCCAGCCTTGCCCACAATTCCTGCCCACCTCAATCCCCCTCCCACCAGTCCTGATCTCCTGATGCCCCTACTCCCCACTAGCAGTTCCAAACACCCACCGCATCCTGACCCTGCCAGCAAGCCAATTCCCCACCATGATGGTCAGCCCTGATTGCTGGCCTCCCTGCCTCTGTCACTGATCTCAAAGTGCAGAGAGGGAGCAGGAACCCACCCCAATGATCTCCCGCCAGAGACCCTGACCTTACAAAGAACAAAGAACAAAGCAGCACGGGAAACAGGCCCTTCGGCCCAACGAGCCTGTGCTGCCACCCCGATGTTCCCACCTCTACCCGCGATTCCTGTCCACGTTTATAGATCTATGGATTAAAAACCAAATTTGAGACAATTTGGGGAGAATTTGTTTTGCCAATTAGCCTAAGATCACATCTTTGGGATGTGGGAGGAAACCGGAGCGCCTGGAGAAAACCCACGCAAGCACGGGGAGAATGTGCAAACTCCCACAGACACAGGCCCAAATCCATGTATCTGCACAGCACAGTGATAATCACTGAGCTGTCGTGTTGCCCATCAAATGGGCAACCACACCTCTCTCTCGGCCCACCTTCTTGGCACTGCCCGATGACTGGTGAGCAATGGCAATATGCCCTCTAGGCATTGCCACTTTTCCCATTGGATAGTGTGATGGGGTCAGAATGCCACTGTCAAGCTGATAATGCCTAGGGGGCACTCCCCTTAACCCCGACTATCTTGGGGGCATCCATGGCCCCTCCTTCACTCCAGCAGGGTCAGGTCACCAGCCCCCTGCTAATGGGGAGCTGTTGTAGACCCTGTTGGAGTGAAATACTCCTGGTTGGGGCAGGGGGAGGGTGGGGGTGGGTGCGGGAGAAGATGTTAGCAGACCTGGAGACTTTAGTTCTGGGCCCACTAATGATATTTAAATAGTTTTTAATGTAATTTATTCAGCTCCACACCAATTTCTGGCACAAAGCTAACAACGCCAGGAGTCCGGTAGGCAGAGATGCGAGGAAGCCATGCTGTCCAGCAGGAAGTCTGCTACACAGTTTCCATTTATGTCTCCCTGTCCTGCTGTGCTGTGGGCAGGGAGAATTGCCGCCTTGGACTTTAGTAAGGCAATTGACAAAGTTTCACATGGCAGACTGGTACAAAAAGTATAATCACATGCGATTCAGGATGGGTTGGCTAGATGGATACAGAACTGGCTTGTTCATACATAACTCATACCTAAACTTGATCCTCCAAATTTAGAAGGCAGAGAGTAGCAATGGAAGGATGTTTTCCAGAATGGAGATCTGTAGTTATGGTGTTCCACAGGAATCAGTGTTGGAACCTTTGTTATTAGTAATATATATAAATCTGGAGTAAAATATGGGTAATCTTGATTAGTAAGTTTGCAGATGACACAAAGATTGGTGGAATTGCAGATAGTGCTGGGGAGTGTCAGAGGATACACAGGATGTAAATAAATTGGTGACTTGGGCACAGAAATGACAGATTGAGTTTAATCTGGACAAATGCAAGGTGATACATTTTGAAGGATCAAATTTAGGTGTGAATTATACTGTAAATGGCAGAACCCTTGGGAACATTAACATACAGAGGGATCTGGGTTTGCAGGTCCATGGTTCCTAAAAGTGGCAACGCACTTGGCCAAGGTAATTAAGAAGGCACCTGGTATGCCTATCTTCATTAGCCAGGGCATAGAGCACAAGAGTTGGGAAATCATGTTGCAACTGTAAAATACCTTGGTTAGGCTGCATTTGGAGTATTGTGTGCAGTTCTGGTCACCACATGCCAGAAGGACATGGAACCTTTGGAGGGAGTGCAAAGAAGGTTCACCAGGTTGTTGCCTGATCTCGAAGGTATTGACTATGAGGAGACATTGAATAAACTAGGATTGTTTTCACTGGAAAAACGGAGAATAAGGGGAGACCTGACAGAAGTCTACAAAATTATGAGAGGCATAGACAGGTTGAATAGTCAGAGGCTTTTTTCCCAGGGCAGAAGTGTCAATTACAAAAGGCACAGGTTCAAGGTGAGAAGGGGAAAGTTTAAGGGAGATGTTCAGGGAAAGTTTTTCATGTGGAATAGTGGGTGCCTGGAATGCTCTGCCAGATGAGGTGGTAGATGCAGACAAATGAGCAACATTTAAGCAGCAGCTGGATAGGAAGGGACTACAGGGATATGGATCAAGTAAGAGCAGAATGTTTTTTTGTAGTTTAGTTAGGATATCATGATCGACCCAGGCTTGGAGGGCCAAAGGGCCTGTTCCTGTGTTGTACTTTTCTTTTTTCTTATTAAATTTCTCAGGAGCTGAATGCCAACTTCTGCCCTTGTTTGTGTCTTGATACAATTCGAAAAGAGTACTGGGATAGAGAGAGAGCTGGAATTGATGGCACACAATTCTTCAGCAAAACTACTGAGAATCATTGATTAATTTAAAAAACATTATTAAGAGAGCAAATGAAGTACAAAAGCAAAAGAATTATCCCAACATTTCATAAAATGCCCAGTTATAGCATTGCACTTCAGAAGGTCTACCAAGAACTTGGAGAGGATGCAGAAAGATTCACTGGAATTATATCAGAGGTGAGTCAGTTCAGTTATGTGGAGAGAATGGAGATGGTAGACTTGTTCTTACAACTGGGACGATTAAGAGGAGATTTGATGATGTGTTCTGGATAGAATAGATAAATATAAACCTGTGGAAGAAGGGTTAATACCTGAGGTCACAGATTCAAGATAACTGGCAAAAGAATCTGGGCAACATGAGGAAGCAAATTCACATTTGGTGTTATCATGATCTTAATACAGTGATAGAAGCAAAGAGTGACTTTCAAAAGTCATGGGTGAATACTCAAAATGGAAAGGTCTTCAGGATTATGGGAAAAGAATATGAAAGTAGGATTAATTAGATACATTCATCAAAGGAGATTGCACAGGAATGATTAGTCAAATGGCCTTCCATATAGTACATTTAATGATTCTGCAACTGCTATGTTGAAACTTACATATTAATAGAGTTGTAATTAGTGGAGCTGTAATTGCCATTGACAGGTATCACATGCTGACCATAAAAATCTATATTTATTCCAACGATGATGGAAAGCATAGCAGCGGGAATCCCTGGGAATACATAGGAACATGGTTACAAAGAATTATTGCAAATGAAATTGTTGTTTGCTAACAGCAAAATATGGGGTCAAAGAGAATTGATGATTTTGATGTTTCACTGTGTCTGATCCTATTCCACAGAAGTGTTTAGCGTGATTGTTTACATGCCACTCAGAAAATTGTCTCCTCATCTCATTGTTGTTTTGCTTGGCTTGAATTGAAAAATCTTGGCAATATTTTTCAATCGAACAGAAAGTACAATTTGACGCAGTGCATAACAGACTGCTGTTTCACTCCACGCCCCTGTTGTGCAACTGGCTTCATATTTCTGGAGATATATTCTGCCAGGCAGGACTTCTGCTCACCACAGAAATGACCCTAATTCTGCCTTCTGGATAATAGGAATGTGATGATGTGGAGATGCCAATGTTGGACTGGGATAAACACAGTAAGAAATCTCACCAGGTTAAAGTCCAACAGATTTATTTAGTAGCAAACACCAGTATATAGGAATATGTGCAGAGGTGACTGGACCAGTCTACTCTTCAGGATCCACTACAGGTTGGGGAAGGAAATTTGGTGTCAGAGTCCTTGGATTCCTGTATCACAACAAGACAATGACAGCTCTTGAGCTTCCTGAAGGGAAAGTGCTCTTTCATTCAAAGTGTTGGGGTGCTAACGGGCCTGTGCATGGCCAATGCTCTGAGAATCTTCATATGTCTCTTCACAATGATTTGAGGAGAACCACTCCCTCAACTTTTCAGCACTGGATGCTGTGGCCTCTCATCCAGAAACTCAGGGAGTGATCTTGAGCCCACTCTCTGTGCATGAGAATGGTGGCAGGGTTCAAGATCTGGTGAAACACAAAAATTGCAAATCTCACAATGAGGTCATGAGCTCCGATTTTTGTTGCACTTCATGTGTGAGGTGATCTGGTCCATAATGGACGTGAGTTTGATTTTAATATGTTACACATAATTATACACCATCCCCTTGCCATATAGTTCCCACTTGGTGTATTTTCATCCCTCGCAGTTTACAGCAAGTTCACCCAGATGTGAACCTGTTGTGGGGATACCCAGGAGGTGCAAAGGTGAGTTTATCACCCCGATAGAGAGGAATATGGTGTGACAGTGCTCTGGCTATGCCCACTTGGCACAGGTTGACACTCACGTACTGGCAACATGCCAACCTGGCAGTGCCAACATGGCAGTGCGAACAACTGCTTAGGGACAGTGCCTGGGGAGGACCCCGATGGAAGTCTCACTGGGGAAGGAGTCATCTATTTGTGGGGGGGGGGGGGGGCGGCAGGAGGAGCAGACATGGGAGTTGGGGATGCCAGCAATGTTCAGGGATTCGTGTGGAGGGTGGTGGTGATGCCGGTATTGGCTAAGGGGAAGGGCAGAGAGTTGCAGGCATTGACTCTTTGAGGGGCGAAGGGATGCAATGCTGGTGATGTTTGGAGGGCTTTTGGCTTTGATTGCAGGGCGTGGGGTGGAGCCCCTGAGACCTTCGTGGTGGGGTGGAAGTGTGGGGGGAGGTTATCTTTTCCTTTGATCGAGGTGCCCTTTAAAAATAGTGCTCCAATCTCAATGTAGTCTGCTTTGCCAGCATGATAAGGCCCTTCCCCTCAACTTCTTAACATGAAATGTGCCCACCTCTTCTTTATTGACAAAATGTCACAGGCTCTGAAGAGAATCATGCCAGTTTTCAGTCAGACTTTGACATTTCTTGCCATTATTTGGGAAGATTGAACCGACAGTACTGCTAGAGAAATTTCCTTAATTAATTAAGGGAAAAAATTATACTATTAACCCCCCTTTCAGAAGGTGGTCTCTGTACTATTTCTATTCTTCAAATCAATCAGCCATATGACCTCTTTGAACAAGTTACTCATTCAGGGAAATTTCATAATATCTTTGTGACCACCTGGAAGTAAACCTGGACTTTCAGAAATAACTTCCATTCTTATTCCTCTTCTTTGGGTTTCAATTCAATTCACTTGCTAACAGTGATTCCTATTCCGGAGCCAAGTTTGATGAGTGAACATTTTTGGCCTGAAATTTCATCTGGGACCGGATGTCCGAAATCCCCAAAGAACAACTGTTTTAAACTTGTGTTCTTTTTCTTATAGTAAGGAAATAATAATTATGGCCATTGAGAATCAAACACAACTTAGCAACAGGATACCTCATACTCACCCCAACCAACAAGACGGAGCTTCAGCATGTACCACTTAATGTAAGTGTTGAACACTTTGACTAGCATGATGTACAGATGAAATGCTTCAATTCCCATCCACGTAAAACTGCAAAGCAGTGAATAGTGCAGCAAGACAGCCATGACTTTACAGAAACTGTCTATTCTAACGGAATTGAGCCATACGTTGATTAAAAAGATCACATTGAGAAGAAACAAGGCAGCACTGAGATTCATGTGGATCTGGATGGAAAATTCCTTCTGTCTTTCTCTGAATGAGTAAAAAAGCTTCAAAATTAAAAAGACATTTGAGAGAAATTATGCAAACTGATAACATCACATAGACCTAGCTTTGGAAGGTTTCCCATGTCTAGGGAGGCATGAAGCAGACAATGCACATGCTTAGGTCCATTTCTATTGCTCGCATTTCCCGAAATAGGTCACTGAAGCTGGAGGCAGTAGCCTGAGGGACCAACTTTTCGTGAGTGAGGCTGACCAGGAGATTCTCCCAGCACCCTGTCATTGGCATAATGGGGCATTTGCAGGCTATTAATTATTCTCTTTGAATAGGTTATGAACACATCTTCCTTGAGCGTCGAGCCTTGGAATGCAATTTGAATGCAGGAATATGCTGCCCATTGCACCTTCTCTTAATACCACATAATGAATTACAAAAGTGCATCAGCTCATTTCTTGGCCACAGTATTCTCAGAACAAATACATCAACAGACTGCTTTGTCTTATATCTCTACAACATATGAGTTCTATCCCCAAGGAGTAATTTGTCCTGTATTTTGATTGCACTGCCAGTTCATTTAGAATGACCTCAACATGACATTATAGCTCTGATGTCAGATACTCATACCTGAGAATATAATGGATAATTAAAGTAATTGTTGTGAAAATGGCAGAAAGACCACAACCAATCTGTGTGATATATGTTAACGATATCAATGTCTTCTTATCCAAGGATTGGTTCCTGTTGAGTTGCTTTAGAGAAGAAAAGAGTTAGTATTATTATGATGAATGGGTAGATTTTCTTTTAAATGAGTAACACTATTTTCTTTCCATGTATTTACTTCCTAACACCTGCTTGAGTGCCCTTGTGATGTCAACTTTTCCCCTGCTGCAAGGTAACACGAATACTGTCTCTGGCCAAGTGTATTTGAAGCTGACTATAACAACATCCACACTTTGGACAGTTCTCAATGCTGCTCAGAGATGTTTGGTTTCCACATAATGCCAGGACAGCATGTCTGAGATTAGATATCCAGCACCAGGAAACGTAGGGAAAGGGAGACCCTGTTTAATATTCTACTGTACAATCTTTTACTTTTTGGAATTAATTCTGAGGTTGCTAGGAAAAGCCAACATTCATTGCCCATCCTTCATTGCCCCATGCAATTGAAAATCTCACAAAGGCACTTCAGGTGGCAGTTAAGAGACAACCACACTGGTGTGTGCTTGGAATGACATAAAGTACAGACTAGGTAATGAAGGCAAGTTTCCTGAATTCCCTAAAGAATATTAGTTAACCAGGTAGAATAATAAATGGTAATGAAGGCGCACGAATAACATCTCAGCCTGTTGCAAAGGTAAATGAGACAACAGAATTTATGGTTGGAAGAAGTAGACATAAAACCAGATGTGCTGAGCATTATCTTGTATGAGGCCTTGATCTGGTTGCATTTAGATTATTTTGTTAGGTTTGGCTCCCTCAGGTAGAAAGGAAAATTTATTCCATGGAAGAGGTTCAGTGGAAAACTACTTGATTGATACCTAGGTCAGGGACCTCTTACATGTTGGAACAAAATAAGCAAGAGAGGTGTTTTTGATTTTGGTAAAGTATGTACTTTAAAGGAATATGGTGAAGGCTGGTGACTTGCTCAGTGCTCTCCCACTCTGTCATTTAATGGATTTGGGAGGAAACAAATATTCCTGCACATGAATGGAATTTCCACTGCATTGCTGGAAAAGTTATGGCAGCAATGCAGAAGCAGATTTGATGGAATTCCAAATTACTATCTTCATAGTCATGAAGGGATAGGCAACGGAGATGGGTGGGAATGGCAAGTACGATGGGGTTTATCAGTATAAATTATACAGACAAAGATTTAGATTAGAAACTCAGAAACAATTCTCTTTACAAGAGTTGTCATTCTCTGGAATAAATCACCAGCACACATAAAGAGTGTGTGATTTCTTGCAAACATTCCCAGTGGAACTGGGTTCTGCAAGTGGAAAATATCTCCAGTTGTCCAAGATGTGTAGATTAATAGGGATTGTGACACCATTTGTCATTGTCTCGAGGAACTTGCTTTTAGTCTGTAGGAGTTTGAAGAAACTTCTCAAAGGGTTTTTCATCCTTAAATTAGGATTTTATTTAATTATTTTGTGCTTCCCTGAGAAGATTGTGCAGCCCTGAAGGAAAGAGATTGTTGGGGGTGGAGAAGAATAGGTTTAATGCTGTGAGCAGCTCACTCCATGTTAGGATGGGTCCATCTTAATAGACTAGGTGGTCTTTCATTTCCTTTTTTGTAACTTGATGTATAATGAAGGATTATCACTGGTAACTTTTGCTGTTCACAGCGAAAGTGGAATGGGATAAAAGACACACAACATTGTATTCCATTGTACCAACCATTAAGACAGCAAAGAAAGTCAGGTGATTGCATCGGCATATGGTTTGATGATCTGTATTTTCTGTTGTACACCCCGATTCATTCCAGTGTCTGATAGTTGTGTTTCCTGCAATGGAAAATTACTCATTGAGAAATTGCTTCTTGATTTCAACATGAATGAACTATTTGATAAAAGTGATTCCTTTTATTACCATTTTTTCCTTCATCCCAGAAGACACATTTTAGAATGGCCTTTCTCTAAAGTGAAAAAGATTAACAAGAATTCTTTACTGCCTTTAACATAAATAATTCCTTTGAACTGATTCAAAAAGTAAAGTCCTTACCGATGATGATTTGTTAAATGCAATTATCACAGGGTCTGTCAGATTATCAATGCTTATAGTTCCCACTCGAATTCCAGTTACATAATTTAAAATCATGCTCTTATTTTGATCCTGCAAAGGCACAAATATAGATTTTACTAGAATTTCTATTGAAGAACAAAGGAAAAATGTAATGGGCCCGTGGGAATAGATTATAGTGATACTCCCAAAGCTTAGTTGGGGTATTGTTGGCCTTGCAGAATTGACTAGAAGACAGAAGTCTGAAACTGAAAAAGGAAGCAAGGACAGAAATGTTGAATTCCCCGATCCTGTTTGTGGAGTTGTGGAGTTGCAATGTTTAGAACTGAGTCTTAGAAAATGTTGGAGATTGAACAAGCATGAGACATAGATGCAGCTCAACATTCCTCCTTCCTTTATACTACATGTTATTGACTGATTCACAACTATGCACACTTCCCCAGTTTTATGCCAAATGTTTGAAAAGTGAGTTGGCTTATAGACACTGCCATAATATATTTCCTCTTTTCTGAGCTGAAATTGAACTTTGAGGAATCTGAAATTATGTCTGTAACGTGCACCCTCATTGTTAATAGGAAGAGAAATAGACACCATCTTCATAAAAGAGTTTTTGTGCACCCAATGATTGCCCATACCATAAAGAGCTGGCAGATTACATTGTCAGTCAGTGTGTAGCACTGCCATGTTGGAGCCACACAGAACAATGTACACCATTGCCAGAATTTGCCAGTCCTTCCTATGACAGGCTTTCCAGTGACAGAGGTGGCTTGGCATTTGGGTCGCTTAGGGTCTTCCAGGTCTGCTGAAGTCAATGGCAATTTGCATCGCTCGCCCACCTTGCTACCGGGGTACCTGCACCAGGGCCTGACTTTGGTGGGACTGGACGATTCCATCAGTGGAAAGGACTAGAAAATCCCTCCCCATATCACACATTGAAAACAATGTTAAAAACACAGGAAGGACCCCCATCTGAGTTACTTAAAGAGATATGAATTGCTTCTGGGTTCATTATTGGATTATTTCTTTTGGGCTGCTGCTACAAGTTAGTGCATTTTGAGTACCTTCCTATACTTGTTAACAGATTCAATTAGCTATAGAGCGTACTCTGGCTACTATTGTAACTTTTAGTTTTGGTAAGTTAAAGGCTTGTGTGTTAATCAGTTGCATTCAGATGAAGATGGCTTAATAAGGCTTCATCTTGACCTTGAGCATAATAAGGAGAATAAATAGAAGCCACTCGGAGCAGGACAAGCCATGACAAAAGGGAAGGGGAGGAAAGAGGTTTCAGAAATAGACCATATCTACAAAAAAAAGTATAGGGAACAATCTTTATCTGAACTTCAGTGATGACCAATGCTTGAGACATCTGTACTTCACTAGAGAGGCCATGACTAAAATCTACCAACTGCTGTAGTCACAACCCAAATTTCAGAGCAAGGCAGAGATAGCATTGATTGTAGCTGTCAACGTAACTATGCCCTGAACTCATACATGTCTGGCTTCTTTCAGATTGCTGGAAAGAGAAGCAACATCTTGCAGTAGTACATCACTGCATGTGGGAGGTCACTATATACAAAAAGAGACAATTTCATCCCAGCTCCTCTTGTGGATTGAGCTGAAAGGTTTGCATGGATTACAGGCTTCCCCATATTGCAAAGTACCATTGAATGCAAGGCTATTACTTTGTATACGCCACGTGCAAATTCAGGCAAATGCCTGAACTGAAAAAGTGATTCCATTCTCTCATTGTGGATCTGGCGTGTGACCACATGTAACATATCTTTCAGGTAAATGCTCATTATCCTGTCAGCAATCATGATGCAATCATTCCCTGGCAATCTCTGGTGCTATTTCAATCATGCTGGCAAAACAAAAGGCTGGCTGTAGAGCAACAACGTTTACCTACGCATGCTATGGCTCATGACTCCAATCTGGAATTCCCACACGTGCACAGCAGGCATTCAAAGAGAATGCTGCTGTTATTCTTGTAGAACAGACCATTGTTGGCCTGCAATGTTTCCATTGTCTGAACTGTTCTGGAGGTCAGAACAGCTGAGCAGGTCTCAAGATTTCTCCTGGCCTATTTTATATACTGCACAACTTCTTCAGCATGAAATCTTGACAACAGCTATCAGGCAGAAACTGAGGAACGGGACATGTGAATGAGAAGGAGAAAGAGGAAGACAGAGAAATGAGACTGTTACTCATGTACCCTCTACTATCCAGCTGTATGAGAACAAATAATTTACAATTAAGGCCAGTAACGTCAATCCAAATTTTCCATTCACCAGCAGTTCCAGATTTGTTTCCTCCATCACTGACTATCATGTTATCTAGGCATTAGGAGAGTACCAGGTGTGGAAACACAAATAAAGTCATCCTGAGAGAGATGGCAGTTTTGTGCACCATTGAGTCACTGCCCCAGAATGGTGCCTTAGTAATGCAGTAATCTGTTCAAGGTGAACTTGCTGGAAGCTGTGATTATCTGGAGCTCCCCTTTGCGCACTGTAATTCAGAGCAGATTTGTCAGCAATTTGAACCTGCTTGCATGGGTATGACTTCAGCTGCAATAGAAGCAGAAATATTATCTATTACACACTGGATCATGGTTGGCTCCATTAATAAAAATGACTACCCGTTCCATATTGGAAAGGATAGGCTCCAAAGATTGTGCAACAAACTGTGACAAATTGAAGCTGGATTTCTCCATGATCATTGACATTGACTGCTGGCTTTTTGGCAGGCTCCTCAATGCATCAGGCATTCAGGCCTGTACATCCATCTGCCTTCTTCTCCTCCCCTCCTTGGAATTTCTGTTTCCTTGTCTTGTGAGTCATCTTCTCCTGTATGAAAGATGAAAGAGTGTTAGTGACAAACGCTCAATATGTTTGATTAATGTGGCAGTCATGGTTGATTGGCTACCAATGTGTACAAACTGTGAAGATTGCAATAGTGTGGTGTCTGAGTGGGTGGCGTAAAGCATATGAAAGTCAAGTCTGACTCCAGACTGATTGTCCTCATTGGTTGATGTGAGCTGTGGCTGAGGCTATTGCTGCAGTTAGCAACATATGCCATTTGAAGATGCATCAACACTGAACTTGACCACTCATGAAATCATCAAATTTCACTGCATCCAAGTCCTTAGGCCTAGACTCCTGGCATTGAATGTATCTCCTGTCACTTTCTTCAGGGCACCTTTCCTTTTCTTCACTTCTTCCATCAAGATTTTCAGTGCAGCATCTGAAAACATGATTCATGCTCTCTCCCTGGATCAGTTATTGTTGACTCTTCCACATCACAATGTTCAAAATGATCTCAGCACCATCTTGAGCCAAATTGCACCTCCCCTTTACGAGATAGAGGACTGGCTTTAGATGGTACTAAGCACTCATGGTACTGAGTGTCTTATTGATGCAGCCAATGAGCAGAAGGGGGAACATTGTCTGAATGTAGCAACCATGGGAATGAACAGGAATCACCAAACTGTTGTCCTGTCTGCATGTTAATAAAGGACGTATGTTAATCACACGTCACAATCCCTGCACACGTGCTCCTAAGTCAACACATTCTATCTGTGCAGGTATGATCCAAATACTTTTCTGAAGCCTTTGCACTAGGATTTAGTCCATTGCTTTCTTGAAAGACCATCTTCAATCCTCAGACACAAGCTGGATTCTGATTGAGTTAAGAATACCTTGTAGTTTGAAGCATTCTTGTCTACATGAAAATGAAGGATTATTGTGTGCCTAAAATGACAGCTTGACAATATATGGCTATTGATTACAAGGTGGAACTCATTGGGACATTTTTTCCACATGAAAGGGGCAATATAAATGAATCTGTTGTTGGATTCTGTCATCTGATGGAAATGTTAAGTTTGAGTTTATCTCTGGTTGTTGCCCATTGGAAAGGTGATGTACTTATTTGCTCTACTGGCCCTCTGGAAAATCCTGAAACAAAAATATTTGATTTGTTTTAAACAGAGATTGTAATTTTTATCTCATTTTCTTTCCCCAGTGTAGTCTCTCTTCTTTTATGGATGTGTTAGCCTCATCAGTTAAGAAAATGTACTAACCTAGCACACAGATAAATCAATGGTCAATCCGTCAGTTCAACACAGCAAGAGTTCAACAACTGTTTAAATAATACACACAAAGAACTAAAGATATATAATTGCTTAAAGTATTCAATGAGTGTTGAAGAGAGATTTAAAGAATAGATTTAGAAGGAATAATATCATGGCTTTAAATGCCTGTATAACAATTTATATTCATAGGTACCTGTACAACAATTTCGTAGGGATTAATAGTATATAATAAACATGTACGAATTTATTGTTATACAATCACATGCATGTAAGGTCCACCATGTTAACAGGATTCAGAATATTAAAACAACACAAAATGGATACTAGTTGGGTTAGCCACATTCCTGAACACAATTAGCTGGGATAATCATAAGCTTGTATACAACAGCAGGGACAGCTGCTTCTCTTATCTGTTTTTGGATGCTCAAAAACAAGTTTAATCATATGCCTGCTTTTAAGGGAATAAATTCGTTCATGGGTAGCTAGGCTGGGCAGTCTCCCAAGCGCACAGGATCGTAAGCTCAAGGACTCAAAATGAAAGAAAAAAAGATAACATTAATAAGAATCATGGAATGAGAATTATGTCCATGAGATTATGAGCTGAATTTGCACAAGCTCACCTTATGTAATGCCTCTTTCATTGGATATGTGACTAAAGTATATAATTTGTAATCAATATTATTGGATAAGGTCCAGTCGTGATGGGCTGTGTAGATGTTTGAAAAATGTATAGGAGTGGATGTTTTTCCTTTGTTCTTTGGAGGGAGGCACTGGGCTTTAATAGAAGCATCTCTCCGCCGGTGAAAATAAACCTTTTGATGCGAGGGCCAATCCTGAGCATTGATGATTTCTTTGAGATTCTCTCTCATTAACAATGCGTAACATGCAACAAGTGAAATCATGACTGACATCTTTTTCAGCACTGTCACATATTTTTACTACTGTTTAATAAAATCCAACGTCTCATTACACACCTTGAGAAAAGCAGTAGTGATTATGTTACCTGGAACAGTGTTGTATTCTTGAATATAAGAAACATGATTCGAAGTGCAGTGGTATTAGAGTTGTTGCCAATGATGTTGACATTGTCTAGGAGAGTTGGTGGCAATTTGATCTCAACCTGGAGGTCAGATGTAGAGATATTCACCTTAAAAATAAAAAATGTAAAAGGTTTGATTATTTGATAACAATTTGCAATAACGTTTCCCTTTTTATGTTCAGGAGTAACAAGTTCAGTGAGTCCGAGTGGAAAAGAAACCACCAAGTTCTAGGTTCAAGTCCAACTCCAGGGCTTGAGCACAAAACCCAAGGCTGATGTTCCAGTGCAGTACAGAGAGAGTGCTGCACTGTCATTCAGCTGAGATGTTAAATTGAAGTCCCACCTGTCTGCTTGGGTTGATGTAAAAGAACCCAAGGCAAAATTTCAAAGAAGACCGGGTGAGCTAACCTGCAATCAAAATCACCAAAACAGAATATGTACTCATTATCACATTGCTTTGTGTGGGAGCTTGCTGTCCACAATTCAATTCCATGCTTCCAATATTACAACAAATCTACATTTCAAAAATGTGTTACTGACTGTATAATGTTCTGAGACATCTTGTGGTGCTGAAAAGCATTATATAAATGTTAATTTTTCTTTTTTTTAAGAGATGTGGTTACCTTTAATAAAAAATCTGAACATTTACTGTATGGATTATTTATCAGCCCCCATAGCAATTAGTGTTTTAAAATTTGAAGACAGAGAAATGATTGCAACCATTGCAGTGAAGTGAAGGAAGAAGCAGCAAATGAAACAAAAACAGAAAATGCTGGAAAATCTCAGCAGCAGTATAGAGCCAGTGTTCTGAGTTTGGGTAACCCTTTGTTTGAGCTGGGAGCAAAGAAAATCAGATAAGATTTTTACCTCAAAGAGGAGGTAAAGGGGCAGCTGTTTCATCTTCTACAACTGCTTGGAAAGGTGCCATGGGCAGGAGGTGAGGTATTGG
Source organism: Sphyrna mokarran (assembly GCA_024679065.1). NCBI lineage: Eukaryota > Metazoa > Chordata > Chondrichthyes > Carcharhiniformes > Carcharhinidae > Sphyrna > Sphyrna mokarran. The sequence continues at coordinate 50,029,912 of JAGIQG010000004.1, forward strand.
ATGTGATGGAGGAGCGGATCGGGACGTCCTGGAGAGAATGGTCCCTGCAGAATGCTTATACAAGGAATGAAGGGAAAATATGTTGAGTAGTGGCGTCATGTTGGTGTTGGCGGAAATGGCAGACTATGGTCCTTTGAAAGTGGAAGCTGGTGAAGTAAAATGTGAGGACAAGGGGGACCCAATCCTGATTCTGGGAGGGAGGGAAAGGGGTAAGGCTCGGGGGATGAGTTGGGCAAGGCTAAGAGCCCTGTCAACTACAGTGGATGGAAAACCATGATTGAGGAAGAAGGAAGACAAATCGGCAAAGCTATTTTAGAAACTGGCATCATTTGAATAGATGAAGGAGAGGAGAAAGAGCTGGGAGAATGGAATGGAGTTCTTTCAGATTATGCAGTATGGAGAGCTGTAGTCATGGTAGCTGTGGGAGTCGGTGGGCCTGTAATAGATACTGGTGGATAGTCTGTTAGCAGAAGTGGAGACAGAGGTCAAGGAAGGGAAGAGAAGTATCAGAGATGGATCATGTGAAGATGATAGAGGGGTACAAATTGGAAGTGAAATTGATAAATTTTTCCAGGCCCAGACAAGAGCATGAAGTGACACTGAAAGAGTCATCAATGTACTGATGAAGGAGTTGTGGAAGAAGACTGAATAAAGACTGAAACAGGGAATACTCCACATAATCCATGAAGAGACAGGCTTGACTGGGACCTATGCTGGTGCCCATAGCCACACCATTTATTTAGAAGAAGTGAGATAAGTTAAAGAAGAAATTGTTGAGTTAGAGAACAAATTCAGCCAGGCAGACGAGAGTGGTGGTGGCTAGGAATTGTTCATCCATGGTGAGGAGTTGGCTTTTTGGGTCAGGGAACTGGAAATTGTTGACATGGCATAGGGCATTGGAGGAATCACGGATATAGATGGGAAGGGACTGGACAAGAGGAGAGAGAATGGAGTCAAGATAGGAGGAAATGAGTCTGATGGGCAGGAACAGGCTGACATGATGGACTTATCGGGGCAGTCCTGTTTGTGAATTTTGGGGAGAAGGCAGAAATGGACTGTCCAGGATTGGGAGACTATGAGTTTGGAAACTGTGGAAGGAAGATCTCTGGAAGAGATGAGGTCATTGACAGTCCTAGAAACAATGGCTTGATGTTTGGTCCATGGGGAGATAAGAGGAAGCATCTGAGAGTTGACAAAGTCAGGGTTGGACATGAGAAAACAGAGTGCGGCAAGTTTGAAATGAGACAAGTTAGCATAACTGAGAGGAGCAGAGAAATTGAAATAGCTGATGTTATGCAGACTATTCTTGATGAAAAGAGGAAGGGTTGGTAAGAGGGCAGAGAGAGAGCTCAGGGGGAGGGAGAATGCTGGAGTGGGCGAAAGGATCTGTGGAATGGGGGGAGGACTTTTGTCCAAAGAAGTGAGCATGGAGATGAAGGTAGTGGAAGAAGAGTTTAGCATCATGTTGAGCCCAAAATATGTTGAGATGAGGACATAGGAGTATGAAGCCAAATCTTTGCTGAATAGAGCATGCTCAGCCTTAAGAGGGGATGGTTAGAGAGTATGGTGAATAAGCATCAAGTGCTGGGGTTAAGAGGGGTGAGATTCAAAGGATGGGGAAAGGATAGGGTATCATGGATTTGTATTGGTATCATTGAGCTTGCATTTTTAACACCTGAAAGGAAGAGAAAAAGTTTCTTGTTTATGCATCGATGAGACGAAGAATGAAGTGAAGTTGGCGACCGGGACAGCTTTGAGATAAAGGGTGTGAGTGCTGCTGGAGAGAGATATCAAATGCTGAGGTATGGTGGCGCAGTATGCTCCCCTCCACTTTTACCCCATGTCGATTTATTTTATTGCATTTCCTCTTTTCATCTCATTCATGCATTTTATCACTTACCTCTATTTTTCCAGTTCTCCAATCTCACTCTCCATCTTGTCTCCAAACCCCCTCACCCCCACTCCACCTTCAGGGCAACTACCATATTCCTCAGGTAGTCCCTTAACAATCTATCTCCCAAAGCCGGAGAGTATGCACAGTCGGGACCACATTGAAAACCGGCAGGAGGGCAGGTAAGTGATCTTAATCTTTTTGTAATCTTACTTAAATGTCACTACTGGACTTGGAACTGAATTCTCCGCACCTGATATGATCTCCCACCCCACCAGGAGTACTTCACTTTGGTGGGGTTCAGGCTAGCTTTGCACTTTTGGAGAATTATCAGGACAATCCTGCCGGAATGAAGGGGGCAATTGGGGCCCCCCCCAGGGTTGGGCAGTGGGAGGTGGTGCCCCCTTGACATGGGCATCCTGGCAGTGCCAGCCTGTGTCTCCTGGCACTGCCCAAGGGGAAACATGCCCATGGCCAAAGGGCACCTTGGCACTATGCACTGCCCACTGGGCATTGGGCAATGCCAATAGCATGGTGCCCAGGAGCGATTGGTAGGGGGTGAGGTATCCCGGTGCTACTCTGCATTGGGGTCAGTCAGGGCTGAAGGGACACCAGCGATTGGGAGGGGGAGTATCTGCCAGACAGGGCAGTGGGTCTGCCTCCCGTGGGGCGAGGGCAGGCAGTGAGGGGGAGATTGCAGTGGGGCAGTTAGGTCTGGCCTGGGATTGACTGCGATTGGGCCATGGAGGGTGCTGGAGGGGTCGATTGCCAGGGTCCTGGGCTAGCCAGCAATTGAGTTGGTCAGCAAAGTGTAATCTGACGGATTGGGGCCAGTGTGCATGTGCAGAGTTCTGGAACTGTCAGATTCCAGTGTGAATAGGCCCCAATTCCCCTGGGTTTTTAATGATATTCACAGTTGTGACCTCTGCATTGACAGAATGTAGGAGATCCAAACCCCCACTGAAAAAACGATTGTGATTTTCGCTATTTTTTCTGCAATTCAGCAGAATTTTTTGGGGAGAATCAGGCCCTAAGATTGTGTGTGTGTGTGTGTGTGTGGTGTGTGTGTGTGTGTGTGTGTGTGTGTGTGTGTGTGTGTGTGTGTGTGTGTGTATGTATGTATGTATGTATGTAGGGGGCTGAGTGTGAGTATATGCAGAGTGAGAGGGGCAGGTGGTTGTGTGTATAGGTAGGAGAGGTGATCATTAGTGCCAATGGTGGTGATGGAGCATAAAGCCAGTGAACGTTGCTCATTCAAATTGGGAGCAATAATGAAAAGAAATTGCAGTGATAGGAGGCAGTGAGGCCACAGATACTCCTCCTTGCTCCAGAACTCAAACTGGGACATACAAAACTGGATTTTATAGTCTAATTCAAGTGAGACTGGAAATTCCCACTTAAGGTCAATGGAAATTTCTTCTGTCCGTCCTTTGCCCACTTTGTTTCCGTGGCAGGCAAGGCAGTAGAATTCTGCCGCTCTCCATATTTCCAACTGTATCACAACAATTCCAAACACACTCACCGTATCTGAATTAGAAAACTGGATTCCTGTGAAACTCTCAGGATTTATATTTCTAATATAAAATATTATATTTCCTGTTTCACCAACTTGTGTTTCCTCTTCACAATCTCCAGACATTAATTTATTTTCCAGAATTGAACTGATTGATGCTCTGTAAAAGATTGAGAATGAAAGAATATTATTGTCATGGAAACAGTCAACAAGAGAGAGAAACAGTTAATCTTGCTAAATCAGGACCAATCATTTTACACGGTGTACTGGCCTGAGGTCTGCAATGTACCCAAGCTGCCTCACCGTGTGCTGGTTAGGGACAGCACTAAAGTTGTGAATAAGGTTCATTCACTTCATTGTCTTTAATGGAAATGTGGCAGCTTCCCACGATCCAGCCGCACTTAGTACTTAGTTGGCTGCATGAGGATGCATGCCTGATTAAAATGCATTCTCATATTGGCAGCTGGCTACTCCTGACATCGTGGGATCTGCCACTGGGGACCTACACCAACAGTATTCAATACTGCTGCCCTGATTTCAATATGAAACATGCACCGCTCATTTGGAATGAGACAGAACAATGTAAATGAAAAGGCTGGAGTCATCTGGTGAGGTCAATACAGTTTGTACACAAGCACTGAGTGAATTTTTCAGACCGGATGGATGGAATTTTCCATTTATGAGACTAAGTGTGATGTTGGGCACCTCTGGCAGTACCTTTCCCACTGGCTAGAGTAGCAGGATCCTACACCAGATTCTGTACATGGAAGCTCATTAATTATGCACAGAATGTTCCCCTCTGCATCACCTGGTGTGCCGGCAGCTGATTCGTCTGCCGCTGTCAGCTGGTGGATTTGAAGGTAATACAAAGTCTCACAACTCCAGGTTAAAATCCAACAGCTTTATTTGATAGTAAAAGCCATTAGCCTTTGGAGTGCTTGCTGCTTCTTCGTCAGATAAATGGGACTTCTATTCACAAACAGGACACATAAAAATACAAACTCAATTTACAAAATAATGGTTGGAATGTGAGTCTTTGCAGGTAATCAAATCTTGAAGGTACAGACAATGTGAGTGGAGAGATGTGTATTTTCTCCAGGACATTTGTTGAGATTTTGCAAGCCCAGGCAAGTCATGGGCGTTAAGATAGTGTGACGTGAACCCAAATCCCAGTTGAGGCTGTCCTCATATGCAAGGAACTTGGCTATTAGTCTCTGCTCAGTGACTCTGCATTGTTGTTGTCATAAAGACCACCTTGGAAAACGCTTACCGGAAGATCAGAGGCTGAATGTCCGTGATTTTTGAAGTATTCCACAAGAGGAAGAGAATATGCTTGTCTGATGTTCATCCGTTGTCCTAACATCTGCATGGTCTCCCCAATGTACACGCATTAGGACATCCTTTCCTGCAGCGTATCAGGTAGACATGTTGGCCGAGTTGCAAGAGTATGTGCCATGTACCTGGTGGATGGTGTTCTCACGTGAGATAATGGCATCTGTGTCAATAACCCAGCACTTCTTGCAGAGGTTGCTGTGGCAGGGTTAACTGGTGTTGTGGTCACTGTTCTCCTGAAGGCTGGGCAGTTTGCAGCAGACAATAGTCTGTTTGAGGTTGTGCGGTTGTTTGAAGGCAAGAATTGAGGATATGGGGATAGCCTTGGCAAGATGTTCATCTTCATTCCTGTAAAGACTCACATTCCAATCATTATTTTGTAAATTGAGTTTGTGGCTTTATATGTCCTGTTTTTGAACAGAACTCCCACTTACCTGATGAAGAACCAGTGCTCTGAAAGCTAGTGGCTTTTGCTACTAAATAAACTTGTTGGACTTCAACCTGGTGTTGTGTAACTTGTTACTGTGTTTACCCCAATCCAACGCTGGTGTCTCCACATCAGATTTGAAGGTGCCAGACCATATTTAAACACAGTCCAACACACTCACAGCACTCTCTCCAGCCCACCTGTCTTCAGGCGACCCTGAACATGTCAGGAAGCCAGAAGCAAAAGACAACTAGCCTCAAGGAGAAGGAATTATCTGCTGTTAGCTCTGGCCCTTATTCAGGAAGTCTGGGCTCACTGGCATGTGCTTTATCCCAGCAACAGCTCAAGAAAACACAACGACCTCACCTCTCCAGCTCGGGGGCCATTGTTCAGGAAATCAGTGAAGTGCCATCCAGTACAGAAAGCAGATGAATGAGCACATCTTCTTCACCAGAGTAATTCATCTCTCAGCTCCCTCCATTATTAAACTCAAAATGGCATCATGTCGGACCTCACACATTCAGTTGCAGGGACATATATCAACATTCACTCTCTCAACAAGACTTTCACAACACCGTCATCCCATCTGCCTTGTGGTTCACACTCTAATTGCTGTCCCTTCTGGGGAGGGCTCACCATACTGGGAACATGCATTTCATCCAGCCTCTGTTCCATCCCCTCTTATTATATCTCTTTCTTTTGACTCTCATGTAGACCAAACGCACATACCCATGAGCAATCCCAGACTGGATGACAGAGATTCTCCCCCTCATTGAGTTTGCAGAGGCTGCTGCAGAGCTGGCTGGTAAGGACAGGGATCACTTCTTGGAGAAGAGGAACACCTGTAACAACATAGTATGGATCTCAGCTCCAATCCTGCAATTCATAGTGAGTGTAATGTGCTCGCAATTAGCTTCTGCTCATCCACTAAAACTCCTTCTGTATTTTTCAGGTACCAGCGGACAGCAGCCTGCCCAGCAGCTCTCCAGGGCTTGGAACACATCTGAGGATGAGGAGGCTTAAGAATAACCATCACATGCTTATCCTTTATTGCATAGAGACACACACCTCAGAGGGTGTAATTCAAAAGTAGACTCAGGGTTACTTTTTGGAGAACACCTCACAGACACGTTCCTGCAGCAGCCTGAGGCAGCGACAGCCCAGATTCTGGCACTCAGAGAACTGCTGGAGACCAGCCATCTACTCAGTTCCAGTCAGATGACGAGCTCCTGGAAATGGCTGCCTGTTCACTGGTAGAGATGTAAAGGGAAATGGCAGGTTGAGAGGCTCTCAGCAGACTAGAGTACACTTAGAGGAGTCCATCTGCATTTTGTCTGATGTGGCTTCAATATGCGAGTGCCCAAGGCCACCATGGGAAGATTGGTGACCATCATGGAGACCATGGTCTAGCAGGTTCTGCTGAATTTTTGCTTGGCCCTGCACTCAATGGTCCTGCACTTGATGGCGATGCCAGTGGAGACCATTAGGGAGTGGGCGACACAGGGATGAGGCAACTTGATCTTCCTTCAGTGCCCCATCTTCTCCAGGAATCAAGTCATGGCCTTCTTGCAACCACAGGGAGGATCAGATTCAGCTGGACGCCCTGGGAACCCCCAATCAGATCCACGTGCATTTGCTCAGTCTCCTCTGCTCAACTCCAGCAAAGCAAGATGTTAGGGGTAGAGATCCTTTTGAGGCTGGGCCCCTCCAGTGCTCAAGCCATCAGAGAACGTCTGCCAGAATCATCACAGGCATCAAGACATAGCAGTCAGCTGGCTGCCTCCATCCTTGCTACAGATGTCAGGGCTTCACCAAGACTTAGTTTAAGAGTTAGGAAGTTAAAAAGTTTTGATGTCATCTCAGAGTCTTAGAGCATCTGTTACTGAACATGCTCTGTTACTGAACATGGGCAAACACTCTCCACTGGCTATTGCAGAGAACAACAGTGCAGACATCCGAATCACATCACAGAATACAGGGAGCTAGGAAGAAAGTTAAGAAATCGGACCTCAAAGGTAGTGATTTCAGAATTACTACCAATGCCACGTGCTAGTCAGAGTAGAAATGACACAATATATTGGATAAATAAATGGCTGAAGAGATGGTGTCAGGGGAAGGGTTTCAGATTCCTGGGGCTTTGGCACCCAGTTTTGGTGAAGGTGGGACCTGTACAAATTGGATGGGTTGCACCTGAGCAGGATTGGGACTGAAGTCCTCAGGGAAGTCTTTGCTAGAGGGGTGGGGGACAGTTTAAACTAATATGCCGGGGGGTGGGAACCTATGTAAGGAATCCGAGAAGACGGGAACAAGAACAAAATGTGGAGAAAAGGTTCCAACACCTCAACAATCAGGAAAAAAATTAAAAGGAAGGAGAACTCAGGAGATGTTATTCATGGAAGTGTCAGAATTCAAAATGAAGATACCAAAACTAGTATAAGAGCACTTTATCTGAATGCTTGTAACGTTCGAAAGAAGGTAAATGAGTTGGCGACAAAATCATTGCAATTGAATATGATTTTGTGACCATTACAGAGACATGGTTGCAGGATGGTCATGACTAGGAATTAAATATCCAGAGATATCAGACAGTTTGGAGGGAGATGACAGGAAGGGAGGGAAGGTGGTGTAGCTCTGATATCTAAGAATACCATCAGGGTGATAGTGGGGGATGATATAGTTTCTATGAAAAAAAAGGTTGAATCCATTTGGGTGGAAATTAGAAATAGTAAGGAGAAAAAGTCACTGATATGTGTAGTTTGTAGGCCACCAAATAGTAACATTATAGTGGGGCAAAAAATAAATTAAAAAAAACTGATGCATATAAAAATGGTTCAGCAATTATCATGGGGATTTTATTTTACGTATCAATTGGTCAAACCAGGTCGGTCAAGGCAGCCTTGAGAAGAAGTTCATAGAATGTATCCACGATAGCTTTCTTGAACAGTGTGTAATGTAACCCACGAGGGAGCAAGCTATCCTCAATCTAGTCCTGTGTAATGATGTGGAGGTGCGGCATTGGAGTGAGACTTCTTCCTGTGTAATGAGATAGGAATAATTAATGATCTTACAGTTAGGGATCTTCTCAGAAATGTGATCACGGTATGATTGAATTTAAAATATAGATAGAATATGAGATGGTAAAATCCAATATCAGTGTCTTGTGCTTAAACAAAGGATGAAAAAGGAGTTGGCTAAGGTAAACAGGGAGCAAAAACTTTATGGTGGGACAACTGAGGAACAGTGGAGGACGTGCAAAGCGATTTTTCACAGTGCTCAGAAAAGGTATATACCAGTGATAAGGAAGGAGTGTAAGAAAAAAGATATTCAGCCACAGATATCTGAGGAAATAAAGGAAGGCATCAAATTGAAAGAAAATGCATACAGAGTGGCTAAGATTAGTAGGAAACTAGAGGATTGGGAAATCTACAATGGTTAACAGAAAGCCACAAGAAAACCTATAAAGAAAAGTAAGATGGATCGTGAGAATAAATTAGCTCTGAATATAAAAACAGATAGTAAAAGTCTCTACAAATGTATAAAATGAAAAAGAGTAGTTAAAGTAAACTTTGGTCCTTTAGAGGATGAGATGGGGGGAAGTAATAACTGGAAATGAGAAAATGGCTGAGGCATTGAACAGTTATTTTGTGTCGGCCTTCACAGTGGAAGACATAAATAACATGCCAAAAATTGATGGCTATGGCAGGTGAAGACCTAGAAACTATCACTATCACGAAAGAGGTAGTATTGGGTATGCTAATGGGGCTAAAAGTAGACAAGTCTCCTGGCCCTGATGGAATGCATCCTCGAGTATTAAAAAAGATGGTAGGGGAATAACAAAAGCACTAGAAGTAATTTACCAAAATTAGCTGGACTCTGGGTAATTCACACAGACAGGAAAATATGAAATATGATGCCACTATTTGGAAAAGGACGTAGACAAAACGCAGGTAACTACAGGCCAGTTAGCTTAACTTCCATATAGGGAAAATGTTTGGATCTATCAACAAGGAAGAAATCACGTGACATCAGGATATGAATTTTCCCACTGGGAAGACGTAGCATGGGTTCATGAAGATCATGTTTGACTAATTTGGTGAAATTCTTTGGGAACATTGCCCACTTGCAGGTAATGAGGAAGCTGTGCATGAGGTATATCTGGATTTCCAAAAGGCATTTGACAGGGTGCCACACCAAAGATTGCTCCGTAAGATAAAGGTGCATTGTGTTACGGATAATGTATTAACATAGAGAGGATTGGTTAACTAACAGAAAGCAAAGGTTGGCGGGAGAGGGGTAAATGGGTGTTTTTCTGCTTGGTGGTCAGTGACTCGTGGTGTGCCTCAGGGATCAGTGTTAAGATTTCAATTGTTCACAATTTACATAAATGACTTGGAGTAGGGGACCAAGTATAGTGTGTCAAAATTCGCAGATGACACTAAGATGACTGCAAAACAAAGTGTGCAGAGGATGCTGAAAGTCTGCTAAGGGACGTAGATAGTCTAAGTGAGTGGGTGAGGGTCTGACAGAGGCAGTATAATGTTGTAAATATGAGGTCATCCATTTTGATGAGAATAACAACAAAGTGGATTATTATTTAAATAGTAAAAAATTGCAGCATGCTGCTGTGCAGAGGGACCTGGGTGTCCATATGCAAGAATCAAAGGAGTTGGTTTACAGGTGCACCAGGTAATTAAGAAGGCAAAAGGAATTTTGCCTTTCATTGCTAGAGGAATGGAGTTTAAAAACAGTGAGATTATGCTGCAACTGTATAAAGTACTGGTGAGGCCACACCTGGAGTACTGTGTACAGTTTTGATCTCTTTACTTGAGAAAGGATATACTGGCACTAAAGGGGGTGCAGAGAAGGTTCACTAAGTTGATTCTGCAGTTGAGATAGTTGGCTTATGAGGAGAGACTGCGTAGGCTGAGGCTATATTAATTGGAATTCAGAAGAATGAGGGGAGATCTTACAGGAACTTATAAGATAATCAAGGGAATAGATAGAATAGAAGCAGGGAAGTTGTTTCCACTGGTTGGTGAAACTAAACTAGGGGCCATGGCCTCAAAAAAGGGGAAGCAGATTTAGGACTGAGTGAGGAGTAACTTCTTCACACAAAGGTTGTGAATCTGTGGAATTCCCCACCCCGTGAAGCAACAATTGAGGCTACCTCATTGAATGTTTTTGGGTAAGGATGAATAAATTTTTGGAAGTAAAGGAATTAAGGATGACAGTGACTGGGAAGGTAATTGGAGTTGAGTCCATGAAAAGATCAGCTATGATCATAATTGAATGACGGAGCATGCTTAATGGGCCAGATGGCGTACTCCTGCTCCTAGTTCTTATGTTCTTTTCTTCAGCAGTCCAATGGTCTGCTCTGTGAAGGAGCATGTGGTAGTGTGAGCAGCATTGTATTTTACTCAGTTGGAATCTGAACGTGACATGCTCGAGTCATTAGCCAATGTTCAAATGGTTACTCTTTATCCCTCAGCAACCATTCCTGCAGATGTTCTTGCCTCTCACAAATCCCAGGCATTTGGATTGTCTGAGGATATAGGAGTCATGGCAATTCCATGTATGATGTGCTTTTGATGGTCACTCTCCAACTGCATATTGATGGGATGGTGGTCCATACAGTTTATAAACATTAGTGGTTGCTGCCAGGGTGTTCATACAGTCACATGGGTGCAGTCTATTGCATCACTGCATAGTGGGGAACTTTAGATAGTCAATGAATCTCTGAGCCTGAGCATCCTCTTTCAGAGCAAAGTTCACACAACAATGTGCCTCCTGTAAAGGGCATCAGTCGCCTCATCTATGCAGCAATGAGATGCTGATTGTGCAATGTGCACAAGTATCAGCTGATCCCTGGAAAGACCCAAAGGCAAAGAAATTGAAAGCTGCCATCATCTTCAGGGCCCTTGGCAGAGGGTAGCCTCCAAACCCATGTGAAGTCAGGTCTTCATGAAGAATGTGGCGTGTGCAGAAGACCAGATTTCTGGACAATCGCAGCCTTGCCCCTTACTGCCTCTCACTCATTTGTAGAAAGAAGACTTGTGGTCGATAGACATTACTGTTGTCAATCATTTCTGCTGCCTGGGTCTTTGCTCTTCAGCATCCTGTTGATGTTCAGGTTCCCTCTGGACATATTCCCCTGATAGTGCCTCCAGCTGGAGCTGCGCACATAGATACCTTTCCCTCCTTTGCCTACTCCTTCGAATGAGGATTCTGAGAAAAGCTGCCTGCACGACTGAATCCATTCTCACTTATAACTCCTCTCTGAAAAGATATATTGAAGAGCAGATTGGTTAAAGAGTGCTGAAAAGAAAAGTGTAAATGGGATACCTATGGGAAAAGTTAGGCAGCTAGGCTTTGGCACCTTAGATCACATTGTTCCTCATATCACCTTACCCCTGAGACTCCAACACACATACAGAGGTGAGCAGCATTCCATTGCAAGAACGCTGTGGGAGATTAGAACTAGTGAATTACATCATGGAGCCAATCTGACTCTGAGTTTCGCTTACTGACTTGGCATCATAATGAGCTTTCAATTGCTCATATTGAATGAACGTAATCCTTTTGGTCATTAACAAATGGTATTAAGTGATTAAATGACTCCCCTTCACTTATGGGATGGTAAGATTGATGCAACTGCCTCCTCCTTCCCCTTTACTATAGCCTTCACTTTCCAAGGCTACATTCCTGTCTTCTGCTATGTAGTTTTTGGTAAGGTGACTAGCTGAGACTATTGAGTTGTGCTTATTCCTCTAGCAGCGTAAAGTTAGAATTCTGGCTTGCTGTTACTTGCTGGGGCATCTGGGTCATTGTCATGTGTAATTGACCTGAATCTTGTCATTGTGGTGGTGAGCATTCTCATCTCAAGTGTTAATGTCACAAATGGACCTGTACCCTATACCTTTCGGAGGCCTGTGCACCGTAATCTACCAGGGTTTATTCCCCATGCCAGCTTCCCATACCTCTCTCCCTTTCCCTATCTACAGGCTACAGATGTTCCCTGTGACCATCACTATATGCCCTACAGCCCAGTAGAGAGCCCACCAAACCCAAAGACTTCAACTGTAAGACACAAATCTATGTATTTTTCCTTTGAAGCATGCAGCCTTTGCCCCTCCCTAGAGCTGGGTACATTATGCTCCAAATGACTGCTCCTGCTGTATGGCCACAGTACTTCTGCACTGCTTCCTATCTCTGACTTCAGACTGTGAGGTCCACTTAGCCCCTGGACTGCCTATCATCTATGATTCCTTTTCATTTCACAGCAGCAATGTCTGCACTCTCAGATCCTTGACTGCCAGCCACTGAACTTCAGTGGAAGCCTTAATATAATTTGTGTTTCCAAAGAGGACTATTGTCAACAGTGAAATTCACAAAACACTGCAGCCCCAACCTGTTCAATGATCATGCAAATCATCCCTAATGTGCCTCACTAAAATGCCCCCACCCCATAATCTGGAATTTGAGTGCATCACATTTCAGTAATATGTGCTATCCTTTGGACACCTCACCCTCCCTTGTTTCATGCAACCATGTCGGGTTCCAGCTTCATTCCCCTTGGTCTCAACCTTACATTGTTCATCTACTTCATCCACCTCCTTGCCTGCCATCATGAGGCTTTAACTTTCCCTCTCCCCCGCTTAGTCCAACTTCCACTTTATCCTCCTTGTATTTGTCATTCTCCCACCTCACCCTCATTACACAGATCTCCTTCCACATTGCTCTTCATTCCTTCTCCCCGGGACTCACTTTGCACTCCATCCCTGGTCAAATGTTAGACTTTTGTCATGGTGCCTGTATGTGTTCATCAACATAGAGCTGTTCAGATAGATGCTAGTGTGTTATGACACTGCAGTAAAGGAATTACTCCCTAACACCAGGCATTTTACTGACCCAAATCAATCACACAGGAGGGTCCATAGGTCCAGCAGTGCTGACTATCAACATCAGCTCAGCTTGAAGATTGAGGCAGGAACCAATGTGTCCTGACACAGTAGTGTGCACTGCCTCAGGAGCAGTGCAGTATTATAGCAGGCAAGCTTTGTATGTTATACTATCTCTTGTGAACTAGGGATTTTCTTATGCACACCACTCTTCATGAATCAAGTTCTAGACTGGCATAAGTTCCGTTGGCATGACATAAGATTGGAGGTGTGGTGGGATTCCAAATAAATCTGTTGGACTTTAACCTGTGTTGTGAGACTTTTTACTGGGATTCCAACAGGCAGCTGATTTAATGAGCATTCATGAGGTGCAAATGAATGCAAAATGAAATTCCCTCCACCAGCTTGAGGGGAGACAGACCCATTATTAACCCACAACATGATTTTACACGCCAGCGATTTTCAGACTTTTTAGCTCTAGCTAGAATCTCTGCTCCCAAGACCACCGAAGTGAAATGGACAAATTCTACCCATCAGATTTACTGGGTTATTTATCTGAACAAAAGGTAACTGAGAACTCATTGCAAAAGAAAATAGCTCCCAAGAAGCTCACTTATTCAATTAGATTCCAAACCTAATCAAGCCTGAAGTGAGACATAGAGATTGGGTTGAACATCGGAAATACTGATTCAATAAGCCAAAGGCTTGCTCTGTGATAATTCCATTTCAGAAATATATGTCATTTTCAGCATTGTCCTATAGTGTGTTGTGCTTTGGTCATGCTATTAAACACAACTGGAATATGTGTAAAATTCAGAAACCACTCCATGAACATAATTCAGAAACTTGCTAGTTTAACATTTTTGACTGAATTAACTGATGACAAAATAAGAAATACAAATGCTAATTCGGACTTCCCACCTGTTTGCCACTCTAAAAGGTGGAAAAGTATTTGCATGTATACAATTAGAGGGAGAGCAGATATCTCCTTAACACTGGGAAACTAGCACAGCAGCAGGCTGGGAATGAGGAGTAGGTGAGGAAAATATCAGGCAATATTTGATATATAAACAATTTTAAAAAGTTAGAATTTCTTCTAACTAGAAGTTCTAGAAGTTCTAGACTGGCATAAGTTCCGTTGGCATGACATAAGATTGGAGGTGTGGTGGGATTCCAAATAAATCTGTTGGACTTTAACCTGTGTTGTGAGACTTCTTACTGGGATTCCAACAGGCAGCTGATTTAATGAGCACATATCAAACATTGTTTATGTTTTGAGACTGATACTATATTCAAGAAGAATGTTACCTACATATCAGGAATTTGATTGTGACATTTCTGCATGAACGTATTCGCTGTTTTAATTGCGTCCAAACATTGTTCGCTGTTATTTTTTCTCCATTGTTCAAACAAATAATTACAACTCTTGTTTGGATCTAAATAGAGAAAGAGAGGGTAAAATGAAGAACTCAATACAAATGCACTTGAGTTCTTTGAAATCCTTCCTGGAAAGAATTCACTATCTGGCTGCCATGTCAATCAGGTCTTCACATGGCTGTTATATTTTGGGGACTGAAGTCTCTTTCTGGGCTCTGTAATAAATTGGTTAATGTGCTTTTGAGAAATTTCCTGTTTTGTACTAAATGAATCAGTGATGATTTATTCAGGTAGTGAAAAGAGGAGGTTCAATCAGAGCTATTAATCAGCTTGTTATAAATAATGCCCGGAATAACAATCCCAGCATGCCACTATTCTTGTGTAATGATTCAAATTTATTAAATATTTCAACATATTTTAATAATTATTTACTAGAGGTGTTGGAAATCCACATCCTGACATTTGTGCTACTTATAGTAAGATCTACAGGGTCATACTTATACAATGGAGCATAATCAAATGCATTCACTGTAACCTCTCCAGTTTAGAATGCTTACAACCAAGACATTTGTGGATTCTGGAATGATGTTAGAATACCTACTCACAAGTGAGTGAACTGGAAAACACTGCAGATATGAATATTAAGCTGAAGCTTGAAGCAAGCAGTAATAATAATTGTTTCATTTATCTCAATACAGTATCTCCCATGTTTCCATCCCCAGAATACTGGACTAAAATGATGCTGTGGGTTGGTTGGATTTTCTCAAAATGGGTGATATTCACTGGCATCCTATTTGTGTTTCTCGGTTCACCAGCAGCAGAATCTTCTTGTCGCACCATGGTCAAAGGGATTTCCCATTGAATCCATCTCACAGCACTAGGAAACACTCGAAGGGTGCGTGTCATCACCGGGCGCAGAAAATCCCATTGGCTTCAATAGCTGGAAGGTCTTGCCCCTTGTGTTTTCGAATAATAGATTCCCAGACTGGAGAAGCTGCCGTTTATTACAGATTTTGTGCTCTTATTTACATATTGAAGATACTTTGGGATCTTGTGACACTGTGTATTTTTATAATATATAAAAGATATGGAGGTTAGGTGATTTATAGCCATGTTAAAAGTGTGTTGTTACAGAGATAGGGCAAGGGAAGGGGCCTGGGTAAAATACTCTGTCAGAGTTAAAAGTTAAAGTTCTATTTATTAGTCACAAATAAGGTTTACATTAAGACTAAAAAAATGTTACTGTGAAATTACCCTAACCGTCACATTCCGGCACCTGTTTGGGTGAATACATCTAACCAGTACATCTTTCAGATTCTGGGAGGAAACTGGAGCACACAGAGGAAACGCATGCAGACATGGGGAGAACATGCAAATTCCATTCAGGTAGTGACCCCAAGCTGTGAATCAAACCCAGGTCCCTGGCACTGTGAGGTAGATATGCTAACCACTGTGGCACCATGCCTTCCCTTCAGAGAATAGGTGCAGACTGGATAAGCTGAATGACCTCTTCTGCACAAGGGATTCTGTGAAAATTATTTCTTAATTTTAAACTGGATCTTTTGGTTGACCCTCTATTTGTGAGTTCATGTCTTTTTGTGTTGTATGAATACGTGCAATAAACTAACCTTACTTGGGGTTGGCTGTGGGGTTATTAGTAGGAATTGGATCACATCAAAACTGACGAGTAGGGAAATATACCATTGCGGATTAAAAAGAAAATAAATCAAAATACTTTTCTTTTATAGATAGGGTGAAGATAGGAGCAATGAATGCAGTTGGAATTGAACCTAATTTCTGTTCGAAATACTCTCATTCTCTCTTCATCTATTGATGTATCTTTATTTATATTCAATAAATATGGATTCAGTTTCTTGAGTTGTGTTTCTTAGGGTGTTGTTATGGTGTGAGTGAAACTAATTAAGGTACAACTCCAAAGATTTTACTAAACCATTGACTATAATTGATTAAAAAAATTGGCAATGATCTAGAGTAACACATGGCAGTGGAATCTAGCCATGTACTTTGTAAGTTTATATGTGAGACCATGACTAACCTCTACATCTGTTAAAGTCAGCCACATCCTTCCAATGAAGCAGCATCATCAATTACAGCAAAGAGAATTATAGCTGTTATTTGTTATAGAACAGAATAAATTCAATACCTGACTGGTAACATTGGCCATATTTGATAGTTCACTAATCACTGCCTTATTGTAACAATGACAGATTAATTAATTAGGGACATGGTGACATCCACCACCTTCACATTGAATCAGAGAGAATGTTTTATTCTGTCTCTCAGGCTGTAAGGATCATTGATTACTCATTGATTACTCCCATATTGGTATTGAGAGTTCCAACTGTATCTATTTGACTTAATAATAGGGTTCTGTTCCAATAACAAAGTGGGGTTTGTGATCATGGGCAGTATAATGTTAATTATCCTCTTAATTGTTTGATCTTTCTATGGGAAAGGCAAAATGAAAAGATGGCTAATTGATAATAACATGTAGCCTTGACGTAAATAATCAATAAGGAAATCTAGTACTACACTCCCAATTTGTTATGTTGAGGTTCACACCAAAGTTAGCACTCTTATTGAATAAGCTGAATTTGAATTCCCAAACAGCCAAAGCAGGACTTGAACTCCTCTTAATCTAAGGGGTGAGTCAAGGATGATGTGAAACAGGCAAGAAGGTGAAGTTGAGACCAAGCTCAGATCACACAAAGGGTGGAATTTTCCCAAATATTGGTAAAGGCCAACAGGCAGGAAAATAGCATTAAAGCCAACACCAAATGTTACCGCAATGTTGTTGGGAACATTAAAAAAAATGGCATGTGATGGGTTCCATAATGTAACACTAGCTGCTTAAGCTCAGCCCGCAAGTAACTTAGATCTGTAAAGATTGGAGCAAAATTTTTAAAGGTCAGCCCAGTTCATGTGGAACCATCCAGCCCTACGTGCAGCTCCTCACTCTTCCCTCCCCACCAGCACTGCGCAGACAATGCAGACAATGACAGGAGGCAATGCCAAGCACTGCACTCATCTGAGCTCCTCTGGGAGATCTGCCCACCAAATGTACACTGGTAAACCTGTCAGGTTTCACATTTGATGTGAATAGACTTTCTTATGGGGAGGCCAGGGGAACAGTTCAGGCATAAAAGCCTGATAATGAGATTCAAATGTATTAGAATGATATTCTTAGTGTTGAAAGTTGGCATTCGCAATCTATCACTGGTGGGGGCTGGATCAATCGCATCACACTTTAATGTAGATATGGAACATGATGAGGATATCTGGCGACATTTTCCACTCTTGGTTCTGATCCTGCCTGATAAAAGCAAACACTCTCCCAAGTGTCTTATTGAATTGCGAGTAGCCTCGAGGAGCCAAAATGGGCTACTCCTGTTCCTATTTCTTATGCTCTTACTTTAGTTCTCTATAATGGAGGGGAGAAATTAAGGAAGTGATTAAGAATTACAAACTATGACCGCCAACACACCACTTGATTGGCCAGCAGCTCTTGCAAGTGGGCCTTCCTCACGGATAGGAGCAAAATAGCCACCCAATCAATTAATGGGCAGACAACTGTTAAAATACTGCAGGGAGGGGTGGGAAAGTGACTCACCCTAATTTTTATACTGTGGACACTGTGGGGCAGGAACTGCACCCCAGCATAAAATTTAGCCTATAATTTGAATTCCAAGTCTGCTCTAGAATAATTAGTAATTAAGAGGAAAGTTCAACCCAATTCAAATCAAACTAATTAACAGTGAACTGTGTAAATGAACACTCTGCAATTTAGCTGCTACTCCCCAGCTTTCTATTGTAATCTTCACCCCAAATTGACTATATAAAGGCTGTTTTTAATTTCAATGATGTCTAAGAAAGAGTTTTGATAAAGGTTTCTTCAATGGATAAGTAAATGAACTGAGCCAAAATCTCTGATATAGCTGTCTCACATCGATATAAATGCAGTACAGTTCAACGTATGATAACGAAGGACCTGTCTGAAAATAGTTACATTGCCTTAGATATCTTGGCTATAGTTTAATTGCTGAAACTAATTTTCTATTTAAACCTCTTTTATTTTAGATATGCATTTTTGCAGAACTGAATGACAGATTTTACAAAAAACATTTATTTACCTGATGAAGAGGACACGCTGGTTGTTGATTCCTAATGTAGAAATTTACAATATCAGATCACATTTCAATGAAATAACGTTTTAAAAACTGGAGGTGAAATATGTTAACTTTCTCTTACCAGGGACGTTTCACATGGGCTGCCTGACGTTGGTGGAGTGACATTGACATTATTGGAATAGTTACTCTGTGTTGTAATTTTAAATGGACCAGTAAAACCATATTGAAACCCCTGAAAAAAAATAATGAAAATATTACAATAAATGTTCCAAATGAAAGTGTCATGCAGCATATATTTGGAGTCAGTAAATAACTTAAGTTTTAATTTTTTATCCTTTCACTAATTGGTACAGAATTACTGACTGGGTAATTGTCAGGATGAGTCTTTCTTAAACTCACATAAATTAACACTTCAGTTATTAAAATAGGTGTGTTTGGAATATGCTCTGCAAGAGATGTTGGGATAAATCACGGAAACATAGAAAATAGGAGTAGGAGTAGGCATTTGGCACTAGAGCCTGCTCTGTCATTCAACGTAATCATGGCTGATCCTCTATCGTGGGTCGGATCTCAAACAATGACCGGACAGAATACAGGAATGAGATGAGAATCTCGTGAACAGGTGCGGCAACAATAACCTCTCCCTTAATGCTAACAAAACGAAGGAGATTGTCATCGACTTCAGGAAGCATAAAGAAGAACGTGCCCCTGTCTACATCAATGGAGATGAAGTAGAAAGGAACAAGAGGTTCAAGTTTTTAGATGTCCAAATGATAACAATCTGTCCTGGTCCCTCCATGCCAACACTATAGTTAAGAAAGCCCACCAATGCCTCTACTTTCTCAGAAGACTAAGGAAATTTGGCATGTCAATTACAACGATCATCAGCTTTTACAGATGCACCACAGAAAGCATTTTTCTGCTATATCACAGCTTGGATGGCTCCTGCTCTGCCCAAGACAGCAAGAAACTTCAAAAGGTTATGAGTACAGCCCAATCCATCACACAAACTAGCCTCCCATCCATTGGCTCTGTCCACATTTCCTGCTGCCTCGGCAAAGCAGCCAGCATAATTAAGGACCCCATGCACCCTGGACATTCTCTCTTCCACGTTCTTCTTTCAGGAAAAAGATACAAAAACCTGAGGTCACGTACCAACTGACTCAAGAACAGCTTCTTCCCTGCTGCTGTCAGACTTTTGAATGGACTTACATTTCAGTAAGTTCATCCTTCTCTATACCTGAGCTATGACTGTAATACTACATTCTGCTCTCTCTCATTTCCTTCTCTATGAACAGTATGTTTTGGCTGTATAGCGCCCAAGAAACAATACTTTTCACTGTATGTTAATACATATGACAATACTAAATCAAATCAGATCAAAACCAACTCTATACTCCAGAACTCCCCAATATCTCTAGAAATCATCAATTGTCAAGGCTACTCCCACTGCAATTGCAGGGTCTCATTCACCAGACATGCAGCTACAGGTTCTGCGATGTCACTGCCAGAGGTAGTTTCTACATCGAAGAACAGGACCATCTGTAATACTGAGCAACATGAAGATATTTTAACCGGGGCAGCAACAAAAAAATATGTTTTTGTTCATCGTGATTGAGAATCGCAGTTTAAACAGAACATTGAACAGGTGAGAAAAGTGGCCAAGGCTGGGAGTAGGAACTCAAACAAAGCAGCAGGGGTGGGGGCAACAGGTAAGGTGGCGAATGGGATCAGTGAGAGGGCTGGCGAGCAGGGTGATGAGTGGGACAGTGATGGGAGTGGCAAGATGAATGATGATGCAAGCAACAGTGGCAAGTGGATTGGGTTGGCGAGGGGATTGGGGTGCGGGGGAAGGAGGGTGTGTTGGTGGTGAGCAAGGCAATGAGGAGGTGGGCCTAGGGATGGTGACTTGGACAGTGAATGTTGTGGTGAGGGAGGTGGCAAGTGTTTAGTGGGTGTACGATGATGACATCACTGTCACTCATCCTCTGTTCCAAAGTGATGGCAGGAGATACTGGGCACAATTCACCCGGTTCACTCTAACTGCTCCCGTCAGCAGGAAAACTGGTGTATTTCCCGCCGGTGTTAGTGGTGTTGGTCAGGTGACATTTACCCACCTTCAGCATTTAAATTTCAACATCCTGGTAATCATGCCAGCCAGCCTGCCTTTACAGAGATTGGGGTACCCTTTAATAATATGCAATCAAAAGCTGAATATTTATAAACATTGCAGTTAGGTTGGATATTTTATGAGGTTTAACTTCCACTTTTCTAACCACAATAGTTACAAAGCAGTCAAGATGCATTCAAGCCTGAAGGGGAAAAAGACACTCTTTGCTAGTGGGTAAGTAATCCAGATCTGTCAACCAAACCACTCCAAAAGTTGCAGACATCAGATATTAATCTTCCAATATAAAAGGGGTGCCTGCAGTGAAACTAGCCATCAAAACACTGGAAAGCGGTTTCACAGAAGCTGTGGGTTATGCGAGAAAGAAAGGGAAACCCTGACAGGTCATTTATATAAGAGCACACGAAAGAGGGCTTTGTACATCTGGGTTAATCCTTATTGTGGAATGAAATGCTGCAGTGATTTTGAAGGTTTCCAGATATCCAAGGAAGAAGAGTGCTAAGGTCAAGTCCTTTCACCCAGACTGTGCCCACCAAATGTCTAGGTCCTTTTGGGGACCTCCTCATGCAGGCTGGCAGCAGCAAAGGGACACAGCTCTAACCTCCCTATGCCTCTTTCAGAGTACAAGGCTATCAGGACATGCTGGGAACGGTGCAAAGTTGGCACCAGGGGTCCTGAGAAGGACCCTGAGGGGGGCCTTTGTCTGCAGCCTGGCAGAGGGACACGCATGCACACCACTTACCTCCTTGTCCTCCCACTCTGGGTACAGGGCACTAAGTGCATGTTTGTCAGGACCTGCACCAAGGGCTATTCAATAGGCTCCTGCTGGATATGCAGGCCCATCACAGGAGGCCGCTGAATTGGGCTTCTCACCCGCTAATTACATGATTATTAGGCTTTTTGGCAGTAACCTGATTGGGACAAACCAGGAGCATCGCACCAGGTTTGACCTGCAGCAAGAATCCTGTTTTAGGCCCAATCCATCTAACCAGCACGTCTTTCAGACTGTGGGAGGAAACCAGAGCACCAGGAGGAAACCCATGCAGATATGGGGAGAATGTGCAAACTCCACACAGACAGTGAGCCAAGCCAGGATTCAAACCTGGATCCCTGGCACTGTGAGTCAACAGTGCTAACCCTGTGCCATCGTGTTGCCCAGACATTGCTACCTAGCGTCAGCAACTACGAGTTCAATTAAAAAAAGTGGTGATCTCTGGATTGATGCAGGAAGAAACAGATAAGGACAGGGAAAATATATCTTAAGGAGTGATGTGAGAAGAAGGAATTTCCATTTTATGGCATGCTGACACTGGCATTGGCACAGGAAGGAACAGGCAGGCTGCATCTGAATCTTGCTGGTAAGATTCAAGCAGAAAATATTTTAACCTAGGGCCTCATCAATGGTTATGTTCCAGAATTAGTAATCCAGAGGCCTGACTGAAGGATGTAGAGATTTGAATTCAAACCCCAATTGTAGCAGTTGGTATGCTTAAATTCAGTTTGTTAAATAAATCTGTAACTAAAAGATTGGTGATGACAGAACTGCTAGATTTTTTATAAAAACACATCTGGTTCACTCATCAGGGGCGATTTTTACCAGCTCATCACACCAGTCGATCAACATGGTGAGAGTGGAAATTCTGTCTTTCCACTGAGGATGCCCCTCATCATGTTGTGTGGCATTAATACCATGTTAAATGGAATGTACTCAAAATGTAGTTTACACAAAATTGGACATTGATGAGGTTTTGTAGGATCACAATCTGTTACCTCATGGTTTAGCCTTCCCTTCACTCTGCCATTACGATCAAGTCTGAGGATCAATACTGGTTCAATAATGAATGCAGGACACCATGTCAAGAGCAGCAACAGGCATTCTAAAAATGACGTCAATTTAGTCAAGCTAAAACACAGGAATATATATGCATTGTAAATGAAGTTAGTGTGCTATACAGAGCTAAACAATTACATAACTAACTGATCAGATCAAAGCTTTCATTCCTGCCACATACCCAGGCTTGTGTTGCCAATTTGCAAGTAACATTCATGCCACGTAAGTGCCAGGCAATGACAACCTCCAACAAAAGAGGATCAAACAATCACACCTTAACATCAAATGGCATTATCATTTCTGAACCCCCCCACATCAACATCCTGAGCGTTACCATTTCTTGGAAACTGAACTTGCCAATATAAATACCGTAGCTACCTAACAGGTCAAAGGATAGGAATCCTGTGGGAAGCAACTCACCTCTTGACTCCCCAAACTTGTCCACTATCTATAAGACACAAGTCAGGAGCACAATACAAAGAACAAAGAACAAAACAGCATGGGAAACAGGTCCTTCAGCCCAACGAGCCCGCGCCACCACCTCGATGTTCCCACTTCTATCAGTGATCCCTGTCTATGTTTATAGATCTATGGATTGAAACCAAATTTGAGACAATTTAGGGAGAATTTGTTTTGCCAATTAGCCCAAGAACACATCTTTGGGATGTGGGAGGAAACCGGAGCACCTGGAGAAAACCCACGCAAGCACAGGGAGAATGCGCAAACTCCCACAGACACAGGCCCAAATCCATGTATCTGCACAGTGATAGTCACTGAGTTATCGTGTTGCCCATCAAATGGTCCAGGTCAAGCGTGCACTAATGACGTGAAGCACTAGGACGCTCTCGAAAAATCCAAGAGCAGCCACCTCACGACCCATCACGTGTACGCCCCTTGTTAGACAACAAGGTCGACCAAAGCACCTGTAGGATAAAAACAAATACATCAATATCATTGTCTATTTACACTTCCCAGGGACTCCCAAGGCTCATGATCCCTATTTTAAACCAGGTTCCTATACCCCTCCATTCCCATTCTGTTCATGTGCCCATCCAAATATCTCTTAAATAACTCCAGAGTACCTGCCTCCACCACTTTACTTGGCAGCGCGTTCCATACCCTCACCACCCTATGTGTGAAAAAACTCCCTCTAGCATCCAAATTATACCTTACCCCCCTCACCCTAAGCCCGTGACCCCTTGTGCTATTCGAGTCCATCCTAGGAAAAAGCTTAACCCTGTTTACTCTATCTATACCCCTCATAATCCTGTACACTTTTATTAGATCTCCTCTAAGTCTATGTCTTTCTAAGGAAAACAGTCCCAATCTGCCTAATCTCTCCTCGTAACTCAGACCTTCCATACCAGGCAGCATCCTGGTAAACCTCCTCTGCACTCTCTTCAGAGTCTCCACGTCCTTCTGGTAGTAAGGTGACCAGAACTGTACGCAGTATTCCAAATGAGGTCTAACCAACGTTTTATACAACTGCAACATTAAAGGCCAGCTCTTGTACTCTATACCCCTTCCTATAAAGCATAACATATCCAGCATAACATATGCTTTCTTCACAACCTTCTCTACCTGCTCTGCCACCTTCAGATACTTGTGCACCTGCACCCCCAGGTCCCTCTGCATTTCTATACTCTTAATAGGTCTACCCTTTATCATATACCTCCCCCCTACATTCTTTCTGCCAAAATGCATCACCTCACATTTATCAGGATTGAATTCCATCTGCCATCTATCTGTCCAAGCTACCAGCCTATCTATGTCCTGCTGCATCGCCTGACAATGCTCCTCACTATCCGCAAGTCCGCCATCTTTGTATCGCCTGCAAACTTGCTGATCACTCCACTTACTCCCTCTTCCAAGTCATTTATATATTACAAATAGAAGAGGTCTGTGGCACACCATGGAATATTCTCCAATTGCCTGGATGAGTGCAACTTCAACAACACTTAAGAAACTTGATACCACTTTGGACAAAAGCAACCCATGGGAGAAGGCGGCTACATAAGCATCCCACTCTCAATGAGGGGAATGTTGTATTTAGTTCTCACTTTTTATGATTCTTGATTGAAACTTGTTGTTTCTTCCTGCAACAAGCCCCTTTTCGCCACATTTCTTGCATTTTGCATCTTTCCTCTGCAACTGTGTGCCCAGTTTTTGCACACTGGTGGCAATTTCAAATCTGTGACTGTGTTTGGGTCCCAGCCGACATTTTATGAATTTTAGTACTTAATTGTTTCACTTCCTTAGCTACTAATTCCATAGTAACTTAAGTTTCTTTTCATTAACAACCTTTTCTGGATAGATTTGCTTCTTGATCCATACGTAAGTCTAACTCTAATGGTGTCATTCAAGATATCTCCAAATTCACAGAATTCAGCCGATTTCTTCAAATAGTTGTGAATCATATGATTGGTTCGCCTTCATGCTGGTATGCCTGTGGAACCTGAACCCTTCAGCAGTACCAAGGGTTTAGGTGATAAGTGCCCCTGCAATATCTGCATTATTTCCACTATTAATTTTCAAACCTGGTTTCCCTGATAGATTCTCTGATTCTCTGATAGTAAATCTGTGAGCCGAAAGCTCGCAGATTTACTATCAAATAAATCAGTTGGATTTAAAATTGGTGTTGCCAGACTTTACTGGGTTCTCTGATTCCACCAGACTTCGCAAGAGGTTGTAAGATTTTCCACCATCGTGCTCAGGAAAGGCAAGACTGTTATGTCTGCTGTAATTTTGTTCACTTTGATAAACTTTTTGAATCATTTAGTGATTGAGCTCCAGCATCTGGTATGTTCATCAAATGGTTCGGTTTCCAAAAATGCCTACTGCTTTTACTATGGGAAGGGCTTGCGTAAGCACAAATGTGCTTTAGCACTACTTCACTTCTTTTTCTTTTAAATGATGTAATCCTGAGCTCAGTCTGTTCCTTTTTGAGTTTTGAATGAATGAATGTTGCACAACTCCTGCAGCTCTCAATTAATTGTTGCAGGAAATTTTTTATTTACTTATTACTCCTGGTAAAGGGAGTACTGTTCCAGAATATTCTCGGCAGAATACGTGGCAAGCTTTTTTTGAAGCTACTTTCACCAAAATCTTTGTTTAAGTTTCAGTTCCTTTGATGGTTGCTGCTATCATTTCACAGCTTTCTGTTGCCAGCTTTGATGTAGCAATATTTTTACCTTCTTAATTCTTTTTGGATGGCTGCAGCATGGATTGATGATTTTTCTTAACTCCCCAGATTTCTGCAGTTCTTTTTCGGGTGTTTGAACCACCTCTTCTTCAGTTTTTTTATTATGTTTCTAAAGGATAGGTTTCCAGATTATAAAGGCACAAACAAATAAGTGCTTTACTGAAAAGCCGTCCACAGGTTTTATAGAAGACTGCTTCAACTCTCCCAAACTGCTGATGACATCATCAGTGTCATTACCTCATAGAGTTCTTAAAAGTGACCTTTTCATAGCTAGGAACAAATATGACTACACAACACAGATAACCATGGAATTGGGAAAGAAAAACTGTTTAAGATAACTGGAGTCAAGTGGCTGGAAACCAAGGTATTATTCGGAAGAATTCAAAGAAGAGTGAACAAAGTATTTTAAGTTAAAGAGACAATTGCAGGAATAAGATTTAAAATGAGACAGAAGTCTTCAAAGGTAAATCAAATGTCTGATGCCATTTTAATTAAGTCTGGGAATTGAGTGTTAAAGTATTTGTGAACAGTTTGCACAGCAGTCAAGACAAAGAGAACCTAAAGAGGTTGATACAAATTCCTGATCTGGATTCACTATTAAACACAATAAGAAGTCTCACAACACCAGATTACCTAGTGTTGTGAGACTTATTACTGTTTTTACCCAGTTCAACGCCAGCATCTCCACATTTTCACTGTTAAAAGCAGAGCACAAGCTTTGTTAAAAGTGTTGTTTGGAAAACCTGGTCTGGATTTCTGAATACAAACCACTAAAGGAAAAGAATTATTATGAGAGAAGATTTTAAACTGTGTTTTTGGGAGTGGAGTTTGGAGACTCATATGACAATCATCTGAGGAGAGGGTCTGAGGAAACATTCACTTGGGGTTTGGAGTGGAGAGCTAATCTGCCCACAATCATTCTGTGTGCTTAAAAGAGACTTTGTGTTAATGAGACCATTGTAGATTAAGATGTACTTTGCAATCCGTGTTAATCCTAAAACCTATGTATAATTGTTAAACTAAGGGAGAAGTAAAGTGTACTGTATCATAATCCAAATTTTCATGTTTAATTACTTTTTAAAAAATACAAATACTTAATGCTTCAGGGGAAAGCAATGATGAGAATGCACTAATAACTTTACTAAAGAGGTTTAATAACTTTGCAGAGAAACAAATACCAAAAAGACAGTGACCACAGCGGGTATTGGTGAGAGGGATCAGCACAGGGAAAACTGCATTACTGCATGCAAAGTTTAAAAATGAAGGAAAACCATCAAGAAGCTTAGAACAACCACAGATACCAAATTTACATTAGCAGAGAGGATTGGCCACATGGAAGAACCAAATCAAACTCAGAATTTAGAGAAAAACATTCTCAAGATTCAAAGTTGTTTCAGGATGGAACAATAAGTTGGAAGCAGAACAAGTTAAAACATTGTATGCTCTAGTGAAACAAAACCAGATAATATTACTGCAAGAAAAGGCATTAATGAGACCTCAGATAAATTTTTAAATTCCTCAGACTCCTTTGATAATTATTTTAGCTTAAGGAAAAACAAGGTTCTGAAAAAGACCAAACTCCCCTAAAATGATCCGGAAACTGATGAACTCGTATGTGTTTTTATTATGGATGTCAACACATTGCCCTGCACTCCTGCACCTCCCCCCTCCACCCCTTTAGTCTCCCACTTCCAGCTGCCATGCAATGCTCCTACCCCAGAACCCCTGGAAGTCTAATTGCTCCCTGAAGTCTGACCAGCCCCAGACATCCAATCCCTCCTCCACTTGCCACTTCTTGGTTTGACCACTTCCCCCACCTCCATGAGGACCAATCTCTTCCCATCCTCACCCCTACCTCCTAAAAACACTGTCTCACCTTACCCATGGTCTAACTACCTCCACCCCACTGATCTTTGACATCTCAACCACTGGTTCTCCTGACCTTACTGACTGTCAATCCCCTTCAGGAACCCCTAATCTCCCCATCCCCCAAATCCTATCCACTCATCTTAGCAGCTTGACTTGTTCTATACCTGTCAGTTTCCATGGGAAATTTAATTTGCCCAGTTTACAGCAGTTAGTGCCAATAAAAAGGAGGTATTTCCAACAGAGTTGGATATTGATGTTGGGCTTCAAGGGTTGCTGTGCTGCCTCGATTTCACCTAGGCTGAATCAGAAGTTGGGTGAGACAAAGAGGGAAGAAAATCCATGTAGGTAATTGGGCACAGAGTGGCAATCCAATGCTGATCGTCACTCTGAAAAAGTTATGGCTCCACATACTCTCTACAATCAAGGAATTCCCTCAGATTAAGAGTTGACAACTGAAGAGATGAATTCTAGAATCCCCCACCATCAATTTCATCATAACGATTGAGGAAATCAATCAGCAAGGATCTAGTTTTCATTTCAAAATAAGCTTTCCAAAACTACTTACTGGTCTGGGAAGACTTGAGAGTGAAGACTTAAGTGCTGCTTCTGAAAGGTTTCAGTTCACAAATCTAACCAGTCTATTCGTATTTGTGTGGACTTGACTCAACTTAATAAAACTGTGGCATGGGAAATTCACAATGGATGACAACTTGATGAAGCTCTCCATGAGTACTATGCTCACAAAACTGGATGCCAATAACAAGAGATGAAAAATAGAGATTATTAACAATCTTTGTTATTCCATTCAGCAGATTTTGTTCAAATGTTTACCATTTGGTGTAACATTGGGTCCCAAAGTTTTCCAATGAACAATCTCTACCATCCTATGGGGTTTCAAAGGCATAATATGCCACATGGACAATATCATAGTCCACAACCAGAAGAACATGACCTGAGGGTTACAGCAGTTTTAAACAACCATTCGATTTTGGGCTACATTATGAATAGTATGTTGACAGACCTGTAGAAAACAAGGACCATAAGTGAATTCCCAGCCTCTACACCCATCCCAAATGTTCAGCAAACCCTTCTGGAATGGTTAATAAGCTGAGAAATTGTTTCTTTTATAGATCCTCTTATTTTCAGCCAAAACACTGCAGTCTGGGCTTGTGTTCTGCATTTTGTGACATTCATGGGGTCCTGGTGTATTCTTTCCAAGATCTCTGGTCAGAATGAGATCAGAATTATCAGATTCTCATGCTACAAGAGTAAATCAATTGTGGTAAAGTAGGTTTTGATCAGCAGAACATGAATGCTGCTGTTTGCCGCTTGCAAAGGGAGCCCTGATCCCCACTAAATTACCAACTGGACCATGGGAAAGCATTTATTTATATTTAGTGGGAAATCCTTCCTCGTGCTCATTGATTACTTCTCCAGCCAGATCAAGATTAAACATCTATGCACAATGTTGGCAGCTTCAACATAAAATAGTTTTAGTATAATTCAACCATTTTCAAGTTAGTTTAAGTTATATTCATTTTAATTTAAGGTTTAAACACCATTTTGTGCTTGCAATTTTAAAAGCTAAACCAGTTATTGCATTATTGGAAACCAATCAGATCAGTTAAATAGAAAGCTATAATTCTGAGACCACTAAAAGAATAAGCAATTCTCAACTGATGTATTAGTAAGGCTGCTAATATAATCTGTAACACCAAAGTTTGTGATGTTTTATAATTATACATAATTAACACTTGCTTAAATAAACTAGTCATAAATCATGAGAATTGTAAAATTCTATCTTCCCAGTCAGTGTGGAAAAATAAAATGGAGTTATCAAACGTTTTATGGCCTTGGCTGAATGAATGGGGCTTAATTCAGATTGAATCAATTATAAATCAACAAACAGATGAGTTAATCAATTATTGTTTAACAAGCTTTAGAAAAAGCCTTGTTTTAAGATTAAGACAACCCCTCTTATTTGCTAAAATCAATGGGGCTGGCTCTTATTTTATTATTGTCAAATTATAGATCAATCAGCTACATCTAACAACCTGATTAACCTGTTCAAGTTATAAAATAAAAGTCTCGAGAAACCATGTTTGTTAACAAGTTGGGAGTATCACTTCACATCTTGGTCTAATCATCTGAAAAGATGGTGAGAAGTCAATTCAAAAGTTAAGCTTTCTCTTCTTATAGTTAACTGCTGTTAATTAGCTCTGCTTTTTTAATCTTTCTGACTTTTTAACCTTTATAACTATTAATGGTTATTAAACTTTTTGAATTCACCAAGTGTTCATTCTTGCTGGATAGTTACGTTTTGTAGAACCTGATTTGATTTACAATTGGAGAGTTACTGCAATCTGAAACCCATAAATCAAAGATAACATTATGACAACTGAGTGGTTTATTTGTGCTTTGAAAGAACACTTTGCAACACATGGCATTCCAGATCAGATGGCTTCTGATAATAACCCATAATTTGTCAACGACTACTTCACCTGTTTTGCAGAGAACTGCAGATTTCTACATCTCACCAGTTTCCTGAGATGCTCCCAATCCAACGACAAGACAGAAAAGGGCATCTGCACAATCAAAATTGCCTTGAAGAATAAGGGTTTTCTGATTGCACTCTTAATGTACAGGTCCACACCTTCGCAATGTGGGTTAGCACCATCTAAACTGCTGATGAGAATAAAGCTTCTAATCCTATCCAAAACATTATTTCCAAGGCCAGAAGCCCAGAATTATCAAAGACTTAAGAAATGGAGCAGTCTTATCGAGGACAACAGGCTCCCAAACATATCTGGAAGTACTGTATTAGGAACATGCCCAGGTTGATGAAAAGAGGCAAAATTAAGAAACAAAGTAAAAGAAGGATTAGTAATCCGGAGACATGACAGTCAGAGGTTCTATTCAGTACACAGTTGAGAAGGTACTATATACATAACATGACCCTGCAAAGGTGGCCATTGTTTATTAATTTTGAAGAACCATCCTTGCAGCAAATCTCAATGAACACCACCCAATACAAGAAAAAGAAGCTCAATTAAAGACTTCTAATTTTCTGAGTCTGACAGGGTAATAATCAGGCAGAATTGTGAAATTTCCAAACAGATTGAATTCTATGAAGTATGAGACTTAGGGGATGATGAATGTATAAATGAATGTAAAAATATTTATGAATGAAGATTTGGAGAGATGTAGTATTATGGTTAAAAGGGTTAATGTGTACTGCGCACATGATGATACAAATAGTGACCAATAGTTGAAAAGGAAAATGCATCTAGCTTAATCAGAATAAGAGCTAGTCATGCATATCTGCATATAGTTCTTTGTTCAATAAATCTGTTATAGTTCAGA
Source organism: Sphyrna mokarran (assembly GCA_024679065.1). Classification (NCBI taxonomy): domain Eukaryota; kingdom Metazoa; phylum Chordata; class Chondrichthyes; order Carcharhiniformes; family Carcharhinidae; genus Sphyrna; species Sphyrna mokarran. Next base: position 50,060,891 of record JAGIQG010000004.1, read on the forward strand.
CATATTAATATGTTGGTAATCACTCCTCAACTAATCATAACCAACAAACAACAGGTTTCACCAGACCCACCCTGCTTCAGACTTCATTACTGCCTTGATCCAAACACGTACAAAAGAGCTGAATACTAGAGGTGAGAGTGACATTGTCAAATTCCCCACCATCAACATGCTGAGGGTCATCATTGTCTAGAAACCAGCCATATAAATATGGAGGAGTTCGTTACCTATGACTCCCTAAAGTTGTTTATCATCTACAAGGGAAAATTCAGGAGCGTGATGGAATAATCTTCACTTGTTTGGAGATTTCAGCTCCAACAATACTCAAGAACCTCAATACAATATATAGAATAAAGCAGCTCATTAGATTTTGAGGACAGCAGCATCAACTGAAACCCATCAAATACCTTAAACATCTACTCCATCTGCCATTAGAAACCATGCATGGATTTTGTAACATCTCTAAGATGCAATGCAGCAACTCACCAAGATCTCTTTGCTAGAATTCCCAAACCTGCAACCTCTACCATCATGAAGGCATTCAGTACATGGGAATCTATAAATTCCCCTCTAAGTCATATGCATTCTGACTTGTAGATATATCATTTGTTTCTTCACTGTCACTGGGTCAAAATCCTGGAACTCCTTTCTAATAGCACAGTGGGTATATGTAACCACATCGACTGCAGTGGTTCAAGAAGTGGTTCATCACCATCTCCCCAAGGGCAAAAAGTGCAGCAATGCTTACATCCAATGAGTAAATTTTGCAAACGTTATAGAAGGGTGGAGTGAAATAGAAAAAATATAAATTTAATGATAAAAAAAGTGACAGCAAATGTCAAAGATTAAAAAAATCAACAAAGATAACACAAATGCTCAGCATTTACATTATCAAAGTTAAAAATTGAAGAAGTTATAATAAAACACCTGAAATAGTCCAGATGCTATTTTCCTCTTTAACTCACATCCAGAGCAGCTGAGTTACTGGCAGTACAGAGTTGAACTTCAGACTTTCAGACTAAATTAAACAAAATGCCACACAGCAGGCTTATTAAGAAGATGGAAGCTTTTGGAATTAAGTGGAACATGGTGGCACGGATCTGAAATTGGCACAGTGACAGGAAGCAGAAACTGGTGGTGGATAAACATTTCTCAGGCTGGGATATGTTTGGCCACTACATTTCCCCAAAGATCAGTTTTGTATGCATTACTCTTCAAGTTTTCTCATTGACTCAGACCCAGGGTAGAGAACAACAGAATAAAGTTTTCATATGATTTTGAAACTTGGCAAAGTAGTAGATCATGAAGAGGATAGTTATAAGTTTCATGATTACACAGGCAGTCTGATGAATTAGGCAGAAATAGAATAGAATTTGATACAGGCAATTATGAAATGATACACTATGGGAGGACTAATATGGAAAGAGTATACCATCAATATCACTGATTTTAAAAGTGTAGAGAAGGAGTGACACCCTAATGTCCATTTGCACAAATCCTTAACAATGACAGGACACATTGATAAAGTAATGAAAAAAGCATATGAGTTAGTTAAGTTTATAAATAGATGAATAGAACACAGAAGCAAAGACATTGTGCTGAAACATTATAAATCATTAATTAGGCCTCAACTGGAATACTGTGGACAATTCTGGACACCACAGTTAAAGACAGATGGAAAGAGGTTGCAGAGGAGTTTTATCATGACGTTACCAGTGATGAGGAAATTCATTTATGAGGAGAAATTGTACAATTTGGTAGTATTCTCCTTGGAACAGAGAAGTTGGTGATCTAACAGAAGTTTCTAAAATAATGAGAAGTTTTGACAGAGTAAGTAGAGAAAAAAACTTCCTCCAGTCAGTGGATCAATAATCAGAGACTATAGATACAAAATCATTGGAAACAGATCTAGGGAGGAGATGAGGAAACATCTTGTTTTTCACTCAGTTGTCAATAACCCCGACATCTCTACCTAGAAAAGGTGGTAAAATCTGATTCTCTTATTGATTTTAAAAGGAAGTTTGACGGGTACTGGAGAATGATGATGGGCAAAAAGAGAGGATGTGGGACAAAGTGTGAATGCTCTTTGAAAAAACCAGCATTGCATGAGATGGACCAAATATTTCTATGGTTCTCTGTTTCTAAGAAGCAATCTGACAACATCATGTCAACACTGGACTGAACATGATCACATTTAATATAAGATTTAAGAGGATGAGATACAAACTAAGATATTAAACAGAAGATTGAATTTGAAAGAATAGGATACAAACTGACCAATGTGATATATAGAATACAATAAAAAGAAAATATTAAAACCTGCAAAGTAAGTAAACAAAGAGGATATTGAGGCAAACTGTAAAAGTGCATGAAGAGAAAGAAAATAACTAAGGGAGATGTGGGCCAATTAAAACAGATGAAAGTCTGTCACATTAAGTGCTGCATTGTCTACACTGTGAGTGCTGCCTGACTGAGTGAGAGTGCTTCTGGAGTTGGGTAGAAACAGGGCGTTCAAGTGGTAAGTTATAAGGAGGTAAGCAGTCATTAAGCTTGCTTTCACAATTAGCAAAATTAGTTATTTAATTAGGCAATTAAAAACTGCACTTTAGTGAGTGAATTCCTGAAACACGATTCAGCTGAGCCAGTTCTTAACTGAAACTCTGGCTGACTAATTGTATAACTGGTTCAAATCAGTTCCAGGACATTATAAGTAGAAACCAATAAAAACAGAGGTCAATAGGTGCTATACTGTCTGCACTGTGAGTGCTGCCTGGCTGGCTGAGAATGTGTTTTTTGGAGTTGGGTGGAAACAGGAAGTTAGGTGAAACAGGCAGCAGATGTTACAAGGGAGAGTGCTGATTGGTAAGCAATGGATTAGGTTGGTAAGTCTTTTATCACTTTGAAACTATATGTTGTTGTTCATAATCAGTAAGGGTTGGAATTGTTTGGAGGAGGACAAGGAAATAAGGGCTTAATTAGTGCTAAATTTAATACCTATTTATTTTGAAGTGATTGATTAACTAACACTAGAAATGTCAGTCAGTGGGTGCAGTGCTCCCACAGAGAAGTGGGAGGTCCATGATGGCTCCAACATTCTGGATGACTACACCTGCAGGAAGTGCATCCAATGGTAGCTCCTCATAGATTGTGTGGTTTAGTTGGAGCAACAGTTAGATGCACGTAGTTGCATGTAGGTGGCAGAAAGCATCAAAGACAAGAGTTACAAAGATGTGGTCACGCCCAAAGTGCAGGCAGATAGGTGGGTGACTGCCAGAAGGGCAAGCAGTCAGTGCAGAATTCTCTGTGGCTGTCTCCCTCTCTAACAGATATACCACTTTGGATACTGTTGGAGGGATGGCGTATTGTGGGAAAATAACGGCAGTGGCCAGCGCAGTGGTACCACAGCTAGCTCTGTTGTTCAACAGGGAGAATCAAAGCGCAAAAGAACAATAGATATAGGGGACTCCATAGTCAGGGGCCCAGATAGGTGCTTCTGTGGTCATAGAACCATAGAATCCTATAGTGAAAAAGGAGGCCATTCAGCCTATTGGCTCTGCACTGATTGTAATCCCACCTAGGCCCTATGCATGTACCCTAGCCATTTCCCCCCAACACCAAAGGGCAAATTAGCATGGCCAATCCATCTAACAAATTTGATTACATGCTCAAAACAAAAATGCAATCAAGTATGTGGTTGAGGGTAATGCAGTTGAAGTAGTTTACATAGATTTCAGCAAAGCCTTTGACAAAGTCCCACATGGGATAGAACAATACAGCACAAACAGGCCCTTCGGCCCACGAGTTGTGCCGATCACATCTACCAATGCACTGACCTATCTATAACCCCTATCCTATCCTTTTCCATATACTCATCCAGAAGTCTTTTAAAAGACCCCAGTGAGTTTGCCTCAACAACCTCCGACGGCAGTCGGTTCCATTCACTCACCACCCTCTGAGTGAAAAACCTACCCCTGACATCTCCTTTGTATTTGCTTCCCTGCACCTTAAATCTGTGTCCTCTCGTAGTGACCATTTCAGCTCGGGGAAATAGTCTCTGAGAGTCCACCCTATCTATTCCTCTCAACATTTTACAAACCTCTATCAGGTCGCCTCTCAACCTACGTCTCTCCAGTGAGAAGAGTCCCAGCTCCCTCAACCTATCTTCATAAGGCCTGCCTCCCAATCCAGGCAGCATCAGGGTAATCTGATAAGGTGGATTTATAATCAGCTTAGTAGTAGGAGATAGGGGTAGCTTTAGAGACTGGAGACCAATGACAAGTGGTGTGCCATAGGGATCTATAGTGGACCCCCTAATTATATAAATGACTATATGGGAGTAGGATCAGTAAGTTTGCTGATGACATAAAGATTAACAGTGAGGTTGAGTATCTTTGGTTACAGGAAGATACTGACAAGATGGTCAAATGGGTGAGTAAGTGGCAGATGGAATTTAACCCTGAACAGTGTGAAGTGATGCACCTCAGAAGGAGTAATTTGACAAGGAAGTATACTATGAAAGATCTGACACTGGGAAGTTCCAAAGAACAAAGGGACCTTGGTGTGTTTGTCCATAGATCTCTAAAGACAGAAGGGCATGTTAATAGGGTGGTGAAAAAGATATATGGGACACTTGTTTTTTGGGGTATAGATTACAAAAACAGGAAGTTCGTGCTGGAGTTGTACAGAACTTTGGTGAAGCCACAACTTGAAGTACTGTGTGCAGTTATGGATACCACATTATCAAAGGAGGTGAATGCACTAGAGGGGGTGCAGAGGAGGTTCACCCGGATGTTGCCTAGGATGGAACATTTAAGTTATAAAGAGTTTGGATTGCCTGGGTTGCTTTCTCTGGCAAGTTTATTTGATAGTAAACCCACAAGCTTTCGGAACACTGTTCCTTTGTCAGGTGAGTGGAAAGTGGAAAGAACTTTCCACTCACCCGACGAAGGAACAGCTTTCTGACAATTGTGGGTTTACTATTAAGTAAACGTGTTGGACTTTAAACTGATGTTGTAAGGTTTCTTACTGTGTTTACCCCAATCCAACGCTGGCATCTGCACATCATTGTTTTCTCTGGAGCAGAGAAGACTGAGAGGCAATGTGATTGAAGTGTTTAAGATTGAGGGGCATAGGCAGGCTATATAGTGAGCTGCCGTACCCCTTAGTTGAAGGGTCAGTTATGAGGGGACACAAGTTAAAAGTGAAGGGTGAAAGGTTAGGGAGGATTTGAGGTAAAACCTTTTTATTCAGAGGACGGTGATGGCCTAGAATGCATTGCCTGGGAGGGTGGTGGAGGTGAGATGCCTCATATCTTTTTAAAAGTACCTGGATGAATTCTCAGTGCACCGTAACATTAAAAGCTATGGGCCAAGAGCTGGCAAGTGGGGTTGGGTGGGTAGGTCAGGGCATTTCATGCATTAGTGCAGACTCAATGGGCAGAAGGACCTCTTCTGCACTATAGGATTCTGTGATTCTGTAATGATCACTAAGGAAATGACAGATTTGTTAAGTAAATATTTTGCGGTAGAGGAAGTCGATAAAATCATGCTAAGCACAAAAACTAAAATCACATTTAGGGAAGAACTTATTGGATTTAACACAAGATTTTAAAAAAAGCAGTCTTGAAGAAATTGAGTTTTAGGATACTGAGAAGCAGATAGTTTCCAATCTATTGAAGAAGTGTTTTAATGAAATTTCAGAAGCATTAGAAATGTTATTTTGAGGCTTGAGGAGCCAAATGGCCTATTCCTACTCCTATTCCCATTCCTGCTCCTAGTTCTTATGTTCTTATGATTCAGGAATTGTTTTTTGCATTGGGAGATTGAAAATATTTCTTGTTTATTTAAAAAAAAAAAAGTGGGAGGAAATATCTGGATAACTGTGGATCTGTCAGTTTACACCAGTTGCAGGAAATAATTAGAATCTGCCTTTAGACAGAATGACTGAGCACTCAGACAAGGATGAGCTGACCAGAGAGCCAGTATGGATTTGTGAAAGGTATTTTGGGCTGGATACTCCAATCTTAGCTGAGAGCCTACAGGAATCCCAACGTCCCTCCAAATGTGGAGTCAGCCACAACTGGTGTCGAGAAAATTGGGATTCACGCAACCCTCCCTGTTGGTCCCTATTGGATTCCTGCCATTCAGGTGTGATGGCCGATTCACTTACCTCTTGCCATTACCTGTCTCTCTAGCAGGATTACACTGGGTGGGCTTTGCTGCTGGTAATGACCAATGTGAACCTGGTATGCTGGAACCCAAGGAACACCTCCACCCTCCCACACCACGAAGATATGAGGGTGACCTAAGCACCTCATACCGAGTGCCCTTTCCCCCTCAGAGCCCCCCCCCCTCCAAAGCCTTTCCCTCAGATACCACCTCCCTCTATCAGACCCACAGTCAGCTTCCTCTTACCTCAGACCCATGCCCCCTCAGCTCTGTTCCATCTCAGACCTCTACAGGCCCCCATCCCCCTCAAACTCTCACTCAGTGGTTCCACTTTCTCTTTTTTGCAGTTTGCAGAAATGTTATTCTCTTTGAAGAAATCACATCTATCAATCAGGCTTAGAGTCTATGTAAAAATTGTGATCAGCAACAATGGAAATATTGGAGGCACATGCAAGAGTGAAGGAAAAGGTGAATAAATATGAATGACTGGAGGCTGGGTAGAAATCCATTAAGCTATCAATGGAAGCCTATTTCAAAGAACTGCATTATGAAATTGCCAGAGAACAAAGGTTTTCAATTTAATACAGAAGGTTTCAAAGGTTTCAGCTCCCTAGGAAGGCCCAGAAATTTCAAATAAAAGCTGTGTGAATACATGGGGGCTGAGTGTTGAGCTGTGGTGAAGGGATCCTCCCACAGATCTGCCCTGCCCCTCCCCCAACCATTCCAGAGAAATCGACAACTCTGTTAGAGAGTTAAAGAGCTTCAAAGGGGTCTGCTCATAACTCCAGAAACAGAAATCCCTGCTGCAGAATGGAGTGCTACTGTGAATTAAAAGCCTGCCAAGTGACCTGGGAGCATGGAGATTAATGGCCAGGCCAGTTCAAAGCTTCACAGCCAATAGGCATGAATGAAGATGTTGATCACAGGGCTGCCTAAAATTACCATGCCAAGGGTGATCTTTAAGTCTGCAGGACTGTAAGGGGCAGTTCAGCAACAGGACCAGCATCCTGGAGGAGAATGATGATGTTAAACTCTTTCTTCCCCCAACTCTCAGTGGGATACTGTCTGCAGTCTGGCAGTGGCAGAGGGGCAAATGACCACTGAACCTATCTCCTTTACCTCCATTGGGGTCAAAGGTGCCTGGCAAGGGTGTCAGTGTCAATGTGTTTAACCTGAGTGTGGTCCTGAGTACAGGGAAATCCTGGGGGGGGGGGGGGGGGGTGTAAGAAGGGGGTTGGGGGGAGGAGGGGCTAAGTGAGGGGGCCTGAGGAGAGTTGTGTTTAGTCATGCTCTTGCCTGCATAGTATGTGTGGGGGTTGAGGCAGCTGACTTTAGTTGAGTTTTGTAGGGGAGGGTGGTGGAGATAAGTTTTTGGTGCCCTCTGTTCCTCCCCCAGTCAGCAGGGTGGGGAGGAGATGACCATTTCATTTTTTTTGGAGGGTTGTGGAATGTCTCTAACTGCCAAAATTGCTAAACAGGGTGGCCGAGTAGCGGGTTTCCTGCAATGGGCTCATTTGAATCTTTCAGGGGGGTGAACCACACCTGACAGACGTTGCCAGCTCCAGTGGGGAATATTCCCATTTTCCGCATGAACAATTAGCCTGAAAATGGGAGAATTCCGCCCTTCGTGTCTGATTTAATTTAGTTGAGTTCTTTTAGATAATGACAAGTTAGCTGTGAAAACAAGTCAGAGTTGGGTGGAAGCAGGAATAAATAACCAGACCACAAATCTGTGATAGAATTTTCATTTCATTGACTAAGATATTTGCTGAAGTGTGCAAGTTAGTTGGCGTGTAGAAGTAGAATAGAAGCCCCCTTTGTGACTCATCCTGTGGTTCAATAATCTGATCAGGAATTCAAACAGCCAATGGATGTCTGACCTGATGAACGACTCGAAGTATAAAAACAGAGCTGGAAATATGAACTGTGATATACTAACTTTGAAGATGTGATGGTATGTTACAATGGATTGTAACAAGGGAGTGCAGAGAAGGTTCACTAGGCTGATACCAGAGATGAGGGGGTTGGCCTTTGAGGAGAGGCTGAGTAGACTAGGTTTGTACTCATTGGAGTTTAGAAGATTGAGGGGAGATCTTATAGAGACATATAAGATAATGAAGGGGATAATAGGGTAGAGGTGTAGAGATTCTTTCTGCTTAGAAAGGATAGCAGGACTAGAAGGCACAGCCTCAAAATAAGGGAGGGGGATGCTTTAGATCAGAGTTGAGGAGGAACTTCTTCACGCAAAGGGTGGTGAATCTTTGGAATTCTCTGCCAGTTAAAGTGTTGGAGGCTACCTTGCTGAATATATTTAAGTCATGGGTAGGTAGGTTTCTGATAAACAAGGGAATTAAGGGTTATGGGGATAAAGTGGGGAAGTGGAATGATCCACTTCAGAACAGCCATGATCTTATTGAATGGCGGGGCAGGCTCGAAGGGCTAGATGGTCTACTCCTGCTCCTGGTTCTTATGTTTTTGTAGAATTGATCATGGGGAGCCAAGACTGAGAATGATAAGAAAGCAATCCCGGGCATACTGTAAAAACGTGATGGATCAAAGACAAAATACATGCAAGGGTTACAGAATCCATCATAAGAGAGAATCTAACCATCCCTAACCTTTAATGGAATTATCATCACTAATCAGCCTCCCCCCACTATAAAAATCCTGTGACGGGGGAGTGACGAGTGGTATTGTTGACCGGAAATGTAACTGGACCAGTCTCAAACAAAAGCACATCAGATTCTGGGAATTCTACTGTGACTAATTCACCAAAGCTGTCCATCAATCTACAAAGCACAAATCAGGAATGCAATGAAATCTGTCCGCTTGCCTGGATGAGCATAGTTCCAACATAAATCAAGAAACTGAATACCATCTAGGGCAAAGCAGCCCATGTCACTGACACCTTATCCATCAACTTAAGCATTCACTCCCTTCACCATGATGCAGAGTGTATCATGTATAGAATGCATTGCAGCAACCTACTAAGGCTCCTTCAGAAACGCTATCCAAAACTCTAACCTAGGAGGTCGGGGCAGAAGATGCATGGGAACACCACCATTTACAGTTCCTCTCCAAGCTACATGTCATCTTGACTTGGAAGTATATATCACTCATTCACTATTATTGGTCAAAATGCTGGTATTCCCTACAGCACTGTGGGTATACCTACACCACATAAACTGCAGTAATTCAAAAGGCAGCTCACCTCCACTTTCAGAAGGATAATTAAGGGTGCAACAAATGGCTTTGTCAGAAACAGTTATAAGCCACAAATTAATAAATTAAAAAAATTGAGAGAAACCTATGCATGGCAAGATATCACGCCAATAATAAATCTAAAGTGATTCTTGCAAATAGGTATAAAGTGAAGATTTTTGTAAGGCTTCACTGCATTAGGCAGCGGAAAGGAGAATGTTCAAGGGTGAAACCATGTTACGTTGAACATAGAACATTACAGCACAGAACAGGCCCTTCGGCCCTCGATGTTGCGCCGACCAATTAAGAAAAAGCAATGACCCTCTAACCTAAACTATTCCCTTTTCATCCATAAACCTATCCATGGACCTCTTAAACGCCTCCAAACTTGGCGCATCTACAACTGCAGCAGGCAGGACATTCCATACCCTTACCACCTCTGGGTAAAGAACCTACCTCTGATATCCGTCCTATAACTACCACTCCTTAATTTAAAGCTATGTCCCCTCGTGCTTGCTTTCTCCATCCAAGGAAAAAGGCTATCACTGTCCACCCTATCTAAACCTCTAATCATCTTATATGTTTCAATAAGGTCTCCTCTTAGCCGCCTTCTTTCTAACGAAAACAATCTCAAATCCCTCAGCTTCTCCTCATAAAATCTTCCCTCCATACCAGACAACATCCTGGTAAACCTCCTCTGCACCCTCTCCAATGCCTCCACATCTTTCTTATAATGTGGGGACCAGAACTGTACTCAATACTCCAAGTGCGGCCGCACCAGAGTTTTGTACAGTTGCAACATGACATTGCAGCTCCAAAATTCAATCCCCCTACCAATAAATGCCAAGACTCCGTATGCCTTATTAACAACCTTATCGACTTGATTGCCAACTTTCAGGGATCTATGCACATATACACCAAGATCCCTCTGTTCATCAACACTATTAAGAGTCCTACCATTAGCCCTATACTCTACACATTTGTTATTCCTGCCAAAGTGAATTACCTCACGCTTTTCCGCATTAAACTCCATTTGCCACCTCTCGGCACAGCTCTGCAAATTGTCCAAGTCTTTCTGCAAACTATAACACCCCTCTTCACTATCTACCACTCCTCCGACTTTGGTGTCATCTGCAAATTTACTAATCCATCCTTCAATATCCTCATCCAGATCATTTATAAAAATTACAAACAACTGTGGCCCCAAAACAGATCCCTGAGGTACACCACTTGTAACCAAACTCCATAATGAATAATTTCCATCAACCACCACCCTCTGCCTTCTATCAGCTAGCCAATTCCTGATCCAATTAGTTAAATCACCCTCAATCCCATACATCTGCATTTTCTGCAGAAGCCTTCCATGGGGCACCTTATCGAACGCCTTACTAAAGTCCATATATACCACATCAACTGCCTTACCCCCATCCACCTCTTTGGTCACTTTTTCAAAAAACTCAATAAGGTTAGTAAGGCACGACCTACCCTTCACAAAACCATGCTGACTATCCCCAATCAATTCATTTTTCTCTAAATAACTATAAATCCTATCCCTAATAATTCTCTCCAATATTTTGCCCACAATAGAAGTAAGACTTACCGGTCTATAATTCCCCGGAAAGTCTCTGTTTCCCTTCTTGAACAATGGGACAACATTCGCTATCCTCCAGTCTGCCAGTACTATATCTGTAACCAACGATGACCTGAAGATCAGAGCCAGAGGCTCTGCAATCACCTCTCTTGCCTCCCAGAGAATCCTAGGGTAAATCCTGCCCGGCCCAGGGGATTTATCTATTTTCAAACCCTCAAGAATATCTAGCACCTCCTCCTTTATCTACTTCAAAACTTTGCAGTTTATAACCCTGTATCCCAGTGTTCTCCACAACTACATTTACATCTCCCTGCATGAATACTGAAGAGAAATATTTGTTCAGTGCCTCTCCAATCTCTTCAGGCTCCACGCACAACTTCCCACTGCTGTCTCTGACTGGCCCTAATCTTGCCCTAACCAATCTTCTATTCTTAACATATCTAAAGAAAGCTTTAGGATTCTCCTTGATCCTATCAGCCAAAGTCTTCTCGTGTCCTCTTTTAGCTCTTAACTCACTCTTTAGCTCCCTCCTGGCTAATCTGAGCCTTCAAGCCTCATCCTGAAATAAGCCTCCTTTTTCCTTTTAACCAGTTAATTAACTTTTTTAGTATACCACGGTTCCCTTACTCGACCATTTCCTCCTTGCCCAACAGGGACATACTTATCAAGGACTTGCAGTAGCTGCTCCTTGAATAAGCTCCACATTTCAGATGTTACCTTCACTGAGTAACTCTTGGGTAGTTGAAGGTGTTTTTAAGAACAATATAGAAAAAGAAAGATAATAAGAAGAAAATATAAAGAAAAGAAAGAGATGTTTACACATACCAGCCACCTCTGTGAGACAGTCTTTGTTACATCTGCTATTCCATGCGTAATTTATAACTTGTATGAATTTGATTTATCTATTAATTTCTGTTTAATTTGATTCTGATTCAGTAAAGTAAACATTACAAAAAGTGAAATCTTGCTTATAATTTCTTAATTTGGCAAATCACTTGGTTGTTTTGGTTTATAGATCCCCACAGAGATCTTAACAACAGTCAGATGTTTTTGCTATATGACTGGTGTGATTTAATTACACAGGGATATATGGTACATTGACAGACAATTCTACCCAGTTAGCACACCCTTGAGTTTATACTCCACTTGAGCCTCTTCCCATCTTTCCTCATGTAGTTCATATCATTGCAATCCTTTATTACCACCTTCCTCATTTGACTATATAGCTTCCCCTGAAATGCATCTAAACTGTTTGCTTCAACTACTACATGTGACACTGTGTTCCACATGCTCACCACACTTTTGGTAAAGCAGTCTCTTCTGAATTCCCTGTAGGATTTTTTGGGCCTCTTCCCATCTCTCTGCATCTAATCCTATCATATAGCTGCTTCTTCCATCATATTTATTCAGATTCCCCTTTAATGACTCTAACCACTCTTTGATATTGATTTCCACATACCATCTATTCTGGATAAAGAGATTTTCACTGAATTCTCTTTTGGATTTATCAGTGACTATCTTCTATTTATGGCCTCTAATTTTGGCTTCTGCCACAAGTGAAAACGTGTCTACATCTACCTTGTCATAGCCTTTCAAAATTTTCAAGAGAATGCCATCATTTTCTTTTTTTAAAGAGAAGACCATCAATCTTTCAATGTTTCATTATAGTTACAGCTTCTCATTTCAAATATGACCCTTGTAAGTGATTTTAATACCTTCTCAAAGTGCCTCTGTCATGTCTATTGATCTGGAGCTTAGACTTGTTCGCAGTTCTCCAATCAAGTCTAAACAAGGTTCTATACAAGCTCAACCAAACTTTTTTGATTTTCAATCCCATCGCTCTGGAAATGAATGCCAGAATTTTGTTTTGTTTTTTAAATGAGCTTGTTAAAATGTATCACTACTGTGTCATTTGTTTGTATTTCAAGTTCTACACTCCTTTCTAATCTTGATAAAACTTTACTTCCCTTGCCTAACAAGAATCTATTTACTTCTGCCTTAAAAATATATAATGACTTTGTCTCCCCCACTTTCTCAGCAGAGAATTCCAAGATGCACAACCCTTTGGGAGAGAAAAATAATCTTCACCTCTGTCCTAAAAGAATGAACACTAATTTTAAAACACTGCTTCTTGGTTCAGGACTCGCCCACAGTAGGAAACATCTATTCAGCATTCACCTTGTCAAAACATTCAAGATTGCCTATAGTAGACTTTAAGTCCTATCCTTATACTACTATTAATGAAGAGTTGTAAATTTACAGTTTGACAGCTCAGCTCAAAGAAGCTGTTAAATGATTAGCGGTCTTTAACATGGTACATTAAATACAAATATTGTTGTATAAAGATAAAGTACTTCAGGGATTTAAATGTATTGAAAGTGATTTCATTGATTAGAGCATTGTATGTATCTAATACATACAAAGTGTGTAATAAATATATTTTTAAAAATGTAATCTCAGCATGACTGCTGAGGTTTGCTTCTGATGGATACTGGGTGAGTTGGTATAATGGTTAAATGGGGAAAGGGTGGTGGGTGAGTGTGGGTTGTAAGTTGTATATGTGCTATAAAGGTTTTTGGAGTTGGAGATCATTGCTTGGTATGTGTTGGCAGGTAAGTGGATGTGAGGGGTACAGCCTAAAGGGCCTAATGTTTAAAAGAATCAGTCCCACAGAACTGAGTAAGGTGTTTTAACCAACCCACTCTGGCACCCGGCTGTCCCTGTAGCTGTATCCAATCTGTGTTTCAGATGTGGTGGCCTGACATCATCACACATCCACCATTACTCTTTCCAGAATAAAGATCCCACCATTTAGAACACTTTTTCCAGAGGCAGGTGTAGGGAACTGGCAAGTTTCACAACTCTGCAATTCTACCTTAGGAGTCAAAACACAGGCCTTATTTTCTAAGGTATATGTGGATTCCTTATTTTTCCTTCCAAATACAGCCCTTCACACATACCTATAATAAAAATAATTTGGCAATTCATTTCAATTCTCCAAGCTTAATAATATCTTGTATTTTATAAATCTTCTTCAATATTAATGATATTCCTCAATTAAGAAAACAGATTGCAAAGCAAATTTATTCAATCACTTGAATTCAGCTGATGGTGATGTCATTTAATCAACATTTTAAAATGATGAAGGGATACAATGGGATAGATACCGAGAAGTCACTTTTCCTAGCCAGAGAATCCAGAACAGGGAAAATAATCAAAAAAAGAGCTAGGCCATTTAGGTGGGAAATCAGGAAATATCTTTTCACAGATGGGATGACTCAGAATATTGAGGCCGTAGTTAAGAAGGAGAAAGAGGCACATGACGTGCATAGGAGTGGGATCAAGTGGATCCCTTAAAGTATAGGGCGTGTAGAGGAAGACTTGAGAGTGAAATCAAGAGAGCAAAAAAGGACACAAAATGCTTTTAGCAGATAAGGCAAAGGAGAATCCAAAGAACTTCTACAAATATATTAAGGGCAAACAAGTAACAAGAGAGAGAGTAGGCCTCTTAAGGATCAACAAGGTAATCGATGTGCGGATCCACAAGAGAAGGATGAGATCCTAAAGGAATATTTCTCATCAGTATTTACTGTTAAGAAAAGCATGGATGTTAGAGAACTTAAGGAATTAAATAATGATGTCTTAAGGAATATTGCAGAGGAGGTGGTGCTGGAAGTCTTAAAGCGCATCAAGTTAGATAAATCTGTGTGATCAGATGAAGTACATCCCAGGACGTTATGGGAGGCCAGGGAGGAAATGGCAGGTCCCCAGTCAAGATATTTGAATTAATAATATTCACATGCAAGGTGCCTGAAGATTGGCGAGTGGCAAATGTTGTGTCTTTGTTTAAAAAGACTGCAAGGAAAAGCCCGTGAACTACAAGCCAGTTAACCTCATACCTGTGAGTAAATTGTTGAAAGGTATTTTGAACGACAGGATCACAGGCATTTAGAGATGCAGGGACTGATTAGGGACAGTGAGCATGGCTTTGTAAGTGGAAAATCATGTCTCAAATTTGAGTTTTTTTGAAGGGGTAATCAAGAAGATAGATGAGGGCAGTGCAGTTAATATTGTCTACATGGACTTCAGCAAGATCTTTGACAAGGTACCACATGGTAGATTGTTGCATAAAGTTAAATCTCATGGGATCCAGAGTGAGGTATCTAAAGGATACAGAATTGACTTCTTGGTTATAGAGTTATTTTTCAAACTGGAGGCCTGTGACCAGCGATGTGCCTCAGGGATCAGTGCTGGGTCCACTATTATTTTATCATATATATTAATGATTTGGGAATATAGGGGGCATGCTGATAAGAAAAGGACATTATTCTTAAGTGTATAAGTGGAACTGATTTTCATCTGAGGGAATCAAAAGGAAGTCTGTATCTTGGTTTTGTGAATAAAGAATTAAGAATTTCATCTGAACATCAGAGGCAGAGGAGTGAACTTGTTACATATTTTCAAAGTTATGAGATAGAATGGATAGTCGGAGCCTTCTTTCCCGATGAGTAGGGGAAACAGTTTTCGGGTAAAAGGGGGAAAGTTTAAAGGAGATGTGAGAGGCAAGTTTTTTAGATGGGGGAGGTAAGTGCCAGAGGAAGTGGTAGAAGGAAGCAATGTTTGAGAGATATCTTGACAGATACAAGAATAAGCAGAGAATAGAGTGAAATGGAGCACGTAGAGGCAAAAGGTTTTTAATCCAGGAAGGCATCATGTGTCGGCGCAGGCTTGGGGTAGGCCAAAGGGTCTCTAGATTCCCACTTTGGCAGTGAATTGTATATTGAAGGAAGGTGGGGGGGGTGGGGGGCGGGGGAAGCATTTTACTCTGTGTAACTCCTCTGTGACGGCTACCATGGCTCAACAGCACAAGACTGACATTCTGGAGACAATGCCATTGTTAATTGTCCTCCGGGTAAGACACTGAGGAGGGTCAATGCACACCTCACCCTCCGAGCCAATAATCATACAATCCCTATAGTGCAGAAGGAGGCCTGTTGGCCCATCGAGCCTGCACCTACCATAATCCCACCCAGGCCCCATCCCCATAACCTGCTAGTCCCCCGATACTGAGGGGCAACTTAGCAATCTATCTAACCTGTACAGCCAAAACTGACAAGTTCAATGGGCCAAATGGTCTACTCCTGCTTCTATTTCTGTTAACAGGAGGAGAATTGCAGTAAAGTGCAAAAAAGGGAAAACAATGGCCAATGTCCACCAGAGAGAGGAAACAGGGAAAAAGAAAACTCTCTTCTGGGAGCTGGCATCACACATTCACCCTCACATAAACTTGACAACATAGCCACTGCAATGGCGCATCACACTGACTGTAGTGCATGTAAAAAGAGATCTTCTCTACTCAATAATGTCTCCCGTATGCAATATATTATTTGAACATGCAGTGACCATCTATATGGTCTCCAGTGTGGATTTCCATAAGCATAGACAAGGGTCATGGGTGGAAGAGAGAACTCTCACTGTTAAAATGGCGGCACGGGCTCATTGGGCCGAAGGGCCTGTTTCCTGTGCTGTGTTGTTCTTTGTTAGTAAGTTTGCAGATGACACCATGCCACCAATCTTGGTGGACATTGAGGAAGGTTATCTCCAGTTGCAGCGGGTTCTTGATCAATTGGGCCAGTCAGTTGATAAATGGCAGATGGAGCTTAATTTAGACAAATGCGAGATAATGCATTTTGGAAGATTGAACCAGGGCAGGACTTACTCAGTTAATGGCAGGGCATTGGAGAGAGTTACCAATCAAAGAGATCTAGGGTACAAGTTCATAGCTCTTTGAAAGTGGAGTCACAGGTGGACAGAGTGATGAAGAGGTCATTTGGCATGCTTGGTTTTATGGGTCAGAACATTGAATACAGAAGTTGGAACATCTTGTTGAAATTGTATAAGACAGTGGTAAAACCACACTTAGAATACTGTATGCAATTCTGGTCACTATTATAGAAAGGACATTATTAAACTAGAAAGAGTGCAGAAAAGATTTACTAGGGTGCTACCTGGACTTGATGGATTGAGTTAAGAAGGAGAGGCTGAATAGACTGGGACTTTTATCTCTGGAACATAGAAAGCTGAGGTATGACTTTCTAGAGGTCTATAACATAATGAGAAGCACAGATCAGCTAGATAGTCAATATCTTTTCCCAAGGTTAGGGTAGGCTAAAATTAAAGGGTATAGGTTTATCATGAGAGGGGAAAGATACAAAAGTTCCCAGAGGGGCAACTTTTTTCTCACAGAATGGAACAAGCTGCCAAAGGTAGTAGTAGAGATGGTACAATTTTATTTTTTAAAAAGTGTTTAGATAGTTGCATGGATATGATGAGTACAGAGGGATATGGACCAAATACGGGCAATTGAGACTAGCTTATGTGTTTTTTTTTTAAATAAATTGGACCAAAATGCCTGTTTCCATGATGTAAACCTCTATGACACAAAGGACAATGGAGCTCCTTGCCCCAAAGGATTATAGATTCTTGGGTCGATAGAAATTTTGTGATAGATTGTTAGCTAAAATCACCAATCAGTCTGGAAAAAAGGTGGGGGAAGGTAAATGGATCTGAGGTGTATATTAAACATTTGATTAAAATAGTGGTTCATGGTGCTGAATGTTCCCTTTAAAATATCCATATTTGAAACAATATTGGCTAAAACTCAATCATTAATGCACAAAAGTCAATTTCAAAGTTGCTGCTTAAAGCATCTTAAATGCTTCATTTATTTTGAATCGAAACTGTTTACTCCCCAGCGATATTGGACAAATCTAGTAAGCATGAAAAACTGACATGTTATTTTAAATATATTCATACCTATAAAAAGAACATTACTGGTGGGATTTTACAGCCTCAAAACCATAAAAGTACCACCAAGGTCAACTGACTTTCCTATTGTCAGGTCTTCATGTATAATATGAATTAGCTTCTAAACAGTTTAATTGGGAGAAGCTGAACGAGTATATCAATGGAAGAATTCTTGTAGTGCTCATATAATCTGCTGCCAGAATCTAGTATTCAACGCCATAACTTGTTTTGATATCGCACTTTTGTTGTATTGAAAAGTCGTAAGACATTTCACAAGAGCATTATGAAACAAGTTACAATATCAATCCACATAGAGATATCAAGGTGGATTTTTTCCCATTTTCAACAGAGTGGCATAGTGAGTGTGCAAAACGCTATGGAAGCATTGACCCCAATTACAGCTTTTCCCAACGTATAATTCTCTGATATTGAAAGAATTGCCAGGGATGGGACCCATAAGTTAATGCTAGTGGGGCTGTCTCTGATTGAGCCCATCCTGCCAGCAACCTTGTTTTCAAAAGATCAGGAAAAATTAGAAATAGAACCCCACCGCCTCAGTGGGTGCAGGATCCACGCACTCCAGATATTCTCTTTTTTTCCATTTTCTTTTGGGGGGAAAAAGATACAAAAGTCTAAGGTCACATACCAACCGACTCAAGAACATCCCCCTTACAGCAACATCTCATGCACCCACTGAACGGAACATTCTCCACACAATACCTTCCCCTACCTGGCACTGCCACATTTGCACTGCCATGTCAGGGTGTAAAGCAGGTAAAATGCCCAAGCTGCACCCCTTCCCCTGCTGGCCCTCAATGCCCACTGCCATTAGACACCAGGTAGACATCACTTCTGCACCTGCGTCAAGTTGTCTCTCGGAACCAAACACCACCGCAGATATTCACATGTCGATGGGCAGTTGGTCATCGCCACAACAGGTAATGCACAGTGATGAGGGTACATCATACTCATGTGAGGAGGTGACAGAGGCAGAGAGGTGCCAGGGCGCAGAGAGTGGGAGCATTGTTGGAGACCAGGACTCTGCTTAGTCTGAGACAGATTGTAGGTATCTGGAGACATCCATCAGGTAATAGATGCTGGACACTGTCCCATTTTTTCCTCAATCTGAGCACCCAAACCTGGCTACTAAAAATAACTGTGTGCTAATTCTTTCATGATGAGATGCTAACGTTGGACTGGGGTAAAACAAAGAAACCCACAAGCTTTCGGGACAGCTTGTCCTTTTGTCAGGTGGCTGGACATTCAGCCACCTAACAAAAGGACAGGCTGTCCTGAAAACTTGTGGCTTTTGCTATAAATAAACCTGTTTGGACTTTAAACTGGTGTTGCGGGATTTCTTTCTGTCTAGTTCCTTCATCCAGATTATACCAGAATGTTCTTGATTATTCAAGAACTCTTTCATGCAGACTAGGAAGAAAGATCACATGGATTCCCCACAATAGAATTCCACCTCAGTCGGTCAACTCAAACTTTCTTGATACAATGTGCTTGATTTTACCATTTTCATTCTAAGTGCTGAATTTGGACATAATGCAGATCTGACTGGGAAACCTGCTTTCAGGCATCCCTATATGCGTTCAGCCCAAAAAAAAAATCACCAGTCCCTTTCACGCTGTGGGCAGGGCTTAGCACGGCCAAAACAATCGGAGCTCTGAACTGCACATTTGCAGCTCGAAAACAATTTGAAAAAGCACTTCCGTGTCAGATCGCTGCTGGACCGCAAAGAGGTGAAAGCGCCCAGGAGTGAAAAGTGGGAGCGATGGCCCCACACAAATCACTGTTGCCCTTATCCACCCCCCTGCTACCCTGACTGCCACCCTGTCCCAGATCCCCCCTGCTACCGATTGCCCGCAGAGTGGCAACAGACCTGCCTCCACCTCCCTACCCCACACCCTCACCAGAAATCCATCTGACCCTCCACAATCAGAGATCCATTTCCCCCCCATGCATTAGTGAGCAACTGGGGCCCCCCCACCAGAGAAACATGTCCCTGAACTTGAGAAGCTGCCACAGGCAAATTAAACACTAGTGAAAAATAAAGAATACCAGGACAACTAGTTGATGGCATCTGCTCAATAGGAGAGCACTCTAATTGATGATACTTTATATCAGTAGATTGTGCAGATACACCAGACTGCTTCACTGTGCCATAGCATTGTCAGCTATGATTCTCACCCAACTTTTACAGGTGCACGATAGACAGCATTCTTTCTGGTTATATCTCAGCTTGGTATAGCACTTGCTCTGCCCAAGACCATAAACTGCAAAAGGTCATGAATGTAGCCCAATCCATCACACAAACCAGCCTCTCATCCATTGACTCTGTCTATGATTCCTGCCTGGGCAAATCTGTCACCATAATTAAGGACCTACGCACCCCAGACACACTCTCTTCCATCTTCTTCCTTTGGGAAAAAAATACAAAAGTTTGAGGCCACAACTCAAGAACAACTTCTTCCCTGCTATCAGTCTTTTGAATGGACTTACCTTGCATTAAGTTGATCTTTCTCTACATCCTAGCTGTGACTGTAATACTCCATTCTGCACTCTCTCATTTCCTTACATGGAACATTACAGCACAGTACAGGCCCTTCAGCCCTCAAATTTGCATCAACCTAATGACCCTCTAACCTAAACTATTCCAATATTATCCATATGCCTATCCACTGATGATTTGAATGCCCTTAAAATTGACAAGTTCATAACTGCAGGCAGGCATTCCACACCCTTACTACCCTCTGAGTAAAGGACCTATCTCTGACATCCACCCTATAATTACTCTTTCCTTCTCTATGAATGTTATGTTTTGTTTGTATAGCACATAAACAATATTTTTCACTGTTCATAAATATGAAAATAATAAATCTAGGATCAATGACCATCTTTGCAATCAACTAGCAGCCTTTATTTGCTGAAAAATAGTGGTTCAGAGTCATTCAGCCCATTCATTCTGCACCAACTCTCTGACAGAGTATTTTACTTGGATCTCTCCCTGCTCTATCTGTATAACATTAGATATTTCACGTGGCTAATCCATCTAACCTATACATCTTGGGACACTATGTGGCAACTTAGTGTGGCCAATCCACCTAGATTGCACGTCACTGTAGGAGGAAATCAGAACACCCAAAGGAAACCCACGCAGACACATAGAGAAAGTGTAAACTCCACACAGACAGTGACCCAAGGCTGGTATTGAACCCAGGTCCCTGGCACATGAAGCAGCTGTGCTAACCACTGTCACCCAAATCCTTGCATTCTTTCTCACATTCTACTGGTCAGTCCCACAAATGTTTCACGTATACTAAATTATGCAATAGTTCAACAATATAACTAAGTTAGGGATAAATTTGCCGTAATAATTTACTGACCCTAGAAAGGACCTCAGTTGTGTCACATTTGTCAGATGGTGCTTTTGAAATAGCTTCCATCATTTTAATACTTTATGGATGACATTACTATCAATAACATAACCCAAATACTGGACTGACATCTAGAAAAAGTCACACTTCTTTCTTGATATGTAGACCATGTGTTTGAAGACATTCCAATGTTGTTTCTACATTAATCAATTGCTCCTGTCGAATGGACCCTGTGGTTAGAATAGTACAGTAAGAAGTCTCACAACACCAGGTTAGAGTCCAACCAGGTTATTTGATAGTAATCTTACAAGCTTTCAGAAACGGTGTCCCTTCGTCAGGCGTGTGAAAGTTCTGAATGGGCCGAATGACTCTGAATCACTATTTTTCAGCAGTTAAAGGTTGCTAGTTGATTGCAAAGCTGGAACCTTTCACAAACCTGATGAAGGAACACTGTTTCCAAAAGCTTGTGAGATTACTATCAAATAAACTGGTTGGACTCTAACCTGGTGTTGTGAGACTTCTTACTGTGTTTACCCGAATCCAATGCTGGCTTTTCTACATCGTTAGAGTAGCGTCCAGAAAACATTGTCATCACAAACCACTTAAAATCTGATCCATCCATCTTTGTAGTAGGGCTAGTCCAGATGTTATTCCAAAACACAGTATTTTATAACACAAGATCTTTATGAGAAATGACGGTAAGCAATGGTTGAGACTTACTGGCTATATTCATCTGTAAATATGGTTGTGAAAGATCAATCTTTCTGAATCTCTGCCCCCCCCGACAACCCAGCAAACAAATTTTCAATTAAAGGAAGTGGATGTTGCTCAGCGCACAACACTGGATTTATGATTGTTTTAAAATCACCACAAATAGGAACTGACCCATCTGGTTTCATGACGGGTATGTTGGGGGTAGCCTAGTCACTCATTGTAAACCTGTGTTAACAAGTCATATGAATGCTTTTTCAACCTTGAGATGAATTCCATATGGCACCACTCTTTCTTTGAGACTTTTGATTGGATATTAGGCTTTATCTCGAATTTTACTTGAGCTCGCTTCACTGAGTTAACTGTCTCTTTGAATATACTTCTGTATTTATCTAGAAGGTGTTGTAGGTCTGTTTTGGCATAGACCAATCTGTTGACAGCACCCAGTTAAGCTTTATCTTCCCGAAACATGTAATAAAGCTGGAAAATTACCATGGAATTCATGGGGAGGTAACTTCGTTGTTTGTTCACTCATCTCTGTTGACCGTTTTAAAGGCATAATCTCTTGTGTATATCCTAAAAATCACATTAGCTGGTTTTAAAGAAGATGCTTCAGCTACTGTTGTTATATAGCCTCAAGAATTAAAGATACAGAGGCACCAGTCCCAACCTTCATCCTAATAGGTTGTTCACTTACTTTGGAATCATCCAGAATTTGTGATTCACCATGTATGGAATATACATTAAGCTGGGGTTCTCCATCATATTTCAAGACGTTCTTTTCTTCAGTCATACTTCTTTCTTTCCATGATACTCTTTTTGTAGAAAGCAACTTGTTCTTCTTCTTGAAGGTACCCAAATTCTTATTCTGAATATTTTTCTCAGGGGAAAATGATCTAGCCCAGCAAACTTCTGCAATGTGACCCATTTTTGCCACAATTCTACAACTGATTAAAGCTTTAAAAATGCTTTAAAAAGCATTCCCTTGTTAAATGGCCCATTTTGGCACATCTGTGACATGCGTGTTGCTGTTTTAACTTCTTACAAGCAGTTTCCAACTCATGGATCTTCATTCCTGCACCAAATTGAGAAGGCTCTTTAGCAGCCAGTTTGATCAATACTGTGATTTCTGTTATTGTCTTTAAAGTCAAAACATACTTAATAAGCAACTTTTTTTGGATAGTTTCGGAGTCCACAAACTAAATGATCTCGAGCGGTATCTTCTAATGACTCACCAAACTGACAATGTTGTGTAAGCCTTTTTAAGGTTGCTACAAATTAGCAATGCTTTTGACTTCCATTTAATTGTTTTGGTGGAACCCAAACCATTCTGTAATGATCAGTGGCTTTGGAGGGGAATGCTCATCAAGGATCATTATCAAGTCACTAAATTTTGGTTCCTGGTTTTGCTGGCTGAACCGTGATCTGAGCCAAATTAAGGTTTTACTTTCCATTGTATTGAGAAAAACTGATACGAACAATTCATTAGCAATTTTATTCACTTGTACAAAGCACTGAAAATGCTCTACGAAGGATCTCATTTTCTTCATTGAAAGGCCCCATAGATCCTAATTGACCTGCCAATTCTCTTGCAGACACTATGAACTTGAGACTGCTCAGTATATATCTTTTAGTTTATTGTCTTCCCAGTATTCCCCTTTTCACCCTGGAGACTGTTGACTTGATGCATTTATTTTTCAAATGACCCCAGCCATACAGCAAAGCATTCCTCTTTTCAAATATGTTAAGATATTACCTGGAATGTCATCCTTCTCTAATCAGAAAAACATTCACGTTTAAAACTACACAGAGCTTCTACCCTCTTTTCAACTTATTTGACTTTCTTCCATTGACACATTAATCCTATTGTTTCTTCTCTCCAGCATGCGAATATCTGAAGTGTGAGAGCCTATAATTTTTTTTCTACTGAGGATGTTTTCTCAGTATTCTTGATGAAAAAAATCCTGACTTGTCGCCAATTTTATTTTTTTTAAATGCCCTGACTATGTTAGGCGTTATGGGATTTAAACAAAAAGAAAAGAATGTAATTTTTACACATAGATTCAAACTAACAACAACAGGCTAATTAACTGAAAGTAAAACACCAGCCTCTGCAACATATTAATGACATCACCACCAAATCATGTGATCAGTTCTTAAAGCAATCTGCAACAGTTTAAATATTATAATAGTAGCTTCCTTATGCTCACTTCACAATTTACTTTCCTACCTATCTTTATGTCATCAGCAACTGTCCCTTTAATCCCTTCATTCAAGTTGTTACTATATGTATGGTCTTATGAAGAGAGGCTGAGGGATTTGAGGTTGTTTTTGTTAGAAAGGAGGCGGCTAAGAGGGGACCTAATCGAAACACATAAGATGATTAGAGGTTTAGATAGGGTGGACAGTGATAGCCTTTTTCCTAGGATGGAGAAAGCTAGCACGAGGGGACACAGCTTTAAATTAAGGGGTGATAGTTATAGGACGGATATCAGAGGTAGGTTCTTTACCCAAAGGGTGTTCGGGAGTGGAATGCCCTGCCTGCAGCAGTTGTAGATGCGCCAAGTTTGGTGGCGTTTAAGAGGTTAGTTGATAAGTATATGGAAGAGAAGGGAATGGTTTAGTTTGGAGGGGCATTGTTTTTTATATTGGTTGGCGCAACATCGAAGGCCGAAGGGCCTGTTCTGTGCTGTAATTTTCTATGTTCTATGTTCTATGTATTGTATAATATAAAATGTAAACAGTTGAGATCCTAACACTGATCCCTGTGGCACCCCATTCATTACATCTTGCCAACTTAAAATATTAATT
This sequence comes from Sphyrna mokarran, assembly GCA_024679065.1. Classification (NCBI taxonomy): domain Eukaryota; kingdom Metazoa; phylum Chordata; class Chondrichthyes; order Carcharhiniformes; family Carcharhinidae; genus Sphyrna; species Sphyrna mokarran. Next base: position 50,085,559 of record JAGIQG010000004.1, read on the forward strand.
TATGCCTACTCTCTGCATTGTGTTAGTCAGCCAATCCTCTATTTATGCCAACATGTCATTCCCTATAACATGAGTTTTTATTTTCCACAAGAATGTTTGATGCAGCACTTTATCAAATATCTCTGGTATCTAAATACAGTCCAGTTTCCCTTTACCCGCAGTATAGACTGCTTCCTCAAAGAACTCCAATAAATCAGTTCAACATGACTTCCCTTTCACAAAACCTGCTTATCTTGAATTTATCCAGGTGTCCTGCTCTAACTTCTTTAATGGAATCATAAATTAGATCTAAAACTATTACAAATCTATCCTTGACCCAATATCAAAATATCCAGAATGCTAAGAAAAAAGTAACAATTTCGAGGGAGCAGCAACATTACACCTGCAGGAGAATGCAAGTCTGTCAATTGAACCACCACATAACTGACACATCCACGTACACAACAAATTGAATCTTGAATTAGACAAAGTCGAGGAAAAAAATGAAATCATTTGAAGAGTAAAAGAGTAATGATATGTGCAGCTCAATTATGTGTCATAAAGAAGGATGGATCATTGAGATTATTCATTAATCCTCACAACTTTGAAATGTTTACAATGTACCAAAATTAGCAGAGTTAAATCTGAGACTTGCAGGTCCAAGCTTCTTGAACTTGATTCCAAGGATAGTTATTGGTCAGAGCAGCTTGCACAGAAGTCTCAAAGATTATTATATTTCATAGCCCGTTCAGACAATATTGCTTTCAACAACTTCATTTCACATTGTTTGCCAAGATCTCTCTCACGTTGGCATGGACTGCATTATACGCTCTGTACCAGGATGCATTTGTTTTACAGATCAGGAGCACTCTTGAAAAGAACAAAGCAAGAACATGACCACAATCTGCACACACTGATGCAAGACACACATAATGAAGAATTGGTGTTCAAGAGTGTGAAACGTAACATAAATGTGAGGTGATTACTTCCTTCAGTTCAAATTTTTAGTTCTTGGAATCAGCAAATTTCATAACTAGCTATTCGGTGTAAGATTTATTGTAGAAACTGACCAAAAGCTACTGAAGATAATTTGGTGAAAGCCATTGATCAGTGCACCACCAAGGTTGCAATGTCTCTTGATAAAGATTCAAGGTTGCGACTATTGGATAAGATACAAGTCAGGCAACTGGATGCTCACGTTGGATACATTTAGCAAATTGCTTAACCCAGTGAAAACAGAAGATATATTTTTAAATCTACAAGTTGACTTCACTGACATTGAGATTGAACATGTTCTCTAAATTGATCTCTAAATTTTGTGCAGTGCAAATGCCAGCATTTATAAGAAATGGTGAAAGATGCTACACTACAACAACTATGAAAAACCATCACTGAAAGATAGCCTGACACAATTTAGCATGTCCATGAACATGAGACCATTTTGGCCTTATTAGAATGAGCTAGGCATCTCCTGGAAAGTCATTTTTAAAGGAAAACAGGTCATCCTAGCAGAATCTTTGTGACTGATATTCTTCAGCAACTTCTTCATTCACACATGGACATGGATTCAATAAGAAGGCACACAAAAGAGGCAGTCTATTGGCCAGGTATGGACAATGATATTGAAGTCATTGTCAAAACTGCAAGGCATGTCAAGAGAATATAACAAGTCAGCACAGAGCACCATTCAGTCCATATGAAGTTACTACCTATCATTAGTCCCAAATCGCATCTGATTTCTTTCATGTCCATGGTAGTAACTTGAGCATCATCGACTACTCTACCAACGGCATAATATGTCAAGCACAACTATCACACATATTTTTAAATGCTATTTTCAATTTATTTAGTGTGGCTAAAGAGATCATTATGAATAACATTCCCCATTCTTGGTAAGCCATTTCAGAACATATTTGAGAAATGAAATATCAATCAAACTACTTCATCTCATTGCCTCAAATCTGATGACCCAGATGAATGAATTATTTGTGCAGTGAAATACCTAATTCTAAAATGTAGACAGACCAAGCAAGATCTGTTGCATCTGAGATTGATACCTTTAAATGCAACTATTCCATCACCTGCAGAGTTTTTCCTACAATCGACAATAGTTTCACAGTCATTCTTAATAGCAGACATATCAAATTCTACCATCTACCATGGCAGGATTCGAACTTGGGTTTGCAGAACATCAGCTGAGTTTCTGCATTAATAGTCTAGTGATAATATCATTAGACCATTGCCTCCCCTTAGTTAGAGATTACCTCTACACTTCAGAAAATCATAGATTCAGTAGTTCTATGCACTTGAGGAGTAGTAAGTACACATGAATATGTATTATAAAAGTTATATTTCTTTGCAAACGAGTAAAGTATCTTTTTTAAAAAATGAAGGATGTTGTACTATGCCTTCAAGGGACATGAGCATGATATCACTAGAAAAGAAATGTGTCAAGTGATCCTATCTTAATCTCATTTTTGCTTTTAGCAGAACACCCATATCACTCTGAGCCTTCAAGCTTTAAAACAATATGAGAGTCTTCTTATGTGCCTAGTCTTAATAAATGAACCACAAGGTATTTACCAATCCCTTATGAATGATTGGTGTGTTGTGGTTTGTACAGCAAATAAATTCAACCTATATCATAATAAGAACATGAAAAGTGCACATAAATCACACAAGATGAACATGTAGGTATGGTGAGCAATTAGGAGGACAAATGGTATATTCTCCTTTATTATTAGAGGGTTACAGTATAAAAGGAAGGACGTCTTTCTACAAATAAAAGCATTTCAGTGAGACCACCCATGGAGTATTTGACATTGATTAGTCTTCTTATGAAAGGAAGGTTGGACTTGTTTTGAAGAGAACGCAACAAAGATTCACTGGAACAATTCCTGGGATTAAAAAGAAATGGGGAGAAATTTTCCACCCTTGTTTTTGATGGATAAGAATGGTGGTGGACACAAAGAACTCAAAACAGCTTTTACATTGGCAGGATTTCCTTGCTCAATTGTTCCCCCCACCTCTTACCCCCCATCCTCCCTGTCAGTGATGTAATAGGGTTCTTGCCAATGTAAAGACTGAACCCCATTATAATACATTACCATATATTTAGCAGGCCTCACGGTTGCATCAACCCTCCCACATTGGAATTGTACCTTTGTCAGTGTGAGATCATGCTGGCGCGTTTTATAAAATGGGGAGCTGGTAAGCAGAACCCATTAGCTAATAAATAAAGACTCTGGGCGGGATGGAGGGGGGGAGATGTCATACCTGGGCAGTAGCCCTGGCAGTACCCCTCAGCTGAGCCCAATGGAAATGTCCTCTGGTATTGCCACTGGACATTGCAGAGGGCAGATCCTGGACAATGCCCAGACAGTGCCAGGAGCCACTGAGAAAGGAGTTCCATGTGGTAGCACCGGGAATTGTGGTTAGATGGGTCTGTGGTCATTCCATTGTGGATACAATGGTTTTCCTAGGAGTAATTAATTTAGCGATCAGAGCCAAATTCTTCCAAAAAAACTCTAAGGGCCCAATTTTACCATTGCTTTATGCCTGTTTTTGGACATGAAAATGTGGTAAAGTCAGGTGTGAGGCCATTAAAGTGATCCATGCCAGCGTCTGCACAGATTGCCACTTTACCAAAACCCAGAAATGGCGGCGACACACTTCATGCCCAAGACAGGTGCAACGGTGATTTAAATGCATTTGCATGCATTTAAATTGAATTAATGAACTGCCTGCCTAACTTTATCAGCATTTCCTCCTTTACCACTGCGTTTGCCGATCCAAAACCACGCCATTATAGACCTGCTAAACATAAGTCTGAATCAAGCGTTCCAGCTGCTGAAGAGCGCCTTCAGAGTTTCCAACGGCTCTCTGATTCAGTTCAGTGGTGTGGGGAAGGAGAGAGGCGGGTCTGATTGTTCTCTGATTGTGGGGGGAGGAGGAGGGGAGTGAGGCCATGATAAAAAATTAGTGCGGCAGGATTGGAGAATTGTCTCATTCTCCTTGCAGTTATCAGATTCACAGCTAGAGATAAAGCAATGTCCTGGTGGAAAGAGCTTGTGAGTCAGGACCCAACGACTATACAGTACTGTGATGGCATCAGAGAAAAGGCCATCCTGAGGGACACTACCTGCAGGAAACCTCCGGACAGATCCTCTACAGTCTGCAGACCTATGATGTAGCTTCCTGCAGCTTTCTTGCTGGCTTCAGACATGATGCTGCTGAAACTCTCTTTATTTTCATTAATTTTTTTCCTCCACGTTCTCTTGTTTCTTCTTGAGTACAGAAACAATGGAATTCACAGAGAGAAATGCATTATTTCACAATGCAGAGCTCGCAGTAAATTCTCAGCAAGTTTCACAAGTGCGTCTTGATGCTGCTTGAAAATACTAGAAGTAACTTTTAATAATAATAGTATTGTAGAATTGCATTCCTATGTGACTTTTCATTTTTCCAGTCTGTTACTGCCAGTGGGTCATCCTACATGTTCAGCACTGTCGCCTTTTCAGAGTGGTGAATTGAAAGTACAGCAAGTCCCATTCCCCCTCCCTCTGCTCATTGGCCCACACTGGTGCCCAGTCCAGCAACACTTCAATTTTAACATACTCACCCTCATATTGGAAATTTATCTCTGATCTTGTCCCTCCCTATCTCTGTAATCACCTGTACGAAGAGAACACTCTTGCCTGGTGATTCCTAGTGAGACCAATTTGGTCAATGTTGTCTACCTGATACACTGCAGGAAAGAATATCCTGAGGATGGTACATTGGGGAGACCACGCAGATGCTATGATAACAGATGAATGAATACCACTCGATAATCTCCAGACAAGAGTGTTTTCTTCCTGTTGGAGAACACTTCAGCGGTCACAGGCATTTGGCCTCTGATTTTCGGGTAAGCGTTCTCCAAGGTGGTTTTCACAACACAGGACAGCGCAGAGTCGCTGAGCAGAGACTGATAGCCAAGTTCTGCACACATGAGGATGACCTCAACTGGGATCTTGGGTTTATATCACACTGTCTGTAACCTGGGCTTGCAAAATCTCACTAACTGTCTTGGCTGGAGGCAATGCACATCTCTTTAATCTCTGCTTAACCCTCTCTCCACTTGCATTGCCTGTACCTTTAAGACTTGATTACCTGTAAAGGCTTGCATTCCAACCATTATTTTGTAAATTGAATTTGTGTCTTTATATACCCTTTTTGTGAACTGAAATCCCACTCATCTGACAAAAAAGCAGCGAGCGCTCTGAAAGCTAATGGTTTTTGCTACAAAATAAACCTTTTGGACTTTAATCTGATGTTGAGACTTCTTATTGCATTTTATTGAGGCCTGAGCTCCAGTTCCTTTGCTTTGTTTTATTCTCAGAATATCTCAAACCCACTGAAAACTGACTTTTTATTTGAGGATAATCCAGTCTGGCATTTCAGTGGATTTCTTTAAAGGCTGGTGTCACCCTCAATGAAAATGATGCAAACATTACAGAGATTGGGGTTTCAGATTCACAAGATATTTTGCTGGAGACTCTTTAAAATCTGGACAGAGTCTAACTGGACTGCAGCGTGAATGGAAAGACATTCTGATTTCTTAGGATACTGTATAGTTATATTAATGTTTATTTAACCTGTAAAGATAAACATTATTCTTACCTTTGATTCCAGTGTTAGATTGAAGGAATAACCCAAAAGGTCACAGCTACAAATGATTCTGCCTTCATTGTTAATGACGTTACATCCATCCTGATCAAAGACATCTGTAACGGTGAATTACTAATTATAAAAATCATTATCTCATTTACACATCCCAGTACTGAATGATGTCAGCATTTTATAAAATTCTTTATTTACCTTGCTCAGAAGTCTTGGATTGACACTGTATGGGATTTGACTAAAATGGACAAGATAAATCTTACCATTAGATTCTTCAGCAATTAAACACTTTAATCAGCTGTGTAAGTGTTTAAACAATTCGACATTTTTCATTCATCTGACCAACAAGGTAGAGAATTAGGAGGAAGTGTCGTGCTGGCTTTGAAACCATTGGGATTTTCCTGTCCCACCATTGGTGAGCATCGGGATGAGCGTGACTGGAAAATTCAGAGGGCGGCCCCTGCCAGTGTGAAAACGGGTTGCGATTTTCCACTCCCCACATTCATAATGGGTCGGGTTACCAGCCATGCCATGTCAGGAATCACATTTATCTTGGCATTTCATGACTTCCCATTATAAACCCAGCTCACCAGAATCACACTTCCACTCCAAATCTAATGCCAGACAGTAACTAATTAGACTGATGTAATTAACAATAGCATATTATAGACATGCATTTGGTGAACTGCATTTCACTCGTGACTGTGAGGTTTGTGTGAGCAGCATTCACCTACCTTTCACTGCTCTGTGTTTACGGCTGCTCCAACTCCGTACCAACGTTGCTCAAGCGAGACCAGCAGGAAGGAAACACAGAGGCAGAAGGCAAAAGCTACATTGCTGAATGGTGGTGAGACTAGACAAGGGGAAGGGAAGAGGCTGGAAGACACATGCTCGACTGAGGAGGGGCAGGCATTGCCTGGAGCACAAGAGAAGGGGTAGACAGACACGTGACTGGAGGAGTTGAAAGGAAGAGAGTCTGCACCAGTCCTGGAGCATTGTGCACCACGCTATAAGGCTACGTCTGGCATGTATGTACTGGTCCCAATCCAGGGAGGAGGCAAAACCTATCCGTCTGTATCAGTATCGTATGCAGGGGTGGTCTGTCCTTCACAGATATCAATTCAGGAATTTGGTGCTGGTTATCTACAGCATGTACATGGGGAACTGGTAACACAATGGACTCAGCAGAGAGAGGACTTAGTAGGTTACTGTGCAAAGGTCTCAATGTGGATAAGGGTGACGTCAACATGGGGTCAATCACAGATAATGGTTTAGAGGGAATCACCAGGATATCCAGAAGAATTACAATGGGTTTCAGGATTAGAGGGGGTAGAAGAAGAGTGATCAGAGGGAGGGAAATATCTTCCAGGATGATAGGAGGAATTTGGACAGTGACATTGGACGAGGTATTGGAAGGTGATCTCAAAGTAGAAACACAGCAACACTATTACGACATGGGATGACAAGAGTCAAAAAATAACCTAGAAAATCAAATTGCCTGGAAGGTGGCAGAGGGCTTGTGGGAGAAACTGTATCCAGCTGCAGCTTCTTGAGACTTGTGTTTCAGAACTGGAATTGCAACTGGGGACCCTGCAGAGCATCCATGAGTCGGAAAGAATTGTGAAAACCAGAGATGGATCACACTGTAACTGATGAGACTAGATTTGAGGAAGGAAGGGAATGGGTGAACACTAGGCAATCCAAGAGAAACAGGCAGCTGGTTCCATTTTGGAAATTGATGGGGATGTTGGTTCATCCTGGAGCTGCAGACAGAGCCAAGCTTCTGGCACCGTAAAGTGTACAGGAGGGGAGGAAGAGAAAAAGAGCAGTAGTAACAGGGAAATCTATAGACAAGTGAGTAGATAAGTGCTATTGTGGCTGTCAATGTGACTCCAGGATGGTTTGTTACTTCCCTGTGCCAGGGCCAGGATGTCACTGAACAGCTTCAGGGCACCTTGACTGGAGAGGGTGATAAGGCAGAGGTCATGTTACATGTTGGTATCAATGACATAGATATTTTGCTATGTCATCTATATCAATAACATAGATATTTTGTTAGCATATCTATGCTAACAAAACATAGATATTTTGTTGAGAGGAGTTTAAACTAATTCAGCAGGGGGAGGGAATGCAGCATAGCACAGTAAAAATTCAAAGTCGAGGGAGTACAGCTATATTAAGTTTTAAAGAGTAAGACAAAGCTGGATGTAATGCCAGGGGTATTACAGGGTTAAGTGTGAGGATTGACACATGGAATTGTGATACAGGTAGCCATCACAGCAGCGAGTTGAGAGACAGGCAGTATTGGCACCTCAACATCCGAGGGTATAGAATCTTCAGATGAGACAGTGGAGGAGATAAAAGAGGAGTAAGTAAAAGAGGAGGAGGTCTTGTATTATTAGTCAGTAAGGAAAGATGATGGGTAGAAGTTTTAAGTGTCGAATTCACAGGAAAACTGGAGTAATTCATGCTGTTTCTCGCAGTGCGAGTTCACACTAGAATCTCTCACATTCTGTCTATCGCAAAGACCATCAGCATGAATATCATTAAATTTCAGGGGTCAGTGCTTAATCATGTTGGAGAGGCTGAAACCAGCAGGTCTCTGCACATGTGCACTGACCCCAAACTGTCAAACTCCCATTTCCAATTTGCAGCCCAAATTCCCATTTGCAGCCCAAGACCCTGCAATGCTGCCCTGCTCCCCCAACCCACCATGGCCCAATCGTAGCCCCCCCTAACCATTCCTGAGCTAGCCTTAACCTCCTCCCCTCATCCTGAACAACACCAATTTCCAGCGACCAGCACCTCCCAGCAGTGATGATCCCTGCATCAGGCAGATCTTCCCCTGTAGGCTCCTCCGAACCTGTCCTGGTCTCCAGTCCCTCCAAAAAGAGATTCAGCACCCCCCTCACCCTCCCAGCAGTCGCAACTCCCCAGTCTGTCCTGATTGCTGACCTCCCTCCTGCCCCCATCAATCTCAGTGCAGAGTTGCAGTGGGACATCCCACCCTACTGATAGTCCCTAGTCCCATCCCCTTGGCACTGCCCGATACCTAATGGGCAGTGCCAAGGTGCCCTCTGGGCATGGGCAATTTGCCAATAGAGTGCCAGATATAATTTCAAAACTTGTGAGGTGATACAATTTGGAAGGACTAATTTGACAAGGAAGTATTCAATTAATAGCATGACGCTAGGAAGTTCTGAGAAACAAAGAGAATTTGAAGTGTCTATCCCTAGATCTCTAAACACAGAAGGGCATATTAGTGTGAAACAGGCATTTTGGACACTTGCTTTATCAGTTAAGGCATCGACTATAAAAACAGGGAGGTCATGTTGGAGTTTTTATAACACCAGACCACAACTGGAATACTGTCCAATTCTGCTGTCCAATATTATAGGGAGGATGTGATTGCACTGGAGGGAGTGCAGAGGAGATTCACCAGGATGTTGCCTGGGATGGAACATTCAAGTCATGGAAATAGGTTGGATAAACTTAGGTTGTTTTCATTGGAGCAGAGAAGACTGAGAGGCAACCTGATTGAGGTGTACAAGATTATAATCAGCATGGATAGGGTGGATATGGAGCAGGTGTTCCCCTTAGTTGAATAGTTAGTCATGGAGGACAGAAGTTCATGGTGAAGGAAAGGAGGTTTAAGGGAATCTGAGGAAAAACCTTACTCAGAAGTCTGGAATTCACTGCCTGGTAAGGTGGTGGAGGTAGGTTGCCTCACATCCTTTATAAAGTACCCGGAAGATCATTTGGCATGACGTGGCATTCAAGTGCTGGTAAATGGGATTAGAAGATAGAGTTTAGTATTTTCCACATATCGGTGCAGACTCAATGATTTGAAGAAGTCCTCTGCACTGTGTGATTCTGAGTTGATTACAGCATCATTGGGCCACCTAATAATTTCCTCTTCAGGACATGGAGCGAGGCTCAATTGAGACATGTTAGGAAAATTCAATTCCATTTGAAAGATTTGTGTACCTAAACTCATAGTGCGAAAATTCATAATGGTTCAGTGCCAAATGTTAATTCGGTTTGAGTGACCATTTGTCCCTCTCAAAGGAATGTGCAAGAGTCAGAAGGATCCAACTGTGAAGAGGTAATAACTAAAATATAGACACAAAATGCTCCAAAGATCTCTACAAATTGCAGCTGAGAGGTTCAGCTTTTACTCAGTGATTGTAGTTATTATATTAGTGTGAGTCTAGATTACTCCAAAGGAGGCAGGCTGACAGTGTCCTGATTGGAAGTGATAGCACCAGTCTCTACTCATCCAGATCCTACTCACATTATACATGTGTTTTCATGGCTGGGATACTACAGGTGGGCAGGAATGGAGGGCGGATCAACTTAAGCTGTGCTACTGCTGCAAGAGAGGATTTGGGATTACCTGGAACAAGGGCAGTCCAAGGATTTCACAATGATTCCTCAGTTAGTGATGGAAGGTGATTGTTGCAGGGAAATGTTCAATCATGTCTCTGGACTATTTTTCCACAGGAATGCAAAATGGAGGCAGCAGGCAAGGCCACCTTTTTCATGGCTCTCATGGAACTGAGGAAGAGAAAGAGGAACCATTGCCATCAGACAGGGCAAAGGGAAGAGTCTCGCACTAAGGATCATGAGCCAGAGGGACACGTTGAAGACTCAGATACTGAGAAGGAGAAACCAATTCTACAGAGGCAATTGGTGTGACTCAGGATGCATCAAAGAGGTCTCTCATACTTGCAGATGAGCAAGAGACAATGCTCCAGAGAAGGCTAGAGCATGACTCTATCTCAGCCCATGAGACTCTTATTGCACCAGGTTCCAGTAGTATAAGAGACAAATTGCCCCTTTCACCTGTGTCCTCCATTCAGGCTCAACATATACACTTACTCAATATCCTCAGTATCTTAATGAAGGACATCTGTCTCAGAATGAGTTATAACAATTTTGCATAATGGCCTCATCCTTGGAAGGTTAGGCAGCCTCTGGAGCACATGCCCACTCTGTTATAGAATAAGAACTCCAATGGTGAGAACTGTGAAGTACAGAGACATGGTGCAGACTTTTGAATCATCATATCAACATTTCACTGTCTGTGACAGCCTTCAAGAGGCAGGAGCAACACTTGTGGCAGTTTGTCTGGGGTGTTGCGATCTGTCTCGAGGTGGACAATCACAGATCACTGGCTCTTGTGTGAATGGCTGAGGACTGATCTGAATCCAGTGAGCAGCATCTCCCCACAAGTGACCCCTCAGGCAAGATTAATGTTCTGGCCTCATCCTAACACTGAGTCCCCAGCATGAAACTGCTCTTTGGGATGCAGTGATGGGTCAACTTCAGTCATAGGTGCGAGCTGTGTGCAGAGAGAGAGATTCAGCAGCATCATCGTCTGAACATTGACAAGCAGTCATATCCAGCCTTCGTCTCCCAAGTCCATGACCAGCATTGCCTTGGTCTCTGACTTGTGAAGTAGCTCAATAAATGTTGATACTGCATTTAGGCATTACTTTGTAACTTTGTTGAATAAAGAGCATACATCAGATGTAGTGGAGCTTTGCTCTGATTCAATTTGAAGCCTCCATATTTTCACTCTAGCAAATTCAGAGAAACACAAGAAACCTGGGACACTATTGATGTTGTTATGATCAGATAACAATGCTAATTGTCCATCGACACTGAGCTCAGGGATTATGTCAAGTCATGTTCCAAGTCTAGACCTCTGTCAAGACTTCCAGGTCCAAAGCAGCATTCTCCAATTTAATCATCTGGCATCAGCAGCTCAGACATACAGCACTAATCTAGGCATCAGGCAGACATTTCAGGAGTCACCAAGTGCAAAATAGGGCCACAGTTCTGCATCATGCAGGTGGAGGGTGTGAACTACAGTAGGGCTGATGTCAAGCTGTACATGCGGTCACGGCAACCCGTTACAGGCCACTATGAACTGTTACAGTCCTTTGGTGGGATTTTACAGCTTCGCTCGAGCAAGACCTGAAATTCCTGCCTGAGGTCAGCAGACATTTTGGTTCTTTTCTTGTGTTTACATTATAGGATGATTAACACCATTGCTGTAAACTAACTTCATTAATATTAGATCATGAACACTCAACTGCAAGGCCGCTATAGCCTTGTTACAACCTTCTCTTAAATATGCATTATGAAAAGCAGTCTCAAACACTTCCATTTATAGTGGTGCAAAATGATGCAACATCCATTCTTTTAATCAAAGCTGGTGAAAATCTAAAGTTAATTAAGAGAATAATGGCTGTAATCTCTGATAACATCCTGAAGGGGATTGTATGCCTAAAGATAAAACACACCGCTATGATTGGTGAATCAGTGACACTCAAAAACATCCATCCAGGAAAGTACCACTAATGCTAAGAGATCGACTGAAAGCAGATTTGGTTAGAATGGAGAAACTTCATATCAGTAAGAAAATTGAAGAACTGACAAAGTGGGTCAATCCAATTGTAATTGTGGAAAAATCAGATGGGAATCTGCAAGTCTGGCCATGCTGAATTGCCCTGAGTGTCAGGGGGATTGGAAGGATAAATATGTTGGTTTACAAGAAAAGGGCTTCAGTGACATTATTGTCAGTTCAGTCTTGATGGGCTGATTGGCCTCCTTTTGCACCTAGGATTTATGATCCTAGACATCTAAACCAGGCATTACAAAGAGAGTATTATCAGTTGTTCACAGAAGAAGAGGTCATATGTAAACTGATTGATGCTAAATACTAGTACAGTGTACCATAATCTATCTAATACCAGAGTCCATTACCACAATCACTGTATTATTATGACAGTCTCCACCTATTACCTAAAATGAATCCACACTCAAGCCTGACAGACATTATAAGAAGATTATCGAAAGATACACCAAGTTAAAATGACTCCAAAGTGGCTCACCATTAAAGATCCACACAGAGCAAACTGCAATAAAGCAGCATCAAGAAAATAAACAGCATTAGTGTTAGGGTTAGGGTTAGCAAAAGCTAAACTCGTAAGGTCACAGGATATTATCCTCAGAGGTCTAAGATATGCATTGTCCAACCACCATGTTGACAAAGCACCTGGCTTTGCTCATGTTGCTGCTGTGGACAGAAAGGCAAATCCCTGTAGTGAGATTGTGTGAAACACCACAGACCTGAGGCAGAAGATGGGAGATCAGTGAGAAGAGGATGGAGGGCGGTGGGACATATCTATTACACTTGGATGATCTTGGAGCATTTTCAGACAGAAGGACCATTCACAAGATGAGTCAGTAGAAACAAAGTATAGACACTGAGTGAACACCTGTGCTGCCTTTGAGTTCTCAATATTTCTTGTTTTTTTCTCTTCCCCTGCCATTTGTTGATGTGCATCCCCAACACCTGAAGAAGACACAGCCTACTGAATGCTATACTCTGCTGTCTTTGATTACTTTGTCAGTCATTTGCTGGAAGGCTGAGGCCTGGAGGGCTCTGACCTGTTCAAGGTTTCCTGCTGTGTGGTATCTACACCTTCCTCAGCCTGAGCAGTTGGAATTGCTGGGATCACAGGGAGAAGGGATGTGGAGTAGCTAGACAGCCTTCGGGAGTCTAGGGTGAATTGGCCCAGAGTGTCCAGCATCTCCCTGTGGTTGCCCAAGGACTCTCTGCTGATTTCATGAAGAGAAGGTGCGCTGGTGGGGGGGGGGGGGGGGGGGGGAGCGATCTTTGGGAAAATGGTTAGGTCAATCCCTTGCCCCCAGCCTGAGCCCACCCAACTCCCAGGACTCTTGAGGGGCCCTTCCTCAGCAGCCTGGCAATGGCAAATGGACATGGGCACTGGACATACCTCCTTGAGTGTTCTTGGTGCCCAGGGCACCAGGCAAGGTGTCAGTGCCAGGGTATCAGAGTAGTGCACTGTTGGCATTGCAAATGTGCAAAACCTGAAGGGTAGGTCTGAGTGGAGGTCTTGGGGGAAGGGGGGCCTAAGTGTCAGTGTGGGGGGGTGTGGTGGGTCCTGAGTGGGAGTCTGAGTGGAGAGGGGCTCAGGAAGAGATCTGAGGGGCTGGGAGCAGGGGTTGAAGCGGGGCCAGGGGGCTCCGATGGTGGAGGATGCTGAGCAGGTGGTACTAGGGGGTCTGAGTGGGATGGAAGACAGCGGGGGTGGGGGGGGGTTTGAGGGCAGATTCAAATCAGTCACCCTCATCCCTGCATAATGTGGGAGCAGGGGAGTGGGGTGCCACATTACTTAAGTGGTGGGGGAAATATGCCCCTCTTTGCTGAAACATTGTTGATGCTCCCCCAGAAACCTTCGAGTTTCTGATCTGGTCCTTAACCTTCTCCAGAGGAATTTCAGAGCACAAGTGAAGGAAAATATGTGACAAGACACAACTGTCCTCATTTGTCTGGTATCATTATATGCTCACACTCCCATCATGACCAGAAATCCTGAACAGCATTAAAGAGAAAAGAAAATCAACTCCAAATTCTCCAAACCGAGCCAGAAAGTGTTCCATTTACTAGCCTAAGACTAGGCAATTTCTCTGCTGCACAACTCCAATTCCAGAGAAAGCTGCAAAAGGCTGAGCTCGATCAAACTGTTCAGTTTTATCTCACCTTAAACGCCCACTCTTCAAATGTAACTGTCAGAGGGATTGAGAGATCATCAGTAATCGAATTCCCCATTTGAACTGTAACACTGGGTGAAACAGGAATCTTCTCCTGACCCTGTAACAACACGGAAAGTGAGTGAAAATCCACATCCTCTGGATTTATATTATACACAGAAACATTTCAATAATCTTCATTCCTGTGGTGAGGGTGAGCAATGTAGCTTTCCTCAACATAACAAATATTTTCTTAGTGGCTGGAATTTCATTGGTCACCTTGTTGATACAAATGTGTGAATCACAATTCCAGACTCTCCACATGAAGCCTTCTGTAGGCTCTGTGTCAGACTGTGGTGATGGGGTCATTAACACATTAAAGTACGTCAATGGCGTCCACTCCAGTGGAATTCCCGGAAGTCTGAGTGACAACAACTCTGACACAGAGGGATGGACATTCAGAGACACTCAGTTCTGGGTGCCTGTGGGGCACAGATTGCAAACCCTGTTCCTAATGATGAGGCCCAATCCAACCCAGATTTTGGACGTTGGGTTTCATCACAGAGGAGTCAGCATGATGTAGCAGCACCTGGGAGAGAGGAGCCTTTATATAATCATTTTGCCCTCAGGTAAGTGGAGTTACAGACCAGGGTTGGATTGTGAATGGAAAAGGATACGATTCCAGAGGAATTGGGAATCAGTTGTTAGAATCTGATGCCAATGGCAGCAATTGAGAGTGAGGAATAGCAGTGAGATTTTGTAAAATCTGCAGTCAGGAGGAGTAACCCTGTTCTCCAGGTTCCATATTCAGGTAAGATATTGCGAAAGTCTAACCTTGTAGTGTCTCGGGAGGTCCCAGAATCTGGAACCTCACAGCACAGCTGCTACTGGCTGCCTCAGGACAAATCAATCCTAAAGTGGAGACTCCAACAGGCAGGCATAGACTATCAGAGATTTGTCTAGGTAAATATGCCAAAAATCTGGTGGGAAATTCTCCCGTTTTCCCACCCATCGGGCACTTAGTTTTGCTTCAGCAGAATCCCAGCCCTGATTTTTCACTTGGAATTATTCATTCACAAGCATGTTCCACAACAATCAGCACTAAAAATAAAATAATCAACTTCCTCATTCCAGAGATTAAAAAGATCGAGACTCGACATAATTCAATCACTGGTGACATGTGACAGTAGAAATACCAACAACTGCAGCACTTTAATGTTCATAACCAGAGAGTTCTTTGAAAGTTTGCTTTATTTTCATGTTCCCAAGACCAGACTGCTCCACTCCCACACGGAGACTGTGAGCAAGATTTTCACCCATTTGAAAACCAGCCCTGGAGCCTTGTTTAAGAAGCTTTCTCATTGAAAACTATGGATTGTGTGCATTTGGATAATAGTGATGTCAATTGTGAGATTAGTTGTGTCACTAAAATGTAATTGGAATATGATTCATTTTGCAAAACAGCTAATGTTTTAAATGGGGCCTTAAAAATAGATGCCAAAAATCACCTGACCTTTTACAACTGCAATGTTTGTCAAGCTTTTAGAAGGTTCCAAGTGCATTTCTAATTAACATAACCGGACATGAGAAGCCCTTAGATATTCTATGCTCAGTGAGTTTTGCACATGAGCAGTGAGAGAGACGACCTTCTGAGTAACTCACAGCCAGAGTGAGTGTTTGTTTTGAGAATTTGGAACATAATGGGATTTGAACTAAGTGGTCTTGCCCTGCTGTAACTGTACCAGCTACAAGGGAGAGAGCTGATTAGCAGGAGCAGTGTGTAAATTTGAGTAAGTATTATCACTTATAGCTTGTAAGGGAAAAAATCGTAGTAATGAGAATCAGCAAAGAAGGGCACTGGAGTAATTGATATTATTTGATTTTAAGCGTCTTCCAAACGTTTAATTTAAAGCGGTAAGTGATGGCAGGAAAGCTCAAATCTGTGGTGTGCTCCACTTGTCCCTGGAGAGACCAGGAACACTTCCAGTTGGTCATGTATGCAGGAAGTGTCTCCAGCTGTAACTGGAAGCCTGGGTTGCAGAGCTGGAGAGGTGACTGGGGAATATCCACAAAGTGGAGAATATCATGGATAGACATGTATAAAAAGGTGGTCACAGCACAGGCTATGGCTCCACAGGCAGGAAGGGAATGGGTGATTATCAGGCAGAGGAGAGGTCCAGATAGACAGTGCAGGAATGTCCTGTGTCCATTCTCCTACAAAGTAGATACTGTTGAGAGAATGGCCTCTCAGGGGAAAACAGCATCAGCCAAATTTGATTCACCATGGTTAGCTCTGCTGTATGGGAGAGGAGTAAAAATTGTGCAATAGTTATAGGGAATTCAATTGTAAAGGAAATAGATATAACTTTCGATAGCAATAAACGAGATTCCAGAATGGTATGTTGCCTCCCTCGTGTTCAGATCAAAGGTGTCTTGGAGCAGTTGCAGGATATTCTGGAGGGTGAGTGCAAATGGATATTGTTGTGAGACACATTGGTACAAATGACATAGTTTAATAAAGGGGATGGTATCGTAGAAGTGGAATATTGGGAGTTAGCAAGTAAGTTGAAAAGTACAATTCAGAAGTAGTGATTTCAGGATTAGGACCAACATCACTTCCTAGTCAGAATAGAAACAGAGCGGTTGGGGATGATTTAAATGAAAATGGCAGAGGGTTGATAACCTATGTAAGGAGTCGGAGGGGGGAGGCGGGAATTAAGGACAAGTTAAAATGCAGAAAGCGGAATAACAAAACTGATAGGCAGTGAATTCAAGGACTAGAATTAAATAAAACCACAGTGAAAAACAGCGGGATTGGAACAGGGAGTGTTAAAATGACAAACCTTCAGTCTTTGTGCATTAATGCCTCAAGTCCTCACAATACAATGGATGAAATAATCGTGCAAATAAATGTAAAAGGGTAAGAAATGGTCAGAACTATTGAGACGTTGCTGCAGGATGATCAGAGATGGGAATTGGAACATCTGGCATATTCAGTATTTAGGCAAGACAGACACAAAGAAACAGATGGTGTGGTTACACTTCTGGTTGAAGAGAAAATTAGTGCACTGGTGAAGGAAGTTCTCAGCTCTGACAATGTGGAATCTGTATGAGTAGAAATGGGAAACACCAAGGAGCAAAAAATTAGGGGGTGTATATAGACACCCAAACTGTAGAGTTAATGTTGGGAATGGCATTAACCAGGAAGTTAGAGACACACATAATAAAGGAACATCTGTCACCATGGGTGACCTTCATCTGCATACAGACTGTGCAAGTCAAATTAATCACAATATTATAGAGGAAGGATTCCTGGAATGTGTATGGCATGATTCTCTGGATCAATACATTGAGGGACAAATGAGTGGACAGGCCTTTTTAGACTGAGTATTATCTAATGAGAAAGCAATAATTGGTAATCTTAGACCTCATGGGAATGCGCAAACATAGTACGATAGAATTTTTCATCAAAATAGAAAGTTATGTTGCTGGTTCTAAGGCAAGGTTCCTGAATCTTCATAAAGGAGACTACAATGGTATGAGGTGTGATTTGGTTATGATAGATTGGGAAACATTACTTAAAGGGATGATGGGAGCTACGCAATGGCAAACATTCAAAGAGCGCATAGATAAACTGCAACAATTTTTTCTTCCTGACTGGTGCAACATTAAAATGGGAAAGGTGGCCAGATCATGCCTTACAAAGGAAATTAGAGATTGTACTGGATCCAAGGAAGAGGCATACAAAGTGGCCAGAAAAAAAAACATACCTGAGGATTGGGATTAGTTTAAAATTCAGCAGAGGTGAACCAAGGGATTGATTAAGAAGAGGAAAATAGATTTTGAGACTAAGCTTGAAGGGATCATAAAAACTGCTGTAAAAATTTGTATAGATATGTTAAGTGAGAAAGATTGGTAAAGACAAATGTAGGTCCCTTACATAATGGGGAACAAAGAAATTGCTGACCAGCGAAATAGATACTTTGGTTCTATCTTCACAAAGGACGATACAAATAACAGGGGTGGTTCTTCCACTTGCTGTTAATTTCCTCACACAGTGGAGTGGGAGAACCTCATGGCCAGGCATGCGAGGGATTCGTTCATGCAGTCCAGCCATGGCCATATGCCCCAACGCCAGATTTCTGGCACTGTCAGATCCACACCAGAAACTGGCTAGAAAGCAAGTAATTTAATCCGTTTTAATATAATTTAAATATAATTAGAGAGCCCAGAACTGAATTCTCCAGTCCCATTGTCCTCTCCCACCCCACCAGAGTGTTTCACTCTAGCAAGGTTTACAGTAAGTTCCCACTTTTGGGGAACTATCAGCACAATCCTGCTGGAGTGAAAAGGGGACAATCGGCCCCTGATCGTTGGGTGGTATGGGGGTGATGTCCCTGGGCATGAGCACACTGGCAGTGCCAGCCCATGCCCTGGTATTGCCCGAAGGGAAAAGTGCACTGCTCAGGGGAACCTTGGCACTGTCCATCAGGCATGAGGCAGTGCCAAGAGGGTGAGGCCTATGAGGGTAGTGACTAATGGAGAGGGGCCTAGGAGGTGATTAGTAGAGATGGGGGAGTCCCACTGCTACTCTGCATGGGGATCGAATAGAGCAGGAGGGATGTCAGCAATTAGAGTTAGCTGGGGGAGGGGGCACTGGTTGGGGGGGGAGGTTTGGTTGGGGCAAGGAGATGAGCAGCCTGGGGAAGGGGTCAGCTGGGGAGTGTCTGCCTCACAAGGGCTGCAGATCAGGGGGTTGAGGGGAGAGGGTCAGGGCTGGCTCAGGAATAGACCCCACAATTGGGCTCTGCCCTGCCGGGGTCCCAGGCTGATCTACGATTGGGAAGCTATCAGTTCGGGGCCACTGCCCATGTGCTGGTTTCAGCCTCCTGGACAGGAATAGGCCCCATCCCCTGAAGTCTAATAATATTCATATTGGTGACCTTTGCATTGCACAAAGTGTAGAGATTCTAGTGTAAACTCCGAATGAAAAACAGCATAAAATATTCCAGTTCTTGGGATAAGGCTGGAAAGTGGAGTTCAGGATTACCATTTCCAATCAGTCATGATCTAATTGAATGGCAGAGAAGACTTGATGGAATGAACTGCCGACTTGTGCTCCTATGTCTTACAGTCTTATTCAGTAAGAATCCGGCAACACCAATTTTAAATCCAACCGATTTATTTTTTAGTAAATCTGCGAGCTTTCGACTTTTTTGTCTTCGTCAGGCAAATGCAGTGTTCTGCAATAGCACACATATCAGCACAGACAGTCACAGATTGCTGATTAGAATGCAAATCCTTACACCTAACCTGCTATTCAAGTGTTAAAGTGGCTAACAATGTGTGTGAAGGGAGCCCTGAGCATTGGTTAGAGAAATGTGTATTTTCTCCAGACAACACAGTAAGTGAAGTTTTTTGCTAACCCAGGCAAGTCACGGGGGTTACAGATAGTGTGACATGAAGCCAAGATCCCTATTAAGACCGTCCTCATGTGTGCGGAACTTGGCTATCAGTCTCTGCTCAGCAACTCTGCACTGTTGTGTGTCACGAAGGCCCCCTTGAAGAACATTTACCCGCAGGTCGGAGGCTGAATGCCCATGACTGCTGAAGTGTTTGCCCACAGGAAGGGAACTGTTTTGCCTGGTGATTGTTGAGCGATGCTCATTCATCTGCTGTCGTAATGTCTGCATGGTCTCCCCAATGTACCATGCTTCGGGACATCCTTTTTTGCAACGTATTAGGTAGACAACGTTGGCCGAGTTGCAAGAGTATGTACCGTGTACCTGGTGAATGGTATCCTCACGTTTGATGATGTCGTCCATGTCTATGATCTGGCATGCCTTGCAGAGGTTGCTGTGGCAGGGTTGTGTGGTATTGTGGTCACTGTTCTCCTGAAGGTTGGGTATTTTGCTGCGAACAATGATCTGTTTGAGGTTGTGCGGTTGTCTGAAAGCAAGAAGTGGGGGGGTGGGGATGGCCCTAGCGAGATGTTCATCGTCATCAATGATATGTTGAAGACTCCGGAGAAGATGTCGTAGCTTCTCCGCTCCGGGGAAGTACTGGACAACAAAGGCTACTCTGTCCACCGTGTCCCGTGTTTGTCTTCTGAGGAGGTCAGTGTTGTTTATCGCTGTGGCACGTCGGAACTGTCGATCGATGAGTCGAGCGCCATATCCTGTTCTCACGAGGGCATCTTTCAGCGTCTGGAGGTGTCTGTCACGATCCTCCTCATCTGAGCAAATTCTGTGTATACGGAGGGCTTGTCCAAAGGGAATGGCTTCTTTAACGTGTCTAGGGTGGAAGCTGGAGAAGTGGAGCATTGTGAGGTTGTCTGTTGGTTTGCGGTACAGTGAGGTGCTGAGGTGACGGTCCTTGATGGAGATGCGTGTGTCCAAGATGAGGAGGGTCGTGACGGACACCTCCAGACGCTGAAAGATGCCCTCGTGAGAACAGGATATGGCGCTCAACTCATCGATCGACAGTTCTGACATGCCACAGCGATAAACAACACTGACCTCCTCAGAAGACGGGACACAGTGGACAGAGTACCCTTTGTTGTCCAGTACTTCCCCGGAGCAGAGAAGCTATGACATCTTCTCCGGAGTCTTCAACATATCATTGATGACGATGAACATCTCGCTAGGGCCATCCCCACCCCCCCAACTTCTTGCTTTCAGACAACCGCACAACCTCAAACAGATCATTGTTCGCAGCAAACTACCCAACCTTCAGGAGAACAGTGACCACAATACCACACAACCCTGCCACAGCAACCTCTGCAAGGCATGCCGGATCATTGACATGGATGACATCATCAAACGTGAGAGTACCATTCACCAGGTACACGGTATGTACTCTTGCAACTCGGCCAACGTTGTCTACCTAATACGTTGCAAGAAAGGATGTCCCGAAGCATGGTACATTGGGGACACCATGCAGACACTACCACAGCAGATGAATGAGCATCGCTCAACAATCACCAGGCAAAACAGTTCCCTTCCTGTGGGCGAACACTTCAGCAGTCACGGGCATTCGGCCTCCGACCATCGGGTAAATGTTCTTCAAGGGGGTCTTCATGACACACAACAGCGCAGAGTCGCTGAACAGAGACTGATAGCCAAGCTCCGCACACATGAGGACGGTCTTAACAGGGATCTTGGCTTCATGTCACACTATCTGTAACCCCCGTGACTTGCCTGGGTTAGCAAAAAACTTCACTTACTGTGCTGTCTGAAGAAAATACACATTTCTCTAACCAATGCTCAGGGTTCCTTTCACACGCATTGTTAGCCACTTTAACACTTGAATAGCAGGTTAGGTGTAAGGATTTGCATTCTAATCAGCAATCTGTGACTGTCTGTGCTGATATGTGTGCTATTGCAGACCAGAACACTGCATTTGCCTGACGAAGACGAAAAAAGTCGAAAGTAAATCTGCGAGCTATCAAATAAATCGGTTGGATTTAAAATTGGTGTTGCCAGATTCTTACTGAGTTTACCCCAGTCCAACGCCAGCATCTCTACATCATGACTATTGTAGTCTTATAACAGATCTGGTAAGCACACACTGTTTTAATGGGTGTTATGGTTGCCTTCCTGAATATACAGAGGATTAAGTTTCCTGTATTTTGACCTCGGGATACTTCACAAGGTCAAAGCTGACCAGTTGCTTCTACAGGAGCGAGGAATTCTGCATCTTAGCACCTTAGGTAATAGTCACAGTGATGGTTCCATGGACCACTGATATAGCCAGAAGGAATGATTCTCATTCCTCTGGCCTGGGCATTCTGCTTTGGGGGGAACTTCATCACTCCTGAGGTTAAGAAGGTGATCACAGAACAGATGTAAAGTACAAAAACACTCTGTTCTGGTTAATTAGAACGTCACCTCAACCGTGAATGGCTGGCCGTCCTTCAGTAGCCATCATTACTGCTGACAACATCCAGGCTGGTCATTCTAGACAGTAACTTCAGCTGCATCATCAATGCAGATGGACGATCAGCAGGACTGACAGCAAACTGGACACTATGTCCAGACCCCATATGGAAATGGTAAAAGACCCCAAGCTGTGTGATATCTTTAGTGACCGTGCAGATGGAGCACTGCAGGCCAGGGGTCCTTCCATTCCAGGATAGAATTCCTGATCGTGTCCTGTTCATGGTCATATCCACTGACATCAAACCAGAGCTCATAGAAACCACAGAAATCATAGAAACCCTACTATGCAGAAGGAAGCCATTTGGCCCATCGGGTTTGCATCAACCACAATTCCACCCAGACCATACCCCCATATCCCTACATATTTACCCACTAATCTCTCTAACCTGTGCGTCTCACGACTCTAAAGGGCAATTTTTAGCATGACTAATCAACCTAAGCCACACATCTTTGGATTGTGGGAGGAAACCAGAGCACCCAGAGGAAACCCACTGTTCTTGTCTGAATACTTCGTCCCACTGGTTGACTGTTATCTACAGGAAGATCAGAGAGTTGGTAGGGGAGATGGACGCTGAACATGAAACTGATGACATCAGAAAACATGGAGGAACTAAAAATTATTCCAAAAGCTGGAGAACTTTGCAAAACCCTCTTTAATTCCCCAATGTACTCATGGAAGCAATCAAGGTAAACAAAGAGATTGTTCATCTTCAAATCTGTACTAAGTAGAGTGAGATAGGAGGAAATGTCCTGACTGCAGGAGAGGATTTAGAATCTGTTCCTTTGCAGTTGACTTGGGTCAATATCAAAGAGGATATCTATAGGTGAAGAGCTAACAGGCTTTGTTGAAGAGGTCTCCAAGATCATTGTCTAGTCCAGAATTTGTTCCATGCAGCAGGATGAGGGATATTGATGTTTCTCCTTGCAGAATGTACAGAAGGAGAGACAGTGTGTAATCAGGAGCTTGAAGGAAGAAAATGGCTCTGGAAACATCAGTGCATATTCAAATAAAAAATCTGCAAATCAAGAAATCTTCTTATGCTGAATTGAAGGATGTGAAAGCCACAGACACCATAGCCTCCCAGTCCTTTCTGTACTCTATCATGGTGGTCTGAGACAAGAGTACGTGAGTCAATCTGGATAAACCAGTAACTTTGGAGAAGATTGACAGGTCCCTCAAAACAAGTAAAACACTGAGAGGTGATGGTTACAGCTGAGTTGTATTTGATTATCTGGGACTGGGTTGGCCCAGACCTGTCGGAAATGTACAAGAGTGCGCTTCTGGCTGGCGGCATGGTGGAATCCACGAGGAAAGGCACCATCACCCTCATCAAGCAGAAGGGGTAAATCAGAAATTGGAGGCTCATTTCTCTACTTAACATGCTCCATGTAGCAGGCTGGGGACAGTTCCAATCCCCTGGATGAGCATGTGTACAGGAAGTGTCTCCAGGTGCAGTTCCTGGAAGCTCGAGTTTCAGAGCTGGAGTGGTGGCTGGAAACATTGTGAAGCATCCGCGAGTCAGAGAGTATCATGGATAGCATATAGAGAGGGCAGTCACACTGCAGGCTCAGACTCCACGGGTAGGAAGGGAATGGGTGACCACCAGACAGAGCAAGAGAGATAGACAGGTAGTGCAGGAATCTGCTGTGGTCATTCCCCTGTGAAACAGGTATACCACTTTGGATACTGTTGAGGGGAATGAGCTCTCTGGGGAAAGCAGCAGCAGCCGTGATTGGTTCTGCTGCAGAGGGGAGGAGTAAAAAATGTGCCAGTGCAATTGTTACAGAGGATTCAATTGTAAGGGGAATAAATAAGTGTTTCTGTGCTGCAAACGAGACTCCAGGATTGTATGTTGCCTGCCTGGTGCTAGAGTCAAAGATGTCTATGAGTACAGGGCATCTTGGAGGACGAAGGTGAACAGCCAGTGGTCAAAGTACACATTGGTACAGATGACATAGGTTAGAAAAAAGGGATGAGTTCTTAAAAGCAGAATATAGTGAGCTCGGAAGAAAGTTAAGAAATTGGATCCTAAAGGTAGTGATTTCAGAATTACTACTGTTGCCATTGCTAATTAGCATAGAAATGACAGGATATATTGGATAAATATGTGGCTGAAGAGATAGTGTCAGGGGGTATTCAGATTCTTGAGGCATTGGGATTGGTTCTGGGGGAGATGGGAACAAACTGAATGGATTACACCTGGGCAGGACTGGGATTGATGTCTTAGGGGGACTGTTTGCTAGAGTGGTTGGGCAGTGTTTAAATTAATATGCCGGGGGATGGAAATCTATGTCACGGGTCAGATAAAAGAATAAAAACAAAATGTATAAAAGGGAATAAGATAAGTGATAGGCAGAGAAACCAAGGACAAAATTCAAACAGGGCGATAAAGAAAACTACTGAGAGCAAGGCAAACAATGTTAAAAAGGCAAGCTTAAAGTGCCTTAATGAGTGGAGCATTTGCAATGAAGTGAATGAACTAATCACACATATAGATGCATACGGGTACGATATAATTGGGATTACAGAGACATGCCTACAGGGTGATCAGGGGTCGGAATTGAATATCCAACGGTATTCAATAATTAGGAAAGACAGGCATAAAGGAAAAGATGGTGGAGTGGCACTGCTGGTTAAAGAAGAAATTAACACAATAGTGAGGAAGAATATTAGCTCTGACAACATAGAGTCTGTATTGGTAGAATTGAGAAATATCAAGGGACAAAAACATTTGTGGATGTCATATATAGACCCAAACTGCATGGTGATGTTGGGAATGGCACTAAACACAAAATTAGAAATGCATGTGACAAAGGAACATCGTGATCATGGGTAATTTTAATCTGTATATAGATTGGGCAAATCAAATTAGCCACAATGCCATAGTGGAGGAACTCCTGGAGTGTATATGAGATAGTTTTCTTGACCAATATGTGGAGGAACCATCTAGGGAGCATCTTAGACTGGGTACTATGTATTGAGAAGCGAATCATTGTCAATCTTGTTGTACGAGACCCCTTGGGGATGAGTGAGCATAACATGAGAGAATTTTTTATCGAGATGGAGAGTAAAGTAGTTGATTCAGAGACTAGGGTGCTGAATCTTAATAAAGGAAACTCTGAGGATATGAGGCATGAATTGGCCTTGATAGGTTGGGAAGAGTTACTTAAAGGGATGACAGTGGATAGGTAATGGCAAATATTCAAGAAACGCATGGAGAAACTGTAGCAATTGTTTAATCCTGTCTGCAACAAAAGCAAAATGAGTAAGAGGGCCAATCCATGGCTTACAAAGGAAATTAGAGAGATATCCGATCTAAGGAAGAAACATACAGATTGGCCAAGATAAATAATAGTTCTGAGGGTTGGGAGGAGTTTAGAATTCAACAAAAAAGCACCAAGAGTTTGATTAAGAAGACAAAAATACAGTACGAAAATAAGCTTGCAGGGAACATAAAGACTGACATTAGAGTTTCTATAGATGTGTGAAGGAAAAGAGGTTGGTGAAGATAAATATAGGTCCCCTACAGACAGAAACAGGAGAATGTAAAGAAATGGCTGAGCAACTGAATACATACTTTGGTTCTGCCTTCACAAAAGAGGACACAAATCAAATGCCAGAAATGTTGGAGAATGCAAGAGTTAATGAGAGGGAAGAACTGAGGAAATTAATATTAATAGAAAATGGTGCTTCAACAATTGTTTGGGTTAAAGGTGGATAAATCCCCGAGGCCTGATCATCTATATCCCAGAATACTTAAGGAAGTGGCTGTACAAACGGTGGATGCATTGCTGGTCATCTTCCAGTACTCTATAGACTCTGGAAAAGCCCCTGCAGATTGGAAGGTAGAAAATGTTCCTCCAATATTCAAAAAGGGAGGTAGAGAGATAATAGGAATTATAGAGCAGTAAGCTTAACATGAGTAGTGGGGAAAATTCTCAAATCCATTATCAAGGACTTTAGCAGAACATTTAGAAAGCAGTGGCAGGATCAGACAGTGTCAGCATAGACTTATGAAGGAGAAATCAAGCTTGACAAATCTGTTGGAATTCTTTGAAGATGTAACTTGTAGAGTTGGCAAGGAGAAACCAGTCGATGTGGTATATTTGGACTTTCAGAAAGCATTTGACAAAGTCCTACACAAGAGATTATCGTACAAGATTAAAGTGCATGGAATAGGGGAGAAAATGTATTGAGATGGGTAGAAAACTGATTGGCAGAGAGGAAACAATGAGTAGGAATTATTGGGTGTTTTTCAAATTGGCAGGCAGTAACGAGTAAGATACCATAGGGATCGGTGCTGGGACCCCAGCTATTCACGATATATATTAATGATTTGGATGAGGGAACAAATTGTAACATCTCAAAATTCGTAGCTGATACCAAGTTGGGTGGGAGGGTGAACTGTGATGAAAATGCAGAGATCTTTTAGAATGATCTGGACAGGTTGAGTGCATGGGCTAATCAATGGCAGATGCAGTATAACTTGGAGAAGTGTGTGATTATTCACTTTGGAAGCAAAAACAAGGAGGCAGATAACTACTGAATGGCTGCAAATTGGGAGAGGGAAATGTATAGCGGGACTTGGATGTCCTTGTGCACCAATTACTGCAGGTGCAACAGGCAGGAAAGAAGGTTAACGGTATGTGGCTTCCATTGTGCAATGAAAGTACAGGAGCAGGGATGTGTTGTTGCAATTATACAGGGCCTTGGTGAAGCCACAGCCAGAGTACTGTGTACAGTTTTGGTCTCCTTTTCTGAGGAAGGATGTTCTTGCTCTTGAGGGAGTGTAGCGAAGGTTTACCAGGCTGATTCTGGGGATGGCAGGACTGTTGTATGAGGAGAGATTGACTAGGTTAGGATTGTTTTCATTTGACTTCAGAGAAAGGAGGCGGGTATCTCATAGAGACTTGTAAACTTCTAGCGGGACTAGAAGGATGGATGCACGAAGGATATTCCCAATGGTGGAGGAATTCAGAGCCAAGGTTCACTCTCTGAGGATTCAGGATGGATCATTTAGGACAAAGATGAGGAGACATTTCCTTCACTCAAAGAGTGGTGAGCCTGTGAATTTCAGGAAGTAGTTAATGCCAAACAGTGGATGTATTCAATAGGCGATGGGATATAGCACTTGGGCTGAATGGAATCAAAGGTTTTGGGGGAAAAAACAGGATTAGGTGATTGCATTGGATGATAAGCCATGATCATAACAAATGGCAGAGCAAGCTCTCAGGGCCAAATGGCCTCCTCCTGCTCCTACCTTTTATATTTCTATTCACATCAGGTATTGCAAAACCAAGTGACCATCTTTGTTTTCAGTGCTAAATCTGGGATGGGTGTATGTTCGTAAGGAGGCTTGTTTGGTTGGAACAACGCCTTTGATTGTTAAGGTTTATACAACACCATGGCTTTTTTCTCTTGTTTGTAATTAGTGAAAGATATTGAAAATTTTCCTTCTGTGTGTTAACTGTACTAATAAGTAAACTTTCCGCAAATTCACCGCAAATTTGTGTCATTTGCAAACTTACTGATCAATCCAGTGACATTTTCCTCCAAATCATTTATATATATTACAAACAATAAATGTCCCAGCACTGATCCCTGAGGAACACCACTTGTCCCAGCTCTCCATTCAGAAACACTTCCACTGCTACCCTCTTTCTTCTTGGGCCAAAACGTGGAGATGCCGGCGCTGGACTGGGGTAAATACAAGAGAAAGTCTCACAACATCAGGTTAAATTCCAACAAGTTTACTTCATAGTAAACTCTTCTAGCTTTTGGAATGCTGTTCCTTCGTCAGGTGAGTGGAGAGTTCTCCAGAGACTCTAACTCTCCACTCACTTGATGAAAGACCAGCATTCTGAAAGCTAGTGGCGTTTACTACCAAATAAACCTGTTGGACTTTACACTGGTGTTGTTAGATTTCTTTCTTTGACCAAGCCAGTTTTGTACCCACCTTGCCAGCTCACCTCTGATCCCATGCAACTTCACTTTCTGCACCAGTCTGCCATGAGAGACCTTGTCAAAGGTCTTAGTGAAGTCCATGTAGACAATATCCTCTCAGTACCTATCCTAACAAACACCCTCAGAATCTTATGGATAGATTGCTATTCTATCACATCTTTACATAATTCTTACTAATTTATCACACACAATTATTCTCTTCATAAAACATTCTTGACTTCACCTTATTGTACTTTGATTTTCTAAATAACCTGCTGCTACTTCTTTAATAATGGACTTCATCTACTTCAATGCTGAAATCCATCTTTGCTCTAGAGTGAAGGGGTAATGCAAAAAATCAGAAATGCTTTGGTTTTTCTCCTCCCCTGCTTGTACAAGCTCTGTTTTGCCAGTGAATGGTTTATATGTCATTAATGAGTCCGGACATTTGGGCTCACTTACCTTAACTATCTTACCGATCAAGGTTCTGCCCAGTGAGAATCACAGCTTGTCTCCACCAACGGAGATGCCAGATGTGACAGACTTGCCGCAGGATTGGTGGCCATTGAAGCCTCCCCGGTGATTGGGGGCAATGTCATGGGGCAGTTCCATCCTGGCAGTGCCTGTCTGACACTGTCTACCAGGCACCGTAACTGTGCCAGGGTCACTGAAAAGTGGTGGGGCACAACCTATGGGGTGGAGTTGAGAAGAAAGGCAGAACTCTGCAGAAGAGGTGGTGATAAAGGTAGGAAGGAAGAGAATCTGCAGAAGGGCTGGCGATCAGGGTGGGAGGAGGGAACTCTGCAGGGGGACAATCAGTGGATCTGGGGATGTTTGTGGGGCAAGTGGGGGTGTGGGAAAAAAAATCGGCATGGAGGGAAGGGCCTGATTTACTGGGGAAGTGGGGGGAGGGGCAAGAGAGTTCAAACTCCACCCACACTCTCCCCTTTCCCCCAACTCCCCACCCACTGCTGGTGAGAATTGCACCCTGGCACTTTTTTTTGCACCAAGTGACATATGATTGTATTTTCAAACTTGTCTAAAAAGCAGGTTTGAAACTTCCCATTTTCTCAGTCATTCAGTACTTAGATTGTTTTTATAAGATTGTGCCCTTCGAATTGTTTTGGGAATATTCTACTCCTGAACTTTCCAATCATATTTTTAAATGGTCCCTGCTGTAGGGCATTTGTCAAAAGGAGTTTGATCTTCCTGTGCAATCCTTACATGGAAACCTCACAGAATGGTTCAAGTGAACATGAGCTTAAATTTGCAAACTTACTGACATCACCTGAGTTTACCTGAGTGCATTTTTAGGGTACCATGTCTCTTCCTCTAACTCCCTCCCCACTCCCGCAAGATCCACTGTCTTGCTCTTGTTTGAAAACAAGGCACTTAGGAGTGCCAGAGGGATGTGAGGATGATGCTGGGTGTTCAAGTACTAGACGGCCGAAAGGTATTGGAGCGGATAGTGGGACTGATACTAGGTGTGACAGGTGGGACTGATATCAGGGTGTGACAGATGGTTCTTCTGGGTTCTTGGGGGTACAGGATGGCCTGTCTCTCCTCCACAACATCCAGCAGCTGTCCTAGATCTCCCTCAGTGAGATGGGGCTGGTCTACTCAGTGCCATCCTCCTGGTGTGACTGGCTGTGGGGTGCAGTGGGAGAGTTTAATTGTAGCTCCCCTGGTTAACGAAGCTCATCTGTGGCCAGTTTGGATGAATCACACGCCTGGAGTTTCACATGGAGGCTCGTTCAGGGCACTTAAGTGTGGAAGGATTGTGGTGCTGGACACGCTTAGAAGACCAGCATGGATTACTCCTGTTTTCTCACTGTTACGATACTCAGAAATATTTTGGGAGAATTCTGCCCAGGTGTTGTAAAGATTTCTGGGAATATAATATGCTTCTGTGGATTGATGTTTGATGGATAAACAAGTATATTCTCATGGTCTATGGAAGAACTTAGATCAACTCAGGAGATGTCAGGAAGTTTGCAAATTTAAGCTCATGTTCACTTGAACCCCATGAATTAAAGACTGACTTTGGCAGAAGTGAATAGGAGCCACTCCAGAAACACTGTAAAAACAGCAGGTTATAAATAAAGAGTGAATAAAAACACAAACTGCGGAATAAATATAAATACTGACCATGTGGAACTTGTATCACTGCAGATTGAGATGGAGGAGTTTAGCTCCATTACCTGGATTGAAGTTTTGTTCTTGAAATGAATGGCAACAGCTTTCCGGGGAGGAGCAGGATGAAGTAGGAAAATCTGATCTTCCAAAATAACCTTAACTGCAGCAAACATTGTCATTCCGTCCGCACCCACCTATACAGCAATAATAACAACACATTGCTCAATGGTTTGAATGCATTTTGCTGATTAAATTACTACAATGAAATATTGCTTGTACTAATTCCATGGTGACAGGGTAATGGAGGCAGAAAGGGAATTTTAAAGAATTTGACAGTCTGTAACTGAAAGCTTCTTACTGAAGAAAGAGTTTACATTTCTATGGCAACATTCCAAATCTCAGGATGTTCCGACATTTCACAATTAATGGATAATTAAGAATTTTTATGTGGGAATCAGATGAGGAAAAGATTGGGAATCTCACTGAGCTGTTGTGTTTAATGATTAGCTGGATTTAATCCCCCCCCCATGTCCATCATGGTGATAACTCTGGATTTGGAGTCACTGCTTTCAATAATATGGTCCAACCTCCATCATGGTCTGGAGCTGAGGGAATTCTCCAATGAACAAATAGAAGTGGAAAACAAAATACTGATCTGAGTGCCCCAATTGAAAGGCAAATGCTGGTGACATCTTTAAAAGATTGTTAGTGCTAAATTCAGCAGTCATCAGGATATCCTCAGCAGTAGTGAAGACCCCAATGACTGTACTGAACACCCAAGAACCTCAGTGACTGTATGGAACATCCCTGAGCCCAGTGACTGTACTGAATACATCTGAATCACAGTGACTGTACTGAATACTCCTGAAACCCTGTGACAGTTCTGAACACCCTGAATACCAATGCTTGACTGAATAGCCTGAACCCCTGTGACTGTACTGAATACCACTGAACCACAGTGACAGTAGTGAATATCCCTGAATATCAGCTACTGCACTGAATTCCCTGAATCCCAGTGATAGTACAGAATACCCCAGAATCTCTGTGACTGTACTGAACACGCCTGAACCCTAGTGAATGTATAGAATACCACTGAGCTGCAGGGACTGCACTGAATACCTCTGCATCGCAGTTGCTGTACTGAATATCCTTGAAACCCAATGACTGTACTAAATAACTGTGAGCCCTGTGACTGTACTGAATGTCCCTGAAATCCAGTGACTGTACTGAATATCTCTCAACCTGACAGACTCTACTGAATACCCTTGAAACCCAGTGACAGCACATAATACCCCTGAACCTCAGTCGCTGTACTGCAAACACCTAAACTCCACTGACTATACTGAACACTCTGTACCCCAGTGACTGTACTGAGTACTCTGTACTCCAGTGAGTGTACTGAGTACTCTGTACCCCAGTGACTGTACTGAATAGCCCTGAACTCTAATTGCTATATTGAACATCCCTGAAACCTTGTAACAGTACTAAATATCCCTGAACCCCAGAGACTGCATTAAATACTCCCGAACCAAAGTGACTGTACTCAGTTCCCCTGAACCCCAG
The DNA here is from genome assembly GCA_024679065.1 of Sphyrna mokarran. Classification (NCBI taxonomy): domain Eukaryota; kingdom Metazoa; phylum Chordata; class Chondrichthyes; order Carcharhiniformes; family Carcharhinidae; genus Sphyrna; species Sphyrna mokarran. Next base: position 50,117,350 of record JAGIQG010000004.1, read on the forward strand.
TGAAGGGACTGAATACCTCTGAACCCCAGTGACTGTACTCAATACCCCAGAACCCCAGTAGCTATACTCAATTCTTCTGAACTCCAGGGATTGTACTGAATAACCTTGAACCTCAGTGACTGTACTGAATGCCCCTGAACAACAAGTGACTGCATGAATACCCCTGTACCTCAAGTGACATACAGAATACCTCTGAATTCCAATGGTTGTACTGAACTCTCCAAATTCCAGTGACTGTTCTGAATGCCTCTGAACCCTTGTGACTGCACAGTATATCCCTGAACCCGAATGACTGTACAGAACACCCCTGAGTCCCAGTGACTGTACTGAATATCCCTGAGCCGCACTAACTGTATTGAATACCCCTGAACCCCAGTGACTGTACTGAGTAATCCTGAATCCCAATGATTGCACTGAATAACCCTTATCCCCAGTGAGTGTACTTAATAACTCAGAACTCAAGTGACTGTACTGAATATACCTGAACCCCTGTGATTGTACTGAATACCCTTGAACCCCAGCAATTGTACTTAATAAGCTTGAACCCAAGTGACTGCACTGATACACCTGAAACCCTATGACTGTACTGAATATCCTTGAACACCAGTGATTGTACTTAATAACCCTGAATCCAAGCGACTGTACTAAATACACCTGAACGGCAATGACTGTACTGAATATCTCTCTAACATGCTCCTTGAATGGCCGGGGTCACAATGTCACTAAGTGATCATTGATGGGACTAGGATCATGAACCCAGAGAGTGAAACGACATTGAGCTTTGTGTCCATCACTGACAGATGGAGATTCACTGTAGGTGGGAATTTGAGGAGACCATATGAAGCCCTCAGCCTTTAATTTGTATTTTCTCACCCAGTTCTCTGCATTCCAGATAGGTGGGCAGACACTGAGACTGGACACCAGCAGTCCACCGCAGAGGAGGAGTGGGATACTTCTGAGGATTCAGTGTCCCATCATTTCCCACACAGTGCTCCAATGCCTGTATTCTCATGTTAGTGAGTATTCATTCACGATTCCATTTGGTGTCACAAGCTGGTGAGCACATCACCACCTCGCCAGAGAAGCTAATGGATGCAGTGACCACCCAAGGTCACGAGCTGTCAGAGGACTGTTGGAGGGCTGGTTCAGGCTGACTCTGGACCTCAGGGGTCAGCAACATGGAACTTGCTGCAGCTCCATTCAGTCCATGACTGCTGCCATGTCTCAGAGAGCACACATTCGGACTCCTGTGTTGAGAGGTTGGTGAACATCCTGGAGAGCCAGATTCAGCAGACAAGTCTGTGGATAGAAACAGACCTAAACCATCACCTTGTCCATGACCTCTGCACAGCAATGACATGGTGAGGACAGAATGAGGCATCCGGAGTCTCCTCCAGCTCCTCCTCCACCTCTGAATCAAGTGGGCCTCTGAGAGAGGGGAAGAGGCTGTTGTCTGCACTTGAGGCTCTTCTCAATGAGCTTTAGTGTGGACAGTAGCTCCTCAGCCCCTCTGCCAATGACCTCAGCACCTCGAGTAGCCATAGCAACAGATTAAGATCCTGCACCTGTGCTGTAACCTCTCAGGATGCTGGGACTCTTGAGACCTTAGATAACCAGAGATCTGCAGGTTAGATGAATTGATAATGGTAAATTGCCCCTTAGTGTCCAAACATGTGTAGATAGATGGATTGCTTTTTAATGGACAGGAATTGAAAGGATATGATAGTCACAGGAAACAGGTGTGGATGAGATTGTCCCAAAACCCCTGTGCACCTCGTAATGCCCATTGGCTCCAGTGTAAGGAACTCATCATTCTGCCTCACTGCTCAGCCCCCTCCTCCACACTCCCCTCATCTGCTGAGGAGTAATAATCAACTCTATCCTTCTAATGAAAGGCTTAGCTCTCTTCAAGGCTTCAATGTGATTTGGACAAATTGAGTAAGTGGACAAATACATGGCATATACAGTATTATTGAGATAAAGATATCCATTTCAGACAGAAACAGAATGGCAGAATATTATTAAAATGGTGATAGGTTGAGAAATGTTGATGTTCACTGCAACCTGACTGTTTTTGTATACCAGTTACTGAAAGCAAATCTTCAGGTACAGCAGTTAAGGAGTCAATGGTATGTTGGCCTTCTTTGCAAGAGGATTTGAGCAACAGACCAAGGATGTCTACTGCAGCTGTGCAGGGTCATGATGAGATCTCAGCTGGAGTACCATGTGCAGTTTTGGTCTCCTTATCTAAGGAAAGATATACTTGATATAGAAGGAGTGCAATGAAAGTTCACCAGACTGATTCCTGCGATGACAGGATTGTTGTATGAGGGGAGATTGGGTCATCTGGGCCTGTATTCACTGGAGTTTAGAAAAATAAGAGTGGATCTAATTGAAACTGCGATAACCCTCCTAAGGTCAATGGGTCATTGATTGATTTCCTTTTAGGGCTGATTGAGTACGAATACCCCTGATCAGAGGCAGTGTCCTCCCCGGCTGGAATTCACTACCTGAGCCTTCTATAAGGCAGGCCCAGTCCTGGGCCTGCTGAACTGTTGTCCTCAGCAGAGACTAGTGATTGGTGCTGTTAGACCCTGGATTTGTTGTACCTGCTGCTGCTGTGGCACAGCTACACTGGGAGCTGAGTGCTACTGTAGGGGGAAGCCTGTTGCTTGGGGCGAGAATGGCTTTTGGCCTGGATGCTCAAACACCTCATGACCTGCAAGGGAGAGAGGAGAGAAACTGGATTCAGCCTGAAAATTGGTCTGAGGCTTGCTGCCCCTTTCATTTTAAGGTTGATGTTGCTAAAGGAAGGGGAAGACTCTGAGACCAACTGAAGGAATGGGAGGTAAAGGATGGTATTGGACTAAAAGCTAAGTCCTCCCACACACTATGCCATTTTAGAACACCTTATTGATAATATCTCCCTCTTTTCTCCCTCTGCATCTCTTGGGGCTAGATTGACTTTGTTAGACTCTGGGCATCCTGCACTTGCTGGAAATCTGCTACTGCTGCTTCAACCACACTGGGAGCTGTGAGGAGCTGAGTGCAATTGAGAGGGAAGCCTGCTGCTTGAAGCGAGAAAGAGAGAGGGACCTGGTGGCCTCATAGCCTTCAAAGGAGAAAGAGGAAATTTGGACTGCGTCTTGGTTTGATGTCCCTTTCATTTTAAGGTTGGTACTTCCTGCTGGGGGAGGGGAAAGGCTCTTCTACCAAGTGAAAGGGTGCAAAGTGAAGGACAGCATTGGACTTTGAAATTAGACCCCTTCTAGGTTGAAGATACTAAGTCCTCCCTCCCACCACACCAATTGAGAACATGTAACTGGCTCCACTTACCTGCCCTCTGCACCTGCCCACAAACCCCCATTATTTGTCCTGTTCATGCCTCTCTCTTTCCCTTCTCCCTCCTTACAACACCTACCAACAGGGGAAAGCTCCTCATCTCCATTCAATCCCCCTCCCCCCCCCAAATACCTTTAACAAGTCAAACATCACTTGGGTATGGATGTAGCATCACCTTATGACGACAATACCATCGTCGCTGGTGGTGGAGCCTTCCAGACCCTCATATGTGGCAATGGTTGCTCCCAAAGCCCTGTTACCATTTTGCCTGATAACAAAACAACTCGGGATTAAGTACTTTGCCCATACTGACATGGCCATAGAGGCTTTGATCAGGGCAATGGCTGGGGTTGTGACCCCTCCCACTATTGTGGCTGTCTCTAAAATGTAAAGCAAAGCCATATTTTTCCCAAGGCCGAGTGGGTGGTTCACCTTGCTCAAGAATTAGAGCTCACGGTGGGCGGGATTTTCCTGGCAGTGGACTCTCTGGAGGCCATTGCCCAGAGGATTATTTTGTCAAATGTTGTGCCCTTCATTCCTGGTGAGCTCGTCCTCCACCTCTATTTACTGGGGGAGATATGGTCCAAGGTGTTACCAATCCCACTCGGGCTCAAAGAGACCTCCCTCCAAACATTTTACTCCTTCCAGCACCAGATCTTTACTTGTCTGGCTTGAGACGAATGCCTGGAGGGAGGCTTCACTGTACCTCACAAGGGGGTAAATCACTGTGTCTTCAGGTCAGTGGACAGCAGTGCCGTGTGTGCACAGAGGTGGAGCATATTTGGAAGAACTGTCCCACCTCCAAGGTCACTGAAGGAACCAAGGCAGCTGCAGCTGCCACCGCTGCCTTCTCTATCCACGTTGTCATTCCAACTGCCTCCCAGAAAGGGGAGGCCATGCCGGTGACAGCTACCACCTCAACTGCCAATGAAGAGAAGGGAGTGCGGCCGGAAAACAAAATGAGGAGAATGTCACCTCCATGCCTGAATCCAGAACCCCAGACAACCCAACCACTGGCTCAGGGAAACAGAAAACCACCAGGCCCATTGAAAATAAAATCTCATCCAGGTGCTGGTGGGGCTCAGGTGGTAACCTTCCACCTTCAGACCCTTTTACGTTGAGCCCCTCCTCGATGGTGTGCTCTGGTAACATATTTCATCTGCCACGTGCACAGCCTGCATTATGACATGCAGCTCTGTTCATAGACCTGAGGGGTCTCTGGAACTCCCTGCAGGCATTGCTCATCTACGGCCAGGACCAACTCAAAGATCTGGACAAGATGGCCTGGTGCCACAGTTCTCTCTTGTCTAGAATAACAGCTGTCATCCAGGAACCACTGCTCAGCAAACTGCTTCTCCACCAGCTCCATTTCCTTTGGCTGGCAGAGAAATAGCTGTGGATGTGGAGTGACCAGGGTCGGGGTTGTGCTGGATGGCGGAGGAGTGGGCTGGAAGACACTCCACGTGCTAGCCGAGTGCACGGCAGTGGGCATCCAGCTCATGACCAATGCTATCCACGGCCTTGGGCCACACTCAAACCTGACATCATACACAGGATGAGGAGGCACAACTGTGCAGAGGAATCCGGAATGAGCATCATGCTGCTCGGACAGAATTTCACATTGGCCTGCAAACCCAATCCATTCCCCCGGTGATAGAGCCCCACGATTTGAGCCACCTCACAGAAATGCCCTCCATTTTCTTTTGCCACAGCACAGAGGGATTTCCTGTTTGGGCAGCTGTTTCATATCTTCCACTATCGTGCCTCGCCTGTTGCCTGGACACACCTTGGTGAGCCTTGATGTCGTTTGGCAGTGGCGGTCCCCCACTACATTGGAAACCTGAGGGTGGTGTGTGCAGCAGTTCTAAACAATAGTAAATTGCACCGGTTCATGGGCTCTCAAGAAACCTGTTGTTTTTGGGATCTTGTGACATCCATGGACCATGTCTATGTTAAATATTATAGGCTTCACTCCCTTTTTAGTTACCTCTAAAACCTTTTACTGATGCTTTATTTGCACTTCAGCCCCATGCTCCTGATCTACAGGCACCGGGTGCAGAGGGGACAGAAAATCACCCAGTGCTCCTGGGCCTGGCCAAACAAACTATGAACAGGTTCCAGCAGGGGTGATCGAGGGGGATCATCCAGCCCAACTGTCTGCCATTCGACCACGGCTATACTCATGGTCAGGTGTCCCTAGAGAGGGAGCATGTGGTGTCTAAGGGCATTGTCGAGGCTGTCCATGCTTGGTGGGCAGTGCAGGGACTGGGTGTATTATTGACCCCTTAAACCGCATTTTGATTTCATGTTTTAAGTTTCCTTTCTACTCTGTCTTTTCTTTAAAGTGTTCCTTTCTTTTTGGGGGCTTCCCTTTTTAAATTGTCCCTCAGTTTATTTGATTTAGTTTATTTGTTTTGTCAAAAAGAATGACTATTGTGTATACACTACAATAATGGTTTTACTTTGCATTCTGTAAATAAACTATGATCCTTTCCAGTCAGGCTTCCTGAGTCCTGATAGAATCTAATAAAATTCTGACTGAGCTGGACAGATTGGATGCAGGAATATTGTTTCCTCTGGCTGGAATGTCTAGAACAAGGGGTCACAGTCTCAGGATACAGGGATGGCCATTTAGGATTGAAAAGATTTCTGTGGAAATCTTGACCACAGAAGGCCATGAAGACAACTCATTGAATATATTTAAGGAGGAAACAGATTTCTAACCTCTAGTGGTGTCAAGGGGTTTGAGGAGAAGATGGAGTTTGGCATTGAGATAGAGAATCAGCAATGATCATGTTGAATTGCAGGCCTGAATGCCTAAACCTGCTCCTATTTTCTATTTTCCTATGTTTCTACAATGCTAGAGTATACACAGATTCATACTACAGTGCTAGATTGTACAGGCACCAGGATTGCATCTTTAAAAGACTGATGGGCTATTCATTCATCACTCCAGTAAAGCTATGATAAGTATTCCTCTGCTGTAGTGCCAGGCATCATCAGAGGTGGTAGTAGCCATGTGTACAATGGTGAATTCCTGATCCCAGAGATCCATTCCTGAAGGCGTGCCCAGCATGAGAACAGCTGTAGCACTGAGACTCCTGAACTTTACCGTTATCATGGCTCTTCTCAAAAAGCTGCATGATTCACCCTTCAGTGGTGGAAGACCAGTTTCACATTTAGAAAATGGTTGCCTTTCATGTTGATGAAGGCCATTGGCTGGCCCATGGGAGCCCTGATGTCACATGACCGAAGCTGTTTTCATTGACACTGTCACTTTGACATCTGCAGTCAGTTTGCTGACTCCAGTGTAATCTCAGCCATGTATTAATTATTCAAACTTAATTCTGAAATGTAGACTTCTGTGTTCCAATAGCTATGTTACATTCATTAGAACCACCACAAATCAAAAATCTATTCATCTGCTGAAGAACTCCACCCTGACTGTATGAAGCTTTAGCTATTCCATCATCCAGCAGCTTAGATCTTCATTCTCAGTATGATTTATTGGACTACATTCAACCTGCTTTCTGTCCTCACAGTATCTTCATAATCTTCTTCTCTAGATTTACTTTCCAGGGTTGTTTGTAGTTGCCCAACCTGTCTTGATGCAGGCTCTGGCTGTGGTCCTTCTCTTGCAGGTGCTGAAGCTGCTGCAGTAGTGCCCCGCAAGAGTCTGGTCCAGCCTCTCATTATGCTTCTCTTCCCTACACAAAGATCCAGGAAGACTGAAAAGATGACTCTCTGGCTGTTGGTCTCTCTCTTCATTATGTGCTGCCTTTGAAGGCAACTTCCTCTTGTTATTCTATTTGCAAGTTGGGTGTCTGGTCCTTTAAATGATTCTGCCACAGGGCCCAGCCCAGCTTTTCAGTATGATGTACAAATTTGTTAGCTGGGTCTGTGTGATCCAAATGAGAGTTCAATATCACATCAGGCAGTAAATCAGAAAAACACCCATTGGCAGCTCCCAGCACACACAGAAAGGACATGCAGTGTGGCCTTCGCTGGAAGCAGCTGCAGGACACAAGATTCCTGTAGTATCATCTCGAGTGATGCTGCCAAAATTAAATTTACAGCATTGGTCTTTGTTAAATATCATCAATTGAAAATGATCTGTTTGAATTCTGTGTGGTTGCAGAAAGAGTTTTGGGTGGTTTCTTCCCAGGGGATAATTAATCTGGAATTGTTCACAATAAGAGGACTATGTAACATATTCCTTCTTCAGGATTTTTAATCATTGATCCATGAAAACACTTACCCAGGAGAAATTGGCAACAACATCAAATACTGCATTGCCAACCCAATTGCTGATCACAGCAGCCTTGACGTTCGGAGTTACAAATATTTCATTGTCCTTGGAAAATTGTATGTTCAACATCATCTTAGTTAGATTAGACTCCAAGCTGTAAAATAGACAGAAAGTTAACACTGGACTGAATAATAAAAACAGGAACTCATACAATAGGTTAGATATCAACTGTGTGTGATTGTAGAACATGTGAATAAAAATCGAGACTGTAAAATGAGCTGTGGATTTTCTTTCACTGATTTCACACTATGACAGTAAAGTAATTTCAACCTCATGTCTTTGAGCCACTGTTGTGACATGTCATACAGATAGAAGGAGTGATAATTCACAGCTGTAATAATTCACAGCTTTTTGGCTTTTTCTGAGAAAATTTCACAAAAATGTTTATTTCTCAAACTTCAGCCCTTGTCATGATGTAGAAAATAAGAACAGGAGGAGGCTATTCAGTCTTTTGCACCAGCTCCAACATTTATAATGATCATGGCTGACCATCCAACACAAAATGCCTCCCCGACACATCCTTCGACCCCCTTCATCCAAAGAGCTATCTCTAACTGCTTCTTAAAAGCAAACAATGTTTTGATCTTTCTGTGGTAGTAAATTCCATAGGCTTACCACTCCCTGGGTGAAGAAATTTTTCTTCATCTCAGTCCTAAAACATTTGCCCCATATCCTTTGGCTATGACCTCTGGTTGTGGAATCTCTACCATCAACAACATCCTTCCTGAATCTACCCTATCTAGTCCTGTCAGAATTTTATAGGTTTCAGTGACATCTCCTCTCATTCTTCCAAACCCCAGAGAATATAAGCCTGATTGATTCAATCTCTCCTCATAAATCATTCCCGCCATCCCAGGTATCAGTCTGGTAATCTTCTCTGCACTCCCATTATAGCAAGAACACCCTTCCTCAGATAAGGAGGCCAAAATTACTCACAATGTTATAGGTGTGGCTTCACCAAGGCTCTCTAGGATTGCAGCAAGACTTCTCTACTCCTGCACTTGAGTCCTCTCGCTATGAAGGCCAACATACCTTTTTGCTACCTGCATGTTTACTTTCAACAAATGGTGTACAAGGACCCCCGGATCTTGTTGTACATTCCCTTCTCTTAATTTATAACCAATCAGATAAGGATCTGTCTTCCGGTTTTTGCTACCAATGTGGATCCCCTCAGATTTATCCATATTATATTGCATCTGCCATGTACTTGCCCACTAACTCGGCTTGTCCAAATCATACCGAAGATTCTTTGCATTCTCCTCCCACACAGCTTTGTGACAACTGCGAGTTTGGAGATATTACATTTAGTTCCCTCATCTAAATCACTAACATACATTGTGAATAACTGGGAACAGACACTAATCTTGTGGTACCCCATTAGTTACTGCCTGCTATTTGGAAAATGGCCCTTTTATTCTTTATTTCTTTGGCCAGTTTTCTATCCATCTCAATACACCAACCCCAATTCTGTACATTTTAAATTTAAACACTAGTCTCTTATGTGGGACTTTGTAGAAGCCTTCTGAAAGTCCCTTGGCTTCTCTTCTCAAGTCTACTAGTTATATCCTCGAAGAATTCCAGTACATTTGTCATGCACAATTTCTATTTCATAAATCAATGCTTACTCTGGCTTATTCTCCTACTGATTATCATGTATTCAACTATAAAATCTTTGATAATAGACTCTAGAATTTCCTCCAATACCAATGTCAGACTAACTAGTCTATAATTCTCTGTTCTATCTCTTCTTCCCTTTTTAAGTAGTGGAGTTACATTAGCTTCCCTCCAATCTGTAGGAACTGTTCCAGAATCTATAGAATCTTGCCAGATGACCACTGATGCATCCATTACTTCTCAGGCCATTTCCTTAAGTACTCTAGGATGTAAATGACCAGGTCCTGGGAACTTATCAGCCTTCATTCCCATCAATTTCTTCAATACCATTTCTCTGTGAATATTTATAGAACATAGAACATAGAACAATACAGCACAGAACAGGCCCTTCGGCCTTCGATGTTGTGCCGACCAAAATAAAAAGCAATGCCCCTCCTAACTAAACCATTCCCTTCTCATCCATATACTTATCAACTAACCTCTTAAACGCCACCAAACTTGGCGCATCTACAACAGCTGCAGGCAGGGCATTCCACTCCCTAATCACTCTTTGAGTAAAGAACCTACCTCTGATATCCGTCCTATAACTCATACCCCTTAATTTAAAGTTGTGTCCCCTCGTGCTAGCTTTCTCCATCCTAGGAAAAAGGCTATCACTGTCCACCCTATCCAAACCTCTAATTATCTTATATGCTTCAATAAGATCCCCCCTTAGCCGCCTCCTTTCTAACGAAAACAACCTCAAATCCTTCAACCTCTCTTCATAGGACCTGCCCTCCATACCAGGCAACATCCTAGTAAACCTCCTCTGTACCCTCTCCAATGCCTCCACATCTTTCTTATAATGTGGCGACCAGAACTGCATTTCCTTCAGCTCCTCCCTCTCACTAAACCTTGTGTTCCCCAAGATTTCTCATGTGTTATTTGTGTCCTCCTTTGTGAAGACAGAACCAATGTATTTAGTTAGTCAGCCATTTCTTTGTCCCCATTATAAATATCACTGTTTATAACTGTAAAGGACCTATATTTGTCTTCACCAGTCATTTTCTCTTCATATACTTACAGAATCTTATACACTCAGTTTTTATGTTCTCCGTAAGCTTACTCTTCTATTTTCCCTTCTTAATCAATCTTTTGGTCCTCCTTTGCTGAATTTTAAACTGCTTCCAATCCTCAGGTCTCTTTTTTTTTCCAGTCAATTTATGTGCCTCTTCCATGGATCAAATACTGTCTCTAATTTCCCTTGTATGCCATGATTTGGTCACTTTTCCAATAAACAATTGCAGCTGTTTACCCATGCACTCTTTGAATATTTATCACTGCCTATCCACCGTCATCTCTTTAAATAACATTTCCCATTCCATCATAGCCAACTCGCACCTCATACCATCATAATCTCATTTACTAAGATTCAGCATCACTGTCTCAGATTCTGTAATTGTGCTGTCATATAAAATATTTATACATATTTTAAATGCAATTGTGTTAAAATGTTCTACATAGCCATACCCTGATTAGCCCAGCAATGAACATTTCTGTTTTCAATAGAAATAAAACCACTCAGATTTTGAACCAAATGTTTCCACAGCAAACCTGAAATTTCTTTCTATGTTCTTTCCACAGGCAATTTCTTCGGTTCAGTAATAGATGGGAAGGAAACACCTAACCAAATCATGTTGATATCTTACCATAGGTGAATGTTTCACATTATCAAAAGAATATGCGGCATAATTTTAATATATTAATATAACTGTGATAGTAATAATAATACATTAACATGAAAGTTCAGAGTTTTTACAGCCAATGTCAATATTGCTGAATCCAAGAAGTCCAAAGGTTTGTAGGCAAAAAGATATTCATTCAGCAGAAAATACAATGGGAAATTAATTCCGAGGACAGATGTCGAAACAATTAATGAAACATTATGGGAGTGATTCTCCCAGAAAAATTCAAAATGCTGAATTGGCAGGGAAAATGGTCTAATTCACAATTGATTTTTCATTGGGAGTTTAGACTCGAATCTCCCCACTCTGTACAATGCAGAGATCACAATTGTGAATATCATTAAAAGCTTGGGGGGTGAGGCCTATTCTGACAGTTCCGGAGCTCTGCGCATGCGCAGTGGCCCCGAGTTGTCGGACTCTGGTTTTCTGCCCAGCTCAATCATTGACCAGCCTGGGACTCTTCAATCACCCCTGTGGCCAACTCACAGCACCCATGACCATTCCCAGGCCAGACCTGACATGCTCCCCGCCCACAATCCCAGAGCACCCTGATCTCCAAAAACACCCAGTCCCCTGCATTGACAATTCCACACCCCCCCCCAACCCCGGTAGATCCCCTCCATGGGACCTTCCCCCCCACCCCCACATCCAGGAAGCAACCGTCCTTTTCTCCCCAGGACACAGATGTTCTCACCTGTGGGAGGCAGACCCCCTCTCCGCCCCAGCTTGCCCTGATCTCTGGCTTCACTCCAGCTCCGACCAATCCCCAGGGAGAGGGGTAGTGGGACCTCCCACCCCCACCAATCGCTGTAAAATCCCACTCACAATAGGCACCACGCCCTTGGCACTGCCCAATGCTTGGTGAGCAGTGCCAAGATATCCCCTGGACATGGACACATTGTCCCTTGAGCAGTGCTGGGGGCACAGGCTGGTTCTGCCCCGATGGCTCCCCGTTACTCCACTGGGGTCTCCTGCTAGTTCCCTAAAAGTGGGGAGCTAGTCTAAACGCCACCAGAGTGAAATTGTGCTGGTGGGATGGTAGATGCTATTGAGCCCAGAGAATTCATTCCTGGGTATGAAAATGACATTTAAAATTCTTCCCGCCAGTTTCCTGTGTGGACATGAACACATCTGCTCTCTGGCAGTGGGAATGCATGCAAGAATCTCATGAATCAGCTCAAGTGTGGTTCTCAACCTGATCCACCACAAAATGAGAGAATTGCTCCCTTAACATCAAAGTGAAAAGCTCTATTGTCTGAGCGTGCAATTGTATTCATCCAAGCGTCCTGGATTGATACGATTGTTTAAGCTAGGCCATGCCAAGGAGTAAATATCCAGTTTTTGGGTAACAAACGAAAGATTATTAAGTCAAGCAATGTCTCATAATTGACTGAGATGTTTGTTATGTATTGGGCTGACATATTAATGTGAAATGGGATCAAGGTTAAACTAATCAGTGGGCGTTTCAGAGACAAGCAAAAGCTATTTTTTGGCTCAGTGCCTCAAATCTTCAGAGAGGTCTTCCAGCATCAGGAAGTGCTGTTTGAGCCTTTGGAGAGTTCCCACGGCCAACCTTACAAACACAGAACAAAGAACAAAGAAAATTACAGCACAGGAACAGATCCTTCAGTCCTCCAACAATGTACCAACAATGCTGCCCGACTTAACTAAAACCATCTACCCTTCCAGGGGCCATATTTCTCTATTCCCATCCTTTTCGTGTATTTGTCAAGACACCCCTTAAAAGTAACTACTGTCTCCGCTTCCACTACCTTTCCCGACACATTGTTCCATGCATCCATTACCCTCTGTGTAAAAAATCTACCTTGTACATCTTCTATTCAATTTAGCCTTGTTCTTTGCTCTTCTCCCTTTTTTGCTGGGGCCACAGGATGGCTCTGCCATCATGCCCATGCCCGGGGAGGAAACACCCCTGCCCCCTGACCCCTATGGAGGCCCCAATTGCTCCCCTTTACTCCACTGGGGTCTCCTGCTAGTTCCCTAAACAAAGTCATTGCTAACTTAAATTATGATTTTCATTGTTGCTGCCAAACAAGTATTGGTGTAGTGATGGTGAGGTAGATGCAACTATTGGCTGCGACATATTTGTAGGTTGCTGTTTTAGTTCATCCTAGTAAAGGAGGAAATGCCACAAGTTTAAAAAATTAGACTTGGCCAGTGGTTCGGACAACTGGGATCCAGCAAACGGTGCATCAAGAATGAATGAATCCATCTGTGAGCGATGGCATGCTCATCACTCAGGGTGGAGGAAAGACTTGATAGAAATGTTTTAAATCACGAGGGTCAAGACAAATTAGATTGAGAAATTACAAGAACTATAATGATTTAAAATGTTTGGCAAAAGAAGCAACAGTGATATGAGGAAAAGCATTTTGATGCAGTGAGTGGTTGGAGTCTGGATTACACAGTGTGGTGGAGGAAGATACCATGATGAAATAAGCACCTGAGGAAAGGTTTGCAGAGTTACAAGGAAAGGACAGAACAGTGGGATTAGATGAATTATTCTTGCAGACAGCTGGCATGGACACAATGGCCTCTTTCTGTACTGTAACCATTCTATGATTCTATCCTGTGTCACACCATCTTTATTAATGTTCAGCAGTATGCACACCCAAAAGAAAAATGAAAAATGGCCACTCTGACCATCCAAGCTGACTCTGTCCATCAGAATGTGAAAACCTCAGGTTCTCCTCTTCCAGACAAAAAGAGGGAATTTCTGTTCTGGAGACTAAATGTGGCAGTGAGCGGGAAAGGTGGTGCGCTACTCAATGACCAGATTGCTTTCTATTCAACTTATTATGTACGCGTGATACCATGTGGTGGGGTGGGCTCAGATTTGTCTGCCCTGACGTTATATCATCAGCTCATTTTTGCAGGCATATATTTAAAACATATCTGCACAATTGTAGTCCAGATCTGATTGTAGTGATCATTAGAATGCCCCTAGAAAGCAGCATATAGCCCCAAAATTCAGCAACAAGGCACTGGTGGCTTCAAGCTCCAAGGAACTGTTGGTGGTCATCTACCACAAGACAGTGGACTGGCAGGTGGTTGCAAGAACAGTCAGCGCTAGCAGAGAAGAAATATCACACAGTACAGGAAGAGGATGAATGATTTCATCTGCTCCATAAGGAAACTCCACATTCTCCTCACTCCCAATTCACATTCTCAATAGACCTTCAGGCATTCTCAGGGTTACAGTCTAAAGAGATTTCCTACACTAGCACCACAAGGGACATCACCCCTGATTCCCTCACACACAACAAAGAACAAAGAAAATTACAGCACAAGAACAGGCTCTTCGGTCCTCCAAGCTTGGACTCATCATGCTGCTCGACTCAACCAAACCCCCTACTAGTACGGGCACTATATCGCTCTATTCCAATCCTATTCACATAATTGTCAAGAGGCCTCTTAGAAGTCACTGTCATAACTGCCTCCCCTGGCAACGAGCTCCAGGCACACACCACTCTCTATGTTAAAAGTTTACTTCATACACCTCCTTTAAACATTGCCTCTCTCACCTTAAACCTGTCCTCCCTAGTAATTGATTCTTCCATCCTGGCAAAAAGCCTCTGACTGTCCACTCTGTCCATGATTCTCATAATCTTGTAGATCTTCTATCAAGTCACCCCTCAACCTCCGTCTTGCCAGCAAATACACCTTTCCAGCTTGATTTCTTCTCACAAGGCACATCCTGCACCCTTACACAGGTCCATCAGCCCACACAGAAGGCAAAACAGCTGATCATCTACTTTTCTATCCTTCTTGTTCACAATCTGAGCATCTGTCTCAGTGCCGGATCGTCCATAATAACAGGGAGAGATCTCACACAGGTGGGGAATGCCGAAGCTCAGATCATTCATCCACCATGAGGAGCAGACAGCAGAACTTGTCAATGAGGACTATGGGAGATCTGTGATTCTTCTTGGACGACTACATCTACAGGAAGTGAACTGAATTGCAGTTCCTTACAGACTGCGTGGATACGTTACAGCAGCAGTTGGTGGCAGAAAGCATCATAAATATGGGCTTCAGAGAAGTGATCACACCAGGCAGATAGATGGATGACTAGAAGGGGCAGACAGTCAGGACAGGAATCCCTTGTGGTCATCCCCCTCTCCAACAAGTATACCATTATGAATATTGTTAGAGGAGATGGGCTATCAGGGAATAACTGCAGCAGCAGCCAAAACGGTGGCACCCCAGCTGGTTCTGTTGTTAAGCAGAGAAGGACAAAGAGGACTAGAGCAATAGTTATAGGGGACTCTATAGTTAGGGATGCAGACAGGTGATTCTGTGGACATGAAAGAAACTCCAGGATGGTATGTTGTCTCCCTGGTGTCAGAATCCAAGATGTCTGTGACTGGATAGAAAGCATTCTGAAGCCAGAGGTTGTGGTACATATTGGTACTGATGACATAGATAGGAAGAATGATGAGGTGCTGTAGCAGCAGTTTAGAGAGTTAGGTAGAAAGTTAAAAAGTTAAATGAACTTCTAGGGTTGTAATCTCAGGATTACTCCCTGTGCCATGTGCTAGTGAGGCTAGGATTAGGAAAATAATGCGGCTCAACACATGAGGGAAGGTTTCAGATATCTGGACTACTGAGGTCCCCTCTGGGGCAGTTGGGACCTGTACAAGAAGGACGGGTTGTATCTAAACTGGAAGGGCATCAGTATTCTGACCGACACATTAGTTTGGCGGGGAGCAGGGTGGTGAGATCCAAAGCAAAGTTGAATTAGCTGAAGGGGAACCAGAGAGTAGGGCCAATAAGGGAAACAGCAGACAGGGTGGGGTTGCTAATCAAAGAGGGTCTGGTAGACTGAAGTGCATTTGTTTCAATGCGAGAAGTGTAATAGGTTAGGCAGATGAAGTTAGAGCTTGGATTAGTAATAGGAACTATGATATTGTTGCCATTACACGTGATTAAGGGAAGGATGGGATTGGCAGTTTAACATTCCAGGATACAGATGTTTCAGGCAAGACAGAGAGGGATGTAAAAGGAGTGGGGGAGTTAAAGAGAGTATGACTGCTTTACTGCGGGAGGATATCTCGGAGCATTCATACAGCAAAGCAATATGGGTAGAACTCAGGAAGAAGAAGGGTGTAGTCACAATGTTGGGGGTTTACTATAGGCCATCCAACTGCCAGTGGGAGATAGAGGACCAGATATGTAGGCAGATTTTGGCAAGGTGTATAAGTAATGAAATTGTTGTGATGGGAGATTTTAACTTTCCCTATATTGACTGGGACATGGATGGGGCAGACTTTGTAAGAAGCACCCAGGGGGGCTTCTTGAAACAGTATGTAAATAGTCCAACTAGGGAAGGGTCCAAACTGGACCTGGTATTGGGGAATGAGCTCGGTCAAGTGATTGATGTTTCAGGAGGGGAACAGTTCAGGAAGAGTGACCACAATTCAGTAAGCTTTAAGGTACTGATTGATAAAAATAAGCGTAGTCCTCAAATTCAGGTACTAAATTGGGGAAAGGCTAATTCCAACAATATTAGGCAGAAACTGAAGAATGTAATTTGGAGGCAGATGTTTGTGGGCAAATCATCATCAAGCATATGGGAGGCTTTCAAGTGTAAATTGATGGGAATCAGGACCGACACATTCCTGTAAGGATGAAGGACAAGTGTGGCAAGTTTTGGGAACCTTGGATAATAAGAAATATTGTGAGCCTAATCAAAGAGAAAAAAGAAATATTTGTCAAAACTAGGAGATTGGGAACACATGAAGCAAGTGTGGAATACAGAGAAAGTAGAAAGAAATTTAAGCAAGGGGTAAAGAGGGCTAAAAGGGGCCATTAATAAGCATTGGCTAGCAGGATTATGGAAAATTCTAAGGTTTTTAATATATATATAAAGAGCAAGAGGGTAGCCAGGAAGAGAGTTGGCCCACTCAAGGACAAAGGACAGAATCTATGCATGGAGTCAGAGGAAATGGGTGAGGTCATTAACTGAGTACTTTGGGTCAGTATTCACCAAAGAGAAGGACTTGGTAGATGATAACTCTGGGAAAGGATTTTGGATAGTTTAAATCATGTTGAGATCAAAAAAGAGGTATTGGGATTCTTGAGAAACATTGATCCTAGTCCCCAGGGCCTGATGGAATGCATCTCAGAATACTGAGAGAGGCAAGAGAGGAAATTGCTGGGATCTTTAGAGAAACCTTTGTATCCTCACTAGTTACAGGGAAGGTGCCACAGGATTGGACAACAGCCAATGTTGTTCCTTTGTTTAAGAGGGGTAGCAAGAATAATCCAGATAATTACAGGCCGGTGAGCCTTACATCAGTAGTAGGAAAATTATTGGAGAGTATTCTTTGAGACATGATTTATTTCCACTTGGAAGTAAGTGGACATATTGTGAGAGGCAACATGGTTTTGTGAAGGGGAGATCATTCTCACTAACTTGATTGTGTTTTTTGGGGAAGTCACAAAGATGATTGATGAGAGTTGGGGCAGTGCTTATTGTCTATTTGGACTTCAGTAAGGCATTTGACAAGATCCCTCATGGCAAACTGGTGCAGTGGTGAAGTCGCATGGGATCAAAGATGAGCTGACAAGGTGGATATAAAACTGGCTCTGTCAAAGACAGAAGGTAGCAGTGGAAGGGTGCATTTTTGAATGGAAAGTTGTAACAATTGACATTCCTCAAGGTTCAGTGCTGGGACCTTTGCTATTTGTAATATATATAAATGAGATAATGCATTTTGGAAGGTGACATTCCTCAGGGTTCAGTGCTGGGATCTTTGCTATTTGTAATATATATAAATGAGATAATGCATTTTGGAAGGTCTAACACAAATAGGAAATGTACAGTAAATGGCAGAACCCTTAAAGGTATTGATAGGCAAAGGGATCTGCGTGTACAGGTCCACAGTCACCGAAAATGGCAAACAGGTGGAGAAGGTAGTCAAGAAGCCATGTGGCATGTTTGCCTTCATCGGCTGCAGTATTGAATTTAAAAACTGGCAAGTCATGTTGCAGCTTTATGCAACGTTAGATGGGCCACACTTGAAATATCGTGTTCAATTCTAGGGGCCACACTACTAGTAGGATGTAGAAGCTTTAGAGAGGGTGCAGAAAAGATTCACCACGATGTTTGCTGGTATGGAGGGCATTAGCTATGAGAAGAGGTTGGGAAAACTTGGTTTGTTCTCACTGAAATGATGGAAGTTGAGGGGTCAACCTGATAGAAGTCTACAAGATTATGAAAGGCATGGATAGAGTGGATACTCAGAAGCTTTTTCCCAGGGTGGAAGAGTCAGTTACTTGGGGCCGCAGATTTAAGGTGCGAGGGGCAAGGTTTAATGGAGATGTATGAGGCAGATTTTTTACACAGAGGGTGGTGGATGCCTGGAACTTGTTGCCGGGGAGACAATGGAAGCAGATACGGTTGTGACTTTTAAGGAGTGTCTTGACAAATACATGAATAGGATTGGAATAGAGGGATATGGTCCCTGGAAGGGTAGGCATTGTAGTTCAGACGAGAGCATGATCAGTGCAAGCATGGAGGATCGAAGAGCCTGTTCTTGTGCTGTAATTTTATTTGTACTTTGACTAGGATCATGCCTGCACCATGGGCAGAACCAGATCTCTTAATAAGTCAGTGAAAATCCATCAACAGCTCGCCAAACACTAACCAAAACTCAGTGTTTTTTAATACTGGTGATAATGCAGCCAATCAGAAATTGTATCTTTTCTCAAAGAGGCATCAACAGGAAGAGCAAAAGGTTCAGCTGAAACCAACCCATGGGCCCCAGTAGCCAGACTGGATTGAAAGACGATTCTGTGGAGCCACTGAATGCAGAGCATTACTGTGTTCACCCGTACCCTTTCACCAGTGCAAAGAGAGACTCTTCATTGGGACCTAGTTTTTGAGCAGGCTGAAGTCACCATCTGCTGAACACAACATGGAATTGGGTTCATAGTGGGCACAGGGGGGTCACCCAAGGTCACCGACACTTAGGGGATTGCTGGAGGCCAGGCTCCTGTTGATCAAAGTCTGATGATGAACCTGTAAACTTAGAGAGATGCTGGAGCTCCAAAGACTTTGATAGGATTGTACTATAAGCCTTCAAATAGTCAGCCGGAAATTGAGGAGCATGTATGTAAGGAGATTACAGATAGCTGCAAGAAAAATAGGGTGGTAATAGTAGGGGACTTTAACATTCCCAACATTGATTGGAACAGCCATAGCATTAGTAAGTGGGAGGATTTCAAAAGTGTATTAACTAGGGTTCAGGGTAAGCACATTCTTTTTAGGGTGAAGGGCAAGTCTGCTAGAAGTAGGGAACTTTGGATGACACTGGATATTGAGGCTCTGGTCAAAAAGAAAAGCAAGCACGTAACATGCATAAGGAGCTGGAACCAAGTGGATCCCTTGAAGAATATCAATGTTGTTGGAATAGCGTTAAGGGAGAAAATCAGGAGGGCAAAAAGGAGACACAAGACTGCTTTGGCAGATAAAGCAAAGGAAAATCCAAAGAGCTTCTACAAATACAGAAAGAGCAAAAGAGTAACCAGGGAGACAGTAAGACCTCTTAAGGATCAACAAGGTCATCTATGTGTGGTTCCACACGAGATGGGTGAGATACTAAATGAATATTTCTCATCAGTATTTACTGTTGAGAAAGGCATGGATGTTAGGAAACTTGGGGAATTTAGTCTTGAAGAGTGTACATATTACAGAGGAAGAGGTGGCGGAAGTCTTAAAGTGCATTCAAGGCAGATAAATTCCTAGAACCTGAGAAAATGTAACCCAGGACATTGTGGGAGTCTAGAGAGAAATTGCAGGTCCTCCAGCAGACACATTTGCATCTTCAACAGCTACAGATGAAGTACCTGAAGATTGGAGAATAGTAAATGTTGTGCCTTTGATGAGAAAAGGCTGCAGGGAAAAGCCTGGGAAGTACAGATTGGTGAGCTGAATGTCTGTAATGGGTAGGTTGTTAGAAGATATTCTGAGAGACAAGATCTACAGGCATTTAGAGAGGCAAGGACTAATCAAAACCAATTAGCATGTCTTTATGAGTGGAAAATCATGTCTCATGAATTTGATTGAGTTATTTGAAGGAATAACTAAGAAGGTAGATGAGGGCAATGTGGTGAACATTGTCTACTTGACTTTAGCAAGGCCTTTGACAAAGTACCGCATGGTAGTTGTTGCAGATCTCATGGGATCCAGGTGAAATAGCCAATTGGATACAAAATTGCCTTGACAACAAAAGATGGTTTGATTTTCAAACTGGAAGCCTGTGACCAGCTGTGTGCCTTGGATTGGTGCTGGGTCCACTGTTATTTATTATTTATATTCATGATTTGGATGAGAATTTAGGAGGGGCATTTAGTAAGTTTGTAAATAACACTAGGATTGGTGGCAGAGTGGACACTGGGGAAGGTTATCTCGAATCGATCTTGGCCAATTGGGCCAGTGGACTGACAAATGGCATGTGGAGTTTCATTGAGATAAATGAGAGATGATGCACATTGATAGATCAAATTGGGGCAGGACGTACTCAGTTAATGGTAGGGCATTGGGGAGAGTTACAGAACAAAGAGATCTAGGAGTACAGGTTCATAGCTCCTTGAAAGTGGAATCACAGATACACAGGGTGGTGAAGAAGGCATTCAGCATGCTTGATTTCATTGGTCAGAACATTGAATACAGGAGTTGAGACGTCTTGTCGAAGTTCTACAAGACTTTGGTAAAGCCACACTTGGAATACTTCCACCTTATTAAAGGATATATTAAACTATAACGTCTTCACCTTCGACAACCAGTTCTTCATTGAGACATACGGCACACTCATGGAGACCAGATTCACACCTCAATATACCAACAACATCATGCACAAATTCAAACAAGGACCTTCAACCAATGCTATATACTAGATACATCAATACCGTTTTCTTCCTTTGGTCTCAACAAAGAATCACTGAAACAACTACATGATGACATTAACAACCCAGCATCAGACTCATCTTGGACTACTCTCCAGAATCACTTACATTCTTGGACATAACATCTCCATCAAAGATGGTCACCTCAGCACTTCCCTGTACCGCAAGTCCATGGATAACTTTACAAATGTTCACTTTGCAGTTTCAACCCTCCACACGTTAAATAAGCCATCCCCTATGGACAACCCTCCGTATACACAGGATTTACTCGGATGAGGAGAAACACAATAGAAACATACAGATGCTGAAGAAAGTCATTGTAACAATGGGATATGGCACTCGACTCATTGATTGACAGTTCAGACGCACCATAGCGAAAAACCTCACCGATCTCCTTAGAAGAAAATCACGGGACACGAGGGATAGAGTAGTCTTAGTCATCCAGTACTTCTCCAGAACAAAGAAACTACAACAGCTTCTGAGTATTCAACATGTCATCAATGAAGATGAATATCTTACCAAGGCTATCTCCACGCCCCACTACTTGCCTTCAGACAACTGCCCGACCTCAAACAGACCATTATTTGCAGCAAACTACCCAACCTTCAGGAGAGTAGCGACCATGACATCACGCAACCCTGCAAAATGTGCCAGATCATTGACATGGATACCACCATCACACATGAGAACACCATCCACCAGGTACACCATACATAATCATGCGACTCAGCCAACTTGGTTGTCGACCTCACAGGCTGCTGGAAAGAATGTCCCAAGGTGTGGTTCATTGAAAACCATGCAGATGCTCCAACAACGAATGAACAGACACCACGTGACAATCATCAGACAGGAAAGCTCCCTTCCTGTCGGGGAACACATCAACAGTCAAGGGCATTCAGCCTCCAATCTTCAGGTAAATGTTCTCCAAGGCACGTGACAAAGAATCACCTGGCAGAAACTGACAGCAAAGTTCTGCATCCAAGAGGACAGCCTCAACCTGGATTTTGGGTTCATATCACATCACACGTAACTACCACCATTTACTTGGGTTGGCAAAATCTTACTAACTTTCTTGGCTTGAGACAATTCACACCTCTTCAATCTGCAATTATCCTTCTCTACTTGTATTGTCTGCACCTGTAAAAACTTGGTTGCTTGTAAAGACTCGCATTACAACAATTATCTTGCAATTGTGTCTGTCCATATATGCCATGCTTGTGAACCTACGTCTCCGCTCACCTGATGAAGGAGCAGTGCTCTGAAAGCTCATGATTCCAATAAATCTGCTGGACTTTAATCTGGTGATGTGAGACTTCTTACTGCGCCTATCCCAACCCAATGTCAGCATCTCCACATCATTATTATTAAACTAGAAAGAGTGCAGAAAAGATTTACTATGATGCTACTGGGACTTGGTTTGAGTTATAAGGAGAAATTGGAAAGACTGGGAATGTTTTCCTCAGAGTGAAGAAGGCTTCAACGTGATCTTATAGAGGTCTATATAATAATGGGGGGCACTGATAAGGTGAGGAGGATCCGGAGAGATAACTGTTTTTACACAAGAATGTGGTGAATGTCTCAAAGAAACTGCCAGAGGTAGTAGTAGAGACGGGTATAATTTTGTCTTTTAAAAACCATTTAGGCAGTTACATGGGTATAATGTGATATGGACCAAACAAAAGTAATTGGGACTATCTTACTGGTAAAAACTGGGCGGCATGGACAAGTTGGCCAAAGGGCCTGTTTCCATGCTGTAAACCTTATGACTCTAAGACAGGCAGGAACACATCACCTAGGCTACCCCTAACCATCTAGCAGCTTAGGGTAAAGGAGTCCATCCACATTTAGTCAGATGGTGGTGTGCCAATATGCCAGTGTATTGGAGAAGTGCCATCAGTTGTGCCTCCACAAGATCCTGCAGAATCAGGCGCACCAACATCAGTATTCCCAATCAGATCATTACATTGACAGTCCAACCCACGTATAACAACATCCCCAGCATCGACGCAATGACCATTCTCAATCAGCTCCACTGGTTGGTCACAATATCTGCTTGCCTGACATGAGATTCCTGAAACAAACTCTCGACATGAGCCATTACTATGGAAAGAAAGCCCTAGGAGGGCAAAGGAAATGCATCAAGGACACTCTCAAGCACTCCTTGAAAAATTGCAACATCCCCACCAACAGCTAGGGATCCCCGGTCCAAGGTCATCTGAAGAGGAGAAAAGCATCTGGGAAGGAGCTGAACACAAGCGTGACAGTAAAAAGAGTGTATGGCAATCCAAGCAACCACCTACCTACTCCTCCAATCACCATTACTATTGATATTAACTGATAGTAAATGATGGAGGAATAATTTGCCTTTTACCTTCAGCAAGTTTATTGTGCATCCAACTCAATAGAGATACAAATTCCATATATCAACCCTGTAGCAACTGTTCCAGCAGTATCCATTTGTATTCTTTTGGAGATTGAGCCAATAACCATTGTTTGTTAGAAAACAATCAGCTTCACAATGTCATTTTCACAGCATGACTTGCCATTACATTGACAGTCCAACCCACGTATAACAAGACCATTGGTCTTGCATTGGGCTGAGTCACCTGAGAACTCATTTTTCATGCGAGAGCAAATCACTCTTGACCCTGAGGGGCTGCCTAAGAAGAAGATGAAAGTTCCTAACATATTAGCTGAGCCGTGTTTTCCAGTTGGTGAAGTGGTAATTATTAAGGTCCCTCTTCAATTAGTTCAAAAGTGCTGAAGTCAGCTTTTCACACAAGCCCCGAGAGCTCTCTTCTGGCTACTTTTTCACACTTTGCTTTTCAACTGCAGCATTTGATGAATTTGAAAATGGACAGTGCAGAGTCTCACTCTGAGACCAGCTTCTGATGCCTCCTTTGTGAATGGAAATCTCTCCCACTAACCTGGAAAAACAGATTTCCCTCCTTCCAATCATACTCCATTTCCCACTCCTTTGAATTCTCGATACCACTGTGATCTTCACTGATATCCCTGTCCTCACTACCCCCTGAAATATTTAATGTTGATGTTCCAATGCCCCTGGTAGACGTATATTATGACTTGAGACCTCTGCCATGAGACCATTGAGTGCCTCCACTCTCTCCCCAAATTATTTGCTCCCATCCATAAGCTGCAGATGCCTCCTGACTGAGACTGTCCCATCTGCAGTTCATTATCAAGCCACTAATCCCCAGGACCAAACTGTGTGAGGGACTGACCATGCCCTGCACACCATACTCCCACCCTCCCACTCCACCCCAGCCCCACATACAAAATTGTCCCTGTGCTCTCTTCTGCAATCATCACTATTCTCCACCCCAATCATGTATTTCTGAGCGCAGTTTCCCCCAGGCTCCACTGCCTCTGAAGTCTCCCAGTCAAGGCTTTGCCTCTTTCCTATCTTTCCCCCACAGTCCAGTCTTTGCCCTCCAAACACCCAACCTCTCACGCACCCACCTCCACTGTAAATCACACCAAACTCATTATACACTGGCCTGGCCATCTAATCTGGAACTTAGCATGATTCCAACAAGCTGGATTGTTAATGAGTACTCATGAGTTTAAAATACGTGCAATTGAAGTTCCCAACAAGTGCAGCAGCAGCTACCTGACCCACCATGAAAGCAGGGAGTGAAAAATTTAGAACCAAATTTTCCCGTCCTGTTCAACATAATGCCCATTACTTAAAGCAAATTACTGCGATGCTGGAATCTGAAACCAAAAGAGAAAATGCTGGAAAATCCCAGCAGATCTGCAGTAACTGTAAGGAGACAATAGAGTTGAGGTTGTGAGAACAGGGTTTTGACAAAGGATCTTCTGGACTTGAAACATCAGCTCTTTTTGCTCCTTACAGAGATTTTCCAATATTTTCTCTTTGGTTTCAATGCTTGTTGCTTGTGGAACTGGAAAATTCCACCCAGAGTGTGTACCAGCTACAAATGTATTGTAGTCACTTGCCAAGGTTTCATCATCTCTCAAACTTGAAACTGCTACTACTGAGAAGGACAAGAGCAGCAGCTGCGTAGACCAGCTTGAACAAGTACGCCATGACAGTAACTGACTTTGTTAGTAAGTGTGTCGAAGACTGTGCCAAAGAAACAAATCCGTGTGCTCCCCAACTGGAAACCATGGATGAACAAGGATATCAACTGCTTGTGGAAGTCCAGGTCAGAGGCGACACTGACCTATACAAGAAAGCCAGATTCAATCTAAGGAGATCCATCAAATATGCCAAAAGACAGTACCAGACCAAGCTAGAATCCCAAGTGAACTACACCAATCCCCGCCAATGATGACAAGGTCTGCAAGACATAATAGATTACAAGATAAAGGCTTGTAAAATTGCCAGCTCCAACACACCCATCCCTGATGAACTCAATACATTCTATGCCTGTTTTGAGCAAGAAGTCAATGAGAGCATGTCCTCCACCCTGGAAGCCCTGGATGAACCTGTACATGGAGTCACCACTCCAGATGTCAGAACAGCTTTCTCAGAGGTCAACCCAAGGAAGTGACTGGCCCGGATGGGGTACCCAAATGAGCACACACATCCTGCGCAGCTGACGGAGGTATTTGCAGACATCTTCAAACTCTCTTTACAACAGTGAGGTCCCTATCTGCTTCAAGAAGATGAACATCATCCTGGTACTTAAGAGAAACCAAGTAGCATGTTTTAATGACTATCGGCCTGTGGCTCTGACAAGCAACATTATGAAGTGCTTTGAAAGGCTAGTCACGGCACAGATCAATTCCAGCCTCTCAGACTACCTGGATCCATTACAGTTTGACTATCGCTGTGACAGGTCCATGGCAGATGCCATCTCCTTGGCCCTATGTTCAACCCTTGAACACCTTGAGAACAACAACACTTATGTCAGACCCCTATTTATCAAATACAGCTCAGCCTTCAACAATATTATTCCCACAAAACTCATATCCAAGCTTCGTGGCCTGGGCCTTGGAACCTCCTTCTGTGACTGGATCCTGAATTTCCCAACTCATAGACCACAATCAGTAAGGATAGGCAACAACAACTCCTCCACGATCATTCTCAACACTAGTGCCCCTCGACGCTGTGTTCTCAGCTCCCCACTATACTCCTTATACACCTATGACTGTGTGGCCAAATCCCCCTCCAATTTGATTTTCAAGTTTTCTGATGAAACCACTGTAATGGGTCGGATCACAAACAGTGACAAGAGAGAGTACAGAAATGAGATAGAGAATCTGGTGAATTCGTGTGGCAACAATAATCTCTCACTCAATGTCAACAAAATGAAAATGATTCTCATAGACTTCAGGAAGCATAAAGGAGAATGTGCCCCTATTTACATCAATGGGGACAAAATAGAAAGGATCAAGAGCTTCAGGTTTTTAGGTGTCCAGATCACCAACAATCTATCCTGATCACCCCTTGCTGAAGTTATGGTTAGGAAAGCCCACCAACACCTCTATTTTCTCAGATGACTAAGCTACAATTCTCACCAACTTTTGCAGATGGACCATAGAAAGCATTCTTTCTGGTTGCATCACAGTTTGGCATGGCTTCTGCCCTGCCCCAGACTGCAAGGAATTATAAATGGTTATGAATGTAACCCAATCCATCATGCAAACCAACTTCCCATCTATTGACTCTGTCTACATTTCCCACTGCCTCAGCAAATAATTAAGGAACCCACGCATTCTGGGCATTCTCTCTTCCACCTTCTTCCATCAGGTTATGCATAAATGACTCAAAAATGGCTTCTTTGCTGCTGCTGTCAAACTTTTGAATGGACTTGCCTTGCATTAAGTTGATCTTTCTCTACACCCCAGCTATAACTGTAAAATTATATTCTGTACTCTCTTGTTTTCATCTCTATGCTTTATCTGTATAGTGCACAAGAAACAAATACTTTTCACTGTATGTTAATACATGTGATAATAATAAATCAAATCAAATCATAGAACTTCATATCCAAATTCCCCATCAATTCACACAGCACCCCAAATGGCAGCATTTCACTGTTCCTTCATTCACTAAAATGTTTGCATTCTCTCCATATCAGCATTGTGGGACTAACCTCACCATGTAAACTGCAGCTTCAAGATTTAAGAAAAATGCTCACCAACACTTTCTAAAGGGGAATCTGAAATGGATAGTAAATACTGGCCTTTCCAGTGATATCCAAATCCCAGGAATGAATGAAAATGATAGTGGAGAAGGTATCCCTCGGTTAATTGAGAGTTTTGAATAAAATGATTTAACTGTCTTGAAATATTTGCTAGAATATGGATTTCAGCCTTGGCTCAGTGATATTATTCTTTCCCCTGAGTCAGAAGATTGCGTGTCTGGACCACGCTTCAGCAGCTTGAACACAAAAACAGGGCTGATATTGTGAAATCAGAGTTTGTGTCTTTGTGGTTTGAAATTCCATATTCTCCATTCACAAGAATACCATCCACACAAATACTATCCATACGGATATCATCCACAGGAATACCATCCATAGGAATACCATCCACAGGAATACCATCCATAAGACTACCACCTATACCAGTACCATCCACACAAATACAATCCACACAATGGTATTGTGTTTATCAGTTTACTAAGAGCTAGGTTTATGGTTGCAAAGACCACCCTTAGAAAATGTGCTTCACACATTGAACACCCAGGACACATCACTCACACAAATATCATCCACATGGATACCATCCACACGGATATGATCAACATGGATAGCATGCAAACAAATATTATTCATACAAATGTCATTCATGTAAATGGTGTCTTGGCTGACATTCATCCCACAAATATCACCATTAAACAATTTATTTGATTATTATTCTGTTACTATTTGTTGTGCACAAGCTTTTGAAATCTTTCCAACATTACAACAGTGACTACACTTCCAAATTACATCATAGGTTCTAAAGAGTTTTGGGACATTCTGAGCTTGTGAAAGGTGTGATATAAATACATGTCTTTCTTTCTGAGTGTGCTCCCACTGGTTCTTATTTTACATCTCTTGATTCAAGAGAACAGGATAGTATCAACACATTTGCAATTTGAAGAGATGAGTACAGAGGCGCTGCTGCAGGCTGTGAGAGGTGGTGGATGGTATTGTACACCTTCACAAACCGAAAAATCTGAATAACAGCTTGAAACCACACATGATATCAAATCGCTAAGAAATCAAAGGTGGCTGAATGTTCTAGTACACAGGGATACAAAGTCGAAAGAAAGTTATTGGTGTTAGGGTCCCAGATTCCAAACCCCGAGATATGTTATGAAGCCATGACAGACCCCAAAACTTTTTCCATTTTAGCATTAATGTGAGGATAGGATATTTCACTCGGGAGTGACTCTACTGACAAATTAGGATCTTTTATGCAAAATAAGTTTATTCTTAACACAGTTTATGTATAACTCTCACAAAATGGAACAGTTTAACCCTTCAGAGCTGTGCAATCTTTAAACATGAGAAAGAAATAACTCTAAGTTCTAAATTATCACGATTTCAGTTCCAGTTAAGCAACATTCTTCCCATTGACACAAGCTCACTTTAAGTCTGCTTACTAAACATAGACATACTTGCTTTAAACTAATGCAGAAAGTCCTGAAGCTGCAGAGGGACCCAACAGACAGAGAGAGAGAGAGCAGATTTGTCTTGAAACAGCTCCAGTCGGCAAATAAACAGCAAGATGATATCTCTCTGCTACAAAACTAACTTCTCCTATCGACCATGATCATATGACCCTGTATTCCAAAATTCATTTTCCATTCCTTTGCTCAAGAAACCTCAAGAGACCTTTCTATCTATCAACATAAAAATACTTAGCTCAAATTAAATAAACACTGCATGGCTAAAATGAATAATTATTCTGCTTTCCAGCATCTAAGCTGTGTGTTTCCAGACACCCTACTCTCTGTTGAAAAAACTGAACCTTAAAAGATTCCACAGAAACATGAAATGCATCAATAGCACAGTATTATCACACTGGGAAGGAGCATTGAGTAACAATGTTTCTCACCACAGAAAGGCTGATTGTCATCTGTACATCAATACATTTTATCCCTCAGAGTCTTTGTTCTGTTTGTGTTCTGAAATTCACTTTCCTTTACATTTCTATATTCACTTTGATCAGCATTGATTAAGACAGCACAAGAACAGATATAGCTTCAGGTTTGACAACATTCTCATCTGCTGGATACAATCCATTTTCTCATCAACATCTCCCTCCCTTATTTTGATAATGGATTTGGTGACTGTGACTTCTCAGTCACCCTCATTCCCATTAACTTTTTACAGGAAACTGACGTCCTCAACTGAAAGCAGCATTGGTATTGAGAGAAGAGGAAACAGACATGATAGATCTCACTCCCTCTAAAATTGGGTCAATGCTTTCCAAAGATACTGAATCGTAGAGTTTTCAGCATATGAGGAAACAGGAAGGGTAATCCTTTAAATGAGTTTTAAATTCAGAACATTGTGCATAACATTCTATCAGAAAGACTCTTAAATGGATGGAATCTTCCCACCCTGCCCACCATGGGAATCGAGGCAAGCAGGGGTGGACCATGCAAAGGTCCTTTAAACTTGGGTGGAATTTTCCGATCTTGAGGCAGGCACAGCTGGAAATTCCTGCCCATACTATCCAGGAGCAATAAGCCCATGAGGAATACTTGCCTGTGCCATGTTAGTTTAAATATTTTAAATCATTTTGTGCCTCTGGAAGTGGCTCCTTCCAGGACAAGTTTAAAAAACAGCACTAGTGGCAGAGAATTGAACACACCATCACTGCAATCACTCTATAGATACTCCAAAACAACCACACCTAAAGAGATATTTTTTACAATGTGAGTGAACAGGAAAAATAGGTTCACTAGTTGAGTATATACACCTGCAGTTGTGCCTGTTTATCTGGTTCAGTTTTTTAACTCCCACTTTAAGTTATCAACTGTGGAATTGTGGAACTGTTGTGGGTCATTCTTTCCTCGTGGAAACTATATCAGCTCTGAGATTTGTTTGTTCCAACCTTGCACAGCATGGTCTATTGAAGAATTTAATTTAGCATGTTTTTTCTCCTAAGTATTCAGCTGGAATCTTGCTCTTCAAATCTCCACTTCAGCTCTGATATGAACAGTTTCCTGTAAAATTGAGTGATTTACCTTCAGTTCATATACCTCGTTGTACTGATATAGTCTGCAACCATCTTGTGGTTTCCTTGAATAACATCTCTCTCCTTCTGGGGTCTTCTGTCTCCATGGTTCTGGAGTCTTTCTTTCCCTCTCCCTGAGGTCTTTTAATACCCTTTCTCTGTTGGCACATTCAGTGTTACAAACCCAAGCTTTATACTTGCTCCAGGTAATGGGACCTTGATAATATTCTGGCAATAGCATTGAAGGCTTGTGCTCCAGAACTTGCTGCTCCCTAGCCAAGCTCTTCCATTGGAATACAATGTGAAAAAGTGTGAGGTTATGCACTTCGGCTGGAGCATGGAGACAGAGAGTATTTTCTAAATGGAGAGATGCGTAGGAAATCAGAAACACAAAGGGACTTGAGACTCCTTGTTCAAGATTGTCTTTTGGTTAACGTGCAGCTTCAGTTGGCAGTTAGGAAAGCAAATGCAATGTTAGAATTCATGCTGAGAGCGAGAAGATAGGAGCAGGGATGTACTTCTGAGGTTGTATAAGGCTCTGGTTCAGACCCCATTTGGAGTATCGTGAACAGTTTTGGCCTCTGTATCTAAGGAACGAAGTGCTGGTTTTGGAAAGGATCCGAAGGAGTTCACAAGAAGGCACAACCTCAGGCTAAAGGGATGATCCTTTAAAACAGGAGGAATTCCTTCAGCCAGGGAGTGATGAATCTGTGGAACTCTTTGCTGCAGAAGGCTGTGGGAGCCAGGTCATTGAGTGTCTTTAAGCCAGAGATAGATAGGTTCTTGATTAATAAGGGGATCAGGGGTTATGAGGAAAAGGTAGGAGAATGGGGATGAGAAAAACATCAGCCATGATTGAATGCCAGAACAGACTCAATGGGCCGAATGGTCTAATTCTGCTCCTATGTCTAAAGGTCTTCTGGTCTTTTACTACAGTTACAACACAGTTACAACAATGTGAAAAATTACCCAGGTATGTTCTGTACACAAAAAGCAGGACACATCCAATCTGGCAAATTACTGTCCAATCAGTCTACTCTCGATCATCAGTAAATTGATGAAGGGATCATCAACACTGCTTATCAAGTAGCACCTACTCAGCAATAACCTACTCAGTAATGCCCAGTTCTGATTTGGCCAGGATCACTCAGCTCCTGACCTAATTACTCTCGGTTCAAACGTGGACAAAAGAGCTGAATTCCGGAGGTGAGGTGAGAGTGATCTTTGATATCAAGGCTGTATTCCACTGAGTGTGGCATCAAGGAGCCCTAACCAAACTGAAATCAATGGGTATCAAGGGCAAACTCTCCACTGGTTGGAGTCATGCCTGGTACATAAGGAGATGGTTATGGTTGCGTTGAGTCAGTCATCTCAGCTCCAGGACATCTCTGCACGAGTCCCTCAGGCAGTATCCTAGGCCCAACAATTTTCAGCTGCTTCATCAATGGCCTTTCCTCCATCATAAGATCATAAATGTGGATATTCGCTGATGATTGCACAATGTTCAGCGCCATTCGTGACTCCTCAGATACTGAAGCAGTCCATGTTCAAACGCAACAAGACCTGGACAATATCCAGGCTTGGACTGACAAGTGGCAAGTAACATTTGTGCCACACAAATGCCAGGCAACGACCATCACCAATTAGACACACTCTAACCATCACCTCTTGACATTCAGTGGTGTAACCGTCACTGAATCCCCCACTGTCAACATCACTGGTGTTACTATTGACGAGAAACTCAACTGGACTCACTACACAAACGCAATAGCTACAAGAGCAGTTCAGAGGCTAGGAATACTGTGGTGAGTAACTCACCTCCTGATTCCACAAAGCCTGCCCACCATCTACAAGACACAAGTCAGGAGTGTCATGGAATAACCCCACCTAAAGCTTGAACCATCCAGGATAATGCAGCCCACTTGATTGGTATCACATCCACAAATATTCAATCCCTCTACACTCGGCAGCAGCAGTGTACACTATCTACAAAATGCAGTGCAGCAATTCATCAAAGATTCTTAGAAAGTACCTTCCAAACCCACGTCCAATTAGAAAGACAAGGAGAGAAGATACCATCACATGTAAGTTCTCCTCCAATGCACTCACCATCCTGACTTGGAAACATATCACCATTCCTTCACAATTGCTGGGTCAAAATCTTGGAATTCTCTCCCACACAATATTGTGGGTCAACCCACAGCACGAGGACTGCAGCGATTCAAGAAGGCAGCTCCCCACCACCTTCTCAATGGCAAGTAGGAATGGACAATAATGCTGGCTAGCCGGCGACGCCCATATCCCATAAATGAATGAAAAAATTGGCTGAGATGAGTTGCCATTGTGTTCCCATCTACAATCTGGAACTCAGGATCTCTTTGCTATTGCATCGTGCTGTCAGATTAATTCAGCCTCTCAATATCATATCGCTTCAAACATGCTTTTGTGGTCTTCAGCTTTGGATCGCCTTTTCTGCCACTTCACACAGATCTGTAAAGGTCATGATGCAAAGGTTAGCTTGATACTCTCCCTTTGCAGTCACCATTGTCACAGTCATAAACCATTTATCTCCAATAGACTTGTCTGAACTAACCTGTTGTAGAGTGTATAATTCTTCATCAGATTGCCTGCTGATATCTCTTCCGTGGCCATCTGTAGAGGCTTCTTTTGCTTTTTTCCAGCCAAACGTGTTTGTGCAAAATGATACTGCTTCTTACTGTTAAAACATTGTCAATCCTCCTTTTCCTGTTCATGTTTCCTTCACAGTATTTGTATCTGATCCTTTGTCTGCGATTACTCTACCCTTTTGTCTTAGACTGTATCTCAGTATAATGTATTTCTTGTGCTGCTCAGCTATATTTACGCTCCAGCTAACATTACGCAATGCTCTGTACTTCAACATGTGTCTTTTGCAGCACAGTGGCAAGAGTACGACGGTGGCACACTGCTGATCACCGCACCAGGGACTTGGGTTGCATTCTGACCTTGGGTGATTATCTGTGTGGAGTGTTCACATTCTCCCCGCATCTAGTTGAGTTTCTTCCAAATGCTTCAGTTTTCTCCTACAGTTCAAACATGCGCAGATTAGCTGGATTGACCAGGCGAAATTGAACCTTAGTGTCCAAAGATTGCAGGTTATTAGATTGGCAATGGTGAATGCGCTTGGCTATGGGGATAGATAGGAAGGGGGTTAACTGTAAGAACCAGAATCATTTTATATAAACGTGGCTGCCCAAAGAAACAAAACAATTTGAATGGATATAGAATTGGAAAATTTATCTTTTCCCCTTTCCCCCATTTTTTGCAGACATGTTCTTTTCCTTGTGCCTAACTGAGCTGTGTCTCAAGTGCAGTCTTTTTTCTGATTTCCTTTCTCCTTTCTGCCACCTTTTTTTTGCGAGTTTTGAAACTGTTTTCCTGGAATCTTAGTGTCTTCTCAGCTCCTTTTCCAGGAGTCAAAAGTCTATGTTTATCCATTTCTGTACAGCATGTTTCATGGATAAGGACCAGAGTTTTTTCAGTGTATACTCAGTGAGAGCCTTTATTGAACTGGTCTTAAGATGTCTGCCTCCAGAGATAGCCTCATAGCATCACATGATGGAATGAAAAACTAGATGCATCAATCAAACTGGTTACCTTTCAAAAATCAAACAAGGAAGCCCCTTGTCAACAGATAAGGTCAATGCCTTCTCCAACTTCTGAGGCAAACCAAATCTCCACAACCCAGTCTTGTGATTGAGGACCGTTGATCGATCCATCCTAAAATTCCCAATAAATGACAGCAAGCAGAAAAGAATCTGACAGCAATCCCAGGACAATCTGCAGTGCAGTCTCACACAGCACAGATTGCAATAGGAATTCAAACAGCTTTGTACTGCACCATCATCACATCACAGATAAATGCACAGATACTAAAAGAAATGGAATGAACTGTTGAATATTGAAGTGATAAACAAGATTGCCTCCATGCCAGCAGTAATTTGTGATTCTGTAAATATTTCCTCCTTCACAGTTTCTAGTCTCTCACCATTAAGGAAATGTTCCAGTTTATATTTATCACAATACCATGGATTACCTCATACTGGCCCACATTGAACTTCAATTGCCAATTCACTTAATCTGTCCATATCCTATTGTAATAGGAATAATTCCACATCTGACTCTTCCTGCTGTCATTACATCATTGTCTTCACTCCAACTGCCTTCACTCCAGTGGCCTTGCACAATTTCTGTGCTTGTTCTGCAACATTTGATTCTGTATATCTCTTCCATTTCCACAATTCATTTTCCCTCATATTCAAGTCTGTTCAGTTTGCCCCTCTCTCTTACTGGCTGCGATTTTCCCAAAAGCACTGAATTGGCAGGAAAACTCTCCACATCCTGATTGCTTTGTCAGTTCAGCTTCTCACCTAAATCTCTGCACTCTGTGTACTGAAGAAGTTCCAATTGTGAATCTCATTAAAAACCCAGGGGAACGGGCCTTTTCACGCCAGAGTTTGACAGTTCTGGAGATCTGCGAATGCACAGTGACTCCGATCTGTCAGGCTCCCTGTTTGCCGGCCAGCTCAATCACTGCCAGGCCTGGGATCCCCGCAGGTCTGCCATGCCTGCCATTCCACGGCCTGCTTCTAGCTCAAGCAACAATTTCTGGACCAGCCAAGACTGACCTCCACCCTGGAGAGCTCCGATATGCAGCATAACCCCCCCTAAAAGTGGCAATCCCCTCGTTTCCCTCAAACCGGCAAACACCCCCCACGCCCCTTTCCGCTGACATTCATCCCCCACCAGGATCAGACCCTAACGTAGGAGGCATACACCCCACTACATCCTGGCAGACAACCTCTCCCAGCCCACCCCAATTGCTGCTCTCCCTCTATCGCAGACCAATCCTGGTGCAGAATAACAACGGGACTCTCTCCTAGACCCTGCCCACAATAAGCCCCATCTTCTTGGCACTGCCCGATGCCCAATGGCTAATGCCAAGATGCCCCCTGTGCATGGGCATTTTGCTCTTGGACAGTGCCAGAGGACACAGGCTGGCACTGCCAGGGTGCACATGCCCAGGGGGCACCACCCCCACACCACCTGACCCCCTCGGGTGGCCCTATTGCCTCCCCCAGCTTTCATTCAACAGGATCTCTGCTAGTTCTTGAACATGGGGAGTTTGTCTGAACCTTATAAAGTAAAGGTTATCCTGGCAGGGTGGGAGATTCAATCGGAACCAGTAAGTTCCCAATAAAGACATTCAAACTACATTTAAAACATATTAAAAACAGATTCAAATTACTTACCTGTTTCCCTGTCAGTTTCCAGCATGATCTGACCAGTGACTGTTCGCTGGCTCTGGAAGATGCACATGTGTTCCTGTGCCATGTGCAAATCCGGGAACAAGACTAGTGATGTGCATCTCCCACCCCAACCTACCAGAAAAGTTGCAGGTCCCGATGGAAGAACCACGGCTGCTACTTCTAATCATCTCTCATTTGCTCTGTAAGAACATTTGTGTGCTGAACTCAGATGATGATGATTCTGTCTAAACAACTTGTTTTGTTTCAGCCACAAAAGAATATTGTTCTCAGAAATGTAAGTATCAGGCTAGATAATAAATTGGGGAAATTGATCATTTAGGATGAACTTGGCTTCTCTTGAAACCAACAGATCACCTGGTTTTTCAATACCAAGAGCATGAGAGAGGGTCAGAAGAGAATGGAAAGGACAATCCTCTTGGTTATCAGTAGAATGGAACAGGAAACCTCCAACTGAATTCTAGATGTTCAACAAGTCAGAATGAATATAATTTCCTGAGCCAGAACAGAAAATTCAAAAATCAATTGCAAAGAAACTGAGGAAATGCAAACATTTAAATACAAAGTTGATTTCTTCAAAAATATTCTTTAATCCAATGAGTCTAATGTGGAAATTAAAAAATTCAGATTGAAGTCTCATAGCTTGGAAGCTAAATTGTGTGAAAGTTAAAATGTTCAAATTTAAAAAATCATGCTTTCTCTGTCCAGTGGTGGAAGATGTTTATCAGCTTACTAATCTTCTAAAGGAGTCAGTCTCTGCTACTTCTTCACAAGCTCCCATAACATTTTCCTTTTTTAGCCTTCATCAGAGGGTGAACAAGACCAGATTTTTTCCATAACAAATACGAAAGGGAAGATATAAGGATATGCTATGCAAATGAAGGATTAGCAGAAGTCAATTTTTTTATCTAATGAGAAACAGGAAAATGACTACATCGTGATTAGTGGATATATCAATAAAAGATGTGAAAAATTTCTTGTTTCTGATTTGCTGTAATTGACTATAACTACTGAACTGTTTCTCTGTAATCTCAGAACCACTTCAGTCATTTGGTGTTGACCATTTGTAGGTTCTCTTTGTGCACAAGTAATTGAAGACCTTGCATTGGATGCATGTTGTCCAGCGCTGTTTGTGTTATACTGAATACTTTTGGATTGCTCTATAAACATGGACAGGGATCGCGGGTAGAGCTGGGAACATCGGAGTGGCGGCTTGGGCTCGTTGGCCCGAAGGGCCTGTTTCCCGTGCTGTTTTGTTCTTTGTTCTTTGCTGATACCCAAGAGAACGCTAACACTAACTGAAACAATTTTAATGAAACAATTTTAAGGAAAACACTATATGCATTGCATTAAACACCATAAAACTTCAGAGCAATTATTCAAATGTAACCCGAGGCTTGCTTCTTCTAGACAGCAAATTTATAACAAAATTGTTGCTTTTATTTCTGAATATTTGGAAGCGTGACCTATGGGAAAAGACCAGCTAACACATTAAGCCTGTCACATGCAGTCATATTGCAATTGACCACCACGATCGTCCAGATTTCTCCACCTCATAGTGTATTTATCATACAAAACGTTGTGTTCAAACAACAAGCTCAGCAACCTTTCACAATTGGGGCTGATTCCACTTTCTGTCTACTCACTGGATGTACTTCTAGCCACCCCCAGTTTTCTGTTCCTCCAGTCATGTTAATACAAAATAAGATAGGAATTCATTGATTTTTTTCCTTCTGAGGATTGGGAGTTGTTTTGTGTTTGAGTAGAGCCTATTTTGTCAGAATCAATCACAATCCATCAGTTTAAAACAAGCTAATATTTATGACTTGTTATCTCCTGGCCATTAATTGTCAATTGTCCAGATCAGGCAAAATCCCAGCCAAGTGACAGTCTGCCCACAATGTGGGTTTCTTAACTCTCAGTTAATCCTGATGGTGGGGTCACAAAGTTCACAGGGAAATGCTTATATCAGAAATTCCTAAAATGTGTTCTTTCTGAACCACTGTGGGCAATTCTCCCAGCTCACTGTGCTGCTCTGGCAGTGCAACAGGCCAGGAGACATAAGCTGAGGCCCTGTAGCAGGTTTCCTGCTGGGGATCATGGCCTCCTCGCATCTCCAGCCGCTGGATTTCTAGTATATAAGTTATTTAAATCAACATTTTAATATCATTTGTGGGCCTGGAACTGAAGTCTCTGGGCCCGCTAGCTTCTACACCCCCGCCAGAAGTGTTTCACTCCAACAGGATTTACAACAGCTCCCCATTAACCAGTAACTGGTGGCCCAAATCCACTGGAGTGAAGAGGGACCATGAAGGCTCCCAGGAAGTGAGGCGAAAGTGGGGGGGGTGGTGTGCCCCTTCCAGTCTGACATTGCCAGCCTGTTCACCTGGCACTGCCCAAGTCACAAAGAGACAATGCCCAAAGAGGGCCTTTGCACTGTCCATTGAGCATCAGGCAGTGCCAAAACAGTGAGACCAGAGGGGACAGAGCCTCTAGTGAGGGAGGTCAGTGGGGAGCCCCTCTGCTGCTCTGCATTGGGATTAGTGACAGAGTGAGGGAGGCCAGCAATTGGGATACGTGGAGGGAGTGGACAGGACTGTGGGGAGGGGAGATAGGGGTAGTGTAGATTGAGGTGGACCGGGGATGGGTCGGGGCTGGCCCAGACATGTCCAGGAGGTCAGCAATCAGTTAGTTGGTGGGGAGCAGTATGGGGGTGTGGTGGGTTGCACATTGGCTTGCTCAGCACTATGCTACCAATCTCTCCAGTGGGAAAAGGCCCTGAACACATATGTTTAACATGATTCACACTCAGGCTGTCTGTGATTCACAGAGAGTGGAAGATTCATTTTGAAAGTCCCTCTGAAAAGAGCAGTGGGATTTACTCCGGTTTTTATGCAAATTCAGCACTTGGAATTTTTTCACAGAATTCCACCCATCATCTTTTAAACATTTTTCTCCATTTCAAACTGTTAACCCTTACCTGTCTGAAATGCTCTGATTACAATTCTCCAGGATACTGTTGATAAGTAGCATTGCATAGCGAGCATCATTGCGTTTCAAATCCACTCTTGCAGCCAGTTGAGTCAGTTTATTTTTCTGCTTTATACAATCAGATGATGATGATTCTAAATGAAAAGAATTGAAAAGATTTTCAGCAATTAACAATGTTTTGAAGATTAGTATCAATATTTTAAATGGAATTGATGGAGTTATTTAAAGGACAATAGCTGTACTAACAAAATGTTAGCTATTCAAAGATTGAAGCTTGACTAAGGTGCTTTCCGTACCTTTCAATACTAATTGCACAGTTAAATAATTGTTGATATTACAATTTGGAGAGCACATGAACAACTGCAAGCTTGTTGTTGGTGTGAAATGATTTTCACTTCAAATCTCACTAGCCTCATGGTGCAAGTCTTGAGTTACGTCTACCTGTGTTGTAGCAAAAGGTGTTTCACCTCACACCACTTTGATTTGACTCCACATACAGTGTGAATCCAGTGTGGTGTCCAACCAGGTTTACAAACTGCTCAGCTCGATCCTTGAATAATATTTCCTAATTTAATTGAAATAATTAGACTGGGGACATTCTACATCTCTAAACACAGGTTTTGGGATATAGCTTGCATTCTGCTGCCTCCAGCTTTGTGCAGAATTCTCCTCAGACACGTTGTTAAAATCCCAAAAACAGAAAATGCTGAAAACATTTAGTGCAATAGGCAGAACCAATAGAAAGGAAGGCTTTTGAGATTCATGACTTGAATCAGAAATTTCTACCTATTAAAAAGGCACAGCGGATGAAACAGTAACAATACAAGTAAAGGAGAATGAGATCTTCAAATTCTAAAAGTAAATCATTGTTGATCCTGACAGAAGATCAAAAACATTAAATTCTGAGCACTCACCCTGATGTTTGGTGAAAGCCATTGCAAAGATTTATTTTGTTGCCATTAGAATGAATACTTTGATTAATTTGATTCACAATAAAATTAATTTCAAGTTTAGAAAGATTGAAGTCTGATTTGAAAGCCATGTTCAATTCTCCTGTCTTTCACCTTATCACAAACCTTCCATTTTCTTCTTTTCCTTTCCTCACCACCACTTTCCTAGCCTTTGAATTATTTGGTAGCACAAGCTTCTGCAGTGCTGCTCCTTCATCAGGTGAATGAAGAATTAGCTTCATAAACAGGTCATATATAAGCACACACTCAATTACAAGATAATGCTTGGAATGTGAGTCTTAACAGTTAATCAGATCTTTACAGGTACAGACAATGTGCGTGGAGATAGGGTTAAGCACAAATTAAAGGTATGTAAATTGTCTCAAGTCAGGACAATTAGTGAGATTTTGCAAACCCAGGCAAGTCATGGGGTTACTGATAGTGTGACATGAACCCAAGATCCCGGTTGAGGCTGTCCTCATGTGTGCAGAACTTGGTTATCAGTTTCTGTACAGTGATTCTGCATTGTCATATGTCATGAAGGCCACCTAGGAGAACGCTTACCTGAAGATCGGAGGCTAAGTGCCCTTTACTGCTGAAGTGTTCCCCAAAGGAAGGGAACACTCCTGATGATTGTCAAGGGTGCCTATTCATCTGTTGTCATTGCATCTGCATGGTCTCACCAATGTACCATGCCTGGGGCATCCTTTCCTGCAGCATATGAGATAGATAATGTTGGCCAAGTCGCGAGAGTATGTACCATGTACCTGGTGGATGGTGTTCTCACACGAGATGATGGCATCCATGCCGGTGATCCAGCAGGTCTCGCAGAGGTTGTTGTGGCAGTGTTGTGTGGTGTCTTGGTCACTCCTGAAGGTTGGATAGTTTCTGTGGACAATGGTCTGCTTGAGGTTGTGCAATTGCTTGAAGGCAAGTAGAAGTGGTGTGGAGATGGCCTTGGTGAGATGTTTGTCTTCATCCATGACATGTTGAAGGTTCTGGAGAAGATGCCATAGCTTCTACACTCCGGGGAAGTACTGGACGATGAAGGGTACTCCGTTCACCATATCCCATGTTTGTCTTCTGAGGGGGTCGGTATGGTTTTTCACTGTGGCGCATTGGAACTGCAGATCAATGAGTCGAGCACCATATCCTGTTCTTATGAGGGTGGCTTTCCCTTCCTTTGGGGAGCACTTCAGCAGTCAATGGCATTCAGCTTCTGATCTTCTGGTAAGCATTCTCCAAGACAGTCTTCATGATACATGCCAACACAGAATTGCCAAGCAAAACTGAAAACCAAGTTCTACACACATGAAGACAGCCTCAACCAGGGTCTTGGGTACATGTCATACTATCTGTAACCCCTACGACTTGCCTCGGCTTGCAAAATCTCACGAACTGGCCTGACTTGAGACAATTTTCACATCTTTAACCTCTGCAAAATGCTCTCTCCACTCATATTTTCTATACCTGGAAAGGCCTGATTACCTGTTAATTACTCGCATTCCAACCATTATCTTGTAAATTGAGTTTGTGCTTATATATGCTCTGTTTGTGAAGCCAACTCTTCACTCACGTAATGAAGAAGCAGTGCTCCAAAAGCTTGTGCTACCAAATAAACCAGCTGGACTTTAACCTGGTGTTGTGAGACTGCTTACTGTCCCCACCCCAGCCCAATGCCGGCATCTTCACATCACCTTTAAACAGCAGCCAGCATTGCCGCTAGGATTTCATGTTCCTTCAATGTTTGTCTGAAATTAGGAGAGTTAAAGAATAGAGCAGGTCACAATAGCAGCCTCTAACTGCAAACTGGGTTCTGAGTGAGGAATTGAATGCTCCAGAGCTCATACATCCATCCCGCATCCAGAGGAAGAGAGGTACACTGTGGGCAGAAGCTCCGGAGCTCAAAAGTGAAGGGTTGACATAGACCACAAAGAGAAAATGCCCACAGTTGAGTGATATCTCCCAGAGTGACCTCTTCCAGCTGGATGTATTGTGTTCACATGATGAAAGGAAAAGACCCTCCTGCTTAACTGAGGAGGCCTGGACAGAAGTGGTAGTGGAAGTGAACAGCCATGGATTCCAGCAATGTGACTGGGTCAAGCTCCGGATGAGGGTGGATGATCTATTCCCTGTCACATGGTAAGTCAGAGTGATTGACGTGTGAACTGTGGATAAAAGCTGGGTGGGAACAGGAAGGTCACACATTTTGAAGGATTTGGACAGCCAATGATACTTGTACTATGGCCCCCTCACCTTAGGATTAGTGGCTACATGTGGGTCACAGGCATCTCACTCTTCACATTATTCATCTTTTGTAAAAGCGTGAACTTGGGTTATGTTTTATTCCACAAATTGGCTACTGCTTGTGTGTTCAGATCTGGACAGATGATTCCAGTTCTTCCAAAGATCACAGTGTGAACTCCAGTGTGCAGCCCCTGAGTTTCTGTGCTGCCTCTCTTAGGTGTTCACCCCTCAGCTTCATACATCCTTGTACAGTGGGAGGAAACAGGAGCACCCAAAAGAAACCCATGCAGACATGGGAAAACATGCAAACTCCACACAGACAGTCACCCAAGCCCAGAATTGAACACAGGTCTCTGATGCTGTGAGGCAGCAGTGCTAATTGTGCCACCATGCTGCCCACTAATATCATTGAAGTATCCTGAATGCTGTTTGGGCTCATTTTCCTTAACCACCTCACCAGCTCACTGGCCAAGGTTGTGTACGGCAGGAGTTATCACTGTGAGCCAGATGTAATGCACTCGTCAGAGGTGGGGGTGGGGGTGGGGGGAGTGGTTGTAGGACATTGAAGTCCCTGGAGGCACTTGGTGAGGGAGATCTAGAGGGGGGCAATGAGTGATCGGGAAGGGAGGGAACTCTGGCGGGTAGGTGGTGATGATAGTGGGGAATGGGGAGAATTGGGGTGGATGGTGCTCTGAGAGCTCAGCAGACAGCTTCCTTGGTGAGCTGAGGCTCCACCCTTCATCCCTGCCCCCACCCTGATTCCCACCACCCTCCCGATCCTGACACTTCTTTTGCATTAAGCATTGCATTTTCAAACTTGCCCAAAAAAGTCTGAAACCCTCTTGTTTTTTGCTCATTCAGCACTTTGAATTTTTTTCCATAAAATGATATCCTTAGTTTCAAAATGGGGAATTTCTGCCCATGCCCCTCATGTCAAATTCAAAGGCTTCATTTACTTGGGGTGAGAGACATTCAAACCTACATTAACTAGTTTCTCAAATGTCTTAACAACCTTCTTACCACTTCCAGGTGGCTTTGCTGCCTCATAACTTCCTGCTGCACATTTTGCAACCATTTTGATGCCACCAGGATTTGAATGTCAGTCCTCCTGTGATATTCCCCAGTCCCACCTGCTTTGTTTCCTGCTCTAAGAATCTTTGTTAATTTCAATCCTGTGTTTTTCTCTCTCCACAGTTATTGAATATATTCAGCTTACTTTTCCATTTTTCACATATCCAGCCAGACATGTGTTAATATTTCTATAAAACTGAGTAGATTTTTTAAGGAATCCATGATGTTGACAGTGTTTGTATGGCTCACCCATTCTACCACTGGGGAACCAGCTGTTATGGATTGACTTTGGAGGAATCAGAAGATCTCACCAGTGGTTCTCTATCTGTTTTCATCTTTATCTATTATAGATCTTTGAGCTTTTTAAAGTGTAAACGATTTATTATTCTACTTACCACACACTGCTTCAGATCCAGTAAACTCTGAATAAGAAGCATTTTCTATGTGAACGGGACTGAAGTCTGTTCCATTTATGTAAATAATATCGCTCAACAAAGATGAATCAATATTTGAAGTGTTGTTAGTAAGAACGAAATTTTGACAACATTTTCTTTCACAGTCCACAGTAGTTGAATATGACTTGACAACATCACCATGGGTTAGGAACAGTTGGCCAAAATGTTCTTTCCAAGTGATACAGAATTCAGATGGAGCATTAGGTGCAGTTGCAATAATATCTTCTGTATAGATTGATGGTCCATTGTCAATGAGATTGGCTTTAATTTCTAGGCCTGTTGGGTTTACGGATACTTCCAATGAACAACGACCAGAGCCAATATAGTGACGAGACTTATTAATGCTGCCGTGTAGGGATCCACAAAGTGTAAATTCAGCTCCAACTATCACTATAAATATAAACACAGGATAACCATTAATCAACTTTCTACAAACACGGTGAGAACTTGCTCTATCACCTTCCTGACCAAACACTTTGATGAATGATTGACAGAAATCCAAGATAATCTGAGTAAATTAAATGTTTGCTAGAAATACATCAATCAGGGTATGTTGGGAATAGTAAATGTTATTAATATTCCAGCTCTTTATGGGTGGTATGGTAGCGCAGTGGGCAGTACTGCTGCTTCACAGCTCCAGGAACTTGTTTTCAATTCCCAGCTTGGGTCACTGTCTGTGTGAAATCTGCACATTGTCTTCGTGTCTGCGTGAGTTTCCTTCGGGAACTCCGGTTTCCTCCCACAGTCCAACGATGTGCAGGTTAGGTTGATTGGCCATGCTAAAATTGCCCCTTAGTGTCCTGAGATGTGTAGGTTAGAGGGATTAGTGGGGAAAATATATAAGGATATGGGATTGGATGTGGG
This sequence comes from Sphyrna mokarran, assembly GCA_024679065.1. NCBI lineage: Eukaryota > Metazoa > Chordata > Chondrichthyes > Carcharhiniformes > Carcharhinidae > Sphyrna > Sphyrna mokarran. The sequence goes on from JAGIQG010000004.1 coordinate 50,161,324, forward strand.
TGGAATTGTGGTCAGTGCAGACTCAATGGGCTGAATGGCCTCTTTCTGTGCTGTAAGGTTTCTATGATTCTTTATGATATTTCAGTTACAGATAGAATCAAAAGTCATTAACTTAACCTGAAAATGACACAATGAATTTCTCATTAAGATTAGAAGATTTTTTAACATGATTTTTATTATGAAGCAAATTGTTCAATAAACAATGCTAAAAAAATGTATAGCATGCAAAAAACAATTAAGAGGATTAAAAGTAATATTAAAATCACTGAACTTATCTGACAATTTTCATTCAACTTACATTCAAAAAGGTGTCACCCTTAGGTCAGTGATTACATCCTCATTTCTAACTCACGTTATTGATTCCATTGTGGAGAATTGACCACAACATCCAAACTGACACTTCAATGCAACACTGAAGGAGTGCAGTGTTATTTGAAGAACAGAAGGGGACGACTATCCTTGCTAATATTTATCCTTAACCAACATTACAAAATACAAATTATCCAATATTTTTTCTAGGTAATAAAGTGCTTTGGGATGTACTGAAGATATGAAAAGCTGTGGAACTGTCAAGCTGTCAAGTTATTTAAATCCCCTGTCCTTTTTACTTTAAAAGAAAACAGTCTGTTGTGACTCAGTTAAAAATAATTTAATGCCTGGAAGTTCAATCGATGTTCGTTGTCATAAGCCTGAGGGTTATTATGATAATATTGGTACTGATTGACAGTTTCTACATCCCATATCATTTTCATGGTGGGGGAGGGGGATGTTATAAAATCAGCTTGATTGACAGCTCCAAGTGGTTTGATGTGGGATTATGAATACAATGTTTGGTTGATAAGAGCTACGTTTTTGAAGGGATTTAAATGTATTGAATGTGTTTTATGAATGACTTGTGTTTTTTATATAATGATATCTATAATAAATATGCAACAATATTTCATTTAATCTTAGCATGGCTTCAGAGGTTTGCTCATGATGGATTCTGGCTGCGTTGAAATGGAGGATGTAAATTTAAAGAATGGAGGCTTAGCATGAGTTGGCACTCAGTTGGCACAAGACTATACAGGGCCTGTGGGGGTGAATGGGTAGTCAATGATTCACATGACATAACACAGAGGCAATGAGGGGCCTTAGGAGTGGCATCAGAGTCAATATGTTGTCAATAATCTTTGCAATTTACAAATGCCTGGTGGTCATTACCACATTCTCTTGAAGACAGCTTCATGATTATCTTTAGATTATTTCTGATCACCTGTTAACTCCCTTCATGGGTGACACACTGGTCAGTACTGCTGCCTTACAGCTCTGGGGACCCACATTCGATTTCAGCCTTGGGTGACTGTCCATGTAATGAGATGGATCTGAGAAAGATGATCTCTTGGACAGTCGGCGTAGACCTAATGTGCCAAATGGCCTCCTTTTACACTGCAGTGATTCCATGGATTCTATGGTCTTAGATTTTCTCTCTCTCTGTTAGCTCCTTCAACCCTACAACTATCTCTTTTCATTTATCTCACTGTGGCCTCTACTGTACCTTTCTCCTGCCCCCAGACCCCACGGCAAGTATGACTACAGCAATTAGAATATATTCCCTGTGAAGTTTGGATTGTGGCTGTGGAAGAACTGACTAAAGGTCAACTTTCAACATTCTTCACAGCTTTTCACAATATCGCTTATAAACATCAATTTACAGAGATTGTGCCCTTAAAGCAAATCTTGACGATGAACATTAAAGTTTAAATCTTGATTTGAGATCAGTATTGTCAATATCTGATTTTATTTCATTTTCTGACATCCCTTGTTTCTCCAAATAACAACTATGGGAGGATACCCATTGAGAAACCTACATTAGCAGGTTCACTGGTGTGGTAACTTAGCCCCTTTTCAAGGGATCACACTTTGAGGGCCACATGGTTAGGCTAGACCATATGGAGAAGCTGTGTGGGCAGCCAAGCCAACCAGGAGCAAGGGCATATGTCCTGTAATGGAAAAGAACCTGTGTTGGACCAAACTAGGAGAAGTGAGATAGATTTGTGTATAGGTGTGTCCAACCTTTGTGTGTGTGTATATATATATGAATATTTTATTAACAACAAACCATTCTTTGTTAAAGCCACAAAGAGTCACTTTAAAATCTACAACACCAACGTCAATCTTTGGGAGATCACTTTGGCAGATTGTCAATCTTTGGCAGGTCATACCTTACGAGCCTAGTTGAGTTCTTTGAAAATGTGATGAATACATTGACAAAGGAAGAGCAGTGGATGTATTTCAGCAAGGCATTTGATAAGGACCCCCATACAAGACTTCTTGAAAAGGTGAGAGGGCATGGGATCCAAGGGGCTGTTGCCTTGTGGACCCAGAACTGGCTTGCCTACAGAAGGCAGAGAGCAGTGGTGGATTGGTCTTTTTCTGCATGGAGGTCGGTCACCAGTGGAGTGCCCCAGGGATCTGTTCTAGGACCCTTGCTGTGTGTCATTTTCAAAATTAACCTGGATGAGGAATTGGAGGGATGGGTTACTAAGTTTGCCGATGACACGAAGGTTAGTAATGTTGTGGTTAGTCTGGAGGGATGTCAGAAATTGCAGCGAGACATAGATGGGATACAAGACTGGGCAGAGAAGTGGCAGATGGATTTCAATGTGGATAAATGTGTAGTGGTCCGTTTTGGCAGGTCCAATGGGATGAAGGAGTACAATATCAAGTGTAGGACTCTTAGCAGTGCTGAGGAGCAGAAGGACCTTGGGATTCGGATCCATAGGACTCTTGCAGATGGAGGATGTGATCAAGAAGGCATATGGTGTGCTAGCCTTCATTAATCGAGGAATTGAGTTCAGGAGTCTGGAGGTAATGCTGCAACTTTATAAGACCCTTGTCAGAACCCACTTGGAGTACTGTGTGCAGTTCTGGTCGCCTCACTACAAGAAAGATGTGGAAGTGATTGAGAGGGTGCAGGGGAGATTTACAAGGATGTTGCCTGGATTGGGAGGCATGTCTTATGAGGATAGGTTGAGGGAACTAGTCTCTTCTCCCTGGAGAGACAAAGACAAAGAGGCACCTGCTAGAGGTTTATAAAATGTTGAAAAGTTTAGATAGGGTGGATTCTTGGAGGCTATTTCCCAGGGCTGAAATGGTCACTATGAGAGGATTTAAGGTGCTGGGGAGCAGGTAGAGAGGAGATATGAGGGTAATTTTTTCACTCAGAGTGTGGCGACTGAGTGGAATCGGCTGCCGTCATTGGTGGTAGAGGTGAACTTGCTGGGGTCTTTTAAGAGACTTCTGGATGAGTACATGGGATTTAATGGGATTGAGAGTTATAAATAGGCCTGGCAGGTATGGATATGATCAGCGCAATTTGTGGGTCAAAGGGCCTGTTTGTGCTGTAGTGTGCTCTAAGTGGGATGATGTTTGGGTGGATAGGGTGAATAAAATAGCACTGATTTACCCTGAGTTTTCCAGCACCACGTCTCTCTGGTTGGAACTCTTCTCATTAGAATTTAGGAGAATGAGAGGTGATCTCATTGAGACATTTGGGATTCTTAAGGGGCTTGACAGGATAAATGCTGAGAGGATGTTTCCTGCATGGGAAAAACTAGGACTAGAGGGCATCGTCTCAGAATAAAGGGGTGCTAACTTCAGACTAAGGTGAGGAGGACTTCCGTCTCTCAGAGGGTTGTGAGTCTCGTAACTCTTTACTACAGAGGGTTGCGGGGGTGGAATCCTTGTGGATATTTAAAGCTGAGGCAGATTTTTGATCAGTAAAGGAAATCAAGGATTACAGGGAAAGGGCAGGAAAGTGTATATGAGGAATGTCATTGTATCAGACAAGATCCTATTGAATGATGGAGCAGCTCGAGGGGCTGAACTGTTTATTCCTGTTCCTATTTCTTATGGTCTTAAACCAAACAATACAATTATCTGTTCTAATGATTGAGGGTCACAAACTTTGTCTTATGGATGAAGACTGGTTGAAAGAGATGGAATTAGACTGGCTGGAGATGTTGGGCAGGATTCTTCTCCCATTCTGCAGCATGGTGTGTGTTTTGGAAGGCAATATGCATTTATAGTCCACTATTGTCAATGGGGTTTTGGGTTGAACACAGCCCTCGCTGTTGGGAAAGCTTCAACAGAGATGCACCATTGGCGTGAAGTCCATTTAAGTATTAATAATATGATTTGTATGTCGTTAGTGAATCCTGGATGGCATCTTCTGAGCTGATTTGCACTAATCTCCTCGATCGGACTTCACACCGGTGAGAATCACAGTTGTTCTGTCGTAGTGGAGATCAAACGTGAAGGCCTTGCCGGGGGAATCTGAGGCCACTGAAGCCCCCATGTGGTCGGGTGCATGGCTGGAACCTGACAGTGTCCACTGGGCATTCTAGCATTGCCTTCTGGGCATGCTGACACTGCTCATTAGGTACCTATTGGTTATCATAATTGTGCCAAGGCAGTGCCAAGGATATGGGGCCCGAATGAGAGTGGAGCTGAGTGTAAGTGAGACTATGACAGAGGTAAGCCAAGGGGGTGGGGGTTCCACACAGGAGTGGGGGAGCTCTGCAGAAGGGCTGGGAGCTTTGCAATAGGCAGAAAAGAGGGATGATAGGTGGGGGGGCAGAGGGAGACTAGCACTGGGATGGGCATGCATGTTGGATTGTGGAGGGGGTCATGACAGGGAGCTCATTGGGAGGGGCCTGGTGCTGGCAACCTGGGAGGGGCATGCATTGCTGTTGATGATAGCTGGGGGCGATGTCCATGGAGGTGATGGATTTCCCAATTCACTGGGAAATGTGACACCTGCACAATGGCGTATCAGACAGTTTGCAACTGGCTTTATTGGTGAACTTAGGCTCTTCCCCCACCAAATTACCGAGAATCACATTTCTGTCAAAAAAAGTGACAGAGGATCATATAATAGCATTTCCAAACTTGCCCAAAAACAGCTCTGAAACTCTCTTGTTCTCCTGTTCATTTGGCACTTTAGGGGTGATCTTACCAGCTCGTCACACTGATTGATTGGGTGGCAGGCTGGAAAGATCAGATGAGAGACTTTCTCACCTCTTGTGGTGTTACCAGCCCTGTTCTGCCGATGAAATCAGTCTCGCAGCCAGGGAGGTCACAAGGCTGTTTTAAATATTCATAAGGTAATTTCATGTTGATTAGTGAGTCCCTGACACAAATGTCTGGGATTAGCTGTCCTTACCTACTCGCCTGTGGAGGCCCTCACTGACACGAATCGGGTATGATCCCCACCAACATGGACCTGATGTGATAGCCTTGCTAGGGGGATTTGAGGCCATTGAAGCCCCTGGATGGTTGGGGGCAGGGCCACCCAGTGTCTTTAGGCACCTTGGCAGTACAGCCTGCACTCTGGAACTGCCCACTGGTCACTCTGGCAATGAAAAGAGGGCAGAATCTGAAGGGATGGGCCCATTACAACGAGCAAAGCCCTGATTAAAGTTGTGCAAGCAAAAATTGTGTGAGTGTTGAGAAATCAAGTTTGTGCCCAATTTCTCAGCTTTCGTGATCTTATTCAGCACCAGATTTCCAGCGTGCTCAAACTCCTGTGCATGTCTGCCAGGATGCTAAATATATTATGTAAATTTATTGAAAGTTTGAGTAACGTGATATTAGTGAGCCTGGTGCTCAACTGTCCGGGCTCACTTGCATTTGCAAGCTCATCAGGAGAGTTGCTGTCCGTGGAGGACAACATCTACTTTTGTTGCCCTCACCAGCAGCACCAGAAGCTATTGTGGTGAGGGGAAGGAAGTGACCCTTCGGCACTGCCAAACTGGCAATACCAGTTTGGCACCTTGGCAATGGGCATTACTGCACTGTCCACCAGGAAGGTCTGAAGGGGTCAGAGCCTATAGCAGGGATGAAGGAATTGGAGTCTATGGGGGGCGGGACCTGAAGGGTGCAGAGCTTTTGGGGGAGGTGGGCCTGAAAGGGGTGGGTCCTGGAGAGAAGGGGAGAGGCCAGGTCAGGGTAGCCTGACTAGGAGGGTGTTTGGGAAGGGTGCCGCTCTACAGTTGTGATCAATAGCGGGAGAGTGGGAGGGGCACACTATCACTCTGCCTGCCATCTGGGCAGTATGAAGAGCAGTAAGAGCTAAATATTTGAGTGCTATGAGACTTGCAATTGACTGTGGACCCTGTGATGGTAGGGAGGGGGGAGGACAGGCTGAGTTGAGACTATCTGCAGCAGCAGAGGCCTGACGGATATCTCTCGCTCTCTCTGTCAGATTTCTGCTGTTGGAATTGCGCATATGCAGCCATAGAGGTCTGCACAAGCACAATAGCTCCCTCTGCTTGTTAATCAAGCTGGTTGGCAAATTAAGTCCTGGCCATTGCCAGTGGCAGCTAGAAACAATCTAGCCCATTTTTTCAAGCACTATTGACATAGAATTGGGAGTAAAAACTCGCCTAAAAACCAGAACTTCAGATCTCCCATTTTCACGCCAGCTGGACACTTTGAATTTTTCTCACAAAATTTCACTCATAGGCTTCTACAGCTCAGAAAAAGGCCTTCAGTCCATTGTGTCTGTACTGGCCATCAAGCTCCTGTCTATTCTAATCCAATTTCCTGGCACTTGATCCATATGGCTTCTATATCCTTCTTAAATGTTAAGAGGATTCCTGCCTTGATTACTTTTTTAGGGAATGAGTTCCAGCTTCCCACCACCTTCTGGGTGAAAAATCCCCTCTAAATTTCCTGCTCCTTTTCTTAAATCTATGTCCCTGGTCATTTACCTTCATTACTAAGGGGAAAAGTTTCTTCTTATCTACGCTACATACTTCATAATTTTGTACAGTTTAATCAAGTTGCATTGTCAGTCGTCCCAAAATGCATCATCTCACACTTTTCAGAATTAAATTCCATTTGCCACTAAACTGTCCATCTACCAGCCCATCATATCATCCTGTAATTTAAGTCTTTTCTCTTTGTTCCTTAACCACACCACCAATTTTCTTGTCATCTGTGAATTTACTGATCATACCAACCCCTCCAACGTTCACATCTAGATCATTAATGTACACCACGTTCAGCAAGGGGTCCAGCACTAATCCTTGTGGCACACCTAGCCAGCCTAGGATTTCTGAGATCAGGCACTCCAGAGACAGGCCCTCTCCTCCACCCCACCATCTCCCCATCACAAAGGAAAAGAGAAAGACTTCCTCCCTTGCTGAACTCCCCTAATCCTTCCTAGACTCCATCCTCTAGGTCCTGCACCATGGCACTAACACCGCAGATTTCAAGGGATTCCAAAGGAGTTCCAAAGTTTGCAAAAGTTTTCAGCTTTCTAGGAAGGTCCAGAGAATGAAAAAATGCAGTGTTAAAAGAATGGAGCTGAATGAGCAGTTGTAGAGAAGGGAATCCCCCCCTTAGTGAAATTGTCTTCTCCTATGAGTCAGAGGACTTCAAAGGGGTGGTTTCACATCAGCAGCTTCTTAGGGAAAGGGGGAACCTTTCTGCAGTATGGAGTGCTGCTGTGATCTGAAGGCTTTTGAGGTGTTGAGAGGGCATGGAGATTAATTTGATCAGGCCACTTCAAAGTTTTTACAGGACATAGACAAGAATGAAGATTATGATTAGAACACTCTCTGAAATAATCAAGAGTTATCTTCATTTGTTTTCCAGACATCAAAGACACAGACCAGCTATGAGATCTCCTAGCCCAGGGAGAGTGCCATGGTCAACCCCTTGCCCCAGCAGTGCCAAGGATCTGGGTTCGATTTTAGCCTTGATGACTGTCTGTGTACAGTTCGCATGTTCTCTCGTGTCTGTGTGACTTTCCTTTGGGTGCTCCAGTTTCCTCCCACAATCCAAAGGTTTGCAGGCTAGATGGATTGGTTGTGCTAAGTTGCCCCTTAGTGTCCAAAGATGTGTCAGTAGGGTGGTAAATGTGCAGGTTTACGGAGTTAGGGTGGGATGAAGTGACAGGGTGCTGGAGCTGAATAAAATCATCTGTGGAAAGAATAGAAATGCAAAAAGAATTGGATGACTTCTTGCTGCACAGTAGGAATTCTATGGCTTTGTGAGTCCATAGTATCAGTGGGGTACCTCATCTGAGGGATGAGAGGTGTGGGAGAGATTATGTTTGTGAGACCTGGTGGTGGGCACCAGTTTGGGCATTAAAAGCTATCAGGCTACCTAACCGCTGTGGGCTTCCCCCGCCACAGGTAAAATAAAAGTCAAATCAGAATCTCAAGGAGGAGACAGGCTGAGGATGGCAAGCTGTTCATTGCAACCATAACCCTTATAAACTAACGAGCAGGGAACTGTAAAATTTCACCCCATTCCCATTGGATCACCAATCTGACACGGTCAGTGAATGTGAAACAAGTGTTGAGATTTTCCAGCCTCGCTGTGGAGAATGTTACGAATCAGCAAAAAGAACTTTGACTTTGGTGGGACTGAAAGATCCCACTATCGGACGCTGGGGACACACACACACACACACACACAAAAAACATGTTGAAACATGAGTTACCTTTTCTGATGTGAAAGCAGAAGAAATATAAAATAAGATATCGACAATTCATCAGTCTGTGAAAAGAATTTGTTTTGAAAGACATCTTCCACTGGATTCCTGGTCTGGAAAATCAACACATTCAACTTTGAGTAAATATTGCTTCTTGCTGGTTATATTTAAAATGTATAAAATTAACATTTAGTTAGAAGATTAAAACCGGAATTCTCCAATCTTTCATGCAACACTATTCTCTGGTCCCACTGGCAGCGCAACCTCTGTCACGGGTTTCCTGGCAGCCTGGAGTGGCTTCAGTGGGAATTCCCATTGACAACAATGAGGCCAGAAGATCCTGCCTCCAGCGAAAGGCACACTGCCTCCCATAACCAAGAAACACGTTGAGGAAGGCCAGAGAATCTCAGCCTAAATCTCACTGGACCATCAGTATCCAGTGACACAAAATGACAGGGTGGAATTCACACTGACTCTGTCTTTACTTCCAATCTCTGGTCTTTTCAGGGCATAAATTGATAGAGTTATTACCAATCCCAATTCCAATTGTCCTCCTGTCCCTAATGATAGCACTAAGACAGGCTTTCAACTTTTTCCATAGCTAGTTTGCAAATTGTCTGGAGGGAGATTACTTTGATTTTAATGGAGAGAAACAGGGCTGACAGGAGCTGGGGGCAAATCACCTGTTCTCTCTATCATTTCACGGCTGAGGAGGCCAGAGACTGGAAATAAAGACAGAGCCATTGTGATCACTAAATTAAATGGAAATAAATATTCAGGATGATTAGACTTCATTGGCTTGGCACTCTCCATTAGTCTATCAGGAGTAAACAAGGAACCATGAGTTGTAATTGCTTTAGCCTTTTAGTTCATCAAATAGATGACTTGAGTCAATGTGCAGAAGTTGTGACTCATGAGTTCATTCAATGTTTGACCCATTGTGTCTGTTGGATTTTTGTTTGAGCACTTAACTGGACATTGATTATCTCTTCCCTGGGTCATGAATCCCAGAGGTGGAAGTCCTGCCCAGCAGGACCTGCCAGCCAAAAGAACAACAGGGGAGGCAGTCGCTGCCACTGGTACATCATCAGTTCTAGGCCTCATATTGTAGCTGGATCCCAGGACATAAGTCAATGATGTTCAAAGGAGAAGCTCAGGGAGGGACAACTGACTAATCTCATGGTCCTGTCCCCTCCCTCCCATTGTCATTCCCTGTTTCAAATACTTATTAACATTTTCAAGGAGGCCCTTGCTGGTCAGAGGGGGAGTTATAATAATGGAAGCATGCTGGCATAATGTAATTGTAGTAAGAAGTCTCACAACTTCTTGTGGGGTCTGTAACCCCCATGAATTGCCTGGGTTGCAAATCTCATAACTGCTCTGTCTGGAAACAGTACACATCTCTTTAACCTGTGCTTAACACTCTTTCCAATAACATTGTCTGTAGCTTTAAGACTTGATTATCTGTAGACTCGCATTCCAACCATTATTTCGTAAATTGGGTTTGTGTCTTTATATGTCCTGTTTCTGAAAGAACTCACACTTACCTGACAAAGGAGCAGTGCTCTGAAAGCTAGCGGATTTTGCTACCCAATAAACTTGTTGGACTTTAACTTGGTGTTGTGAGACTTCTTATTGTGTTTACCCCAATGCAACATGGGCACTTCCACATCATAATGTAATTGTAGCAATCATTGTAGATACAGATGACCCAAATTGATAGAGTAAATCCAAATGTTATGTTGGATTATAGTTGCAGCAGCAATCAGTATTATGCATATTTCTTCTAATATTTACTCCCTTCAGGGTTAAATATATTATCAATGAACAAAGGTACTAGCAAAAGATTCAGGGATAGTCTGGTGAGCCATGCAAATTAGCGAACAGTTGCAAAACAAATTTTAAAGCACAAAACAGCTATTGAGACTGTAACCACCTGCTATCATGCTATTTGCACATTGTAGTTTACAAGTTTGATGTTATGGTTTGGATTTTGGTGAATGTTTATGGAACAGTGCTCAATGTGAGGAGCTGGAATTAGGGTTAGATCTTTGTAATTCAGGTTAGAATCTAAGATTGGTGTTAGGGTTAGCAGCTGGGTGTTAGGTGAAAAATGGGTGAAAAAAACGGCAGACATTTCATGGAGTTGACAGAGATCTTCCAACTGGCTATGGAATTAGCAAGTTCCCCTCTTTTGGTGAAGGCTCACCAGATTAAGTGCCACTCTGGCTCTTAATAGGGACAATTGTTGGCCTTCCCTGAATCATGCACCCCAGGGATAAAAGTCCTGCCCACCAGGAGTTGCCAGAACAAAATGATCCCTAACCTTATTTGGTTTCGGCAGGATGGCAAGCATAAGGTGTTTCGCTTCAGGTATGATTCGATTGAACCACTTACGACATTGGCAACATGGATAAAACATGCTGAAGACTTGCAGTTCTAAGACTGAGTACAGAACACATTGGGGTTGAAGTCACGTTGCAAAACTGAAGTGCGCTACATGAAAAATGCCCCTATTCGGTTGATTAGATCACTTTGATTCCTCCATTGAGGAAGGGACACAATATGTAAAACACTGAGGGTTTTGTTATGTGGATAATGGAACAATGATGGAAGGAAAGAAGAAGGCAATTCTCTTAAGGATGTGTGGGATCCAGGTCTCCAATCTGATGTGCAGCCTTACGTCCCCGCATGTGCTAATTCAAGTTCATTCATAGAGAAAGTGGATTTGATGAAAGCACATTATCATCCAAAGTCTTCAGTCATCCTGCAATGTTTTAAGCTTAATTCCATGGGAAGAGCCCCAGGGCAGAATATTGCAACTTGCATTACAAAGCTAAGGCAAATTGCAGAGCTCAGCGACTTCAGGGTGACCCTAAAAAATATGCTGAGAGATTACTTAATTTGAAGTTCCCCTCTATGGAGGATATAAAGCATATCAGGATTACTCCACATCCCCCAGCCTCTTTTGGACTGGCTGAACAAGCAATCCAAAGCACATCTGAAAAAGCAATCAGGTGTGACTCTGGAAACCAGAGTGTCTTGATTTCTTCTAGAATATCTGAAAATGTCACATTTTAAGACAGAAATGCCACCAGCGTCTTAGGACCAGACTAAGTCTGATGTTTCCGAATTTGCTGGGAAGGGTAGAGTCCAGTCAAAGCAGTGAGAAGAAAAACCACAATTCAGGCAAAGTAGCAAGGTCTCTTGCAATAACTGAACAAATGAATGTCAGCAATTTCAGAAGGAGACCAAGCTGGGTCCCAGGAGTTCTTGTAGCCAAAAAACCGCTGTCTTACGAAGTGAGTTTACAAGATAGAATTGTCAGGAAACATATGGATCACTTACATGAGTCAGAGTTGTCCCAACAGCCTGAAACCATATTGCCAGCAGGAAAGTAGTGAAGTGCTGAGTCAGGAAAGCCCATCATCCCCACAGAAATGGATGATGTTGAGTTGCTAGTACCTGAGTCGATACCAGCTGCAGGGGCTCCCGAGTAGAGACCAGCTGTGGCGGCTCCCGAGGAGAGACCAGCTGTAGCGGCTCCCGAGGAGAGACCAGCTGTAGCAGACCAGCACACAAAAAGCAGGATGAATCCAGTCCAGCCAATTACTGCCCAATCAGTCTATTCTCAATCATTTGTAAAGCAATGGAAGCCGTCATCAACGGTGTTATCAAGCAGCACCTGCTTAGCAATAACCTCATCAGTGAGGTTATTTCACCAGGGTCACTCAGCTCCTGACTCTATTACAGCCTTGGATAAAACATGGACAAAACAAATGTGGTCAATTCAATTCACTTCAAGTGATATCAAGAAATGGTTGCTTGGAAGCACTGCGTACTGCAAAGGCATTGGGCCCAGATAACATTCTAACAATAGTACTGAAGACTTGTGCTCCAGAACTTGCTGCTCCATTAGCCAAGCTATTCCATTTCAGTTACAACACTGGCATTTACCCAACAATGTGAAAAATTGCCCAGGACAAATCCAGTTGCCACCCAAACAGTCTAATCTCGATCATCAGTAAAGTGATGGAAGGGGTCATCAACAGTGCTATCAAGCAGCACCTATTTAGCAATACCTACTCAGTGACGCCCAGTTTAGTTTCGCCAGAGTCAGTCAGCTCCTGACTTCATTACAGCCTTAGTTCAAACATGGACAAAAAACTCAATTCCAGAGGTGAGGTGAGAGTGACAGCCCTTGATATTAAGATGCATCCGACCAAGTGTGGCATCAAAAGCCCTAGCAAAACTGGAATCAATAGGTATCGGGGGCAAACTCTCCGCTGGTTCGAGTCATACCTGGTACATAGGAAGATGGTTGTGGTTGTCAAGGGTCCATCATCTCAGCTCCAGGACATCTTTGCAGGAATCCCTCAGGGTAGTATCCTTAACCCAACAATCTTCAGCTGTTTCACCAATGATCTTCCCTCCATCATAAGGTCAGAAGTGGGGATGTTTACCAATGATTGCACAATGTTCAGTGCTATTTGTGACTCCTCAGATATTGAAGCTGTCAATGTCCAAATGCAAAAGTTCTGGACAATATCCATACTTGGACTGACAAGTGGAAAGTAACATTTGCACCACACAAATGCCAGGCAATGACCATCACCAATAAGAGATACTCTAACTACCACTCCTTTACATTCAATGATGTAACTTTCACTGAATCCCCCATTGTCAAGATCCTTGGGGTTACCATTGACTAGAGACTCAACTACACTCACCACATAAACACAGTAATTACAAGAGGAGATCAGAAGCAGTGAATACTGCAATAGTAACTCACCTCATGAATTCCCAGAGCCTATACACCATCTACAAGGCACAAGTCAGTGATTGAATACTCCCCACTTGCCTGAATGGGTGCGGCTCCAATAACATTCAAGAGGCTTGACACCATCCAGAACAAGGCAGTACATTTGATTGGCACCACATTTAAAAACATTCAAACCCTCCACCACTGGCGCTCAGTAGCAGCAGTACATACTATCTACAAGATGCATTGCAGCAATTCACCAAAGGTCCTTAAACAGCATCTTCCCAACCATGACCACTTCCATCGAGAACTCAAGGGCAGCAAATAGATGGAAACATCACTCACCATCCTGAGTTGGAAATATATCACCGTTCCTTCACAGTCACTGGGTCAAAATCCTAGAATTCCCTTCCTAATGGCATTATGGGTCAAGATGTAGAGATGCCGGCGTTGGTCTGGGGTAAACACAGTAAGAAGTCTGACAACACCAGGTTTAAGTCCAACTGACTTATTTGATAGTAAACTCACAAGCTTTCGAGGTTCCCCTCTTCGTCAGGTGAAGACAAAGAGAGGAACCTCAAAAGCTTGTGAGTTTACTATCAAATAAATCGGTGGGACTTAAATCTGGTGTTGTCAGACTTCTTATCGTGGGTCATCCCACGGCATGAGGACTGCACTGGTTCAAAAAAGCAGCTCACCACCACCTTCTCAAAGGCAACTAGGGACGGGCATTAAATGCTGGCCAGCCAGTGGCGCCCATGTCCCACAAATGAAAAAAAGGACTTTTCCATGGTCCACCACATCGCACTCCCCCCCGCTCCAATTCCTGGCAGAAAGGATGGTAAAATTCCAACCAGTGTCCCTGAAATTCTAACTCTGCAGATGCAAATATTCTGGGATTCATCCCAGAAATTTTCCAGTTCTGGATAATTATTTATGAGTGTTGGGAGGTGAACTGAAATTTCTTTGGCTAGAAACTTTTCTCCTGATGCAGGGCCAAACCCCCACTATTTTTGCAAAGTGGATCACTAAGTGGGTGAACCATAACAATGTCTGCAGAAATCAGGAAAAGTATTGCTGGGTTAAGGCAGCCCTCTCTCCATAATCCTAGGCAGGAAAATGTAAGGGATTTGGAGAATCTGGGGCAGGTTACATCCAAAGTCACTGTCCCTTATAAATGTGCTACACTCCTGCAGGTCTGACTAACCATGGCCAGGTCAGAGCTGGAGGGAAGAATGAAGCACAACCTCAGTCCAGGGAAATTCAGCATTGGGGATATAACTTTCCAATGAACAATGCATCTATATAGGATCACAAAATGCTTCATACAGAATATTCTCCAAATGGAATTATAACATCTCCACTGTATCATTCCACATATTTATGTTCATTTGGAATTCATTCAGGAATGTGAGGTTATGGACAAAAAAATTAAAACAAGTTTGCAATCTTAAATTCAAACAGTAAATCCAATTTACAATCCTAATCATATCTGTGGAAAAGATAGATTCAAAAATATGAAAACAATATCAACTCCTTACCTGTTAGCTGCTGCTCCCAGACACTGTTAGTGAGCACAGTGTAACTATGAATGTGGGAAATTTGCCTATGATGTCAATTTTGTATTAACAACCAGCTTCCTTGAATTCATAAACAATAGGAGCCAACTTATTTGTCTGATTATCTGTATATCAGCTTAATTCAAAGAAAATATTAAAAGCATGTAGTATTCACATTCAGTTAATTTGCATTAGCATCAAGTCACAGTTTTGATTTGGGTTCAGATTTGTAGGAAATGTTTTCCATTAATACACTAGAAGAATACAAGTCACCATTGAGACAAGTAAAAGATGGATCTAAATAAGTTAAAAGAGCTTGTTATTTTCTGATGTTATTGAGCACCTTATAACTCATGTGGAGCCACTTTTAGGGTAGATTTTAATATCTGACAGCCTCTGAAGAGCTTTCTAGTAGATAAATATCATGCACAGAGGTGAATTGGGTAACATTGGACACAGAAGTGATTAACAGTTCAATGAAATACAACATTGGCATAGCTATTCATTAAAAGAATATTTAAAATGCTTCCAAATGCATTAAACTTCTTTAAAATAAGTCAATCCACAGAAACTTCAAAATGGAGAATCTAAGAAAGTCCATTGACAAGACAGAATGGTGTGAAATCAACTCATCTCCCAAAGCATGCACCTAGCGAGCAATTCTCCCAGAGGAGCTTAGTTGAGTGCATCACTCAGGAATGGCAGTGCCCCAAGCACTCTCCAGGTTCTCCCCCTGGCACTGCCCCAGTGCTCAAAGGGGCTGGCAGCTTCTCACAGCAGTTTGTCCTCTAACAAGATTGCTGAGGTGCTAAGCCGTGCAGTGGTAGGGCTTAGAGGCGATTGGTGGGGATTCTCATTGCCACTCTGTATGGGGATCAGTCAGGGTTGAAGGGAGGACAGCGATCGGGACGGGCTGGGGCTACCTCTGAGAGGGAGATGGGGAGAGTGATTGTCGCTGCTGGGGGGAGAGAGTGGGGCTGGAGATTGGGGCGATCAAGCTGGCCAGCAAACAAGAGTCTGATGGATTGGGGCTACTGTGCCTGCAGAAGCCGGAACTGTCAGATTCTTTGAACTTTTAATAATATTCACGATTTGACCTCTGCATCACACAAAGTGTGAGAGATTGAAGTCTGAACTCCCACTGAAAAAACAATCGTGACTTACACCAGTTTTCCCATCAGTTCAGCACTTCAAGTTTCTTTTTGGAGCATCGGACCCTCGGTTTCTCTATGTCTCTCCACATTAATCTCACATCCCTCGTCATTTGTAGCAAACCTCCTCTGCACTCTAAACCAGATGGTCACGTGCTTCATTAAGTGCAGTGCCCAGAATTAGACATGCTACTCCAGTTCAGACTCAATCAACAATTCGTAAAGGTTCATCATAACTTCATTGCTCTTGTCAAGGCAAATTACTGCAGATGCTGGAACCTAAAACAAAAACAGAAAATGCTGGAAAATTTCAGCAGGTCAGACAGCATCTATGGAGAGAGAGAAAGAGAGCAGAGTTTATTGGTGGGATTATATGGCCTAGCTCGTCCCGAAATCTTAAAATCCTGCCCATGAAGAGCATGTGCATGAGAAACTCTGTCACAGTCATGTCACTCACTGAGATAAGGTGACTGAGAAACATCTTACAGAAAAATTCCAGCTGCGTCTTAGCATTACTTAATCTTTGTAATAATAGTTAGCACGTAAACAAATGTCTTTTCAACTAAAGACCGTTGCCTCCATCAAACCACAATAACAAACTATCCACCAAGAGAAGGTTGACAAGGGGGGATAATTCAGGCATGGGGTATGATAATATGATGTTAATGTGTTTAAATTATGTTTCCAATGTTCCAAAGCACAACTTCACTGACAGAGGAGGGGACAATCATATCACACGTTTATGTTGGTTTGGAATATGATTTGGACTTCTCATTTGTCCTGCTCCTTTGGGAAAAATAAGGTTTAGGATCGGGTCCCTCAATGCTAATCTCACCCATCATATGACTGCGATCATGTTTATGATTGGAGAAGGCCAACTGGTCCAAATAAATTACACATTGAACATCTTTGCCATCAAACAACTTGGATGGTCGAATCCACAATTCCCCAACTGAATAAATTCTTTCTTGATTAATTCCTGTAGGAATGAGGTTCCTGCATTCTCCACTCATTCACCATATGCAGCAGCTTGGCAGATCAAAAGACAGTTTCAACTCTATTTGATCACATCCAAAAATATGTTTGGTCCCTGCTTGCAAATTAATAAGAAAATTGAACATGAACACTACAAATTCCCTATTTACAAATTCTAATGGCTTTGAAATAGTTCTTTTCATTGAATTGTCCAAAGATGTGCAGGTTAGGTAGATTGGCCATGCTCAATTGCCCCTTAGTGTCAGGGGGACTAGCTAGGGTATGGGATAATGGGGATTAGGCTTGGGTGGGATTGTGGTCGATGCAGATTTTATGGGCTGAACGGCCTCCTTATGCACTGTAGGGATTCTATGATTCTATGAATGACCTGTGAAACCATAAAGGATGATTTTCCCATGTATTTCCTACGTACATTTTAAATGTTTTGATGTGCTGAGAGTAGTTCAGTCACCTCCAGTATCCCATAAAAATTCCACTGGGTGGCCTTGAGCCTGGCTAAAATAACATTATCCCATTTTTGTAGCACACACTATTCTGGAGTCACCTGACATCGTCAATCCCTCCAGAGCTAGGGATTTTCCTCCTACCTTTGGATTCATGGAGTATACATGTGGCTATCAGTGACCACAATTCTGTCTACTTTAGGATACAGATGGAAAAGGATGCTTGTTGCCCTAGGGGCAGGGTGCTGAATTGGGGCAAGGCTAACTACAGTCGGGTTAGGCAGGAACTTATGGAAACTGATTGGGAACGGTTGTTTGAGGGTAAGTCCACGCTAGGCATGTGGGAGTCTTTCAAGGGAATACTGAGAATGTTGCAAGATAAATATGTACCGGCCAAGAGGAAAGATGGGAAAGGTAGGATTAGAGAGCCATGGATTACTAGGGATATTGAGGACTTGGTTAGGAAGAAAAGAGAGGTGTATGATAGGTCAAAGCAGCTGGGAACGAAGACAGCATTGGAGGAATACAGAGAGAGCAGGAGGGAGCTCAAACGGGGAGTTAGAAGGGCAAAAAGGGGGCATGAAATGATTTTGGCGGATAGGATTAAGGAAAATCCAAAGCTTTTTACTCCTATGTTAGGAATAAAAGGGTGGTTAGAGGAAAAATCGGACCTCTTAGGGACAGAGGAGGGGAACTGTGCTTAGAGCCCGAGGGAATGGCAGAGATCCTGAATGAATACTTTGCGTCGGTATTCACAAAGGAGAGGGGCTTGTTGACAGTTCCTGTCTCTGAGGGAGCTGTGGACCAGTTGAGGGAAATATCCATGCCAAGGGAAGAAGTGTTAGAGCTTCTAAATAGCATTAAAACTGATAAATCTCCAGGGCCTGATGGCATTTATCCCAGGCTGCTTAGGGAGGTGTGAGGTGAAATTGCTGGGCTTCTGACGCAAATCTTTGTCTCTTCCTTGGACACAGATGAGGTCCCAGAGGACTGGAGAATAGCTAATGTTGTACCATTGTTTAAAAAGGGTAGTAGGGATAACCCTGGAAATTATAGGCCAGTGAGTTTGACGTCAGTGGTAGGGAAGCTGTTGGAGAGGATTCTTAGAGATAGGATGTATAGGCACTTAGAGTGTTGTGATCTGATTAGGGATACGCAGCATGGATTTGTTAAGGGGAGGTCGTGCCTTACAAATCTGGTAGAGTTTTTTGAGGAGGTGACGAAAACGGTGGTCAAAGGGCGAGCCGTCGATGTCATCTATATGGATTTTAGTAAGGCGTTTGACAAAGTCCCTTATGGGAGGTTAGTTGAGAATGTCAAGGCTCATGGGATACAAGGACAGGTGGCTAGGTGGATAAGTAACTGGCTTGGTAATAGGAGACAGAGAGTAATAGTGGAAGGGTGTTTCTCCAGCTGGAGGTCGGTCACTAGTGGTGTGCCGCAGGGCTCGGTACTGGGACCTCTTCTATTTGTAATAAATATAAATGACTTGGAAGAGGGAGTAAGTGGAGTGATCAGCAAGTTTGCAGACAATTCAAAGATGGCTGGACTTGTGGATAGTGAGGAGCATTGTCAGGCGATGCAGCAGGACATAGATAGGCTGGTAGCTTGGGCAGACAGATGGCAGATGGAACTTAATCCTGATAAATGTGAGGTGATGCATTTCGGGAGAAAGAATGTAGAGGGGAGGTATATGATAAAGGGTAGACCTATTAAGAGTATAGAAATGCAGAGGGAGCTGGGGGTGGAGGTGAACAGGTCTCTGAAGGTGGCAGAGCAAGTGGAGAAGGTTATGAAGAAAGCATCTAGTATGTTAGACTTTATAGGAAGGGGTATAGAGTACAAGAGCTGGCCTTTAATGTTGCAGTTGTATAAAACGTTGGTTAGACCTCATTTGGAATACTGCATCCACTTCTGGTCACCCTACTACCAGAAGGATTCTGGAGAAAGTGCAGAGGAGGTTTACCAGGATACTGCGTGATGTGGAAGGTCTGAGTTACGAGGAGAGGTTAGGCAAATTGGGACTGTTTTCCTTAGAAAGACGTAGACTTAGAGGAGATCTAATAGAGGTGTACAAGATTATGAGGGGTATAGATAGAGTAAACAGGGTTAAGCTTTTTCTTAGGATGGACTTAAATAGCACGAGGGGTCACGGGCTTAGGGTAAGGGGGGTAAGGTATAATTTGGATGCTAGAGAGAGTTTTTTCATACAGAGGGTGGTGGGGATATGGAATGTGCTGCCAAGTAAAGTGGTGGAGGCAGGTACTCTGGAGTTATTTAAGAAATAATTAGATGGGTACATGAACAGAATGGGAATGGAGGGGTATAGAAAACTGATTTAAAATAGGGATCATGAGCGTTGGGAGTCCCTGGGAAGTGTGTAAATAGATGATGATATTGATGTACTTGTTTTTATCCTACAGGTGCTTTGGTCCATCTTGTTGTCTAAAAAGCAGCATACACGCGATGGGTCGTGAGAGGGCTGCTCTTGGATGTTTTTTTTCGAGAGTATCCTAGTGCTTCACGTCGTTAGTGTATGCTTGACCTGGACCATTTGATGGGCAACACGACAGCTCAGTGACTATCGCTGTGCTGTGCAGATACATGGATTTGGGCTTGTCTCTGTGGGAGTTTGCGCATTCTCCCTGTGCTTGCGTGGGTTTTCTCCCACATCCCAAAGATGTGCTCTTGGGCTAATTGTCAAAACAAATTCTCCCTAAATTGTCTCAAATTTGGTTTTTAATCCATAAATCTATAAACATGGACAGGGATCGCGTGTAGAGGTGGGAACATCGGGAACAGAGAGGTGGCAGCGTGGGCTCGTTGGGCCAAAGTGCCTGTTTCCCATGCTGTTTTGTTCTTTGTTCTTTGTATATTCTATTTCTGTGGGACAGACCTTCAATTTTTGGGGATAATCAGTTGATACCAAACGGGGATTCAGTCTTCTAGAAGTATCACAATTTCTTGCAAAGTGCCCCAGACAACTATTTCTAAAACAAACATCTTATACGTAATTCTCTGCAGAATCCCGACCGACAGAAGACCAGATTGAGTACAAGAGTGGGACAATGTATCTGAGGGGATTGTGGAAATTGCAATGGAGTACTCCAAAGATGCAATGGTGAACTCCGCTTTGAGGTTCCTAGATAATGAGAGCATGGGAAGATCAAACTCCCTTTTGACAATTGCCCTGCAGCAGAGACCATCTGAAAATGTGATTCCAAACTTCATGGCCACGATTTTGCTGGTCTACTGTGCTGCTGCAGTAGCAGTGCATGGGCAGGGATGTCATTTGCGACGGTTCCAGGTTATTTTTAGTTGGTGTAACCTGCCTCACAGCGGCAAACAGTGCGAGGCTGATTACAATATTAAAATTAACATTTCCATCGACTAGCCAGACTAGTGAATGTTCCTACTGGTGAGTATTAAAGCTGGTCCTTATCAATGGGAAATCAGGCATGATGGTCTTGCTGGTGAAAGCATTGTGTTGGGGCCAGTGATTTGGGAGGCCAGTACACATGTGCCAATTGCCCTTTAACTTCAGATCACCAGAAAGTAGGTGGGAAAATCTTCTGTTTTCTGTTCAGCTCTTAGTTTTTTTTGGAAAGTAGTCCCCAAATGTTTCTGATTCTCTTAGAACTGCAATTACCCAGAAAAGATTCAAATTAAAACCACTTCTTTCATCTGGATACTGGTGACCTAACTGCTGTACTTTCTACTGACCCAGCTCCTACCCCTCTGATTCACCCACCCAATTCCAAGTGTTTCTAATTCCCACTGCTAACAGGTCATACTGGGTTGCCTTGCACCCATAAGCACTTACCCTAAATACTCACCTGCTCCCTGGTTTGTCAAACTTGGCTGGACTTTTAAACTTAGCTGCTTTACAGCAGGAACCAGTTGTGTTACACGGACCTCAGCTGGCCTGAGATGTAAGATTGGAGGTGGTAGGAAGAGCTGGATTTTCATCTCAACACAGGGTGCCCTTCATTAACAGGAAAGGATACCACTCCATGAACGTCCAGCTGGTATGTAAATACCAGAACATTATGCATGTTTGTGGATAGTTTTTTTATTCTGGCACTCTTGGAGGGTCACCCCTTTGCCAAGTGAAGGACAAGGACTACCTGTTAAGGTCATGCCTGATGATGCCTGTGTGGAGACCCCAGGCTGAAGAAGAAGCTGGTTACAATGAAGCCCACTCTATCACCAGGTGCATCATTGCGTGGTGCATAGGCTTCCGGAAGATGTGGTTCCACTGTTTGGACTGCTCTGGCATGGCACTACATTATAGCCCCCAAACGGTAGCTCAGATAGTGGTCATTTGTTGTGTGCTGCAAAGCTTCACACAGCAGCGAGTCACGTGGAGGAAGGGGAGCATGCAAGTCTCGTCAGAGAAGGAGGAGAACGAGGGAAATGCTGAGAGAACTGAGCATCTGGCAGCCAGTGTCCAACAGGAACATTGACGTGTCAGAACTTCATTGCCTGACAAATCAAACCCTTCCACCACCGCACCCCCCCCCCACCGACACTGTCCCAATGCCACCCCTTCCATTCCTCATATCCTGTCTTAGCTGGCCCCTTGTTTCCTCCTTTCCCTCATTCTGTGCTTCTTCCCACTCCCCCCATCATTCTGCTCCACCTTCTACTCCCATATAACCTTCCTCCCTCTCTCCCAAGAGTCAGGATAGCATCACAGCAGGGTGCTGAGCCTTGTGTTGGCAGTGATAGGAGATCGAATTGCAAGACTGGAGAATGATGACAACTCATTGTCTGACAGCTGTGATACTCCTCAGCTTTGGGGAGTTTGACTCCAGCCTTCCTGATGATAGCCCACTTATGTCCCAGCTCCTGATTTTTGCAGTTTTGGGTTCACTTGATTCTGCACAACAGTCCGGGGTTGGGAATGGGGAGGCCCAAGGCAACGTCTTTGGGCTCATGGACTGATGATGCTGTCAGAGACAGTGTCTAACACTGTTGCTCTCAAAGATCTCCAATTAGGAATGAGTTGTGGAGGCCCTGTGGGAAGATCAGAGCTCCAAGCAATTGACATGCACATCCCCTCCCCCTCCTCAATCCACTTACCCTTAAGGGACATTGATAAGCCAGTGGGTGTGGAGGTGACATGTATGTTATTTACAGTGTACAAGTGGTGTCCCCATCCCCCTAATTGCAACTGTCAAACTTCATCTGTGCTTATTTAGTGGTCCTCTGTTTTCCTCTTCTTTCATTCTCCCTCACTCCTCCTATGTGTGCCTCTAGGTTACACATCAAAGGTGGAGACAGATTGCTGATGACCACACCCTCTGGCCTTTGATGCACTTAACAGGCATCCTCTGGAGGAGGCCTGAGGATTTCCAGATGTCACAGGTGACAACATGCCACCCTGAGCTGCCTGCTGTACAGAAAAAAAAAATCAATGTCAGGAAGGGAAGATTCAGAAGGTCTGACAGTTTGAGCTTCCATGGTTGAAGACCCTGGGCTAGGCTCCAGCACTTGCTCCAACCTCAGTGTGCTTGTTGGCCCCTGGGTCACTCCTGGATATAGAGGGGCAGCTGGTGTGAGTTTCAGAAACACCTCCATCATCTGGCACTGCCTGGAGGTCCACCATTGTCTGCACCATGAGTCCGATGCCTTCATCCATGGCCCTTCACAATTGGGCAATGCTGTGGTGCCCTCAGCCATAGTCCTGTGTGACTGGCCAAGCTTTGATGTACATCACCAATCTCCTTCAATGTAGCGACATGTTCTTGTGTGACTAGATCCTGATGCCTCAGGCCAGGAGGGGAGTGAGGGCTCATTTCAGATTAAAATGAGGGGAAATTACAACAAAGTGTTGTGAATCTCTAGAATTCTCTATCCCAGTCAATTTTGGAGCTTTCATCATTGAGTACATTTAAAGATGGCATCATTGTTAGTCTCTCAAAATTAAGAGAGATTGACAGGAACATGGAGTTGAAGCCCAAGATCAGCCATGATTGTATTGAAGGGTGGAACAGGTTCTGGGGTCCAATTGTCCATCTGGCATGAAAATGGGAGAGTTGCTGATTTATTTTTTCCGGCAAGTTTTCACACCCAATTTTGTGTACATCATGCATGGAGAAATGGTTCAGACCATTTCTTGCTGCTGCAGGCAGTTGACTGGGTTTAATTTGCCATCCGTCCTGCACAGAAAACTATTGCACAAGTGCAGACCTCTGATGCTGCACATGTGCAATAGCAGCAGCAAAGGCCTAACAGACAGGCAGGCTGAACAAACTCCCCCACCACTTCCCTGCACATCCCAACACCCACGCCCGCCCGCAGAATGCAGCCTCCATTGCCAAGACTGATTGCATTTCTGCCACCTTTCACACCAATCACAAAGCAGAGTGGGCCACCCTCCCTCTCCATTCCGATCAAAGCAGCAGCTGTCCCTCTACCCCCCCCAATCCTCAGTGGGCAGTGCCAAGGTGCCAGGCTGCCACTTCCCAATAGACAACACCCTTGCCTTCAGCCTCCCCAGGGGGCCTGAATGGCCTTGTTCTACCAGCAAGGCCAACATGATTGTCCACCATTTATAAGCAGAAGGTGTTTTACTCACCAGAGAGAACAAGTCCAGCGAGGCCAGAAAGGCAAGGGTGATTGAGTGCTGTGCTCATTAAAAACATGCTAATGAACATTACAATATATTTAAATGTCACTGGACCTCACTAGAAATTCAGCTTTCACTCCCATTGATGGATGGGGCAAGCCAGTAAAATCCTGCTCCTAATTCTTGTGTTCATTCTATTTGAGGGCTGCTAAAAAAGAGTTATTCAAACGAATGATATGCTCTGGAAGGTAACCAAAGATTCAGAGGGTGACCTGTTAACTCAACTCTCATTGCCTCTCCTAGGGCTTGCTTTTCCATTGCCTATGGAGCAAGGTCAAGAATGGACATAATCTGAAAATTTGGAGTGTGTTAGTTTCATACTGCCTCCGGGATATATAATTATATGGTTCCCATACAGTCCTGATTTGGCTGAGACGGATTGAACATTTCCCCTCGTGTTCCAACGGTTTTACAAATATAGAAAAACTACAGCACAAACAGGCCCTTCAGCCCACAAGTTGCACCGAATACATCTTTACCTACTAGGCTTACCTACAAGCCTCAATCCTACTAAGTCCCATGTACTCATCCAGAAGTCTCTTAAAAGACTCTATCGAATCTGCCTCCACCACCACCACCACCGGCAGCCGATTCCACGCGCCCACCACCTCTGAGTGAAAAACTTACTCCTAACATCTCCTCTGTACCTACTTCCCAGCACTCTAAACCTGTGTCCTCTTGTGGCAGCCATGTCAGCCCTGGGAAAAAGCCTCTAGAATCCACTTGATCAATGCCTCTCAACATCTTATACGCCTATGTCAGATCACTTCTCATTCTTCATTTCTCCAAGAAGAAAAGACCAAGCTCTCTCAATTTATCCTCATAAGGCATGCCACCCAATCTAGGCAACATCCTTGTAAATCTCCTCTGCACCCTTTCAATGGCTTCCACATCCTTCCTGTAATGAGGTGAGCAGAATTGAGCACAATGCTCCAAGCAGGATCTGACCAGGGTCTTATACAGCTGCAACATTATCTCCCGATTCCTAAACTCAATTCCTCGATTGATGAAGGTCAGTACACCATATCCCGCCTTAACCACCTCCTCTAACTGCGAAGCTGATTTAGAATGTCCATGAGACTAGAGTTTAAATCGTCTATTTGCTGTCGGGCAATATAGAAAAAAAGACATTAAATTAAAAGATATCCAGTCATAAATGATTATTTTCTGCAACTGAGAGACAAAACATTCAAATATTACATAGAATATCAAGTACAGAAGCAGGCCATTCAGCCCAACTAGTCTTTCCCAGTATTTCTGCTCCACGTGTCTCTTCTCCCACCTTACTTAATTACTTTAAACGCGAAAGATTGGGGGAAGGGAATCAAGATGAGGTGACTGAGAGTGAGGAGATTATCTCCCAAGTAGAGAAGGACTGTAGACAGTATGAGAGGGAGGTTAGACGGGTGATGGGGAAGGGAAGCACCCAGACCAAGGGTCTGAGGAGTGTCTACTTTAACGCCAGGAGCATAGTGAATGAAATGGATGAGCTTAGCGCGTGGATTGCTGCTTGGGAATGTGATGTGGTGGCCATTACGGAGACTTGGATGTCTCAGCAACAGGACTGAGTACTTCAGGTGCCAGGATTTAGATGCTTCAGGAAGGACAGGGAGGGAGGCAAAAGAGGTGGTGGAGTGGCACTGTTGATCAGGGATAGTGTCACGGCTGTAAAGAAAGTGGATGCAAAGGAGGGACTGTTACAAAATCTCTGTGGGTGAAAGTTAGAAATAGCAGGGGGTCGATAATTTTGCTGGGTGTTTTCTATAGGACGCCTAATAGTGACAGGGAAGTTGAGGTGCAGTTAGGGAAACAGATCTTAGAGAGATGTAGTAATGACAGAGTTGTTGTGATGGGAAACTTTAATTTTCCAAACATCGACTGGAATATCCCTAGGATAATGGTTTCGATGGGGAGGAGTTTGTTCAGTGTGTTCAGGAGCGTTTCCTGACACAGTATGTGGATAAGCCAACGAGAGGAGAGGCTGTACTTGTCCTGGTGCTAGCTAATGAACTAGGGCACGTGTCGGATCTCTCAATAGGAGAGCATCTTGGGGATGGTGATCATAATTCTATCTCTTTCACGATAGCATTGGAAAGAGATAGGATCAGGCAGGATAAGAAGGTGTTTATCTGGAGTAGGTGGAAATATGAAATCATCAGGCAGAAAATTGGATGAGTAAACTGGAAGGAGATGTTCTTGAAGAAAAGTACTGAAGGATGGTGGCGGATTTTCAAGGAATGTTTGTTTGGCGCTCTGCACGACAACGTTACGATGAGACAAGGAGGTTTTCGTAGGTCGCGGGAACCATGGTGCACAAAGGTTGTGGTGAATCTAGTCAGGAAGAAAAGAAAGGTATACAAAAGGTTCAGAGAACTAGGAGATGTTAAGGATCTAGGGGAGTATAAGGCTTGTAGAAAGGAGCTTAAAAAGCAAATTAGGAAAGCCAGAAAGGGTCATGAGAAGGCCTTGGCGGATAAGATTAAGGAGAATCCCTAGGTGTTCTACAAATATATGAAGAGTAAAAGGATGAGAAGTGAAGGGATTGGACCTTTAAAAGGTGAAGGGAGAAAAGTCTGTGTGGAACCGGAAGAAACGGCAGAGGTGCTTAATGATTACTTTGCGTCGGTATTCACGGTGGAAAGTGATCTGAGAGGTTGTACTGCAAGTTTGCAGCAGACTGAAAAGATTGAGTATGTGGACGTTAAGAAAGAGAATGTGTTGGAACTTTTAAATTCTATCAAGATAGATAAGTCGCCGGGATCAGATAGGATGTACCCCAGGTGGGAGGTGAGGAAAGTGATTGCAGAGCCCCTGGCAATGATCTTTGCATCGTCGATGAAGATGGGAAAGGTTCCGGAGGACTGGAGGATTGTGGATGTGGTTCCCATTTTTAAGAAAAGGAACAGGGATCGCCCAGGAAATTATTGATCTGTGAGTCTGACCTCAGTGGTTGGTAAGTTGATGGAGAGGATCCTGAGGAACAGGATTTATGAGCACTTAGAGAAGTTCAGCTTAATCAGAAATAGTCAACACAGCTTTGTCAAGGGCAGGTCTTGCCTTACAAGCCTAGTGGAATTCTTGGAAAATGTAACTGACGAAGGAAGAGCAGTGGATGTGGTTTACATGGATTTCAGCAATACGTTTGATAAGGTCCCTCTTGCAAGACTTCTTGAAAAGGTGAGAGGGCATGGAATCTAAGGGGCTTTGGCTTTGCGGATCCGGAACTGGCTTGCCTGCAGAAGGCACAGAGTTGTTGTAGAAGGGTTTGTTTCTGCATGGAGATCGGTCACCAATGGGGTGCCCCAGGGATCTGTTCTAGGACCTTTGCTGTTTGTCATTTTCATAAATGACCTGGATGCGGAAGTGGATGGATGGATTAGTAAATTCACCGACAATATGAAGGTTGGTGGTGTTGTGGATAGTCTGGAGGGATGTCAGAAGTTGCAGCCAGACATCAATAGGATCCAAGAATGAGCGGAGAAGTGACAGATGGATTTCAACACAGATAAATATGTAGTGGTCCATTTTGGCAGGTCCAATGAGATGAAGGAGTACAATATCAAGGGTAGGAGTCTTAGCAGTGTTGAGGAGCAGAAGGATCTTGGGGTCTGGGTCCATAGGAGTCTTAAATTGACCTTGTAGGTAGAGGATGTGGTGAAGAAGGCAGATGGTGTACTGGCCTTCATTAATCGTGAGATTGAGTTTAGGAGTCGGGAGGTAATGCTGCAATTTTACAAGACCCTTGTCAGACCCCACTTGAAGTACTGAGCGCAATTCTGGTCACCTCACTACAGGAAGGATGTGGAAGCTATTGAGAGAGTGCAGAGGAAATTTACAAGGATGTTGCCTGGATTAGGAGGCATGCCTTATGAAGATAGGTTGAGGGAGCTCGGTCTCTTCCCCCTGGAAAGACGAAGGTTGAGAGGCGACCTGATAGAGATTTATAAAATGTTGAGAGGAATAGATAGGGTAAATTCTCAGAAGCTATTTCCCAGGGCTGAAATGGTCGCTATGAAAGGACACAGGTTTAAGATGCTGGGACAGCAAGTACAGAGGAGATGTTAGGGGTAAGTTTTTCACTCAGATGGTGGTCAGTGAATGGAATCAGCTGCCGTTGGTGGTGGTGGAGGTGAACTCGCTGGGGTCTTTTAAAAGACTTCTGGATGACTACATGGGATTAAATGCAATTGGGAGTTACAGATAGTTCTATGGCCTAGTAGGTATGGGTCTGATCGGCGCAACTTGTGAGCTCAGGGGCCTGTTCCTCTTGTAAAGTGTTCTATGTTCTGTGTTCTATGTTCTATATTCTAAAGCTTCACAGATATCCTTCTATTCCTTTCACCCTCAAGAAACTTTCTATCTTCACTTCAACTATTCTGTGTGGTTACAAGGTCCATATTCTAACCATTCTTTGGGTAAATAAGTTTCTCAAAAATCCTTCATTGACTTTTTCCAAAATTCATTGTGGAGTGATTCTGTCCCAAGTGACAAATGAAGAAAAATCTTCAATGAAATTGAGTAAATCTACTGGTTTGGGTCCAGTTTTGTCATCATTGTTTCTATGACTGTCAAAAAAGATTCAGATATAACAATGTAAAAGGAGGTATTTTATTTTATTATTGGTAAGAAAAGGATTAAATACAAGTGTCCTTTACAATGTCCATGAAAATATATTCTCAATGAGCAGAGTATTGATCAGTGATAATTGTTTTAACTTTTGTAGTACATTAGATTAAAAGATAACTTTGGAATGTCTAAATATAAAACAATATAAAAATATAAAACCCTCAACCCAAATAATATTTTGTCTAAAAATTAAAATAAGAAACAAAAACAAAAGTTTACCAATAAACCCCAAATAATGCTTCTGATCATTTTTTAAATCACAACATTTCTGTTGAGATAAATTCGCCAAACAAAATTACTTCTACTAATTAGAAAAGCACATCGGCAATATTTAAAATAGCTATGATGTATAATGCTAAAAACTATTAAAATAAAACTTTGAAACTAGAAAATAAATTGCTGGTAAAATACACCACATTGGTCAATGAAGAGCTAAACAAAGACTTAAATCTTGTCACAAGTGTAATAATTCACAATATATACTAAACAAAGAGGCTGAATTGATCTTTACCCTGGCAGTTGTACACTAGGGATCTGTGGATTTGAATAGGTTAAACACTGAAGCTATAGGAAAGTTAATTCGCCAAGATCCAAACCAAATAATCACAACCAAAATTGGAATGTTGGAAACACTCAGGTCAATAAGCATATATGAGAGCGAAACATAATCTAACTTCCATTAAATGTCTATTCTAACATGTACAGCACACCCCAATCTGCCCACAATTCATGTTCAATGACACACTTCTCACAATCCACCTTGATGTTGTATAAGCCTGACTGATGATTAAAACCCTGTCAACTCACTTGTTTCCATGTTCACACATAATATTAAGGCCTACCATTGCAAATATTACAGCCAGGAATAATCTCACCTCAGGAGATTAATTACTATCTCAAGTGGACCGGTATGACCCAAAATAATTACTCTTGAAACAAGGAAGATAATTTGTGGAGCATGTAAGGCCCACCTTCTCTGGGAATAGTTGTGTATCCAGCGATGAGAGAAAATGCTCTCTGGGTACAAAAATCTAACAGGATGGGAGTGACAAGATTAGAGTTGACCATGAATTCAATTCACTAAATTTATCATTAGAATATATCAAAGGATCAGACTGCTGCCACTCCACTCTAAAACGTTAGCATCTTGTGGATGATGACAATGTCGAAGTTTGTGATTAAGGACAATTTGAAGCTTTGGTAACATTTACAATATAATAGACATGATGAATTTCCAACTTTGCTTTGTGTGGAATTTTCTCCTAAATGAAAAACCTCTGGAAATTCCAGATAAATGGCCTCAATTCAGGAGAACAAATTCACCATGAACCCAAAATTATGGGTTGGATTTTAAAACAAATGTGCGCATGGGACTAGGCGTGGTGGGATTTGAAAATTTCAGTCTCAGAGATCGTCAGGAACCCCAATGCCTCTGGGACAGTTTTCAATGGGCAAAGGAACTAATTAATAACCCCTTTGTCTCCATAAGCAATTTAAGTGGTCTTTCCTGTGCAGAATTGAATTTTTAAGTGTTATTTTGGTGAACTCAAAACAGGCTAGTACACATTAATGTATCGCTACTGCGTTCCTCTTACACCTAGTTAAAGTTCATCTGTGTGTATTTTGAATTTAATTTTACTGGGGGGGGGTCCCACTTACACCAGTTTGTGCTCTAAACCTTTATTTCGCCTTCCCAGCTGCATCCTGCCTTGTCGACATTGCCAGCCCTCCAGGGAACGGCTTCATCTTTACAGCAAGACAGCAATAACAATTCATTTTTAAAAGGAAGACAGGTACATTCTATTGTTTCGTTCTACTCATCATGTATTACTACACAGAGATTATCAAAATCTGGTTATCAGATCACATTACTATATCTTTATCAGCAGAAGTTTTGTAATTTTTGTAATTTTTTTAGCTACTTGAAAAGTAATCTGGTTGCAGAATATAGCGACACTGCGCGACATAATCCAGAACGATTCTGTTTAAGTTGCTGAGGACAAGGAACCAGCTGCTTGTTTTCCTGAGTGTTGTGTCATTTTGCTGTTGAGAAAAAAATCTTTTCAGAGGAAAAAAATCACCAACAACTTGCCATAAAAAATCCATTGTGTTTCTTAATGTCCTTTTAGAGAAGGAAACCTGGCCTATAGGTGACTTCAGATCCACAGCAATGTGGTTGATTCTTAATTATCCTCTGAAAAAAGGCCAAACAAGCTACTGGCAATTGGAGATGGGCAACAAATGCTGATCCAGCCAGCAATGCCACATCAAATGAATGAATGAAAGAGCACTTACTTTCGAATGAACTGATATCATTAGCATGACCTTGTCATTGGTTTCAAACACTGTTTTACCATGAATTATATTGTTGGGTTTTAAGCTCCAATTTTTTGCCAACAGAAACAACATTTTGGGGCCTGAAATTCCTGTGTCAGAGAGTTGAGTTGAATTTGGGTTCATCTCAGGTGAGGGCAGGAAATTGAAATGGTTTATTGATTCAGTTAAATTTAATCTGAAATCCTTCTTGTGAGAGAAGCTCAACCTCTATGTTGCAAAGAAGTCTGAGACTATGTCAGGGAGTGTTCAAGATTATCCTGGGATTCCAGTAAGTACATCATCCTTAGGGCCAATT
Organism: Sphyrna mokarran; assembly: GCA_024679065.1. Taxonomy (NCBI): domain Eukaryota; kingdom Metazoa; phylum Chordata; class Chondrichthyes; order Carcharhiniformes; family Carcharhinidae; genus Sphyrna; species Sphyrna mokarran. Next base: position 50,192,615 of record JAGIQG010000004.1, read on the forward strand.
GACTCCACCTCTGCTGAAGATCGGAGTGGACTCTCCAATTGGCCAACTAAATACCAAAATCCAAAAATTATCAGAGTGTAGTCATTCTCTCCCGGAAAATTTCTTTTCCAATTTGCTCTTCAGCTCATTTTGGCCCTTTGGTTTCCCACATGGAGGGACAAGGTTTCACATCAGTTTGTCACTGGACATGAGGGAGAGGTGAAGGGGAATACAGGAGCTGCAGTGAAAACTCTTTGGGTGCAGGATATTTGTTCCGATTATTAAAATACCCTAATCTCAGGAATTGGGATGATGCCAACAACCTGAAGAGTCAAAAGCCAGAATTCCCTCCTGATTGAAGTTCCAGCAATAGAGCAGAAACCCAACAATCTCAATCCACTAACTCCGGATAAACATTAACATTTATTTATTTGTCACAAGTAAGACTTACATTAACACTGCAATGAAGTTACTACAAAATTTCCCTAGTCGCCACACTCTGGTGTCTGTTCAGGTAAATGTACTTAACAAGCATGTCTTTCAAACCAAATATTGACCAGGAAATTGGGGTAACTGCCTAGCTCTTCCTCAGTAGAGACCCACGGGATCTTTTATACTCATTTAGAGGACAGACAGGCTCCTGGTATAATGCTTCATCTGAAAGATAACACCTCTTATGGAACAGCTCTCCCAGTACTTCACTGAGGTGTTAACCTAAATCATGGGCTCCATTCCTTCATTGTCACTGGAACTTCAAATCCTGGAACTCCCTTCCTAACAGTACTCTGAGTGGACCTATACAACAGTAATTGCAACAGTTCAAGAAGACAGATCACATCTTTTCAAAGACAGTTAGGAATGGTAATAGCCTTCTCAGTGATGCCCAAATATCATGACAGAATGTTTTTTTGAAAAAAATCAATGGATATAAAAATTGCAGACCGGTATTGCACAGTTTTACAATATGGACAAACACATTGGAATGATTGCTGATATTTCTGAATCATTCAAAGGCAAGATAGTAGCCAAAAGCATTTCAGATAATTCCACTTTTCGCCAATTGTTGTTGTTCCTTGATTGCTATTTTTCAAACCATTTATTAAATAGTAGTCAAAAGATGCATGGAAATATATGAAATTTAAAAGATGGAAATGTCATTTGACCTAACCAGTTTGTATGTTTTCAATCACTGGGCCTGATTCTTCCAATTGCGTCATGCTAATTTTTTGGTGCGTCTGGTTGGGGGATGCATGTCTTGGCCATTTCACGGGTTTCGTGCATGCATTCCTGACACAAGCGTGTCTCCCACCGCTGGAGAGCACGCACAGTCACGAACACACTGAAAATCGGTGAGAAGATCAGAAAGTGATTTTAATCTAGTTTTCATGTAATTTAAATGTGATTATCGGGCCTGGGTCTGAATTTTCTCTGATGACATCTCCCACGCTGCCTGGAATATTGCACTCCAGCGGGGTTTCCCACATTCAGGGAACTAGTGAGAGATCCTGCTGGATTGAAGGGGAGGCAATCAGTGCCCCCAGGGATAGGGCAGTGGAGAATGGTGTCCCCTGGGCATGGGACTCTGGCAGTGCCAGCTGTTCTTCTGGCACTGCTGAAGGGACAAAGTGTCAGGGGGCACTCTTGAACTACCCACTGGATATTGGACAATGCCAAAGAAATGGGATCTATTGTGGGTGGGGGTCAGTGGCAATCGGGGTTCCCACTGCCATTCTACATGGGGAGTAGTCAAGGCTGGAGGAAGGCCAGTGATCAGCGGGATCTGCCTGCCAGCAGGAGATCTGCTTTTCAGGGAATATGGGGATCGTCACTGCTGGGGATGGAGGTGGAGGAGTGGGGGAAGGTGGGGGGAAAGGGTTGGGTGGATGGGGAGAGTGTGGCTGGAGATCACAGTGCTCCGGGATGGGAGACGAGTCAGGGTTGGCCCAGGAATGAATGGAAGGGCTGCAATCAGGCGATGGGCAATACTGGAGGGGCAGCAGTGTGAGGAACCTGGTCTGGCCAACGATCGAGCTGGTCAGTGAACAGGAGGCTGACAGATCAGAGTCACTGCGCGTGTGCAGAGGCCCAGAACTGTCAGACTCCCGAGTGAATAGGCGCCGTCCCCACCCCACCCCCCCCCAGCCATTAATAATATTCACAAGTGTAACCTCTGCAGTGCACAGAGTATGGGAGATTCGAATCTGAACTCCCATTGAAAAGACAGTCGTGATTTACATCAGTTTTCCTGGTAATTCAGCACTTAGGATTTTGTTGGGAGAATTGGGTCCATCATGTCTACGTAATAATTGAAGTATTGCTCTTGTTGAAGCTTTTTTACTTTGAAATTTTAGCAAAAATGCTTGTGGAATAAGTTGTACTCCAAGTTTTAAATGTTCAGTCTGCAAATGACGGTTCATTCAGCAGAAAATTTAGATCTATCATAAAGTGAAATGTGAAGGAGAATGGATTTTTAGCTGTTATACAGTTAGACAGAGAGACACAGTCTTAGGGAAAAATAAATTTTCCTACCTGATTCTCTTGTAGCAGTGAATTGTAACTGTAATAAAAATGATAAAACCAACAACGGCAATCAATGCTATATATTTCATCGGTAAAGCAAAATGTGAGGTTTTGTCACTGTGACGCCCCTTTAGGAAAGAAAATATTAAAGGTTAGTACATTAAAACACCACTAACAGTCTAACTACATGTAAACTATATTTAAAGACTGGTAACAAAAATCCCCATGGCCATTGGAAAAATTCAAAAGACATTGTCGGTCTTTACAGAGGAGGACGTAAATGGCTTGCCTGAAATTAAGGATAGAAGGGTGGTAGGAGATAAGGTCCTTGATAAGATTACAGTCACTAGAGAGGTAGTGCTTGATAGGCTAACGGGGCTGAGGGTAGATAAGTCTCCGGGACCAGATGGAATGCATCCCAGGGTTCTCGAGGAAATGGCAGAGGTGATAATGGATGCCCTAGTAATTGTCTTTCAGAATTCGCTGGACTCTAGGAAAGTGCCGGAAGATTGGAAAACGGCTAATGTTACACCGCTGTTTAAAAAAGATAACAGACAGAAGGCAGGGAATTATAGACCGGTTAGTTTAACATCTGTAGTCGGAAAAATGCTTGAATCAGTCGTCAGAGCAGAAATAACGAGGCACCTGGATACGAACTATTTGATCAACAGACGCAGCACAGATTCATTAAGGGGAAGTTGTGCTTGACAAATTTATTGGAGTTCTATGAGCAAGTGACTAGTGCGGCAGATAGAGGGGAACCAGTGGATGTGGTGTTTTTGGATTTCCAAAAGGCGTTTGATAAGGTGCCTCACACAAGATTCCTGCAGAAGGTTAGGGTGCAGGGAGTTGGGGGTAGGGTGTTAGAATGGATAGAGGATTGGTTGTCTAATAGAAAGCAGAGAGTAGGTATTAATGGGTACTATTCTGATTGGCAGCTGGTGACTAGTAGAGTGCCCCAGGAATCAGTGCTGGGGCCTCACCTATTTACCATTTACATAGATGATCTGGAGGAAGGGGCTGAACGCAGGGTGACAAAATTTGCTGATGACACGAAGATGAGCGGAAAAGCAAATTGCATGAAGGGTGTGGAAAGCCTGCAGAGAGATCTGAATAGGTTGACTGAGTGGGCGAGGACTTGGCAGATGGAGTATAATGTTAGCAAGTGTGAGATTATCCACTTTGGTAGAAATAATGGTAGGAAGGATTACTATTCAAATGGCAAAAAGCTGCAGCATGCGACTGTGCAGAAGGACCTGGGGGTCCTTGTGCACGAATGGCAAAAACATAGTCTGCAGATGCAGCAGGTGATCAAGAAGGTGAATGCAATGCTGGCCTTTATAGCTAGGGGGATATAATATAAAAATAGGGAAGTACTTTTGCAGCTGTATGGGGTACTGGTGAGGCCGCAGCTAGAGTACTGTGTGCAGATTTGGTCGTCGCATTCGAGGAAGGATATATTGGCCTTGGAGGGGGTGCAGAGAAGGTTCACTAGGCTGATACCGGAGATGAGGGCGTTTGATTATGAGGAGAGACTAAATAGGCTAGTTTTGTACTCATTGGAATTTAGAAGGCTGAGAGGGGATCTTATAGAGACGTATAAGATAATGATAGGGTAGAGGTTGAGATTCTTCCCACTTAACAAAGATTGCAGGACTAGAGGGCACAGCCTCAAGATTGGGGTTGTGGGGGGGGTGATTGCAGTTCAGATCAGAGTTGAGAAGGAATTTCTTCATGCAAAGAGTGGTGAATCTTTGGAATTCTCTGCCTGTTGAAGTGGTGGATGCTTCCTCACTGAATATATTTAAGTCAAGAGTGGATAGGTTTTTGTTTGACAAGAGAATTAAGGGTTATGGGGAAAAAGCGAGAAAGTGATACTGAACCACTGCAGATCAGCCATGATCTTGTTGAATGCAGGGCAGGCTCCAGGGGCTGGATGGCCTACTCCTGCTCCTATTTCTTATGTTCTTATGTTCTTAATTTGACCCATTCAGACTTCATTCAAGGCTGAAAGAAAAGAGGATTATGACAAAAATGAAAGGAAATATTCGATCTTAGTCTGAGAGAAAGTCAGCAAAAAATCCATGTTTTGTGGCTGCTTAAATACATTGCACAGATCTTATGGTGCAGTGGGTCATGTACTGGCATCTGAGTCAGAAGATTCAAGTCCCACCCCAGGACTTGATGGGCATAACCCAACCAACCAGGTTGAGTATCAACCTGAAAATCCTTCCAACACATGCCAATGGAGGCAATAAGAGTGGGAGAGATTCCTGATGGAAAGTTGGATCTCCACCACTATCCATTACCGCTTTATACAATATCATGTGAGAGAAAGTATATTGACCACAGCATCCTGGACTCTGGGCCAGATTTTACCATTTTTATTCTAAATCTGTATGCAATTCAGATCTGACTTGGAAATCTGCTTTCAGGTGCTCCCATACGCACTCAGCCTGGGAAAAAAAACTCTAGTTTGAGTTGCGCTGTGGGCGAGGCTTAGTGTGCCCGAAACAACCGGAGTTCTGAACTGCGCATGCTCAGTGAGGAAAAAAATTTGAAAAACGCGCCGTTGTCACATCGTTCCCCAGCCACAAAAAGCAGACAGTAAGACGGCCCGGGGGAGAAAAGCAGGAGCGATGGACCCCACAGACACCACCTCACTTCCCATCCACACCTAACTGTCCCCCTTATCCACCCACCTCCCACCTGCCAGCCAGACTGATTGCAACCCTCTACCTCCTTCTCCCCTCCCCCCACCTCTTGCCCACAGAGTGGCTGCAGATACCCTCCCCCCCCCCCCCCCCCACCCCACCACCCCCACCAGGGATCTACCTGGCCTCCCTCCAAATATATTTCACAGATTCAAAGCTGCGTACTTTGACAGTTTCACTAATTAAATGCACGTGCATTATTATAGCTGTGGAATCCCTTCTCTCTGCTGCTTGTGCTTGTAAAATCCACTGAGGTCCATATCTAGGCTTTTACTGAAGTTGTCTAATGAAACTACAGGTTCGTGTACAAATGACCATTGCTTGATTCAACAACTTTTGCAATTGTGTTTAACAACAGCCAACTTGCAGTAAATTCTAAAAGCTGCATTTTCAAGTTTAGAAAATAATTTGGGAAATGTTAAGATAATTTCTACTTCTTCTGACCTTGCTGGTGTACGGGGTAAAAAACAACATTCATGGCAAGTGAAATATAATCTAGGTAGTATTTATACAGGAATGATCAGAATTAGAAATGTGATAGGATAGAATTAGCTGTCCCCCCTGCAGCCCTGCCCACGACCAGACAATGATCTGGCCTCCCTCTGCCCCCACCCCCAGAGCATGATTGGGTCTCCCCCCCAACCCACTACCACAAGACAATGATCAAGCCTCTCTCCTCCTTCCCCACCGCGCTCCCCCCCACCCCAACCAGAGAATGATTTGGCCTCCTTCTTCCACCCCATGACCAGAGATACCCACTTCTTGCTCCCTTCCCCTCCTCACCAGAGAATGATCTGACCCACCTGCCTCCCTGCCCCCACTACCAATCTGAGTCAAAGGACCATTGGAGCACTGAACTTATCACCTCAGAAGCTGGAGCGCCCGAAATAGATCATTGCCAAGCAGGTTTGTTTTGTGCCAAATCTCAATGTGCAAACGCAATAGTGAAGGGGGAGATGCTAATAAAGTTGGGGGAGGCAGCCCATTAATTTAATTTAAATGCACCAAATGTATTTAAACCGCCATTGCATCCATTTCCGGTGTAAATTATATCATGGCCATTTTCGGGCCGTGGTAATGTGGACATTTGCACGCATGCAGGCGTGAATCACATTAATGGCCTCACGCCCGGTTTTACCAAATTTTCGTGCCCGAAAATGGGGCCCTCTGCGTGAACTATATGCCACTGTTGCACGTGCCTGAGAACCTCCTGCACACTGTTAGTGCTTACACAATAAAAGTTAACTTGCATCCATTAGTACCCAGTGACAGTCGGTGCACCTGCAAATTGGCAGGGTTCCACTCTGCACAAGGACATGGCAATAAATGAGGTTAGAGTGTGAAAGAGCTATAGCAACTAGTCCAAGTTTGTACACTGCACAAATGGAATACTGCCAATTTGCAGATGCACCCAGTCACTAGTGGTAATGGATGAAAGTTAACTTTTATTGTATATAAACTAGAAGACACCAGCACCAAGTGCACAGTTCATTGGTGATGGGGGAGAGGCAAGTTACTTATTGCTAGTTGTACTACAATACAACCATCAAGATGCCTCCAATTCAGGTTCACGAGTTGTCAATCACCTTGACAAGTTATCTTTTCTGTTTGCATTGGATCTGAGGCAGTTCAGCTTAAACCAGTTAGTTTGAATGATCTTCAAAATAGTCGCACCTGATAGAGAGGAAACCAAGGCAAAGAAGCTTAGAGAGAGATATTGGGCAACGTATAGACTAAATGGCAGAACTGCTGCATTTTTAACTCTTTCAGTTAACATTTTTTATTCTATTCTCTGTTAAATCCATGAATGAGAGTAACATATCTCCTAAATTAATTACATTTCCAACAGTAGTTAAAGAAACAGTCAAATCAAAATTTACATGTAACTCAAAACAAACACACGTTGTTCGTGGAACAAAGGGAGAGGAGGATTGAGAGAGAGAAGGTGAGTGACTGACTTTTTTAAGTTTATCACGGGGTTTAAAATTTAAATGGAAGTGGGCCACGGGGTGGGCTGGGAGGGGTTTTTTAAGCGCACGAAGTATAAAAGGAAGGCCGCACATTACAGCGAGCAGCGGACTGAGCAGAGAGCAGAATGTGAGCTGTAAGGGCTTTGGACTAACTTAAACTAGATAATTGGGATGGAGGGACATGTGATGTGCTGTTCTGCATGATATGGGAACTGGTGGACCCCAAGGTGATTCCCAGTGAACATATCTGCAGTAAGTGCTGGTTGCTTGAGGAGCTCCGGCTTAAAGTAGATGAGCTGAACTCTGAGCTACAGACACTATGAGATAACAGAGAGGGGGAGTGTTACCTGTATAATATGTTTCAGGAGAAAATCACACTCCCTAGACTAACTAACTCAGGTGGTGGTCAGGAACAAGAGGGGGTGGCTGTGTGTGAGGCAGGGAGTGGGAGGAGGAAATTGGGGAGTTGGGGGAGGAAGGTGAGGAGTGGGAGGGGGAAGTGGGGAGGGGGGAGAGGAAGATGGGGAGTGGGGAGAGGAAGGTGGGGAGTGAGGGGAGGAAAGGGGGCAGTGAGGAAGGAAGAAGATGGGGAGTGGGGGGGGGGAAGGTGGGGAGTAGGGGAGGAAGGTGGGGAATCAGATATTGGAGTCCCAAGAGCCTCAGCCCCTGAATCTGCACAACAGCTTTAAGATTTTTGCTCCCAGTGTGGACAAGAACGAGGATGGCAAGTTGGATGAGGAAATTGCCCATGACACCGTGATGCAGGGAACTGTTGAAGAGGAGGAAGTAAAGAGAAATGTAGTGGTAATTAGGGATAGTGTAGTTAGGGGCATAAACACAGTCCTTTGTGACCAGGATAGAGAATCCTGAAGGTTGTGTTGCCTGCCTGGTGCTCAGGTTCGAGATGTCTCATCTGGGCTGCAGAGGAACCTGGTGTGGGAGGTTAAGAATCCAGTTGTCGTGGTTCATGTAGGTGCCAATGACATAGGCAAAACAGGAACTAAGCATCTGCAGAGGGAGTATGAAAAGCTTGGAACAAAATTAAAAAGCAGAATCAACAAGGTGGTAATCTCTGGATTACTACCTGAGCCATGCGTAAATTGGTGCAGGCTCAATAGGATTAAGGAGGTGAATGTGTGGCTCAAGGACTGGTGAGGGAGGAATGGGTTTGAATTCATGGGACATTGGCACCTGTATTGGGGCAGATGGGACCTGTTCAGATGGGATGGTTTTCATCTGAATCGTGCTGGGACCCAGAGTCCTGGCATATCGTATAAATAGGGCTGTAGATAGGGCTTTAAACTAATTAGTGGGGGGTGGAGGGTGCAGGGGTATGTGGAGTTACAAAATCAAAAGTAAAAGAGAGGGTACAAGTGCAGGTTGATGTTGAGGACATTCCACTAATTAAAGGAGCAAAGGGAGAGGTTAGTAACGTTTCTACAAATTGGGTCCAGATAAAGGCTGGCATAAAGACACTTTACCTGAATACATGAAGCATTCAAAACAAAGTGAATGAGTTGATGGCACAAATCAGCACAAATGGGTATGATCTAGTGGCCATTGCAGAAACGTGGTTGCAGGGTGACCGGGACTGGGGACTGAATATCCAGGGTATCAGCCATTTAGGAAGGATAGACATGAAGAAAGAAGAGATGGGATAGCTCTGTTAATAAAGGATAATATCAGGGCGGTAGTGAGAGACAATAAAGGCTCCAAAGAGCAAAATATGGAATTATTGTGGGTAGAGATAAGGAATAGTAAGGGGAGAAAGTCACTTGTGGGTGTGGTCTGTAGGCCCCCAAATAATAATTTTGAGGTGGGGTGGACTATAAACAAGCAAATAATTGATACAGGCAAAAACAGAATGGCAATAATCATGGGGATTTTAACCTGCATATTGATTAGTTCACTCAAGTCGGACACAGTGAACTTGAGGAAGAGTTCTTAGAATGCTGTTGGGACAGTTTCCTTGAACAGTATGTTACAGAACCTACAAGTGAGCGAGTTATCTTAGATCTGGTACTGTGTATTATATTATTATTATACTATATAATAATAATATATAATAATAATAATATAATAACTAATATTAGAGGGCATTTTTTCACACAAAGGGTAGTAGGGGTGTGGAATGCACTACCGAGTAAGGTGGTGGGAGCAGGCACGCTAGGGTTGTTTAAGGGTCTCTTGGACAGCCACATGAGCGGTCTGCAGATAGAGTGATATAGGAGGACTGTTTAAATACTTTATTTGTTTCCACAGGCTATTCGGTCCACCTTGTTGACCAACAAGGTGCATGCATTCGGCAGGTCGTGCGAGGGCTGCTCTTGGATGTTACTTCAGGAATGGCCTAGTGCTTCACGTCGTTAGTGTATGCTTAAACTGGACCATCAGATGGGCAACATGACAGAGACTATCGCTGTTGCAGTGCAGACACATGGATTTGGGCCTGTGTCTGTGGGAGTTTGCGCGTTCTCCCCGTGGTTGCGTGGGTTTTCTCCGGGTGCTCCGGTTTCCTCCCGCATCCCAAAAATGTGCTCTTAGGCTGATTGGGTAACAAATTATCCCTATATGGGTCTCTATATGTCATTAAGACGTTAGGATGGCGGCGCGGGCTCGTTGGGCCGAAGGGCCTGTTTCCCGTGCTGTGTTGTTCTTTGTTCTTTGTTTGTTCTTTGTGTAACGAGGCAGGTAGAATTAGGAATTTTCTTGTGAGGGATCCTCTAAGAACAAGTGATCATAATATGGTTGAATTTCTGATACTGATGGAAGGTGAGAAAGTAGGATCCCAAATAAGTGTCCTCTGCTTGAACAGATGATAAGATGAGGGCAGAATTGGTTGATGTAGACTGGGGCCGCAGACTGGTTAGTAAGACAGCTGAGGAACAGTGGAGGATTTTTAAGGAGACCTTTTTCAGTACTCAGTAAAAATATATTCTGGTGATAAAGAAGGACTATAAGAAAAGGGATAACCAGCCGTGGATATTGAAGTAAATAAAGGAGAGTATTAAATTAAAAACGGATGCGTACAGAGCAGCTAAAAAATAGTGGGGAATCAGAAGATTGAGAAAGATTTAAAAAAACAACAAAGAATGACTAAGAAAGTGATAAAGAAAGGAAAGATAAGAGTATGAAACTAAACTAGCTCTAAAGATAAAAAATGATGTTAAAAGTTTTTACAAATATATAAAGAGGAAGAAAGTGGCTAGAGTGAATGTTGGACTCTTGGAGGACAAGACCGGGGATTTAATGGTGGGAAACAAGGAAATGGCTGAGACTTTAAATAAGTTTTTTGTGTCAGTCTTCATGTTGGAGGACACAAATAGCTTACCGAATATTAAAGACAGAAGGTTGCTAGGAGGTGAGGTCCTTAATACAATTACTGTTACTAAAGAGGTAGTGCTTGTAGACTAATGGGACTGAAGGTAGACAAGTTCCCGGCCCGGATGGAATGCATCCTAGCGTATTGAAGGAAACGGCAGAAATAATAGCAGATGCATTAGTAGTTATTTATCAAAATTCACTGGATTCTGGGGAAGTGCCGTCAGATTGGAAAACAGCTACAGTAACACCGCTGTTTAAAAAAGGTAGCAGACAAAGGACGGATAACTACAGGCCGGTTAACCTAACGTCCGTAGTTGGGAAAATGCTACAATCCATCATTAAAGAAGAAATAGCACTTTGAAAAGAATGGTTCAATCAAGCAGATACAGCATAGATTCATGAAGGTGAACTCATGTTTCATGAATTTACTAGATTTTTCTGAAGATGTGACTAGTGCGGTAGACAGAGGAGAATCGGTGGATGTGGTGTTTTTAGATTTCCAGAAGGCGTTCGATAAGGTGCCTCACAAAAGGTTGCTGCAGAAGATTAGGGGACATGGAGTTGGGATAAAGTGTTAGCATGGATTGAGGATTGGCTATCTAACAGGAAGCAGAGAGTTGGAATGAATGTGTGCTTTTCTGGTTGGCAGTTGATGATTAGTGCCGTGCCTCAGGGATAGGTGCTGGCGCCTCAACTGTTCACCATATACATAGACGATCTGAAGGAGGGCACTGAGTGTAGGGTAACAAAGTTTGCTTAGAAAGGAAACCTGAACTAGAGAGCACAGCCTCAAAATAAGCGCGGGTGGGGGGAGGGGGGGGGGGGGGGGGGGGGGGTTGTATGGGGGGGGGGGGGGGGGGGGGGAGGCAGTGAGGAGGCGGCAGTTCAGAACAGGAACTTCTTCTCTCAGAGGGTGGTGAATCTCTGGAATTCTCTGCCCATTGAAGTTATGGAGGCTACTTCGCTGAGTATGTTTAAGTCACAGGTAGAAAGATTTCTAATCGATAAGGGAATTAAGGGTTAATGGAGGAGCAGGCGGGTAAGTGAAACTGATCCACTGATCCATTAGAATGAACAACTGATTTGTTCATTCTAAATCCCATCTAAAAATTCACAAATCCAGAATATAAATGGGAAATGATCCCAACTATACCTCAACCAAGTTAGCTAACTACCTGATTCGTTATTTTAATTTGCCAATTGTGGCTGTGATGGCCACGATAGCAGTTCTCCAAATTTGCAGTAATTCCTTCTTTGGAGTTGGGAGAGAATTTCCGCGTGGGGACAACATGGTTATGTTTCTCAGTCTGCCATTGTGACTGGAAGACCAGCAGGAGAAAGACCGGAGAAAAGAAGGAGAATGAAGGAGAGGAGATGCTCTCTAACTCAGATCGGCGGTGGTGGTGGTGGTGGGGACGTGAGTCAGATGGCTCACTGGTGGGGGGGCCGAGGGCTTGCTGCCACTCTGCATGCGATCGGTGGGGGGAATAGGGACAGAGGGCTGTGATCTATCAGGGTGACAGGGGGATTGGGGGATAGGTGGGACAGTTGTATTGTGGAGGTGAGGCAATGTCTGTGGGGGCAGGAAGGAGGCATTGTCGAGTCCAGAACGATGTGGAAGGGGAGCGTTTTCTGTATTATTTTTACTGCACAAGTGCAGTTGAAGGACTAATCGGAGATGCAGCGTGTCGGGCGCGATAAACCCCACCCACAGGCTTCTGCAGCATGATTCAGAATAGCTGCTTTTCTTTCAGGCAGAACGGATGTGAAGGCCCCTGAGAACAAGTCTAAAAGTCGGATTGGAAACATTCCCAGATTCAGCTGATAGTAGACAATACATCTGGATACAATTGCCACAGGGATTTCACAACAGCCTGGGAATATTTCACAAGGTAATGAACAACATTTGGAGCTGTGAATGCAACACAATCTGACACCACCGTGTTGCAGTTTGTAGATACTCTGCTAATTACATTCAGTGATGAGGGAAGGAACTATAGTCCTTTTGTGCATATGGTAAACCTTCGAAGTTGCAGGTTAATCTGAAAAAGCCCAGATAAGCAGGATAGGGGTATGGTGATTAGGTCACACAATCTGCCAGTGGATAGTGCCCTATCAGAAGACAGGTGCACAGTCACACAAATGTTACAAGGAGTTCAAAATGTGCTGAGCTTGTTTAGCTACTGCAGAAATTTCATTTACAACTGTGCAGACATGTGGGTCCTGATTAAAGGGAACAGGTAGAGCTAGAGCCAATAGTTTGAGCCAGGATCAGGCACTGAAAAATAAAAAAATCTCATTCAGGTACAAGGCTGGGCCTCTCAAATAAGGAGAAGCCATTTCACATCTACTTCAATCATGATGGGCAGTATTACAGTGCATTGATATTGAATTTTCACACTAACTTCATTGCACATTAATGTAAGTCTACATGTGACACTAAGAAATAAACTTTAAAGACCATCAAGATTGGCTGAGACTGATTGCAGACTGTGCCACCAAGCAGTCAGCAGTGGTTGCGGGTCTGGAAACGTGTGTAATCACCCTTGGCTGTGCTGCAGTACACAAGCCAGTGGTGACCAGATTAATAGTATTCCACACTCGGCACATTTTATTTGAGAGTAGTGCAGAATTACATAGTCACCTGGGGCAAGTGAGGATATATTACCTCTGGAGGAGGTCACATACAACACGTGAAAATAGTTAGGAACCTTGTAAATAAAGCAGCGCTGCCTTTGGAGGTAGCAAGTTAAAGGTCACCAGGGAATCATTACCTCAATGCAACAGGGAAACACGTGGATCAGGCATTTGGACAAACAGCAGAAATGCCTGTAAGTTCAGCCTGACAGGATGGGGAGAAGTCAAACTTGTTGAACAACTACAAGGCTATCAAAGAGGAAAAGGAGGAAATTCAGGAAGGTAAAAAGGTGGTCAAGAGATCTGAGGGTATATAGGAGAAACAGATATATAGTGGCACCTGGGTTTGTGCATCAATATTTAGCAAGAACTGCCACCAGGTAGAAACACGAACATTGAATTATTGCAACAAGCATGGTGATGAGCAGGACTGGGTCAGGATATCACAAAATATTTCCACAAATGACTAATATGTACATAACTCAATCCAGGGTAACCTGTCAAGGTAAAGATGGGACATCAGGAGCATCCCAAAGTTCCAGAGGAAAATATTCAAATTGAATTTAGGTCACCATCCCTCCCACTCCCCTCCACACATCAACAGATTGCTGAGCTTCTGATCCCCACACTAACTCCTGATCGCTGGCCCTGATGCCTGTTCAACGGCTCCAACCTTCGACTGGTGGTCCTGACCCCAATCGCCAGCCTCGACTCCCCGATTGGCTTCTACACCACAAGCCCCCATCCTTCATGCAGAATTCTCCCTTTTCTCCCCTCCTACCGACGTTCCCTCCCTCACCCCCATGAAGCCCCACCCCTTGCCTGGATCTTAGTGGGATGCCAGGATGCCAGGTTGGCACTACCACAGTCATAGGCTGGCATTGTCCAAGAAACACTGCTTCCCCCTACCGCAACCACCCTGTCACAACCACCCAAGGGGGCCTCAATGGCCTCCAGTCCTACCAGCAAGCCATCATGTTAGGTTCCCATTGATGGGTGCCATCTGTGATCCTTGCCGGTGAGGACCTCCATCGGCAATGTCGGAAAAGCAAGTGAGCCTGGACTATCACATCCTGGATTCACCGATCAAATTTAAATAAGCTTTAAAATATTTAAATTAGCTTTGCTCCCTTTCTGGGCACGAGGTTTACATTACTTCAATAAAAGTGGTCTGGGAGCTCGCGACTGGGCACAATTCTCATTTTTAACCTTCCACTTAAATTTCCTGTCCTGCTTTGCTATTCCACCAGCACAGAGGGGCAGAAAGACCACATTCTTTTCTACTGTAAATTTCATACCATTAACACAGCAAAAGAAGTCAAGTGGTTACACTTGCAGGTGATGTTTGGAAGTTTCATTTCTGTCTTACAACCAGCCTCATTCCAGTCACCATTACTTGTGGTTCCTGCAATGAAAAGTCAGATTGTTTCATTACTCATCTGTTCCATATATTACTAAATATTTTATAACATGTTTTCCTACCTTTTCTGAAATCCCAAAAGACGCATGTTCCAAATGATTTAACCTGAAATGAAATTGATTTACACAATAAAGAACTCAATCACTTAAACAGATTATTTTGTAATTTGAACAGTGGAGAATGAGTGATTTCTTTCTTACCGGCAAGGACACATTCAGAAAGACAATGTTCACTGGCTCTTTGAGATTTTCAATCATGAGATTCCCCACTTTTATTCCAATTACTAGATTGTTTAATATAGGGCTTTTATTTTCATCCTGTGGACACCATATAGAGACATTATTTAATGTATTGAATATTTTTGGCTAATTTGTGTGTAAGCTCCATAGAGATTTTAAAGTACTTGGTCCTAGTTGCCATGATTCAAAGAAGATTTAGAAGTATCTCTGAACAGTGAGAGTGACCCATGGTTAAATTCCTTGCCCACTCCACTCAGAGGCAGCAGAACAATGCACAAACAGGCTTGCATAGCTATGTAGGAGTGTCCTCACCAACACCCCAGAAATCTGATTGAAATTGACTCACTACATACTCTTTCAGCTTTGAATACTGTATCTCCAATACAAATTAATATTGAAAAGTGAGAAGGATGGTTAGTATATGTAACTCCCCCACATTTACACTGTTCCCACACGAGTCATAACTTCAGCTATTTTCCCAACTAGTTGAAATTGTTCCATACTGTGATGTCCAATCTTTCATCATTACAGATTTTTCCAGCGTAATGGAGGTTGGATACAATCAGTACAGATTCACTGACTTGTAGGAAACTCTTTAAATGGAAATTCAGTTTGTAAGATAGATTAATGTTTGAAAAGTCAAAGTAATGCAAAGGATGAAGAAAACTGATATTGAATCTACAGCTCTAACTGTTTGCTTTGGGTATTGTAAGAGTTATACTAAAATTTACTAACTGTTGTCGTGGTTCCCGAGGACGACAATATACTTTTAGCTTATTAAATGAGAGTCTGAATCTTGGTTTTCCAGGTAGTAAGACTTTATTCTCCAGCACACGAGAACAAAGCCGGGATGTCCGGAACACTCCAGTGAAATGCTCACTTACAGCTTGTCTTATACAATTTGCAGATACATGCCTTGAGATTCTTATCTCATTCTCAAAGTTAGCTTATCTTTAACCACCATTAGTGCTGGTTCTGCTAATAATTTATCTTGTCGTGGATTGGTCACTAATCGATGCATTTACAACTCTGTAAAACCAGTTTGTTTATACAACAGTTCTGACCGTTGCCTTCACCCCATTAACGTTGTTTATACACAATGGTGGCTTAGCTAGACTTTAAACTAAGTGACAAAGAGAATATATGTACCCCATCCCTGTTTTCTAGGCCATAGTGTGACCATTATTTCTCAAGGTTTAGCTGCCTACAGCTGCTTACACTCAATGTTTAATAAATGCTTACCATTCCTGATTCTATCACATTAGCCACCGTACATTCAATTACATTAATTAACATGCTGGGCTCATTATATTTCAACATCCTGCCCATCGCATGTTGATGAGACTGTAGTTCACATTTTACTGCTGCTACTACAAATATTCTCTTACACTGTCTGCTTTTGGAATGGGCAAATCAGATTTTCCAGCCCGCAGTCATGTTCCTCCTGCAGAGATCCAGAAAACAGCTGATTCAGAGATCACTAAATCCCTTCTGCATTGTTACTGGTTTGATTTCACATCTGGTCAGGCTGCCTTCCCCCTTGACTGGTGTCTAGACTACAGGAGAGATTTAACTGCAAGTGGATTCTGGGTATGTGTATGTGCATACGGGGGCTGTACTAAGCTGTTTGCTTCGGGCTTCCTCTGTAAAGCCCTGATCCCTTACATTATGCTGGATTGATACATGTTAGAAAGAACAGGTCCAGCAATGCCCTAATATTGAAGCTGAGCAAAGCAGCCAGGGCATGATTGTTATTGTATAAGGTGATGGCAAGGTCAGTTGTTAATCTGACATAAAGCAGACTCAGAAGAAATGGGATGCAAATTGAACACAGTAGACTTGGCTGGGGGTGTTTACAGGCAAACTTACAGAATAAAAGTGGGAGGTATTCAAAAAAAATTTAGTACAACACTAAAATAGCCAATTAGTATGGTTGACAAATAAAATAGGATGGAATATAAATCTAATGAAAATAGTTACAGAAATGTCAAGAACAGTGATAACCAAGTGGATTGGGAGAAAAATAGCAATGAGCAAGGAGATACAAAGAAAATATCAAACATTGCAAAGGGGAATTCAAGATTTACAAGTAATCTAAAAGCTAATAGCAAAAAAGGTTATGAATATATTAGGAGAGGGGCAGCTTTTAAAGGAAATATGGATCCATTAAAAACAGGTGATATTAGAATAAACACCAAGGTCATGACAGATTTCTGAAATTAATGCTTTGTATCCCTGGAGACAGCGGAGGAAGAGGATAAAGTACCAATGATGAACAAGACACTAAAAGTAAACCCAGGGAACAATTTATTGGATTTAATACAAGAAATATTTTATCACAATGGAGAAAATAATGGGACTTAGGATAGGTCTCCAGTACCCGATGATTTTGACTATAGGATATATTTTAAAATGCTTGGTTTGTGAGTGGCAGATGAATTCTCTATAGCCCATTGTATGAATTTGCAGAAGGTGTTTTCAAAAGTTCAAGATCCACTCCAGAGAATTGAGCATTTTATCTAAGTTGATACAATGCTGGGAGAAAGCTATATTTTGAAGGATGCCATTGCTTGGATGAGATATTAAACTTATTCTGACACTGGCCAGAAATCTCTGGCTGCTCATGTTGGCAGTATCTTTTGCTTCTGCTGATGGGTTTCCTAGCGACATGAGGTGCAGTCAATGGGAAATCCCATTGAAAGCAGCAGATCCAGAAGATCCTGCAGCGGAGGAATGGCACGTCACCTCTCACCCTGAGAACACGCTGTGAGGAGGCCAGAGAATCCCCCCCCATTATTCAAAAAAGAGCAGGGAGTTCACCTGACTATCCCAAGTCTTAGGCATGACCATTAAACAGATTATCTGGTCATTATCACACTGCTATTTGCAGGACTTTGCTGTTGCACAATTTGATTGCCATTTTCCCCTGGATAATGAATATATGAACATATAAATTGGGATCAAGTTAGGCCTTCGAGCTTCTGCAATACAATGAGATAGTGGCTGATCTAATTGTAAGCTCCATGCAACATTTGCATTTCCCCCAATAACTTTTCAGCCTCTTACCATCAAGAATCTATCTGATTCTGCTCATAAATATTCAAAACTCTGCTTCTACTTTCTTTTGAGGAAGAGAGATCCAAAGACTCAGAACCTTATGAGGAAAAACCTCCTCATCATTTGGTGAGTCCTTATTTTTAAACAGAAGCTCTGATATTAGATTCTACCACAAGAGAACATATCCTGTCAAGACCCCTCAGGATTTCATTTGTTTCAATCAAGTCACGTCTTATTCTTCTAAATTTCAGAAAATACAAGCTTAGCCTATCCAACCTTTCCCTCCTGAAACAACTTGCCCAATCCAGATGTTAGTTTAGTAACCCCGATAACAGTGGCTCACTTCAGAGGCTGCAAAGAGTTTGAGAATGTCCAGAAAAACTCTGGAATAAATGCAGCTCTTTCTTTCATTCTTAAACTTCAAAAGCAGGTGATATTAAAGGGTTATCATACTGGTTGATCAGCATGGCAAGCTGGTAAGATCGGACGAGAGGGGAAAAAAATCACATTTGTACCTGACTTTTCATCCCTTGCAATGTTACTGGTTCTGTTTCGCTGGCAAAGTCGTCTTTATGCCCATGTACGATGTGAAGTCTAATTAATATTCATTAACTTTTTTCAATGTAATTAATGAGTCCGGGGTGCAATCGTCCAGACTCACTTGCCCTTCCCTGCTCACTGGCCCTTTCCTGCTCACTGGTTAAGATCCTTACAAGTAAAGATCATATATGATCCCCACAAGGGGGTGGGAATGGTGGCACTGAACCTTCTGGGCGGTCAGTGGCAGAGCAGGGCAGTACCTTTGGCACAATCTATAGGCTGTGCCAAGGGAGTACGTCCTGAGGGGGCAGGATCTTGATGGGCTGGGAGGTGGCGACAGCTCCCTAGGAGGGGAGTGAAGGAAGGAATTCTGCAGAAGGAGCGAGGGGATTGGCCGGTGGCAATCAGTGGAGGGATGACATGGGGATGATAGGGGGACTGTCAGGCGATCTCCCAGTTTATTCTATACGCTGTGTGCACACTGTATTCTGAGAGATCAGGGAACCTGTTCAATGGCACACATAGAGCTCAGCAACTGGTTTCATCAGTGAGAATAGGCTCAATTCTGCTCCCTACTGGCGAGAATTTTATCCTGGCACTTTTTTTACTATGTGCTGTACGATTGCAATTGGGAAGTCACCCAAATAAACCAGAACGATTATGTCCTGTTTTCACGCTCATTCGACGCTTAGAATTTTTTTGATAAGATTGTCCCCTATCAAAACACAGCCACCTCAGGGAACTCAGTGATTGAAACCTGAAGCTCGAATCTATCACTCACTGTTATCCATTAGGAAGGAGATGTGTTTCTTTTTGCTCTAATGCACAACATAGAGAGTGTTCTATGGTCTGAAGTATTGCAAAGTGACTGAAATGACTCGTCCTCTGGAAAAATCCTGAGGTAAAAACATTTGATGATCAGTTTTTGTAGTATCCTTTTCTTTATGAATATGTTATCCTCATCAGTTAAGAAGGTGTACTAACCTAGCACAAGGTATCTCGGTGGTCAATCCATCAGTTCAACACAACAAAAGTTCAATAGCTGTTTAAATAATACACACAAAGTACTAAAGATCTATCATTGGTTAAAATGCTCAATGAGTAACATACAACAAGTGAAATCCTTACTGACATCTTTTTCAGTATTGTCACATAAATTTCACTACTGTTTAATAAAATCCAACATCTCATTACATACTTTGAGAAGAGCAGTTGTGATTATGTTACCTGGAACAGTGTTGTATTCTTGAATATAAGAAACATGATTCGAAGTGCAGTGGTATTAAAGTAGTTGAGAGTGATGTTGATATTGTCCAGGAGAGTTGATGGCAGTTTGACCTCAATCCATAGGTCAGAGGTAGAGATATTCTCCTGGGTTTTGTCGTTAAAAATCAAAAAAATGTTATTTGGTTATTTGATATCAATCTGCAATAATGTTTCCCTTCTTACATTTGGGAGTAACATGTTCAATGAGTCTGAGTGAGAAAGAAGACACAGAGTTCTAGGTTCAAGTTCCACTCTAGGGTTTAGCACAAAAACCAAGGCTGACACTCTGGTGCAGTACAAGGGAGTACAAGGATACTATCTCGTAGAATGAGACATTAAACCGACACTCCACTTGTTTGCTTTGGGTTGATGTAAAACATCCCATCACACAATTTTGAAGTAGACCAGGAGAATTATCCTTGGTATCCTGATCAACATTTATCTGACAGTCAACATCACAAAAGAGGTTATCTGGTCATTATCACATTGCAGTTTGTGGGAGCTTGATGTGAACAAATTGCCTTCCCTCTTTTGTACATTACAGAAGTGTTGACATTTGAAAAAAGAATGAAATTTTGAAAAATATCATTTTTGGTGAGGAGGTTGGAGTGATTCCCAGTAGTCCTGGTACCACAAATCAGACTGCAAGTGTTAGGCACTTGAAAATTTTTCCCCCCTTGTGTGAAAGCGCCACATCTGGGGCATGAAGCATCTGATTTGCCCACCTGGAATCAACTAAGCACTTCAATGAAAGAGTGCTGCTTTTAAATGGCTCCATAGCACTTGCTCTCATTCAAGCCAGGGAACCAGAACTTAGATTTATGGAAGGGTCCCTCAGCTGTTTGTTAGATACAGTTAGGAGAAAGAAGCAGGCTACAATATACCCTTGGGTTGTAGGAGCCCTTCTGACAAAGTGAATAATCCTGACTGGAGACAGTGGCAGCACTGGGCAATGCCAGCAGGCTGACCAAGAAGGTGGGTGAGCAATACAGGGAAAAGGTGAATGACTTATTCTAATCAGCCAGGATAAGTGTGCTCTGTCTCCTTTCTGGACTCTACCCTTCCATTCTCCCTGGAATCTTACCCTGATCCCATATACTGCCATCCTATCAGGCCCCAGGGCCTGATCTCCTATCAGAATCACCCTCTGGATAGATATTGTTAAGTACTAAGGAAACTGATTGGAGCTGAGTGTGGATGTTACAGTGTTCAGTCCATGATGTTCCTATCTCTGGATCTTCTTCATTGCTCCATTGAATGTTTTATTGCATTCAATTATCACTCCTCATCAGAACCACTCTCTGCTTAGTCACAGTGCCCACACATGCCAGGTGTCATCTACCTCTGACCTGCCAGCTCACACTATCCCCATTAGAGTTCCTGCAGGAGAAGTTACACACAATCATCACAAGTGACAGCTAACAGGTGATAAGATGCCCAAGATGAGGATCCTGACTCCGTTCGAGAAGACAGCCATGGAGCCTACAAGGGGAGAAGAAGAGCAGGCCCATGCTGAGAGCGAGGTGGGCCTGTGAGAGAAAAGTGAGGAGCCACCGCACTTTCATCAGATAACCAAGCTCAAGTGAGTTCTGTCCAGTCCAAACCCTTGACCAGGCCACGTATTAAAACCGCAGTTTAGATTGGAGCCACAAAATGCACATCTGGAGGAAAAGCACCACAGCACCAGCTCTTCTGACAGAGCCCTCCACCCAGGGGCAGATACAGCCTCTGCTTCCCACCGCAGACATCGGAGACACCCCACACAAACTTAGCGACCCACTTACCTCCCCCACTCCCTGACCTCCCCTCGCACATGGCCCACTCATCACACTCCTGGTCCCAATCACTCAATGACATTACCGTCTCACCTCTGTGTCTGATCATCACAGAGACACATTTCACCCCTGCCCACCCCCAACCATCAGCACACCTACAACTGCTGACTTGGCTTCCCCTCCACAGAAACAAGGCAAACTGCATTGAACTCACTGGAATGCCCTAATAGAATTGTGATTCACCCAAACTGCCTGCAGCTGATCTGTCTTGACAAGGGAGAGCTCCAATAAAGCCCCAAGGATACACAGACAGGCAGGTAGTGCAGGAAGATGGCCTCAAGGAGAACAGAACCCACCCCCCCACCCCAGTTGTTTGCTGGAGGCAGTGGAGGCTAGATAGAGGATTCCTCTTCCCCTGGTGAAAAGCCGGCCGGGGGAAGGGATGGCAATGCAGCTTCACAAAAAGCTGAGTCCCCTTCACAGAGTCTTAGAACCCTTGCCACCCCCAGACACCCTGACACTTTCATGACCACCAGGAGTGGAAGTGGGTGCCCCTGTGCCCTGAGGTACCAGGTCCCACAACAAATGGCACAGGTGTGGCACCTTTTGGAGCCAGAGATATTGGTGGCTTGTCATGTCTGACATTTGTTCAAAGGACAGTCATGTCCAGAACTGCTGGGGTCTTTGCTCGCTCCCTCTCATGCCTCGCCCCCAGGACGATTGGTGGCCGTGTCCTGCCTCCGGGGCTGTCTCCCCCTCCTCCTGTGAGTGGTGTAGCCTGAGCCTCATGTACCCTGCAACTCATGCTCTTGCTCCTCCTCCTCCTCAGTTCCACTAGCAACCAATGAGTTGCACCAAGTAAGTCATTGTCAATCTGGAGAGGACTGGGATAGAGGAGTTGAGGCAAGTTAGAGAACTCTGCTACTCCACAGCACCCTCCTCTCTCAGACAAGCAACACACAATCCCCAATTCCCCCAGACAAGTAACATGCACTGCCCAATTTCTGGCCACCTGTCCTAGACCAGCACAAACTCCCAAATTCCCCACCCCGCCTCAGCCCTTTAGAAAGACAACACTGTCCCCCTAATTCTCCCACACATGTACTCGCCCAGAACCCATGCAGCAGTGGCCTGAGACAGCACTGTTTTACAGTTCCCGAAGCTGCAGCACTGCCAGTTCTGAGACTTTCTAGCCCATCCCCTCACCACCAACATTGTTTGCTGCTGCTAGCACTAGGACCCAGACTCAGCGCTAAGACCCAAGATCAGCAACAGACTTAAGGCCCAGGTCAACACTGAAAGGCCAAAGTCGGACCCCAGGAGCAACAACAGCCCCCTCCTGACCCCCAAAACACACGCAGGACCCCCTGACCTTAAATGCAAGATGGCCACCAGAAATCAACCCATCCTTCCTCCCTGCAGCATGGAGCCATTTGAAACCAGAGACCTACTTCCTCATTCACCCTCCAGCACCTGCAGCAGACTTTTATAGAGGAGGTGTTTAAATCAATGCTTGCAGCTGCAGTGAACAAGGTTGTCAAGGCTGGTGAGTGGAATGATTTCAAGTTAGGCTTGCAAATGGCATTAAGATAAATTCAGAAAAATGCAAATTGACGCTTCACCCATTTTGGGCAAGCTCTCAATCGTGCATATTCTTTTGGTACGATTGGAATGGGTGCAAAAAAAACTCTATTTTTGTGAGCTCATTTTAATCAAATAATGAAGCATTTGTCTCTCCCACTTTAGTGCTTTCTCCCTCGCTTCTGTCTTCTATTACCTTTCTCTCTCCACCATTCTATCCCTCTGTCTTCTAGATTCCCTATTTGTTTCTACATTTAAAGATTTAATTTAAAATCAAGTGACAAACTGTAATGAAATAGGCTGTTAATTTAAATAGTGGAACAATGGTGAAGTATTGGGCTCCCTCTTGTTACTTCCAATTCTGTGTGCCGACGTTGTGAGCTTTGGAAGGAATTGGCTGCCTGGGGTCTGTTCTTGTCAGTGAACGTTAGTGTAGAGTCTGTGCGTGTTCCATACTTTATAATATTAATACTGCAATAATGCCCAGCTGTCTGGTATTCTGATCAATGAATATCACACAGATAATGAGCCTGATTCTCCTATCG
The DNA here is from genome assembly GCA_024679065.1 of Sphyrna mokarran. Lineage (NCBI taxonomy): Eukaryota > Metazoa > Chordata > Chondrichthyes > Carcharhiniformes > Carcharhinidae > Sphyrna > Sphyrna mokarran. The sequence continues at coordinate 50,216,182 of JAGIQG010000004.1, forward strand.
CGATCCGCAACTTTTCTGGTGGGTTTGGTTGGGAGAATTGCATCATTGTCCTTTATCCAAGATTTGCACATGCACTGGGAAAGCATGCATTTTTTCCAGATGCAGGGAACAGTCAGTGTCCAGACTATGTTGGAAACTGTCAGGAAGGCACGTAAGTAATTTGAATCTTTTTTAATGTAAGTTTAAATATGTTTTGCATGTGATTATTGAGAATTTGCCAAGCCTAATTGAATCTCCCACCCCACCAGGAGTACTTCTTTCCTGCAGGATTAGTGTAGCTCACCACATTCAGGGAACTAATAGGAGATGCTGCCAGAATGAAAGAGGGGTAATCGGGTCCTCCCAGGGGGTGGGACAGCAGGGGAGTGGTGCCCCCTGGGCGTGGGCAACTTGATGGATATCAAGAGGCATGAGCTTATTGAGTGCTAGGATGTTGAGGCCCCAGAGAAGGCCAGAGCACAAGCCAGTGTGACCCTTATTGCCCCAAGGTTCCAGGAGTATAAAGACAAGTAACTCATATGAATCCTTTTAACCTGAATCCTCCATTCAGGTTCAACATTAACACCTCCTCTCTATCCTCAATATCTCAATGAAAGACATCTATTCCAGAACAAATTATAATAATTTTGCAAAATGGCCTCATCCTTGGAAGGTTAAGCAGCCTCTGGAGCATGTGCCCATTCTGTTATGGAATAAGAACACCACCAGTGAGCACTGTGAAGTAAATAGACATGGTACAGTCCTTTGAATAATCGCACCAACATTTCACTGCCTCTAGAGAGAAAACGCTGGAAAATCTCAGTACATCTGGCAGCACCTGTAAGGAGAGAAAAGAGCTTCAAGTCCAGGTGACCCTTTGTCAAAGCTAAAAGGCATAGAAAGTGGAAGATATTTATACCGCAGTATGAGGGAATGAAAGATAAGTCATAGCCACAATAACAAGGAGAAAGGCTGTTAATGGCAGTTCATAGAGAAAATAAAAGGTGTGAATGGCCAAATGCTCTGATCGATGAAGTCAAACATGCCTCATCCATTTGCATTGCCACTGTCATTGACTGGTGAACATGTACACCCAGATCTCTCTGCCTATCAATATTCCTAAACGTTCTACCATTTACTGTATAATTTCTACATGCATTGGACCTTCCAAAAATACATTACCTCACATTTGTCCAGAATTACTTCACATTTGTCCAGAACATAGCAGTCTGCCTTAGTGCACCATAAACCAATTGGAATGTCATTAATCACTAGGTCACTGTAAACCAAAGCTACAGAAAGTTAATAGAAACATTAATAAACAAACTTCCCTTATGAAGTGAGTACAGTGTCAAACAGAAATAACACAGAAAGATTGAATGCACCTCACCCACATACTGACAATGCGATATTTTGTGTGTGTGGATAGGAATTCTTGTCATGCCATGCCGAACACACAAAAAATAGAAACTGGTTGAGTTTCATCAGACATTGATAGTGCCTTGATACACATAATTTGGATCCTGAAAACCCTAAAGCTTCCAGAGAGTGTAGGTCTTAAGCAGCCGTCAAGTGAGGGAGATGAGGACAGTTATGGGGGGAGATGTGAGAATGAAAACTGCAGGGAAGATGCTAAACTTCTTATTGATGTGGAATTCAACAATAAAGAGAATGAGATTATGTCCATCTGAAAATAGAGGGAAACTGGGAGAAAGAATGACCAGAGACTGAGCATGATTTGTGCTTGTAGAATTGCAGGATCAAGAGAGGAGGGAGGAAATAAGGTCAGAAAATTGAAGGCACAAATGGACAAATACCTGAGTTTGATTGTGGATGAGACAATAAACTTGGCAATCTGTACACAAAGCACAAGCAATTCAGTTCTATTTCCACTTTTATTTCTTACTAATTGGTTTGTCCTGTTTGAATTTTGTGTAACTAATGAATTCAAGTGTTTTATTTGAAATTTATAGTTCATTGTCCTTCGAGAACTGCCATCACAGTGCCGTTTGTGCCCTGATTAAATAGAGTTTGGATTTGGTGCAGTAAAGCATGGTGCTGGAATGTTGGAGTATGCTGAAGATTCCATTCCTGGATATTCCTTAAAGAGTATAGTGAAAGTAGGAAGGAACTTAAACACGCAATTAAGGAGGGCTAAAAAAGTCATGAAATATCTTTAGCAAATAAAGTTAAGGAGAATCCCAAGTCCTTTTATGCATATATTAGAAGTAAAAGATAGCAAGAAAAAGAATAGATGCATTCAAGGGCAAATGAGAGAAGTTATGTATGGAACACAAGTGGAGGGTGAGATCCTTAATGAGTACTCCATATCCGTATTCACCAAGGAAAAGGACATGGCGGATATTAAGGTCAGGCATAAGTGTGTGAATGGTCAAGAGAATGTCAGTATATCAAAAGATGAAGTATTGGGTATCCTAAATTGCTTTAAGGTAGACAAGTCCCTAGGGCTGAATGGGATCTATCCCAGGTTACTGTGGGAGGCAAGGGTATCGCCACCCAGGGCCCTTCACACACTCTGTACAGGTATCTGCATCCAGGACCCTCCATACACTGTACAGATATCTCCACAGTAAGAAGTCTCACAACACCAGGTTAATGTCCAACAGTTTATTCGGTAGCAGAAGCCACTAGCTTTTAGAGCGCTGCTCCCCCTTTAGGTAAGTGGGAGTTCTGTTCACAAACAGGGCATATAAAGACACAAACTCAATTTACAACATAATGGTTGGAATGCGAGTCTTTACAGAAAATCAAGTCTTAAAGATACAGACAATGTGAGTGGAGAGAGGGCTGTCAGTAGAGGATGGCTTCTTTTATGTGTTTAGGGTGGAAGCTGGAGAAGTGGAGCATCTGAGGTTATCTGTGAGCTTGCAATACAGTGAAGTGCTGAGGTGACCGTCCTGTGCATGAAGATGTTGGCATATTGAGGTGTGGATTTGGTCTCCATGGCTGTTCCGTGTGCCTGGATGAAGAACTGCTTGTTAAAGATGAAGACATTGTGATCCAGGATGAAGCGGATGAGTTATAAAACTGCATCTGGGGATTATCGGCGTTGAGTACTGAGGCAGCTGCAGCAATGCCATCGTCATGGGAGATGCTGGTGTAGAATGCCTGCTTCCTTTGGATTCATGGTGAACAGTCACTGAAACAACTATATGATGTTGCATTCTTGGACACATACATCTCCAGCAAAGGACAGTCACCTCAATGCTTCATTGTACCACAAGCCCACGGACAACCTCACGATGTTCCATTTCTCCAGTTTCCATGCTAAATATGTTAAAGAAGCCATACCCTATGGACAAGCCCTCTGCATAGGCAGGATCTGCTCAGATGAAGAGGATCGCAACAACACCTCCAGACACTGAAAGATACCTTCACAAGAACAGGATATGGTGCTCAACTCATTGATCGACAGTTCCGAAGCACTACAGCTAAAAACCACAGCGAACTCCTCAGAAGACACGGCCAATAGAGTACCTTTCGTCATCCAGTACTTCCCCAGATCAGAGAAGCTATGACATCTTCTCCGGAGCCTTCAACATATCATTGATGAAGACGAACATCTCGCCAAGGTCATCCCCACACTCCCACCTCTTGCCTTCAAACAACCACACAGCCTCAAGCAGACCATTGTCCACAGAAAGCTACCCAGCCTTCAGGAGAACAGTGACCACAACAACACACAACCCTGCCACAGCAACCACTGCAAGATGTGCCAGATCATCGACACGAATGCTATCATCTCACGTGAGAACACCATCCACCTGGTACACGGTACATACACTTGCAACTCAGCCAACGTTATCTACCTGATACGTTGCAGGAAAGGATGTCCCAAAGTATGGTACATTGGGGAAATCATGCAGACGCTACGACAACGGATGAATGAACACTGTTCGACAACCACCAGACACGGGTGTTCTCTTCCAGTTGGGGAACACTTTAGCAGTCATGGGCATTCAGCCTCTGATCTTTGTGTAAGTGTTCCCCAAGGCAGCCTTTATGACACACAACAGCACAGAGTCACTGAGCAGAGACTGATAGATAAGTTGCACACACATGAGGATGGCCTCAACCAGGATCTTGGGTTCATGACACACTACTATAACCCCCATGATTTGCCTGGGCTTGCAAAATTTCACTAACTAGCCTGTTTGGAGACAGTACATATCTCTTTAACCTGTGCTTAACCCTCTCTCCACTCACATTGTCTGTACCTTTAAGACTTCATTACCTGTAAAGACTTGCATTCCAACCATTATTTTGTAAATTGAGTTGTGTCTTTATATGCCCTCTTTGTGAACAGAATTCCTACTTCCTGAATGAAGAAGCAGTGCTCTGAAAGCTACTGGCTTCTGCTACTAAATAAACCTATTGGACTTTAATCTGGTGTTGTGAGACTTCTTACTGTGCCAGCATCTCCACATCACAGATATCTCCACCCAGGGCCCTGCATACACTCTATATAGATATCCCATATCTCTCTCTTAACCTATGCATAATGCTCTTTTCACTTACATTGTCAGTATCTTTAAGACTTGAATAGGAGGTTAGTTGTAAAGATTTGCATTCTAATCTGTAATCTGTAAACTGTCTGTGCTGTTATATGCTCTGTCTGAGGCCAGACTTCTTCATTCACCTGACAAAGGAGCAAACACCAAAAGCTTGTGAGATTACTATCAAATAAATTGGTTGGACTTAAACATGGTGTTGTCAGATTTCTTACCAGGTATCTCCATCCAGGGCCCTTCACACACTCTGTGCAGGTATCTCCAATAAGAAGTCTCACAACACTGGGTTAAAGTCCAACAAGTATATAGAACAAAGGAACAAAGAACAACACAGCAGAGAAAAAAGGCCCTTTGACCTAACAAGCCAGCACCGTCATTTTAACATTCAGTGAATGCCTCATTCCAATCCTTCTTCTACCTATGACTTATGCCTACGCCTCTAGGATTCCACAATAAAAGTGTGCAAATTTACAGAATTATTTATGTGTACCAGATTGAGGGAGGCCTAATTTAGGGACAATTTGTTAACATCAATCAGCCTAAAAGCACATTTTTGGGGTGTGGGAGGAAACTGGAGCATCGGAGAAAACCCATGCAAGCACAGGGAGAATGTGCATACTCCTGCAGACACCAACTCAAGTCGATCCAACCCAGGTCCGTGTATCTGCACAGCAAACAGTGATAGTCACTGAGCTGTTGTGTTGCCTGTCAGTTGGTCCAGTTTAAGCATACACTAACAATGTGAAGCACTAGGCAATTCTGGAAGCAACATCCAAGAGCACTCTCACACAACCCACCATATGTATGGCCCTTGCTGGCCAATAAGGCGGACCAAATCACCTGTGGAATTTGATAGTAAACCCACTAGCTTTCAGAGTTTGCCCTGTTGTCAGATGAGTGGAGAGTGGAGAGAGAACGCTCCACTCACTTGACGAAGGAGCAAATTCTGAAAGCTTGTGGGTTTACTATCAAATAAACTTGTTGGACTTTAACCTGGTGTTGTGAGTTTTTTTTACTGTGTTTACACCAGTCCAATGCCAGCATCTCCACATTAGGTATCCTCACCCAGAGTCCTTCACACTCTCTATATAGGTTTCTCCACCCAAAGCCCTGCTCTGTACTTACTCTGTACAGGTATCTCCACCCAGGGCCTTTCACACATTCTGTACAGTATCTCCACCCACTCCATGTACTCTGATTCTCGCAGGCTGAAAAACAGCAAGATTTAATTTCAGTTTGGTGTGATTAACGTTTTCTGTTTTAAATTAAAATACTTTAGCCAAAGTATACTTTTACTTTGTCTCAGTTCTGTTTTCTGTTCAGTGTTTCATCTGTCCTGATTTGGCAGAATATGCATTCAACTTTTGGTGACCCAGTAGTCATTGCAGACTAAAAATCACCCATTCAGAATCAGTATAATCCACCTTCTCCAATTCCATGTTACCCCCATCCCCCCACAATCTGTTATGATTTACAAGGTGCAGATGGCGTAACCACGCACCTTCCTTTACCCCATAATTTACCCTTGTGCCTTGCACCATCTCAATATCCGAGAGCTACCTCCTGGCCAGGCAGTGATGTGGGAGGCTGAAGATCATGAGCAAGGAGATATTGATGAGGAAGAATTACTCTCACTCCATCTGACATACAGTCGCCAGCTCAGAGACAGATACTAAACATAGTTTGACGGGTGACATGAAACAGGATCTGTACATGGAGAATCACAGGGCAGCTCAAGCAGAAGGAAAGGACTGTATGGGCTGCTGCTCCAAGGAGGGTGAAGTGGTAGATTGGCTCTGTTACCAAGTTCTCAGGTGGAAGCTTCAGTGTAATGAAACACAGAAAAAGGTTGATTTACGTTCAAACTGAAATGCTTGGTACATTGGCAGGCCTGCCAGAAAGTCTGTTGTTACATATGGAGTACAGAGGAGACAGGCTCCTACTTGGCACAAGGACTTGTACAGAACATGAACTCTGTCCTTTCCAATCTGGAGGTTGTGATGATACAGTGCCTTTACGAAATGTATTTATGTCATGTTTCTTGTGAAGGGACTGTTTTATACTCCAACTCTGATTACAATGCTGATAGTCTACAAATAGCAGCACATCTGTGATCCTGCAGAAGGTTAATTACTCCTAATTATTGGAGTGTTTGTTTTAATCTAGGCTCAAGCATTACTGTTATTCTTCTAGTGCTCCCTGGGGGTTCAGAGTACGGTGTAATTAGCTTAATTGACACAAATGTGAGTGGGTGGATCTTGGCTGACAGGAAGTATAAAAGTAGGCAATTTGTTTGAATTTGAATGGAGCAGTAATTCATTGCTTTCCCTCCTTGCTTTCAAAGAGATATATCTCTCCAGAAGTTTGCAAAAGGCAAGTATTGTTTTCTCCCTCTCCTTCTTTCTAGAGACTGCTGTTTGAGAGGCAGAAGACAGATATCTCCTCAGAGATATTAAAAGGCTGGAAGACTTGCAAATCAAGTAAGCTATATTTTTGGTAACTGATTCTTAAGAGAAATTTATTTATTTAATGAATATTACTTAAATTGGAACAATTAGAGTTAGCTAATAGCTAATTATACCTTGTTATGTTTAAATATTTCAATTGGTAAAATTTGTACAAATCTTTTTGGTATAGTTAAACTGTATTATTAAATGAAGTTTGTTTGAGTAAACTTCCCAGTGGGTCAATAGAATCATACCTGAAGCAAAACATCTTATGCTCACACTAAAGCCAAAATAGTTGGGGTCTAGGCTAACTTCATAGCATACCTTGGACTTTTTGCCCTGTTCCTAACAGGGTGGTGGCTGAAATGACTTAATTATGTTAAGGGTTGTGGGTTTTAAACAAAAAGAAAAGGACATGCATTCAGACTAACAACAATAGATTTATTTCAGGAGCTGTTGACTGAACAGTGATCCTGAAATTAAATAGGATTCTAATGACATTGCCATCAAATTATGTGATTGGCTCTTAAAATAATCATGCAACTACTTAGTGGTTTAAAGATATAAAATCAAGTTTAACAGAAAAGAGGGTGAATGTTTAATGGGAGTTTCTTAAGGTAGAATAGGGGTGTTTCATCAAAGATGGGAATGTCATTGTGCATTCTAGTTAAAATGTGTGACATGGTTGTGCAAAGTAGTGAATCAACCTCAAAATTGGAGGAGTAGTTCTGAACACAAAGCACACTGATTTGACTAAATTGGTGGGAGAGAGTACTCCTCAGTTCTCTTTACCAGGAGATAAGGTAATGGTGAAACTCATGACAGACAAAAAGGGGCTAGTAACTCACTGGGAAAGGCCTTTTTCTGTGCTGGTTACAAGGTAAAAATATCCTAATTGTTGAGAAGTGTTGCCCATGCTGGACTCAGTTAAAGCTGTAGTTCAGTGGTAAGCCTCAAGGTAGTGAACCTGACAGTGATTATAATAGTTAAAGTAGAGAAAATCTGATTAGATGGAATTTATTCTGATTGCTAATTTTAAGGCTGTGAGGTCATCAATGTTGTATTGTAGATTATTGCCAGCAGAAGAAATCTGGAGCTCTATTACAACTCCAATCAAGTGCAGCCTGACATTCCCCATCAGAAGCAAGTCAAGTTGCAAGTGTGTGGTGCAGTGATTATGCAAGTTTTGTAAACAAGCTGTGTTATTACCTGACATTGATCAACAATTGTGTTTGATTGTAAGACAGAAGTTAGAGACTGCTATAATGAATGCACATGATTATATCTTTACAGAATGAATGTACAGATTTTGACTCAGGTGAGACCAGCACCTGAGGTCCTTCATTGTTCCCCTTGAGAGAAATGTGTTAATACTTGTGTATGACACTCACACTTTGACCAGTCAGGCAAAGTGTTGGGTATGTTTGCACATCTCCATACATCCAGGAGGGGAAAATACCTTTACAGCCAATGGCCATGACATGGTCAAAATTGGTAAAGGTGAGTCAAACAGCACAGAATTCCAAGTATCCTGGACATCCGATACCAGGATTCATCAGTAGAGAAGTAAGGAAAGAATTTCAGTAACATTGAGTCTTGTGCAGGGAGATTAGGTCATATAAACATATCTATAACATGGGAACCCAGCTCCTAGTTTAGTTTTTAAAACAGCCAACCCCAAAACCAAAAGGGAAATATTGTGCTAGAAATATGAGAGGCCAACAAGAAAACTTAGGCATGAATGATTGCGACCACATGGTAGATCAAGCCACTCAGCAATATCTTGAGTCCATCCAATAATGACCAATCTTACAATATTTCTCATTGTTTTAGAGGAGGCAACATTTATCCAACTCCCAATAGAACATATTGGATTTGTGGGGATAGGATATATCCTTGGCTTCCTGTGAAATGGAAGAGGTCATGTTATGTTGGATATGTAATCCCATACATATCAGACTCAAACTCTCTCTCCTGCCAAGACATCAACAAGCTACTAAGAAACAGAATGGTTCCATGGCATATTGTTTCTCCAATATGAAGTAACTAAAGCAGTGTATGAAATTCTGGGTCTGCACTCCATTTTGGAACGAGTCACCACTAATACAGCAACTGCTCTTGCTAGGATAAATGATGAGATGATAGCCATGCGTACAGTGATACTTAAACACAGGTTGGCATTGGATTATTTCTTGGTCGCAAGAGATGGGACTTGTGCAGTAATTGGATCTGAGTGTTGCAAGTATATACCAGATACTTCAGAAAACTTAATTGATTTGATTAGTCATATCTGGAAAGTGATAGAGAAACTCAAAGACCCTGAACCATTTACCTTAGCTGATTGGCTAGCTCCTTGGGATCATCAATCCTATAAGGGATTGCAATATCCTTCATGGTGATCTTGGTACAGATGGTTCTTAATGTAATTAAGTGTGCCTGTGCAAGGTTGTCCAAGTCCACAAAAGGGATGGTACCTGTGATGGCATTAAGGTGAGCAAGCATAACACAAAGGGACTAATTGTTCTTCAAGACACAGAAACAAACATTAGGACTTCTATTTAGTGGCCTAATGTTGGGCTACAGCTAAGGGCCAAAAGCAGGGATAATGGGGGCAGTATAGAATTCTTAGTATGGGGCCCTTCATTTTAGTTTTACTATATAAGTAGATTCGGTTATAGTAATTATAAAGTGCCTTATAGTGAGAATTCACAATGTGCCTAGTACAAAATACAAAAGTATTATAAACTGCATAACCACAAATTAACCAAGTACTATTAGGTTTTCAATTTATATGTATTGTCACCTTGCTGACTTTGTTCTGAATGCAGCATGATGAGAAACAGTGATAGACAAGCCAAATTCTTCCAACACAATGGAGAACAAAGGCAATTTCTCTATCTTTGGGTATGCAAAAACAGATTTAATCATAGGCCTGGTGATTAAGGCAGTAAATCCCTTCGTGGCTAGTGAGGCTGGAGCAGTCTCTAGCTGCTTTCCAGCGAGAGTGACTCCTTTTGCCAAATAAAAATCAGATATTAACTATAGCCTTGGACACTGAAAATGATGTGGGTTTGGTTTCATTGGTAATGGAGGAGGAACCTACATGGCAAGAATCTAATAATCTCCTATTCCTGTTGACAGGTGAATCATTATTGGCAAAGGTGATGTCTAATATTGTGATTGGGGCCCTCCAGTCTGATTGACAAGACTGGATGAGACTTTGAAACGTTCAGAATAATATAATAAATATACATTGCAATGTTAGCTCAGGGGATAGGCAATCCTCAATGACTGTCTTTCTTCTGATACATGCATTAGCAAGTAAATTCTTTTTCATTCTTAACTACATACTGTCTTTCACAGTCTGTGTATTGGTTGAGTAAGGTCAACTATATACAGGGCACCCCAGGGGGACACTTCAGAAAATCATTCATACAGGATATCACTGGGATCTTTTCAGAAATGGACAAGCCCTTAATTAGAGACAAGCATGGCAGATGTCTGCAGACAACTGGCCTTATGGAGGTGCTGGGGGGGGGGGGGGGTCTCCTACACCCCCTCCCCCCCACTCCTACACTCTCTGCAGCTACAGCTATTAGTGGCTCACAGATGCTGCCATTGGCCACATTGTGGAGAGGTTTCTAACAAAAGGCAGCACCTGAGACTCAGGTTGGGGAGGAGGTACTGGGGGAAGTGGTGCAGAGGGAAATGTTTTGAGAGAAAAGCCCCCACATCAATCTACCCTTTCTCCATCTTCCCCCTCATGATCCACCCACATTTCCCTGAGCCAGGAGCTGGAGAACTCTTTGAACTTTAGTGACTTCCTGGACTATCAAAAGGAAACTTTCCTTTTCCTATTTAAGGATGCAGTCTGGATATGGAGGCTCAAATATATTCTTTACTGTGATTCATACTCTATTCAGGGGGCCATTCACCCTATGGACAGGCATCAGTGGAAAGGCTTTGAGACACCATGGCACTCGTGTTAGAGATGAAATCCTCCAGTCTCTCTCCATTCATATTTAGAGCTGATGGCAAAGATGGAGAACCTCAGTTATTTTCTGAATTGTCCTGTTCATCAATAACACCACTCCCTGCTCCACCCTCCAGGTGGGCAAAGCTTAGTGGCTCCTTCACTCTCCAATGGGGATTCTCCAGAGCTCTCCTTGTCTCCACTACCTGCTCCCTGTCATTGCTTCATCAAGGTGAGCTGCATGTATGTGTGACTCCCATAACAATGTTTGCTGAGTGACCTGTATCATATAGGACTTCTTCTACAGAGAAGATATGGATTCAAACTGAGAAGGTGACAAGGCCATCGTTGTGCAGATTATCATCTCTCAGTGGCTGTCAACATCATTAACATGAGTAAGTGTCTGGATGGGTGATGTATAGTTTTGACCACCAGAAAGCTGGGATATCTTCATCTTTAATGGACAGACATGTTGGTATCTAGCCTATGTATAGTGCCGCTTCATAAGAACATGGAGTAGGCCTTCGAGCCTGCCCCCACCATTCAGTAAGATCATTGCTGATCTGAAGTAGATCAGTTCCACTTTCTCTCCATAACTGTAACTCCCTTGTCTATCAGAAATCTATCTATCCATGACTTGTATATATTCAACAAGGTAGTGTTATAGTGTATGAACAAAGCAGTTGCATAATGGGGAAAAATAGTCAAGTAATTTGTATAAAAGAGCTGACCAAGCTATTCCAAATTGCCAGACCCCTGTAAAACTGACTCAGATTAACCTAAGACATGACAAAACATCAGAAGGTCAAGACCTGATCAGGCTGACTCCATCTAAATTAGGGTTGGAGTGAAGCAAGATGGTCAGAGTCACAGAACCTTTTTGTTTCTTCAAAAGACAAGATAATGACATTATTGATGAGACAGGGATCTCGGAGATCACTGGATGCTAATACAATTGATGATGTATTACTAATTGAACATGTACACTGATAAGAAAAAGGTATAACTATGGAATGATTCTTGTAGCTGGTGCAGTCTTAGGATAGAATCAGCTGGACTGCTCTCTGTCTTCAAGACTCTGCCATATACTGCATGCAGTTTTGTGATAATAAAGTTGTTGTTTTTGCAAAGCAAACTTTGTTTAGTTTTATTATCGCACTCAGAAAACAAGAAATTCTCCACTACAATATCTGGTGCTGCGAGAGCAGAAACCAATATCCTGGGTGAATTCTGTGGGGGACTGAAGAAGTGACCGAGCCACGACCTGAAGAAGAGACGGATGCTGGCATGAGATAAGATTTGTCTTGGTCTATCTCTTTATCTCGGATCAGTGCTGTGACCCTTCATCCCTTATGGAGGACACTGACAGGTGACTGTATTCGAACCTAAATTATATTGTGCATAGTGACCCCCTTGATCTCATGTGGATTTGAATCAAGGTTACATAAGTTTATTTGGGCAAGGAACCCCTTGATCTTGTGCAGATTCAGATCAGGGTTATACAGACTTAGGGGTCAGGGACCCTGTGATTTGATTCTGGTACTACTTTGGGTCAGGGATCCTGCAATTTGATTTTGCTACCAGGAAATTTTATTACCATTTTTGCCAGGGACACGGTATACTGACATTATGGGACAGATTCCTAGACAAGACACAGGTATTATCTGGTACATGACTGTTTGGAGAAGAAGGGGAATTTATCACAACAGGAGGCACCCAAATCAAACTTGGCCAGCTTTATTAGAGGCCAGTGAGCTCCCATCAGTAAAGAAACAAGCAGGCTGACTCCATATGGTAGAGAGAGGGCGTAATTTGATCGAGAGCCTGGTGTAATAGGGTATAGCCAATCGAAGTGAATTGCTTCAAGTTTAATAACTTGCATACAGATCAGACAGATTTGAGTTCTGCCATTTAGGAAAGGTGGCATTACATTACATCTGAAAAGTTATAAGGACAGTTAACCATTTAGGCACACAGTAGATTTGATTTTGTACTTGGCCTGTGTTGGTTACAAAGGCAGAGCGGTGGAAATTAATCAGATTGCTGCACATTAGAATGCTTTCAGTATTTCTTTGTGCATCTGTGCTCCAAGTGATAAGATCCAGTTGTGTGCTCTTGTAAAATGTTTTGTTTTAATGTGCAAGGGTCTTAATTTAGTAGGGATATTTAAAGATGATAAAAATAGATCTTATTTTGGATTTTCTGGATCAGGCTTTTGTAAATTTAAAAATCTATTCTAGATAGGAATAATTCTTTCATTGTCAGTTCTAAGTGTTTGAAGAGTCCATCTGAGTGAACTTACACCCCTGCCCTTCTGCTGTAATGAGCAGAGAATTAACCCATTCTGTCCCAGACAGCATAGATCTTAGTGTTTATAAGATTTGCAGTAATTTTAGGACAAAGTCAAAATTTTTAAAAAATCTAACAGAAGAGGGAGTTACATAAGATAGAATAGGAGCACATGTTTAAACATGTGCAATTAGTGAATCAAACAAACCTGGAGTAGAGCTCATCATAAAGCGCACCCTGTTGTAATAATTTTTATATTTCAGTGTCTTCATGTGGTTTGGTCATTTGTTTGTTTTTGTGGAGTATTTATTGCAAACATTAAATGCAATGCTTTATATTTCAGTTTAACTTCAAAGGGGCTGAGAAATTGTGAAAACTGTTAAAGTATAAGATTTTTTGAGTATAATTACAGTTTAGAAGAAAGATGACTTTACCCAAATGCATGTTGGAAGCTACCATGTATGTTTCATAGTGGTTGCATGGATATTTTCTTATTTGCTTTAATGTTTTTCCCCTAATTGTGATATTACAACAGTGGGTTTGGTAGAGTTAAAATGAAAATTGGAAAGTAAATTAAAGTTTAAGAAATGATATTGACTTGAGGGAACTACGTGCTCTTTCCTTTGTCTTGAAGTAGAAATTATGCGAGAGTTAATTGAGAAGTTAAGGAATAAGTAACTTCACGGAGAGATTAGGCTAGGTACCACGAACAATCATTAAGTTGGAGGGATAATGCACATTGAAGAGGGATTGAGGCATGTGTAGATGGCAAGTTGAAGGATTGGGAAACTTTGAAATTGGGAAATGAAACGTGATGAGATGAAAAGACAAGTAGAGGGCATGAAGCCATTGGCTGATAGGCAGGTTGGGCTAGCTCATCAGAGTAAACAGGAGGATCCTCCCAGTTGCCCTGGCATGCTGCTGTTTCCCTATTCAGGCAATACAGAGGAAAAGGAGGAGTTGACCCCTAGACCTCTCCTTTGGGTTAAAAATCTCCTTGATGCTGTTCAGCTTCCTTGCCAATTGGCTGTTATTAAATGTGTTGCACATACAAAAGGGGACACTTCTTGCAATTAGGGAATGCCTGGGCTGATTCAGCTGCCAAGGCAGCAGCTATATTGGCCTCTGTTCCCACTGGAGGTAATCAGGCTCTAAATTGGGTACCTGCATTAGGGACAAAGAGTATGCCAGAGATAACTGAGCCTCAATGTTTACAGAGGGACACCTCTGATTCTGAGCACACAATGGAAGTCAATGGTATTCATACTCCTGGGCATGGGACCTCTGGCTTGCTTCAATTAAGTTTGTATTCTGGATTCTTTATTACCAGTACTTATTGACTATTTTTATTCTTGTATCCACCTTGGCAAGGAGGGAATGGGACAGCTACTTCTAAACTTGGTGGCACACAGAGTTGAATACAGCAGCACAAACGCAGCTGGATCGATGCTTCAATTTGCATGAGAAATAATAAGGGTAAAGGAATTAAATGCCCTGTTGAAACCACTTCCTTGCCAGATGGCCCTTTTACCTGTATACAACTTTATTGAATTACCAAAAGTACATTGCTATAAATATTGAGTAAATGGATTGAAGCCTTCCCCACCAGGAATTGTACTGCACATAGTGGTGAAATTGTTGTTGACAGAAGTTATTCCCCATTGAGGTCTCCAAAATGGTGAGCTCAGATTAATACCAAATTACACAGTACTCAATCAAACAACAACTGCAATGCACATATCCCCCACAGCCAGCAGGAATTGTGGAAAGGGCTAATGGAACTTTAAAAGAAAAATAAGCTAAATTGACTGAAGAAACTGGATTAGATTGGCTAAAGGTATTGTCCTTGGCACTGTTTCACATGCGAGTGATTTCCCCATTCACAGACCAGACTGGCAGCTGCAAAGATAGTCTACGGTCAGTCAATAAGGACTCCCTGGAATGCCCATAAAAAACCACTAGAGGGAGTATATCTCCAGGTAGTGGGGGAACAGTTGCAGAATTATTTGAAGCAATTAACACTTTCTTTGAAGTTTCTCCACTCCCTGGTGAAACAAGCACATCTTCCCAACAGCAGGGACAGCCACCTCTTGACATCCCATGATCAAACCCAAAGACTACATATTGGTAAAGAATTGGGATAGAAAGAAACTAGGACAAAGCTGAAGCAGACCTTTTCAACTACTACTGACCATGATGACTTCTGTCAATCTTGAAGGGTGTCCAAGTTGGATACATTCTTCTGATTAGTAGAAGATTGTCTCCAACACAGGATGAGGATCTTCATATTTTGAATATTTGGACTTAATGGACACATGGTAGTCAAAAGTCAAGCTACCCAAAGACTGCATGCTAATACTTCATATATGTATGCTGAAAAATTGAATATAAGCAGAGTTGGGTTTGTACCCATATCCCCATCCATTCAAAAGGAGGAATACCTCTCTAACCCCTCCCATTCCATTTACCAGAGACAGTGGAATGGATTTTGTCAAAATCGAACAGGAATTGGGGGAGATGTGATAAAATGGAAATCAGCTGGCTACAAAATGACTAGGTTTTCAGCTTGGTACCAGCCTGTTGCTGGTAATTGTCTTGTTTCCAACCTCCTTTATTATCCCCTCAAATGATGTTCAAGGTTCCCTATGTTTTAGTAAACCAGGGAAAGGAAAGTTGATGGGGCAATGTAAATGCAACCTTATAGCTGAGTGGCAAGGATCAGTAGCAAATCTATCTAACAAGTTTGTTTGTTCTTTATTGGTCCAAGGTATGGAATATAACCTCCAAATAGCTCATGGGCACATACACTCCCAATACCCTGGATGACATTGGCTGATGATTTTACTGTCTATAATAGAAAAACTGGCAAACATAACAGCAGCAGAAGCCAGGACAACTGGATAGGCACTGGCTGAGGTCTCAGCTGAGCTGGTGGCTGTTTGGACTGTGGCACTACAAAATCAAATGGCTTTGGACTATCTATTAGCCCTGCAGGGAGGAATGTGTGCTATTGCAGGTCAGGCATGCTGCAATTATATCACAGACCTCAAAGTATCACCAACTTGGCTTCTTACATCAAGAGGCAGGCTAATCTGCTTCAGGAGGTTGGCCAGGAATTTCATGACTATAGCCCACTGCATTGGTTAGGTCACAGATTATTTGATTGGATCTTTAAGGCTTTTTGCTACTATTACTGTTACTTGGGATAGGATTGCTTGTTTGCTTATGTAGATGCATTATTGAGTCACAGATATATCTATTTAGTTAGATGTCATGATGTGACAAAAGGAGGGAATATGATAGTGTATGAATGAAGCAGTGGCATGATGGGAAACATGGTCAAGTAATTGCTATAAAGGATAGCTGACCAAGCTATTCCAAATTGCTAGATCCCTATAAAACTGAGTCAATAACCTAAGACATGACAAACATCAGAAGGTCAAGACCTGATAATGCTGACTCCACGTATCTTAGGGCTGGAGGAGTAAGGCAAGAGAAGATGGGAGTCACTGAACCTTCCATTATATCAGAAAACAAGATATGGTCAGATCATGGAACCTTTTTGTTCTTTGAAAGAACAAGACAATGATTGATGAAATAGATGGCTTTGAGGTCACAGGATGCTAATACAAATGATGTATTAATAATTGAACATATACCTTTTTCTTATCAGTGTACAACTATGGAACTGATTCTTGTAGCTGGTGTGGGTTTGGTATAGAATCAGCAGTTTGTGGGGACTGCTCTGTCTCCAAGACTCTGCCATATACTGCATGCAGTTTTGTGATAATAAAAGTTATTGTTTTTGCAAAGCAAATTTTGTTTAGTTTTACTATCACAGCTCAGAACAAGAAATTCTCTACAACAGTAGCCTCCACCACTTGAATGGGCAGAGGATTCCAGAGATTCACCATCCTTTGAGAGAAGTTTCTTAACTCCATTCTAAACTGCCCCCTTCTTATTTTGAGGCTGTGCCCTCTAGTTCTGTTTTCCTTTCTAAGCAGAAAAAATCTCTCTACCTTTACCCTATCTAACCCCTTCATTATTTTCTAAGTCTCTATAAGATTCCCCTCTGCTTTCTAAACTGAGTACAGGCTCAGTCTATTCAATCTCTCCTCATAAGCTATCCCCCTCACCTCTTATCAGCCTGGTGAACCTTCTCTGTACTCCCTCCAAGGCCAATATCCCCTTTTTGCAAATAAGGGGACCAAAACTGCACACAGTACTCCAGTTGCAGCCTCCCCAATGCCCTGTACAGTTGCAACAAGACCTCCCTGCTTTTATATTCTGTCCCCCTTCGCTATAAAGGCCAACAATCCATTTGCCTTCTTGATCACCTGCAGACTGGGTTTTTGTGATTTGTGCACAAGGACCCCCAGGTCCTTCTGCACTGCAGCTCTTCACCCTTTAAATAATTCCTCCTACTATTATTTCTACCAAAGTGGATAACCTCACATTAGCAAATGTTATACTCCATCTGCCAGGTCCTCATTCAGCCTATCTAGATCTCTCTGCAGACTTTCCATGCAATTTGCTTTTCCACTCATCTTTGTGTCATCAACAAATTTTGTTAACCTATGCTCAGCCCTCTGCAGCTGTCAGTATATAGGTGACTCAAGGGCTCCTTCTCATATTCTACTGTTCCCTGGAGCTCTATGTTCCCTTCTCTCAAGATAGATAGGCAGCCCTAAGAATAGGATCTGTGCAAGTATTGACAAGCTAAAAGACTGTAGGGTCAGTGAGAGAGATGGATATGACATGGCAATAAACTATCCAACATGGCTGCTCTGTAGAGGAAGGGATAGGTGCAAGGTTTGTTGGTCTGCAGAAGATTGGGGAATGAATGTGAGGGGTTTGCCTTTGCATGTGCCATGTCCACTGCCCACATGGTCTTTAAAACTCTTGTTCCAATCTATCTTAGAGCAAGGCATTACCCTTTTGCAGCTGACCTCCTCAGCAACTTCCAGCTAATCCTGTTTGTTCCCTAATTTTATATTCTTCCTCAGATCTATGGGGAACAGAATCTCCCTGGGGAGCTTCCAGCACAAAGTAAGATGAATAGGACACACCTGAGAATTTTGACACAGTTTTCCCATATCTGTGAAGCTCTTAACTCTGCTCTGATACTTCCAGATTGTTTATATTCTCATCCTTACAAAGGCCTCTATAAATAATGGAACGATCTGCAATGGGTTGTTATAAAGCCCACTCACTGTATTTGTTCCAGATACTCAGAATACAAAGGATGTGCCTGAATTAAAAAGCCACCCACAAACACACTGCTGAAACCTCCTGATTCCTGACCTGCTGTTAAACTCCTCCATTGTCAGCGGCTCTGATAGTCACCAAGGTCCAGAAAAATTCAAAAATCTTATTGCGTTTCTAAATCTGTTCACATGGCTTTGGGCCCTGGTTAAGTCACATGAATTGAGCTGTTGTACTGTGGTAATGATATACTACCCTATAACGTCCTTAAATGGAGGTTCCCCTCCTCTCTCCCTCTAATGGAAACCCAATGGGGTATCTGGGAGCCGTGCCAATCAAGGGCAAGATTCCTTCATAAAGAGAGGGTGGAAAAAGAAGATAGTTGAATGTAGATCACTCCTGTTCATCCCACTGTGACCACCTTGAACTCTGCATGCCGAGGAGACTTCACACTGCAAGACTCAGGAATCACAGACGGAAACCTAAAACGTAAAAAAAGCTGAAGAAAATATGGGGCAACCATTTTGCTTTGCAAATCTTTTAGGTCCAGATGGGAGCGTTAAAGACTGTTGTGGTTTCCACTGCTCAGCGTGTGGTCTGACACTTTTGTTGGTTAGTACTGGTGTTGACATCTGCAATTACGTATATTTTGTACTGCATAACTTTAGATGCAAAGATACTGTGCTTCTCTCAAACAAGTTGTGTCCTGTAAAGTCAATGAAGACATGACTGTATAATACAGTTACCACCATTAGGGTATGGCAAGAAACTATATCCGCCTCCCAAAATAAACCCGAAGCCTATTTTAATGAAAATATGCAGGAAGAGTTTGAAATTCTGCAGGGACCCGGTTTTACAGGGCTGGAGATTCGGTGGCTCCTAGACTAGCTTAGCACCATTGCTCAAACATCTCATTAAAACTCTTGCACCAATGTATTCATGGGCAAGACATCACCTTCCTGTAGCTGACTCCTCTGCAACTTCCAGCTAACCCTGTTTGTTCGCTGAGATATCTTACTGTGTTTACCCCAGTCCAACGCCGGCATCACTACATTGTATTCTTACTTAGATCCATGGGGAACAAAATCTCCCTGAGTGCACTTTAGCTCCAAGCACAATAAACAGGGCACACCTGAGAATTTGATAGTTTCCCCACCTCTGTGAAGTTCTTAACTCTGTTCTGACACTTCTAGATTGTTTCTATTCTTATCCTTACAACGGTCCCTTTAAATAATGAAGCTGAAATAGACTGAAGTGGGCCGTCATAAAGCTCACTCACTGTAATTGTTCCAGAATCCAGGAAAAGAACTGGGGACCCTCAAAGTCACCACCTCGGCACTTCTGAATGTGATTATCAGTTTCTTGGCAGCAGTTATGCCTGGAGGTTACAGAAGTCAGTGAATGATGGAGTTGAGCGCCAGCCAGAGATTCAGACTGAAGCTTTGATGAGAGAACTCGCCTCTCGGTGGGATGGTCTAAGACGTCCTTCCAACACTGTCCTTGAACACTGTAGTGATGCTAAACCTGTTCCAGCTTACATAATCTGTGGCTTTTTTCAATTCAGTGAACTCATGGGAAGTATATTCTACCAGACAAATTGGTGAGTTTGCTTTTGCTGCCAAAATATACTTCATGCAAAAAAAACAAGAGAACATTACAAATATTTCAAAATGACCATCACAAAAAGTATAATGATATTCAAGTTCTCTGCATAAGTCACAGACTTTTGTCCCTATATTGGTCCCTATATGGGAGTCTTCAACAATAGGCATAGCCTAAAGTCAAGAATATGTCTTGTTAGGACGGCGGCGCGGGCTCGTTGGGCCGAAGGGCCTGTTTCCCGTGCTGTGTTGCTCTTTGTTCTTTGTTTGACATTTCAATTTTTCCCAATAAAATGCTTTATTCGTAAAATTTCTGAAAAGTTGATCACTGAATGGACACTTTTTAGCACCTTCTCAGCCTTCTATATCCCTTTGTCCCATTCCACCTCCTCCCACCCTGATAATATAAATCTCCGCTAATTCTCTTTGCTCTTACCTCTGACGAAGGGTCATCTAGACTCGAAACATTGGCTCTATTCTCTCTCCACTGATGCTATCAGACCTTTTCCAGCATTTTATGTTTTTGTTGCAAATTCCAGCATTCGCAGTATTTTTGCTTTTATCTTAATATTTATGAACAAGCCGCCTCTGTAGACGAGGCTGGGGCGGGGGTGCGGGGGCGAGTTTGGGATGGGAGAAGTGATTGAACCTCTGTTTAACGGCATTTATCTTTCGGGCAGATCTCGCCGTTTCTGTGTGTGTGGGGTGGGGTGTTGGGCGAGGCGCTCCATCTGCAAAGCGGCCAATAAACAGAGTCAGGCTCTGGGTACAAACCGCAGTTTGAAGCAGACTATCGGTGAGGGGGGAGCTCTGAAGGGGCAGGACTCTCTGTCCTCAGCAACAACAGCAGCTGTACCGTTTAACTGCCAGTTCTCAACATGGGAAAGTGGATTCTCCTGCACGCTGTGCTCACGGCCGCAATCCTCCCTGCAGGTGTGTGTCCCGGAAACTAAAGTGCAATATCTTCCCATTCAAGAACATTTGACAGTTTAATTCTCTTTCAATGGCGCTCCCTCCCTGATCATTTGGGGATGTAAAAGGTTTCAGTGAGTCCTGAACTTGTGCAAAGTGTTGTAGTGTGAAATGTTAACTCTGACACTCTCACTCGATAGATTCTGCTCGCCTTGCTGAGTGTTTGCAGTGTATTCATTGCTGATACTCTTTTTCTCCCCACAGTTGCTGCGAATCCCACTTTCCGTGTGGGTCAACACCCAGAAGTGCTGAACACGAGCAGAGGCTCCAATGTGACTTTCTACTGTAGCTTCCCATTTGCCCGGGACATTTCCACTGTCCGGGTGAAATGGTGGAAAGAGGGCGAGCGGAGTTTCCTCCAGGCAAAACGTGATAGAAGATATCGATTTGAAATACGGAATAAAGCCAGCGCTGTCTTTATGCTCCTGAATGTGGATGTCCCGGACTCCGGCCGCTATTACTGTAGAGTTAGCAACGAGGGCAAAGCGGACAATGGGACCGGCACAAGGCTGCTAGTTACCGGTGAGTGACTGACAACTGAAAGTATTTCCTGCAAAGTGAGAACAACCCTGGGAAATGTAACTGGAGCTCATCCCGCCACTGCAAGCCCAGTCTCAGTCCTTAGTGAGGTTACAGATTAGTCAGAGAGATAGATTAGGGTCAGCACAGCGATTCTAAACATTAACACTGAAATCATTGACCGGGGTCAGGAGTGCTCTCCCTGGTAGTGAGCTGGAGGCAGCTCCAATCAAGGCATTAAAGAGGATATTGAATAGAAACAAATGTGCAGGGATACGGGGACTATCGGCAATAATCCTGGATTTTATTGGAATATTTGTTTGGGGACTGAGTACCCTGGAGCTGAAGAGTTTGCTTTCCTCTGGAAATCCTGCTGATGGAGGGTCGCTGTCTCAGAAATCCTCAGCCCCTAAGCTGCAACTTTCAATAGAAGAGACCGGTCAGGTTTCTGTCTTCTTCGCCTGTGTATCTCACCGCCAAAAATCTAAATTGGACAAAATATATTCAGACACAGAATGAGAATCCAGCAAAACTTAAGAGAGTAAACAAAACTGTGAGCTTTTCAGCATTTTTAAAATCTTTCGCCTGAAAATGACTGACAGGGATCTGGAATAAAATTCATCCCACTCATTAGCAGACGTTTTAACTCGTTTATTTCACGTCATAAATTTGCAATGACTCAAGGTTTGTTACAAGTTAACTTATTTGCAAGATTTCAAAGACACACTTGTTTATCAAATTTCTCCCTCGGTCATTTTCCTTTTGGTTGTTGTTGCATCTGTCAAAAACTTCATTTCTGAACTGGATTAAATAACATTAAAATCGGAGCTATTGACAGACTATTAACTAAATTAATCTGGAAATAAAGTTGTATCATAGCAAGTAGAGAAGGAAAGTATTCAGTTTGACTGAGGAGAAAGATCCCGTTCTTTTTCCGAAAAGAAGTTCCAGGAATTAGTCTCATCCCGAGATCCAGCTGCTGATGTTCAAAATGAGTTTAGGATGGTTTGGAAATCTCTCGGAAAGAAGGTAGTTCATCTTCAGATACATTCAGGAGTGAGACTGGATCCATCTTTCCGCTGTGTCTGTTTTACTTGGACATTTGAAGCTGCTTTCTTCATCTCTGTCTCTGCTCACGGGGACAGCCTCACACCGAGAGACTCTTTCCCGTTTTTTCCCGGAATCTCTCGCCTCATTCTGTAAACCTAACCCTCTCTGTAGACTGTCACCTCAATAGAAATATGAAAGGTCCAAGATACGCAAAATATATTCCATGTAACTGACACATTCGAGGGTAGCATGGTGGGACAGTGGTTAGTACTGCTGCCTCATACTCCAGGGACCTAGGTCCAATTCCCAGCTTGGGTCTCTGTATGGAGTTTGCATGTTCTCCCCGTGTCTCCGTGGATTTCCTCCGGGTGTTCCGGTTTCCTCCCACAATCCAAAGATGTGCAGATTAGGCGGATTGGCCATGCTAAATTGCCCTTTATTGCCCCTTAGTGTCCCGGGCTGTGTATGTTAGAGGGATTAGCAGAGTAAAAATGTGAGGTTTCAGGGATGGGGTCTGGGTGGATTGTTGTCGGCGCAGATTCGATGGGCCAAATGGCCTCCTTTGCACTATAGGGATTCTATGATTCTATGACACTATCTGGATATTAAAGGTTGATCCTTGTGTGTTAAGACTCACATCACGGCCAGAGAGATGTCAGGATCCTGGCACTTTGAAATTATTAATGACTTTTCGATGTAGAATTTCATCAACAGTCAGTAGCAAGCAGAGGGAGTGAACTGAGTGTTGAGCGCCTTATAAAGAACAATCAGTTTGGACTTCGAACGTACCAGCAAAGTATTAACAGTAAAGGGGTTTATTATTAAACTAGGGAAGAGGTTGGTGACAATTTCAACTGTTGAATGACTGATACGAACGTATTTGCAAAATGTATTCAGTTTATTCATTTTATTCTGTGTGACACTTTAAGCCATTCAAGGCTTTGAAATCAACAGGAGTGTTCTCAGAATGACTCAAATTCCCTCTGATATTTTAGTAATTTCCGTTAGCTTTCCACCTGCACGAAGAGGTGTTTCTATGTTCTCACAGGAGGGAGAAAACCAGAGCGAAAGAGAGAAATGAGGATTTTGAAGGCTAGAATGAGTTGCTGACCCAGTAGAGGTGTTGGAGGGAGAGTTGGAATTCGCATAGAGTGAATGGGCCACTGCTGATGGGATCAAACAACAGTGACCCAACTGTGAATATATCCGCTGAGCATTACCAAAATGGGATGGGGGCAATCAACGGACAGATTTGAATATAAGGATGAGGATTTTGAATTTGATTGTTAGGAGGGAGGGGGGTGAGATCAAGGGAAATCGACACGCGCTGGGTGGGGGGAGGGGAGCGGGTTCCTTACTCTGGAATAGTTCATTTGGGAACTTTATTCCTCGAGGTGGTCACTGTTACCCAGGCTTTAGCAGAAGAGAGATAGAAAGGGGAGGATTGGAAGGGTAGAGTTTGAGCAGGGGACGTCGGGTAAAAGACTGGGCTTGCAATTGATTAGTAAAGCAAGTTTCATATTTCCAGGCAGCTTGGTTCTGTGAGGGGGGAGATGAAAAATGAAGATGTCTTTTACGGCGTTATTGATATTTAGTCCGGGGGCACTTTTGGTAGATTCCATATCTAAAGATTAGAAATATCAGCCGGAAAGATGGAGACAGCTTTAGGATCCAGCGAAAAGCTGGAGAGTTAGGAGAGGGAGCATCTTCGGCTTCTATATTGAGGTTTGCCCAGACTCCAGCTGATATTCCAGAAGATTTGGATATAAATGAAGAACGAGATCTCAATCATTGAACACGGTACTCAGAGTGATACCCAGTCACTAAAAGCTGCTGATGACAATATCATCACAGCTAACTTTGAGATACCGTGAGGACCTCAAAGTAGGGACACAGCTGACTGGGGCTATTGACATTAACAGTGTTAGGGAGATTGCTGCAGAAGCAGCAGTAATCTATTACAAGCAACTTTATTCATGACTTCCACTAGTACGGTCCATGTTATAGCAACCTGACAGGAGCGACCCAGACAAGGAGTGGGAGTAGATTTTTAACATGTGCGTCAGATCAGAATGGACAAGTTAGTGGTATTTGGAGAGAATGATAGGGCCAAAAAGACAACAAAAAAAAACTGCCTTGTCTTTAAGCTGTGGGAAACAGCTCCAGATAACTGTACCATGAATGTATTCACTCGGAACCAACAGCTTGATGTGGAGATTGGCTCATTGCGCTATACCCTCTATCAGAATGGGTTGCCGGGACTATGTCTATACCCCCGGATTCTTCTCCGCCTCAGCAACCCATCCTTTCCGAGTGTAACACGAAACTAATTACAACAATCGAGTTGGCCATCATTCATTAGACCCGCTGCATGGGTACGCAAACTGTGCAATGCGTACCCACAAACGTTCAATATCAACTAATATTAAATGTTATCTGAAATACACAACCTAAGAGAGGAGTGGAAATAAACAGAAACAAAAGGTA
This sequence comes from Sphyrna mokarran, assembly GCA_024679065.1. NCBI lineage: Eukaryota > Metazoa > Chordata > Chondrichthyes > Carcharhiniformes > Carcharhinidae > Sphyrna > Sphyrna mokarran. Next base: position 50,241,236 of record JAGIQG010000004.1, read on the forward strand.
TATTCGACACAAAAAGCACTCTCCTTCTACACTATCATTACCCCAAATGACCGCACGTACCATCACCGTTTCTTCTGAGTTTTATCTAGAAACGGTCACATTAATATACCAGATATGAGCTCCTGTATTATTCAGAGTTAAACATCACTTTTGGCCCTTCGCTTTTAGCAGCTTTGATGGATCGAGAGTTGTTCACTCAATCTAAAAATAATGGAATGCGTTTATTCGAGAAAAAAGGGAAGTGTTGTGGCTGGGGGCAGAATGAGAGGTTTCTCCATTCCCTTCGGAACTGGGTGAGGCCTAATCTTTCCACAGGGAATATCAGGAGGCCATTCAGTCCCGTGGAACCAGCCCATCCGATCATTGTTCGTCATTGACTTCATTTCACACACTCACCTTTGGCTAGCAAAGATCTTACCAATTACAGATTTAAAATGTAAAACTGGTGTAATGATTCCTTTGGAGATTGAAATTTCCTTATTTCGCTTCTGAAATGTCTGGCTCGAATTTTTAGACTTTACCCCGAGTCCTAAAGCAACAGATCTAGTTTCCAGTTGTCGTCCCTAGCTCTTCCTCTGAATATTTTAAAATCATCCCCTTAATATTTTAAACTCAAGGGAATGCAACCCCAGTTACTGTGACTGATTGAAGTGCAAATATCATCCGGGTAAATCTCCACTCGCTTCAATGTATCCGTTCTCTAGTGTGTTCAGAATTGTTCAGTTACTTCCGATATGGTCTTTGCATTGCTGGCCTTTTAAATTATGTTCCAAAGCAATTCATGACATTTTAATCGTTGGTGTACCTGGATACCGTCTCCCACCTCCCCCATCCCTCACTCCCACCCATCTGTCTCTTTCGAATCTCCACTGACCATTTACCATTTTCACCATTTACAATAAACTCTTTTTCTTGCCTCCAGGAATAGACCTCATATTTACCAATGTTGAAATCTATTTGGCACAGATTTACCCTTTCACCTGGAATTATGAAGAAACTATGTTCCTAGTTACGCTGTTCTCAATGTCTGTGAGTTAGGCAAATGCGGATAAGTGGCTTTGTATCGCACCATCGAAAGCGCCAACGAGTCAATTAAGTGACTAGTTGAGGCCTCAGCTCAGATCAAATCAGAGTAACTGCACATTGTCCCAGTCTCAGTCTCCAGTGCCTCGTGCGCTTTCAATAATCAGCCTTCAATTCGATGGATTTTAACCCTGCACAAAATTTGAACATTCCCACACAACAAATCTCGTTGGGATAATAGCAAATTACTGTGAATGCTGGCAAATGAAACAAAAACTGAAACATGCTGGAAAATCTCAGCAGGTCTGACAGCAACTGTGGAGAGGGAATGGAGCCAATGTTTCGAGTCTAGATCACTCTTGCTGTCAAACCCCCTGAGATTTTTCAGCAAATATTACTGGGTATTGTTCGTATTGATTTATAACCAAGTCTAGGCACTGACAGTCCGATCAGTGAATTAACCCGAGTCATTCCAAAGGCTCTGCAATTATTTAGAATATAAATGTGTGCAGTGCAAATTCAAACCTCTGTCGCGCTCCAGTATCTTTGTGAAGCGTTTAGCAGGGTCGGTCGATGTCAGAAATTGGATAAGACTCGGGCATTGAAACAAATACCGGCAACTGTGTTTGAGAATAGAAATTGCTTTTATTCTGGACGGGATTAGGAAACAAGGCGGGGAGCCTCCCACTGTCCCAGTTTCTAATTCCAGAGTCATTCTCCTGTCGTAACTTCGGCGGAAAGCCGGGAGAAATGGCTCTGACTTTGATCTCCTTCACAAGTAAACGCCAATATTACAAAGGTAACTGCAATCGGGAGAAAATAATTAAGGATCCCGATGTGAATACGAGTGGGAGAGAAATAATTGAATACGAAAAAGATACATGTTTTCAGAGTGAAATGAAGCCAAGAGAACGATTAAAGGTGGGTTTGAATGAAATCTGATGAATTTCCATCAGAATAATGTGACATTTCTCTCCTCCGCTCCCGAAGCTCCCCCCGCTTCTCCACAGATTGTCCCCACTCTCTTTGGAAAAGAATCGCCGGTTTTCCTCAGGCTCGCCTGTAACTCCGGCACATTTCACTCCAAGGAGCTGAGCTTCAAATGGTTTGTGAACGGCTCCGAGATTGTAAAGGGGATCCGCACAGAGGCAAAGCCATCAGGACCGGGCGAACTCTTCCAGCTTTCCAGCTTTCTGGAGGAATCGCAGCCTGTGCAGAATGGGACAGTTTATACCTGCCGAGTCTCCTACCTGGACAGCCAGATGCAGACCCATTACACCTACATGTCCAGCCTGGCAGGTATGGTCACTCTAAGAGGTCGCGAATCTTGCATGTCTTGTTAACTGATGTGATGGACAGCATTGAATTTTAGATTTCCTGGGGGGCACTGGGTGGGAAAATCTCCTGTTTTTATCGGGAGGGGAAATGATGAAGGACTGAAATAATTCGATAATTTAGATTGGAATCCTAGATGATATTTTGGATGACTCCGCCTTAGTGACAATGAAAACGGCACTGACTTTATTATTCAGTGCAGGCTTTACTAAATGGCCAGAACCGTCTATATGGAATGTCCTGGCTGAAAGGGTGGATGGGGGGAACAAGAATTTTATAAAGGCTATTGGATATCAATCCGAAAAAAAAGGGATTTGTAAGGAAGAGAGATTCAAATGGAAATAACTAGATTAGTCTTCCATAGGTAGGAGGGGCCAAGTGGCCGCCTCCCGTGTTGCACGTTTGCCCTATCAGTGGCATTTCCCTTTCCAAGTAGAAGCGGCAAGCTGAAATGTTCTGGGCGCATGTTTTTTAGCATTAGAGTGATCCAGTAACGTCCATTCCCCACTTTGGGGCAAGAGCTGACTGAAAACATTGAAATAAGAGATGCTCACACCCGTTCACATTCGCAGCGCTGATGCCAGCCGGCAGAGTGATACAATAGAACCTGCCCGTTTCATATTAACGCAAAAGATCACCAACCTAACAGTTAACTTCATTCGAAGTCACTCGGATGGCATTGACCTTCATTGATAAGAAAGTGTTAACAGCGCATCCATATTCATTAGAGAGTGAAGAACCCAAAAAACAATGTCTAGTTTTTGCGACAATGTGACCTGGAATTGAACAAGCACGTGTATTAATATGGTACATGTTTCTGTTTAAAGTGCTTCAAGAAAAGAACTCTTTCTCCAAATGCTTTCTTGAAACCTTGAAACTTCTTCAAGGTAGCAATACTCTTATCCTTTGGGAAAACTCCTATAGTTGAGAAATTAAAATAGAAACTGTTCGATTTTAAATGGCATTGACACGTTTTAAAAGCAGAACTCAGGGAAGAGTGAGCTTTTATGGTGAATGGGGGCACAATTAGAACGGGAGAGGAGTGAAACGAGAGAGGAGTAAATTAAAACATTTCTCCTTTACTCAATACCCCATTGTCATCCTGACAATTTTAACAATACGTGCGTGTTTCTAACCAATATTATTTGCACCTACTATGTTTACTTACCAGGATGTGGTAACAGTCAGATTAAATCATACTGTGTATCAGTGCTTGAATTAAGTGTTGAAAGATGCATATGTTGTATTGTTCACACATTTCCTGTGATGTAATATAACTATTACATTGAGTTAAAATATTTGCGCTTTGACATTTTGCAGAGCGAAAATCAGACATTATACCCTGGTGGATCTATATCTGTATCGGGAGTGGGGCTCTCCTCCTGCTCTTGATTATTACATCAATTATATGTAAATTCTGTGTATGCAGAGGTAAGCATGCTGGAATTTGCAAAATGGTTTTGATTTCGAATTTTCAATATATTTGATTTTTAACACGTTACAGTAAACTGAAGTGATATTGTAAGTGAATTATATTTGTCTGAAGTAACTGTTTTATGGATTTCAATAACATGTTTAGTGAACACTGAGAAAGTGTCTGTAAGCATGGAGAAGTCTTCAGTGATAAATGTTATTGCATTTATTGTGCATCACTGGACAATCTCTTGTTAGGCATGACATCCACATGTGAATAGAATCCATTTTGTAGGATCTCACTAAATGCAAGAGAGGCAAACAGATGAATCACTGCCAGAGATACTTGCGCTATGTATTGCATCAAGTATCCTAACATGACATATTTCACAGTGCACTCCTATAGCCTAGTTCTGCCCCATGGTAAATATGACAGAAAAGAGTTGTATTTTAATTATTGCAAGCGCAGTATGTACGTTATCCTGGAGTCATGTTGTTTCCTTACAAATCTACAAGTAAAATTATGGTAACACTCCTTTATTTCAAATGCTTACATGTTAGATTTTCTCAAAAGCTTTTTAAAATAATAAATTCTGCATTTTATCAATAGCAAAGACCATAAAGTAACGACGTTATATAGGTTACATCGGGTTGGTTCCAATACATCCAAAGGCCATGGACCACATCAACTTGTAACCTAGATAAAGGATACTATTCAAATATTGGGCTCACTCCCATTCATCCTCACAATCTAGATATTGGAGATCATCTTACCTTCCTTCATAATCTTGAATAAGAGACCAGCTTGTGATGTTGAAGCTAATTGGATCTATCGAGTAAAGTTAATAATTAACTAAATTTAATTAGATTAATTCATATTCAGGCTATTTGCTTTGAGGAATAGCTGGTATTGACTCTAATAATTATTACTGAGACTCATTTGATTGCCAATTGATATTAATCAGTTGTTCTGAGCTGATGTGTAGATTTTGTTTTCAAGTGAGGTGATGAGAAATGAATCATTAAAATGAATCAATGAACAATTATGTTAATAATTAGTGGACATCTGTTTTGAAAAATAAGAGCTCTATTAAATTATGAAATTGAGATGTTTCCATTAATTGATGTAGTTCACAGGCAGTAATGCATTGAAAGGCAATTTGCTAATGTTTAAAGTTTTAAGTCATTCTATTTACTATCCATTTATTCTAGGCAAACAGAGGAAAAGAGAGAAAAGATGTGTTCAGGAAAAGCAGGTAACTTCCAATAAGCATTTTAAAATAAGCTCTTCTGAAATCCCTTAACGAATTTTGTGTAAAATAAAATACCCTAAACAACAAAAAAGAAAATTGAGATTATGCAACAAAGGTTTTCATTGAATTTTGCTGTGGTCATTTCATTTTGAGTCCTAGGCATAAGTAGAATGTAATACATAGAAATTATTATGTTCCCTTTGTTATCTTGTTGGATTATTGAGTGACTTTTATTTATATATGTGCATATGTATATTTAATCATTCACCTGGAAGTATTAACTCATGCTGGAGTAGAACTTTATAGACTAGGTTTCCTCTGGTACCTTATTGAAGTGATGTAGAGATGTCAGTGTTGGACTGGTATAAACACAGTAAGAAGTCTCACAACACCAGGTTAAAGTCCAACCAGTTTATTTGATAGTAATCTCACAAGTTTCAGAAATAGTGTTCTTCCATTAAGTGTGTGGAAGGTTCTGATCAGACAAGGGCATAAAAAGTCACACATAATTTACAGAATACTGATTAGAGTGCAAATCTTTACAGCTAATCTGCTATTCAAATCTTAAAGATGCAGACAATGTGAGTGGAGACAGCATTAGCAAAAGTTAAAAAGATGTATATTGTCTCCAGACAGGACAGTAAATCAGATTTTACAAGCCCAGGCAAGTCATGGGGATTACAGATAGTGTGACATGAACCCAAGATCCCGGTTGAGGCCATGCTCATGTGTGTGGAACTTGGCTGTCAGTCTACTGAGCGATTCTGTGCTGTTGTGTGTCGTGAGGGCCGCCTTGGAGAATGCTTACCCAAAGATCTGATCATGGGTTGGGTTGCAACCAAGTACTCACAGAAAAGGCTAGCAGTCAGGTGAATAGTGAAAGTAGAAAAAGCCTGGGCCAAGCACAATCCATTTTCTTGTGGGGCACAGAGGGATTTGGATACTATCAAAATCAATCTCCTGTCAATCTCTTTTGTACTATTGTCTTGCAGCATATGCAAAAAGCAGCTAATAACGAGATGGTATATACAGCTATGGATTTCAACAACCTAGCTAAAGACACAAAGTACCAGCAGATGGAGAAGAGAAAAGCATGTCCCCATCTGCCACCAAGAAACCAGCAGAGAGGTGACAAGGTCGTTTATGCAACACCCCCACCCAAACAATACCAGGGCAGAAAGATGGGCCGCTCTGTGCAATGAATGCAAGCACAACATATCAGTTACTTGCAAGAAGTTGCTTCTACAAACTTATCTGATCCTGAGATAACAGTTCAAATATATATACTTGTGTCACTTTTTATAGAGCTAATTAAAACCAAATGTTTTCTTACTGTCCCTTCATGAATGTTGCTGACTAACAGCTTTTGAGTTACAAAAATAAATAATATGATGGCAATTGATGATAGTGACAATAGCTTCATTAGTGTTAGGCAGCAATTGTCTTAATGTCGCATTCTGTTAAGGAACTGTGAGGTTTACGCGAATTAAAACTAGAAACTAAAAATGGTTTTGTATCAAATCACAATAAAAATGTCCAAACCTCTCCCCTCCCCTCAACACTGACATTCTTACCTTGAAAAGCTCAAAGTACGCTAGAAACCAAAACCTGCACAGTGCACTGTCAGAACTATTTCACTATTTTGTTCCTCTTGGTTGAGTGAGTTTACATGCAGAACCGATAGCAAATATTGCTGAGGGATTGAAGTAATATTTTTGGAAAGTAAGTTGTGAGGACATAAAACGAAACAATGATTGTGAACGTAGAGAGATGTTTTGTGCAGCACCAACAGAGAAAATTATAAAGTAAATAATGTCTCAGCTAAGTTTAATGAGCAACTTCTTCACAAACAGAGTGGGTGGTGAATAAGTGTCGTTCAGATCAATCCTTCCACAGACTATGTACAGTTTGGTCTGTGGTGTACTCCTGTCCAAGTACAAATGAGCAGCTAAATTGAGACCAGACTGTAAACCAGGAAAACATGAATACAAGAGAGCACATTCATTTGTACCATTCCACTAAAACCTGTTTGATCTCAAGACCTAGGAATGTCTTCCAGATAATGTTTAATATATGGCCACATTTAACCACATATTTATGTGGCTTTTCATAGGAGCAGACAAAGAAAGGAATGTGGCTATTCAGGCCATCAGTGCCTAGGCCAGCCCTTTGAAAATGCTGTTGAATTACTACCACTGCTTTTAGAATCTTTTTTTAAATAAAACCATTAATTGTACTGTCAATTGCTTCTAATAGGAATCCCTATCAGAGATCAATTTTTTCCATGCTAAAAATAATATATTTGAGCCAAAGCAAATTTCAATTACTTTCAGTTTCGGACAGTTTTCTCTGCGCACTGCTCACTGCTGTTTCCTGCTTTCCAACACAGCCCACATATTTGCCATTATTTTCAAGAACTTCTCCCATCCTGCCCGCCACTGGAGTCCTAGCGGCCGGCGGATGGCTGGGGGCCGGGGCGGGGTGGTGGGGTACCGACAATGTAAAGGTCCATTGAAGTCGGGCGGTTTGTAGGCGAGCACGGCCGAAGAATCCCGCCAAGAATGTCTTACAAATGGAAATGGATAAAGTTACTTGCTAATGAATTGCTATACACCTCAAATTGTTAGAGTACTCCCACTGATGTACATTGAGCATTAGTCATTTGCATGTACTGCAATTGTAGAGCATGCTCTGTGCTAAGGCGCAAATAGGAACGGGGCTTGATGGTAGAATCACAATTTACATGCATAGTTGGGGACATCATAACTGTAGATGGACGGGCAACCTGCTGTGTAAGACTGATTGGTCATGTTAGTTGTTTAAAAAAGTTTCAATGCTACATGAATGTAACTCGTTAATACCACACCAATCCACGGTTAAGGCAGATATTACAAAAGTGCACATGAATAAAACAATAATATTTTGATCTTATCTTAAGATTATGGGAGGTTAATACATTAGTGCCGAGAGATCAAAGTCAGCGGCTTTAGTGATTATTCAGTATGTTGTGTGTAGCTCGAGTACTCAATGTGTAGGTTTGTTATGTATATCTTTGCTTTGTAAATTCTATCTAAATAAAGGTTTCTATTTCTGTAACTGGAGTCTCAGAATGTAATGTCATTTCAATTTAAGTCACACAGTAAACTGGGCAAGTCCTTGTGCATTCAATTCGCATTCACGTTTCATAAAACTAATATTTCTGCGTAAAAATTAAAATGATTTGGATTTGTCTCTTGGTGTTCAAAAGATATCTTCAGTCAAGCTCCTCAAGTAATCACAATTAATTCCCGTCTTACACGTTCCCATTTGGAATTCAGTGTGAATTCTCGGATAAAACAAACTTTCGGCGGTAGTTTTCAAATCTTGCATTAGGCTCTGAGCAGACTGTAGGATGCAATGAAAGTCACCATCTGGTGAAGTGGCGTCAATTCCTAATAATTTCTGAAACAGAGGCAGCGCATTGTACAACTTCCAGATTGAAATTCACGTATTATTCTGATTCAAAAGCCGAGTGAAATGTCTGTCCAGTCTCCTAAACTCTGGACAGATGCATCACAGTTGAGCATTGCAGGGATTTGCATGCGGCGCACTCTATATCTATAAATATACATTATGCGGTGGAAACTAGAAGAGAACTCTGCCATTAAATACTTATGTTTAACCCTAAATCTCGAGTCTCGGTGAGCTGCAGAGGGGCCGGTTTGATATCAACATCAATATCATCGATATCAATTTAATTTTCTTTGTTCTTTGGGTAGGGGGTTTTATTTCAGTCGGGCAGCCTGCAGGCATGGAGGGCCGAAAGGCCTGTTGTTGTGCTGTAATTTTCTTTGTATCAGATACACCCCATCCAAAATACTGGTGGGACCCTATTTACAATGAGGAACTATGTTTATTACTGCATTTGGGATGTGTGAATTGTCTTTAGATTTTTTTACAGAGCTGCAAATAACAAGTAGCAATTGCTGAATGACTGCAAGCACAGACATCAGAGAGCTGGACGCGCTTCACTAAATGTTCACTGATGTCTAAGAGGGATCTTCGGATGTATACTTCAAATAAAAAGAGGCAACAGGCAGAAAGATTATTTCTCCTATGTGAAGGTACCGTCCCTATTTGGAGCTGCGACGCTAATAACCTGATTATGTCCTCGGCCCCCTTGTGCTGCATTTCTTCAAAGTTGGGAGACTGGACTGAGGCCTTTCACCCGGCTTTTGAATCAGTATAACATGGGAATTCCAATCTGGGGTTGTGCAATGAGCTGACACATTATCTTGCAGAGCTTTTGCGGTAATTTTATTTTGCAACTGTCTTTTGCGGGTCGTGACACAGTTCTAAATTCAACCAGTTTTTCATACAAATCTAGAAATTTGGTGAAAGGTGGACAAACACTTCAAAAATGGTTGAAAACAAACAAGACCCTAACATTTGAAAAATACTCAGAATCTCTACAATGCAGAAGGATTCGGCCCATCGAGTCTGCACCGACAACAATCCCATCCAGACTCTACGTAAACCCACATTTTTGTCGCGTTAATCCCTCTAACCTACGCATTCCAGGACACTAACGGTCAATTTAGCATGGCTAATGCACTTATCACGCACATCTTTGGACTGTGGGAGAAAATCGCAGGAAACCCACGCAGACACGGGGAGAAAGTGCAAGATCCAAACAGACAGCGATCCAAGCCGGGAATCAAACCCAAGTCCCTGGCGCTGTAAGGCAGCAGGGTTAACCACTGTGCCACCGTGCTGTCCATGATTATTTCACAGTTGTGAAATAAAAGACTCTGATGTGAAGACAAGAAGTTACACAGAAAATGCAATGGGATACAAGCTTGTCATAAACTAAAAGCATCACTTTGGGGTGCTGCCGACAATTGATTTGAGATGCTAACTATTTCTCTGTCCGCAACTGATGCCAGATCTGCTGAGAATTTCGTGTATTCGTTGTTTCTCTTTCAGATTTTGTTTTCTGGTCTTTGGATTGTAGTTCACAAAAAACAGCAACAATTGTTACTTGGAGTTTGTTGCAAAACTGGGTAGAATCAAAGTCATCTTTTCATTTCAATAAAATTCATCCAAACTCAAATTTCCAATCATTATTTTATTTTTAAGTCAGATGTCACAAATAACCTGTCAGGAATTGTTATTTGCTAGTTAAAATAATTGTTAATTGCTAGTTATTGTTAATTGCTAGTTAAAATAGTCATACCGGGAGGCAGTGGGGTAATGGTATTGTCACTGGACTGGTAATTCAGAGACGCAGGAAAACGGTCTGCGTTCGAAGCACCCCACCACCATGGCAGAGGTGAGATTGAATAAGACGAATCTGGAATTAAAATTCTAATGATGACAATGAAACCATTGTCAATTTCCCTTTGGGAGAGGAAATCTACTGTCCTTACCTGGTCTAGTGACTATATATAATTTCAGATGTACAGCAATAGCGTTGACTGTTAATTGCAACTTGAAGGATGATTAGGGATGGAATAAATAACACCCCTTACTTTGAAAAAAATGAGCCTTCACAATAGTATCCTGGAATTATGCAGAGAAAAATAATTCTTAAAATTTCAATTCTGCTGAACTTTATTTATAAGTTTGAACAATTGTGTTTGAAGTTCAGTGATAAGTTTGTACCATTAATCTGTGAAATACAATTATTCTCTCTTCTGATTATCTCAGTGAAACCAAAACAGAAAACGCCAGAGATACTCAGCAATGACGGAGAGAGAAATAATGTTAATATTTCAAATCGGTGGCCTTACATCAGAACTGACCCAGTGAAAGAATTTGCTTTTTGAGCCGAATAGGAAGCTGAATTTGTGTTCTATGCTTATTTATAATCCTTCTGAATGTTGGTGCTTTCTCTCTCGCTTGCCTTTTAAACGTATGCGACTTAGATGTATAAACTAGACCTCTTCATCCCATGTAAACCTCCCTGCTGTAGCTGCAGTGGCCGCTGGCTAAACTCAAACGATGTTACTACACAGCAGCGCCATCTGGTGGATAACATATTATAAGCGGTGTGAATGTGAAATCTTTTCTCAATCGTTTTCTAGTACTGACTTGTTTGAATACCGATTCCTGCACCGACAGCTGATCCGGTGCGAGGAAGTGCAAAACCCTGGTGCAACCATTTAGCTTCAACTGGGAATGAAATTGCGTTCATTCATTCACCGTTGAACGAACTCCAGTTCATGAATTCCACCTCATTGGGAATGGCAGAAAAATAGTCCATCGTCCGATTGCAAAATCATTCCCTGTAACTTCTTTAAACAACTTTGCGATCCGTCTCTCTCTCTTTCGCTTTGACCCCAAATCTGCAATTACCTCCCGGAAAGCTCAGCGAGTAAAGGAGCAGGAGGTTCTTGCTCCGATTCCTGGAAGTGATGTTTTAACTCATCTAGAGATGGTTAGACGTGAAAGGTGCAACAATCCGCAACTTCCATACGTTAAGAGAAGTGAAAAAAAATACTCATTCCCAGAGAGAAAAGGGTTAGTGTTGTAGTCTCAGGGAAAGGTTCTGAATCTTGTATAACTAACCATTAAATGACTATTGGTAACGCAAAACTAGACACGAAGTCCAAGTTGGAAGCTGCCTCCATGTTTGCTTCCACATAGATCTTTGTCTGGTCCAAGACTGGCTATGACACTGGGGCCAAGTGACTCATCACTCTGTGGGTGGAACTGTACAGTAAGAAGTCTCACAACACCAAGTTAAAGTGGAACATGCTTATATGGTATCATAAGCCACTAGCTTTTGGAATGTTGCCCCGTCCTCAGGTAAGTGGGAGTTCTGTTCACAAGTAGAGCATATAAAGACACAAACTCAATTTACAAAATAATGGTTGGAATGTGAGTCTTTACAGATAATCAAGTCTTAAAGTTACAGGTAATGTGAGTGGAGAGAGGGTTAAGCACAGGTTAAAGAGATGTGCATTGTCTCCAGCCAGGAAGGTTAGTGAGATTTTGCAAGCCTAGGTACGTCGTGGGGATTACAGATAGTGTGATATGAACTCAAGATCCCGGTTGAGGCTGTCCTCATGTATGCAGAACTTGGCTATCAGTGTCTGCTCAGCAACTCTGCGTTGTTGTGAAGGCCATCTTGGAGAACACTTACCCAAAGATCTGAGGCCCATGACCACTGAAGTGTCCCCCAACAGGAAGGGAACACTCTTGCCTGGTGAATGTCAAGCAGTGTTCATTCATCTGTTGTCATAGTGTCTGCATGGTCTCCCCAGTGAACCATGTCTCAAAACATCCTTTCCTGCAACCTATCAGGTCAACAACGTTGGCTGAGTTGCAAGTGTATGTGCCGTGTACCTGGTAGATGGTATTCTCATGTGAGATTATGTCATCCGTGTCAATGACCCGGCATGTCTTGCAGAGGTTGCTGCGGCAGGGTTGTGTGGTATTGTGGTCACTGTTCTCCTGAAGGCTGGGTAGCCTGCTGCGGACAATAGTCTGTTTGAGGTTGTTGCGGTTGTTTGAAGGCAAGATGTGGGGGTGTGGGGATGGCCTTGGTGAGATGTTCTTCTCCATCAATGACATGTTGAAGGCTCCAGAGAAGATGTCATAGCTTTTCCGCTCTGGGGAAGTACTGGACGATGAAGGGAAGTCTGTCCGGCGTGTCCTGTGTTTGTCTTCTGAGAAGGTCGATGCAGTTTTTTCTGTGGCATGTCGGAACTGTCGATCGATAAGTCGAGTGCCATATCCTGTTCTTATGAGGCCATCTTTCAGTATCTGGAGGTGTCTGTTGCAATCCTCCTCATCTGAGCAGATCCTGTGTGTTCGGAGGGCTTATCCATAGGGGATAGGTTCTTTAACGTCAGCAAAGAAGCTGAAGAAATGGAGTATCATGAGGTTTCCATGGGCTTGTGGTACAGTGAAGTGCTGAAGTGACCATCCTTAATGGAGATGCGTGTGTCCAAGAATGCAACCAATTCTGGAGAGTAATCCATGGTGAGTCTGATGGTGGGATGGAACTTGTTGATATCATCATATAGTTGTTTCAGTGATTGTTCACTGTGATTCCAAAGGAAAAAAATGTCATCGATGTACCTAGTGTATAGAATCAGTTGAAGGTCCTGTGCGGTGAAGGTCCTATACATGATGTTGACATATTGAGGTGTGAATTTGGTCCCCATGGCTGTCCTTTGTGTCTGGATGAAAAACTGGCTGTTGAAGGTGAAGGATGAAATGGATGAAGTGGCTCGTGCTACAAATAAACTGTTGGACTTTAACCTGGTATTGTGAGATTTCTTACTGTGTTTACCCCAGCATCTCCACATTGGTGGTACTGGAGGCAAATCCACACTAACACTTTCAACACCATAGAATGCCTACAGTGCAGAAGGAGGCCATTAGGTGCATTGAGTCTACACCAACAACAATTCCACTGAAACCTTATTCCTTCATATTTATCCTACTAATCGCCTGACAGTAGGCTCAATTTATCATGGTCAATCTACCTAATCTGTACATCTTTGGACTATGGGAGGAAACAAACACTCAGAGGAATCCCATACAGACACGGGGAAAATGTGCAAACTCCATATAGAGACTGACCCAAGGCTGGAATTGAACCCAGGTCCCTGGCGCTATGAGGCTGCAGTGGAAACTACTGTACCACCGTGTCACCCAAATACCTTTGTTCTACAGTTGGGGGTGATGAACAACGGAAATAATTGAAAAAGAAAAGAAAGTTAGAATTAAGAAAATTGGAGTTCTATTCGTTTACCAATTGGCTGCATTAATTGAACAAGTCTCAGTCCACTATTGGGCTGATGACAAAGCAAAAATCAAAAAGTTGGAATCACGCTATAGGAAACTAGAAAAGAGAAACCAAATTTTAGAGGACCCCGGCTGGGAATCCTTGTCTCCCTATGGGCCGGCTGTACAACCCATGGCATCCATGGGAGACTTTGTTCGTGGAGTTAAACGCTGAGTTCGGTGTTCAGGAATGCCCGAAACTGCCGAAACAGATGGAACCTTTTTACAAGCATTTAAAGATGGGCTGTCACTAGCTCACCAAAATATCCTTAAAATGGCAGTTCTTGGAACCCAGTTCTATGATGAATTAATGGAATGGATTTCTGGGACTAAGGATGGACCAGACGATAAACAACATCCAAGATTAAAGCAGGACCACATAGCCTTAACTAATAGGATCAAGCTTAAGGGGATTTGTCATAATTGTGGAAGCCAGGCCATTTCACCCGGGACTGTTGGGCCCCAAGCAGAGCGGGTAAGAGGAAAATGCTTACATGCCAATTTTTCAATAAGGATGACCACACATAGGCCACTTGTTGGAGCAAATACAGACATCCTAGTCAGGCTTCCCCTGCCATCACAGAGAGGGTAAACTGACAAGGGGCAGCCCCTGCAAGTTCGAGTTAGAAGGAGGGTAGAATCTATATATCTGCATTAGTAGGAAGCCGACAATGTGAAACGCTGGTGGACATGGGAACTTCCATATCTATCACTGACCTACCCTTACCAACCACTAATAAAATGATCTATGTAAGAGGAATTAATAGACAGAAGACTCCTGTCTGCTTAAGCGAAGTAAGAAGCCTCACAACACCAGGTTAAAGTCCAATAGGTTTATTTGATAGCTATTAAATAAACTGGTTAGGCTTTAACCTGGTGTTATGAAACTTTTTACTGCGTTTACCCCAGTTCAATGCCAGCATCTCTACATCATGCTTAAGAGAAACCATCCTAGTAGAAATTAATAACCTGTATATACCTATGTAATTTTATGATGTAAAAATAATGAAGGAACCATTATGGGAAATGACCTGATGAAGGAATATGAAGTCTTAATAGATTGTGGGAAGGACAATTTGATTCAGAAGAAAAGGCAGGGTAGGAACATACGTAAACCATTTAGAAATCGTCCATGTCACGTCTGCAATAGGACACGACTGGCAGTTAGAAGGTAACGGATTTGGCGCCACTTGTGCCTCAGTTCCAGGGGTCTGGGCAAAAACTAAACTGGATACCAAGCTAATTAAAATTAATCCCAAAATAGTAGAAGGTTCAGAACATAAACCTCACCAACAATATCCGATGAAACCTGAAGCCAAGAAGGCGGCTGAGGAAATTGTGAAGGTATTGGTGGAAAAAGGGATCCTGCAGGAGACCACTAACTCCTTGACTTGGTAGGTGTCCAAACCAGATGGGAGTTGCTGATTAAGCATTGATTATATAGCTTTATTTAAAGTAATTCCTAAAGTGCGTCCCATTATGGTCAGTCACTCCACCATCCTAAACAGATTTTCATCATCCTGTTAGATTTTTATGGTATTAGACATTGCCAAGAGTTTTGGTCCATCCCTTTGAATTTTAATTCACAGGGTAAATTTGCTTCACAGTGGGTAATAAGCAATACACTTGAACTAGGCTCTCTTAGGGATTCCATAACAGCTCGGCCATATTTCACCAAGTAATGAATAAAACACTGAAGCAAATGGAGCTCCCAGAGGGGAGCACAATTTTACAGTATGTGGATGACATCTAGATTTAGGACCAAGATGAGGAAACATTTCTTCACCCATAGGGTAGTGAGCCTATAGAATTCTCTACCACAGGAGGTTGTGGCGACAAAGTCACTCAATATATTCAAGAGAGATGGAAATTCTTTAGATTTTAATGAGATCAAGGGTTATGGGGACAAAGCAGGAACCTGACATTGAGATAGAGAAGCAGCCATGATCATACTGACTGATGAAGCAGGCTCAACAGGTCAAATAGCCTATTCCTGCTCCTAGTTTCTATGTTTCTTATAAACAGCATAAGCAAGACATCTCATTATAAAACGTGTCAGAGCATTGTCATCATTGTCTTGACTAGGAAAATACACCATGCTGCATTAAATGGTGGCTTATCGCCAGTTAGAAAAAGAGGGGAAATTTTAGCAAGAGCTGCTACCCTTCCTATTCAGTCCTGCTATATGACTAAGTTTTATCAAGTACATCAGTTTTCAGAACAATGTGCTTGGTGATAGCTTGCAAGACAAGGGCTTCCTTGATGAGATCCAAGCCATGTAAGCAAGCTAACTCACCAGCATTGAGATTCCTCAGAGCAAAGCTGTCTATATACTTTCTTTCCAAGGTACTCAGACATGTGTTTCAACATCAACACCTCTCCACCTTGTCCAGGGCTTCTTCTTTACCTTCTAAGCTTACAAATGAACAAAGTACCTTCCAAGCTCATGACCACTACCATCTAGAAAGACAAGATCAGCAGACACGCAGAAACACCACCACTTGGAAATTCATCTCCAAACCACTCACCATCCTGACTCAGAAATATATTGCCATTCTTTCACTGGCTGTGTCAAAATTCCAGAAGTTCCTTCCTAATAGCACTGTGGTGGTATTTACACCATATGGACTGCAATAGCTCAAGAAATCAACTTACTGCCACCTTCTCAATGACAACTGGAATGGAGAATAAATGATAGCCTGGGTAACAATGCCCACCATCATATAAAACATGACATTCACAGAAAAAGCATCCAAGAGTTAAGTATTAAAAACAAATCTCTCTGTAGAAGTCAACAAGGGATAAAGATATAACTGTCACATCAGGTAAAGTTTGTACTTTATAATAATGGGGATTGTAGTGGGAGATTCTTTAGATGGTGGCCTAACTTCTTAAAAACTTAAAATCACAAACTCACAAAGGCAAGATCTCTGCTCAAAGATGTAAATAACGTTTATTTTAAAAACATACGAGACAAACAAAACAGTAACCAAGGCCATCGGGAGGCCTTTGGATGTTGAATAGCTCTGGGTCAGTGCTACAAGACCTCTCCAAAGATCTAAGGCGCTGAGCCAATATATAGTATGATTATAGTTTCTGTTATCGAAGATACTCCTTCCAATTAGCTTAGGTTCAATTTCATTCCAGGTCAACATGTCAGTCCAGAACATGATAGATTTCCTCAGCCGATTGTGATATGCTTACTTGTCATAATGATATTCCATTTGTCCATCTAATACCAGATTTCTTCCCTTTGGCAAAACTCACTTCCTGGTTGCTAAATTGCTAAGAATGCCTTTACTATAATTCCTTTCTCACAGGCATATTACCAAATCAATCAGATAGAACCTTCCTTGGGCCCTCAACAATACATGCCTTCATTTAATACATCAGATTTCAAACGTTGTGCCAACATTTTGATATTATAATGTTTATTCTGCTGATCTTTGGATTTTATTATTGAACTCTATCATTATTTCTGCAGCATTTGCATTTTTGACTGAGGCGAACAAATTCATTTACATACACATCTTTATTAAAATACATTTAATATGCTAAAATACAGAATCACTTAATATTTCAATATATAGATACTTTAAAAATCATCTCATTTATTTTAATTCCATTATTGCATTCATATATGAGCAAAACGTTAACATTGTCTTATTGAGTATAATCATGTTAACCCTTTCCTACGAAACTGTCACTAAAATTAACAATCTGCCTGTGGATCTGCTATAAAAAAACATCCTTTCATGTTGAACACGAAGTTTGGGAAGTTGCATGATTTTTCATATTTGATTTCTTTGCTCCTCGAAATGTAAATTTTGTTTGTTTTTTTTTTGCCAGTCCTGGATTAGAACAGCCCTTTCCGGTAATAAAAAGTTAGCCAGTCTTAGCACAGAAACTGCTTCTTGCGGCGCACTTTTTTCCTGTAGACCTTTTTGCCAGTCAGTTTTTGCCTTCCGACTATACGGCAATATGCACAACATTCATTTAATTCGAGGCACCGAAAGCAAAATCGATAACGGCAATTGGGACACTACATCTGGACAGCCTCTGGTGCAACGCTGTGTTAAAGCCTCACAGTTAGCGCAGGCTCGTATTTCAGGACATCCATATACTGGACTTGTCTGGTCTTTGATTGTACCACAGCTCTGAAGTAGAGCTGTCAGACTGCATGCAGCATTCGTTACCGCAGTTATCGCTCTGCACATCAGTATCTTCCACTCCCTCACACACTCCCAGCAGAACTGAAAGATTTTCTTTGATTTCTCTAAGCAGGACAGACACTGAACACACTGCTTCTCGGCATCTATTCTCTGTACACAGACACTGCAGACTAGACACTGAGGGAGAAAATGAGACAAGGTGTCAGTAACATAAATATTTGTATTTATATTCAGAATGTGAATTATGGGAACATCAATTTAGGACAGAAAAATAGGAAATACATTTTAGTTTGATATCGCCTGTTGCACTGCACAGAATAATCGAACTGACTCCGTCATGATTTTGGCAAGTTTGATTACAAATATTGCTGCCATTGTGTTAATTATTAATAAGAACATCAGGAGTAGGCCATTCAGCCCTTCAAACTTGTTCCATCATTGTATTAGATGACAGCTGATCTGAAACTAACCCCATTTATCCACTATATTTTTAGATAGATATGCTTACTAACAGAAATTTACCAATCACATTCTTGAATGCTCCGTTAGTTGGAGCATCAACTCCCTTTGAAAGATATTCCAATTAACACAGTGGGACATTTTTAACTGCTTCCAGCTAAGTGTGTCATTTGATGCCTTCCTTTGAACATTAATCTATTTTCTTTATCATAAATCACGTGACCAAACCTGATCATAATTTGAACCTATTTTCCTCTTTTATATCAGCATAACTTACCTGAATCTTTCAGAGATTCTTTCCACATTTAAACATATCGTCACATTGGTAACTGCTACCAGACATTGTGTACATGCAGTTATTTGCTGACTTTGTGCCAATTATCCAATGTTGGACTTATCCATCTCATTTCTTCTAAGTGTATTTATACATTCAGGGAAGTTAAAATGCATGGGAGTACATGTTTATACAAAGGATAGAAGACAAGGGATAGAACATTTCTGGAAATAGGTCACAAGTGTGACATTACAAGTTATTTATCATTTTATTAAGTACCAATCCCTTTTGTTTCTTATTAATAGCTGCAAATAGCTAGAAGATGTTTATTCAGTATGTTCAAACCTTTTTATTCAGTTAGCATTGTTACTATTGAATGTTAGATAGGATCCTTCCCAGTTTCCATTGAGGCTGGAACTAAAACATAAATCAGAGTATCTGCGCAGAAAGTCAGAATAATGCCATTTTGTTTTGATAATTTCCCATTTTAGTCTCTGCCCCAGCCTCACACAACACGTTAACAACTAACTGTACCAGCACTATCGTACATCTCAATATAGCTCAGTCTCTTACATCAATCACCAGTCTTCCATTTGGATCTTGTTAATCCTGGACACTTTCTTCAGTTCTCTTCCCTCCTGAATTTTCCTGTCTCTGCATTTCTCCATTAACTTCTTCTCATTTATAACAAAAACAAAATCTCAGCAGGTCTGGCAACATCTGTGGACAGAGGATATTTTGATTCAACATAACTCTTCTTCATGGCTAAAGAGAGGGTGAAATGTGTTGCATTCAAATTTTTACAAGTTAGTTTCATCCTGTAATTTGATTTATAGAGTTGTTGAGTCATAGAGATTTACAGCATGGAAACAGGCCCTTCGGCCCAACTTGTCAATGCTGCCCCTTTTTTAACCCCTAAGCTAGTCACATTTGCCACGTTTTGGCCTATATTCCTCTATACCCAAGTTACCCATGTAACTGTCTAAATGCTTTTTGAAAGACAAAATTGTACCTGCCTCTATTACTATCTCTAGCAGCTTGTTCCAGACACTCACTATCTTCTGTGTGAAAAAATTGCCCCTCTGGACCCTTTTGATTCTCTCCCTTCTCACCTTAAATCCATGCCCTTTTGGTTTAGACTCCCCTACTTTTGAGAAAAGATATTGATTATCTAGCTCATCTATGCCTCCTCATTATTTTATAGACCTCTATAAGATCACCGCTAAGTCTCCTGCATACCAGAGAAAAAAGTCCCAGTCTAGGCAGCATCTCCTTATAACTCAAACCACCATGTCCCAGTAGCATCCTAGTAAATCTTTTCTGCACTCTTTCTAGTTTAATAATATAATTTTTATAATAGGGTGACTAAAATTGTACACTGTATTCCAGGAGTGGCCTTATCAATGTTTTGTGCATCAACAAGATATCCCTACTCCTGTATTCAATGTTCTATCCAATGAGACCAAGCATGCTGAATGCATTCTTCACCACTTTGTCCACCTGTGCCTCCACGTTCAAGGAGCTTTAAACACATACCTCTAGATTTCTTTGTTCTGTAACTCTCCCCGGTGCCCTACCATTAACTGAGTAAGATCTGCCCTAGTTCAATTGGCCAAAATGCATCACCTCGCATTTGCCCAAATCAAATTTCATTGAAACCATTTGAAACTCCATTTGAAACCAGCAAAGGTTTGGAGAACAACCCCACTCCCATTTAAGCTGCAGTATTGATGCTAATTGGGAAATCCATAAACAGGTAAGGAAATAACTAATAAGGAATTAATTAGAGGCAGTGTGGTGATCTTTCACCATCAATAGTTATTGTCACAATTTGCTTTGGATATTTTCTTGGTTGCCATGGTGCTAATCATTTTTGTGAAAGGCCTGAACAACTTGCATTCAGAAGTTGGCTGTGTTATGCGATGTTCGATTAAATGACAGCATAATCTGAGTTGGGGATAAAGACCGTGTTTGATTTGAATTTTGTGTGTTTTACACATAGCCCTATCTAACTTTCACCGATGCTTGAACTTCAACAAAACAACACAAAGAAAATACAAAATCATTAAACAGTTTCATTTTAGAGACAGGAAGTGAAGCTACTAAGGACCAAAGGTTCTCTAATACCTACTTGATTCATCAGTAACGAGATATGGGGGATTTATAACTATCCTCATTTAATGAACTTCATTAACTCTTTATGATGGCTCAATCTAATTTGGGCCAATTGTTAAATTCTTCAAATTTTATTCATTGCAACATGTCTTTTGTCCTTATCTTCATTAAAGTGATTGGTCAATGAGAGTGGACGGTCTATCAGTGATGTCCCAGAAATCAAGGCCAGTTTCCTCTCGATGTGTGCAGTTTAAGAGAAACATGAGTAAAATCCACCCTAATTATAGATCCAGGAAGGGAAAACTGACCTGTTGGTCCCAGCGTGAACTATGCTGTGGACCCCAATTTCCCACAAACTGCCTCATTTAGTTTTAAAAAAGATGAAACGACAGAGTTATTCTCCGGCCAGGATGGTCTAAAAGCCGGAAATTCCCGCCCGACTGTCAATGGGATGTCAGACTGTCCGCTAAAATTCCAGCGACGGGCGGGAAGGGAGAATTCTGGTTACAGAGACAGCTCAATCCTAAATCATTTATATATTAAAAAAATCCTAAATAACACAAGTTACCTTTCGGTACAATGACTCCTTTTGCGCCGTTATTGTACTGAGCTGCTTCTTATACAGACTGTGTTCCTCCGGTGTCAACTGTGCAAGGTGCAGTACCTCCTGTCTGGGCCATTCCTTCACACACACGGGGCAGTTAAACGTGAAACGACCCTATAGAGAATCAACTGCTATTTAAAGATGCTGCCTTCAATCATCCTGAGCATGATCCGGTATCCAGTCAAAAACACAAACTCTTGTAACAAGGAATTAAACTGCAACAGATGTGCACAGGGTAAGTGAATGAATTCAGAGTCCCAATGGGAATGTAAAAATGAGTTACCAGTTGCAATAAATCGAAGGGAACTATTTAGACAATTTAGATATAGAATATGTATCAATAGCCTTTGATATTTTTCTTAGTACTTAGATGATTTTCCTGCGAATATAGGATGGCAAACCTCGCTGGGGCAATGATTTTTAAAGATAATTCTGCAGCAACAATGTAATAGTTGAGAGGAATGTAAAAGTATATCGGGTGCAAAAAGCTCAGCAAAGCAGCATCCAGGGACCATAGAAGCTGAGAATATATCCTATACGGAAACAGATTGTATTTGGAAAGTACCTGCTCAAACTTGTTTATTGTGTAGGTATGCTCAGGAGCTTGGTAATGCACTATGGGGTAGTTTTTTTTGTTTATATCCAATTCAATCCAATCAAAATCCAATTCAAAGTCTCAGCAAGTGACAAATTCCAGATCCAAGCTGGCAAGAAAGACTCATCACTTTCTGTCTTGGGCTTGATCTACATGATCCAAGCTGATTGGAGTAGGCATTGCACCTCCTCCCAGGCTTGATCTCATTTGCACCTTAGGCCTAGATGCTGTTTTAAAAAAATTGCTTCAAATGAAACCTTAGTGTTACCCCTTCACTTCAACCAAATGCAGGATACCAAAACTACACTTGATCTTAGCCAAAAGGCTGAGCTCTGATTATAATTACCCTGCAGCTGATTAGCAACCCAGTATGAAGTTCTAGGTAATCTTAAACTCTTGTTAAATCTTCTCAGAGAACATTTTATGGAAATCCCAGTGATCCTTATGGAATACTGATCTGTGAAAATAATGGACTGAATGTTTGATTTGATTTATTAATGTTGCATGTACTAGTATTGTTTTCACAATACTTGGAGTACTTCACAATTGCACTCAATACTTGGCTCCTTCACAATCTACTTGCCTCTGATCTCTCCCATATTTTGATTAATCCACAACCATAAAGAGACTGATTATGAAGTGGAGAAAAGGTCAGTGGTAAATTAGGGCAGAACAGTTGTTTCCAGTTCTATAATTCACTCCCTCCATTGTCATAGACTAACCTTGGAGCTTATGCTCAACACTGGGAAATATTTCTGTCTTGTTGTGAACTTACCTCATCTTATATCATTCCCTCAGACAATTGGAATTTACCAGATAGTCACAGGATGCTTTATATCATCCTACAAACAAGAACTAGCCTAGATTGAAACTAGTCATTTTCAATTGATTAAACTCATTGACCTTTTGGACTGAATGGCCTATTTCTGGGCTGTAAATACTTTGTAATTTGCACTCATGAATCAAAGTTCAGTGTTAATTGACAAGACTGGTAGGTCATACGTGGGAGTGGCATTGGAATCAAAAGGAGATAATCAGAATTTACAAACTGAATTTGAGAATCAGTGTGTGAATATACAAATCAGAAAGTGCTCAATGCAGACAAATATAAATTGGGGAAAATGGATGTTAGATATACAGAAAGATTTTGGTTTTGAAATTGCAATATGCGAAGTTGAGGGAAACACAGGAAATCTTAATAAACCTAATGTTAAATATGTCCTAAAAAATGAAAAGCAGAGGGCAATAAAGACAAAGGAAGCTAAACCACAAAACAGGGATTCCCAAGTTGTGGGTCATGAATCCCAGTGGGATGACAAGATGAACAATTGGGATCATGAGCTCTAGGACATCAATGACGGCAGTGGAACCAAGTCACCGATATGGACAAGCCTGAGACTAGTAGTGAGGTTGCTGTAAATGTGGAAGATAAGTTTGACTGTGAGCAAGGCCCTAACCACTGACACCAATAGATCTTGTGAAGTGGTCAGTGTCTTTGGTTATCTTTGGAGTCTGTATCCCTGCTGTTTGAACCCCTATCCTGCACCTCCCACTCACATATCACTCTGGGTTCATACCCAATGTGAAGCATTAGAATAGAATCAGGCAGAAAAATGTTTTAGAAATGGATGGGTCTGCGTCAAATGATATAATTTAATTGCATCTTTACAGTTGTCAAAACAAGGAAGACATTCAGGGACTGGAACACAGAAAAGGCCATGAAGCTGATCCTCAGTGTCAGAGTTATCACAACAACCTCTGGAATAGGGATTTCCATTCCCAAAGAGAAACTGGCAGACAAAATATTTCATCAATTAAAAGGACAGATTTGCAATGTTACTTTCAAATAAATTGAGGATGGGATGAGAGAGCGATAGAGAGTGGAGGCAGATGATGAGGCTGTACCCAGAGTCAATGATTCCATTAATGGAAATTATGCTGTAAAATTGCAGAATTAAAAATCCTTCCACTGGGTTCCCTGTAACTGCAGCATTGTATCCCCTACAATAACTAAAACTGAGCTGTCTGGCTACACATACTGGGAAGTACAGATCACGCACCCTGTCACCATTATCTAAAATATGTGGGTGGCGTGGTGACACAGTGGTTAGCAACTGCTGCTTCACAGCTCCAGGGACCTTGATTCCCGGCTTGGGTCACTGTCTGTGTGGAGTTTGCACGTTCTCCTCTTGTCTGTGTGGGTTCTCTCGTTTCCTCACACAGTCTGAAGATATGCAGATTAGGTGCATTGGCTATGCTAAATTGCTCCTTAGTGTCCCAAAATGCATAGGTTAGAGAGATTATCAGAGTAAATATGTGGGTTTACAGGGATAGAGTCTGGGTGGGATTGGTGTCAATGCAGACTCATACTTGTTAGGAGAGAGACAATGATCGTTGTTGTCGCTGCCTAACTGTTATAATTGTGGGTTTAATTTCCTCTACAGGTGTGTGGGAGAGGGGGGAGGAGGTGTTGGTGAGTGAGTTGTCTTAGGTTTTTTGCTGTTGGAAACTGTTCTGTTGTTGCCTGTTCTCCTGGATGGGGCTTCAGTACCTAACATCCAAAACTTAAACTGGTGATGGTTGTAAGAAATCAAACGCAAATGCAGGTGGTGTGGAACACTGAGGATAGTACAGAAGTAGGCCATATAGAAAACTGTGTATATGAGAGATTGTGGGCCCAATTTTACCATGGCATTATGCCTTTTTTTGGGCTCAAACTTGGTAAAATCGGGTGCGAGGTGAATAGTACGATCCGTATCTGAGCCGATTCCTTTTTTACCAAGGCCCGAAAATGGCTGCTTTCAGGATTGTGCTAGAAACGAGTGTAGAACATAGAACATTACAGCACAGAACAGGCCCTTCGGCCTTCGATGTTGCGCTGACCAATATAAAAAGCAATGACCCTCCAAACTAAACCATTCCCTTCTCTTCCATATACTTATCAACTAACCTCTTAAACGCCACAAACTTGGCGCATCTACAACAGCTGCAGGCAGGGCATTCCACTCCCTAATCACTCTTTGAGTAAAGAACCTACCTCTGATATCCGTCCTATAACTCATACCCCTTAATTTAAAGCTGTGTCCCCTCGTGCTAGCTTTCTCCATCCTAGGCAAAAGGCTATCACTTTCCACCCTATCTAAACCTCTAATCATCTTATATGTTTCGATAAGGTCCCCTCTTAGCCGCCTCCTTTCTAACAAAAACAACCTCAAATCCCTCAGCCTCTCTTCATAAGATCTGTGACGGCCATTTATATGTATTTGCATGCATTTAAGTTGAATTAATGGGCTGGATGGCCTGCACGCTGAGGGCTCTGGCTGGCTTCCAGGTATCTGGGACATATCCGTGACATCCTCTTCATCCCACTGTCCCCGATATGCCCTCTTGTCAGGAAATGGAGGAGTCAGAAGGTGTAGCCACACCCACAGTCTCCTGGATGAAAAGACCTGGCGTGGGCTCGAGCCCATTTCCTCCCTTGGAGTTCCTGTTGGCCCCTGAGGCACTACGTGGGATGGTGGTGCATCTGCAGTGAGCTCCAGCATCACCTGTATTGCCAGTCCTGGAGGATCACTTACAGCCTACCCATGTGGTTGAGCCCTCTGCGATGGCCACTTGAGTCAGGGAGACACCTATCAATGGCCACACAAGTGCCCTCTGAGACTTGGCCACACTCTGCAACCCGTCAGCCATGACCCTCTGCGACTAGGCTCCATTCTCAAGTGCTGCTGCTGCAGCTCGCTATGTCTCAAGACTGTCCCACTGGCTCTCCTGCAAGTTCAGCAGCCCCTCAGCTATGGCCCCCTGTGAATGGGCCACATTCACAAGAGCTGCAGACAAAGCCTGCTGCAAGCTCTCGAGCCTCTCGCCCATGGGCCGCAGAATCTCGAGAAGCCTGTTCAGTCCCCTCAGCTGTGGCCTGCTTACAGACGTTGCCAGACCTGCTGAGATTTTCCAGCATTTTCTTTTCTGGTTTCTTTAAATCTTGCCTCTCACACTCAAAACCCATGCCCCCTAGAAGTTACCTCAAATTGAGTGGAGGGTCAACAGATGCTCATTTCTTGATTCTAGCTTGAACATGCTATCCACTAACAGCCTGCATCTCCCATCCCCTGAATGCTCTTCAAAGGAAGTGAAGACCCAGAAGTCTGGCTCACCATCGCATCTTCGCCCTCTCTCTAGCATTATGGTCGGTCTTGTCCTGAGGAGACAGAAGGAGCCATGAAAAAAATGATGCCGTTACTCCTGCAGAGTATCAGGTAGTGGCCCTTAGAGGGAAGCATAGTGTGGGGCTTTTGGGGGATAGAAAGGAGGTGCTTGGGGGTCAGGGGCTCGAAGCATGAAGGTACTGGGGATGGGAGAATCTGGAGGCGATTTGGAGGAAGATGCAAGGTGGGGTTAAGCACTCACCTTTGCTGCCCGGATAAGAGTATTGATCTTCTTGTGACATTGCTTCTCTGTTCTGTGGGTCAGTGCCACAGCACTGACCGAGGTGACATCTGCCTCCTAGACTACATTGCTATCAGAACCCCTGGGTCTGCATCCTCTTGGGGGAAGAGATAATCCCGCCTTGCCTCCGCCATATCTAGCAGCCTCCAGAGGTTGCCCTTGGTAAATCAGGGGGCTGGTCATATGCCCATCTTTTTCCTGCACTGACTGCCTGCCCATCCTTGGGGTTTTTATGGAGCTGCCCCTCATTAGGGCAGATCAGCTACAGGCAGGTTGGCAGAGCAATACAAGAAGTTATGGCATGGTGGCACAGTGGTTAGCATTGCTGCCTCACAGTACCAGGGACCTGGGTTCGATTCTCAGTATGGGTCACTGTCAGTGTGGAGTTTGTACGTTCTCCCTGTGTCTGCTTGGGTTTCCTCCAGGTGCTCCGGTTTCCTCGCACCATCCGAAGATATGCAGGTTAGGTGCATTGCCCATGCTAAATTTTCTCTCTGTACCCAAACAGGCATCGGAGGGTGGCAACTAGGAGATTTTCACAGTGACTTCATCACAGTGTGAATATAAGCCTCCTTGTGACTACATGTAAAGTTAAGTTTATTTATTAATTTGCTTGTCAGCATTGAAGTGAGGGCAAGTGAGCACATGCAGGTTTGCTGATAGGGCTGGGGATCAGTGCCTCTGTGGTTGGGAATGGGGAGAGAGAGGGAAGTGTCATACAGCTATTGGAGTCAGGAGGGGATGGGTGCCTTTTGCAGGAGGGTCCATAGTGTTGATGGGGGAGGGGGGAATCATTCTGACTGATATCAAGAGGGAGGGGATATCTCTATCTGAGATCAGTGATGGGGGGAAGGGGGAGAGGTTCCACTGCCACTCTGCCTGAGATTAGTGAGTGAGGTGAAGGGGAGATCCACTGCCACTCTGCCTGAGTCAGTGGAGGGGAAAGGAGAAGGTGGATCACTCTACCTGAGATCAGTGAGGGTGAAAGGGTCCGCTGCCACTCTGCCTGAGATTGGTGAGGGGAAGGTGGGGAGGGACCCACAATCGATCAGGGTAGCAGAGGGTGTGGGGAGTGGGGAATAAGGGGGTCAGTAATGTCATTGGAGTGGAGTAATGTTTGTGAGGGTCAGAGGGAGGCCTGTGAGGGATGTGGCAGGGGAGTAGAGCAATTGCACATGAGCAATTGGAGGCATCGATCAGAGCAAAGTTTTGGGCATGTTAAGTTCCACCCACAGGCTTGTATGGCGCAATTTGGAATTGCTGATATTTCTGCAGGCAGAGTGTGTTTGGGGGTGCCTCAGAATGGGTCTAAAAGTCAGACCACTTTCAAGTCCACCCAGCACTTCAAATCCAAATGGTAAACTGGGAGGGAGGAGGGAGTGAGTGTATAAAAGCACAGATACATCACATAAACCGATCAATACCATGCAAGTTCAATGATGCATTGTCTTACAATACATTCCTTTGAAAAATAAAAGTTCAGCATGATACAAAATCCATGGCCCACCCAGTAAGTTAATGATAATATTAGATTAAAAGAAATCACTTATAATACTACAGAGAACAATCTATGGATTGGGAATGTTTTCAAAACCAAGAGAATGTTACCTGGTAGTTGTTAAAGAGGCATTAAATAGATTATGAGAATATGCTAACCTGAAATAAAAACAGATCTTGAGATCTTTTATATATAAATATAAAGAGAAGAAAGTAGCTAAAGAAAATGCTTGTTCCTTAGAAGCTGAGACAGGAAATTATTACTGGGAATGAGGAAATGATAGAGATGTTGAAAAAACATTGAGCCAGACTTTCCCGTCCTGCCTGCCATAGAAATCATAACAAACACGGGACAGATCATACAAAGATTTACCAGTCTGGGGGCGAGCAGGGCTAAAAACACAATGCTGGTGTGTCTATTTTCACAGTAGAATACAGGTTGCACATTAGAAATAGAATGTGACATAGAAGCTAAAGAGAATGAGGAAATTAAGATAATTAATTAATTTTTCTCTGATAATTAATATCAGAGAAAATGTATTGGAGAATCCTAATTGAATGAAATCTAACAAATCCTCAGATTCAATGAGAAATAGCAAAGACATCCATTAATTCTGTACCTATTGTTTTTGAAAAATTCTATTGCATACTAGAAATAGTATTCCACTATGAAGATAAACACACCGGCAGTGTGTTTTTGGCCATGCAGACTCCCAGACTGGAAAATCCTGCCTGAGGTCAACAGATTTCGAAGTGGTCCTGCCAGATTAGAAGCTGGTCAACAAAACATTGCTTTTCAACAAGAGGAGAGAGAAAAACAGGAAACTCAGGCCATGTAGCCTGACATCTATCTTGGGAAAATGCTGGAAGCAATTATTAAGGCAGTCTTAACAATGTGCTTCAAAAAATACAGCATTCAAACAAATCAATGTAATTTTCTAAGATGGGAATCCTCTTGACAAATTTGCTGGTGTTTTTTGAAGATGAATAAAAAGGAACCAATAGATGTAGTGTACCTAAATTTCCAGAAGGATCATTAGGTTCAAGGCACTTAAGGGGCAAGTTAAGAGCTCAGAGTTGTGGGTAATATAAAGGATCAGATAATGGACAATAAGCAGGGAGTAGGCATTAACAACACATTTTAATTTTGGCTTGTGAAGTGTTACAAGGATCAGTGCTGAGGCTTCAGCTATTTAGAATCCAGAAAAATGAGAAGCTCTCTCAATGATTCTGATCAGACGCTCACTAGCTCTTTTTAAGCAGTACTAGTGCAGGTGTCAGGCAAAAATAATTTTTATTTATATAAATGGCTTTACAGAATTAAATCATCCCAAACTGCTTCACAGGATTGGTTAACTGACAGAATTAGAGACCAATTGTAGTGTATTAATTTAAAATTAATGCTGGAGTTGGATGTAGAATCATTGGGTAGAATTTTCAATATTTTTTCAAAGAGTTAGTCCCGGTGAGAAAGCCAGACAGAATTCCCTTTCTTCAAAAAATAAATTGTAGGTGTTGTCTTGTCAAATCAACAGATAGTTTATTTAGTGCTAATGACTGATTAAATCCCAATTCTTACATTCATTTTGCAGATGCATAAAATTAAATATTTTGTTCTCTCTACTGGAAAACAAAGAATTTTAATCCTTGAACGAAGCCTCAATCTGTTAACGGAACAAGCGTTTCTGCTGGTTAATAGAGGTAAAACCAGCTCTCAAAGTACTAGCTGCGAAATAAAAACTGATTGTAGAAATCTTGATGTTTAGGCAACAGCACATACTGAATTGAAAGGCAATGGACAACTGTATTATCATAATTACATCAGCAGTCACCTACAGAAAACTGCATTCTTAATAATGGAGGCTAAGACACATTGGAACAATGACTATAATGTTTGTTATTGAATATAAACTTCTTGGACAATTCTATTGTGGTTTCCATAGAAATCTTTAACCTGTGAACACAGAGCAGACAAGCCTGAACAGAGAACTTTGTGGAAAAAATCCTCTAAATAGCACCAAACACACTGAGTAACTCCAAAAGAAATTCTAATTATGTTTTTAACAAAATCCAAAATTAAATTATCCATACAGAGTAGAGGAGCACACTTCACCATGGCTGATTAGAATTGTAAACCAGTATTCAAATCAGGAATACCAGTTGATTTCCCCCATTCTAATTAAAGACATTGAATCCTGAAGTAATGCACTATTGGTATGGAACAACTAAAGTTCTTTCCCAATCCATTTGGTTAACACCTTCTCATTGTGTTTGCTGCTCAAAAGCTGATCCTTGATGCTGAACTGTAGTGAAATGCTTGATTTTCACTATGGATGGAGAGAGGAGGCCAACCTCAAATCACCAGAATGAAACCATTTGGGATGAAAAGGGTTTATATGGCACACTTAGAGAAATGTTCCCATGACAGAAAGGAGCAATGGCTAATTGACAAAATTTACAGTGACTGGCAAAAGAACCAGACGTGACAAGAAAACAGTAGTTTTATCTGTTTATATGGTTAGATTTGAGAATGCACCATATGATAGAGTGGCATTTATAGGTTCTAGAGGGATTCGGAGACATGGAACATTTCACAAGGTAGGCAGCAGACAAGTCAAATTCCCCACAAACAAAATCAGCAAAACCTCACACTATAAAACTTGAAAGAGCACTGTCACCATTTCATTGGCCAGGGAAACACATCACATTGCACTAAATGGTAGCTACCACCAGTTAGAGACTTCAAGAGGAGTTGCTGCCCTTCCTGTTCAATCCTGGTAAAAGACTATTAGATTTACTAAGTACATCAGTTCTCAGGAAGACCTATTTGGTTGCAGCCTTTATGATGTAGGCTATTTTGATGTCCGAAACATCCAAGGTCCAAGTCATACAGCAATTGATCAGTCACCAGTGACTTTATTGAGATCCATTTGGACAAAATTGTCTGTGGACTTCATTTCCAGAGTTTTTCAGTGATGGGTTTGTCGAGGTCAGCACCTTGCCATCTTGCCCAGAGCTGCTTCCTCTTTACTGTCTAAGCCTTTACATGAGGAATGTCCACTCAGCAGAGGGAGAAGTGGGGGAGCTGCTGGTATTCACAGGAAAAGCATCCAAACAAGAACTTGGAGGAAATATTTGAAAAGAGTTTCACTGTAGAAGGCTGCAAGGGATAAAGATATAGCAATCACATCAGTTAAAGCTTCTACTTTGTATCAGGATCTCTGCAAAAACAACATTTAGGGAATTGCACGTGAGCTTGGATTCACAGCCCATCTAAACATGAATTTCTTCTCTGGCGGTTTCTATGATGCTCTCGGAGGAAGTGTCTTTCCATGATTAAGTAAGTCATTCTTGCAAATGCATCATCATCTTTCCACATTTCATAATCCTTTTTGCCAGTCAGCTTTTGTCTTCCGGCTATACTGCAATCTGTACAATATCCATATAATTCAAGGCACCGAAAGCAAAATACATAATGGCAACGGGGACACTTCACAGATGGACAACCTGTAGTGCAATGCTGTGTTAAAGTCTCACAATTTGGGCAGGCTCGTATCTCAGGACATCCATACACTGGACTTGTCGGGCCTTTGATTGTACCACAGCTCTGAAGCAGAGCTGTCAGACTGCAGCATTCGTTACCGCAGTTATCACTCTGCACATCAGTATTCTTCCACTCCCTCACACACTCCCAGCAGAACTGAAAGATTTTCTTTGATTTCTGTGAGCAAGACAGACACTGAACACACTGCTTCTCGGCATCTATTCTCTTTATACAGACACCACAGACGGGACACTGAGGGAGAAAATGAGACAAGATGTCAGTGACATAAATATCTGTATTTATGTTCAGAATGTGAATTATGGGAATATCAATTTAGAACAGAAAAATAGGAAATCTGTATCATTTACATTTTTAGCATGTTACCACCTATTGCACTGCACAGAACTACCCAATATTAGCCCACTGATCCCATCTTGATTTTGATATGTTTGATTGCTAATATCTCTGCCATTGTGTAAACTATTAATAAGAATATAGGAACAGGAGTAGGCCCTCCATAATTGCTCTTTCATTCTATTAGCTGATCTGAAACTAACCTCGTTTATCCACATTAAGCATATTTATCTAGAATATAGAGCTAAAAACAAAAATCTAGCAATCATATTCTTGAATGCTCCATTTGTTCTGAAAGGGTTAATAATTACATAGGTTTAAAAATCCTATAAGCTAAATGAGAAAAGAATGCATGTCCTCATTAAAGTCAAGCAAGGTAAGCTTCAAGACTTTGTTATAAGGGAGGAAATCCTAGAATTTAAGTTTATGTAATAAAGGTCCTTCACCTGAGAGAATTCATTAAGTCAAGCATGGGAGAGATAATTGATATCTACAAACATAGGTACAAGCTGAATGTTAAGTATAATTTGTAACAATAATAAGCAAGATCAGCTAACATGTTCAAACCTTCACACTGATTGGATATTACAAGTAAGCAGGCAGATAACGGTTATGATTGATTTTAACATTTGTATCTTATGCATGATGTAACAGTTGTGAGTGGATAGAAATAATTCCTATTCCTTGCTTGGTATATGTTAACTACGTGTAATCATATATTTATTTGTATATCCCTTTTTTTCAGGCTGGCCACTAGCTGGCATTTAGGTTCTTGTTATACATCTCAAATAAATGGCTGTTTGAGAAACTCCAAGATTTGGTCTGGTTACTTAAAGGGAACAAAGTTGTAATAACGTAAAAGGCTGAAAACCAAACAACCCAAGAACACTTCCAGCATCAATGACCTTTTAAAGAAAAAATTCTAAATTTTTTTAAAATCTCATTTAACACTGTCTGATATTCTTTCTCAATTGTTTCTACCGAGATACCACAAACACAACATCTTCCTCTAAATTTTTGTCAGTGTTTCATTTATCAGAAATCTCATAAATAAGCCTGGTCATAATTTGAATCTGCATTCCTTGCTTTTTTATCATCAGCTTAACTAACCCGAGTCTCTCAGAGATTCTCTTTCTATATCTAAATATATTGTCCCACTAAATCTTGTAAGAAACCAAAAACAGGATTGTGCCCGTAAGATCTGTTTGGGATTTTCCCCATCTGCCCTCCCCTAATATGATTAGGTCCATGCCCAGGAACAGTGAAAGCCTGATTAGAATATATTAGCATGGGCTAAAATATAATTAGCAGGCTTAATGTCACTACTTCTGCCTTCAATGTATTGTCCCACCCAGCCAGTGGGATGTCATGCCAGCACCCCAATCACTACTGGTTTTCAAAAACAAAGCTACCAGTCACAATGACCATTCTGGGTGCGCACAGCAAGTATTGCCCGTGGATAGCGAGGGATATGCCCAGGCAGTGCCTGCCCCAGCTTCTTCCTCAGAGTTTATTCATTACCACATGACTGCTTGTCCTTTCCTTCCTTAAAGTGATTGGTCGATGAGAGTGGATTATCCATCAATGATGTCCCAGAAATCAAGGCCAACTTCTCTTTAACATGTGCAGCTTAAGAGAAATATGAACAGAATCCACCTGGATTATAGATGGAGGATGAGAAAACTGACCTCCTGGTCCCAATCTGAACTAGGCTGCGGACCTCAATGTCCCACAAACTGCCTCATTTAGCTTTAGCCACAGAATTATTCTAGATCAGGAGGCCATTCAGCCCATTGTATCTGAAACAATACTCCAAATGAAGCAATGAATGAGTCCCATGTATCAGCTTCTCCCATGAAACAGACAGCGAGTCATTTAAAAAAGTTAGTTAATACACTTGGTTTGAAAATATAGACACAGCTCAATTGTAAATCATTTATACAAAGAAGCAAAGATCAAAAATCCTGAATAACGCAAGTTACCTTTTGGTATGATGATTGTTCTTGTGCCATTATTCTGCTGAACTGCTCCTCATACAGACGATGTTTCCTCAGTGTCAACTGTGCAAGGTACAGTTCTTCCTGCCAGAGCCACTCCTACTCTCACAATTGGAGCAGTCAAACGTGGAAAATCTCTATGGAGAATCAACTGTTGTTTTATGGTGCCTTCAATCATCCCAAGCATGGTCCAGTCAAAAACAAACTTGTAATAATTTTGTAATAATCAATCAAGCACCAATTAGACTGCAATAAATGTACACAAGGTAGTTGAATGAACTTAGAGTTGTGCTTCATAAAAATATGTAACACTGAGAATTTAAGAATGAGTTACCAGCTGGAATGAATCTAAGGGAACAATTCAAATTATTTAGAAATATATACCAAGATATAGAATATACATCAAGAGCAGCATTGTGACACAGTAGTTAGCACTGCTGCCTCACAGCGCCAGGGACCCAGGTTCAATTCCAGCCTTGTGTAAGTTTGCTCTTTCTCCCTATGTCTGGGTGGGTTTCCTCCAAGTGCTCCAGTTTCTTCCCACAGTCCAGAGATGTGCAGATTAGGTAGATCGGCCAGGCTAAATTGCCGTTTAATGTCTAAAGATGTGTACATTCAGGAAATTAGTGGGGTACATGCATGGGGTTACAGGGATAGAACATAGAACATGAAACATTACAGCGCAGAACAGGCCCTTCGGCCTTCGATGTTGCGCTGACCAATTAGGAAAAAGCAATGACCCTCTAACCTAAACCATTCCCTTTTCTTCCATAAACTTATCTACTAACCTCTTAAACGCCACCAAACTTGGCGCATCTACAACTGCAGCAGGCAGGGCATTCCATACCCTTACCACCCTCTGGGTAAAGAACCTACCTCTGACATCCGACCTATAACTACCACCCCTTAATTTAAAGCTATGTCCCCTCGTGCTAGCTTCCTCCATCCTAGGAAAAAGGCTATCACTGTCCACCCTATCTAAACCTCTAATCATCTTGTATGTTTCAATAAGGTCTCCTCTTAGCCGCCTTCTTTCTAACGCAAACAACCTCAAATCCCTCAGCCTCTCTTCATAAGACCTGCCCTCCATACCAGGCACCATCCTGGTAAACCTCCTCTGTACCCTCTCCAATGCCTCCACATCTTTCTTATAATGTGGGGACCAGAACTGCACACAATACTCCAAGTGCGGCCGCACTAGAGTTTTGTACAGTTGCAACATGATGCTGCGGCTCCTAAATTCAATCCCCCTACCAATAAAAGCTAAGTCTCCATATGCCTTCTTAACAACCTTATCGACTTGATTGCCAACTTTCAGGGATCTATTCACATATACACCAAGATCCCTCTGTTCATCAACACTATTAAGAATCCTACCATTAGCCCTATACTCTACACATTTATTATTCCTGCCAAAGTGCATTACCTCACACTTTTCCACATTAAACTCCATTGCCACCTCTCAGCCCAGCTCTGCAACTTGTCCAAGTCTCTCTGCAAACTATAACACCCCTCTTCACTATCTACCACTCCTTCGACTTTGGTGTCATCCGCAAATTTACTAATCCATCCTTCAATACCCTCATCCAGATCATTTATAAAAATTACAAACAGCAGGGGCTCCAAAACAGATCCCTGAGGTACACTACTTGTAACTGAACTCCACGATGACTATATTCCATCAACAACCACCCTCTGTCTTCTATCTGCTAGCCAATTCCTAATCCAATTAGCTAAATCACCCTCAATCCCATACGTCTGCATTTTCTGCAGAAGCCTTCCATGGGCCACCTTATTGAACACCTTACTAAAGTCCATATATACCACATCAATTGCCTTACCCCCATCCACCTCTTTGGTCACTTTTTCAAAAAACTCAATAATGTTAGTACGGCACGACCTACCCTTCACAAAACCATGCTGACTATTCCCAATCAATTCATTTCTCTCTAAATAACGATAAATCCTATTTATAGGATAGAGTGGGGGACAGGTCCTAGGTAATATGTTCTGAGAATTGTTGCAGGCTGAATGGACTGTGGGGATTCTATGAAGAATCTTTAACGTATTTCCAGCTGCATGCATAATTTTTCTGTTAATACAGGATTACTAAGCATCAGTGGGCAATGCTTTTTGAAAGATAATTTTGCAGCAACTGGCTTTTCTATGATGCAACAGTCAGGAGGAATGTAAAAATGCATCGGATAAAAGCCCAGCAAAGCAGCATCAAGGGAACCACAAAAATGTCAGAAACTGAGAACACGTCCTGTAGTGACACAGATTGTACTGGAAAGTACTTGCTCAGACTGGTTTAGTGTGCATATGCTGAGTATCTTGGTAATACACTGTGGGATAGTTTTATTACAAAGTTGCTTTAGTTACAGTTATCCTGCAGATGATTAGCAACCCAGTATGAAGCTCCACATGATCTTGAACACAGATTGTTAACTCTCCTCAGAGAGCACCTGACTGGAAATCTTAGTGATCCTTATGGAATTAGTGACAATGTTCCTGATGTAAAAATAATGGACTGAATATGACTCAGTACTTGTCTCCTTCACAATATAATTGCCTCTGATCTTTCCCATATTCTGATTAATCCACAGCTATAAATAGGACCATAGAAGTATCATAGAATCCCTACAGTGCAAAAGGAGGCCGATTGGCCCATTGAGCCTGCATCGTCATCAATCTCACCCAGGCCCTGTTCCTGTAATCCTACATACTTATCCTGCTAATCTTGCTGATACCAAGTGGCAACTTATGGTGGCCAAACAACCTAAAAATGACTGATTATGATGTGGAGAAACTCTCACTGGTGAATTAGGGCAAAACAGTTGTTTCCTATTCTATAATCTGCCCCCTCCATTGTCACAACCAACATGGCATTTATGAAACATGGAAATATTTCTGTCTTGTTGTGAACTCACCTCACCCAGAAGTGCCTTACACCATTTCCTCAAATCAGATGGTCACAGGATACTTTATAT
Source organism: Sphyrna mokarran (assembly GCA_024679065.1). Classification (NCBI taxonomy): domain Eukaryota; kingdom Metazoa; phylum Chordata; class Chondrichthyes; order Carcharhiniformes; family Carcharhinidae; genus Sphyrna; species Sphyrna mokarran. The sequence continues at coordinate 50,278,088 of JAGIQG010000004.1, forward strand.
TCTCCTACAAACAAGAAGTAGCCTAAATTGAAACCTGTCATTTTCAATTGATTAAACTCATTGACATTTTGGACTGAATGGCCTATTTCTGTGCTGTAAATATTTTGTAATCTGCACCCATGAGTCAAAGCTCACTGTTAATTGACGAGAATAGCAGGTCATATCATGTGGGAGTGGCACTGGAAACAAAAGGAGATAGGCATAATTTAACAAACTGAATTTGAGTATCAGTGTGAGAGCACACAAAGCAGAAAGCAGTCAATGCAGATGAGTGTAAATTGGGGAAAATGGGTGTTAGATATAAGAAAGAGTGGTTTTGAAATAGCAATAGGCAAAATTGAGGGAAACACAGGAAATCTCAGTAAACTTGATATTCAATATGTCCTACCAATGGAAAAGAGGGGGCAATAAAGACAACAGGATGCTAAACCACATAAAACAAGGATTCCTATGAATCTCAGTGGGATGACAAGATGAACAATTGGGATCATGAGCTCTAGGGCATCAGTGACGGCAGTGGAACCAAATCACTGATATGGACAAGCCTGAGATTAGTAGTGAAGCTGCTGTAAATGTGGAAGATAAGTTGAACTGTGAGCAAGGCCCTAACCACTGACACCAATAGATCTTGTGAAGTGGTCAGTGTCTTTGTTTATTTTTGGAGTCTGTATCCCTGCTGTTTGAACCCCTATCCTGCACCTCCCACCCACATATCACTCTGGGTTCACACCCAATGTGAAGCATTAAAATAGGATCGGGCAGTTTTAGAAATGGATGGGTCTGAGTCAAATGATATAATTTAATTGCATTTTTACAGTTGTCAAAATAAGGAATTCAGGGACTGGAACACAGAAAAGGCCATGAAGCTGATCCTCAGTGTCAGAGTTATCACAACAACCTCTGGAAAAGGGATTGCCATTCCTGAAGACAAACCGGCAGACAAAATATTTCATCAATTAAAAAGATAGATTTGCAATGTTACTTTCAAATAAATTGAGGGTGGGATGAGAGAGAGATGGAGAGTGGAGGAAGATGATGAGGCTGTACCCAGAGTCAATGATTCCATTAATGGAAATTGTGCTGTAAAATCGCAGAATTAAAAATCCTTCCACTGGGTTCCCTGTAACTGAAGCTTTGTATCCCCTACAATAATTAAAACTCAGCTGTCTGGTTACATACATTGGGAAGTACAGACCACATACTCGGTCACTATGATCTACAATAATGCACATTACTGCATTCATCTCTCACAAAGTCTGTCATGTCACCAAGAAAATATCTGTAAATATATCCAAATGAAAACTGATGACTCGGGCTGCAAGTTAGAAATAAGTCACATCTGTTTTGCAAAGTTATAAACTGAGCATTTTCACAGCACCCAACAGAAGCTGGATATATTCATCTTAAACTTGTCCTTTTCCAGACAGACATCTTTAAGCCCCATTCAATAAGCTGACTCCATAAATCTGGTTGATCATTTTGCAACTAAATGAACAAGCACACAGTTTATAGCCAGATTCTCTCAATGGTATATCATACCTCCTGTTAGTTTAGAAGATACTAAGGACAGTTAAAACAGAAATCTTCCTTACAATTACCCCCCACCCACCCCCGTCTCCATCGCCTCTCAGGCCTCACCATTAAGATCTGCTCCAATGTGAGGCCATTCAACATAGCATAAACTGGAAATTAAGCAGCACAGGGTTTGTGTCCATCCTAGTACATAACAATGAGAGTGAGTGAATCAGGAAAGCGGTTCCTTGCTATAATTCATAATTAAACAGTTAATGTAAAATACTGCTGATCAAAATATCCAGACTTGGCTCCTGTTCCTACAATGAGTTACAGAGCAATCATTCCAGTTTTGTTCTAATTCACTGGGTCATCATTGCTGCCATTCTCCACACAGACAAGCTGAAACTCTATTCAGCTGTAATCAGCCACAACAAACATACAAAGAATAGCTTACAGTTCACAATTCTGTTTTAAACATCTGGAAAGTGCTTTTTACCTGTCTCCAGATAACTCACTGCAGTGACAAACTAAAATCTTTTACAATCTGTTTCAGTGACAACGATTTACATTCTTTCCTACTGAATTTAAAATGCTGAATGTTTGTTCAGTAGAAACTGCTTCAATTTCCTGAGACTCATCCAGCTTTCAGTTTCATTCTGTCTCAATGAATTCACAACAGCTAAAAGGGGAACATTCCACTTTTACACAGGGAAGCTGCTGACTGATCATGTAAAATATTTCATGACAATCATAAATAAAATCCAGTCAGTCACTTTGTATGCTGCTATTGCACAGCTGATAATGACTACCATTCCAAACTGGAACCATCAAGTAGTTTATCAATCTGTATCAAATACAACTGAAACTGATATCTTGGGCTGAGATCAATCTCCTGGCCAATTGAATAGAAGTTTAAATTGACAGAAGGAGGTGGAGGGATCAGGAGAAGGGAGATTTAGAAATCAAATCAACAGAGCAGAGTCACGATGTCAGAAAGAAAGTAGTGGGACAGGAAAAGACACGAGAACTTAACATTAAACAGGCATCAGTCAATCGGGCCAATGCATGCAACAGTGGTAAAAATAAAATGTTTTTTGTGTGAATGCAAATAAATATCTGCAATAAGATAGATGAACTAGTGACATAAAAAGATAAATCACTCATTCTTGATCACCATTACATATACGTGGTTATATGTAGAACAAGGCTGGAAAATAAATGTTCCAGAATCCAGAGTGCACGAAATTTTGGACAGATTGGCAGAATGGGGAAGGAGGAGGGAGAGCACTGATAACATGACCATCTCAGGATAATGTTATCTTAGATCCAGTACTATAAAATGAGGTACAGTTAATAAGGCAAAGAAAAAAATCTGCTGTGAAACAGTGATCATAATAGTATTGAATCCCATCTAAATTTGAAATCACAAACATATCTCCCATCATGACAGTAGAATGATTGACCAGGTCATTTTACTGACTGCAGTAACAGCGTGCTTGAGAGTTGTGTCTTTATACACCTTCTGACCCCACCCCTGTTTATGAAGCAATGCCTTAAATTGGATCATCTGATTGGTTTACTAACCCCACTCTGACAATTAACCTTTCAGGGGAAAGACCAAGTTTATAGTTGTCTTTGAACATGCCTAACTGTTATAAAGGTGGGTTTCATTTCTCTTATGGGCGGGCGGAGGTGTGGTCTTAGGCCTTTTGTTCTTTGCTATTGGAAATTCTTCAAAGTCTTCTCCACAGCTTCATCCTTTTCCCAGCATGAGATAAGCTGGGACCATAGGGCTTCAATACAACCAGCTTACATTTATTATTGTGAAAGAAATAATAGAACAGACATGTGATAGAAAGTGATCAATAAATGCAATATCAATGATACATTGGCTTATGATACATTCCTTTGAAAAAAAAAGCTCAGTATATATGAAATCCATGGTCCAACCAGTAAGTTAATGATAATATTAGATTGCAAGAAATGGTTTATTTTGCTACAGAGAACAGTCTATGGATTGGGAATGTTTTCAAAACCAAGAAGATGTTACTTGGTAGTTAATAAAGAGGCATAAAATAGATTATGAAAATATATTAACCTGAAATAAAAACAGATCACAAGATCTTATATGTATATATAAATAAAAAGGAAGAGCATAGCTAGAGAAAATGCTTGTTCCTTGGAAGCTGAGACAGGAGATTATCACTGGGAATGAGGAAATGATGGAGCGATATTGTATCTTCACCATGGAAGACAATTTGCTTACCAGAAATAGAATGTGATGTAAGGGCTAAAAAAAAAAATGAGGAAATTAAGATAATTAATTTCAGAGAAAATATTTTGGCGAAACAAAATGGAGTAAAATCTAACAAATCATCAGGACTTGATGGCCTACACATCAAGGTTGAATAAGAAATATATTTTATGGGGCAGCACCGTGGCATAGTGGTTATCACTGCTGCCTCACAGCATCAGGGACCCGGCTTGGGTCACTGTCTGTGGGATGTTTTTCACATTCTCCCTGTGTCTGCGTGGGTTTCCTTTGGGTGTTCCAGTTTCCTCGCATGGTCTGAAAGACTCCTGGTTAGCTACATTGGCCATCCAAATTTTCCTTCAATATAACTGAGCAGGCACTAGAGTGCAGCAACTAAGGGATTTTCACAGTAACTTCATTGCAGTGTTAATGTAAGCCTACTTGTGACATGAATAAATAAACTTAAAGAAATCGCAAATATATCCATTACCTATGCCTTTTGAAAAATGCTCAAATTTAGGAGTGGTCCTATCAGATTAGAAGCTGGCCAACGAAACATTGCTTTTCAATAAAGGGGGAGAGAGAAAATAGGAAACCTCAGGCCATGTAACCCAACATCAGTCCTGGGAAAACACTGGAATTTATTATGAAAACAGTCTTAACAATGCACCTAGAAAAGTATAGCATCATTCAAACAAATCAGTATGGTTTCTAGGATGGAAATCTTCTTGACAAATATATTTGTGTTTTTTGAGGATGTAAAGATGGCTAAAGAGGTATCAATAGATTTACAACAGGGATTTATTAGGTGTCAGGAAAATGTTTAAGAACCAGAGACAAAAACTCATGGAGTTATGGGTAATATGAAGGACTGGTTAATGGACAGAAGCAAAGAATAGGCATTAACAACACACATTAATTTTGGCTTGAAGTGTTACAAGGATCAGTGCTGAGGTTTCAGCTATTTATCATATTATAAAGATTTAGATGAAAAAATAGAGTAATGTATCCAGGTTGCTAATAATACAAAGCTAGATGGGAAGGTAAGCTATGGGGAGGACACAAAGTATGTTACAAGAAATATAGGAAGGTTGAGTGAATAATAGGTTTGAAACTTATAAGTGTTGATATTCAGATTGATGTGGATATGCTCATGCAATGAGCACATAAAGTTAGCCTGGAGGTACAGCAAAACCAGTAGAAAAACAAATAACATGCTGGCCTTTAATGCAAGAGGAATGGAGGATAGAACATAGAACATTACAGCGCAGAACAGGCCCTTCGGCCCTCGATGTTGCGCCGACCAGTTAGGAAAAAGTAATGACCCTCCAACCTAAACCATTCCCTTTTCGTCCATAAACTTATCTACTAACCTCTTAAACGCCACCAAACTTGGCGCATCTGCAACTGCCGCAGGCAGGGCATTCCATACCCTTACCACCCTCTGGGTAAAGAACCTACCTCTGACATCTGTCCTAAAACCACCACCCCTTAATTTAAAGCTATGTCCCCTCGTGCTAGCTTTCTCCATCATAGGAAAAAGGCTATCACTGTCCACCCTATCTAAACCTCTAATCATCTTATATGTTTCAATAAGGTCCCCTCTTAGCCGCCTCCTTTCTAACGAAAACAACCTCAAATCCCTCAACCTCTCTTCATAAGACCTGCCCTCCATACCAGGCAACATCCTGGTAAACCTCCTCTGTACCCTCTCCAAAGCCTCCACATCTTTCTTATAATGTGGGGACCAGAACTGCACACCATACTCCAAGTGCGGCCGCACTAGAGTTTTGTACAGTTGCAACATGACGTTGCGGCTCCGAAATTCAATCCCCTACCAATAAAAGCTAAGACTCCATATGCCTTCTTAACAACCTTATCGACTTGACTGCCTACTTTCAGGGATCTATGCACATATACACCAAGATACCTCTGTTCATCAACACTATTAAGAATCCTACCATTAGCCCTATACTCTACACATTTATTATTCCTGCCATAGTGCATTACCTCACACTTTTCCACATTAAACTCCATTTGCCACCTCTCGGCCCAGCTCTGCAACTTGTCTAAGTCTCTCTGCAAACTATAACACCCCTCTTCACTATCTACCACTCCTTCGACTTTGGTGTCATCCGCAAATTTACTAATCCATCCTTCAATACCCTCATCCAGATCATTTATAAAAATTACAAACAGCAGGGGCCCCAAAACAGATCCATGAGGTACACCACTAGTAATCGAACTCCACGATGAATATCTCCCATCAACCACCACCCTCTGTCTTCTATCTGCTAGCCAATTCCTAATCCAATTAGCTAAATCACCCTCTATCCCATACATCTGCATTTTCTGCAGAAGCCTTCCATGGGCCACCTTATCAAACGCCTTACTAAAGTCCATATATACCACATCAACCGCCTTACCCCCATCCACCTCTTTGGTCACTTTTTCAAAAAACTCAATGAGGTTAGTAAGGCACGACCTACCCTTCACAAAACCATGCTGACTATCCCCAATCAATTCATTTCTCTCTAAATAACTATAAATCCTATCCCTAATAATTCTCTCCAATACTTTGTCCACAACAGAAGAAAGATTCACCGGCCTATAATTCCCTGGAAAGTCTCTATTCCCCTTCTTGAACAATGGGACCACATTCGCTATCCTCCAGTCTTCCGGCACTAAACCCGTAACCAACAACGACCTGAAGATCAGAGCCGGAGGCTCTGCAATCGCCTCTCACCTCCCAGAGAAGCCTAGGGTAAATCCCGTCCGGCCCAGGGGATTTATCTAACTTCAAACCCTCAAGAATATCTAGCACATCCTCCTTATCTACTTCAATACTTTCCAGTTTGCAACCCTGTATCCCAGTGTTCTCCACAACTACATTTACATCTCCCTGCGTGAATACCAAAGAGAAATATTTGTTCAGTGCCTCTCCAATCTCTTCAGGCTCCACGCACAACTTCCCTCTGCTGTCTCTGACTGGCCCTAATCTTGCCCTAACCAATCTTCTATTCTTAACATATCTAAAGAAAGCTTTAGGATTCTCCTTAATCCTATCAGCCAAAGTCTTCTCGTGTCCTCTCTTAGCTCTCCTCAATTCACTCTTTAGCTCCCTCCTGGCTAATCTATAGCTATCCAATGCACTAACTGAGCCTTCAAGCCTCATCCTGACATAAGCCTCCTTTTTCCTTTTAACCAGCGAATTAACTTTTTTAGTACACCATGGTTCCCTTACTCGACCATTTCCTCCTTGCCTGACAGGGACATACTTATCAAGGACTCGCAGTAGCTGCTCCTTGAATAAGCTCCACATTTCAGATGTTCCCAGTCCCTGTAGTTTCCTAGTCCAACCTATGCACCCTAATTCCCTCCTTATGGCCTCATAATTACCATTCCCCCAGCTATAACTACTGCCCCCAGCTTCATGCCTATCCCTATCCATCACTAAGGTGAACGTAACCGAATTGTGGTCACTATCACCAAAATGTTCACTAACTTCCAAGCCTAACACCTGGTCTGGCTCATTGCCCAGCACCAAATCCAATGTAGCCTCACCTCTAGTTGGCCTATCTACATACTGAGTCAAAAAACCTTCCTGCACACTTTGTACGAAAACTGACCCCTCTAACGAGCTAGAGCTATAGCTATTCCAATCAATATTAGTAAAGTTAAAGTCCCCATAACAATTACCCTATTACTTTCACTCCTGTCCAGGATCGACTTTGCAATCCTTTCCTCTACCTCTCTAGAACTTTTAGGAGGTCTATAAAAGACTCCCAACAGGGTGACCTCTCCTCTCCTGTTTCTAATCTCAAACCATACTACCTCAACAGACAAGTCCTCATCAAACTTCCTTTCTGTCACTGTGATACAGTCTTTGACTAATAGTGCCACTCCTCCCCCACTTCTACCTCCTTCTCTACTCTGACTGAAGCATTTGAACCCCGGAACCTGCAACAACCATTCCTGTCCCTGCTCTATCCATGTCTCTGAAATGGCCACAACATCGAAGTTCCAGGTACTGATCCAAGCTGCAAGTTCCTCCACCTTATTGCGAATACTTCTTGCATTAAAGTATACGCATTTCAAACCATGCCCTACTCCACCCGTACGCTGCTGTGCTTTACAGTTCTCATCTATGACCCCCCTATTCTCGTCCCTCTTAACATCCAAACTACTCAGGATCCCATCCCCCCTCTGAATCAGTTTAAACCCCCCTGCATAGCCTTTGCAAATTTTCTCCCCAAGATATTGGTTCCTCTCTGGTTCAGGTGTAGACCATCTCTCTTGTAGAGGTCCCACCTACCCCAGAATGAGCCCCAATTGTTCAGGAACCTGAACCCCTCCCTCCTGCACCATCCCCGCAGCCACAAGTTCAAACATTCCCCCTCTCTGTTCTTCTCTAAACTATCCTGTGGCACAGGCAAGAGTCCAGAGATAACCACTCTGTCTGTTTTGGCCCTAAGCTTCCACCCCAACTCCATAAATTTATGTTTAACATCCCCTTCCCTTATCCTACCTACATCATGTGTCTCTACATGAACTATGACTTGGGGCTGACTCCCCTCTCCCTTAAGGATCTTAAAAACCCGCTCTGAAACGTCCTGGACCCTGGCCCCTGAGAGGCAACACACCAGCCCTGAGTCCCGTTTATTACTATTTACTCTCCTATCCGTCCCCCTAACTATGGAGTCTCCAATTATCAGGCCCAATCTCTTACTCCCTCTACCCACCTGAGCATTCCCAGCAGGCTCACCCCCAGAGACCTGCTCCCTTTGGCTATCTCCAGTTGATTCTTCCTCAACTGTAGCCTCCAGGACAGAAAACTTATTTTAGAGGGGAACAGCCCCAGGGGATTGTCTCCCTGATTGCTTCTTACCCCTCTTCCTAATAGTTACCCAAGAATCTCTTTTAGGAGTGACTATCTCTTTGTAACTCCTGTCAATATCCGCCTCAACCTCCCGAATTATCCAGAGTTCCTCTAATTCCAGCTCTAGCTCCTTAACACGATCCTCAAGGAGCTGCAAATGGGCACACTTCCTGCAGGTATAATCAGCAGGAACACTACTGATGTCCCTCACCTCGTACATACTGCAGGAGGTGCAACGTACTGCCTGCACTGCCATCTCTGATACTTTAATTTCTAGGAGAGAGAAAAAAAAAACTTCCCACACATATTATTAGGTTAGAGGAGGGTGGGATACTCTACCTGTGTAGAGTATCGGGTTTCCTCTCTGGACCAATTTATAGATGTAGAGATGCCGGTGTTGGACTGGGGTAAACTCAGTAAAGTTTTACAACACCAATTTTAAATCCAACCAATTTATTTGATAGTGAACACTGCATTTGCCTGACGAAGGCACATAGTGTCGAAAGCTCGCGGATTTACTATCAAATAAATTGGTTGGATTTAAAATTGGTGTTGTAAAATTTTACCCAACTTATAGAGTCAGAGAGAAAAACTACAACTACCGGCAGCCTCCTAATGATGACTTCCGGTTTCGTTAGTTTTTAAAAAAAATGGCAAAAAACCACCACCGCTCGCTACTTTAACCAAAAAGAAAATGTTAAAAATTACTTTAAACTCGAACTTTACACTTGCCCAAATCGCTGCCCCTCTGTGCTGCTCCACAGGAGCAATGAGCTGTGATATAGGATAGAATAAAGAAAACTTTGTTACAATTGCAGAAGACTTTGTTGAGACCACATCTGGAATACTTGGTGCAGTTTTGATCTCCATATTTAAGGAAGGATATACATAGATTAGAGGTAATACAGGAAAGGTTCACTAAATTAGTCCCTAGGATGAGTGGGGCTCTGCTAGAAGGAGAGACTGAACAAATTGGGTTGATGGTCTCTAGAGTTTAGAAAAAAATAGAAACTCTTTCAATGATTCTGATCAGATTCTCATTAGCTTTTTTTAAGCAATACTAGTCAAGTGTCAGGCAAAGAGAATTTGCATTTATATAACACCTTTAAAGCATTAAATCATCCCAAGTTGCTTCACAAAATTGGTTATCAGGCAAAATTAGAGACCAATTGAGGTGTGTCAATTTTAAATGTATGCTGGAGTTGGACCTAGACACTAGGTGGAATTTTCTGATTTTTTTTCAAAATCCAGTAAGAAATCTGGAGAGAATCTTACTGGCACCATCAATAAGAGAAGTCGCACCAATATTCAATCTTGTTTAAAAAAGGTGTTTCCATGAGTTTCACACCATGCCCATAGCAATCAGATTCACGTTCACTCACCCTGCTATAACCTAATGGCTGCAATCAGTGAAACATACCAGTTAAACACCACTCAGCACTTGTTCCAAGTCCATTTGGGGTTGTCTGCCAGGAAGACAGTAGAAAGCTTTACCAAGGGAGCTTCAGCAAACTTCTGGATGGGGTGCAGCAGATGCAGGGGACCCTCTACCCCTTGAATGGGCAAATATTCTGCCAGCAAGTTGACCACCCTTACCTGGAAGGTTGTGGCCATGCTAGTGATTCCCAGCTCACTCCATAAGAGGACAGGATTGCAGTGCTGGAAAAGTATGAATGACCTTCTTCATGCAAACAGTCTGTCTCCTTATATTTTCATGCAACACCTCTTCCCACACCCCTCACACCTCCACCATGATCTCATTCCGACCTACCTCACAGAGTCCCAACATATGCCATACCAAAGCCCCCTCCCTATAATCCTCCCCCCCACCCCCCACTAAGCATCTCCTATGCACCTCACATTCCCAGTCCCTCACATATCCCACATGTGCCAGACTTCATTACCATGACATGGCAGGAATCCCTCTTACGTTCTTCCTGTCTATTGTAGGACAAACTCAAACACAATTAAAATGAGCAGACCAGCCAACCAGAGCAATGCTGGAGTTCAAGATCCTAACCCCTTTCAAGCAGCAAGTCCCTGAGCTTGCCAGCAGAGGGTGAAGTGGGAGTGAGAAACACAGATAGGAGCTCTCAACGCATCCAGCCATGCGCAAGCCTCACGAGTAATATTTCTCTTGTCAGTGTTCCCCTGCCCACACTAATGCCATCTCCCTTCCATTACCAGTCAATCAGCTGACAAGCACACAGAATCCTCGCAGCCCCTAAACATAAGAGTCTCCAACAGCTCCAAGATGACATTTCAGAAGCACCTCTTACCCACAGCCTCCTCCAGCACAGATAGTCACCTCATTGGGAATAAGTAGCAGTCAGCCTTCTGGGTTATTCACTGGTCAGCACCTCATAGGTAGGTGATGGTCTACAGCAGGTGGAGGCAGGGTTATCCCAGGGACCTGGCACTCGGGGTGATGCTGGAGCCCAGGATTCTGCTGAGCCTCTTGCTGATGATGAGTCTCTGGGTCTGATTGTAAATTTTTATTCCACTGACTAGCACATCTGTTAAAGCAACTTTCAGCAAATAGACATTGCATCTGCAGAGATAATCGTATAACTTCAAGACTTTCTTATGACAATGCAACATCTCAACTTCCAAAATATCTGTCCTGCACCCAATAGGGGCGAAACTAATTCAATTTCTATAAGCACTGATTTATCTTTAACACAAAGATTTCTTAGAAATGATGTGTTAGTAACATTATCTTAAGTAATATCTGGTGCAATATTTTGAACTAAATCCAACTTATTATTTTTTTTTTTAAGTAAAAAGGCTTTCCTGCTGTTTTATTTTTATTAAATGAGTCGTGAGAGGGCTGCTGTTGGATTTTTTTTGAGAGTATCCTAGTGCTTCACGTCGTTAGTGTACGCTTGACCTGGACCATTTGATAGTCAGTGACTATCACTGTGCTGTGCAGATTTGGGTCTGTGTCTGTGGGAGTTTGCGCATTCTCCCCGTGTTTGCGTGGGTTTTCTCCGGGTGCTCTGATTTCCTCCCACATCCCAAAGATGTGCTCTTTGGCAAAACAAATTCTCCCTAAATTGTCTCAAATTTGGTTTTTAATCCATAGATCTATAAACATAGATAGGGATCACGGGTAGAGGTGGGAACATCAGGGTGGCGGCGTGGGCTCTTTGGGCCGAAGGGCCTGTTTCCTGTGCTGTTTTGTTCTTTGAGTCACTTGAAGTATTAAATATACACACTCACTTACAAATATGTTTTTGATGGTCAGCTTTTGGGGTAACAATGTCTGTGACAAAACACTAGAAACATTCTTGACTATATTGTGACTTGCCCACCATCCAAGTAGGCCATAAATTTCCAATGATGCAGCATTGTTCATTTTCTGTCTGGTGTGTAGGTTAACAACAGCAAGATTCAAGCATTATGATAAAGAAACAGAACATATTTCTCCTTTCCTCAAAAAACAAATTAGAAGTGAGGTTTTGTTAGATCAAGAGGTAACTTCATTTAGTATCATCAGATTAAATTGTGATTCTAACATTAGTTTTGCAGATACATAAAATTAAATATTTTGTTCTCTCTACACCTACACTAAAAAACAAATAACTATGTTAATCCATGGAAGATGCCTCAGCCTTTTTACAGAACAAGCTCTCCTGCTGGTTGGCAGGGATATGCAGACTGCTCTCTGAAGTACTGGCTGCAAAATAACTGATTGTAGAAATCTTGATGTTTAGGCAACAACACATACTGAAGTGAAAAGCAATGGACAACTGCATTATCCATAATTACATCAACAGCCATCCACAGAAAGCTGCATTCTTAATAATGAACTCCAAGACACATTGCAACAATGACTATAATGTTTATTATTGAACACCATGATTGACCAATTATTTTAAACTCCTTGGACAATTCTATTGTGGTTTCCATAGAAATCTTTAACCTGTGAACACAGAACAGCCAGCCTGACAGTCTGGCTGAGAACTTTGTTGAAAGAAATCCTCAAATTAGCACCAAACACACTGAGTAACTCCAAAAGAAATCTCAAGTATGCTTTTAACAAAATCCAGAATTAAATTATCCATACAGTGTGGAGGAGCACAATTCACCATGGCTGACTGGATGCTGGTTTACAATTCCAGTCAGGAATACTAGTTGATTTCCCCCTTTCCAATCAAAGACATTGAATCTTGAAGTAAAGCACTATTGGTATGGAACAATTAAAGTTCTTTCCCAGTCCATTTGGTCAACATCTTCTCATTGCGTCCGCTGCTCAAAGGCTGATCATTGAAGCTGAACTGTAGTGAAATGCTGTGATTTTCACTATGGGTGGAGAGAGGAGGCAAACCTCAACTCACCAGAATGAAACCATTTGGGATGAAAAGGGTTTATATGGCACACTTCGAGAAATGTTCCCATGACAGGAGGACATGATGTAGAGATGCCAGCTTTGGATAGGGTGGGCACAGAAAGAAGTCTTACAACACCAGGGTTAAAGTCCAGCAGGTTTATTTGGAATCATGAGCTTTTGGAAAACTGCTCCTTCATCAGGTGACAGGAAGGAATTGCTGGCCAGAAGACAAGATTTATATTGGCTGGGAAAAGAACCATAAGTGACAGGAAGACAATAGTTTTTGTGCATTTTGTGTGGTTAGGGTTAAGAATGTACAGTATGATAGAGTGGTTTTACAAAGGGGATTTGGAGAAATGGAACATTCCACAAGGTAGACAGCAGGAAAGTCAAATTACCACAAATAGAATCAGCAAAACCTCACATTATAAAATGTGCAAGAACACTGTCACCATTCCATTGACCAGGGAAACCGTCACATTGCACTGAATGGTAGTGACCACCGATTAGACAAAGAGAGGGCAATTTTCCAAGCCCGCTCTGCTGCTTTTGTTGTGCAGTGGGCCAGAAGATTCTAGTGGCGACTGTTTCAGAGATCCCTGCTGGGTGGCATGGCTTCTGCCCATCTCATGCAGGGAAATTGGTGCGGAGTTGCCATAATGTATACTGACCCTCATTTTAATTGAAAAATTGACACACCAGGGTGCACGGTGACATTACTGCCCGACAGTGCCAGGAACCCAGGTTCAATTCCCAGGTTGCGTCATTGTCTGCGTAGGGTTTCTACATTTTCTCTGTGTCTGTGTGGGTTCCTCCTGGTGTTTCAGTTATCTTCCATGGTCCAAAGATATGCGGGTTAGGCTGATTGCCCCTTAGTGTCCCAGGATGTATAGATTAGAGGGATTAGCAAGGTAACATATGTGATTGTGGGATGGGGCCTGGATAGAATTGCGGTCGGTGCAGACTCAATGGGCCAAATGGCCTCCTCCTGCACTGTAGGGATTCTAAGATTCTATCTCATTGGCAGACCCAGGACTCCGTGACCAGTGGCCCGCTAAAGCTCCCTCTCCCACTGTCATCCCCCTCCCTTTCCCCACCAGGAGTGGTTCACTCCAGTGGGCTTTATTATAGCTCCCCACTTGCGGGGAGCTGGAGGCCTGACCCTGCCAGAGTGGAGAGGGGAGCAAGCAAGGCTGCCTGGATGGTCAGATATGGGAGCACCCCCTGGACATTGCCACTTTGGCAGTGCCAGCCTGGGTTCTGAGACAGCTTCAGCAGATGTTGCTGCCGTCCCTAGTCAACCCTGGTAAATGACTCTCAGATTTACTGAGTACATCAGTCCTCAGGAAGACCAATTGTGTTGCAGCTTTTAGATGTAGCCGTCAAACAAGTCCAAGCCATTTGGCAATTAACTGATCACCAATGGTTTTATTGAGATCCTTTTGGGCAAAGTTTTCTATGGATTTTATTTCTAGGATATTCAGTGATGGGTTTGTCGAGGTCAGCACTTCACCATCTTGCCCAGAGCTGCTTCCTCTTTACTGTCTAAGCCTTTACATGAGGAATGTCCACTCAGCAGAGGGAGAAGTGGGGGAGCTGCTGGTATTCACAGGAAAAGCATCCAAACAAGAACTTGGAGGAAATATTTGAAAAGAGTTTCACTGTAGAAGGCTGCAAGGGATAAAGATATAGCAATCACATCAGTTAAAGCTTCTACTTTGTATCAGGATCTCTGCAAAAACAACATTTAGGGAATTGCACGTGAGCTTGGATTCACAGCCCATCTAAACATGAATTTCTTCTCTGGCGGTTTCTATGATGCTCTCGGAGGAAGTGTCTTTCCATGATTAAGTAAGTCATTCTTGCAAATGCATCATCATCTTTCCACATTTCATAATCCTTTTTGCCAGTCAGCTTTTGTCTTCCGGCTATACTGCAATCTGTACAATATCCATATAATTCAAGGCACCGAAAGCAAAATACATAATGGCAACGGGGACACTTCACAGATGGACAACCTGTAGTGCAATGCTGTGTTAAAGTCTCACAATTTGGGCAGGCTCGTATCTCAGGACATCCATACACTGGACTTGTCGGGCCTTTGATTGTACCACAGCTCTGAAGCAGAGCTGTCAGACTGCAGCATTCGTTACCGCAGTTATCACTCTGCACATCAGTATTCTTCCACTCCCTCACACACTCCCAGCAGAACTGAAAGATTTTCTTTAATTTCTGTGAGCAAGACAGACACTGAACACACTGCTTCTCGGCATCTATTCTCTTTATACAGACACCACAGACGGGACACTGAGGGAGAAAATGAGACAAGATGTCAGTGACATAAATATCTGTATTTATGTTCAGAATGTGAATTATGGGAATATCAATTTAGAACAGAAAAATAGGAAATCTGTATCATTTACATTTTAGCATGTTACCACCTATTGCACTGCACAGAACTACCCAATATTAGCCCACTGATTCCCATCTTGATTTTGACATATTTGATTGCTAATATCTCTGCCATTGTGTAAACTATTAATAAGAACATTGGAACAGAAGTAGATCATTCACCCTTCAACCTTGCTCCACCATTCTATTAGATGACAGCCAATGTGAAACTAACCCCATTTATCCACATTCGTTTCATATTCTTAGATAGATATGCTCACTAACAAAAATCTACTAATCATATTCTTGAATGGTCCAATTGTTCCAGAGATTATTCCATTTTTGTATTCCAATTAACTCAATTTGACATTGTTTCTCAATTGCTTCTACCCAAGCGTGTCATTGAACTTTAGCCTGTTTTCTTTATCAGAAATCACATGACCAAATCTGGTCATAATTTGAATATCATTTGCTCGTTCTTTTATCATCATCATCATAACTAACCCAAGTCTCCCAAAGATTCTCTTTCTACACCTAAATAATATTAGTAACTCCCACCAGAAATTGTATTCATGCAATTGTTCGCTGGCTTTGTGTCAATTATCCAGTGATCCACCTCATTTCTAAGACTGCAATTTGCTTTAGCCCTCTGCACAAATCTCTTTGGCTGCTAAATCTCGCAGAAGGCCAAAAACAAGATTATGCCAGAAAGATTTTGGTTTGGAATCTTCTTCACCCCCCTGCCGATATATCATGTTTACACCCAGGGAGGGTGTGAGTCTGATTGGAGTGTATTAGCATGAATTAAAACATAATTAGCAGGCACAATACTGCTCCTTCCACCTTCATTGCATCATCCCACCTAGCCAAAGTGATGTCATACTGGCACCAATTGCTATTGGATTTGAAAAGCCAGCCATGATAACCACACTGAGTATACACTGCAAGTATCGCCACTGGGTGGTGAGGGACATGCCTGACACTCTCCCTTGGCAGAGCCAGAGTTGGCTCCTCTGGGGTAGGGTTCCCTTTATGTGGGATGGCAGGTATGCTTATGAGTTCTGGGGTGCATCCTGATGCCTGTGGCGGGGAGAGAGGCTGAGGGGGTGGTAGTGATGTCTTTGAACTGTGGGACAATACCCCTGAGGAGCCCCAATCTCTGAGCAGCTGGTCTCACTGGCACTCAGGTCCTGCCCAAATCACGGCACAAACTAGGCTCCTTGTGCACAGAGAGCCAGAAAACCTGGACAGAAAACTCGGCTATGTAACCGGAGACATACCAGCTAGTTTCAGTCTAAAGCTGACCATTCTGGGTGTAATTGTCCCAAAATTTGTCAAAGTTTTTTATTTATACAGAAAAGTTGAAATTCATGTGAGCAAATGCTCACACAAAAGACAGAAGACAAGGGACTGAACATTTCTGGAAATGGGTCACAAGTGTGATATGATGAGTTGTTTATCAATTTATTAACTTCCAATCCCTTTTTTCCCTATTAACAGCTACAAAGAGCTACAAGATGTTTATTCAGCATGTTTAAATCTTTCTATTCAGTTTGCATTGTTATTATTTAATGTCAGATAGAATCCTTCTCAGTTTTATTGAAGCTGGAACTGAAACATAAATCATAAATGAGGTACGATTCTATAAGAGATTGACAGGATAGATGTCGAACCACATAAACCAGAACAGTGCCGTTTTTTCCTAGTACTTTCCCATTTTAAATTTTTCCTCCCACCCTTTGATCTGAACTCATGGTCCTCCACAAGAAAATAGAAACATTAAACAGCTTTATTTCACCAACAGGAAGTGAAGTGTCAAAGGTTCTCTAACACCTCCTTGATTCAACAAAATTCAGGATTTTGATTCAGGATATGGAGGAGTTATAACTATCCTCATTTACTGAATTCCATTGGCTCTTTATGATGATTCAGTATGGCTGTGGGCCAATAGGTAAATTCCTCAGATTTTATTCATTGCCACACATCTCCTTGTCCTTATCTTCATTAAAGTGATTGGTCAGTGAGTGGACTGTCCATCAAGATGTCCCAGAAATCAAGACCAGCTTCCTCTCGGTGTGTGCAGTTTAAGAGAAACATGAATTGCGTCCATCTTAACTATAAACGGAGGATGAAAAACCTGACCTGGTCCCAGTGTGAACGACAAACTAGCTCATTTAGCTTTAGCAACATAATTGTTACAGCTCAGGAGGCCATTCAGCCCATCGTCTCTGCAACCACATTCCAAATGAGACATTGATCAAATTCCATGCCTGGTCTTCTCCCCATAACAAACAGATAAAATGACAACAAGTTCTTAAATAACTGTTAGTTAATATACTTGGTCAGAAAATACAGACACAGCTCAATTCTAAATCATTTCTACAAAGAAGCAAAGATCAAGAATGCCAAATAACACAAGTTACCTTTCGGTACGATGACTCCTTTTGTGCCATTATTCTGCTGAGCTAATCCTCATACACTGTTCTTCCGGTGTCAACTGTGCAAGGTGCAGTACCTCCTGCTAGGCCACTCCTTCACACACAGAGCAGTTAAACGTGAAACAACTCCTATGGAGAATCAATTGCTATTTAAAGATGCTGTCTTCAATCTTCCGGTCAAAAACACAAACTCTGGTAACAATTTACTAAATACTAATTAATCTGCAATAGATGTACACAGGGTAACTCAAGTAACTTAACAGTCTCATTTTTATAGAAAATATACAGAACCACGGAAACCTTAAAATGTTTGGTCCCCTTATTTGAAAGGTGCAAGTGCATTAGAGGTAGTTCAGAGAAGGTTCACTAGATAGATTGTGGGAATGAAGGACTTGTTTTATGAAGAGAGATTGAGCAGTTTAGACCTATACTCACTGGAGTTCAAAAAGATCTAAATGAGGTACAATTCTATAAGAGATTGACAGAATAGATGTTGAACTGATGCTTCCCCTTGTAGGCCATAGATTTAGGAAAGGTAACATATTTAAAACAGAAGTGAAGAAGAAACACTTCACTCAAAGGATCATAAATCTGTTGAATTCTCTCCTGCGAGTGCAGTGGATATTAGAACACTAAGCAAATTTAAGCAGGAGATAAATAGGTTTTTAATTAGCAGCAGGAAAATAGGGTATAGGGAGTGGGCAGGAAGGTGAAGATGAGACCAAGATGAGATCAGTCATGACCATATTGAATGGCAGAGTAGGCTCAAGGAGCTGAATTGCCCACTCCTGCTCCTAGTTCTTCTATTCTTAAGAATGAGTTGCCAACTGGAATTAATCTGATGGAACCATTTATGCATAAAATATATACCATGATAAGTACTTGTGAACTGCTGCAACAGGAAAACAGTTACTTCTCACAGATCATCATAAACTGTATGCAAGTAACTGCCTTTCACAATACAGAGATGGTTTCTGTTCCCATATTGGCCTTCCATTGAACAGGGCAGTTATTGCCCTGTCTCACTGCAAGCAATTATTTCTGCCACTCTTATTACAGGCAAGTTCATTGCGTACTTATCTATATAATTATCACCAACAACCCTAAGATGCAGGATGTGGCCTACAGTTAGGCAAAACTGCGATCTTCCACAAGCTGCTTCATCAACAATGATTTCCTTTCTTTTGCAATTGCTACGGAATTTGAAATGCTTGTTGTTGCTTCAATTTCCCATAAATTGCTCAGCTTTCGGTTTCAATTTATTTTGGGTGTTTTCAAGATCAGAGCAGATTATAATAGGGGTTTTCCACCTATTAAAAAGGAAACCATAGCTGGTATTTTGCGCAAAGGTCATGAACAAAGTAAGATGAATAATTTCACATCCACCCTCTCCATAACTACCATTTCAAAATGTAAAATAAAAACAAGGAATTACTAAATCTAAATTAGGTGTAAGTAAATACATGAGCTCAGGCAAATTTCTGCTGACACTTAGAGTTCAGCAAGATTTGATCATGTAAGATTTGATACGTACACAAGCTGATGGAACAAGGCAGCAAGTTAGGTAGATTGGTCATACTAAATTGTCCTTAATATCCCAAGGTGTATAGGGAAGCTGTTTTGAGAGTTACAGGGATAGGGCAGGAGAGAGGGCCTGGATAAATTACTGTCAGTATCAATGCAGACTCAATGGGCCAAATGGCCTCTTCTGCGCTGTAGAGATTCTATGAAGTCTGGTTGCTTTAATATTATTTGACTGTTTGGGGAAATTCCCAGCCTCTCTGATGTACTTTCACTTTCATTGAGCCTCAATGGCCTCAGCCAGGGCAACAACAAAATTGTTACTAGGAAAAGATATCCAAATATTTTCAAAAGAAAAGTGACAATTCAGGACTGGAAGTTAACAATAAGTCACACCTGTTTTGGAAAAGCAAACTATAAACAGAACATTTTCACAACACCCATCAGAAGCTGGATATATTCATCTTAAACTCGTCTTTTTCCAGACAGATATCTTTAAGCCCATTAAGTTTAATCCATAAATTTGGTTGATCTTGCAACTAAACGAACAAGTACATAGCTTACAGCCAGATTCTCCCAATGGTATATCACACCTGTTGTTAGGAGATGCTGAGGACAGTTAAAACAGAATTCTTCCTTACAATTACCCCGCTCTCTCTCACCTCTCAAGCCCCACCCCATTAAGATCTGCTCAATATGAGCTCAATGTAGCCTGGGCTGTGAATTAAGTAGCACAGGGTTTATGTCCATCCCCACTACATAACAGTGACTGTGAGTGAATTACCTGCTGCATCAGAAAAGTGGTTCATTATCACAATTCAGTGTTCAATATTTAATGTAAAAAAAATTGCTGATCAAAATACCCAGACATAACTTCTGTTCCTACGATAGTTACAGATCAATCATTCCGGTTTTGTTCTAATCCGCTGGTTGTTGCTATCCTCAGTGCAGACAAGCTGAAACTCTATTTAAACTGTAAACAGCCACAACAAACATTCAAGGTGTAGCTTACAGTTCACAATTCTGTTTTAAGCATCTTTTTACCTGTACCCAGATAACTCGCTGCAGTGACAAACTGAAATCTTCTAGAGTCTGCTTCAGTAACAATGATTTACATCCTTTCCTACTGAATTTAAAATGCTGAATGTTTGTTCAGTAGAAACTGCTTCAATTTCCTGAGAGTCATCCAGCTTTCAGTTTCATTCTGCCTCAATGCTCCTGAATTCACAACAGCTAAAAACAGGAACTTTTCACTTTTACACAGGCAAGCTGCTATCTGATTATGGAAAATATTAGATAACGATCATGAACAAAATCCAGTCACTTTGTATGCTGCTGATAATGATTACAATTCCAAACGGGAACCATCAAGTAATTCATCAATCTGAACCAGATACAACCAAAACTGACATCCTGGGCTGGGACTATTGTCCTGGCCAATGTGAACATAAGTTTAAACTGACAAAATGAGATGAGGTGTTTATTTCACTTCTCTGGGATCATCTGATCACTTCAACAAGCTGCATTTTTAACTAGCTCCACAGCACTTGCTCTCATTTAAATGAGGAGGATAGCAGTGAAGAAATCAGAAACCTAGATGACCATGGAGCCCTCAGCTGTTTGCTAGATTCTGTGGAGGAGAGGTGGGCTACAATATACCATTAGGAGGCCCTCCAGCAAGGTGACTAATCTGGGAGACAGTGGCAGCACTGATAAATGCCAGCAGCCTGACCAAGAGGATGGGTGTCTAATACAGAAAAAAGATGAATACCTACTCCAATCAGCTAGGGAGAATTCTCCCTTATCTTCTCTGGATCTCTGGACTCCACTCTTCCGTACCCCTTAGAATCTCACCTTGACCCTGCATTCTACCACCATGCAAGGCACCAGCACCCGATTTCCCACCAGTATCCTTAAACCCATCCCCAGTAGGAGTAGCTTGCACACAACTGCTGAGAGAGAGGGGAAACAGGCAGTTTGAAGCTCGAGCTGAGGATCTTGATTTCACATGAGGAGAGTGCCATGCAATTTGCAGTGAAGAAGCTGGAGTGGGTCTGCACTGAGAATGAGGTGGGCCTAAGAGAGAAAAGTGAAGTGCCACTGTACCTTCATTGTGATGACCAGGCTCAAGTGAGTTCTGTGTAGTCCAAACCCTTGACTAGGCCATGTACTAAAACTGTGCATCATACCTTGCAGAGCCTGGCCAGTTCATTTGCACTGTCCAATTGCCCACTCTTAATATCACCTCAGAGGAGATTGTGGCGGAGGAAATGGATGAAGCGTCACAACTGTCGCCCTCATCATCCACCATTACAGAGAGACACACCTTGGTGGGTGAACTCAGAGACAGGCTTCCAGGTCACTATCTGGTGAGCACCACACAGCTTCTGAGGCACATCAGATGGAAACAGGAATATTCCAGGAATTGGACAGAGGTCTGCTAGATCCCAGTATTCAGCTGTGCCCCAGTCAGGTGCCATACCTCTGGACATGTTCATTCCTCAGCTGTAGAGCCAGGAATACCAGGAGGGGGTGTCAGTGACACTCCTGCAACTGCAAGAAATAATGAAGCATTCCTCAACCCTCTGTCACAAAAGACAGTGCCAGCAATGCACGGCACCCAGGCCAACACTAACGGTGGCGTCCAGTATAAAGCCTGGAACAATAAGTCAGAGCCATGACTGAGAATACTGAAGCATGCTCAGTCCCTGAGGACCATGGCTGAGGGCTTTTAACCGAAGTGCAGTAGTACAGGGCCTCCAGGATTCACAGTGATGTTGAGGCTTCTGAAGCTCATTTTAGCCGTCCTTCCATCCTATGGAGTAAACTAGGGGCTCACAAGTACCTGCAGGGAGGAGGATCTCCTGGAGCACAGCCAAGGGCCTTCCACCAAGGGGGCTGTGGAAGCACCCAACTAAAGGGAATCCCCCTTCTGGAGATCATTACAACTCATGCAGTTTAGGCAGAACATTGTAATGTGACAACAGCAGTGCATCTCGAAGTATGGAGGGCCTTCCAGAGGACACAAGCCAAGGGCATCTCAGGCAACAAGGCATGGAAGGCAGCAAGTCACCAGTCCCTCTGATATGCATCCTAAGAATACATCAAGATGCAATGGAAGGGTTCTCGTGGTTACAAGGTGATCATGGTGAAGAATATGCCAAAGTATACAATATTTTGGAAAGACAAGAGGGTAGCCCTGATATTAAATGATGCCAATAAAGACACAGGGTAAGATCTTATACTCTCCAACTGTAAGATTTATGGCAGGGGCTCAAGATTCAGGGAAACCCGGAAATCACGAATCTCGTTAGCAAGTGACATAATCAAGTTAGTGCCCATAATCTGTGCCAGGGCGCAGTGCCAGAGGTGATACCTGGGAAGGGCCTCATCAATTTGTGGCAGAGGTGGAACAGACACTGAGCAATAGGGAGGCTGCCAATGTTCAGAGGTGAGTGGGGGAGAAAAGGGCTGATGCCACCGATGGCAAATATAGAGGGAGGCATTTTCAGTTATTTGCTCCGACCTTAGTGAAGCTGGTTCCTGACAGAGTGCCTGCCTCGCCAGAGTAACAACACAAATAACACCTACTCTTCTGGTAGTTAAAGTAGCAAGGCCTAGAGAGAAAACTGGCTACTGGAGCTCTGCCAAATTCCAGTGAGACGCCGTCTATGCGTAAGGAAGGATCTGGTCTCAGATAATTGTGGAGTAGAATTAATACGGGTGGAAATTAGAAATTGCAAGCAATAGGAAACAATGGAGGCGTAGTTTGTAGGTTCCTAACAATAGTTATGCTGGTGGGAAAAGTATCAAGCAAGGAATTAGTGAAAAATTAACAAAGACAATATAGAAAATGTAATCTTTATATAAACTGATAAATTAATTGAGAAGGTGGTTTTAGAAGATGAGTTTATAGAGTAATAGTTGAAGTGTTTAAAGAAACAATTCAAACTTACAACAAAAATACATTCCATTGTAAAACAAAAATTCAGCAAGGAAGACCCATTGGTGGTTCACTTCAGAAGTTGAAGATTGTATTAGATTAAAAGGGCTTATAATGTTAGAAAGAAAAGTAGCAAATCTGAGAATTGAAACTGCTTTGGAAACCAGAAAGAGTCACAAAAATTTGATAAGAAAGTCCAAAATAGATTCTGGGAATAAACCAGCCAGAAATAAAAACAGCTTTATAAGTAGCTAAAAAGTGAAGGTGTAGCTAAAAAGTGAAGGTGTAGCTAAAGAAATCATTGCTTTCCTAACAAAAGAGACAAGATATATCACAAGAAATGTGCAAATAGAACAGGCATTAAACATCTGTGTTTTTCTTGTAAGATTTCAGACTTGGGAGCCAAATATTCAATGTCCATTTTGAGTAAGTAATTTTAAAGTAGCATATTAAGTTTATTAGGAAGCAACAGCTGAAATATGTCATGTTAGCTAAATAGAGACTAGAAGTATATGGCCCATGACAGTACAAAATGATTCATGGATCCCAGAGGATGGTTGGTACAGAATGTTTTGCAATGGCAAAATACTGCTATCTGGTCCAACTCTTTGGGAATTATTCTCAAGTCTTCTCCGCTCTTTCCTTTTTCATCTTCCATCTGAAGATGAGAGCTGTCTGATGAGGACTTCATTTCCACGGGCTGGTAGTTTATCCTAGGTCAATCACTTGTTTGAATCTTTCTATCTGACAAATATAGGACAGGTACTTGAGATGGTAAAAATGGTCACCTCCTCTCTAGCCATCATTTAGTTTGAGGTTATTGTTTAGTTTATAAAATGCTGATGGTCATTTGTTAGGAATACAAGACATCATAAGACTCCCTTTTATCTTTATTTTATCTCAGTCCCTGGCTGCCAAGAATGTTCCAAAAAAGGGTTTACAGAACAATACCAATCAATTTGAATTGAAGACACCAAGTAGGATTTTCCACCCTCACCCACAGCATGTTTTGTAGCGACAGATGCAGCCTGCCCTTGGCTGGCAGCTGGATCTCCTAGTCCCACCACTATTAACAGGATTTTGTTATTTATACCCTCCACTGGCAGGGAACTCGTGATGGGGGGCTTGCTCGCCAGACAATCCCACCAGTGGGAACAGTTGGAAATTCCATGCCCATTATTTCTTCATCTTCACAACAGAAGACACAAGTTGCATATCAGAATGCAAGAGTAACCCATGAACTTACAGGAGTGTGGAAATTCTGCTTAATATCAGAAGAGGGAAAATATTTGAGAAAGCCAAGGGACTAAAATCTGACAAAATCCATGGATTCTAAACAAGAGCACAGATTGGCTATCCAGGATTTTCCAAAATTCATTCACTTTGGGAATGGTTGCATCAGATTTGAAGTTGACCAATATAATACCGGTTTTCAGGAAGAGGGAAAGAGAAAACAGTGAACCTTAGACCAAGATAGAATGCAGCGCATTATGGATTATTTTGATTTTAGGTTAGGGAATGATATCGAAGCAGCTCAACTGAATCACTATGGGTGTCCTTGCTCAGATAATGGTCTCAAAAGCATAAATGCCTTCGGCTATTAAACAATTTTCTGTGCACTCCCTGGGTGAAACCAAAAAATGAATAAATGCATACTATTGGAAATTTTATGTAATAAAGTATTGAAGGCACTATGTAAACACAACAGTATTAAAAACAGCCCAAAGTGCTTTGTAGGAGTATTTATCAGACAAAATTTGCAACGAGATACAAGGTCAGGTAGCCAAAAGCTTGGTCAAAAATTATGCTTAGTGAGGGACAGCACAACTACCAATGCTGGAGACAGGAAGTAGGAAATACATAATGGGATGGGTTATAAAGTTGGAATAAGGTGCTTATTCCAAGGTGCTTATAAGGTGGAATAAGATGGACTTAGGTGCAGGCTGACCAACTGAGTGAATAACATGCTTGAACATAGGCTGAGTCACAGGAGCAGGGTGGCATGAAATGGATGTCATTTTTTTGATTAATACAGGGGGTATAAGGAGCAGGATAACTGTAAAGGAATTATGGAAAGATTTCTTGACATTTTGTACAGGTCAGATGATAACAGTAGCTACCTTCGCTTACCTGCAAAGAGCACTGAAATGGGCAGGAGGCAGGAGATCCACAGAAAATCATCTTGAAGCAGCTTCAACTCAGATAGAGCAAGCTGTCTGGTAATACTGAAGTAACTTGACAGTTTGAAAGTGACATATCTGCATAATCAGGAGGAGACAATCTTCTCTCCATGTAAAACCCAATTCCACCTACTAGTTCACCTGATAAAGCAGCCTTTGGCAAATCAATAGTGGAAGTCATTGTAGATGCAGAGATAATCTGATAACTTGGGCAACAGAACATCTCAATTCCAAAATCACCAGGCCTGCACTGAATATGATTCTACAAACTGATTCAATTTTGATGGAATATTGTTTTGATTTTCATTTGTAACTAATCTTTGTGTTTGGGTGTTAATAACTTTATAGTTTAAGTAATTTAGAGAGCAAGTGTGAAATCAATTCATCTTTTCAAAGTAAAAATGTTTTATTAAATGGATTGCCTCATTCCAAGTGTTAAATATATGCAATCCCTTACCAATAGATTGTCAGATCAACAGGTAACTTTATTTCATTCTGAAGGTGAATATTATTCTTGAGAACATATAAAATAAACCACTTTTTCCTCTTACGCATAAAAAATTATGTATTGTAAAAGATATCTCAACTTCTTAACAGAACAAGCTCTTCTGCTGGTTGGCAGAGATATGCAGACAGCTCTTTAAAGTACTGGCTCCAAAATTAAAGCATTGTAGAAATCTTGATGTTTAGGTGACAGCACATACTGAAGTGAAAAGCAACGGACAATTGCATTATCCATAATTACAGTCAGCAACCATCCACAGAAAGCTGCATTCTTAATAATGAACTCCAAGACACATTGGAACAATGACTATAATGTTTGTTATTGAATATCATGATTGACCAATTTTAATAAGACAATTCCAGTGTGGTTTCCATAGGAACCTTCAACCTGTAAACTTAATGCAGCTAGCCTGACAGTCCTGAACTGAAAGCACGTCAAGGAAAAAATTCCCTGAATTACTATTACATGTGCGCACTAACCACATAAAAGGAAAGTAATTCTTTAACAAAACCAAAACCTATAATCGTCTATATTAAAGACTTCATGATTTCTCCTTATACAATCAAAGACATGGAGGCCTCTGGTAACGCAGTCCAAACATGTATCATCAGTCCTTCTGGTTCTTGCATACCACTTGTAAATTTCACGAGCTGGCAAGAAACTACTGAGCAAATCTAAAATAAATTAATCTTGCCCGTATTTTACTCCTTCCTTCAAGTCTGTGATTTCCTAGGCTGGACTTGCCTGAGCTAGGCATTTAAAAATCATAATAGAGGTGACTGAGATCATTGAATTTACATGGACTACGTAATGGGAAATTGTTTTTCATGACAGGAAGAGTCAGTGACCAGGGGACAGAGTGGTCAGAAGTGACATGAGAGTAAACCGTTTTTATGCAGTTTTTACAGTTAGGGTTGAGAATGTATCATGTGATAGAATGGTGTGTCCAGGTTCAAGGGGGATTTGGAGATATGGAGCTTTCCACAAACTGGGCAGCAGGCAAGCCAAATTCCCCACAATCCTCTCACCATAAAACATGCAACAGCATTGTGATCATTCCATTGATGTGGAGATGCCAGCATTGGACTGAAGTAAAACAAAGAAATCCCACAACACCAGTTTTAAGTCCCAACAGGTTTATTTGTAGCAAAACCCGCAAGCTTTTGGGACAGCCTATCCCTTCTTCAGGTGGCTGGCAGTTCTGATTGTATAAAGGACACCTTTCTTATAAAGGCATCCTTTATACGATCCAGAACTCCCAGCCACCTGAAGTAGGGACAGGCTATCCCAAAAGCTTGCAGGTTTTGCTACAAATAAACCTGTTTGGACTTTAAATGGTGTTGTGGGATTTCTTTTTGTTTTATTATTCCATTGCCCTGGGAAACATCACATTGCACTGAACAGTGGTTTACCACCAGTTAGAGAGAGGGGGCTTCAGCTGCTGTCCTCTCCTAGTCAGCTCTACCAAACATCAGTCTTCAGGAAGACTTATTTGGTTGCAGCTTTTATGATGTAGGCTACATTGATGTCCAAAACATCCAAGGTCCAAGCCACATCACAAGCAATTTTTCATCTATAATTTTGAGATCCATTTGGGCAAAGTTGTCTATGGACTTTATTTCCAGGGTACTCAATGACAAATGTGTCAAGATTAGCCTCTCTCCATCTTGTCCAGAGCTGCTTCCTTTTTACTGTCTAAGCTTTACATGAAGAATGTCCACTCAACAGAGGGAGTAATGTGGGAGCTGCTGGCATTCAGAGTAAAAGCATCTGAACAAGAGCTTAAAAGAAATGTTTTTTAAAAAAATCCCTATGGAAGGCAGCAATGGATAAAGATACAGTGGTTACATCAGATAATGTTTCTACTTTGCACTGAGGAGGATGTTCAACAGAAACTTCCCAAATATAAAAGTTTAGGAAATTACACGAGCTTTCAGACTGTTGGATTCTTAGCTCTGCTTTATTTTTTTCTGAATTATTTCTTGCCTGCTGTTCACTACAGTCCTTCCTGCCAGTCAACTTTAGTCTTTTGGCAATCTCACATTGTCTTAAACCAGATTGCCTTTCTCTATGATATCCATCTGGTCCAAGACACTAGTAGCGAAATTGCTAATGGCAATGGGGACAGTTCACAGATGGACAGCCTCTGGTGCAATGCGGTGTTAAAGCCTCACAGTTGGGGCAAACTCATTTCAGAACATCCACATACTGGACTCATCTGGTCTTCGATTGTACCGCAGCTCTGAAGCAGCGCTGTCAGACTGCAGCATTTGTTACCGCAATTATCACTCTGCACGTCAGTATTCTCACACTCCCCACATAACTGAAAGATTTTCTTTGATTTCTCTGAGCAAGACAGACACTGAACACACAGCTTCTCGGCATCTATTCTCTGTATACAGACACTACAGACTGGACACTGAGGAAGGAAATGAGAAGAAATATCAGACGTAAATGTATGCGTTCACATTTGCAATGTAGAATTTAAGGACAGGAGTTTGTCACTGTTTGTGCAGAGTCTGCACATTCTCCCAGTGTCTTTGTGCATTTCTCAGTATGCTCCGGTTTCCTCACCTAGTCTAAAGATGTGCTGGTTAAATGCATTGGGCCATGCTAAATTCTCCTTCTGTGTACTCAAACAGGTGCTGAGTGTGGCGACTGGGGGATTTTCACAACAACTTCATTGCAGTAAGCCTACATAAACGACACTCATAAATAAACTTCTAAGAAAAATAGGGAACAGTATAATTTACATTTTGGCTTGACATTTGTTTCACCCACACACAGCTACTCAATCATAGCCCACTGATTCTAACATATTTGCTTGCACGTGGTCTTTGTTCCATTGTATCAACTCTTAGAATATTAAAACAGCAGGAGATCTTTTCAGCCCCTCAGGCCTGATCCACCATTCAAAATAGATGATTGATCTATATCTCAACTCCATTTACCCACATCAGCTTCAGATGTGCTTACTTAAAAAAAATTATCAATCTCAGTCTTGGAATGTTCCACATGTCCTGGCACCTTTTGAATTCCAAATTTTTATTCCAATTGAAACAGTTTGACATTCCTTAACACTTTCACAAGATCTGCTTACAGATCAATACAGTTGTTTAATGCTTCATTTTCACCTTCAATCAGTGTTTTTTTTACCCAAATCACATGACCAAAACTGGTCATAATTCATATATGCTTTTCTCATTCTTTTCCCTAAGGTACCGGAGTCTTTCAGAGATTGTCCTCTTTCTACTGTCAAAGATGTTGCCACCATTATAATGCTGCCGCATGCTCAGCTGTTTGCTTCTTCATGGTATGAACCAGTGACAGATTTATCCATCTACCTTCAACGTTCAAGCAATTCAAAAGCCATGTGATATATATACACACACACACACACACACACACGACAGACACAAGGCAAGAGGCTGAATGTTTCTGGAAATAGGTCACAAAAGTTTCATAACTGCCAGTCTCTCTCGTATCCTGTTAACAGCTGCATAAAGGTTACAAGATATTGATTCAATATTTATAAATGTTTTTTCAGTTTGTATTGTTACTATTCCACATGAGCTATCTGATACACCCTTGCTCGGTTTCCATTAAAGATGGAGCTTTAGCGTGAGGTTGCAGGGTAGCTGCAATGCCAGGATGATGTATTTTTTTTGTGGTAATTCTCCATTTTAGATTTTCACTCTAACCTTTCAGGTTGAACATGCATTCTCCATCCTGCCCCTAACCTGGCATTTTACTGTGTTTGCATCTCCCTCCATTTCAACTTGGCTCAGTCTCTTACACCAATGTCCAGTCTTCCACTTGGTTCTTACTGGTCCCGGCTGTTGTGTATTTGGAGAATTACTGTGTGGCATGGCTCCTTTAAGAGGACAATCACGTGACCATCCTATACAAATTAATTCTCCCTCTTTGTTGTTGTATTGTCTGTGGCTGGGGGAGGGTTGCAGAGATCAATTCCATCCCGGAGGTCCACGCAAAGTGTTATAAAAACAGCAAAGAATTTTACTTTCAGGTGTGCATTGTACAGACTTCAATCCCCAATTGCCAGCAGCCTGTGGAGGCCCCAGTGATGTCATTGAGTGATCACATGACTGACCACTTAAAGAACTATGCCCCACACACACTAACTCCCTGAATACACAACACTGGCCACTCCAGTTCTCCTCCCTCCTGAACTTTCCTGTTTCTTCAACATTAACCTCTTTTCTTTTGTGATGCATTTAGATGTTCTATATGTGACATGGGATTCATAAATAGAAGATAGACTACCTTATTTATCCATCTTGGTTTTAAACCACAAAAGGCTTAGAAACACCACCTTTTCATTGTCAATTAAGCTAGTGCTAATGCCAGGTGTGAAAATAGTCATAAGGAGACAAAATAGCTACACAGAAATTAGTTATAACCAATGTGGAAACTGGGCCTTTATCTAGCTTTCCTCACAGAATCCCTACAATGCAGAAAGAGGCCATTCAGCCCATCAAAACCACACTGACTTTGAAAGAGCATCTCAACCAGGTCCATCCCTCTTCCCATAACTCTGCGCATTTACCATGGCTAATCTACTTAATCTGCATATCTTTGGACTGAGAGAGAAAACCAAAACACCTGGAGGAAACTACACAGACGTGGAGAGAACATACAAACTCCACAGAATCACCACGGCCTGAATCAAACATAGGTCCCTGGCATTGTTATTATAAGTCTGCTTTGGAGATGCACTTGGGTGCAGATATGCTAATTATTTCTTTAAGTGAGCTTGCATTCACGATCTGCCTTTATTCGGCAATGTTCAGAAGTATGACAGTGTCAACTGGAGCTTTGGTTTGAACTTCATTTTGAGCATTTCATACATACCCATGTGTAAATCACTAAACACTTTTAAGCTAAATTCATATTATAGACAAGAAGTGAAGATGGAGAAACAGGTATTCTCTTTCTCTCCAATTCAACAAAACAACATGGATCATTATTATCCTCATTTATTGAGCTTGATCTGCTCCTTCTGGGAGTCATGATGTAGAGATGCTGGCGTTGGATTGGGGTAAGCACAGTAAGAAGTCTGCAACACCAGTTTTAAATCCAACCAAATAACTTATTAACCAAATAAATCGGTTGGATTTAAACTGGTGTTGCAGACTTCTTACTGTCCTTCTGGGAGTGCCAGCTTTCAGATTCAAACTGGTTATTGGTGACTTAACAGATCAGTGATGAGATAACTGACTTCATTATCCTAAAGTAAAGCTACAAGACCCTTTTTTGTTAACTAAACATTTGGTAATAGACTTGGTTTGAAAACACAGACAATGTTCAATTCAAAATCATTTAAGTAAAGAAGAAAACATTAAAAATCCTAAATACCGCAAGTTACCTTTCACTATGATAACTGTTTTTGTGTCATTATTCTGCTGAGCTGCTCTTCACAGTCTGCCAGCCTCTGGTGCCAATTGTCCAAGCTGTTGTATGTCCTGTCAAGGCCACTCCTCCTCTCACATGGAGGGCAGTTAAATGTGAAACAGCCCTACAGACAATCAATTGCTACTTAAAGATGCTGCCTTCAATCATCCTGAGCACAATCTGGTCAAAAAAACAAACTGTTATAATAGCTTACTAAGCACCATTTACAACGAGATACAAATTCACAAGGGTAACATGCAGACTCAAGGAAATGGGAGTTTCACTTTAAAAATAAATTCATACAGAATAATGGAAATTGCAAAATCAGTCATTGTCTGGAATGAGTCTAATAGAGCAATTCAGACAATCTACACATAGATTACACCTTCTAATATGTATATATTCTAATGGAGATTTTCAGAATGTTTACACATGATCATGTGACATTTCTTTCTAATATTTGATTGCTAACCTTCACTAGGGCAATGTGAATACATAAAGCTGAATGAATTTTCAATTAAATCACATCCTTTGTGTTCTCAATAAGCTAATATTTCTGCTGCTGCAGCTGGGAAGGACTGCAAGGATGCACCAAGTGCAAGAAGCTACAAAGCAGCACCTGGAGACCACAAACATCTGAAGCTCAGCAAATATCCTGCAATTGGACAGGCTGCATTTGAAAATATCTGCTCAGGGTTGCTCACTGTGTGTTTTTTATGTTCATTCATTGGATGTGGGTGACACTGGCTAGGCCAGCATTATTGTCCACCTCTAATTGTCCTAGAGAAGGTTATTGTGAGCCATCTTCTTGAATCACTGCAGGAGGCCATTGTAGGATTTTGACCCCGTGACATTGAAGGAATGGTGATTGGAGAGGAATCTTCAGTTGGTGGTTTTTGAAATTAATAATTTGCAATTAATTCAAACACATTGACTTGTTCGGCCAAATGCCCTACTTCAGAAATGCAATTTGTAATCTGCATTGATGATTCAATCCACAATGCAAATTGGCTAGAGTGAAAATTAATACTATGTGGGTGGGGCACTGGAAACAGAAGGTGGAAGTATGAATTTACAAAATGTGTTTGAGAATGTGTGGTGACACAGCAGCAAAAACAAATTAATATGGATGAATGTAAATTCATACACACAAACACAGGAAATGGGTTTAGATGTACAGAAAATGGGGTTCTGAAATAGCAAAGGATGAAGCTGAGAGAAACACAGGAAACCTCCATCAATGCAGAGACCAATAGATCAGAGAGCTGGATACAGACATGGTGGGCCGAATGGCCTGCTTCTGTGTTGCAACAATTAAGTCAAAATCAAATGTTATATTATTTAATTCTACAGTTTAGGAGTCTCCATTCAGCCCATCAAATCTGAACGGACTCTGACACAGCATCTTATCCAGGTCTGATCCACAAACCCCATACATTTCCCATAGCTAATCCCCCGAATCTACGCATCTTGGGATGCTGAGGTAATTTAGCATGACCAATCCACCTAACCTGCACAGTTTTGGATTGTGGAGGAAACCAAGACACCCAGAGGAAACCCACGCAGGCAAACTTCTGTACAAAATGGAAGTTTGTACATTCTCCATTGTAGGGAGAATGTACAAACTTCAAACAGTCACCCAAGGCTGGAATTGAACCCAGGCCCCTGGTGCTATGAGCCAGCAATGCTATTCACTGTGCCACACTCACTCTAAATTCTCCAATTTTCATTCTGAATTTTAAATTCAACTCTAATTATATTCCCCTCTGCAAATTCTTCAAATTAAACCATTTCTAGTCAGGACATGAGACATATTGCAGGACTGGATCCAGTGCAGAAAGAAAGCCACGAGTCTGCTCCCAGAGTGTTAAATGGTCAGAGTTATGATGGCAGAATCATGGACTTTTAAGTTCCCGAGTAGAAACGTGGGAAATTATTTTAAATTAGCTCTATTTGTATAAAATCTAAGTTGCTTTGAGTGGGAGAGGTGCTGAGTAAATGATGAAAACACTGGGAGTCTCTCAACCTGTTCCTGAAGTTTCCAGAAAATCCACTGTTGTCTCTCTTATGAATTCTGGGTTTTTTGCCTTCATTGCTCTCACTGGCCTCCTTTTCCAAACGTTGACCCTTGATTTGTTTAAAACCATTCTGATCAGTTCCAAATTTACTTAAATTTCCTCACTCTCAAAGTTTTTTGTAAATATTTTAAATCTATCTTTATCATTTTATTAGATATTTTAGGAGGGTTTATATTCATTGCTGTTATAAGTACTAGTGAACTGCTGCAACAGGAAAACAATTATTTATCACAGATCATAATAAACTGTATGTAAGTAACTGTCTTTCATAATCTAAGATGGTGTCTCTTCCCACAAATAGAGCATGGGAGATACAGAGTGGAGGAAGACAATGAGGCAGTACCCAGAATTTATGATTCCATTAATGGAGATTGTGCTGTAAAGTTGAAGAGTTAAAAATCCTTCCTTTGGGTTCCCTGTAACTGAAGCTTATCCGCTACAATAAATAAAGTTAAGCAGCCTGGTTAAACACATGGGGAAGTATAGAACACATATTCTGAACCTATGATCGAGAATAATTCACCACATTCATGCATTCTTCTCCCTTCATAAAATTCTGCAAAATCCATCATGTTACCAAATATTTCTGCAAATATTTCCAAACAAAAAATGACAACTTGGGGCTAGAAGTTAGAAGTCTGGCATATCTGATTTGTAAAAGCAAATTATAAACTGAGCATTTTTGCAGCACCCATCAGAAGCAGGATATATTCATCTTAAACTTCTCCTTTTCCAGATGGATAATTTTAAACCCCATTCAATAAATTTAATCCATAAATTCAGTTGACCATTTTGCAACTAAACAAACAAGCACACCGTTTACAGCCAGATTCTCTGAAATATATATCACATCTGCTGTTAGGAGATGCTGAGGACAGTTAAAACAGAATCCTTCCCTACAATTAACTCTGGTGGTCACCCATGGTCTCTAAAATAGGCTGGATTGGGAATTAAGGAGTGCAGGGTTTATGTTCATTGCTGCTATAAGTACTAGTGAACTGCTGCAACAGGAAAACAATTACTTATCATAGATCATAATAAACTATATGTAAGCAACTGCCTTTCACAATCTAAAATGGTGTCTGTTCCCACTAATGGTCTATCATTCTGTCGTTGCTCTGTCTCACTGTGAGGGATCATTCGTGTCACTCTTATTACAGACAGATCGATTGTGTAGTTATCTGTATAACTATCATCAAAAACGCAAAGTTGCAGGATGCAGCTTACAGTTAGCAATTCTGTTCAAAACCATCTGCAAAATGACTTCTTACCTGTCTCCAAACCCCTTACAGTGGCAAACTGCAATCTTCCACAAGCTGCTTAATCAACAATGATTTCCATTCTTTTGCAATTGGTGCAGAATTTGAAATGAATATTTGTTAAGTAGTCATTGTTTTAATTTCCTGTAAAATTGCTCAGCTTTCAGTTTCAATTTTTTGCATGCTTTCAAGATCAGAGCAGATTATAACAGGGGTTTTCCACGCATTAAAAAGGAAACCATCGCTGGTATTTTGCCCAAAGGTCATGAGCAAAGCCAAGATCAGTAATTTCACATCCATTCTATCCATAATTACCATTTCAAAATGTGAAATAAAAACAAGGAATTATTAAATCTAAGTTAGGTACAAGCAAATACATGAGCTCAGGCAAACTTCGCCGACATTTAGAGTTCAGCAAGATTTGATAATGGGGTGTTACGTACACAGGCAGCAAGTTAGGCAAATTAGTCATGCTAAATTGCCCTTAGTGTCCCAAGATGTGTAGGGAAAATGGATTAATCATGGTAAATCTTTGGAGTTAGAGAGGGCCTGGCTAATTTACTCTGTCACTGTCAATGGGGCAAATGACCTCTTCTGCACTGTAGGGATTCTATGAAATCTGGTTGCTTTATTATCTTGATAGGTTT
Source organism: Sphyrna mokarran (assembly GCA_024679065.1). NCBI lineage: Eukaryota > Metazoa > Chordata > Chondrichthyes > Carcharhiniformes > Carcharhinidae > Sphyrna > Sphyrna mokarran. The sequence goes on from JAGIQG010000004.1 coordinate 50,313,443, forward strand.
TTTCCCCAAACTCTCTGATGATCTTTCACCTTTGCCGAGCCTCAATGCCCTCAGCCAGGGCAACAAAAAAATGTTTCCAGGAAAATATATCTATTTCCAAACAAAAAATGATGAATCAGAGCTGGAAGTTAGAAATAAGCCACATCTGTTTTGAAAAAGCAGATTATAAACAGAGCACTTTCATAGCACCCATTAGAAATTGGATATATTCATCTTAAACTTGTCCTTTTCCAGACGGATATCTTTGAGCCCCATTCAATAAATTTAATCCATAAATTTAGTTGATTATCTTGCAAATGAAGGAACAGGCACATGGTTGATAGCCAGGCTCTCCCAATGGTATATCACACCTGTTATTGAAGGATGTTGAGGACAGTTAAAAAAGAATTCTTTCTTTTAATTACCCCTCTCTTTTTCCCTCCATCTCCATTGCCTTTCAAGCCCCACCATTAAGATCTGCTCCAATATGAACCTGCTCAGTGTAGCCTAGACTGGGAATTAAGTAGCACAGGGTTTATGTCTGTCCCCATTACATAACAGTGAGTAAGTAAACTACCAGCTCCATCAGGAGAGCAGTTCCTCATCACAATTCATAATGTCCAATACAAAATACTTAACGTAAAAAAAGTGATCAAAATACCCAGGCATAGCTTCTATTCCTACAATGAATTACAGATCAATCATTCCAGTTTTGTAGTAATTCACTGGTCATCATTGCTGCCATTCTCTGCACAGACAAGCTGAAACTCAATTCAATTGTCAACAGCCACAATAAAGAATAGCTTGCAGTTCACAATTCCATTCCAAGCATTTGCAAAGTGTTCTTTACCTGTCTCCAGATAATTTGCTGCAGGGACAAACTGAAATCTTCTACAATCTGCTTCAGTAACAACAATTTCCATCCTTTTCTGCTGAATGTTTTTTCAGAAACTGAACAAAATTCAGCAAGATTTGATCATAGGGTGTTACACAAGCTGATAGGAACAGGGCAGCAAGTTAGGTGGATTGGCCATGCTAAATTGTCCTTAGTGTCTCAAGATGTGTAGGGAAGATGGATTAGTCATAGTAAATCTTTGGGGTTACAGAGATAGCGCAGGGGAGAGGGTCTGGCAGAGTGTCAGTACAGACTGGATGGGCCAAATGGCCTCTTCTGCACTATAGGGATTCTGTGAAGTCTGGTTGCTTTAATATTATCTTAAGAGGCTAGGAATTTCCTCAAACTCTCCAATGATCTTTCATCTTTGCTGAGCCTCAATGCCCTCAGCCAGGCCAACAACAGAATAGAAGTAATTTAAAAAAAAACAGAAAATGCTAGAAATACTGAGCCAGCATCAGCAGAGAAAGAAAGAGAGTTTCAGATGCAGATATTCTCAGACCCATTTGCTATGTCCAACATTGTCAGATTTTAATTCAGATTTCCAGCATTTGCCATATTTTGCTTTTGTAGTAACACAAAAGGAGTACCTAGCTCTGCTGGCAAAGTCACTTACTGATTGTATTCCTTGCTAAATCAATTGTAAGCTTCTTGTTGGGTTTACATTACTACACTTCAGTGCATCATAGGTCACAGTGTCTTTAAGATGATGAAATGTCCAAGGCATCTCCAATGGAACTGGATACCAGGAAACTGGCGCTGAAATTTTCAATTATATTTCTACATTTGAAATCAAAAACATTGATCCCACACGAAAGCACCATTGAAGAGGTAGTGACCAAAATAGAATTTCATAAAACATTAAACACAGAATTAGGATATTTGGCTTATGTCAGCTCTGGTCCGCTCAGTCCTGCAATTTTCTCCCTTTCGTGCCCATATCATAGTAACTTGCCTCATGTCTTCTTTTGAGTTGTTTGTCAATAACCTTAGTTGATTAGGGTTTTGGAAAGTAGGGAGAGAGTTGAAGTATTAACTTCTAGAGCACAGGAAAATGACAATTCAGTCATTGACTTTAGACTTGAGCAACGATAATTTACTGAAAGTTGAGTCACAACTGACTCAAAGAGCCAAAATTAGAATATTGTGGGGCCCTTTCATGAGCAGCATACTAATTTAGTCTGTTATAACCTAAGCTTAAATCAGTCATAATCTAATTATAATCATTCCACAATGCATCTCTTGAAGCCTTTGATTAGATTACAATCTCAGATTCACTTCCAGCAATTCATTGGTTTACACATGAAATCTTAGTTAATAACTGTCTGTAATCTGTTTAACCACGGTGGAAGATGCAGCTACGTTAATTTGGGCAGCTCTGGATTCAAAGTTTGGCTTTCACAGAAATGTTACAATTTCCCATTGAACTGGAAGCAATTGCCAAAATAAGGAGGAAAGATCCTATTTTTGCTTCCCTGCCATGTCTTGAAAACTATCTGCCTCTTAGATCATTTAAGCTTTTATGAACTGAACACAATGCATGTACAGTTGCAATATTGGATTCTGTCAACTACAAAAAAGTACATTGTGATATGGATGTGATAAGGCAGTTCCAAAGAGGCACTGCTCAATCCCTTGCTGCTCCTAGATCATCCTATTCAATATATTTAACATTACAATTGGGTATAGACAGGCTGAGGGGAATCTTTTGAACTTCACTACAAGGGGTGACGTGGTGGCACAGTGGTTAGGACTGCTGCCTCACAGCACCAGGAACCCTGGTTTAATTTTGACTGTGTAGAGTTTACACTTTCTCAAACCGTCTGTGTGGGTTTCCTCTGGGTGCTCAAAAGATCAGAGTGAATAGAGTATAGAAAAATTGCAAAGTGTCTGAAAAATACTACTTGAATAGGAGCACTTACAACCAGTGTTAGAAAATTTAGATATGTATTTTTTTAAAACATTCTGTATTAAAGGTAGATACCTTGATTAATGATACAATGTTCTGAGGCATGATGGGACATAGTTAAGTAAAAAGAACCACACTCCTCAGAACAACGTAGCTACTGATTGAAGGGAAGAGCAATTCTTATGAGCCAGACAGTCCTAAAGAATAGGATACACATTGAACCAAGGACACAGCAGAGGTCCTAGATAGTCCTAATGAATGGGAAATATATTACACCAGATAAGAGGAATGGAAGGTGTTAAGTGACTGAGAAAGACTTTCAAAGACCGCAATCTGATCACAATTCCATACTGTCAGAGGGCAAATATTATTTGCCAAGGTAAATAATCGATACTAATAATGATTGGCTCATACTTAGCTGGACTAAGCAAGGGGTGGGCAAATGACTTTTGAAAATTTGTACAATTGTAATACTGAGTAATGTAATTTCAGAGTAATTTAGAATTGCCCCAAATCTCTGTCCCATATATGTTGACCCAGCTTGGAAAATAAAAAAAACATCTTTCATCATAATACTTATCTCTGCAAGTCTACGTTAGCTGATCCATAATTAAGAGAGGAAGTCCTCCACTTGAATGCCATCTTAACATAGTCTCTGACAACGCACCTACATTGGCTATGTATAAATGTTTCAGTAAACTGGGCCCCAGACCCTTGTAGAACAAAGAACAAAGAAAATTACAACACAGGAACAGCCCTTCAGTCCTCCAAGCTTGCACCAGCCATGCTGCCCCTATTCTTGTACTCTTTGATCCTAGAATCTCACCACATTGCCTAAATATTAGTTAGGCAGATAAAGGCACATACTTTTGTAGACATGAAATTTGCTCAGGTAATGCTAAATCCAACTGGTTTGTTCTGGATTGACATGTTGAAGCTAAAGACTTGTTGATACAGTATTGTTTCCACTTGTTCATGACTCAGGTTAATTCTTGCCCCCAAATATCCATATCATTCCTTGGTGATATTTTAAGAATGTTATCTGTTCCATTAGCTTTAGCTACTTCAGTATCTTAATGACCTTCACTTTCCAAAATATAAACATCCAACCCTGGTCAAAACAATGGTTCCACTAATGTTTTGCAGAGTCTGTGGGACCCTCTATATTTTTGTTTTGATGCTACAACATTCCACTGCTCTGAAAAATCAGGATTTTGTTCAAGAATGAAGACAAACGGGAAGAAATCGAAAACAAAATGCGATGAGGGCAAAGTTCCTGTTTTGAAAACATCAAGTAAGGTGGGAATGGGAACATCACTTGCGTGTATATAATTGCTTCCTTATAAATTTTAATGCCTATGCTTTGCAGTATTTTCCTTCTGTCTCGGCTTTGGTTGAAAATGCCACCAGACCATTGCTTGCTAAGTATTTCCATAAGCAAATTGTGGGTTTGGGTGTTCAGCTCACTAAGTGGAGTGTAGAGTGTGCATGTCCTTTTTTTAACTGCAGTAGCTGTTGAAAATGAGGCAGATCTAATAAATAATGAGTAAAAGATCTCTTTGGAAGCAGTGACCATAAAATGGTAGAATTTTGCATTTGGTTTAGGAGTGAAAAACGTAGATCAGAAACAACTGCTAGACTTAAATAGGGGTAATTATACAGGAATGAAAGTGGAGTTGACTGGAAAGGAGCTTTTGCTTAACAAAAGACTTTTGATAAGCAATGTCGAATATGTCTGAGAAGTTTGTGCCTCAATAAAAATATATTCCAGTGAAGAATGATTCTAGGAAGAAGATTAATTAACTATGGATGTGAAGGTTAATGTAAAATTGAAAGAAAAATGTGGCAAAGATAAGCCAGAGGATTAGGAATATTTTTAAAATGCAAACAAAAGATGACCAAAAATAATACAGGAAGATAATAAACTGAGGGTAAACTAATAGGTAATATAAAAATGCAAAAGCTTCTTTAAATACAAAAAGAACGAGAGGACAAAGTGAATCCTACAGGTACTTCAGTCTGCCTTGTTGTCTAACAAGCGGCATACATGCCATGGGTCATGAGAGGGCTGCTCTTGGATTTTGAGAGAGTAGTTTAGCACTTCACGTCATTAGTGTACGCTTGAACTGGAATAGTTAATGGGCAACACGACAGCTCAGTGACTATCGCTGTGCTGTGCAGATGCATGAATTTAGGCCTATGTCTGTGGGAGTTTGCACATTCTCCCCATGCTTGTGTGGATTTTATCCGGGTGCTCCGGTTTCCTCCCACACCCCAAAGATGTGCTGTTAGGCTGACTGGCAAAACAAATTCTCCCTAAATTGTCTTGCAATTTGGTTCCAATGCATAGATCTATAAACAGACAGGGATCATGGGTAGAAGCGGAAACATCGAGGTGGCAGCATGGACTCGTTGGGCCGAAGGGCCTGTTTCCCATGCTATTTTGTTCTTTGTACTTCACCTGGGAGTTTTAGCAACAAATGATAACACTGACTTACACAATACCACTCTCAAACATATCAGGCCTTTGGCCTGTTGTTACCCTAGCTTAAAACAGCAGTGGTCAATGTTGTATTGTTCTAAAAGAACATCTTATCCATGGAGAGTGACTAAAGGCTTTTTTAATGAGCGTTGTACGTTGAACTATGCATTTTTTTGTTTTTAGGTCTTTAAACAACTCCTTGACGGTTAATTTGTAAAGAGGGCCTGGAATACCTATGTAGATCGAGGGAAACCTTGCTCTGATTGTTGGGCAATATACAGTTTGTTGACCTTGATTGGGTTGTTAAGATGGTTCAGTGCAGGAGACAGCCCCACTTGGTTCACTGTGTCTGCACCGAGTGTGCTACAATTCACAACCTGTGTGCTTAATACTAAATTTACCAAATTATACTAGAGGCGGAAAAGTGAAATACAAATTAGCAAACTAATTTTGGTCAACTGAACTCTTTGGCCACAGGTAGTTACTTTAATTTCCTATGCTACAAAAATTGCACTTAAAATAATTAATTATAAAATAGTCTATAATTTGATGAAGGAGTGAAAGACATTGTATAAATGCAAGTTTCTTATGTGCAGGCCTAACATTTGAAATATGTATGTATCTCAAATTTCCTCTCGGTGGCAACAACCTAGCTCCCCAGCTCTGCAAGCATTCCCTGCCTGCTTCTGGCAAACACAGTAAGAAGTCTGACAACATCAGATTTAAATCCAACCGAATTATTTGATAGTAAACTCGTAAGCTTTCAGCTCTATGGCCTTCGTCAGGCGAATGAGGTGTTCTGGTCTCCGATTGCACACATCAGCACAGACAGTTTACAGATTAGAATATGAATCTTTATACTTAACCTGCCATTCAAGTTTTAAAGTGGCTAACAATGTGAGTGGATGGAGCACTGAGCACAGGTTAAAAGAGATGTGTATTGTCTCCAGACAGCACAGTAAATGAAGTTTTTTGCGAACCCAGGCGGGTCATGAGAGTTACAGATAGTGTGACATGAAGCCAAGATTCCTGTTGAGACCGTCCTCATGTGTGCGGAACTTGGCTATCAGTCTCTGCTCAGCGGCTCTGCGCTGTCGTGTGTCGTGAAGGCCACCTTGAAGAACGTTTACCCGAAGGTCGGAGGCCAAATGCCCATGAAAGATTCTCATTCTAAGGTGTGAAGATTCGCATTCTCATCAGTAATCTGTAAACTGTCTGTGCTGATATGCATGCTATTGGAGACCAGAACACCTCATTTGCCTGACAAAGGCCATAGAGCTGAAAACTCATGAGTTTACTATCAAATAAATCAGTTGGATTTAAATCTGATGTTGTCAGACATCTTACTGTGTTTACCCCAGTCCAATGCCGGCATCTCTACATCATACTTCTGGCAAATCAGCAGCTCAGAAATTGGACTTAATCACCATTTTGGGACACATCTGTAAGAAGTTGCGCCTTTAAGAATGAGATAGAATTAGCAGGCATTGTATGGTAAGCCTTTGGCAGCATTTGCATGGTTTTGTCTCTTTCAGAAAAAACATTCTCAACAGCCAGGGACTGAGGCAAAACAAATGACCTGAGTCAAATGGCCTGCTCTGGCATTGTACCTTAAATGCAATTCTATGTTTTATGACAATACCAAGACTAACATGACCTCTTAAGTCAGAGTTTGGAGTAAGTGGAGAGAAGCCAGATCTGATTATGGCAACTTTCTGCCATTATGTAAAGTGAGCAAGGGGCCAGTTTGGTATGAAAAATCATGCAGATTTTTTTTTTTGTCGCTTTGGTATTTTGATGAGGATATGAAGAGGCTGCATAGAATGGTGTTTCTTAACCTGTTAAAACAGTAAATAAAGTGATCTGCTGGTCACATCCTTCTGTGTTTAGTCACATGTTACCACCACCCCCAATAGAATATGCACTCGGAAACATCCCAAAACACAACTTTCAACAACTTTAGATGGGACCACTAGATATCGTCTGAAGTGGCAACTTGCTTGATATATTTCACAAAGTGGTATGTTGTATTTGAGCTTTACTCTGTTCACAAATGTAAGTTTATCCCACAAATCTCCATACCATTCCAGTCAACATTTTTAATAATGCATTATGTTCTGTTTCCCTAGTTTAACTCACTCTTTTGCCCAATTGATATCCTTACTGGGGGGGGGAGTTACATGAAAAAGGGTAGACCTATTAAGAGTATAGAAATGCAGAGGGGCCTGGGGATGCAGGTGAACAAGTCTCTGAAGGTGGCAGAGCAGGTGGAGAAGTTTGTGAAGAAAGCATATGGTATGTTAGCCTTTATAGGAAGGGGTATAGAGTACAAGAGCTGGCCTTTAATGTTGCAGTTGTATAGAACATTGGTTAGACCTCATTTGGAATACTGCGTACAGTTCTGGTCACCTTACTACCAGAATGTGGAGACTCTGCACTCTCTCCAGAGGAGGTTTACCAGGATGCTGCCTGGTATGGAAGGTTTGAGTTACGAGGAAAGATTAGGCAAATTGGGGCTGTTTTCTTTAGAAAGACATCAACTGAAAGATCTAATAGAGGTGTACAAGATTATGAGAGGTATAGGTAGAGTAAACAGTGGTAAGCTCTTTCCTAGGTTGGAATCAAATAGCATGAGGGATCACAGGCTTAGAGTGAGGGGGGTAAGGTATAATTTGGATGCTCGAGGGAGTTTTTTCACACAGAGGGTTGTGGGGGTATGGGACACACTGCCAAGTGGTGGAGGCAGGCACTCTGGAGATATTTAAGAGATACTTAGATGGGCACACGAACAGAATGGGAATGGAGGGGTATAGAAGACTGATTTTAAAATAGGGATCATGAGCCTTGGGAGTTCCCTGGAAAATGTTAAATAGATGATGATATTGATGCATTTGTTTTATCCTACAGGTACTTCAGTCCACCTTGTCTAACAAGGGGCATACACGCAATGGGTCATGAGAAGGCTGCTCTTAGATTTTGAGAGTAACCTAGTGCTTCATGTCGTTACTGTATGCTTGAACTAGGCCAGTTGATGGGCAACACGACAGCTCAGTGACTATCGCTGTGCTGTGCAGATACATGGATTTGGGCCTGTGTCTGTGGGAGTTTGCGCATTCTCCCTGTGCTTGCATGGGATTTCTCCGGCTGCTCCGGTTTCCTCCCACATCCCAAAGATGTGCTGATAGGGAGAATTTGTTTTGCCAATCAGCCTAAATTGTCTCGCAAATTTGATTCCAATGCATAGCTCTATAAACATAGATAGGGATCATGGGTAGAAATGGGAACATCGAGGTGGCAGCACGAGCTCGTTGGGCTGAAGGGCCTGTTTCCCATGCTGTTTTGTTCTTTGTTCTTTGAAAGGCTAAGGCAAATCTGGACAAGCTACACCATGATTTCAGTGTCTGTTACCTTTTGAATTAGAAGCTGCAGTTCAGCTTAGAAGCTGCAATATTCTCAGCTTTCACAGTTATTGCAGCTTAATGTCACAATACAGACCCAAACACAAGACCTTTTTCCTGATTGGTAAACAATTATAGGTACTCACCAATTGTCCTCTGTTTTTGCTGTCTATTAGACTTCTTCCTATATTTCCAGAAGTGCCATGAATCAGTCATCCTGTATTTGTCAACCTGCACAGTATACCAAGTTCTCAATTCAAAATAAAACTATTCAGGCTGAGGAAAGAAATCCCAAGATTAATGTAAAATCGCTGAACGTAAAAAGAATACTGCCAGGTAAACAATACTTAAAATTTTAAATTCCAGGCACTTGTCTATCTGTACAACTGCTAGAAGTACTAAAATCTTAAAAGGCCATCATTGTGTAATCATTATCACAATTTCCACAATACAAATGGCAATGTCATCTACTGTTTATTATCCTGTTGCTAAATGTCAGCATCTTCAAATAGGTTTTCACAAAACCTCTCTCATCTGCCAAGATATTCTCATTATATTTGTTACAGACCTGGACCAAACTGATTAACAACACTTGATCACGCATCTAATTCCTGAGAGATTTAGCAGTCTAATTACAAGACCATATGCATTTATACATTTTCTCATTAATGCAATTTCTTTCACGCAGGCCTAGCATTTGAAATATGTACATATTTCGACAACCTAGCCACCCCAACTCTGCAAGCACTCCCTGCCTGCGTCTGGCATAGTCAACAGCTCAGAAACTGGACTTAATCAGTCATCTTCGAATCCATCTGTAAAAAGTGGTGCCTTTAAGAATGAGATAGAATTAGCAGCATTGTATTGTAAGCCTTTAGCAATAGTTGCATAGTTTTGTCTCTTTCAGAAAAATCATTCACAAAGGAACAAAGATCATCTTTAACAATTCAGCTTGATATCAATTGTCATAGATCATGAAGAAAACTTTGTTGAAAATACACATAAATCTACATGAAGTGATTAAATGTGTCTTGTGACAGTACTGTCAAGTGATCTCATTACAGCTTTCTTCCAAACATAGGCAAAAGATCTGAATCTCAGGTGAAATGAGTGTAACTGCCCTAGACATCAAGGCTGCATTTGACCAAAGGCAGCATCAAGGAGCCCTGGTAAAATTGGAGTCAATGGGCAGCAGGGAAAAACTCTCCACTGGTGGCAGCAATGCTTGGCATAGAGGAATATGGTTGTGGTGGTTTATGGTTAATCATTTCAGCCTAAGACATCACTGCAGGACTCCTCAGGATAATGTCCTAGACCCAATCATCTTTAGCCGTTTCATCAATGACCTTCTGCCATCAACAGATCAGAAATGGTGTGTGTGCAGATAATTGACAAAAGTTCAGCACCGTTCATGACTTCCTCATATAAATCAAGTAGTCTATATCCAAATGCAGCAAGACCTGGACAATACTGAGGCTTGGGCTGATGAGTGGCAAGTAACATCTGTACCTTGTGTCAGTCAATTACTAACTCCAAGAAAAGAAAATATAACCATTTCCCCATGGCATTTAATGGCATTACCATTACTGAACACCCACTCAACATCCTCGGGGTTGCCATTGACCAGAAACTGAACCGGACCAGCTATACAAATACTGTGGCTACAGCAGTAGTTCAGGGGCTAGGAATTCTGCACTAACATTCCTGACCCCTCAAAGCTGTTCAACTTCTACAAGGAAGTCAGGAATATGATGGAATACTCTTCACTTGACTGGATAAGTAGTCCCAATAAGACTCAAATTTAACACCATCCAAGATCTAGTTGCCCATTTGATTTAAAACATTCAGATCCTCAATTACCAATACGTAGTGGCAGCAGTGAAATGCATTGCAGCAAGTCAAAGCTCCTTTGACAGCATCTTTCAAAGCCATAATCTCAAACATCAAGAACAACAAGGATAGCAGATGCATGAGAAGACTGTCAGCAAACTCCCCTCAGCAGCCCGGTTTGGAACAATATTGGTTGTTCCTTCATTGTTGCTGGGTCAAAATCTTAATAACACTGTGGATGTGGCTACAACACAACTACAGCGATTCAAGAAGGCAACTCACCACCACCTTCTCAAAGGCAATAAATATTGAACTAACCATCAACGCTCACTGAGCAAATGAATGAATAAAAAATTTCCAGTTATAAAAAAGGTGAAATAGTAATACTTATATACACAATGTAAATTAAGGTCATATATTGTTTTTGTGATATTACCCTGTGGCAACTAAATCCTGAAATAGTTTCTCCACAGGAATAATATTTAAAGTTGCTGACATCTAGTCCTCTTTTCCTAACTTAAATTAATTCTGTTTGTGCCAATTGGCACAGTTTCCAATTCAAAGGATTGTTGCAGTAGCTTCATGCCAATTGGCTACGCTTAATTGAAAGTGACGACTGAAGCAGGAATGGGAACAACAGGCCAGAAAACAGGAGAAACATTAGGGGCCATGATTTCCTTCCATGTCACTCCTCAAACACACTGACACACACATTGTCAAGAAAAGATTAATCCTAAAAACATGTACTTAGATTACCAGAAAAACAACAAATAGATCACTTCTTAAACAGTCCTTACGATGGTGGTTTAAGGTTTTGAGGCCTGAAGGACTTTTACTTGGATAACTGAAAACCGAGGTAGAAGTTTCTGAATTTTTCAGTGAATATTATGGCAGATACATGGGAACACTACCATCTGCAAGTTCCCTCCCAAGCCGCTCACTGCTCTGATTCGGAAGTACATTGCCCATTCCTTGGCAGTCACTAGGTCAAAATTCTGGAATTCCCTGCCTAACCGCATTGTGGGTCAATCCACAGTACATAAATGCGGTGTTTCACTCACCTGATGAAGAAATAACGTGCAGAAAGCTGGTGGCATTTACTATCAAATAAACCTGTTGGACTTTAACCTGATGTTGTGAGATTTCTTACTGTGTTTACCCCAGTCCAACACTGGCATCTCCACATCGTGTTTCATGAAGCCAGCTCACCAACACCTTCGAGGGCAACCAGCCAGCAATATCCATGTCCCACAAAAGAAAAAAGAACTCCTTTAATGAAGATGGTGATTCTCAGGTTAAAAAAAAATCAGGCCCTCTTCACTATTCAAGATGACTTCTTTTTTAAGCCAGTGCTCTTTCCCTTTCCTGGACAAAATCTGATGTGTTGGCCCCATTGCTGAGCTACCTTGTGGATTAATAAGACATTTCATCTCAAACCAGTTTTCTCATGAAACAGTAATATCAGTGTTTTCCATTAGTTTTATAAAGGAGTTGATGGCTAAGCAGTTCATCACATGATGGCGGGTGTTTGTTATCGCATCAACATTTCAGCTGTGAATTATTTCAGAAGTTTCTTTATCTTAAAATTCCATCTTCATGGGCCAGCGTGTTTGGCAGCCGCTCTCATTTTAAATCTCCTCCATTGAAGTGGTGAAGAGTAGTTGATGTGAAGGTCATTTGCAAGTTACTTCGCACAAATATGCTCAGGCATGTCTGTGTCTGTACAGAAACCACAAAAAAATCACCTAACTCCCATGGAGTACATGTTCTTCAGGTAAATTGTCCATAGATTATGCTATTCTAAAAAGTATCCATCACCCCAATACATTTTAAAAAGCATACATGATATGGCAGAATATCTCAATGGGCTGAATGGCTCCCTTTTGCATAGGAGAATTCTATAATATAATAAAGTAATTCCAAAAATTGGATAGTATTATTCCACTGAGAACAGCTTTAAGCCATAAGTTTATTTACTAGTGTCACAAGTAGGCTTACATTAACATTGCAGTGAAATTGCTGCCACACTTCAGCGTCTGTTCGGGTACACTGAGGGAGAATTTAGCCAGGCTAACGCACCTGATCAGTCTTTCAGACTGTGGGAGGAAACCGAAGCACCTGGAGGAAATCCACGCGGAACAGGATAATGTGTAAATTTCACACAGAGTGTGACCCAAGCCAGGTATTGAACCCAGGTCCCTGGTACTATAAGACAACAGTGTTAACCATTGCACCACTATGCCATCTTGGGACCAGAGATTTTACAAGGTAAATTGGAAGCAAAATTCATGCAGAGTCTAAACATTTATTGTTTTTTCTTCCTGTTGATGCTACCAGATCTGAGTTTCTTCAGTGTTATTTTCATTTCAAATCTTAGTCCAATGCTAATTGCTGCAGGATCTGATTTCTGCTACGGGATGGTCACTGGTACTTACTAATAGTCATGATGTGGAGATGCTAGCGTTAGATTGGGGTAAACGCAGTAAAAAGTCTCAGCACTAGGTTAAAGTCTAACAGGTTTATTTGGTACTTTAACCTACTGTTGAGACTTCTTGCTAATGGTAAGATGCTGCTCAAAGTGGCCTCTTGTGGATGACAACAGGTATTGCAACTTTACTGCAGCAGGCAAGAGACTTGAAAACTAATCACAAATTGAGTGAGTGATGAGAGTGGACAAGGTCATCACTTCACTCCTTTCTCAATTTTGTCATCAAAATTACAGAACCTGTTAAGAGGACAAGGTGAAGCAATTTTCTCCTAATAGAGGCACTTCAGCACCAACTTATATTTATTCGGCATCTCTAACATAATTAAATATCTCAAGGTATTTGCAGGAGCATTATAACACACTGAGTCACATAAGGAAATGTTATGTCAGGTGACCAAAAGTTTGGTCAGAAAGGTATGTTTTAAGCAGTGTCTTTAAAGCGGAAAGAGGGGTAGCAAGGCAGAGCGCTGCAGGGAGGGAACTTCAGAGCTTGATCTCGGGCAACTGAAGGCAAGGGCTGCCCATGCTACAGAAATTAAAAGTGGGGATCCACACGAGGCCAAGGTTAAAGAAACTCATATCTGGCAGGATTGTGGGTTGGAGATTGCCGAAATAGGAATTTGAAAACAAAGATGGGAATTTTATCAAGATACTACTTGTCTGGGAGCTAACGTGAATCAACAAGCAGAGGAGATGAAAAGATAGCCAATGGTCACTCACTCATGTTACATGCTCTGTTCTTTCCCTGTTTCATATCTTTAATATGATGACAGGACAGAAAACTCAAATCTTGCCAGAAACAGTAATGTGAATGAAGAGAAAGGTAAAACATCAAGTACCTAACACTGTTCCCCAACTTGCAATGCCAAAAAAAATGCAGGGTAACAGTAGGAAGGATGCACATTAGTAGTTAGGATTTCAAATTATGTTGGATCAACTAATTAACAGCTCAAACTGTCATCAGTATGGGGTTAAATTACAGATCACAGTCAGAAAACACACAAAAACAAGATTACCTATTTCTATTCCGCACGTATTGGGCAAAATCCTGGTTGGATAAACAAAAGATGGTGTGTGACCAAAGTGCCAGGATAAAGTGCTCAACTAATTTTCAAAGAATTTGAACTCCTGGCTACCACATAAGCACACCTACCTGTTAAGATGCACTTGGTCCAATTTCTTTTGTGCAATGAGAATGGTTAAAAAAAAAATCAAATCAACTTCCCAGAGAGTGTCTATTTGCTGAGCTGTAAATTTATTCCACCGATAATGGCGAAAATAGGTTGCAAACTGCCATCTTAAATATTTACAGTGAATTATAGCAGTTTCCATTTTATAAAAATAAGTCAATTCAAGCACAGAGCGCCTTGGTACAGTTATTACCAATTATTCTTCCAGGTGTCATTGTCCACATTATCTGTATCAGTAATTCGTTCTTTACTTGAGCCTGGCAAGGTTGCAGATTCATGTTACAAAATACATTTCTCACCAAAAAATGCCCTTGTAACAAGTATTCTACATGATGACAATAAAACAAAACCCAAAACTTAAGCAAAGTGTCTGAATGTCTGTACTGGCTGATTTGTTAGAACAATTTTGTTCCCGGGGAATATAAATACAAAGCAACCAAACACAATGTCTTTGGTAGTTATGGTTGCTCTAAAAAAAAAATCCTCAACTGAGTAAAACCACATTATCTTAAATGAGGCAACAATGTCAGAAAATCCATGAAGTATTTTCACTGGATATTTTTACAACACTCGTTTGGAGCAGCCAACAGCACAATTTCCTGTCCACAGTGGATGTGTCTTGATTAATCGTTGTCCACTGGCCCAATCATACAGATGGTGTCTTGGGTGGATGCACCTGCTGGAGCAGTAGAGGACGTTTGACCCGTGGCTTCCGTCTCTTTGGCTTGCTCTTGGACTTTATCTGCACCACAAAGAATGCGAGCACCACCATAGCACCAAGGAAAGCAAAAACTGGAATTGTCTGTCCCACATCTTGGTTATATCGACCAGGCATAATACCTTAAAAACAAAATAGATCACGATTAAATGCCATTGTGCTCAATCTCCATCGTTCAGCTGAAGTAGAAAAATGGCAAGTAAATGTGAATTAGCCCTTAATGAAAAAACGTAGTTCTCTAAGACAGTCATTTTCGGTCAGTTGATATATGCAAGATCAAGGAAATAGTGGCACTTTGGCAGTTACTTTCAAAGGAAGCAGTTTCTGCTTTTAAATGGTCAAAATAGAGGATAAAATAGACAATCTCCACATAATTAGAAGAAAGTAGAATACACACTGCTGATACTAAAGCATTGCTTAAAAAGACAAATGATTTGCATCTCTCAATCATGCATTATCTCTTTAAGAGATCTTTCTAAATTTGGAAATATTACATTAGCAGTGAAAGATACACTGAGCTCAATAATATTGTTTCAAATGTTCATTAAGCTGAAAATATCCAGGACAGTAACACATTTGTAATGAATGTAACAGATCCAACAGTCATTTTTTGACAGTTTGTTAATGAACTGTGAAGTACATCTAGTTCAACACCTCAACCGTTTAGGCTGCTTGCTCAGATAAAAGGCATGCAAACAAAACTGAGTCAACTTTAATAATTCCTGTACTTTGGACAAGAGAGATAAAAACAACACGCTCAAACAGATAGGCAGCTTGGTCTGGACGAGCCCAACAACAAAATTCTGTCTGGTTATCTGGAACGTATTTTGGGCTGATCTCCTATGTTGATTCTGGAGATTGAGAGACAAATTTTCCCATTTAGATCACTACCTCGACATCTGTCTCAATTCCAGGACAACAAACTTTGAAGTGGTTGTGGCAGGCTGTTGCTTGTGATTTTCCCCAGAGCTGGCCAACTAAAAAGTTGCCTCTGGAAGACAATTTCAATTAAGGACAGCAGGTAGACCTGATAACTTCAGACCAGCAGCTCTACTAGGCTGCTGAGGCAGGTAAATGCAAGGGCACCTTGACATGAAGGGTCCTTGGTTGCCAGTAGGAAGGTCAATAAACAAAGAGGCCTAAAGCTTCAGGGTGCAGTAGAAAACCCTCCTCAGGAATAGTGATGAAGTGATTCTGTCAGCAGGGTACAGAAACTCTGGTTCCAATTACCATCAGACTTGCCATTGAGGTGTTGTCTCAAATGTAACCTCCCCAGAGGAGGGAGTTGCTCCGACAGTAGGAAAATATAGCTGTCATCATAAAATAGTCCATGTCAGGCCTTAATTGGATGACTGCTCCATGCAGCAGTGATATTTGGTCAATATAATTATCTAGAAACAGTTTTGTGAAGGACATGTAACAAAAGAAAAGCTCTGGTATGTTAGATCAAACTGAAGAACTTTATGCTGATAGTTTCTTCCATTCGAATTCTCTTGTCTTGCTATGAAAATATAAATATTCAAAATCTAGGATCACAAGTCAATCTTTCTAGTCTAAACTTCAGTGACAATAACATTAAACATTATTTTTAAATGTAAAACATTAAACTGAAGACATGTTCTCATCCAATTCAGCAGTCTTGTTTATGCTATACTGCAGATCATTGAAAAATTAAACCTATTTCTCTAAAAGCCTTGCTGGGATTTTCAGTTTTACATTTTGGATTGTCTTAAATTATTCTAACTACAAAGTCTGAAAGAAATCCTAAAGAAATTATTCTTTTATGTTCACTCAAAGTAATCTTTAAGTAAACATATGCAACAAAATCCAAAAGCAATCAAGGTCTGTGACATTATTTCACTTATTCAGTTCCCCACATCCCCAACTAATCCTACAAACCTCAGTATCACTCAGACATGAAGGCACCAAAAATAAAGGTCATCCATTATGAATTTTAGCAGCAATATAAAGGCATTGTCAATCACATGACAGGTCACCCAGTGTTTTTCATCACAAACTACTTAGCAACATTTTTGAATATAGTCTATAAATATGGCAACAAGAAATAGGGCTATTTGTGCACATATTCTCATTGTTCTTTCACTTGGAAAATAGGGTCTGTGGCAGGCTGAGCTGGGAAGAGCATAATCACCCTGAATGCTTTTCACTTTCTAATTTCTCAAGTACAAGAGGTAAGTGTTGGGACTCCGGTACTCACCTCCGGGAATGTCCCAGGCTCCACTTTCACCTGGTGATAAAGGTCGCACTTGGGGACGGTTTTGCTTGAAATTTGGCAGAACCACTTTGTCCAGGTCGATGGACAACAACTTCTGATGCTTCCAAAGGTTACTGAAGGGAAAAAGCAATAAAAGCTGGTTGTTTGTGGCGTACCTTGTACTAATTCCAGAAACTAAATTTACCGCATCAATCTGTTATTTGTAACAATATTTATAATTGGCAATCTAAATTATTTCATGTTAAAACTCAGATTCGAGATCAGCTCTTGTCACTAAACTAACTCTTAGAAAATTCCTCTCAAAGCTAGGAAACAATTGAAATTTGACTTAAACATCTAAACCTGAGGAAAAATGTTTCTATGTTTAGCTTTCCAAATGAAATTCTCTGCAGACTTTTCAGTGTTAAATCCAATATTAATTCTGCATACTCATTACCACTTTATAAATTCTATTAGACTAACTTCTAAGTCTTTGTTAAAACCACATCTAAAACACTATGGTTTTAGTCTCTATTTTAAAAGGAAAGATATACTTGCAAAGGAGATAGTATTAAAAAGGTTCACTAAATTATTTCCTTGGATGAGAGGATTGGCATTGATGGGAAATTGAGTAAATTATGTCTACATTTTCTAGAATTTAGAAGAATGAGAGATGACCTCAATGAAATATAAGATTCAGAAAACTCAGATTGTTTTAGATTCCCCAACCAGCAGAAATACAGGAGCACAATCTCAGGAAAGGGGCTGATCATTTAGCCAGGAGATGAGAAATTAATTCATCAATATTTACTGTTGAGAAAAAAATGGATGTTAGGGAACTTGTGGAAATAAATAGCGATGTCTTGAGGAGCGTACTTATTACAGAAGAGGTGGTGCTGGAAGAAATAACGCACATCAAGGTAAATAAATCTCTGGATCTGATGAAGTATAGTACGGGACATTGTGGGATGCTAAGGAGGAAATTGCAGATCCACACACAGAGAAATTTTAATCACAGATAGGCACCTCATCTGTGACTAAAGACTGGCAAATGTTGTGCCTTTGTTTAAAAAGGGCTGCCAGGAAAAGCCTGGGAACTAAAGGCTGGTGAGCCTCATGTCTTAATAAGTTGTTGGAAGGTATTTTGTGAGAAAGGATCTACAGACATTTAGAGATGCAAGGACTGATTAGGGATAGCCAACATGGCTTTGAGTGAAAAATCACGTCTCACAAATTTGATTGAGTTTTTTGAAGCGGTAACCAAGAAGGTAGATGAGCACAGTGCAGTTGATGTTGTCTACTTGGACTTTCGCAAGGCGCCGTATGGTAGGTTGTTGTACAAGATTAAATCTACGGAATCCAGAGTGAGGTAGCTAAATGGACACAAATTTGGCTTGATGATAGAAACCAGAGGATGGCTGTAGAGAGTCACCTTTCAAACCGGAGACCTGTGGCCAAACGTGCACCTCAGGGATCAGTGCTGGGTCCGTTATTTGTCATTTACATTAATGATTTGTATGAGAACATAGGAGGCATGGTTTGTAATTTGTAGATGACACCAAGACTGGTGGCATAGCAGACAGTGAAAGTGGTTACCATAGAAACAGAATGAGGCCATCTGGACCATCAAGTCTGCATCGACCACAATTCCACCCAGCCCTACTCCCACAACCCCACACATTTACCCACTAATCCCTCTAACTTATGTATCTCAGGATGCCAAGGGGCAATTTTTTTTTTAGAACGACAAACATAACCCGCACATCTTTGGACTGCAATGGATTAACTTGGATTGCAATGGGATCTTGAACAATTAGACCAGTAGGCTGGTGTTTGGCAGATGGAGTTTAATTTTGATAAATGGGAGGTGATGCATTTTGGTAGACCAGAACAGCACTTAAATGGTAGGGCACTGGGGAGAGATCCAGAGTACATGTTCTTTCAAAGTGGAATCACAGGGGTACAGAGTGGCAAAGAAAGCATTCAACATACTTGGTTTCATTAGTCAGAACACTGAATATAGGAATTGGAATGTCTTGTTGAAGTTGTACAAGATAATGGTAAGGCCCACTCTTGGAACACTGTGTACAATTCTGCTCACCCTATTATATAAAGAATATTATTAAACTAGAAAGAGTGCAGAAAAGATTTACTAGGATGCTACTGCAACTTACAAGGAGAGTTTGGATAGTTGTAGAGACAGGTACAATTTTGTCTTTTAAAAGCGTTTGGACAATTACATGGGTAAGATAGGTATACAGAAATATGGGCCAAATGGGAACAATTGAGACTAGTTTAACAGTTTAAAAAAAGGGCGGCATGGACAAGTTGGGCCGAAGGGCCTGTTTCCATGCTGTAAACCTCCATGACTCCATAATTCAAAGAGCTGTGAATCTTTAGAATTCTCTAACCAAGAGAGTTGCAAGTGTTCCATCTTTGAATACATTTAAGGCTGGGAGAGATAGATTTTGGTCTCAGTGACTCAAGGGATACAAGGAGAGGCAGACAGCAGAGCAGAAGCTGAAGGTCAGCTCTAATCATATAAAATGGTAAAGCAGGCTTCACAGCCTGTATGATCTATTCTTGCTCCTACTTCATGTTCTTGAATATACATGCGCAAAGTTGATCCAAATCACATTTTCAATTGCCATAAGGTGATTACAGTAAAAATGATTTTTTTTATATACAAGACTTGATTCTTCAATTCTTCTTCACATTTTTCACATGGATTCTGGTTGCTGATGGATGGAGTAGAGAACATAATTAACGTAGTGCTTGTAATGGTTTACCTAATTCCCTTCAAACACTCACATGCAATACTGCCAGCTGGGAGGGAAGACAAAAACATTTCTTTGATTGCTGCAATCAACAGAAGTGAATGTTGGAGAAGCAGAGCCTGATCATGTCATTAGTATCTAAATATAATATTTTCCACACCTTTATTTGTTGTCTGGATCATGGCTCCTCTCACAAAGAAAGATTTTAGACATTTTAAATTAAGGCAGTTATGTTCCTTCAAATATTGGGCAATCTGGGACCCTGTACAACAAAGACTGTCTAGATCAGATGTCGTGTTTACACTTTTGACATCACCTTTCAAGTACTGCTCAAAAATAAAATCAACTCTTTACACACTGAATGCCTTCTCAGAGGAAAATGAATGGCTAATAGTGGCAAACATGATTTGTTAGCTGCTCAACTACCTACCCTTGATCACAGGCTGGGATCAACCAACTTTCAGAATAATATAGGCACACAATAAACCTAACAATGCCACTTTGTTGAATAAGCAAAATGAAAATCACCCATATGGAGAAGTAAACATGCCTTATTGACTTCGTACAAAGACAAAATTATTCAGCATCAATTTTAAGGAAACTGTTGATATTGAAAAATAACCAAAGAAATTCTATTTGCAAATAGCTTATAAAACAATGCTAACCTTGTTTGAAACATCAACAGGACTAGAGGATACAATTATAAAATTAGCCCCTCTATTCCTGGGATCTATTATAAACATAGAATGGTCTCCTAGAGGTCACCCAGTCAAACAGCGAACAGATGAAAGAACAAGTGAATTACTAAAGAACGATTGTGTAGAGAAACTTGAAAACTTTTCAATATTTTTATTGTCCTGCAGATTAGTCATTGTTTAAAACTCCAGTACAATTTTATCAAATGAGCCAAAATAAATATCCATTCAATGCCTGCTCAATTATGTAATGTTCCTCACTTCACTGTACCAGTGGTGTACTAGTTTAACTTACACATACCAGGATAGTGCCTCTTAGAAGACTGCAAAAAACCAAGTTTTTTTTTAAAAAACATGATAGTTCACCTCATCAAAACCAAAGTTGTCTTCCATATTTTGGAAAACACTCAGATAAGCCCCATCGTCAAGTACAAAGATAACTCTAGGTACAAATGGGTCAGGAGATTGAGTCTGTCGTGGTAATAATGTCACTGCCTTTGGAAGGTGTCACCAAGAGTCACCGTGCAATCACAGAAGGCGTAGATAGGTAGCAAAGGCATGAATGAGAGCTTCAACATCACACTGTTTGACCCTGACGTAAGCTAATTTATAAAATTGGAAATAATGTATATTTTATGATAAACAGGATACTGAATTGGAAACTAACTAGAACCAAATGATTGCGAGCAGGAATAAACTGGCAGTAAGGGTAAGGAATGAGTGGTGTAGCTAGAAAGGTGATGGCTTTCAGCATCCCAATGATTGACTGAAAGGAATTGTGCCTCAACCAGTGCAGAATATTAGATAACCAATTCTGACAACAAATGCAGTGGCAGAATCACGATACATGGCAGAGAGGTAGCACAGAGACATCAGGACACGTGTGGAACTGACAAAGGGCCATAATGGATGAGGAAGAGGCGGGCAAATGGAGATCCCTGGGGAAAATGTGAGGTAACTGTGTAAGAAGTAACAAAGACATGCACTGAATGTCTTTGCAAAGCAAAGGATGCATCACCAAGCTGAAGAACGGAGGAAAGGTTTGAGGCTGATGGTTCAGTAGAGGACAGTCAAAGATTGGAGAGATTGAAGGGAGAGAGGAGAACAGTCAACAAATGATGGCATTTGAGACTTTGATTAAAGCTGTTGCTGCTATAGACAGAAACCAATTCGGGAAAACCCAGATTTAGACCTCTGGATTATCACTAACCACTCTGCTGCTTCATTATATTGATGTTGAGAAGTTAATTCTTCCCAGTAGTTAATTAAATAAAATTTAACCTTTGGCTAGTATCTGCATCGACCAGTTGCTTCCTCAAGCGTTTCCAATCCGATAATCTGATCAATTCCAAGGCTAACTGTTTTTCATCAAATCACAATGAGTATTAAGAATTATTTATCACTTCCAGAGTTATATGTGGTTGCATCCCTATGTTTACACTTTTCCTGCCTTAAAGCTTAGTTATCCATATTATACTGATTAAACTCTCTCCTCACACAGAGCAGCAACCAAACATCTGTCGCATATAGCCATTTACCATCTCTTTCATTATTCATTCACAGGAGCAATTCCATTTGCTTCTCTTGCCAAAGAAGGTTTTCCACAGATTCACCGCAGCCTACTTAGTTCTCAGATACGCATCACCTCACACATTCTTTGGCACTCATTCAGCACTTCCTCTATTGCACCTTCAACACCATCTGTTTTCCTTTGCTATCACATCAGCCTTCCAGAAGAATTCCTGCAAAATTCTTGCCAACTTTCCAAAGTCTTTGTGAATCTCTTCTTTAGGAATTTCCCACCTGCTTCTCAACTTTTATTTCTCTATCTCTTCTCTTTGTAATTTCTGACTGCATTATGGCAGACTGGTCAGAGTGGCAGGCAACAAAATAGTCAATGGATGTTTTAGTGAATGGGAAGCAGATTCCATGATGTTCCACAGGACTGTGTTGGGGTCTTTGCTGTTTGTCGTGTATATAAATGGTTTGGACCTAAACGACAGAGATATTACTGGGAAATTTGCAGATGCCAAAAACATTGGCTATGTAGTTGATAGTGAAGAGGCTAGCTGTTGACTCCAAATTTACATTCATGTTCTGGTTAAGTGATATAAAAGTGGCAAATGGAATTCAAACCAGAGAAATGTGAAGTTACATATTTGGGGAGGGCAAACAAAGCAAGAGGATACAGAGTAAACAGGAGGATTACTGTTGAGCATGGATGAGGAAGTGAAAAACTTTGAAGTTGGTGTCCACAGGTCCCTGAAGGCGACGAGCAAGGTGGTTAAAGAAAGCATATGGAATGCTTTCCTATATGGGGCAAGGTACTGAATACAAATGCCAGAATGTATTGAAAGAACTGTATAAAATGCTTGTTAGGTTACAGTTGGAACCGTGCACACAGTTCTGGTCATCACATTATAAGTAGGATATAACTTTTCTGGAGACTGTACCAAGGAGATTTACATGAGCATTGCCAGGGCTTGAAAACTGCAGCTCTGAGAAAGATTCGCTAGTATAGGCTTGTTTCCCTTCAACCAGAGGAGGCTAAGGGGGTGACCTGATTGCGTAGAAAAATGATGAGAGGCCTAGACAGGGTAGATAGGAAAGACTTGTTTCTCCTCACTGAGGGGGTCAGTTACCTGGGGGCACGAATTAAGATAATAAGTAGAAAGATGGTGGGGGAGGGGAAGTGGGAGACACGAAGCAAAACCTTTTACCCAGAGAACACAGGGCATCTAACTTCACTGCCTGAATTGGTGGTTGATGCAAAACACCAAAATCATTTAAAAGGTGTCTGGACTTACCTCAGAACTGCTGTAACCCGCAAGACTATGGACTTGGTGCTGGAAAATGCGATTAAAATGAGTGGCTAGTTTTTTTTTTAAGCGCTTTATTGGGTGGCACAGATACAGTGGGCTGAATGGTCTCTGTCTTAACGTTTCTACGGTTTTACGTACACTCTGCACATCAGAAAACTTGACATTTCTCTTCTCTTTACTCAGAGCTGCTGAAACACTCTTCTAAATAAATACTTTGTGACTGAAGAATACTATTGAATCTACCCAAACACATGCTTCACTTCTGACTTTTAAAAAATTAAGAATTGCTAATGTTTTGTCCAGCCACATGATGATTTGTATAAAATCGTATTAAAAAGAGCAAAAATATAGCCCTGTTGTCACAAGCTAACCTTGGTGCCGTCTCATTTAGAGGTTGCGGTTTAGCCCAAGATAGGTGAGGACATGCTGGCAAAGGTCGAGGTTTGGGGTCTGCAAGATGCGGTTCAAGTACCTTGGAAAATCGATACAAGTGGTTGCCTAGGAGTTAGGATAAAAACAGAATCAAATATTGTTCAACCTGGACTATGGAATAACATTTTAAATATTTGGCAGTGTTTATAAGTTTCCCTATAAAACATCTTAAACACGTAAAAGAAAATAGCACCTAATTGTATGTATGTATGCAAATGAAAGTACTTCAAAATGTCCAATTTTTCAGAGCAATTTACACCTGAACTAGCAGAGGGAGCTGGAGCATCAAGTGTAAACCAACAATGGGAACCAGTGATGTGAATTCAATTTATCAGGAGTTTATCACCAATAAAAGTTTGTATCATTAACTGAAGTTCAGTAATCAAAAACTGAACAGCTTGTGCATTGTAGAATCATAGAATCCCCACAGTGCAGGAGGCCTATTGAATCTGCACCAAACTCAGTCCCACCCTGGTTCATCCTCATAACCCCATTTATCTGGCCAGCCCCCTGACACTAAGGGGCAATTTTAGCATGGCCAATCCACCTAATCTGTGCATCTTTGGACTGTGGGAAGCAACCGGAGCACCCAGAGGAAACCCATGCAGACATGAGGAGTATGTGCAAACTCCACACAGACAGTGACCCAAGCCAGGAACCGAATCTGGGTCCTTGATGTTGAGAGGCAGCAGTGCTAACCACTGTGCCACCGTGTCACCCACAGTGCTCACATATAATGGAGAACGAATTGGACATGAATGAGATACTGGAAATTCTGATTTCACAGACAAACCAAAGTCACAAAATTCCACATTTTGAAACATTAAATTATTACATGCTGTCACGAATACTGAAGTCCCAAGCTAAAACCTCTCAATTTCATAACAGTTCAGTTTTACATTTTGCAACATCAATGATTGAAAAAGCCCACCTTAAATTATGGACAAATCCCAGAATAAGGACACAAACAGATAACATGACTTTACAACAGAAAAAGAGTATCTCCGTGGTACAGTCGTACTTGAGCCCTGAGTTTACAAACAGCCTTACCTTCCATTCTCTCTGGTAGTGGGTGGTCTGTTCCAGAGGGGGGCTGCCGTCTATTTTCAGAGTGGCTTAGGCTTGGGGGCATCACTCCATATGAGGTGTACTGAAGAAGAGCATCAAGCAACCAGAAGCAATCTGGGGAGGAGGAACAAAAGGTTAAGTGTGCAGTCAGCTCTTCAAAAATTTCACACACATGACAAAGTTCAGAAAAGTGACAAAACATTACAGAGCAGAAAAAAAAACCTCTTGTATTAGAACTTCTCACACTAACCTGCAACTAAATCACTTTATAAGTAGTAACATTATATTTAAGAACATCCAAAGTTGGCAGCAAATCATGCAGCACAGTAAAAAGGATTTTAAGCACTCACAAATGATCACAAGATTGGGTATTTTGGACTGAGATGAGGAGAAATGTTTTCACACACACAGGCCTGAAAATCTTTGGAATGATGTAGAGGTGCCAGCATTGGGCTGGGGTAGTAAGAACTCAGTAAGAATCTAGCAACACCAATTTTAAATCCAACTGATTTATTTGATAGTAAATTTGCGAGCTTTTAACCTTTTCGTCTTGTCAGGCAAATGCAGTGTTCTGGTCTGCAATAGCACACGTATCAGCACAGACAGTCACAGATTGCTGATTAGAATGCAAATCCTTACACCTAACCTGCTATTCAAGTGTTAAAGTGGCTAACAATGTGAGTGAAGCATTGGTTAGAGAAATGTGTATTTTCTCCAGACAGCACAGTAAGTGAGGTTTTTTGCTAACCCAGGCAAGTCACGGGGGTTACAGATAGTGTGACATGAAGCCAAGATCCCTGTTAAGACCGTCCTCATGTGTGCGGAGCTTGGCTATCAGTCTCTGCTCAGCGACTCTGAGCTGTCGTGTGTCACGAAGGTCCCCTTGAAGAACATTTACCCGAAGGTCAGAGGCCGAATGCCTATGACTGCTGAAGTGTTCGCGCACAGGAAGGGAACTGTTTTGCCTGGTGATTGTTGAGCGATGCTCATTCATCCGCTGTCGTAGTGTCTGCATGGTCTCCCCAATGTACCATGCTTCGGGACATCCTTTCTTGCAACGTATTAGGTAGACAACGTTGGCCGAGTTGCAAGAGTGTGTACCGTGTACCTGGTGAATGGTATTCTCACGTTTGATGATGTCATCCATGTCTATGATCCGGCATGTCTTGCAGAGGTTGCTGTGGCAGGGTTGTGTGGTATTGTGGTCACTGTTCTCCTGAAGGTTGGGTAGTTTGCTGCGAACAATGATCTGTTTGAGGTTGTGCGGTTGTCTGAAAGCAAGAAGTGGGGGGGGGTGGGGATGGCCTTAGCGAGATGTTCATTGTCATCAATGATATGTTGAAGACTCCGGAGAAGATGTCGTAGCTTCTCCACTCCGGGGAAGTACTGGACAACAAAGGGTATTCTGTCCACCGTGTCCCATGTTTGTCTTCTGAGGAGGTCAGTGCGGTTTATCGCTGTGGCACGTTGGAACCGTCCATCGATGAGTCGAGCACCATATCCTGTTCTCACGAGGGCATCTTTCAGCGTCTGGAGGTGTCTGTCACGATACTGCCTCAGTACTCAATGCCAACAACTGCCAGTTTCCGGATGCAATTTTACAACTCATCCGCTTCATCTTGGACCACAATATCTTCACCTTCAACAATCAGCTTTTCATCCAGACACATCGAACAGCCATAGGGACCAAATTCGCTCCTCAATATGCCAACATCTTCATGCACAGGTTCGAACAAGGCTTCTTCACCACACAGGATCTTCAACCAAGGCTATATACTAGATACATTGATGACATCTTTTTCCTTTGGACTCATGGTGAACAATCATTGAAACAACTGTACGATGATATCAACAAGTTCCATCCCACCATTAGACTCACCATGGACTATTTTCCAAAATCAGTTGCATTCTTGGACACACGCATTTCCATCAAGGAGAGTCACCTCAGCACCTCACTTTACCGCAAACCGACAGACAACCTCACAATGCTCCACTTCTCCAGCTTCCACCCTAGGTACGTTAAAGAAGCCATTCCCTATGGACAAGCCCTCCGTATACACAGAATTTGCTCAGATGAAGAGGATCATGACAGACACCTCCAGACGCTGAAAGATGCCTTCGTGAGAACAGGATATGGCGCTCGACTCATCGACCGACAGTTCCAACATGCCACAGCAATAAACCACACTGACCTCCTCAGAAGTCAAACACGGGACACGGTGGACAGAGTACCCTTTGTTGTCCAGTACTTCCCCGGAGCGGAGAAGCTACGACATCTTCTCCGGAGTCTTCAACATATCATTGATGACGATGAACATCTCGCTAGGGCCATCCCCACCCCCCACTTCTTGCTTTCAGACAACCGCACAACCTCAAACAGATCATTGTTCGCAGCAAACTACCCAACCTTCAGGAGAACAGTGACCACAATACCACACAACCCTGCCACAGCAACCTCTGCAAGACATGCAGAGACATGGATGACATCATCAAACGTGAGAATACCATTCACCAGGTACACGGTACATACTCTTGCAACTCGGCCAACGTTGTCTACCTAATACGTTGCAAGAAAGGATGTCCCGAAGCATGGTACATTGGGGAGACCATGCAGACACTACGACAGCGGATGAATGAGCATCGCTCAACAATCACCAGGCAAAACAGTTCCCTTCCTGTGGGCGAACACTTCAGCAGTCATGGGCATTCGGCCTCCGACCTGCGGGTAAATGTTCTTCAAGGGGGCCTTCATGACACACGACAGCGCAGAGTCGCTGAGCAGAGACTGATAGCCAAGCTCCGCACACATGAGGACGGTCTTAACAGGGATCTTGGCTTCATGACACACTATCTGTAACCCCCGTAACTTGCCTGGGTTAGCAAAAAACCTCACTTACTGTGCTGTCTGGAGAAAATACACAATTCTCTAACCAATGCTCAGGATTCCCTTCACACACATTGTTAGCCACTTTAACACTTGAATAGCAGGTTAGATGTAAGGATTCGCATTCTAATCAGCAATCTGTGACTGTCTGTGCTGATAGTGTGCTATTGCAGACCAGAACACTGCATTTGCCTGACGAAGACGAAAAGGTCGAAAGCTCGCAAATTTACTATCAAATAAATCAGTTGGATTTAAAATTGCTGTTGCTAGATTCTTATTGGAATCTTTGGAATGCCCCACACACAAACCTGTGAATGTTTAGTCATTAATCACATTTGAGCAGAAATGACCACTTTTTGGTGCATATGGGGAACTAGACAGCACATGATGGTGCTGTGCAGGGTATGGAACAGTAGTTAAGATATACCCCAATTTTTTAAAATTGGCACCTTGCAGCACTTTTATTCCAGCCAATAAACCCAATTCAAAACGAAACCAATTCATGGTTCCTAGGATCCAATCTGACAAGATGAGACACTGCATCCCCTACTGGGCTTGATCTAATACTTCACCTAGTCAAAAGGCTGAGTTGGTTTAAAAATTGCATCAGGTAAAGCCTTGGTTTAATCTCATTGGCTACCCTGATCCTTTATTCTAGCAAACCACAGTCGCTGGCGTCAGCATACCCCCAAGTGCAATGGGCTAGCCTCATCCCTTGCCTGATTGTGGTTTCACCCTTGCCTAAGGGCAAAGATAAACCCTGATCTTACCATGGTCAAATGGACAGCGGCCTAAACAATTAGGCCCAACATAAACTGGACACTTCAAATTGATACAGCCAGACCTGACCTCATCTTTTGAATAGAGAGACTCAAACTTAACAAAGGAAGAGTCATTATGGCCTGAAACCTATTAGGAGGTACCCATTCAGAACTATAGAAAAATACATCATGGTTGTGTATTTCCCTAGTTTCAGCCAGACTCTCCACTATTAACCATATTTCCTTTCAGGATATGTACAATGATGACCTGGCCTAACCTTTGTGCTTGTGGCATCTGCCCTGTCACCCCATTGGCTGAAAGCCAGAGAACATTTCAGATAGGCCCAGATAGCAGGAGATAAAAAGCCATCCTGAGATAATCTCCAGCAAAATCTCCACCAACCTACTGTGACTTGGGACAGCACAAGAGGACACGCGAGATCCACCTTCATATTAAGAAAACCCTGAGTTCATCTGTCGATATGAGCTCAGCAAATGGATTCCAACAGCCTACGTGACACCACCACACTGGGTAATACTTGTCTCAGGCAATTTGCCTAGTTTCGGGGAAATGTCAACTTGATTCTTTAATCTGAGTGTTTTTGATAAAGCTAAGTTTGAACGACAGTCCTTTGTCTCAAAGTAAGAGCACCTGGGTAAAAGCATTCCATGCAGGATTTTATGGCCACACTCATCCCGAAACAGTAAAATTCCATCCAGGGTCAATGGACCTTCCCATTGTCTGCTGCTCACCAGCTCTGATTTCCTTAGTGGGCAAAATTCCAGCCAATGTGTCTGTTATTTTTTCGATAACATAACTGAATGGTGCAGCAGGTGCAAAGATTTGAATGGCATCCTCCCGCTACTATTTTTCAAGTTACATTCATGCATATTTAGTCCTCACTTAAAGTTGTGGTTGCTTTCCTGAAAATTGTGAATCATGAGTTCCCACAGCAATCAATGTGAAAGGCAGAATTAGGTTGCTTTGGATATATCTCACCTGGGAAAAGCACACTGCTAGCTGAAATAACTTGTAAAATAAAATACATCACTGAATATGTAAAAAATATAATGTACATTACAATTAAGTTGTTAAAACAAAACTTTCCAAACTGTTTCTACAAGGGGTCACTTTTCCCATTTTTTTCTCACTCCAGGTGAGCAAATTTTAGCACTGTTTGGCATAACATTAAACACAAATCAAGGTCAAAGCAATAAATTGATCATTTTAAAATCCTAGAATAGAATCCTAACAGTGCAGAAACAGGCCATCTGTCCTGCACTGATAACAATTCCACCCAGACACTATCCCTGTATCTCTACATACTTACTCTGCTAACTCCTCTAACATTAAGGGGCGATTTAGCAGGGCAATTAACCTAACCTGAGCATCTTTGGAACAAGGGAAGAGACCAGAGCACCTGGAGAAAACCCACGCAGATACAGGGAAAACACTGAATTGTTAGCAAAACTAACCGTCAAAAAGTATCAAACAGAACTAACCAATATAATCTTTTTTTGTCTTTTCATTCAAGAAGCACAGCTACAGAGTAGGCCTCAAACCCTAGTCAACAGGGGCAAGGACTGGAGCCGAATTAAAGATTTGAGCTTAATGAACACTACTGTGGACGTGCCAGCATTGGACTGGGGTGGGCACAGTAAGAAGTCTCACAACACTAGATTAAAGTCCAACAGGTTTATTTGGAATCATGAACTTTCAGTGCACTGCTCCTTCAACAGTATTCCAAAAGCCAAATTCCACATAATCTGCTGTTGAGAGACTTCTTAACGAACATTATATGAATTTCACAGTGGCTGGCATGGTCAAAGTGGGTGTCAGTATATCAAACCCTTCAAATAAATCAGTATAAATAATGCAATAACATAATTGTATTATTTACACTAATATATGTTACATTTTCTTGCATTGAGGATATAGTTTTATAACGATGGAATGGTTTATTGTGCAAACATAATTCATATGCATTATCTGTGCTAGATACTGAAATTAAGTTTATTTATATCCCAAATGTGCGTATGCATTTAAATGTCGGTATGCTAATTAGATGTATGCATCCTGCTCTCTCTATATACACATACTCTTTCAATGCTTGCATCCTGCTCTTACCCATACACAATTATAGGTAAACGTAATCCAATTTAGAATTTTAATGGTCAGATACAAGTACAGATACTTCACAAAATAACAAAAATTACTTAGAGATATGATTACTTTTCAGGCTGAAGTATACAGTAGTGCTCCCCAGGGATCAGTAATAGAAATCATTATTCTTTATAATGTCTACTCATCATCTGGACTTGGGTGCAAAGCTAATAATTTCAGTCAAATGGAGCCACAGTGAACCACATTTTGTGCCCAGTCGTCTTGACAAGGGCTTTTTTATAAAAAGACAATCTTCAAAATGGTTTTGTTTGATAGTATCATGCTCAGTGTTCCATCCACATTTCTAACACAGGCCAATTGAAACATTATTTCTCTATGTTGGATAACCAGTAAAACTTGATTTATTGTCGATGTTTGGTGGCAGGCATTGTGTAATGTTTTCTGATGGAATACTAAATCATGCCTTTTCATGAATCATGTGTGCCACCAAGCACCACCTCAAATTCTAGAATATTACCTTCCTTCATTTCCTTGGAATCAGATAAAGTAATAGATGATAATATATCATTTTGCTGATGCTTGGTCACACCTTCTACCTAAGTTGGGCCATGTGCTCAATCTTCTTCTGCAGGTGCATTTCATAGCCAATTTCTTTCTCCAGTCTTTAATTATTTTCTTGAAAACATTAATCATTATGCAGCTGCAAGAAGTGTAATCTTCCCAGTTACAATTTACTTCAAATGGAGTTGTGTATATGTCATTCTTTCTCAAAGGCACTGTGGTGGATCACGTGGTACACATCAGTCCCATCAATTGACTGGGTGATTGCTGCTGGTAGAGCGAAAGTCGAAAGATTCATTAAAAGAAAATAATTTTATAGCACATGAACATTGCTGGCTATACCAACATTTATTGGCCTTCCCTAGTTTCTATCAGCAGGTGATGATGAATCACTGCTGTCCCAAGGTGTAGGAACTGCTGCTGTTATTTTATGTCAAGGACAGCCTCAGATCAGCTCTGGCATTCAGCTCTTTCATTCATGTTTGAACCAAGGCTGTAATGAGGTTAGCCACCAAATGATCTTGACAGAACCTGAACTGAGTGTCTGTGAAAAGGTTATTGTTGAATAAGTGCTGCTTGATAGTATTATTGATGCCCCCTGCCATCATGTATTGATGATCAAAAGTAGACTGAGGGGCTGATATTGGTGGGTTGGATTTGTCCTGTTTCCTGAGTACAGAACATACCTGGGCAATTTTCCCCATTGCTGGATAGATGCTAGGTTTGTAATTGTACTGAAACAGCTTAGCTAAGGACGCACTAAGTTCTGGAGCAAAAGGCTTCAATACTGTTGCTGGATTATTGTTAGGGCCCATTGACTTTGTCTTATCCGATGTCTTCAGCCGTTTCTTGATATCATGTGGACAGAATTGAATTGGCAGAAGGATTTCTGTGAAGCTGGGGACCTTTGGAATTGCCCAAGATGGTTCATCCACTTGATTGTGTTTAATATCTGATTTAAAGTGATAATAACTGACTGGCTGCCATGATGGGGGTATAAGGCATACACACAGGCTGTTTGCATGTTTAGTCTTGTCACCATCTTCCAGCATTTATACATGCAACAAATAATCAATTTTAAATCACTGATATAATTAATCCACTCAAATGTCAACAAATAAACTGTATTCAAATCAATGACTTTAAAGTATAATTAGGATATGGTTTATATTTTTCCAGATCACATTACACCTCACTTCAATATTCTAATGTACAAGGCACTGTCATCTGAATCGCTTTTACTCCGAATGTGTAACATCATCGTGCGTGAAAACAACGTGATGTTCTTCAAAAAAGTGATGTGATGTTTAATTTAAGCAATGGCTGTGTCATAGCATATTTATCAGAATCAAACATCAAGTCATTTCACAGGAACATTAAGTCTGATATTCACAATGGATAAAACAAATGGAACAAAAAACTACCTAGGCTACTGTACAAGTTTTTTTTAAAAAAAGCACAAAGCTAGAATTACAGATTGCAAATCAGCATAGTTAAGTGGATGATTTGTGATTTATCAATAAAAGGATTTCAGTCACTGATCATCGATTTACATCTTATGGGTATTTTCACACATTGGAGATGCTGGAAGTGAAACAACTTACAACTGTGTACTGAATACAAGACATGAAATTACACAAATCGGAGCCAGGAATTGTTAAGTGAAATTTGTAATACATCCATGCAATTCAAATGAACCACAGACATGGAATAATTATGCCTAGGACTGATTACAGATTGCATTCTAATTGAGGAATTCAGATGATTCATATATAGAACAATAAATACTGTGAATTATTGCAAAGTAGTAATTAACTTAAATATTCAAGTAACTTTTTTTAAAATCCGGAACAGTTTTATTTCCTGCACTCAGTCTCCACGTGTAACATCCACGCCGTCCTGCTTTAAGCAGCCACTGACTATTCTGTCTGGTTCACCATCACTTTCACCTTTGATCGATTTGTGGCCATTTGCTGCCCCAAACAACTGAACATCAGATAACACCAATAGCGAATTTCAGCAGTTATAAACTATTGTCTGAATTTTTATTTACAAGGCTATAATTACAGTTGTATGTTTTATAAAAATAAAATTTTACTAAGTTTTCTGGATAGTTTTATTAGTTTTTGGTTCATTTGTTTTATCTGTTGCACATGTTAACAGCCAAAATACACTGTGCAGTTAATGAACGGCAATCATTACAAGAGACAGTGAAACTATAGGTTACAAAGTAATGAAATTGAGTTTTATGAGCAGCCATTCACCACATTGTCCAGAAGGTGGGGTTAGTCTAGGACTGCAGATGATCACCACTGTTAAAAGCCAGACACTGCAGATGGAGCTGACCTTTGGCTGACTACTATACCAGGATGCTGCACTTCCGTCCAGTGGTAAAGATAAGTCAAACAAATGGAAATAGACTTTGAGCAAGCGAGGGGGACTTAACCAACAAAAGATTGCTAGCAATTTGTCATCAGCTGCAATGGCAGGCACACATTCAAAAACATACACTTGACTGCATTTTTGACAGAGAGATTGTGCAGATTTCTTCCAAACCCCAAGATTATAGAAATACTGGTCAGTTTTTTTTTTTACCTTTTTGCCTGTGGCTGTCATCCAGGCAATTGGAATCTCCGTACAAGACAATCCGCCCACCACCATCAGATGGCGTCTGATACAATCCCAGAATAGGGACATTTTTAACCACAGTTGTCTCTTGTTTTAAAACTTCTAGTCCTGCAAGATAAGAGGTTAAGACTCATTTTGGTTTAAAACTGGCAAACTCATTAAAAATGAATACAACAAAACCTGTATGTTGCACTTAATATAAAAAAAACTGTTTAACAATAGCATGAAACAACTTGCATCTAATCAGAAAACTGTAAATAAATTAAAATCAATTTCAAAATGAAAGCAGTTGTCCAATTTAGGTTTGTAGCAATTTTGTCTTCAACATGGAGATCAGACAAGGAATAGTTAAGCAAATCTACAGCAGAAAAACTGTAGAATTCTCATTCATAATAAATTCCATAAAGGTTAAATTATCATTTGGACATAGAGGCTTTTTTTTTGTTTTTATCCCAATTCAATCTAATCAAGTTCAATTCAGAGTCTCAACAAGGTGAGACACTCCCGATCCAAGCTGACAAGACAGGGCTCTCACCTCCTGCCTTTGACTTGATCTACGTGATCCAAGCTGATTGGAATAAGCATAGCATCTCCTCCAAGGTTTAATCTCATTTGCATCTTAGCCAAAAGGCCAAGATGCCATTTTTTAAAAACTGCTTCAAATGAGGCTGAAATGTAATCTAATGACTTCAACCAAGTACAGCATGTCCATACTACACTTGATCTTAGCCAAAAGATGAAGGCATTAGAGTGAATGCAGAAAAGATTTATAAGAATTAAATTTCTCAGTTCTAGAACCTATCACCGAAAACTTTGAAGGGATTGGGATTGTTCTCCTTATAACAGAGATGGTTAAGGGGAGATTTGATAGAAATATTTAAAATTTTGAGGAATCAAAGTGAAAAAGGGAGAAATTGTTCCTACTGGCAGAAAGATTCAGCACCAAAAAGATAACTAGCAAAGGAAGCAATGGTGACATTAAGATTCATGCAGGAGTAGTTGAAAATGAGCTATTTGAGAAAGCTGTGGAAGCAAACTCAATTAAGACTTTTAAAATGGCTCATCAGAACACGAACGTTGCGAAGACTACAGGGGAAAAGGCAAGGGACTGACAGTAGATGGATTTTTCTGTCAGTGTCTGGTTCAGACATGGGCCAAATGGCCTCTTCCTGTGCTTTAACTATTCTATGATTCTATTATTATTAGTTGGATCTCGTGGTACACATAGGACAAGTATTAACTCTAACACTTTAAATTCCATACGTGTCATTTAGTCCATCTATAATACTGTTTTTAAGAATTACATAAAAACAAGTAGAAGCGAGATCTCTTTCGTACACATTTGACTTCACAAACTGAGCCACTATTAATGCATGTTTGATTAAGGGCGTCTTGCAATTTAACCATATAAGATAATGGACAAATTGGCTCAGCAAAAGGAACTGCTGAACTTTTAAATGCCTCAACAAAGGACCATTCACTTGCAACAACATCATACTATGAAAAGTTCTCCATTTGGTTTATTTTGAATATCATTTCTCTAGTATTGATTTACTGATTACATTTCCTGGCAAGTGAAAGCAGAATAAGCAAGCAGTGCCTTAAAGGCAGTTACTTTCATTTCAAATTAATTTGACTCATTGTTAAACAGAATACCAGAGTAGGTGGATTGAGGCTTACTCAAATGTCAATGTAAGAACGTGGCTTTCCCTTTGGGTTTCTTGACATGCTGAAAACAAGCAAATCCATAAATACCCCCTTCACATAAAGCTATCAAAAAATCCCCCTTGAGAAATAACTGCAAAGTCATGACCACCAAAGTAAGCAGAGTTTAATCACTTATGCCAATCATAGTGCACAGCAACAAACCAATTGCATCTGTTGCAAGATTTGCTGGCACCTGGAATATTATTAAACAGGAATATTATTAAAACCTTGAACTGTTTTATTCTCTTAAAAATTGAGTTCATCTAGAATGCTACAGTGGCATCAACAGCCTCTCTCAAAATCTCTTGGTTGGAGCCTGACATCTGCTGAAACAAATCCTTATTGTTTTGGTCAGCTTAGCTCTCGATCTTACTTCCACCTAGTTAGTTGCCCTGTACACAAATCAAGAGAAACCCAACTCAGCCAATTACTGACTATTCTACTCTCAATCATCAGTAAAGCCACGGAAAAGATCATCAACAGCGCTATCAAGCTGCACCTGCTCAGTGACATAGTTTGCATTTCGCCAGGGTCAGTCAATTCCTGACCTCATTACAACCTTGGTTCAAAACAAAAGAGCTAAATTCAGAGGTGAGGTGATAGTGACAACCTTTGACATCAAGGCCATATTCAACTGGAGTGTGACATCAAGGAGCCATAGCGAAACTGAAATCAAACAGGTATCAGGGGGTAAACTCTCGACTGATTGGAGTCATACCTGGTACACAGGAGGATCATCGTCTCAGTTCAAGAACATTTCTACACGAGTCCCTCAGGGGTATCCAAGCCCAACAATCTTCAGCTGTCTCCATCATAAGGTCAGAAATGAGGATGTTCACCAATGACTGCATAGTGCTCAACACCAATCACAACTTTTTAAATACTGAAGCACTCCACATTCAAACGCAACATCTGGATAATATCCAAGCTTGGACTGACAAGTGGCAAGTAACATTTGTGTCACACAAATGCCAGGCAGTGATTATCACCAATAAGAGACACTCTAACCACCATCCCTTGACATGCAATGGTGTTACCAACACGGAAATCCCCACTGTCAACATCCCTGGAGTTACCATTAATCAAACTCAACTGGACCCACCGCATCAGCAGTGGCTAAAACAGCAGATCAGAGGCTAGGAATACTGTGGCAAGTAACTTAACCTCCTGACTCCCCAGAGTCTACCAACCATCTACAAGGCATAAGAATGTGATGGAATACTCCCTACTTGCCTGGATGGTTACAGCTCCAACAATACTTAAGAAACCTGACACCAAGACAAAGCAGCCCATTGGATTGGTACCACATCTACGAATTAAATCCCTCTATTACTGACACTCAGTAGCAGTAATGCATACTATCAACAAGCTGCACTGCAGCAGTTCACCAAAAGATCCTTAGATAGCACTTCCAAACCCATGACCATTTCCATCAAAAAGGACAAGGGCAGCAGATACATGGGATCACCATCACCTGCAAGTTCCCCTCTAAGCCACTCACCATCATGACCTGGAAATACATCACCATTTCTTTGCAGTCGCTGGGTCAAAAATCTTGGAATTCTCTCTAACAGCATTGTGGGTCAGCCCAGAGCATATAAACTACAGAGATTCAAGAAGGCAGCTCACCACCCCTCCTAAAGGCAACAAGAGATGGGCAATAAATGCTGGCCAGCCAGCAATGCTCATGTCCCACAAATGAATAAAAACAATTTCCAGGTTTGAATTTATCATACAAACATATGAACATACAAATTAGGAGCAGTCAGCCATTTGGCCTCTTGAGCATGTTCATTCAATAAGATCATCGCTGATCTGACTGTGGCCCCAACTCCACATTCTATATACTCCTGACTCTCTTGTAGTCAAGAATCTATTTACCTCAACCTTAAAAATATTCATTAATCTTATCCCCAACACACACTGCAGAATAGAGTTCATGACCTTCAGAAAACAAAAATCTTCTCATCTGTCTTTGGAAAGTCCCTTATTTTTCAGCTGCATCTCAGTTCCAGTCTCTTGCACAAACAGGAACAACATTTTAATATAGAAAGGGTTGCATCAATTCAACTTTTATTCAACTCAAGCCGAAGAAAATCAGTCATAATTTTCTTTTTTAAAAAGATGGTCACTCTGTTTAGATAATATACTCCTTAAAGACCAAATCACAGAAGCATTGGATTATAAATCTACAAAATCTTCTCTCAGGCTTTACATTGAAATTATTAAATTACCGGGACAGTTTTGGTTATTGTGCCTTAACAATTGGAGCAGTGACCTGACAACTTGATGTTTTTAAAAGCCAGTCTGAAGTTGACAGCTTGACATTTAATGTGATCCTGAGTTTTCCTGGAGCTGTTTCCCCACCTCCCCGAATCCTTCACAGACAAAGCAGCACCTTGTCTCGTGTCAGGAGTAACTTAACTCTCAGTTAACTACATTTTTGATTAACCAGTCCCACCTATTCCCAAAGCATACTGAACAACAAAGATTGTACTGTAGTGGCAAAAAGAGTGTTAGAACATAGAACATTACAGCGCAGAACAGGCCCTTCGGCCTTCGAAGTTGCGCCGACCATTATAAAAAAGCAATGACCCTCCAAACTAAACCATTCCCTTCTCTTCCATAAACTTATCAACTAACCTCTTAAACGCCACCAAACTTGGCGCATCTACAACTGCCGCAGGCAGGTGTTATCTCACCCACTATTCCCTTCTGCACTTGCTGCCCAGTTTTTCACTCCACAGGGCAGTTTGGACAGTGATTCATAAGAAATAGGAGCAGGAGTACGCCATCTAGCCCCTCGAGCCTGCCCTACCATTCAATAAAATCATGGCTGATCTGAAGTGGATCAGTTCCACTTTCTTCCCATAACCCTTAATTCCCTTATCGATTAGAAATCTATCTACCCTTGACCTAAATATATTCAGTGAGGAAGTCTCCACCACTTCAACTGGCAGAGAATTCCAGAGATTCACTACCCTTTGAGTGAAAAAGTTCCTCCTCAACTCTGATCTAAACTGCCTCCCCTCACCTTATTTTGAGGTTGTGCCCTCTAGTCCTGCTATCCTTTCTAAGTGGGAAGAATCTCTCTACCTCTACCCCATCTATCCCCTTCATTATCTTACATGTTTCTATAAGATCCCCCCTCAGCCTTCTGAGCTCCAACGAGTACAGACCCAGTCTATTCAATCTCTCTTCATAGGCTAATCCCCAGCATAGTGAACCTGCTCTGCACTCCCTCCAAGGCCAATATATCCCTCTGCAAATGCGGTGACCAAAACTGCACACAGTACTCCAGCTGCGGCCTCACCAGCACCCTGTACAGTTGCAGCAAGACCTCCCTGCTTTTTCTGTCCCCCTTCGCTATAAAAACCAACATTCCATTCGCCTTCTTGATCACCTGCTGCACCTGCAGACTGAGTTTTTGCGATTCATGCACAAGAACCTCCAGGTCCTTCTGCACTGTAGCAAGCTGCAGCTTTGCGCCTTTTAAATAATAATCCATCCTACTATTATTTCTACCAAAGTGGATAACCTCACACTCGCTATCATCATACTTCATCTGCCAGATCCTCACCCACTCACTCAGCCTATCCAGATCTCTCTACAGACTTTCCACGCAATTTGTTTTTCTACTCATCTTCGTGTCATCAGCAAATTTTGTTACCCTACGCTCAGCCCCCTCCTCCAAATCATCTATATAAATGGTAAACAGTTGAGGCCCCTACACTGATCCCTGCGGTACTTCACTAGTCACCAACTGCCAACCAGAATAGCATCCATTGATTCCAACTCTCTAATTGCTATTAGACAACCAGATCAACACAATCATTAACAGGTACAATTTCCAGCATGGAGTCAAACAATACGGATTAGAAACAGGAAGGCACATTGTGGAGGTCAAATGTTGCACCCAGTAGCTGAGATCACAGAACATAGCAGCAATTGACTGAGGTGTCTCTGATTGGAATGACACATTGCACTTCCAACTAAATGTTCAGGTCTCTCTGTGATGGATAGCATACCTCAAGCATCATTGCTCCTACTCACACTGAGTCAAAAATCCCAACCAAGCTCAACCCTATTCAAACTTTCTTCATCTAAAGTCCCAATTATTTTTCATAGCTAACAAGTAACAAAATCTAATAGAACAAGCCATCAATTTATCATGGAAGTCTTCTAGGACCATATTCATAGGGGACTAAGTTCAATTATGTTAAAGAGCTGCAGGAATTATGATGCACAATTAATCCAAGCCTTTTGATTGCAGCTTTGTGCTGCTCACTCAGTTTAATGATTGTTGTTGATTTGCTAGACCCATCAACAATGGACAAAACTGTAATTTGCCAGCAGCAACTAAAGCTGCTTTGCATGGTTTAAAAAGCAAGACCACACCTGTAAAAAGGGCAGTATACTATACAGATGGAGCAGGTGCA
Source organism: Sphyrna mokarran (assembly GCA_024679065.1). Taxonomy (NCBI): domain Eukaryota; kingdom Metazoa; phylum Chordata; class Chondrichthyes; order Carcharhiniformes; family Carcharhinidae; genus Sphyrna; species Sphyrna mokarran. The sequence continues at coordinate 50,353,446 of JAGIQG010000004.1, forward strand.
GGCAGTTATGCACAAGGTGATTTTAATCTGCAATACAAGGAAGAACGGCTTAACTTGAAATCACACAAGCTCCCATAATTTCCTCAGCACGCTAGAGGCCATCATGGAAGTGCAAATTAATAAAGATGCCCTGATTCCAGAGATCCAGATGGTCCTCCAGATTTGTGCTTAAAAAGGCAATTGGAGCAAACAGTCATGGAGGTCAACATTAGCAGTCAAGGCCAGAGAATCTGGAAGCAGGTACACAAGTCAAACACACTGCAAGGTCACTTTGAACTTCTACACCCCCAACCTCCAAACTAGCCTTATAAACCATTCAACTCACCAGACCCTTACAGATCTTCCACCAACTTCTATCAATTACGTGCTGAGCAATGCTCACATCCACATCTCTCATACTTCACACACTACTGCCTGTTTAATAAAGACAGCCAAACAGATGACATGATTGAACTGACACGTCCCTCTCTTTTGCAGCGCAAAATGATGTTCAAGTAGAGACAACGGAAACTAACTATAATGGGACAGATGTATCAGCATGCTCTATCCTCCATGCATTGCTGACCCGAGACCAAATTTGATGGCATCATAACTGACTCTTCTCACATTCCACACATGCATTCAACTTACAAGTTTCAAATACTATAGCCATGCATCTCCAGCTATCCTAACAACGTCCCTCTCCCTCCCTGTACCACAAACTGTGCGCGTCTTGGCCAGGTAATGGAGAAACAGCAAAACAGTGATCAAGATGACATACCATCAACTGATGTTACAGCCTCAGCCTTAACTCTGGTATTGACACTATGTAATTTAAAGGGCATAATAGAAGCAGGATCTGCTTCTGGTGAAACAGCAGGTACAAGGACAGTACAGGTGACAACAAGCTGCAGGATGCTGCTGCAGAAATAAGCTTTGACAAAGGGTCACCTGGACTTGAAACGTCAGCTTTCTTCTCTCCTAATGGATGCTGCCAGATCTGCTGAGGTTTTCCAGCATTTTCTCTTTTGGTTTCAATATTCCAGCTGGAGTTACTGCTGGACATAAATCAGACCTAGTGTGGAACTAGGCCCGATAGATCCTGAATTTATACTTTGTTTAAACATGTGGAGAGAAGCTACTGAACAGAGTCACATGCTAGAAACTTAATAGCATGCCTGCCCGAGGCTCGCAAGATCCCGACAGAAGCCAGAAAAGAATGCCATTTTGCAAGTCTTGTCTGCCCCAATTCTGGAGCAGGCATGCCAGGAAAATTCCAATGCCTACTGATAACGTTTTAACAAAAGAAAACATTTCAGACACACTCTTCAGGTATTCAGCCATACCAAAAAATACCATTGCTTTACAGGTCCGTAGTAAGGAATTATACATCTTTGGCTGTTTCCTAGACTCGATGCTTCTCATAGGCCTATTTTGCTTTAAACCTGTTTCCTGCCTCTTTCTCACTTCAAACTTGGAGCCTTGTGTTTCTCATTCTTAATTTCGCAGGACATTTTGATTTATTATTGTCACATGTATTAGCATGCAAAGAAAAGTATTGTTTTTGCATGCGATATAGATGAAGCATACCTTCATAGGGCAGGAAAGGGGACAGTGCAGAATGTAGTGATACAGTCATAGCTAAGATGTAGAGAAAGATCAGCTTAATGCGAGGTACATCCATTCAAAAGTAGATGGTAGCAGAAAGAAGCTGTTTTCGAGTCGGTTGGTACATGAACTAAGACTTTTGTATCTTTCGCCTGACAGAAGAGAGTGGATGAGAACACATCTGGGGTGCACGGGGTCCTTGACTACGCTGCTGCTTTTCTAAGACAGCAGACAGTGTAAACAGCATCAATGGGTAGGAGGCTGGTTTGAGTGATGGACTGGGCTTCATTCACGACTCTTCGCAGTTTATTGCGGTCTTGGATAGAGCAGGGAAGAGTCATATCAAGCTGTGATACAACCGGAAAGAATACTTACTCTGGTGCATCTGTAAAAGTTGGACAGAGTTGTAGCAGACATGCCAAATTTATTTAGTTTCCTGAGAAAATAAAGATGATAGTCGTCTCTCAATTATAGCACCCACATGGAGGGACCAGGACTAGCTGTCGGTGATCTCGGCACCGAAAATCTTGAAGCTCTTGACCATTTCTACTTAGTCCCCATTGGTGGACAGGGGCACGCCCTTCACTACTCTTCCTGAAGTCGATGAATATCTCCTTTGTTTTATTAACATTAACGGAGAGATTATTGTCGTCGCACCAGTTCACCAGATTCTCTTTTCTGTACTGTGTTTCAACATTGTTTGAGATCAGACCCACAACAGTGGCACCATCAGCAAACTTGAAAATCGAGGTGGAGCGAATTTGGCCACACAGTCATAGGTGTAGGACGAGTATAATAAAGGGGCGAGGATACAGCTTTGCAGAGCAGCGGTGTTGAGGATGATCGTGGAGGTGTAGTTACCTATCATTACTGACTGCAGTTTGTGGGTTAGTAAGTTTAGGATCCAGTTGCATGGGAGGAGCCAAGTCACAGGCCACAAAATTTGTAGATGAGTTTCACAGGAATATTGGTATTATAGGCAGAGTTGTAGTCTATGAATAGGAGTCTAACATGGGTATCTTTATTGTCTAGGTGTCCCAGCATTGAGTGTAGGGTCAGGGAGATGGCACCTGCTGTGAACATGTTGCAGGAATAGACAAACTGTAGCGGATCCAGGCAATCAGAAAGACAGGAATTAATCTCTGTGCCATGACTAACCTATTGAAGTGCTCCATACTGATGAACATCAGAGCAACTGGACAACAGGCACTAAGGCACACTGCCTGGCGTTCCTTTGTACCAGGATGATGGTAACCTTCTTGAAGCAGGTAGGGACCTCAGATTGTTTTAAAGAGAGTTTGAAGATGTTTGTGAATGCAACTGCCAGCTGGTCCTTGAGCTGCGTGCTTGTCCGCTTACCTCATCTGGTAACTTTCCATGGGATGCTACTTTCCATGGGATGACTTTGGAGGAGGCCACTCTGTTATTGGCAATGGTGACTTCGGATACAGATTTGTTCGTCGCTTCCAGGATAGAGGCTGCGCTCTTGCTCACCTCTAGCTTAAACAGGAATAGAATGCATTGAGCTCACTGGGGAAGGATGCAGCGATTTTACCTGCCTTCATCTTGTAGCCCATCATGTCATGCAGACCTTAGCATAATTGGCGGGAGTCTGTGTGGCTAGCCTGGGATGGTACTGTCTTTGGCATCTGTGATAGATCTCCACAGATCATACTTGGCTTTCTTGTATAGGTCAGAGTCACCTTGAATGCCAGCAGGCAATGGATATCACTGTTCATCATGGCTTCCAGTTGGGAAACAGGTGATTTGCTTCTTTGGCACACAGTCTTCTTCACATTTACTAATGAAGTCTGTAGTATTTGTATTCATTCAGGATGATTGCAGTGTTTTTAAATATTGACCAGTCCACTAACGCTAAGCAATCCCATAGGAAATTATCCAATTCCTCAGACCCGGAGCTGGGAGATGGTAAGAGTAGGATGTGGTATTAATTGTATATATGTTCTTCACTCTGGTCAATGTGTGCATTTGTTGCCTTGCTTGAAAGAATTTTCCAGGTCTTGTGCTTTTCCTTCAACTTACAGGCTTTCCTGGGACTTAATCTGTCTTGCATTAGGACCTGTGCCCCACTGGCGACTTGGTATCTCCCTTGAGATCCAGAAATCATTTGACATTTGATGATACTTTAGCTCTAGAGCAACTAATTTTAGAGTCTTAGACTCATCTTCCTCAATCCGCTTGCAAATCCAGCTAGGAGAGACCTAAGTGTGGGTTTCCTCCGGGTACTCTGGCTTCCTCCCACAGTCCAAAGATGTGCGGGTCAGGTTGATTGGCCATGCTAAGAAATTGCCCCTTAGTGTCTAGAGATGCGTAGGTTAGAGGGATTAGTGGGTATAATACGTAGGGATACGGGGGGGTAGGGCCTGGATGGGACTGTGTTTGGTGCAGACTCGAAGAGCCTCTTTCTGCACTGTAGGGTTCTATGATCTCTCTGATTTAAACTGTTTTTTTCACCACATAGCATAACCACCAACTGAATTAAAGGCTGCTAAACTTCTTGTTGCAAGGTAACAGCACAGTTTTGCCTGTTTAAACTTCCACTTCAAGAGTCACAAAACCTCAAAGATGGAAGCTAAACAAATAGCTCCACAGCTGCTAAATCCACTCTAAAATGAAACTAGATCCTCAATTTTAACCCGCAAATAAAAAGATGCAAGTTAAACTTAACTAAAACTTGAATCTATAGCTTATTCATAAATACAAATATAACTTAGTCAGCTGACTGTATTTCAGCAGTAAAAGAAAGAAAAATGATTGAAGCTTGGGAGTGCACTGTGTGTTCTCCCTTTTGGCTGCTTAAATGAGCAAACGAGAAAGTTGGGATAAGAGAAACGATGCACGTTAAGTGCTTTTTGATCGACAGAAACCAGGTCTCCTTTCATTTCCACCACTGTAATTTTCGAAACAATAAAGACAATCATCTCCTAGCTCAAACCTTTTAAGGAAAAAAGAGAGTCAAATTACAACTGCTAAATTATAGTTCTTACCTTGATCCTTTAGGGTTTGAGCAAGAACAAGTCCATCCTCAGGAAATTTTGCAATACTGCTCCCTGAAGCATAATACACTGAAAGAAAAACAGAGCGTTTTGCCTTTGCTCCAGAATATTTCTATAAGCCATGTTGTGAATTTCAACAGAAAGTGTGTAGACTGAAAAGAAAAATATCCATCCTGAACTAGAGCATACTGACAAGTTTAGGGCATTTTAAGTACCAGCCAAATGTTGTACGAAATGTGTATCAAACTTTGGTTAAGCCACAATGGGAGTATTGCATGCAGCTCTAGTCACCATATTACAAAAGAACATGAGGTACTTGAAAGGATGTAGAGAAGATTTACAAGAATGATATTGAAAAGGAAAGGATAGACAACTCATGTCACTTTGGAAAGAAAGGCAGTGGAGGGGTGACTGAATAGAGGTGTCGAAAATTACCAAAGGTTTTAATATGGCAGCTGCGGAGCAGGTCAGGGACAAAAATCATTGGCCGTGGTGCTTCTCACATTTCTGGATTCATTATCCCACCTTTAATCCTTGACAGTTTCCAGCAAACACCTTCTCAATGCACTTTCAGTCCCAATGAATAGAGCAGCACAGGGGGACAACATTGAGCCCAATCTGTGCCAGTTCTTTTGAGAGTCCAGTCAGCCCAGAATTGAACTCGGGTCCCTGTGCCACCATGCCACCCCACCTTTCTCCCCAAGAACATTGACCCTGATGTATACTATTCAGCCACCTTCCCCAGCCCAGAAGGAATGTTTCCTCTTGTGGGGGAACAACATAACTCAAAGACACCAATATTAGATAGTCACCATGAAATTCAACAGGAAGTTTAAAGTATACTGCTTGATTTAAAGAATGGTAAGAACGAGGAACATGCTACCAAAGTTGCAGCACATTTAAGGATGGATGAGGCAAACATAAAAGAGAAGAAAATGGAAGGTGACAATGGCAGGTTTGGAGGAGGGAAGACAAGAATAGTCTCGCATGGGGCAAAAATATCAATAGGCACTGGTTGGGCCAAATGGCCTGAGTCATAATCCTTTTAATGGAAATTCTTCAGTATTCTGTACTAATTATGCACAATCATGCATTTGTAGTACATCACCAGCAGTACTGTGTGCACATTAAGGCATGCATTTCACTTTCCCTACACTGGTGGAACACATGGATTGCACCTAGTTAACATTCACAGCATCGACATACAGAGAATACAATGGGAAAGATTAATTTTTGATTTCTCGGCGAGGTTGGAAAAATAAACAAAGGGTTAAGAGTATTTATAAAATCTATATATATTCATTCAACATCAAAAAAAATTGCCCATTATCTTATTTTGCTTGAAACTTAGAATATCTAAAAAAATTATTTATGTATTGAAATACTTCCATATAATCATGCACAAAGAGTAAATTGTAGGCAGTTCAATATAATTCAGTTAAAATCTCACTGTCATGGCTTGCCATGCTGAAATCTCCTTCATACAAGCCGTCACCAAAAGCCATGCCCCACACTGATAACAGGTCATTGAGTGCTGGGATGTTTGCCCCTCCAGTGTCTGGCATCCACCACTGCCTAAAATCAAGGGACAAGCAAAGAAGAATCAGCATCAGCATTGGTTTGGTTAGTTAGCACAATTTACTTTTGTTAATTTGACTTATAAAAGATATCTCAATATACCTGCTTAAAAATCATGACTACTCCAGAATTACCACTTTAAAAAGTATCTAATACTGATCTTCCACACACCCCATGCAGCCATTCAATAATTACATGACAATTCAATCAGATTTGGCACCGCTGCTAAATCTGATTTTGTTTGCATTCAACATTTACAAATACAACAGCTAGGACTAGTGGATGCTGGGTGGAAGATTAGCAGTTTCTTGCCCAAGCAAGACCACTTGGTCGTATCCCAAAAGAGATTTAGCCAACCTAGTACGTCTTAGTCGTTCCTAACCACTTTAGCCCAGTATCACGTGTACTTCACTTTAAAAAGAAAAGCAGATTTGGCTGATTTGAGAAAGAATATTAGTTGAAATGCAGGATTTAGAGTAGAAGGTGGAGAAGTATAATTTTCTACATACTTATCCTGTGTAGATCATTTTCACATTAATAGTGCATATGTACAGTAAACATTGATGTTACTGCAAAGCAAATAAGATTGACCACAGATTTTAAATGAAAATCACTGCAAAATTTGGAGACAAACGATGAAGAATATCTACATTTAGATAACTTATTGGGATTATCAGACAAACAAGGTAACAGAAACTAAAATTTTAGGGCATTGTCAAGCAGTTGGCTATTAGACTGAGAGTATTAGAGCTTTGAAAGAATCAGCATTGATTACCTAAGCGTCCTTTAATCAGCATAAAGAACAAAAAACATTGGAAATCAAAAAATAGTTCTGTACCCCTTGATAAAAGAAAAGAAATGGTATTCTATCTAAATTAACATTTCATTTTCAGAAAATATTTAACCATAAGATAGTTCTTTGGGAGTAGAGCGAGGCAAAACAGATACAAGACCAAGTAAAAGACAACACAATATGTTTATACCTTGTATTTTCATCATAGAATTTCACTTTTCTCATGACAGATGTGTTGTACCAATCACTAAAGACAATTACAGAGAGGCCATTATCAACATCACGCCTCAGTTTAGTAATTTCCTCAGGGAAGTACTCTTCCTCGCTATCTACCATCAGGAGGGTACCTGCAAGGGAAAAAACTTACTGATGGAAACATATCTTGATAGTTCAAATGGTTGGATTAATTTGGCCTAAAATGCAGTTAGAATTGGCTTTCTAGCCAGCTCACACCCTTGTAATATTACAGCTGCGGGAATGGGCTTGGTTGTAAAGTTAGACATTAAGATTGTTTCAGAAAGCAGACCCAAAAACATTCACCGGAACATGGTGCCTTAGAAAAGGCCTAGCAGCCAATGCTTCCAAGCAAAATAAATGAAACTGTTTACTTTGCATATGATTGTCTTCAACTTTGAAGTGTAATTCCACCACTGACCAGAGTCCAAATAGTTTACACAGAAGCCATGTTCTTTATCCAAACATGAAAAAGTGTCTCATTCTGATTATCACAATCAAATTCCTCCTGTACCTATCAAGCTGGATCTTAAATGCACCTATGCCTCAAGCACCCTATATGTTCGCAGTTCCAGTTAATAATCACACTCTAGGTATACAAATTTCCATTGGACTTATTGGTAACCATCTTATATTTATGACCCTTACAATGGAAACATCCTCACAATCTACCCCACCACACCCCTTCATAATGAAGATCTCTTTATGAGGTAGGCCTAAAAAAAGCAGCAAATGCCTATAAATTCTGGCAATTAGAAAGCTAACACTGCAGCCTCACTAAATCTATGCCAAAAAAAGGCAAAACTTTTATGTTTTGAACATTGGCAGGCTAAGAAAACTGCAGCCACACATTCTGCCAGTCTGGAGCTCAGCCACACCTCCCAAGTGCAGAGCAGTGATAAAGTCCAGTCAGTGCTTTAGTGACTCACCTGGATGGAGGCAATATTGGTGAATGACTTTTAGCATACATGAATAACTACCCTCAAAGAATGTACTATAGGACACTGCTCTATTACTAAGTGCCAAATCAGGCACCAATTGGTAAACTAAGGTGAAAGAATTAACAACAGGCAAGAAGAAAGTCTGCATGCTGCACATACTCAAAAGCTTGCCAGCTAACCAGAACTTTATTTAAAAACACAACTCATTGTAAGAGCTGGCACCATGCCTTGCTCTGCGACCTTCCAACAATGGAAGTGAGCAGTTATGTTTTGTCAGCACACAATCTACTCACCACCAACTTGATTCAAACAAAGCCTATAACTGTGCAAGTAAACAAAACACATGTTTGATTTTACTTAAAATTAGTGAGTAACTTACAATCACAGGCAGCCAAAGAAAGGCCTATAGACCATAAAACTGACTGGGAGAACCTTTGAAAGCATCAAGAACCAGTGGAAATAGCTTTTACTGAGGTCCTGCATCTTCAGCTTCATGAGCATCAATATTCAAGGGATTCTGGATGCCAATTTGCAAATTTTATTTCATGCACATCACTGGAATCCTTGAGATTGGTTTGCAAAACCATGTACATTATCCACAGGCAAGCTGCATAAGAGCACAACTTCCACAATACGCCAATTACTTTTTTTGTATTCATTAGTGGAATTTCAGCATCACTAACTAGGCCAGCATTTATTGCCCTCCCCCCTTGTCCTTCACAGCCTCTGGCCTACTCTTGCATCCACAGTATCATATAAAGCCAGTCATGTTTAGTTTCTGCTCATTGATAACCCATTGATTCTGTGACAGTAACGTGACTGAGTGTCATGGGGAAATGGCCATTGCCAGGCATTTGTGTGGCACAAGTGCTACACATTAGCCCAAGCTTTGCTGCATGTGGAAGAGGCTGTTTTAGTATCAGAGAAACTGAGAATGGTGCTGAACATTGTTATAATGATTAGTGAATACCCCACTTTTAACATTACAGTGGATGAAAGGTCACTCAAAAAAAGCTGAACCTGGTTGGGCTTATACTTCTGAGGAACTCCTGCAGTAATGCCCTAGGGCTGAGATGATTGACCTCCACGACACCCATTTTCAGCTGTGCCAGCTATGACTCCAGAGAGTTTTCCCTCCTGCTGATTCCCATTGACTTGAATTTTTCTAGAACTTCATGATACCACATTCATTGCTGTTTTGACATTAAGGGCAGTCACACAGAACTGAACTCGAGTTCAATTATTTGTCCATCTTTGGACAAAGGCTATTATCAGGCCAGGAGCTGGGTGGCCCTGGCAGAACTCAAATATAGAATCAATGAGCAGGTTATTGTTGTCTAAGTGCCACTTGATACTGCTACTGGTGACACCTTCCATCACTTTGTTGAAGAAGTAGAGGAGAACAATGGGTTGGTAATTAGTAAGATTTTTTTTTTTTGAGGATAGGACATACCTGGACAATCTTTCACATCACCAATGCTACAGCTGTGCTGAAAAAGCTTGGTTAGAGTTATTGGAAGTTCTGGAGCAGTCTTCACTAATACTGCCGGAATATTGTCAGGGTTCATAGCCTTGGCAATATCTCATGCCATCAACCTCTTCTTGATATCACTTGGAGTGAACTGAATTGAATTGAATTGATTAAATCCAAGATAGTGGAAACTCAGGAGGAAAGCACTAACTAGAAGGTCTAATTTATTGAACATCAAGGGAGGATGATTAGATTCTCTCTTTTTGATGCTGGTCATTGACTGGCATTTGTGTGGTGCAAATTTTTTGTCATTTATCAGCTCCAACCTGAGTGTTGTCCAGGTCATGTTCAATGCAGGTATGGTCTACTTTAGTATTTGAGGAATTCTATATGGTACTGGACTGAATGGCATTAAATGACACTGAATGGCATGCAGTGAAGATCCACACATTTGGCTTTATGACAGAGGGAAGATATGAGCAGATAGAAGCTGAATGCAAAACCTACCATACTGGCTGGCATCAAAACAGGTGATGGGTGCTCCGAGCACCTCTACAAAATATCCCATACTACGCAAATGCTGATACATATCCCTAAAATTTGTGTGGACATGGTCCCCATTCCTAATTAAAAGAAATAAAAAAAGTGTACATTGAAATAGTTTTCCATTTTTGCAATAATCTTGAACTTAAATACTTCAGGGAAATTTTAATACATCAGAATTGAAAGATAAACACAATTTTCAACTGAAAAATAACCAGCTGATATCAATTGAACCTACACTTTCAAAATAGCTTAAATCCTAAGATCATTTCAAGTTACTTAATATCTTGGAATAGTGGTTAGCAAGATTGAATAATCTTCAAGTATGATTTTTCATGAAACATTAGTATCTGTCAGATAAATAAAGCTGATAATCATCAATATATTTAACCGTGTATCCTTCTCCTCTGCCAAAACTATAGCAAAGATAATATCCAGATTCTTTCCTCTGCTACCAAGTTCCCTTAAACCTTTCATCTTGTTCCTTCTGCCCTTAACTTTAAGGAGCTTAATCTTCATCCCTTTCATTTATCCAAGGTATGCCTGGTTGGATTTTACTAGTTTGTTCCATTCTACCTCTGAAAACTCATCATATCCTTGTAAAATATCTATTCTTTTGACACTGGTACTACTAGATAGCCAGCTACCAAGCTTCCCTTTCTGACACCGATGCAAGTTACAATTTTTCCCATTCACTTTTCAGATGCTGTTCCTCCCTTGCAAAGTTACCATTGTTAACGCTTCTACGTCTACTCTCAACCCCTCCATCACTTCATTTCCAATTTCCTTTGCCTATGCAATGTCTTTGTTTCCCAAACCAACGTCCCTAGAATCTCGTGTGTCATGGATGTCATAGCTGAAGCTTGGTAAGAAAGAGTATACAACAGTAAAGTGTCTCTTCACGTGGAATCAAATTTCATTTACAGGGACTGGCAGTTGGACCTTGACCTGTATCTCCCCGCCACTTTGTAGTAGCATAGTGCTATATCTTCACTAATCAGTAAACTTAACATCTGCTGAGACAATGCAAACAGTTCCTGTTTCAGCCTCAAATCAGCTTCAAAATGCATGTTAATGTGAACACATTAAGCTTTGCTTTTCCAGGTGGGTTCTATCCTTTTGAACAGTGACAAAATTGCATTCCACTAGCATCTACCAATGGGTTTAATGTCCGATTACCAACATTTTAAATGTCAAATTTACATCAGAGTTTTGTGCTTAGTGCTCTATTGAGCAACATTTCCTTCCACTGGAAGGACCCTAAGATGGTCAGTTTGTCATTTTAAATGCTCTTTTCGTTTACTATAATATTTTTACTGTTAACATTACAATTTTTTTATATAGAATTTGTATCCAATTGATACAACATAGTCACCATACATACCACAATTTACAAATCAAGGGACATGTTGGTTGTAACTATTTACTTGCTGTTTCAATAAAACTGGAGCTTTTCACTCAGAAGTATAGCAGCGAGATTTTAAATTAACAAACGGATCAACAAGAATCTCTTGGAGGAACTCACCAATCCAGCGGATCATTTTTCATGCGCAGGTTATCCCTCGGAAAGTAACCAGGTGGGTAACGCAAGTTGTGATACTGATCCCACAGGACTCTTTTACTGCGAGGTGGTGTTGGAATGATCTTCACCTTAACTGGTAGCTTCACAGTTGACGTCATTTCATTACCATTGTTTGACTTAAAAAGGAGAAAATGAGAGAGATCCAGTTAGCACTACACAGGTTAAATATACAAAAAAGGAAGAGAGCGGTCAAAGTGAACTTAGGCCTCTTACCAATCATTCTTGGAAGATGGTTATGGGGAACAAGCAAATGGTAAAGGAGTTAAATTAATATTTGTATCAATCTTTATGGTGCAGTATACTTCTGAGCATCCTATTAATGCCAATTTTGATGGTATCAGGGAGAAACTTTCAAAAGTTAATTGGGGACTCTGGGACAGCAAGGCTCTGATAAGCGGAAGGGTTTCAAAAATGTGTTAACCAGGGTTCAGGGTAAGCACATTCCTCTGAGTGAAGAACCAGCTGGTAGAAGTAAGGAACCTGGATGACTCAGGATATTGAAGGAGGCGGCACATGACATGCATAGGAAGCTGGGATCAAGTGAATCCCTTGAAGAGTATAGGGGATGTATGAGCACAGTTGAGAGAGAAATCAGGAGAGAAAAACATGAGTTTTTTTTGGCAGATAAGGCAAAGGAGAATCCAAAGATCTTCTACAAATACATGAAGGCCAACCAACTAACTAGAGAAAGAAGGGCCTCAAGGATCAATAGGGTCATTTTTGTGCAGATCCACAAGAAATGGGCAAGATCCTAAATGAATATTTCTCATCAGTATTTACTGTTGAGAAAAACATGGATGTTAAAGGAACTTGGGGAAGTAAATAGCGACGTCTTGAAGAGTATGCATATAACAGGTGCTGGAAGTCTTAAAGTGCATCAAAGCAGATAAATCTCTGGGACCTGATGAAGGGTATCCTAGGACATTGTTAGGTCCTAGGAAGGAAATTGTGGGTTTTCCAAGAGATATTTGAATCATTGATAGTCACAGGTAAGGTGCCTGAAGATCAAAAAATGACAAACATTGTGTCTTTGTTTAAAAAGGGCTGCAGGGAAAAGTCTGAGAACTATAGCCTCACATCTGTGGTGGGTAAGCTGTTGAAAGGTATTTTGAACAGGATCTACAGGCATTTCAAGACACAATAACTGATTAAGGACGGTCAGCATGGCTTTGTGAGTGGAAAATCATGTCTCACAAATATGATTTTTTTGAAGGGATAACCAAGAAGGTAGATGAGGGCAGTGCAGTTGATGTTGTCTATGTGGACTTTAGCAAGGTCTTCGATAAGGTATTGCATGGTAGGTTGTTGCATAAGGTTAAATCTCATGGGATCCAGGGTGAGGTAGCTAAATGGATACGAAATTGGCTTGATAGCAGAAGCCAGAGGGTGGTTGCAGAGGGTTGTTTTTTTTCAAATTGGAGACCTATGATTAGCAGTGTGCCTCAGGGATTGGTGCTCAGTCCACTATTATTTGTCATTTATATTAATGATTTGGATGTGAATATAGGAGGCATGGTTAGTTAATATGCAGATGACACCAAGATTGGTGACATAGCGGACAACAAAGTTATCACGGATTGCAACAGGATCTTGATCAATTGGGCCAGTGGGCTGATGAATGACAGATGGAGTTTAATTTAGATAAATGAAAGATGATGCATTTTGACTGAACCAGGGCAGGACTTACTCAGTTAATGGTAGAGCACTGGGGAGAGTTACAGAACAAAGAGATCTAGGAGGTACATGTTCATAGCTCCTTGAAAGTGGAGTCACAGGTGGACAGGATGAAGAAGACGGCACTCAACATGCTTGGTTTCATTGGCCTGAACTCTGAATACAGGAGTTGGAGCATCTTACTGAAGTCGTACACAACATTGGTAGGTTCACACTTGGAATACTATATATAATTCTGGACATCCTATTTTAGAAAGGATACTATTAAACTAGAAAGATTGCAGAAAAGATTTACGAGGATGCTCCTGGGACTTGATGGATCGAGTTATAAGGAAAGTCCGGAATGTAGGAGCTGAAGGACGATCTTATAGAGGTCTATAAAATAATGAGAGGCATAGATCAGCTAGATAGTCAATACCTTTCCCCAAAGTAGAGAAATCTAAAACTAGAGGACATAGGTTTAAAATAAGAGGGAAGAGATACAAAAGGGTCTGACAGGCAATCTTTTCAGAGGGTGGTGAGAACAAGTTGCCAGAGATAGTAGTAGAGGCAGATACAATTTTGTCTTTTTAAAAGCATTTAGACAGTTACGTGGGTAAGATAGATATAGAGGGATATGGGCCAAAGGTGGGCAATTGTGACTAACCTAGAGGTTTAAGGAAAAATGGGCAGCATGGACAAGTTGAGCCAAAGGGAATGTTTCCATGCTGTAAACCTCTATGACTCTATTAATACTAAAGAATATGGAGGAGAAATTAAGTGCCATTACTAGAAAAATTATATTGGATAAATTAATGGGGCCAAAAGCAGTTAAGTTCCCTGGCCATGACAGCATGCATTCTGGGATTAAAAAAAAATTGTAGTGATAGAGATAGTGGATACATTGGTTATGATTTTCCAAAAATCCTTGGCTTTTGAAGAAATACCGGAGGATCAGGAAACTTTACTCATTGGAATTTAGCAGAACGAGAGGTGATCGCATTGAAACATATGATTCTGAAAGGACTTGACAGGGTAAATGCTGAGAGGGTGTTTCTCCTCACTGGAACCAGAGGGTAAAATCTCAGAATAAAGAGGTGCCAATTTCAGACTGAGGAGAGTAGTAGTTTCTTCTTTCAGGAGTGTTGAGTGTCTTTAGAACTCCCTGCCACAGAAAGTTGTGGGAGCTGAAGCCTTGTGCATATTTAAAGATGGAGATAGATTGACTTTTGATCACTAAGGAAATCAAAGATTACGGGGAAAGGGCAGGAAAGTGGACGCGAGGAATGTGTCGACTCAACAGTGATCCAAGTGCCCTACTCCTGTTCCTATTTTGTATGATCTTAACATACAACACATTCTAATTTAAGGCTATTTAGCAAACAAAATAACAGAAAATATCACTTGAATTTTCATCTACCCTGCATTCAAAATATTTGGAAATGATAACAGTGACAAGTAACTCTTGAGCAAAGTGAATGTAAATTGCAAGATCACATAAATGGTCAGAATGGTTGAATTGTTCTTGCGAAGACAATTCACTTTCCTAAAGCACACTTGTTTCAGATCAAAACCAGTTGGTACAGATAACAAAGAATTCATTCAAAAAATATCAAGAAGCTAGTACATGTGGATTTAGGTATAAACTAGAATAATCAATGAGCCAAAGAATTAGGAACTTATTTTCCTGCCTGTTCCAATAGCAAGATGGACAAACATGAAAAATGAGGAAACAAATTTTGTACCAAATTTAATATCTTTATTTTGTTTTGGTAGAACTGAATTTTTGGTTGCTACCATTCTGGTTTCCAATCTATTCATTGTTCAGTAAATCTTTTTTGGTCACGTTTTTCCTTTATCAATTTTTTTGTGTGTGGGAGACTGGCAACAGCTTGCAAGAAACCCAAAGCAAGATCAAAACTTGATGACAATAGTATGTTTCCATATGGTAAAGTCAACATTTCAACATATAAACACGAAACAGTAAGCCATTCAGTCCCTTCATCATTTAATATCATGACTGGTCTGATGGTAACCTCAAATCTGCATGCCGCCTACCCCTGAAAAATTGGTAACAAGGGAGTGATTGAATATTTTTAAAGTAGAGGTAGATACCTAAGATTTGCTTTCTAAACTACCTCCATTCCAAGCCAAAAAATTGCATTTATATAATTGTCAAAGTACAAACTCAATAAAATGAGTAAAAGTAAGTAAACCAACTAGCTACAGAGTACAATGAAATTCTACCAAAGATCATTTTAGGTGACTTTGGTTTTGGAAGAGATGTTAGGCAGGATAAAAACCTACTTTGAGCAGTAAGGAAACCTTTACATTCACAGTAGCAGCAACATTGTTTAATGCTTCCTCTGAAAGATAATGCACCATACTGCACAGGATGTTAGCTTACTTCATGTTCAAACGATAGTGAGAATTGAATTTACAAGCTTCTGAAGCAAGAACACTGCCAACTAGGCCAAACAAAGTGGCCAGCTATTGCATTCAGTTAACCCTTTTGAGTACCAGGTTAACAGACAACTAAATACATAACCACCATTAACAAATAATGGAACTTTAAGGATTAAATTATGAGGAAATCTCACTTAAACATGGCTTGTATTCCTTTGAGTTTAGATAGATCTAATTAATAAATTTAAATTAAAAAGAATGCTTGTGCATACATGCACACATCCACTAGATCAAGAGATTCAAGACCAGAATTGACAGGTTTTGGTTAGGTCGAGTCAACATCGAGTCGAACAATATTCAGGTGTTTGGAACAGCAAAACAGGTTCATAGCTGAAGGCCTAATCCAATTCCTTTATGTTCATATACAAATTAGCATCAACATGCACAAAAAGATTGGGAACAATCTGGAGGTTCAAAATGCTTCATGGACTCTTAATTGCTCTGAAATGAAGTAACTTTCATAGTGGACTCTAGCACAACACAAATGACCTAACAATTAAGAGCTATAGTATCCAGGAATACTAATCTCACGTTCACACAAATTCTTCAGTCTTTTTCTTTATTTCTTTCATAGGATGTGGACATAACTGAGAGTCAGCATTTGTCATTATCCTAAATTGCTGTTGAACGGAATGGCTTACTGGGCCATTTCTGAAAGCAATTCAGAGTCAACAACATTGCTGTGAGTCTACAATCATACGTAGGCCAGACCAGGTAAGGATGGCAGATATCCTTCCCTGAAGGACATTAGTAAACAGGAATGATTTTTTACAACAAGTCAATAATGTAAACTACTGTTTACATTCCAGATTTTATTAATTGAATTTACATCAGCTGTCTCGATGGGATTTGAACTCATGGTCCTCCACCAACCCCGGAGCCTCAGCCTGGACCTCTACCTTAGTTCAATGACTACACGTCATCGCCTCATCTTCATCATCTTGAGTGTTCTCATTCAACCATTTGTATTTGGTGCTGAACTGAACCAAATAGATTAGTGATTAAAAATTTGATCAAAAATATAGGGACATCAGCAGGAATTAATTTAATGAAAATAATGCTGTTGACGAAAAGAATCCTGGAGCGAAATCTGGGTTGAGTTTTGAAGTACCTTATTTCTCTATTGTATTATTTTGTGTAACAGGATGATGATACAAATCAGAAATGGAGTTTGAATCCATGGATTTTATAACATTTAATTTTTCCTTGTCTGGCTTGAGTTGCTGCGCAGCATCCTACAGATAACATGCAAGTGTGCCACCCGATTCATTTTTGATTCTGCATCACTGAGCTTCCAGGTAAGTATGAGACATAACTTCCTAAATCTTTACAATATTTTAATTTCTCTCTTCTTTTATGACAAGAATTATTGATCAAATAAACACTTACATCATTTTCAGCTGGTGAGGCAACAGTAACCATCACATGGCCCTGGGCAATGCCTTCCCACGAAGCAGCTTTCTTGGCGACAGATATTGATATAGCTAGAAATCCAGACCAAGGCCAGAGAACTTGGGAATAGGAAAACGCAACCTCTATGTTGTCTCCATTCTGAGGTAAATATGGCTGCCATATGGGCTAGAAAACAAATTAAACACTGTAAAAAGCCATATGTATAACCCAAATTGATTTAGGAAATATTAATTGGGAAAGGAAAGAGCAAAAGAACATTTGTAAGGAAATTTAGACAATAGTTTTCCACAAAATGCATAACGTGAAGTGACCAGAATTTTCAAATACAGGCAGTACTGCTACAAAATCTCTTGGTGAGGCACATGAAACAAGCATGGGATTCATGGGATGAATTTTTGCAGTATGGCTCAAAGCTCTACAAATGAAGGAGGAATACACTAGCATTGTGCCCCTATCTGATCATTTTGCACAATTCTATAATCTCACAACCATTTAAAATATTAGAAATTGCCATCAATGCTAATCCCTTGCACATTTTTTCCAGACTGCTAAGGCAGTGAGATCTAATGTGGATCATATGCTATTTTTATTTTTGGAAGCTGTGGAAATATTCAAGCTTCTCTGGTAAATAACCTCCAGATCTCTGCAGTCAGCCAAACATCAGCAGAAGGATGGCTGCAAGAAGTCAGCTCAACTTTACTACTGAATTAAATAGTCTGAAACTGCAGTACTCTGCTCAGACCATAGCTTTCGGCTGGTGTCTACCTGTAGCAAACTGGAATCCTGGAACTGGTGCAGAGAAAGGTCACGGTTCCTGATTCGGTGTCAGAATATCAAGTTCTGAATGATAAAATTTGTTAAACCTGATAGTAACATGTTATGAAAGAGACACTAAAAAATAAACCACACCAGGAAGAAGAAACATGATTTCAAACTACTGCAAAGTAAGTTTAAGACTGATGTCAATAAATAAGGCAGATAGAGCAGTCAGGCTCAAAACTGCAACTCAAGGAGAAAAGAAAAAACATGAATTTAGCAGATATAGAATGCAATGATTAAGGATATTATAGATTTCTTTCCAGGTGGATGAACTAAATTGTCTTCTGTATTTTGTTTTACATTCTTACTCTGGACTAAGGCTCATTTCACTTTGTCCATCACTCATGTTAGTTACTTTTTTTATTTAAACATTCAATTAGATTAGAAAATATAGAAACCAGGCATCTTGTTTTTGCAATTTGACTCCATGGATTAAGGAGAGGAAGCGAAAATAGGAGAGATTGACAGCTGGCATAAAAGTTGGACACCACCTTCCATCCACAATTATTTCAAAGGTTAAATCAATCATATTCTTACGCTAGGAAGTATATCTTTTGTGCATTTATCCTGTGCAAAATACAGACATCATCAATGTGGGCCTTTATATTTTTGAATGCATTATCCTTGTAGCCACATTCTTTTTTATTTAGTAAAATGAAACCAAATAGTATGCAAGAATAGTTTGGGATGAAGTGGCATGAATCTTTAGTATACATCAATAGAAATGCCCTATGCCACAGAGTAGGTATGTTTGACTGCCCTCCTGCAAGGAGAATTCAGATCTGAATTGCATTACTGTGCAAATGAATCAATTAGCCCACCTCTGTTTTTGCATACATGAGTTGTAGTTGTTGCTGGCTACACTTGCGCAGCTCTCAATAACTGCTTGCAGCCTTGATACAGGTCTGAAAGCAGGTTAGTTACCTCCTGGGCTCTAGTAATGCATTATGTAGAGAAGCAACTACCTTGGATAAGGGTGGTTATGTAAAATGTAGAATGGAATACAATGTGCAGGATTCTCCAGCCCTAAGACCAGTATTTCCATCATCCTGTGCTCAACAGACCTTTAAATGGTCTGCCGTATTTTCTATCTCACCCACTACCAATCTTAAGTGGGTGAGATGGAAGAACTTCGACCAAACCTGAATTCTTTAGTGGCAAAATGTTTTCTTAACCCAGAGCATTGTATTGCTATTTTTCTTGTTTTTAACAAGGTATGGAAATATCCAAGCCTCTCTGGTAAATAATCTTCAAATCTCTGCAGGCCTACATTGCTGTAATTTGTGTTTTGCACAATAATAGATATGGATACATTCCACACAATAAAGAAAGTAAGTGTCAATATCAAATATCAATACTAGCCAGAAGGTATTTCAGCCATTTTGCAAATTCCACATTATTACCACCACATTACAATGCTTACCTTGTCAATAATTCGGCCAGTAACACCCATACCATTTAAAATTGTTACATTGACAACAGTTGGCATTCCCCCACAATAGATGGGCTGGGAGCAGTAGGGCCACATATAAGGACACTCAGTTAGATCAATGTAGCTTGGGCTTAAACTGAAAGAAAAGAAAATTGGCAGTTACAGAACGTAATCCACACCAGCATTACAAGTGCGCAACTGAATGGAACGTGTTTGGTGTTTCATTAAGATTCACAGACATCTGCACATCAAAGAAAGAGCTTTCTGCAGCTCTCATTAATTCTAAAGATGCTGATATTACAGGAGATTAGCACCTTTGCAGTACAGGCATGCCACTCAGCTCGGTTCTTCTCACCAATTGTTCAGTTAGCAACAATGACTTGTCTTGTACAGTACCTTCAGTTTTTCGGCCTTTTGGCTAAGATCAAGTTTAGTATCGACATACTTGGCTGAAGTCATTAGGGTGCATTTTAGCTTCATTTCAAGCAATTTTTAAACTGGCATCTCGGCCTTTTGGCTAAGATGCAAATGAGATCAAGCCCTGGAGGAGGAGCTATACCTACTCCAATCAGTTTGGAGCATGTAGAGCAAGCCCAAAATAGGAAGTAAAAGTCTGTCTTGTCAGCTTGGATCGAGAATGTCTCAACTTGTTGAGACTCCGAATTGGATTTGATCTGATTGAATTGGAATAAAGTTTTAAAAAAGACCTATTGGCAGATGAATTAGGAACAATGACTGAATAAGGTAAAACAGATAGCTAAATCAGCAGTCTTTAAGGCAAAAGGCATTAATATTAAAGTGATTAGTGCGGATAATGCATTCTAAAAAGGTACAACCTAGACGAATGGAAATTCACACTGTAGTATATACTGTATTGTTAGTTATATCGTGTAATTCTGATAATATTAACTAAACACATTCTCAAACAGCAGGCATGTAGAAAATAACAAACTTATAAGTACAAAGGGATGATGTGGGGTGTATATAAAATCACTTGGAATACCAATCCTATTAGCAAGTTTGTACTTTGGTAAAGTGACCCTCTTCCACTTCTTAAAGAAGTCTTGAATAGGAAAATATGGACACACAATCAATCCTGAGATTGCACTTAATTATCCCATTAGGGACTCTTGTCATCCCTGCTTCTCTTCCCATATCTCTTTGCAAAGCAAGCAGCATCAATGTGTGTGAAACTCTGATCACTTTCTAAACTGACACCAGTGATTTAACATTTTTAGGATATTAATAATGGAATTGCAGACAGAAATATTGTAATTAAAGTGATCACAGTGATAGTTGTGGATATGTTCTGTACAGTATTGAGGAAATGAACATCAGTAGCAAATATCAATACTACCCATCACAGCCAAAAGACATTTCAGTCGCTTCCTAAATTCCATATCATTACCACTACCACATTACAATGTATAATAAAGATTAAGATTTGCTGATAGAGCCATGGAGTCACATAGATTGGAGACTTGAGCATTGAAATAGTAGATGGGGTTTAAGCCAGACAAGTGCAAGATGATGCGTTTTGGAGGATCAAATTTAGATGTGAATTATAATGTAAATGGCAGAATCTTTAAGACATTGTTTAAAAAGGGTAGTAGAGATAACCCTGGAAATTATAGGCCAGTGAGTTTGACATCAGTGGTGGGAAGCTGCTGAAGGGGATTCTCAGAGATAAGATGTACAGGTACTTAGAGCGTTGCGATCTGATTAGGGATACGCAGCATGGCTTTGTTAAAGGGAGGTCACGCCTTACGAATCTGGTAGAATTTTTTTGAGGAGGTGACGAAAACTGTCGACGAAGGGCAAGCCGTTGATGTCGTCTACATGGATCTCAGTAAGGTGTTTGACAAAGTCCCTCATGGGATGTTAGTTGAAAAGATCAAGGCTAATGGGATACAAGGACAGGTAGCTAGATGGATAAATAACTAGTTTGGTAATAGCAGACAGAGAATAATAGTGGAAGGGAATTTTTCTAGCTGGAGATCAGTCACTAGCTGGAGGAGCCTCATAAAAGATTGCTGCAGAAGGTTAAGGTGCATGGAGTCAGGGGTAGGGTGTTAGACTAGATAGAGGATTGGTTGTCTAATAGGAAGCAGAGGGTAGGTATTTATGGGTGCTATTCTGATTGGCAGCTGGTGACTAGTGGAGTGCCCCAAGGTTTGGTGCTGGGGCCTCAACTATTTACCGTTTACGTAGATGATCTGGAGGAAGGGGCTGAGTGCAGGGTGACGAAATTTGTTGATGACACGAAGATGAGTGGAAAAGCAAATTGCGTGGAAGGTGTGGAAAGCCTGCAGAGGGATCTGGATTGGTAGAGTGAGTGGACGACGACCTGGCAGATGGAGTATAATGTTAGCAAGTGTGAGGTTATCCACTTTGGTAAGAATAATGGTAGGAAGGATTACTATTTAAATGAGAAAAGCTGCAGCGTGCGACAGTGCAGAGGGACCTGGGTATCCTTGTGCATGAATTGCACAAACGCAGTATGCAGGTGCAGCAGGTGATTAACAAGGCGAATGCAATATTGGCCTTTACAGCTAGGAGGACAGAACATAAAAGTAGGAGGTTCTGTTGCAGCTGTATAGGGTGCTAGTGAGGCTGTAACTGGAGTACTGCGTGCAGTTTTGGTTGCCACATTCGAGGAAGGATATATTGGCCTTGGAGGGGATGCAGAGAAGGTTTACTAGGCTAATATGGGAGATGAGGGCATTGGATTATGAGGAGAGACTGAATAGGCTAGACTTGTACTCTTTGGAGTTTAGAAGGCTGAGAGGGGACCTTATAGAGACATATAAGATAATGAAGGGGATGGATAGGGTAGAGGTTGAGAGACTCTTCCCGCTTAGCAAAGATAGCGGGACTAGAGGGCACAGCCTCAAGATTGGGGGGAGGGGGTGCTGATTCAGATTGGAGTTGCGGAGGGGTTTCTTCATGCAAAGAGTGGTGGAGGCTTCCACGCCTAATATGTTCAAGTCAAGAGTGGATAGATTTTTAACTGAGAAAGGGAATTAAGGGTTATGGGGAGAAAGCAGGGAAGTGGTACTGAACCACTACAGATCAGCCATGATTTTATTGAATGGCGGGGCAGGCTTAAAGGGCTGTATAGCCTACTCCCGATCCTATTTCTTATGTTCTTATGTTTTTGCTAGTGGTGTGCCACAGGGCTCGGTAATGGAACCTCTTCTATTTGTAATTTATATGAAATGACTTGGAAGAGGGAGTAAGTGGAGTGATCAGCAAGTTTACAGATGATACAAAGATGGCTGGACTTGCGGATAGTGAGGAGCATTGTCAAGTGATACAGCAGGACACAGATAGGCTGGTAGCTTGGGCAGATAGAATTCAATCCTGATAAATGCGAAGTGATGCATTTCGGGAGAAAGAACGTAGGGAGGAGGTATATGATAAAGGGTAGACCTATTAAGAGTGTAGAAACGCAGAGGGACCCTGGGGGTGCAGATGCACAAGTCTCTGAAGGTGACAGAGCAGGTGGAGAAGGTTGTGAAGAAAGCATACGTTACGCTAGCTTTTATAGGAATTGGTATAGAGTACAAGAGCTGGCCTTTAATGTTGCAGTTGTATAAAACGTTGGTTAGAACTCATTTGGAATACTGCGTCCAGTTCTGGTCGCCTTCCTACCAGAAGGACATAGAGACTCTGGAGAGAGTGCAGAGGTGGTTTACCAGGATGCTGCCTAGTATGGAAGGTCTGAGTTACAAGGAGAGATTAGGCAAATTGGGGCTGTTTTCCTTAGAAAGACGTAGACTTGGGAGGAGATCTAATAAAAGTGTACAAGATTATGAAAGGTATAGATAGAGTAAACAGGGTTAAGCTTTTTCCTAGGATGACTCAAATAGCACAAGGGGTCACGGGCTTAGGGTGAGGGGGGTAAGGTATAATTTGGATGCTAGAGGGAGTTTTTTCACACAGAGGATGGTGGGGGGTATGGAACACACTGCCAAGTGGTGGAGGCAGACACTCTGGAGTTATTCGATAGATACCTAGATGGGCAGATGAACAGAATGCAAATAGAGGGATATAGAAAACTGATTTAAAATAGGGATCATGAGCCTTGGGAGTTCCCTGGGAAGTGTGTAAATTGTCAATGATATTGATGTATTTGTTTTATCTTACAGGTACTTCGGTCTGCCTTGTTGTCTAACAAGGGGCATACACACGATGCCTCTGCCATTGGATACCCCATTGCATTGGTACGCCACATTTCCTCAATGATTTCACAACAATCTCCATTCTGATTTTATCTCAGGCTTTTGCAACCCACTCTCTCAAGATTGCTAATGTCAGAAACCATTTGCTTCTTCCTTGGTGTCTTCTCTCCTCCAATCATCCATTCAAATTTTTACTTGTGCCAGCCTTGAAGTGTTTGCTCAGAGGGGTATTCAATGGTTGAACCCGGCTGGTTAGACCAACAGGAACCACTGCAACATCTTCAATAAGATGTGATCTAAAGATGAGAAGACTTTTTTCTTCACCCACTCCACGTGGTCAAACTCCAAGTTCTCCTCAGCCATATTTTCAAACCATTAATATCACTATTGGCATTTTAAGCTTTGTCCTGTCAGATATACACACCAACACAACCGTGAACTCCTCTTTTTATTGCCATTTGTCTTCATTAACACTTGTCTTTCCAACCTTGCTCACCATTTGACCGGCTGGCATGTCAAAATTCAGTCTTATCCACATTCCAAACACAGGCCAATCTGTGTTCATTTTTTAAATATGTTCAATTATAAACTGCTGAAATGCTAAAAGCCTATCATCAAATTCTGCTGGGAGATGCTGTGAATTCTTGGTATTCAATTCAGTACAAAATTGTTTCTTTTCATAAATCTGGTACATCATCCAGGGCTGGCTTTACCCTGAGAGCTGCAAGAAAATTAGGCACAGCAGATTTCAAAAATTCAGATGGATCCAAGAAGGAGAATCCATTCTCGTGCTTTTCGCTGACACAGTTGCAACGTTGTGTTCTAACAGTGGCCACATGCTAGATTTGTCTGTTTGTGCATTAGGCTTAAAATTGCATAGAGAGCTTCCCTCCCTCCAATCTTTTAACTTTCCCCTCTGACGCCTTGCATTTTTTAGCTGCTGCAGAAATGACTGTCAGCTCTGCAATCTCAATCACTATTTGAAATGGATTGTGTAAACCCCATTCCTTCTTGATACCATGGGAATGCAGCACGCACTGCAAGGCAGTAATTTTGACATCAAAGCTGAACAGCCAAATTGAGGCTAGTGTGTTATTCTATGTTTCTGTCAAATAAATTTGCACCAAGGTAAGTTTAACTTCAGCAGTGAGTGGCAAATACAAATAGTTTAGATGTTTTGGTGAAAGAAGTTAGAGATCAAACTGTACATAAGTTATATGAAAATGAATAATTCTTTGGCTAAAGAATTAATTTTATACAAGATCAGCTATTATTCAAAGATATATGATGTGAACAAATTGTAGGAAAATAGATGTTTCATGATTAGTTTTGGCTTAGTTGACAAAGTATTATCAATTAATCTAATACTGTATTATTCTGTTTAAACTGCACCAATAGAGGACATTTATAACTTCCTAACACGTGACTTTGCTTAGCTTCACTTGACAGAGGAGTGCCCCAATGGAATTTAGCAAAATAGAGCAGCACTGTGGCACTTGCTAGCATTGCTACGTCACATCAATTTCCAGCTGGAACAATAAAAGATTAGGAACAAAGAATTAAGAACCAAGTTGGGGTATTAGGGCAAGTGGAGTGTGTTACAGAATGAGATCAGTTAGAGAATAGTGATCGTACAGTAAGTAAAAGTGACAGGAAAGCGATTAGAAAATGTCAAAATGCAAAAATTTTCAACTGGAGAACAGCTAATTTTAAACTAGACATATTCATGTCAGGAACAATCCAAAGCCACGATCTATGGATGAAAATGGAAATAAAAGTTAATAGGAGAAAGAAAGTGGAGATTGAATCTTAAACTTGGTATTTGTCAGTCAATAACCAGGAAGATTAAGGAGACTAAAGGAAAGAACCGAAAATTTTAATACCAGGTAGAGATGAAAAAAAAGATTAAATGAAATAATCATTAATGACTACAAGCAACAGTAACCTGAACCCCCGCTTCTCTCCAGCATCTTAAATCTAAGATGATTAAGCAAACAGTTAGCTAGAGATAAAGTTGGGACCCATTAAGGACCCAAACAGAAACCGCTGTATAAAGGCAAATATATTCAGATGATTTGAAGGTAAAAAGTAAAGAATGCAAAAAGTCAGAACAGTCAATAGAGAATATACAAACTAGAGAATACAAAATACAAATAATAAATAGAGAATATACAAACATTTAAAGTTGATAAACCCGCTGATTCAGATGGATTTGTACTTTGGGTCATTTGAGCAGTCAAAGGAGAAATATCAACAGCATTGGTAACAATCTTTTAACCCTTATTAAATGCGGGAATGTTTCCAAACATCTGGAGGATTATCAACATTATGGCAATTTTCAAGAAATCGAATTGGGATGAACCAGGAAACCACAGGCCAGTCAGCCTAACGTCAGTGGTGGGAAGATATTAGAAACCACTAATAAACAATAAATTTTCTCCAGAAAGGAATGGTTTGGTCAAGAAAAGCACCAGCATGAAAATTATTAAAAGGCAAATTTGTTCTGAATTATTTGGTGAGACAGCAGAGAAGGTTGATCAAGGTAACAAAGCACCATAAGAAGTGAGCAGGAATTTTGAAACATATTTGACAAACAGCCAAAAAGGAAATTTATTTATGATGCAAGTCCATGGAATTGAAGGGTATAGATATAAAATTGGCTCAGTAAGATGAAACAAGAGGTGGTGATTGATGAATGATTCACTGGGAGGTGATTTGCAATGGTATTCCCTAAAGACTCATTTTAGGCCCATCATCTCTTTGAAAGTATAATTATGTACCTTCAGAGGACTGTATGGTTTTGATTTGGTTTGTCACATGTATTAACATAGTAAAAAGTATTGTTTCTTGTGTGCTGTACAGAAAACATACTATTCACAGAGAAGGAAACAAGTGCAGAATGTAGTGTTATAGCCATAGTCAGGTGTAGGGAAAGATCAACTTAATGCAAGGCAAGTCCATTCAAAAGTCTGACAGCAGCAGGGAAGAAGCTACTCAAGTCGGTTGGTACATGACCTCAAGCTTCTGTATCTTTTTCCCAAAGGGAGAAGGCGGAAGAGAGTTGTCTGGAGTGCATGGGATCCCTAATTATGCTGGCTGCTTTGTTGAGGCAGTGGAAAGTGTCTACAGAGTCAATTGATGGGGAGACTGGTTTGCGTGATGGATTGGCCTACATTCACAACCTTTTGTAGTTTCTTACTGTTTTGGGCACAGCAGGAACCAAGCTGTGACATAACCAGAAAGAATGCTTTCTATAGTGCATCTGTAAAAGTTGGTGAGAGTTGTAGCTGACATGCCAAATTTCCTTCGTCTTCTGAGAAAGTAGAGGCATTGGGGGGCTTTCTTAACTATTTTGTCAGCATGGGGGTACCTGGACAGGTTAGTGGTGATCTGGACATCTGGGGAAAAAAATAGTAAATGAGGAGAGAAGTCTTGATTCCCACGCACACCAATTCTTAAATGTTGGCAGGGCAAATGAATAAAAAGGCAGTTAGAAACACATTTGGGTTTATAAGCATAAAAGCAAAAAGATCATAGTAGAACTTTAGAGATCAGTGGTTGGTCCTTAGCTGGAGTATAACGCATGATTCTACCACATTTCAGAAAAGATCAAAAGTTTTATAGAGTGTGGAAGAGATGCTAATATGGGATGAGGCACTCCTGTTGGGACACAGCAGTTGTAAAAGTTAGGACACAGAAGCTGGAGGAGATAATACAAGGTTAAAATGTGACCTAGGTTTTCAAGGTGAGAAGAGATTATTTCCTCTGGAAAGTGGGTCAATAATTAGTTATAGGTCAGATTCAAACTTATTGCCAGAAGATCTAAAGACAGGCAAGAGATTTTTTTCATTCATTTGTTGGAATGTGGCATACTGTACTTGAAATGGGGAAAGCAATTTCATAAGAGTTTGAAATGGATATGGGATAGATACTTAGGATGAAGAACCTAGAAGGTTATGGACAAATGGTGGGGATGTGGAACTAAGCATACTTGCTTTTTCAAAGAATCAACATATGCACAGCAGGGTGAATACCCAAATCAATGCTATAATTTCTCTGATGTATTTAGGTATAATATCCCAAATCATGCTCAGAAAAAGTTACCCAAAATTATTTTGAAAGGAAATTAACTTATAAACCTGCATAGCTTCAATAAAGCTAAGCTCTCCAGAGATTTCATGTTTATTCCATTATCTGTTTCCCACATGCCTGTCCAGAAGATCTTTGATGAACCTGATTGCAAGGGGCACAATAGTTAACACTGCTGTCTCTCAGCACCAGGAACCTAGATTCAACTCCAGCTTCAAATGGCTGTGTCGAATTTGCATGTTGTCTTCTTGTCTGCATGGGTTTTCCCTGGGTGCTCTAGTTTTTTCCCCCCCACACACCAAAAGGTGGGGGAATTAGGTGGATTGACCATGCTAAATTGTTCCTTCGTGTCAGGAGGATTAACAGGGTAAACATATGGAATTACGGGGATAGGATCTGAGCAGGATTGTTGTTGGTGCAGGCTCGATGGGCCAAATGACCTCTTCAGCACTATAGGGATTCTATGATCCTAAATGTTAAATAATCTCACATTTCCATTTAGGTATCAAGGAACTCTGGATTCTGAGACTGGAATTAGAACATAGAACAATACAGCACAGAACAGGCCCTTCGGCCTTCGATGTTGTGCCGACCAAAATAAAAAGCAATGCACCTCCAAACTAAACCATTCCCTTCTCTTCCATATACTTATCAACTAACCTCTTAAACGCCACCAAACTTGGCGCATCTACAACAGCTGCAGGCAGGGCATTCCACTCCCTAATCACTCTTTGAGTAAAGAACCTACCTCTGATATCCGTCCTATAACTCATACCCCTTAATTTAAAGCTGTGTCCCCTCGTGCTAGCTTTCTCCATCCTAGGAAAAAGGCTATCACTGTCCACCCTATCTAAACCTCTAATCATCTTATATGCTTCAATAAGATCCCCTCTTAGCCGCCTCCTTTCTAACGAAAACAACCTCAAATCCTTCAACCTCTCTTCATAGGACCTGCCCTCCATACCAGGCAACATCCTGGTAAACCTCCTCTGTACCCTCTCCAATGCCTCCACATCTTTCTTATAATGTGGGGACCAGAACTGCACACAATACTCCAAGTGCGGCCGCACTAGAGTTTTGTACAGTTGCAACATGATGCTGCGGCTCCTAAATTCAATCCCCCTACCAATAAAAGCTAAGACTCCATATGCCTTCTTAACAACTTTATCCACTTGACTGCCTACTTTCAGTGATCTATTGACACATACACCAAGATCCTTCTGTTCCTCAACACTATTAAGAGCCCTACCATTAGCCCTATACTCTACACATTTATTGTTCCTGCCAAAGTGCATTACCTCACACTTTTCCACATTAAACTCCATTTGCCACCTCTCGGCCCAGCTCTGCAACTTGTCCAAGTCACTCTGTAAACTAAAACACCCCTCTTCACTATCTACCACTCCACCAACTTTAGTATCATCTGCAAATTTACTGATCCATCCCTCAATACCTCAGAGAAGAAATTCTCTGATGTTGTATGCCTCGCAATCATCGCCAGTAAGAATGGAGAATTTGGCACTCAATCAGAATTCCATAAATAGCAGTGGGACTGGAGAAACCCAACCCTGAGCGAGATAGGACAATTTTGGCCTGGGTATCTTCTTTGCCATATACCGACTATCTGAAAAATTTCCAAGTCCCCTTGTTACAAATGAATGCAAAATATATTTCTTTATCGAATGTAGGGGGGAGGTATATGATAAAGGGTAGACCTATTAAGAGTATAGAAATGCAGAGGGACCTGGGGGTGCACATGAACAAGTCTCTGAAAGTGGCAGTGCAGGTGGAGAAGGTTGTGAAGAAAGCATATTGTATGTTAGCCTTTATAGAAAGGGGTATAGAGTACAAGAGCTGGCCTTTAATGCTGCAGTTGTATAAAATGTTGGTTAGACCTCATTTGGAATACTGCGTCCAGTTCTGGTCGCCCTACTACCGGAAGGACGTGGAGACTGGAAACAGTGCAGAGGAGGTTTACCAGGATGCTGCCCAGTATGGAAGATCTGAGTTACGAGGAGAGGTTAGGCAAATTTGGACTGTTTTCCTTAGAAAGACGTAGACTTGGGAGGAGATCTAATAGAGGTGTTCAAGATTATGAGGGGTATAGATAGAGTAAACAGGGTTAAGCTCTTTCCTAGGATGGACTCGAATAGCACGAGGGATCACGCGCTTAGGGTGAGGGGGGTAAGGTATAATTTGGATGCTAGAGTGAGTTTTTTCACACAGAAGGTGGTGGGGGTATTGAATGCACTGCTAAATGGTGGAGGCACTGGAGTTATTTAAGAAATACTTAGATGGGCACATGACAGAATGGGAATGGAGAGGTATAGAAAACTGATTTAAAATAGGGATCATGAGCTTTGGGAGTCCCTGGGAAGTGTGTAAATAGATGATGATATTGATGTACTTGTTTTTAATCCTACAGGTGCTTTGGTCCACCTTGTTGTCTAACGAGGGGCACATACGCAATGGGTCATGAGAGGGCTGCTCTTAGACTTTTTTTCCGAGTGTATCCTAGTGCTTCACGTCATTAGTGTACACTTGACCTGGACCATTTGATGGGCAACATGACAGCTCAGTGACTAATCGCTGTGCTGTGCAGATACACGGATTTGGGCCTATGTCTGTGGGAGTTTGCACGTTCTCCCCGTGCTTGCGTGGGTTTTCTCTGGGTGCTCCAGTTTCCTCCCACATCTCAAAGATGTGCTCTTAGGCTAATTGGCAAAACAAATTCTCCCTAAATTGACTCAAATTTGATTTTTAATCCATAGATCTATAAACATGGACAGGGATCGTGGGTAGAGGTGGGAACACCGGGGTGGTGGTGCGGGCTCGTTGGGCCAAAGGGCCTGTTTCCCATGCTGTTCTGTTCTTTGTTCAAATTACATTGGTATGTGTGCACAATTGGCCCCTTCAAGACTTATTATGCATGATCAACATCTCTTGTAAACCTATACTGAGCCATGTAGATGAAGCCAATCTGAGGTTCAATACTTAAGCTGAGCTGTTCTTGCTTAGGGAAGCAGGAACAATACCATCTGTCTCAGCAGACAGTATCATAACTGGTCCTCAGTATCCAGTTCACTAAAATAAACCCTGCCTCCCAGTAATAAAATTGCCAGCTGGCATTCTCAGTATTTGCCACTATATCATCTACGTTAGGGGGAGTGGGGCAGTGAGCACCTATGGAGCTGGATAAAACACATTCAAGTATACTTCAGAAATACTTTCAAAACAAAGTCAGAATGAAAATCACCAAATTTATTTCCATTCTTAATGGAGAGTCATCCAATATTTCCCTGTTTTATTAGCAATTATATCTGACAGGCAATAAAGAAGAGCTTCACTAAAACCTGGAGAACACAGTGACTGTTCACACAAAGTTCCATATTATCTCAGTTACCTACTGGTTTTATTAAGACAGACAGCAAGCAGATTTGAACATTGAAGCTAAGACTATAGGCATGATCTTATCTGTCATAAGCACCACTTTCTAACCTCGCTGCAGTGAGAGTATTTGGTCAGCCAAATCTCCATTCACTCCAGCAGGATGGGAAAGTCCCACCACTGCAGATGGTAATAAGATTCTGGTCAAGACTTAAGTTTTGCCACACCCTTCTTTTTGTCAAATCAAATAAATTGAATCAAATAAACTGAGGGCAAAGCACAAAGTCCTTTAAAAGTGAATCATTCAGAATAAAAAAAAAGCTGAAAGAAAACTTAAAACAATAAATCAAAATATGGTTAGTGATTGATAATACATCCCAATCCTTGTGGTTGAGATCAAAACAGACCCTGATTTGAATCCAGAATTTTGTGGCCTCTTATCTCCTCACACTCCAAAAAAGCTGAAGCTTTAATCACAAATCCATTGAAGGAAACCCTTAGAGAAGCAGACAAGGAAGGCACTGAATTTGATTTTCACTTTAACAAAATAGTCTTCAAAGCCTCGACTTACAAACAACTTGAAAAAATTAAATTGCTCTTTCATGGCAGAATATATTGTGAAAAGATATTAGGAATAAGTATTGATATGGAAGAGAATATACATAGCTAAAGTTGCAGTTAATGGAGGATAGGAAGCCAGTAAGCAAAGTATCACTGGTATACCAGGAGACAGCAAAGGTACGGCTAAGGCTTTCAGCAGCACAGCGGTCAGAGGCAAATAAAATTGCAGAGGAGAATGTCATCAGTCGTGACTATGGATTAAGTTTTAAAGCTCAGCTACGAGTGAAATAAAATGCCAATGATGGAGTGAGGTGGTTTGGTGTAATACAGTGATTGTGGAGATGGAAGGCAGCAAGTAAGAGTGCAGAGTTTGTGGTAAAGATTGAAGATAGTATTATAACTTATCCAAGCCTTCATGTCAGACACAGCAATCTAACAGCATAGGAACAGTTAAGGAGTTAGAGAAAAGATAGAGCTGAGCAGATACAGCATACAGGTGATTAATTCAGTCTCAGCCATTAAAGTCAAGTTAGCCCACAATACTCTGTTGTATGGTTAAGCTTTTCAGAGTAAGGCCTGTAGAATCGCTGCCTGTAACTGTACAAAATGAGGAAACAGAAGGAACAAAAGATACATTATCCAAATTCAGTTCAGCACTCACCTGGCTTGAGGCTTATAGATTTTGAGAATTTGGTATGCTTTTAGTAAGTCCAATTTGCCATGACCTTGTTCAAACATGTTGACTCCAGGCAATCTGCGTGCAGAGGCGATCAATGCTTGTTTCATACTGGCTGGATTCACCATCTCACGGTGCTGCACCGTGCTGACAAAAGAACAAAAGGAAAGTTATCAAAAGAAATTTGGAGGGGAATTCAACTGACTAATTAGGTAAAAAGTTTTGCAATTTGTGCAAAATTATCTTTTGAAGTTAGAATGGTTCAACTAAGATAACCATATTTCTTGTTATCAAGTCAAATTTCCATCTCCTATGCCACAGGATCTACTTTTTCACTTAGAAAGATCTTGTAAATGTTTTATCAAATGGATAAAAAACCCATCACAATTTGAAAGCCTTCTAAACTTCAGTGAATTTGAACAAGGCAGTGCAACCAACTGTCCAAGATCAGCTAACCTTACAAAATGTTATTAATATTAATGCATATCCCTGAAGTCCAGTGACCAAGAGTAAAACAGTTACAAGATTTCTCCAATGATTTTCTTAAAAGATACGAGGTCAGAGTTTATTGTCTACAACAGTTTCCACTAATGAGTATTTGTACAAGTCATCATTCAATAAGAACAAAGAGCATATTAGACCAATAAGATCTGAAAGGATTTTAGAAGGAAGCAACTACTTTTGGGAATAATTCATGAATTATGCAGACACCCCTCATACATGAATCATACATAACTATTTGCTTGAATCCACACCCCTCAGTTTTCCTGTGAAAAATAAATCCAACTTAATTGGAAAGTTCATTCTAACTCTTGAACCAACACCCATTTAAAACACCTGTCATCTAGTTAAACACAACAGCTTGAAACCAAATCCGGTTCCGTGTTTCATCTCTCATTATTCATTTGTTTAACTTCAGGCAATAAAGCTATTTCCAAAGAACAGCAAACATTGGCACATACTAATGTTTGACCAATCTGTAACATGGCTTGTCCAAATATCCAAAGAGGAGAAAATCCTGGAAATTATTCAGTAAACAACTTCATTGTTGTTTCAACTCATCATACTATCGTGAATTTATTTTTTTCCAGAGTTCCTGAGCAACCAAGTTAAAGGATGTCATTAAACAAAGAAACAAAATACTTTTCCAAATAATCAAAACCTTATTGGATTTAGAATTAATCGCAGACACTGGATAAAAAGTACATTGAAGAGGCACAAGGTAGACAGTTTGAATATCCTTCTTCAAATGAAATGCCAGTGACCACAGAAGAGGCAACACTGATAAAGATAATTATACTACGATGTAAGTGGCTATTCAGATACAATAAGGAGGTCCCAACACCAATCCTTGGAACAATCCATTCATTATTTCTCTTTCAATGCACTAAGTACTATGAACTTAATCATAAATCTCTCAAAACCACCCGTTAGCTGACTTATTTTTCCTGTTCTATTAAAATTGAGAAGCTATCAACAACTACCATATTTTCTAGTATTCAAATTCTACTCTAAGTAAGGAATCAGTATCAATGGAAAGAAGATCTTTCAGCAACTTTAAAATAGGTGAAACAAAAATTAACTTCCAAAAAACTTTTAGTGTTACTAAGCAGAAGCAATCTGCCTCATGTGATTCCCACAGCAGGCAGAACTGCTTTTGCTTAGACCTTGGGCGGGAATTTCCAGTCTTGGGGTTTCACAACAATTCCCAAATTAGATTCAACATCAAAGTACCACTCTTCTAATTCTGCATTTCTTCTAGCCTTGAAGTTATTGTTATTGGATTTGCTTCACATATTTTTTTCACTGAAGAAAAAATCTTTCATATTCAGTTTCAGAACCAATGTCCAGTCTCATCAGCACCAACACTTAGGGCAAGTGGGTAAATTAGAATTGGTTAGAATTTTTTACTCTTCAGTTACATTTGATATACTTTGGTTTTAAGTAATTTATTTGCTCTTCATCTTTTCTGTTCCTTCAGTATTTCCCCAACTCTTTCCCTTCCTTTTCTTTAATTTACTTAGCTTCTCTAATCTTTGCTGCTGCCTCATGGGGATAGGCATGAATGACAAATTTCAGGCCAAAAGCAGAAATAATAAAATAGTGGTAAGCAAGCAAAGACCCTAATACTGGTTAGGAAGCTGCACAAGTGGTGCATATTTTATGGCTGATCTCAGCTCTACATTCTCCATTTTATAGTAGTTGGCAAAACTAATACCATCTCTAGACCTCTAGATCTCTAGAACAGAACACACTGAAGCAAATCGGTGCACCAAATATTCAAATCACTCTTTTAGATGCAAGGCAGGGAAAAAAAAATTGCCTTACACATCAGTGTTCTTCTAACTGGCTACAGGTATTTTACAGCATTAAGTCTCCAAGATTTATGCTAGTTTAGAAATCATGAAATAAAATGGGAAAGTTAACTTGAAGTTAATGACAAACTTTAATTGCTTCCTCATTTTGACATTTGCAGCAGATGGTACTGCTCTCAAATCCATAAAATTACTTTAAAAACCACACTTAGCAAAGAATCAGCATTCCCCAGATGCCACTAATTTCGAGCTAAAATATTGACAGACAATGGCAGGGTTTTGTGGCCTTGGTTTTCATCCTGAAACCATGAAGTCCCATCCGAGGTCAATGGATCTTTCACATTCTGCCCCTTGCCCACTCCGATTCCCGTGGCAGGCAGGATACTAAAATTCTGGCCAAATGTGTCATGTTTACCCAAAATAGAGTAAAATCCTGCATGTAATTTGATAACTTTTAAGAACGCAAATGGTATTATTTCCATTCCACAATTACAAAGTAGCATTGAATATAATCCCTCCACCAACATCAAAAAGCAGCTAACTATAGTGATGGAGTAAACGTACCTATGTTATCATCACTAATATACTGCTGGGCTACAGATTATTCTGAGATAACAAAAATAATTACTTGCATTTACATAGGAATGTTTTTGCTGCCAACACCATACATTCATTCATATGCCCTTTATGAAGATGGCAGTCATGCAATGTGCAGCAGATCACATATCTTGCCATCACTGGCCTTATAATTGCAAATATTACAGCACAGGCAGCATCAAAATAACACTTAAAGTCCTCCAACTACATATCAACCCAAACTTCAGAGTGCTGGAAACAAAAAGTAGAACCCACTCTGTCCACCCGCCCCTAATTCCCAATTAGCTCAAGTTATGATCCACCTGGTTGTGTTCTTTTGTAGTAAAAATCATTTTGAGGATGCATGGGCAATCAAATAAGATTCACTACTAACTGTTTCTTTAAGACTGTCAAAAAGTGGTTGTCACCTTTTGAAGATTGATATGTATCTCTTGCAAATGATGCCATTGGCTTCTGCACATGTGCTGACAATAATACACGCGCAAAAGAGCTCTCAGTTGCCATGCTGCATTTGATTTATGAAACATCTTTCATAACCACAAGACATTGCAAAATACTTAAGTGCAGTCACTGCTGCAACATAGGAAACAACATGCATTGTTGGGACAGGTTCAGAATCTCAACGCACAATGTATCTTATATTGTGCCACAGAGTTTCAAGTGCTAATGGAATCAGATATAGCCTACTGCTATTCTGAACTTCAAAGCAACATGAAAACCATACAGTGGTATATCCAATGATCCACCTTTCACTTGCTCTCTGATTTACTTGCCTTGCAAGCAGAGTGACAGCTCCTGCCACTACTGGTGAGGCCACACTAGTTCCAGAAAGTGAGCGGCAACCACCCTGCATACCAGAACCACGGACACCAGAGCCATAGGTCACAATATCGGGTTTCATTCTTCCATAGCCACTAGGAAGCTCCTATAGGAAACAGAGGGGAAAAAAGAAACAAGCATTTAGTTGGCCGGAACCCAAGTTCTGAAGGTACAAAATGTGCCTAATTTTGAAAATAAATGGATTTCAGCAAAAGGCCAATATTTCAGTGATTGCCATTAGTTACAGATAGCCATTTGGCAAACATTTCACTGCATTATAACATAAAGATTACTTTTTAGACCAAATAGATTATCTAAGGTCAGGGTGTTGAAGCAAAAGTTATATGTAGTGATTAGTTAACAAAGCTTAATTTTCAAAAGTCTAGATTCTTTTTTCATAGATGGATGGCAAAATTGTGTGTGTGGTGAACACATTGATTATAGAAAATGGAAATAAAATAATAATTCAGAGCTCAGAATGCCACACAACATTCCAGCCAAGAAAAGTAGTAATCTGAATTTGTATATTGCACATTCTCAAGACTCCCAAAGGAGTTTAATGCTGATGACTTATTTTCGAAGTACAGTATATAATTTTGGGCATGCAGCAGTCAAGATCTCTCCAAAATAAAAACTCATCATTTGATTGGTTTTAATGAAATTAGCTAAGAGAAGTATGCAGCATTACCAAAACATTGCTTCACACAATATATAATGCAATGAGATCTTTTACATTTTAAGAAATGATGTAGAGTTGCCGGCATTGGACTGAGATAGGCACAATAAGTAGTTTCTCAATGCCAGGTTAAAGTCCAACAGGTTTATTTGGTAGCACAAGCTTTGAGTATTGCCCCTTCATCAGGTGAGTGAAAAGTTCTGTTCACAAACAGGATGTATACAGACACAAACTCAATTACAAAATAATGGTTGGAATGCGAGTCTCAACAACTAATCAAATCTTTTCAGGTGCAGACAATGTGAATGGAGTAAGAGGGTTAAGCAACGGTTAATGAGGTGTGAATGGTCTCCAACCAGAATAGTTAGTGAGATTTTGCAAGCTCACGCAAGTCGTGGGGGTTACAGATAGTGTGACATGAACCCAAGATTCCAGGTGAGGCTGTCCTCATGTCTGCAAAACTTGGCTGTTTCTGCAGTAAGAAGTCTGACAACACCAGGTTTAAGCCCAACCGATTTATTTGATAGTAAACTCTCACAAGCTTTCAAGGCTGTTCTCTTCGTCAGGTGAATGAAGTGTTCTGGTCTCTAACAGCACATATAACAGCACAGACTGTTTACAGATTACGAATCTGATGAGAATGCGAATCTTTACACCTAATCTGGTATTCAAGTCTTAAAGTGGTCGACAATGTGAGTGGATGGAGCACTGAGCACAAAGTTAAAGAGACGTGTATTGTCTCCAGACAGCACAGGAAGTGAGGTTTTTTTTGCTAACCCAGGCAAGTCATGAGGGTTACAGATAGTGTGATAGTGCTCAGCTGAGCAGAGACTGATAGCTGAGTTCTGCATATACGAGGACGGTCTCAACAGGGATCTTGGCTTCATGTCACACTATCTGTAACCCCCATGACTTGCCTGGGTTAGCAAAAAACCTCACTTCCTGTGCTGTCTGGAGACAATACACATCTCTAACTTGTGCTCAGTGCTCCGTCCACTCACATTGTTGACTACTTTAAGACTTGAATAGCAGGTTAGGTGTAAGGATTCACATTCTAATCAGTAATCTGCAAACACAGTCTGTGCTGTTTGAGACCAGAACACCTCATTCACCCGACAAAGAGAGAAATCTCGAAAGCTTGTGACTTTACTATCGAATAAATCGGTTAGACTTAAACCTGGTGTTTTCAGGCTTCTTACTGTGTTTCCCCAGTCCAACGCCAGCATCTCTACATCATACCCATTTCTGCTCAGTGATTCTGCTTTGTCATGAAAGCTGCCTTGGAGAATGCTAACCCCAAAGATCAGAGGCTGAATGCCCTTGCTATTGAAGTGTTCCCAACGGGAAGGGAACACTCCTGCCTGGTGATTCTTGACAACACCAGGCTTAAATCCAACCAATTTATTTGATAGTAAACTCAAGCTTTTGAGGCTCTGCTCTTCGTTAGGTGAATGAGGTCTTCTGGTCTCAAACAACACATATAACAGCACAGACTGTTTACAGATTACTGATTAGAATGAGAATCTTTACACCTAACCTGCTATTCAAGTCTTAAAGTGGTTAATAATGAGTGGAAGGAGCACTGAGCACAAGTTAAAGAGATGTGTATTGTCTCCAGAGAGCACAGTAAGTGAGGTTTTTTGCAAACCCAGGCAAGTTATGAGGGTTACAGATAGTGTGACATGAAGCCAAGATCCCTGTTGAGACCGTCCTCATATGTGCGGAACTTGGCTATCAGTCTCTGCTCAGCGACTCTGCACTGTCATGTGTTGTGAAGGCCACCCTGAAGAACGAACGAACGACACACGACAGTGCAGAGTTGCTGAGCAGAGACTGATAGCCAAGTTCCGCACACATGAGAATGGTCTCAACAGGAATCTTGGCTTCATGTCACATTATCTGTAACCCTCATTGCGTGCCTGGGTTAGCATAAAACCTCACTTACTGTGCTGTCTGGAGACAATACACATCTCTAACCTGTGCTCAGTGCTCCGTCCACTCACACTGTTAGCCACTTTAAGACTTGAATAGCAGTTTAGGTGTAAAGATTACAGATTACTGATGAAAATGTGAAACAGTCTGTGCTGTTATATGTGCTGTTTGAGACCAGAACACCTCATTCAGCTGTTGAAGAGCAGAGCTTCGAAAGCTTGTGAGTTTACTATCAAATAAATCGATTGAATTTAAACCTGATGTTGTCAGACTTCTTACTGTGTTTACCCTAGTCCAACACCAGCATCTCTACATCATGGTGATTCTTGAAAAGTGTCTGTCGCCAATGTGCCATACCTCAGGACAGCCTTTTCTCTGATCTTTGGATAAACATTCTCCAAGACAGACTTCACGATACACAACAACACAGAATTGTTGAGCACAAACGGACAGTCAAGTTCTGCACACAAGGACAACCTCAACTGAGATCCTGGGTTCATGTCACACTATCTGTAATCTCCACAACTTGCCTGAGCCTGCAAAATCTCACTA
Source organism: Sphyrna mokarran (assembly GCA_024679065.1). Taxonomy (NCBI): domain Eukaryota; kingdom Metazoa; phylum Chordata; class Chondrichthyes; order Carcharhiniformes; family Carcharhinidae; genus Sphyrna; species Sphyrna mokarran. Next base: position 50,392,763 of record JAGIQG010000004.1, read on the forward strand.
ACTGTCCTGGGTGGAGACAATTCACACCTCTTCAACCTGTGCTTAACCCTCTCTCCACTCACACTGTCTGCAACTGAAAAGACTTGATTACCTGTTAAGACTTGAATTCCAACCATTATCTTGTAATTGAGTTTGTGTCTACATATGTCTTGTTTGTGAACCAAACTCTTCACTCACCTGAAGAGGCAATACTCCGAAAACTCGTGCTACTAAATAAACCTGTTGTACTTAGACTACATTCTAAGAAACAACAGCAGGATCTTATCCAATATTGCTCTGTAACATCAGCCTAAATTATGCACTAATCCTCGAGTTCCTGATTCAGAGAGATTGAGCCGAGCCGACACAAAGAAAACAACAAACCTGAACTTGGTTTTATTCATTTTTATGGGTAAACTATTTCAAAAATTGAATGCATCGGTCCAATCTTTGTTTTCGTAATTTCTGCAGGGTACCAGTGCATCAATTTTTAGTCTTCCAAATGCAAAATTAGTTGAATGTGTTCTGTCATTTAATTGCTAAAGGAATGTTGGTATCGAATATCAGTACAGCAAAGTTAAATGATCATACAAGAATATTTCTGGACAAATTAAAAACGTTTTATTTACTATTGGTTCTACATGAAACTTAAGCAATTAAAATCCCAAGAGAAGACACTGATTTGGTAACCTAGTGCCCAGTTGTTTCTTATTTTTTCCCTCCCCCAGGATGCAGGTGTTGCTGGTTAGGCCAGCATTTATTGCCTCACCTTAAATGCCCTCAAGGTAGTGACAGTTAGGTGCTTTCTTGAAACCTGGCATACTGTTAGGGAGGAAGTTTCAGCATTTTCACTCAGTGAGGGAATGGCATAGTTCCAAGTCAGAACAAGGAGTGGCTTGGAGAAAACCCTGCAGGTGCTGATATCCCCATGCATCTGCTGCCTTAGTCCTCAAGGTGGTTGAAGCTATAGGTTTGGAAGGCACCGCTGAAGGAGTCTTGGTGAATTGCTGCAATTCAGCTTACAGATGGTACATGCTACTGACACTGCTTCAGCCGTAGAGGGATTGAATGCTGAAGATTGTGGGTGGGATATCAATCAAGTGAGCTGCTTTGTCCAGGATGCTGTTGAGCACCAAGTGTTGTTAAAGCTGCACTCAACTAGGCAAGCGGAGAACACTCCAGTATATTTCTGACATAGAACATTACAGCACAGTACAAGCCCTTCGGCCCTCAATGTTGTGCTGAGCTATGTCCAATCTCAAGATCAAACTAACCCCTCCCTATAATTCTGGAGTGCTCCATGTACCTATCCAATAACCGCTTGAAAGTCCCTAAAGTGTCTGACTCCACTATCACAACAAGCAGTTTAATCCACATCTCAACCACTGAGTAAAATAATCTACCTCGAACATCCCTCCTATATCTCCCACCATGAACCTTATAGTTACGCCCCCTGGTAACAGCTACATCCACCCAAGAAAATAGTCTCTGCACGTCCATTCATCCCTCTCATCATCTTATAAACCTCTATACGTCACCTCTCATCCTTCTCCGCTCCAAAGAGAAAAGCCCCAGTTCCCTCAACTTTCCCTCATAACACCTACTCTCCAAACCAGGCAGCACCATGCTAAATCTTCTCTGCACTCTCTTCAATGCTTCCACATCCTTCTTGTAATGAGGTGACCTGAACTGAACACAATATTCCAAATGTGGTCTCACCAACATCCGGTATAGTTGTAGTGTAACCCCATGGCTTTTAAACTCAAACCCCCATTAATAAACACTAACACACTAAGTATTCTTTATGGCTCTATCCACTTGAGTGGCAACCTTCATAGATCTATGGATATGAACCCCAAGATCTGTTTCTCCACATTCCTTAGATCCCTGCTGCTGACCCTGTAATCTGAATCACCACACAATTATCAAGGTTAAACTCCATCTGCCACTTTTCAGCCCAGCTCTGCATCCTTTCAATGTCTCTTTGTAGCCTGCAAGACCCCTCCACCTCATTCACTACGCCACCAATCTTATTATCGCCAGAAAATTTACTAACCCACTCATCAGCCCTTCTTCCAAGTCATTGATAAAAATCAGAAAAAGCAGAGGACCTAGCATTGATCCCTGTGGTACACCACTGGTGGTAACTGACCTCCAGTCTGAAAATTTTCCCTCCACCACCACTCTCTTGTCTATGATACAGCCAGTTACTTATCCAATTGGCCAAATTTCCTTCTATCCCACATGTCCTTATCTTCATGAGTGTACCATGGGGAACCTCATTAAACGCCTTACTAAAATCCATGTATACGACATCTACTACTCAACCTTCGTCCACACACTTAGTTACCTCCTCAAAGAATTCAATCAAGTTTGTGAGGCAGGACTTATCCTTCACGAAACCGTGCTGACTATCTCGAATTAAACTGAATCTTTCCAAATGGTCATAAATCTTACCTCCCAGGACACTTTCCATTAACTTACCGACCACCGAAGTAAGACTAACTAGTCTATAATTACCAGCGTCGTTCCTATTTCCTTTCTTGAAAAGAGGAACAACATTTGCCATTCTCCAGTCTTCTGGCACCATCCCTGTGGACAGTGAGAACCTGAAGATCAAAGCTAAAGGCTCCGCAATCTCATCCTTTGCCACCAAAGTATTGTAGGATGTATCCCATTTGGTCCAGGGGACTTATCCATCGTCAGGTTTTTCAAAATTGCTGATACATCTTCCCTAAGAACATCTACCTCCTCCAACCTATTAGCCTGTATCACACTCAAAAACATGGCCCATCTCCTTAGTGAGCACCAAAGTAAAGTATCATTGAACGCCTCACCTATCTCTTCTGACTCCATGCACAAGTTCCCACTATTATCCTCGACTGACGCTAACCTCACCCTCGTCATTCTTTTACTTCTCACGTAAGAGGAAAAAGCCTTGGGGGTTTTCTTTTATCTGACTCACCAAGGACTTCTCATGCTCCTTCCCAGCTCTCCTAAGCCCTTTCTTTAACTCATTCCTAGCTACCTTGTAACACTCAAGCTACCCAACTGAACCTTTTTTTTTCCATCATTACATATGCTTCCTTCTTCCTCTTGATAAGACATTCAACCTTCTTTGTGAACCATGCTTCCCTCACACGGTCATTTCCTCCCTGCCATTCAGGAACATACTATCAAGGGCACACAGTATTTATTCCCTGAGAAAGCTTCACTTTTCTTTTGTACCCATACCTGACAGTTTCTGCTCCTATCTCATGCTCCCTAATTCTTGCCTAATCACATCATAATTACCACGCCCCAATTATAAATGTTGCTCTATCATGTGACCCTATCTCTCTCCATTGCAATAACGAAGGACACTGAATTGTGATCACTATCTCCAAAGTCCTCTCCCACAAACAAATCTAACAAACTGGCCAGGTTCATTACCCAGTACCAAGTCCAATGTGGCCCTATCTCTTGTCAACTTATCCACAGTGTCAGGAAGCTCTCCTGTACATACTGTACAGAAAGTGTCCCATCCGAATTATTTGACCTATAAAGGTTCCAATCAATATTTTGAATGTCACCCATGATAACTACCCTGTGACCTCCACACCTATCCATTATCTGCTTTGCCATTTCCTCTATTACTATTTGGGGGCTTACAGAAAATTCCTAACAACGTGACCGATTCTTTTCTATTTCTAACTTCAGCCCATATTACCTCAGTAGGCAGATCACCCTATAAATGCCTTTCAGCAGCTGTTAAGCTATCCTTGATTAATAATGCTACTCCTCCATCTCTTTTACCGCCTTCTCTACTCTTACTGAATCTTCTATACCCTGGAACTGCCAACAACCATTTTTGTCCCTGTTCTAACCATGTCTCCGTAATGGCCACAACATCATAGTCCCAAGTACCAATCCATGCTCCACATTCACCTACCTTATTCTTGATGTTCCTTACACTGAAGTAGATGCACTTCAATCCACCATCCTGTCAGCCTGTACACTCCTGCGATCTTGGTACCTTTCTCAATACCTCGTGATCCTCAACACTGGCTTTTGGAATACATCTCATTTTCCCAACCCCATGACAAATTAATTTAAACCCCACCAAAGAGCAGATGCAAATTTCCCTCCCAGGATATTGGTGCCCCTCTGGTTCAGGTGCAAACTGTCCTGTTTGTACAGGTCCCACCTTCCCCAGAATATGCTCCAGTTATCCAAGTAAATGAAACCTCTCTCCTACACTAAGGACTTATACCTTGTAGATTTCAGATAGGCTTTGGGAAATCAGGTGGCGAGTTACTCGCTGCAGAATTCCTAGCTCTGACCTGCTCTTGCAGCCACAGAATTTATATGGTTCATCCAGTTCAGTTTTTGGTCAATAGTAACCCCAAAGATGGTTGGGGATTCAGTGAATGTAAAAGGGTAGATGGCTGGATTTGCTCTTACTGGAGACAGTCATTGCATGAATGTTATTTACCACTTAGTCAGGCCTGAATGTCATCCAGGTTTTGCTGAATATGGGCATGGACTGCTTCACTATTGGAGGAATCATGATTGGTGCTGAAAGAGTTATACTAAGCTCCAGTCCAATTGGACATTTTAATCATATCACCCAGCCTTGTGTGCTCGGACAGTTACTCTGCTTAAATTAAGTGGCTGAACACAGCATTTTAAACTCTATACTCTAATTCATGACCCAGATCATTACCTTGAAGATTCAAAGATGAGATTTCTGAATATCTGTACAATTGCCAGAAAACAAAAAATATTTTTTAAGTTATACTTATGCAACAGAGAGCTTTAAATAATTGTTGCTGTTCGAAGGGTTGCAACTTAAAAAGGTGTTGATAGGTGTTCAAATAATTAGATCGTTTAGGAGAAAAACAACAAAATTTTGGAAATACTCAAATGGGTCTAATGGCATCTGGAGAGAGAAACAAAGTTCATGTTACAAATCAATGGCCATGCATCAGAACTTTCATTCCAACACAAAAAACACTAGAAGTTGTGGCACTACCCAAAGGTTGAGCGTTAATGTTTAAACCACCAACTCTACACTTGGTTACAAGAAATTGTATCTCGTTTAACGCAAGTGCACTTTATGACAAGGTAGGTCAAGAACAAACACATTCAAGACTATAGCACTGATTCCTAATCCTGCAAGAGATTTAGTTCTCAGCTATAAAACTGAAACAAAATTTCATAAGAATGAACCAATAAAGGTCAGTCACATATGGAACAGCTTTAAAATAATACAAAAGATTAGTTACTTCAGAGTATATAACAGAAGCACTCAAAGTGCAATGTTATGATGTATTTGAGAGAGAAACAAGTTTAAAAAAATTCATTCATGCGATTCAGGATTCATTGCTAGCTGGACCAGCATTTATTGCTAGCTGGACCAGCATTTATTGCCATCCCAATTGCCCTCATTGTGGTGAGTTGCCTTCTTAAGTTATAGCCCATATGTTATAGAAACACCCACAGTATTGTTAGAAAGGAAGTTCCAGGATTTTGACCCAGTTACAGTGAAGGAACAGCAATATATTTTCGAGTCAGGATGGTGTGTGGCTTAGAGGGGAACTTGTGGGTGATACGTTCCCATCAACTGTTCTTTTTTGTCCTTCCAAATGATAGGGGTCACAGGTTTGGAAGGTGCTGCCAAAGGAGCCTTGGTAAGTTGCTGCAGTGCATCATGTAGATGATATACGCTATTACCACTGTGGAGGAACTGAATGTTGAAGGTGGTGAATGGAGTGCCCTTCAAGTGGGCTGCTTTGTTCTGGGTGGCATACAATTCCTTGAATGGTGTTGGAGCTGCACTAATATGGCAAGTGGAGAACATTTCATTATACTTCTGTCTCATGTTTTATAGCTGGTAGACAGGCTTTTGCGATCTCCAACCTGCCCATGCAGCCACAGTATTTATACAGCGGCTAGTCCAATTCAGTTTCTGCTGTATGGCAACCTCCAAACTATTGATAGTGGGGGGGATTCAGCAATGGCAATGCCACAGCACATCAAAGCATGATTAATAGATTCTGTTGTTGGAGATGATCATTTGTGCCACACAAGTGCCAGGCAATGTTACTTGGCACTTGTGATCCAATGTGTGAATATTGCCCAGGTCTTGCTATATACGTGCAGACAATTTCAGTTTCTCAGCAGTCATGAATGGAAATCACTGTGCAATCATCTGCAAACATCTAAGGATATGAAGATCATGGCAGATGGGGCCTAAGACACTACCATAAAGAAATCGTGCAGTAACATCCAGAGCTGAGATGATTGACCTCCAACAGCAACAAACATCTTTGGGAAGGTAAGACTCCAACCAGTGGAAAGTTCTCATCATGATTCAGTTTCACCAAACTCAGCCTTGACATCAAGGGCAATTGCGCTTAATTTTTACTTGAGTTCTGCTCTTTTGCAAAGGCTGTAATGGGTAAGGAGCAGAGTGACCTTGGCAGAACTCAAACCACATCAGAGAGCATGTTATTGCTGAGCAAGTGACATTTTATAGTGTTACTGATGACCCCTTTCATCACTTTAGTGAACAAGAATAGATTGGTCAGGTATAATTGGCTGGGTTGATTTGTCCTGTTTCTTGAGTACAGGACATACTTGGACAATTTTCCACATTGCTAAGTGGATGCCAGTGTTGTAACTATAGAGTCGTAGAGGTTTACAACATGGATTCAGACCCTTCGGTCCAATTTGTTCATGCGCCTTTTTGTTTTAATTCCCAATTACCCGCATTTGGCCCATATCCGTCTATACCCATCTTACCCATGTAACTATCTAAATGCTTTTTAAAAAGGATAACCACCTCTGACAGCTTATTCCAGATATCATCCTCTGTCTGAAAAAAATTGTCCCTCTGGACCCTTTTGTATTTCTCCCCTCTTGTTTCAGACTCCCTACCTTTGGGGAAAGATCTATGCCTCTCATTATTTCATAGCTTTCGATAAGATCACCCCTCAGCCTTCAGCACTCCAGAGAATAAAGTCTCAGTCTATCCAATCTCTCCTTAACACTCAATCCATCAAATTCTGGTAATATCCTAGTATATCTTTTCTACACTCTCTAATTTAATAATACCCTTTTAATAATAGAATGATCAGAACTGCATACAGTATTCCAAATGTGGTCTCACAAACGTCCTGTACAACTTCAACAAGACGTTCCAACTCTGTATTCAATGTTCTGATCAGTGAAACCAAGCATGCCATCTTCACCACTCTGTCCACCTGTGACTCCACTTAAGGAGTTATCAACATGTACCCCTAGATTTCTTTGTTCTGTAACTTTCCCCAATGCCCTACCATTAACTGAATAAGTCCTACCCTAGTTCAATCTACCAAAATGCATCATCTCACATTTATCTAAATTAAACCCCATCTGCCATTCACAGTCCATTGGCCCAACTGATCAAGATCCCATTGCAGTTGGAGATAACTTTCTTCACTATCCACTATGCTGCTATAAGGATGCAGCTTGGCTAGTGGTACAGCAAATTCTGGAGCACAAGATTTCAGTACAATTGCCAGGATATTGTCAGGACCATAACCTTTGCTGTACCTAGTGCCTTCAGCCATTTCTTGATATCATGTGAATCAGATTGGCTGAATACTGGCACCTGTGATGGGGGGACCAAAGGAGACAAGACAAATCATCCTCTTGGCACTTCTAGCTAAAGATTGTTCTGAATGTTTCAGTGTTAGATTTCACACTATGTGCTGGGCTTCTCCATTATTGAAGTTTGGAATTTGTGGAGTCTCCTCTTCCAGTGAGTTGATTAATTATCCACCATCATTCATAACATGATATGGCAGAAGTGCAGAGCTTAGATCTGATCTGCTGGTTGTGGAATTGCTTACCAGTCCTGTCTATTACTCGCTGCTTATGTTGTTTGGCATGCAAGTAGTTGTAGCTTCACAAAGTTGAAATCTCATTTTTAAATATGCCTTTGTGTTGTGCCTGACAAGCTCTCCTGCACTTTCTGAACCAGGGTTGAGTCCCTGGCTTGATGGTAATAGGCGACTGGAGATATTTTAGGCCGTGAAGTCACTGAGTGAAGTTGAGTACTTACGAACATTCCCATACACTGCCACAGAAGCTTTATCAGAGGTCCATTAATTCAAAACTAGAATTCATCTGGAAAAATCGTGACATAATTCTTTAGTATTAATCACAGAATCCCTATAGTGCAGGAAACCATTTGGTTCATTGAGTTGCACTGACCATAATCCAACCAGCCCCAATCCTTGTAGCCCTACACTAGTCCTCTGACACTAATTTACCATGGCTAAATCAACCTAACCTGCACATCTTTCATCTGAGAGAGGAAACCCATGCAGACACAGGGAGAATGTGCAAATTCCACACGGTGACCCAAGTAGGAATTAAACCCAGATCCCCTGGTGCTGTGAGGCAGCAGTGCTAACCACTGTGTTACCCACGTTTGATCTCCTCTCCCTCCCCCCAAAAATGAAGCTCACAGTGTAAATTTAGATAATGTATCCTTCCTTAGAGGACTGAATAGACACTGGACATTTGCTCCACAGAATTCTGAACAGTATAATTTAATAAACTAGGTAGTTTGTCTCAAAAATATTCTGTTGAATTCTTGGGAAAACTGGAGTAATACAGGCTGGTCTTTTCAGTGGGAGTTCAGACTAGAATCTCCCACATTGTACATCGCAGAGGCAACCAGCACAAATATTAGATCACAAATTCAGGACCATAGCCTATTCGCACTGGAAGCGCTGAAACCAACAGGCTTCTGCACATGCGCAGTGGCCCTGAAGCAGCAGCCTCTGCTTTGCTGGCCAATGGGAATCCCGCACTGCTGCCCCCCAGCACCCCGCCCCCCCCATCCATCCAAAACCTCCATTCATCTGGTCTGATTGTTAGCCCCCTGCTCCCAACCCCCCCAAGCAGTGACAAACTTCTGTCCCACCCCTCAAAATCGTTGACCTCCCTCCAGCCCCATTGATCCCCGTGCAGAGGGGCAGAGGAGCCCTCATGAAAGTTCCCTAGGCCTTATCTCGTGCCTGGATAAGTAGTGCCCTCTGGGCATGGGCACTTAGCCTGTGTCCCTGACTTTGGCCAAGGGACAATCAGGGTGCCCATCCCCAAGAGCACCAGCCCTGCCACCTGACCTTCTGGGAGCCCCTCAGTTGTCCTTCCCTTCACTCCACCGGGGTTGGACCGCTAACTCTCCAAAAGTGGGGAGTTACTCTAAATCCCGCTGGAGTGATGCATCCTGCTAGGGTGGGAGAGACTAGTGGGCCTAGAGAATTCAGTCCCAGGTCTACTAATTGCTTTTAAATAATATGCAAAATACTGTTAAAATGCTAATTCCACCTCCCAGCTGATTTCTAGCGCCATACAGAGGCTGCTGGAAATCCGGGCCTGTGAGATGCAAGTGCATTGTGAACGCTTGTCAGAATTCTGCAAATCGGCCAACGTGTGATTCTCCCAGCCTGCTGCACTAAAAAGTTTCCACATTGAACTTCATCTTCCACCTGTTTATGTCCTTTTGAAGTGCAGTGTCCTCCTCACAGTTTACCATGCTTCCAAGTTTTGCGTCATCTGAAAATTTTGAAACCGTCCCCTATATATCAAGGCCTAGATTATTTAGGTAAAGGAAGGAACTTAACTCCAACTCCAACTCCTGGGGAATTCCATTACAAACATTCCTCCAGCCTGAAAAATAGCCATTGACCATTACTCAGTCTTTTTTTTCCTCAGACAATTTAGTATCTGTGTTGCTATTATCCCTCTTGTTCTAATTGTCTTATCTGTGAGACTCTTGCATAGTCAGTAGAAATTCTATCTCATACGTGCAAGTCCAAGTACTGAAAGAGGGTTGTTACAGTTTGTTAAATTATAGGTAGACTCTACACTTGTTCTTCAGTTATGATAATTCACTCAGGCCAATGTTACAAGGAATGATTTTCTGGCATTATGTGAATCACACTGTCATCCAGTATGACAAAAGAATACAAAAAAATCAAATGCAATGTGCTACATACAAGTGACTGTGGCTTACCCAAGTAGTCATTCCTCTGGAAGAAAATCGAGCCATGTTGTCTTCAAAGTCAATTCCACCCACACCAATTACATCCATCTGGTCAGCAGGGTTATTGAGGGTGCTGGAAAATTTTAAGGAAACGCAATCATCTCAAACAATTAATACTACAATGCATTAGGAATACTTGCTAAAGGTGGTTCAATTAATTTGTGTAATGAAAAAGTTAGTCTATAACAGCTTAATGTCACATTTTGTTATTCAACAGCTATTCCATGGTCAATCCTTGGGTATTTCTGTAATGGCTTATACAAGATCCATTGAACTGGCAAGCAACATGGTTAATTGTAGTTAAGTTACACTGATGCCCACACTTCAGGGAATCCCTCAATTTCAATAGTCATCCTCCACCATGGTGACATTAGTTCATACCTGTACCGATAGTCAAAATCTAAAACCTTATATCTTGTTATGTGAGAAGCAACCTTATGCTGGCATAGCTGTACAGTTGCTTGTAAAATTTTACAACAAACATACCCCTTTAGCAATGAGCACCAAGAGGATTCTGTATATCACAGCTGTAAATCAGTTGTGCTAGACACCCATTTGTGCCAAAAGTAAACATAAATAAAAGCATATTAACAGGTATTCGTGTTGACAAGTATTCACATTTATGCAAATCTTTGGTGACCCAATCCTTTCTTCATCTCAACATCGAATATTGTCAACATCTGCAACAGAAGCCGCACCTCATGCACCAATTCAGTCTCCCTCCTCAGCTGCTCACTCAACTAAATGAACAGTAGCAGCTGTTGGACCATCTATAAGATGCATGACAGCAACTCACCAAGGCTCCTTCTCAGAACTTACAAAACACCTCCAAGTACAAAAACAGCATATGCACAACACTATCACTTGCAAGTCCTCTCCACGCCACACACCATCCTGATTTGGAACATCAGCAGTTCCTTCATTTTGCTGGATCAAAATCCCCTCATTCTTCTAAATTCAAGAATATACTGGCCTAAACTACTCAACCTTTCAAGACAAACCCCTGGGAAACCTCCTCTGAACTGTCTCCAATGCAACTGCATCCTTCCTCAAGTAAGGGGGTCAGAACTGTACACAATACTCCAGGTTGCATCTCACTAATGCCTTGCACAGTTGCAGCAACACTTCACTATTTCTATACTCTATTGCTTTAGCAATAAATGATAATTATCTATTGTATCTGCATACTAGTTTTCTACAATTCATGCTTGAGGACACTATGATCCTTCTGCACAAAAGCATTGTTAAGTTTATCTCCATTCGGATAATAAGATGTCTTTCAATGTTTCCAAATTTATAACCTCACACTCCTCCATGGTAAACACCACTGCCAAATTTCGGCCTACTCACCTAACATATCCATATCCATTTGTAAAATTGCTCATTTCTTGATTGCAACTTGCTACCCCAGCTATTATCTGTAGTACTTTCTATTCCTGCATCCATGTCATTAACATACATTGTAAATAGCTGGGGTCTGAGAACTGAACCCTGTGGCACTCCATTAGTTACATCTTGCCAAATCGAAAGAGATCCATTTATCCCAACTCTGTTTTCTATTGGCTAACCAGTCTTGTATCCAAACTAGTAAATTACCCTGTAACTCCATACGATTTTATCTTGTGTATTAATCTTTTGCGAGGTCTCTTATCAAATGCCTTCTGGAAGTCCAAACATCTACAGGATCACCATTATCCATTTTGCCTGTTACATCTTCTAAGAATTCCAGCAAATTAAGTCAAACACATTTTATCTTTCATAAAACCATGCTGATTGTGTTTTGACTTTTCAAATGCCCTGTTATCATGTCTAACAATTTCCCAACAACTACATTAAACTAACTGGTCTATAGTTCCGTACTTTCTGCCTCTCTCCCTTGTTTTATATTAGTATTTTTCCAAATCTACTGGAACCTTTTCCATATTCAGTAAATTCTAGATTATCAAACAACGGATCCCTGTTGCCACTTCCTTTAAGACCCTAGGATGTAGACCATCAGGCTCTGGGGATTTGTCTACCTTCAATCCTAATAATTTGTTCAGCACTTTTTCCTTATTTTTGATGATTGTTCCAAGTTCCTTCCTTCCTATTAATTCTGCATTGCCAGTTACAATGGGGATGGTACTAGTGTCTTTCGTGAAAATTGAGACAATACCAACTTGAGTGTCCACCATTTGTGTTCCCCAGTCTCCTTTTCAATAGGCCACTTTGGCTACTCTCTTCTCTTTCATATACTTATAGAAGTTTTTCTACCTTTTTTTATATTGTGTTAAGTTTTTTTTCATGATTTACTATTGCTCTTATTACCTTTTTAATAATCCTTTGTTGATCTTTAAAAGTTTCCTAATCTTCCAGTCTGCCACTGGCCTTTACAATAAAGCATACCTTTGTTTTTGTCTTTATGTTATCTTCAGCTTTCTTGTTTAGCATGGGTCTCCATAAAAATCTGCCACTAATCATCAAAGCCAATATCATCCTCAGCGAGCCTCTGCTGCACTCCATTCTGATTTGTGACTAGGAAAATATGCTGAATACTTGTGACATTGGTGTCTCTTTAATGTCTGAATTTTGAAGATTGAAGTCAGGAGCTTGGAAAATGATAGTGCCAGAATCACAAATGAAAATGCTGAACAGAGCATCAGATATAACCCCACAGCATTCATAGAATATAAGATAGCTGGACAACCGCTGGAAGCAGATGGCTTAAACCAGTTTGGGCCGGTGCAGTCTCTAGATCTTGAGGCAGGAATTAAGTGTATTCAAGCTCTGTTTTTAAATGGACAGTCTTTTTAACATCAGCAAAACTTGCTTTTAGACTTGCCAGAATCTTCTGTTTAATTATTAACTTCCAAATGCAACTTGCGGATCCTTGTATCTCATTTTAAAAATAAATTAAATTTGTGATCTGGAAACTGTTTCAGAGCTGGGAAGTAATCAACAATGTTGTCTGTGTTACCATGTTTGCGGATAAACATTTCAAAGTCTGAGATGCAGGATTTCTTATGTTCAGCAAAAATGCCATTTAAGAATATAATTTTGAGCTTCAGGTTTCAAATCCCACCAGCTGAATACCGTGGTTCCAGCTATATAAACCCCAATATCTGCAACTCCATCCTTAAACTTCTGCTAGTATTCATCTGCCTGGCTGAAAGTATTTCTTGTGGCAGATACTAGGAAATACAACTTGGTCTTTTTCATTAATTCAAAATAGCAGTTATCTGAACCAACTGTAAGGAGGAGGAGGATTTTAAAAAATTCTTTCATAGGGTGGGTGTGTTGCTGCCCATCTATACTAAGCAAGAAATCAGTGATACATATAATCAGGGTATGATTGTAATTATAGTTGACTTTAATTTACACAGATTGGGCAAAGCAAACTAGCAATGGTAGAGTGGAGTTGTTGTTCCTAGAATGTGTACGTGATGCTTTTTTTCTAGACCAATGTATTGTGAAACCAACCAGAGAACAGGTTATTCTAGACTGGATACTGTGAAATGAGAGAGGATTAATTAACAATCCTTTTGTGTGGGGTTCCTTGGGAGGAGCAATCATAATATGCTAGAATTATTCATTATGAAGACTGAAGAAATCAAATCTGAAACTATGGTCCTGAATTTTAATAAAGGGAACAATGAGGGTATGAGGCATGAATTGACAAGGATAGATTGGGCAAACTTAAAGGTGTTGCAGTGGATAGGCAAAGGTTCATATGTAAAGAATGTGTGCATGAATTAAAACAATTATTCATTCCTGTTTGGCACAAAGATAAAAGAAGGGTGGGTCAACTATGGCTTGCGAAAGAAATTAGGATAATAAATCCAAGGAGGAGACATCTAAAATTGCTAGAAAAAGCAACATGCCTGAGGGTTGGAAACATTTTAGAATTTGACAAAAGAGGACAAAAAATTTGGTCAAGAGATGGGGTAGATAGAGTATGAGTGCAAAATTTGTAAGGAACATAAAAGCTTCTAGAAGTATGTGAAAGACAAAAAGACTAGTAAAGTCTTAGTTAGAAGTTGGGCAAGTTATAATGGGGAACAAGGAAATGGCAGAAGTGAATGCATACTTTGGTTCTCTCTTCACAAAACAGGACGCAGATAACTTCCCAGAAATATAAGGGAACCAAAAATCTAGTCAGAGAGTGGAATTGAAGGAAATCAGCATTAGCAAGAAATTGATGTTGGGGAAATTAATAGGGTTAAAGACAGGCAAATCACCAGGTCTTGATAATCTACATCTCAGAATATTAAAGGAATTGGCTCTGGAAATATTGGATGTAATCATCTTCCAAAATTCTACAGACTCTGGAGCAATTTCTATAGGTTGTAGGGCAGCAAACATAACTCCACTATTTCAAAAGGGAGGTAAGTTAGCCTGATGTCCATAGTGGCGAAGATGCTAGAGTCAAAAGACATGATAATAGAACATTTGGAAAGGATTAATATGATTGGACAAAGCCAGCATGAGTTTATGAAGCACATTCTTAACAAGTCTATTGGAGTCTTTGAGGATGTAACTAGTAGAATAGATGAGGGGAGAACTAGTGGATTTGGTATATACAGATTTTCAGAAGTGGTTTGGTTTAGATTAGTTAGCTGGACAGCTAGTTAGTGATGCAGTATAATGTCAGCAGTGCAGGCTCAATTCCTGTACTGGATGAGGTTATTCATGATGCTCACCTTCATGACCTTGCCCCTTGCCTTAAGTGTAGTTAAGGCATCACCAGTCAGCGCTCTCATCCTCAAAGGGAGACCAGCCTGTGACCATCTGGTTTTGTCATGACTATTTTACTGCAGGGATGAGTGCCTGGGCCCCAGTTGCTCAAAATATTTATAAACGACCTGGATAAGGGGATCAAATGTAACATTTCCAAGTTTGCTGATGGCACCAAAACTGGTTGAAGTTGAGAAGGTTTCAAGGAGGCTTTATGGTGATTTAGGCAAATTGAGTGAGTAGGCAAACATGGCAAATGTGAAAAACAGAAAGGAAAAATGTTATTTAAATGGTGATATATTGCAAGTGTGAATGGATCTGGGTATTCTTGTACACCAGTTGTGTGATGAGGGAGGTGCAGCAAGCAGTTAGCAAAGCAAATGGTATGTTGCCTTAATTGTAAGAGAATTTGAATTCAGAAGTAGGGATGCCTACTGCAGTTACACAGGGCCTTGGTGAGGCCACACCTGGATTACCAAGTATTCAGCAATTTTTCCTGGTCACAAATCAGAATGGAACATATCATTTCATTCAGTGAAACAAAGATGTACATCATTACTCAGGAGGGTGGACTGGAAGAGTTTCGTGCAAAGTGCTATTTAGTAAATATAATTAACGTGTTGGAATTATCCACTGCCTGCAGAAGTGACTATAGGCTGCACAGCCTATATGCCTGTATTAACTGAGCCACATTTCAGGATGGAATATTGCCAAAGTTCACTTTTTCCTCAGTTTAACCTTCTTTGAGATTCCCTTAATCCAGAAATCTACAAAAAGGTTTATTTTTTCATTGATTCTAACAAGCCAATCAACCCCCTCTTCTTATCCACCTCAAAGTACACCACCTTTTCATAAATAACCAAGAATGCAGAGGCTGTAGCTTTCCTTTTGACTGCAGATCTGGCCATCATATGTTATTAAACTCACTCAAAGAACAGTGTCCCAGTTGTCGCCATCTTTTCATCAGGATATTGAGATGCCCAGTCTCTTCTTCTACATTGACACCCATACTTAAAACAAGAACACCAAGGTCAAGTACCAAACTCACCCATAAAGTGGGCCATCGTTACCAATTGCAGAGACCATGATCACTTTGTTAGCCGTCAGCTCCCAAACCTATAAAACCAAGGAGGGCTATCAAATAAATAGTTTCAACACATATTTGTCTCTGTACCCTCTAAAGGTGCTTTGCAGTCATCTCATCGCATTACCATAAGCATTGGATTTATTTTTTTATTCCAGAGATTTCCCCGTCATAAAGGATGGAGCAAGCATATGCCAAAATGTAAAAATACAAAGTGTTAAATGATAATATTTATTAGGTAATTTGTTTTCAAATTATTAAGTAAAAGAAAAATATACCTGGGAAGAGAAAAGACAGAAGACCTTTAGTTTACTGCTGACATTTAGATACTTTGGCAACGTTTCATTGCAGTACCAGCGTGTGAGCTAAAAGCATGGTTGTTCCAAGAAGCCTACAGGCTTCTGGAACCTGCCAGTGTTTGAAGGATTAATTGTTTTGCACTGCAACGCAAAACAGGATAAACCAGGATGGAAAGTGACTGCATATTATTCCAACAATATTATGAAAGGACACTATGGCATTGTCTTCAAGTGCACAACCCGATCAGGCTACTGACACAAATGTCTTTGGAATAAAAATCAAGATTTGAACTTCATGTCAAATGCAAAGAACTAATTAATTGTTTGAGAACATAAGTATTCAATATGTACTGAATTGCATTGAATGTAAACAACAGAACGAGACATGATATCATTTATGCTGTATTCAAGCCTTCTCCCATTCTTTCTCAACCACCTATTTACTCTCTTTGCCCTCAGATGCATTTATACTATTTGGCTCAATCACTTCCTGCAGTAATGAGTCCACATTCTCAATAGAGGGTAAAGAAGCTTCTAACTTTTCCATGTGAATTTCTTGGTGACAATCTCTTATTGAGAAGCATGGTACAATGGTTAGCACTGCTCCTTTACAGTGCCAGGGACCCAAGTTCAATTCTGGCCTCGAACGACTGTGTTGAGTTTACACAATCTCCTGTGTCTGCATGGATCTTCCTCAGGTGCACCAGTTTCTTCCCACAATCCAAAGATGCGTGGGTTAGGTGAATTGGCCATGGTAAATTGCACCTTAGTGTCAGACGTCTCGTGGGCAAATATGGCAGCGGGGGCAGAGGGGGGAAATGGGGCCCGAGTAGGATTCTTCTTGGTGCAGGCTCAATGAACCAAATGGCGTCTTTCTGCACTGCAGGAATTCGATCATTCCCTCGTCATGGAAATTCTCAAGTTAAGTGAACTCCCATCTCTTAACAGGAAAATAATCAAGCTTGTTCACCCTTGGTGATAACTTCATATTCTGATATCCTTGCAAACCCTCAATATCCTTTTTTGTTATATGGTCAGAGTTTTTACTCAAGTTTAACTATCATTACTACTTTCCAATTTTAACCTACGAGGGGGAAAACAAATATTAATACTGGGGCTTATTATGTCCTTATGAACTTGCATCACTACTTTTTGATTTGTGCATTTTACTCCCAGATCTTTTTTCCTTCTAAGAAGGATGGTGTCCTTCATTTTCTTACCAAAATGCAACACTTCAGTTATGTACGTTATATCCCCATTCTGTTAAGTTGGTCTTCTTGTAATCTGTTGCAACTTTCCTCAGTATTGGTGATACATGCCATCCCAAAATTTGCCACCATCCATAAATTTAGAAATTAGAATCAAAAACAATGTCTAAATCATGGATATAAAAGCTCAGGACAGCTTCCCCAGTTCCGCTCTGAATGCTCCCCTTTTCAGCCCTGCACTTTGCTTTCAGTCTTGGAATCAGCTAGCGATCCTACTCCCACCAGTTTATACTTGCTGACTTGTTCAATTAAATTTTCCAGCATTTTCTGTTTTCATTTCAGATTTCAGCATCTGCATATTTTGCTTTTGTATCACTGGTTTATTATGTAGCATCTTTCATAAGGCGTTTTGGAAAATCGACAAATTACATATATACCTTTGCTTGCTTTGTAACCAGTAAAACATAATTAAACCACATCGTCTGATTTGCCACTTTTATTCATCCAAGAAACTGGACTATTTGCATGCATTGAATTTTGAAATAACGCTATTTGCCTGCACTCATCTATGAAATAAATGTGTCATGGCACTAATTTGATTTTTCAAGCAATAGTTCAGTAGGAGAAATAAAGACATTTTACATAATGGGCTGGATGCCCACAAAGCGTGTTCCACACTTCTGTCTTCTTACCAGTGATGACACTGTGCATTCAATTCATCTTGAAGCTAAACATTTTAATCATTAGCTCTGTAAAAATTGAATGGTATTGAAGCCAAGTCAGCCTGCAAGTACTCAGAAACAGGAACTCAAAAGTAAGTGTCTTTAATGTACCTCTCAACTGAGTCTCAGACTATATAAAATGATTTATACCTGGTCTCATCATCACGAAGGCAAAAATTCCAAGGTGTACACACAGCATTTGTAAGGCAAATGAGACGGTGTACTTGGCAGATACTAGGTGAAAAAAAGACAGCTGCCAACTGTTATCAGAAAGGCCATCTGTTTCTGATGCACAAAAAAACGTTATCTTTGGCACTAAGCTGAGCACATCAAATTTCCAACAAACCAAAAATGTCAAGTATGCTTTTGTAAGTGATGTATAAAACATTTGTTGTTTCTTAAATTATACAATACAAAACAAAGGAGGATATTTGGCCTCAAAGCAATCGCCACTTAATTCAAAAAATTTCCTGCCCTCAAGAAAAATAGCGACATATGGAATAATTCTTTGCATCTATCAATCAAACCTACCTTATCGACAAAAGGATGATCCATGAAGTCTGGTCCACCTATGCTAAGATTTAGAACATCTATCTTCTTCAGAATTGCATAATTAAAGGCATCCAGGAACCAAGAGGTGTAAGACACCTGTTTAAACAAAGTCAGAATTACTTATTTCTAAAATTACATTAAGTCCACATTAAAACACTGGACATCATTCCTTTATTTCACAAATCCCTTTCTCAATCTCTCCTGACTTTAACTGTCGCTAAATGGTCAATCAGGATATTTCTGTAAAGTCGTCATCATTGCCACATCAAGAATCAAGTAGTAGCACTTCACATGCAATTTAATAAAAAGACCTTTCGTTAACGCAAGCTACTTCATTAAAGAATCTCAACCAACACCATAAGGTTCATATGCCACGGCTGAACCCAGTCTACACTTTTAAAAGGCAATCCAGTGTCCCATAGTCATGGAAAAACTGCATTTATGTTAGTCAAGTACAGAAGTTCATTCGGTACATATAGCTCTGAAGGCTCAAGAATTGAAACTCTCCACTGCTGAAGGCAGTGTGGTTTTACAGGTAATTTTAAAAATAGAATAAAATAGAAAGTGACAGATTTACTGTGGCAAATGAAATGGAAGATAAATTCTGGCAAGATAACCGCAGTTTAGCGATCATTCTTTGACTGCAACAATAAAAAAAGTCCCTCTAAAATGAATGAGGCTATTAATTCTTGGTTAAGCCAAGGATAGCCCACAAACATATTTGATTTAAAAGACATAGCAGAATCACAGAAGTTTACAACATGGAAACAGGCCTTTGCCCAAATTGCCCATGCCGTCCCTTTTTTTTTAAAGCACCCTAAGTTAGTCCCAATTGCCCAAGTTTGGCCCATATTCCTCTATAGCCATCTTACCCATGTAACTCTGTCCAAATGTTTCTTAAAAGACAAAATTATACCTGCCTCTACTACTAACTCTGGCAGCTTGTTCCAGACACTCACCAGCCTCTGAAAAAGTTGCCTCTCTGGACCCTTTTGTACCTCTCCCCTTAAACCTATGCCCTCTAGTTTTAAATCCCCACAGCTTTGGGAAAAGATATTGACTATCTGGCAGACCGATGTCCCTCATTATTTTATAGATGTCAATAAGATCATCCCTAAGTCTCCTATGCTCCAGAGAGAAGAGTCCCACTCTATCCAGCATCTCCTTACAACTAAAACTATCAAATCCCAGTAGTATTCTTGTAAACCTTTTTGCACTCTTTCTAGTTTAAAAATATCATTTCCATAATAGGGTGACCAGAACTGTACACACTTAGGAAGAGGCCATTCGGCTCATCAAGTCTGCAGTGACAACAATCTCCACAACACCTCATATTTACCCAGATGATCCCTCAGTGTCTTGGGACACTATGGGAAATTTAGCATAGCCAATTAATTTAACTCCCACATTTTTGGACTATGGGAGGAAACCCGAGTACCTGGAAGAAACCCAAGTAAACACATGGAGAATGTGCAAACTCCACACAGAGAAAGATATGAAAGAGGAGTGGTGTCACATTATTAATTAAGAGTCAGTTACTGCAGTGAAGATTGATATCTTGAAGGGATCTGATGGGTCGAATGGCCTCCTTCTGCACTGTAGGATTTTATGATTCTATGATTCTATAGTGACCCAAGCAGAGAATCAAACCCAGGTCCCTGAGGCTGTGAGGCAGCAATGCTAACCACTGTGCCACTATGCCACCCCAGGTTAAGCAAGTTTACAGACTCAGATAACAGGCTGGTCAGGACTAAAGACAAAAACAAATTAATTGCAATCATTAAATGTAAACAAAAAAGTTACACCACCCAAGCACCTTTTACAATTCAGTATATTCAGCAACCATTGAACTAACCAGAAGCAGATGGAGATATAAACAGAGCAATTTGACTCCATAACGTACTTATCCACAGAAAAGAGCTAGACTCAATATTTATTTGGATATTTTAGTACACATTTAGTGCTTCCTTAGATCTGAAACAAGTTTCACCTCGTGAATAAAAGGATGACTCATGGAGTCATTCACAGCAAGGTATTAATTGAAAGCTAGTAGCAGCGAAGTTGCCCTTGGAATTAAGGTAAAGGAGCAAGCCCCTATTATCACAGAGCGGCTTTATAAATAATCTATTCATGCATTACCAAGTCACAGAGGCACAGCGGCTAGCACTGCTGCCACACAGCACTACGTACTCAAGTTCTATTCCCAACTTGGGTCACTGTCTGTGTGGAGTTGCACGTTCTCCTTGTGTCTGTGTGGGTGTCCTCCAGTTATCTCCCACAATCTGAAAGATGTGTTGGTTGAGTGCCTTGACCCAAACAGCTTCTGTAGTGTTGCGACTAGGGGACTTTCACAGTAACTTCATTGTTTAATAAATAAACTTGTTTCGGACATTCCATTCAAAACAGCCAGAACACTGGAGTCACTTACATCTGGGAACATAGACATCATTCTTAGTTTCACCCTATTTTTCTTTCTGCTCTTTTCAGCATTTCCTTCATTAAAAGTCAATGCAATCAACCTATGCTCAAAGTCTGAGATGAAGAGGATAACTACTTAACTCATTATCGACAAAATATTGGCAATTACCCACCTATCCAAAAATAACAAAAATCCAACTTTAGAGGACCTTGATTAGGGTATCCTACTTTAAAGTAAATTCCATTTCTTGGACACTGAATGGAGAACTTCCTGACCCAAGTCTTAAATCTTCCATGTCCCTTGGTCTCATTATAATACACAGGTATGAAAGACAAGGTCATGATAACTCTTCACGGCACTATAGCATTTTCATTTTTTCCAATGAGAATTGCTTAGACAAAACATCTTAGAGGAATCAGGTAAGAGCTTAAAGGTTTATTGCAATAAAATGCAACATTTTAAATTAAGACACTGTACATTACCAGCTTGAAGGCAGCAATGGCTGAAACTAAGGGGACTGGTCACACGCTTAACAAAAATGAAAAATTATGCGGGGCTGTGGGCCAGAACAGAAAGAGGAAAAATACAAATTGCTAATATCACATATTGTTTGTTTTCAATTCAAATATATAACAAGTGCCCATTTGAAAGCATTACCCTTTAATGGTGCAGATATTACAGGGACAAATGTGTGCACACAGTACTGGGGTTTCCATCTTAACATAGGTTAGATAGTTTCATGCCATGTCAGCAGAGCCTAACTGGTGGCCTCGTCACACTGACTCTCCTGCTGGTTTCTGAAGTGCTTACTCTCAATGGGAAACAAGTAGAAAAGTTAGCATATTCTTTAATCTTTATGTGAAATTTTATTTCAAAAGTCATTTTATTTACAAGTATAGGGATTTAGGAATATACTGCATTCAAATTTACAGGGTATGGTGATTTAATATTTTTTCTGATGAGATCAAAATAGCCCTTGATATAGCTTTCACACTGGGAAATGTAATGGAATTGATAACATGATTTGCTTAATGTTTGGTTTAAAGTTGTACTTTTTAGGGACACAGTAGAACCGTAAGTGAGGATTTATTATATGCAAATATGCCACAATAGCTGCAGATAAGCATTCAGTTCACTTTGAATCAAAACGTGTATTATGGACATCAGTGACTTTGCACTATTGCTGGCCAACTGGCAGCTTTGAGTGGATAAAGAAAACTGAAAACTGCTCAGAAGTGGGCAGATAAGGTTTAGCAAACAAGACACATTCATGAAGGAAGTTTACAATTTGTCTCTACCACATCACAATTTATAGCCAGTTCTTAAATGATTCCAAGGCATTTTCCATCACTATCTTATCTGTTAAGTACATATATAAAGAATTTATACAGCTATATAATTCACTACATAAAATTGGAATGGGAAACTAACCATAAGCTATATGAAAACAGTCTCCCTTTGAAACTTTCAAGTTATACTTTATACTTAGCTAAATTGAAAAAGATGAAATAGACATTAACACAGCTTCACAATCAGAGTTCTAGGCACTCATCTCACCGATTCAAACATTGGCAAAGCTAAGACTTTGTCCTTAACAGACTTTAATGTAACTGCATGCCAAGTACAAAATACAGGCCAACATCATTTGTACAGCTGTTAGAGGTATGCAAGTAGTAAAAACAAAGACAAATGTTCCAAAATGGCAAATGAAGCAAAAAAAATCATACAAGTGGAATCTACTTTAAATACAGCTATATAACCTGTTTACTGTGCAAAGGACTAATGATCAAAGAGTACACAACAGCACATTCCATCTGCACAAGGAAGGAGCACACAAACATTACACTAAAAAAAACAAATTCCATTTGGACTTCATCCAACAGGAAAATAGATAATAAATAACAAAGTCAATAGTAAAGTATTTCAAATATTGTGCATTCTTTGGTCTGGCCAGTTGTTCCCAAGGAACATGGGAATTAGTCTCAGGGAACTTAACAACCCAAAAAGATCTTAATCAGTTTCTCCATAGAGAAATTGTTTCAATGGTGTTTTGGTAATTGACACCAATGCTCTTATCACAAAAAATTCAAGCCTCCTTTACAAAATTAAGACTTCTCCAATCTTCAGACAATATTCAAATCCAACTTGACCCAGACAATTATAAGACAAGGCATTTATCTGAAACCGTCGAGCCAGTGCAAACAACTGGTCCCATTTCTCATAATCCAGATAGGTTATTCACATCAAAAAAATAAGATTTTGTTTTGCCAGATTGCAATAAATAGCAAATGAACAAATCCAATGAACAATTTTAATGATAGTAATTGAAACTGCTAAAGAAACATTTTACACATCATCCGCTTAACTTCGACACCAAATCAGGTTTGCTTGTGGCACATGGGAAATAACTGTCTGTAGAAGTTGTGCATTGCAAGACGAATTTACCCTTTTGTTTTAAGTATCACTAGTGTGAAAGCTAAAAGTTTCTCTCGAGCATATTTGATTGGCAATGATATTTACAAATCATTTTGCAAACTGTTCTTGTTACAATGAGTTATATCAGTAGAAAATGAATGGGCATTACCTGGTTGTTGGTAAAGACTCTGAAGATGTGTAACTCTGCATCAGGTGCCAATCCCTGACACTCCCGCATGCTGGCGATCACTCCTGCAACAAAGGTCCCATGTCCCAAGCCTAAAGCAAGCAATAGACATATTTTCAAGATAGATGAAATGCCTTCAACAATACACATCTTCACCTGTTAGACATATCTTCTTTTTGGCAAATTATACTTTCTCCCTCTCCCTTTCCACTTCAATAGATAAGAAAAACTTATTTTAAAAATGATCAATATTTAATTCTTAGTGATAGGGCAGACTGAGCACCACACTATTAGTCCCAACTTTGAAGCCATTTTTTGCACCAAGAGTAGAGAAATATGAATACTCTACAGCTGTCCAATACAACTGCATATCCTGTCCACTGAGGAACTTGCCAACTCCAAACTCAGTAGATAGTGTAGCCAGGACTGTCTGCATTCTTTTCATGCAAATTCAAACATTTACAAGGCAAGTTTTAAGAAAATAGAACTAGAGAGTGAAGACACCAAGAAAACACTTTAAAATTCATATATTCATGTATGATGTGTACTATAATCTAACTGGCCCACAGTACAATCTAAAATGGGGTGGCATAGTGGACAGCAGTGCTGTCACACAGCACCAGGGACCTAGGATCGATTCCCAGCTTGGGTCATTGTCTGTGTGGAGTGTGCACGTTCTCCCACGTCTGTTTTTTCTCTAGGTGCTCCAGTTTCCCCCCCCACAGGCCAAAGATGTGCGAGTTAGAATGATTGGGTTTATTTAGCATGGCCATAGTGTCAGGAGGATTGGCAGGATAAATGTATGGGGTTACAGGAATAGGGCCTGGATGTGATTGTGATTAGTATGGATTGATGGGCCAAATGGCTCTCTTTTGTACTGTAGGGATTCTATGTAATAAAGCAGTCATAAGGCCAAACCTACCACTTTTTGAAGTACTGGTGTTTTCAGTTAATGATCTACATATATTAAAATCAAATGAAAATACAATAATTTACTGGTGCACATTATCACAAAGATATCCTTTGAAAGCAAATTAAGATGTAACACTCTGATGTGTATATTTCATTATTGTTCACGTGTGAAAAAGAGAGAGATACACAAAATCAGTTTGCTGGTACACTGACCACACAACTGACTAGCTACTTGAAAGGCTTCAGACAAGATTTAAATCAGAAACATACTGTATCAGCTACTGAGCAAATCTCAGTTCACAATAGTTTTCAGCTGATTCAGAACAAATTTAATTAATCATCTGTTGATACCATCTACACCTTAAGGTAGTACATATCAAAATGCAAAATCCTAACAAAAATACAAGAAAATGACTCTTCTGCTTTTTATCTCTGGATATTGAGCTTATGATAAATTACCCTGTATCCTATCTTAAAGGGATTTGGCCAATGCCAAGTAGCAGTAGAAAATTATCTTTCTTGTAAAAAAGAAATCCGAGTAAAGGGTGCTTTTGCTGAACAATGCACATTAAACTTAAGACAGAACAGCCACTGAAAACATACACCACACAATCTATAATTACCTCAAACTCCAACCACATCTAACATGCAAAATTATCCTCATTATCTAAAATGATCCTTCTTTTAGCTGGCACTGGTCTGTTGTAATTCCTGAGCATCTCAAAAACTTATTTTTTAAAAAAACAAAATACAATCTATTAATTTTTACTCATGGGCATGGTACTCCAGTACTGTGGCATAGTGGTTAGCACTGCTGCCTCACAGCCAAGGACATGGGTTTGATTCCTAGCTTGGGTCACTGTCTGTGCACATTCTCCCTGTCCACATGGGTTTCCTCTGGTGCTCCTGTTTCATCCCACAGGCAGAAAGACACACTGGTCAAGTGCACTAGTTGTGCTAAATACTCCCTCAGTGTAGCTGAACAGGTGCTGGAGTGTGGCAACTAGAGGATTTTCATAGTAACTTGCACTTTAATGCAAGGCTACATGTGACGTTAATAAATAAACTTTCAAATAATTACAGCATTCGACTGGTAACAAAACTGGAAAACCAGAATTAAGAGTTCAAATTCAAGTTGTAAAATTTAATTTAGTTGAGCTTGTAGTTTGTGGGCTAAAATGGTGAATACTACTGCATTGTCATTAATGTCCTTCTGTTCAATCTGTAACTCAAGCGCTACACTTTGCGATTTATTTCTTGTTGCTCGAGGCAACGTAGAAACAGGTACGCTGCAGTGGCTTCGTAATTTTGCCCAGATCATAAAACTACATAATTAAAAATTTAAGTCACTTTATTCAAATTATCTTCGATGTGATTCTTCAATCACTAAATTTCCACTGCGTCATTCATATTGCCACATTAAATGATATCCAATGATCTTGATGCAAAATCTTTGCATTACCACAATACTGAAGCTGCAAATCTGCTATACTTTTAAATATTCTAATACAAATTTTGAAAATATCTCTCAACAGAAGCCAAAAAAAGTTGAGGGACGTGGACAGAGTGGATAAAGAGCAGCTGTTCCACTTAGTTGGAGGGTCAATCACAAGGGGACATGGGTTCAAGGTAGGATTCAGTAAGAATCTGGCGTCACCAATTTTAAATCCAACCGATTTATTTGATTGTAAATCTGCGAGCTTTTGACTTTTTCGTCTTCGTCAGGCAAATGCAGTGTTCTGGTCTGCAATAGCACACATAACGCCGGCATCTCTACATCATCTACTTCAAGGTAGGAGCCAGCAAGTTTAGCAGGGGAGTGCAAGAAATAACTTTTTCTTAAAACCCAGAGTGCGATGGTCTGGAACACACTGCCTGGGAGGGTGGTAGAAGCAAGTCACCTCACATCCTTTAAAAAGGACCTGGATGGGCACATGGCACATCATAACATTCAAGACAATGGGCCAACTGCGGGTAAATGAGATTAGGTGGGAGATCAAATGTTTCTTGTGTGTCAGTGCAAACTGAATGGGCCAAGGGCTTCTTCTGCACTCTGATTCTATTAAATTAGTAAAACAAACTAACTAAACTTAAATTAGGAGCAGGAGGATGGTAGAATTCATTTGTGTAGCACTACCATACAGACTTGGCATGATTCCACAGGACCAGACAGTCTCATGTCACTAGCAGTGCAGCATTCAACATCACTGAAGAACACCATGCGGGTAGCAGCCCACAACTACTTTGCTTCGGTATTCACGAAAGAGAGGGGCTTGTTGACAGCTCCTGTCTCTGAGGGAGCTGTGGACCAGTTGAGGGAAATATCCATACTGAGGGAGGAAAGGTTAGAGCTTCGAGGTAGCATTAAAACTGATAAATCTCCGAGGCCTGATGGCATTTATCCCAGGCTGCTTAGGGAGGTGCGAGGTGAAATTGCTGAGCCTCTGACACAAATCTTTGTCTCTTCTTTGGACACAGGTAAGGTCCGAGAGGACTGAAGGATCGCTAATGTTGCACCGTTGTTTAAAAAGGGTAGTAGGGAATACCCCTGGAAGTTATAGGCCGGTGAGTTTGACTTCAGTGGTAGGGAAGCTATTGGAGGGGATACTTAGAGATAGGATATATAGGCACTTAGAGCGTTGTGATCTGATTAGGGATAAGCAGCATGGCTTTGTTAAGGGGAGGTCATGCCTTACAAATCTGGTAGAATTTCGAGGTGACGACGAAAACGGTCGACAAAGGGCAAGCAGTTGACGTCATCTATATGGATTTCAGTAAGGCATTTGACAAAGTCCCTCATGGAAGGTTAGTTGAAAAGGTCAAGGCTAATGGGATACAAGGACAGGTAGCTAGATGGATAAGTAACTGGCTTAGTAATGGGAGACAGACAGTAATAGTGGAAGGGTGTTTTTCTAGCTGGAGGTCGGTCACTAGTGGTGTGCTGCACGGCTCTGTACTGGGACCTCTTCTATTTGTAATATTATATAAATGACTTGGAAGAGGGAGTAAGTGGAGTGATCAGCAAGTTTGTAGACGATACAAAGATGGCTGGACGTGCGGACAGTGAGGAGCAATTGTCAGGCAATGCAGCAGAACACAGACAGGCTAGTAGCTTGGGCAGATAGAATTCAATCCTGATAGATGCGAGGTGATGCATTTTGGGAGAAAGAACGTAGGGGGGAGGTATATGATAAAGGGTAGACCTATTAAGAGTATAGAAGTGCAGAGGGACCTGGGGGTGCAGGTGCACAAGTCTCTGAAGGTGACAAAGCAGGTGGAGAAGGTTGTGAAGAAAGCATATGGTATGCTAGCCTTTACAGGAAAGGGTATAGAGTACAAGAGATGGCTTTTAATGTTGCAGTTGTATAAAACATTGGTTAGACCTCATTTGGAATATTGCATCCAGTTCTGATTGCCTTATTACCAGAGACTCTGGACAGAGTGCAGAGGAGGTTTACCAGGATGCTGCCTGGTATGGAAGGTCTGAGTTATGAGGAGAGGTTAGGCAAATTGGGGCTGTTTTCTTAGAAAGATGTAGACTTAGAGGAGATCTAATAGAGATGTACAAGATTATGAGGGGTATAGATAGAGTAAACAGGGTTAAGCTTTTTCCTAGGATGAACTCAAATAGCACGAGGGGGTCACAGGCTTAGGGTGAGGGGGGTAAAGTATAATTTGGATGCTAGAGGGAGATTTTTCACAGAGGGTGGTGGGGGTACAGAATGCGCTGCCAAGTAAAGTGGTGGTGGCAGGTACTCTGGAGTTATTTAAGAAATACTTGGATGGGCACATGAACAGAATGGGAATGGAAGGGTATAGAAAACTGATTTAAAATAGGAATCATGAGCCTTGGGAGTCCCTGGAAAGTGTGTAAATAGATGATGATATTGATGTACTTGTTTTTATCCTACAGGCGCTTTGGTCCACCTTGTTGTCTAACAAGGGGCATGCACGTGATGGGTCGTAAGAGGGCTGCTCATGGATTTTGAGAATATCGTAGTGCTTCGTGTCATTAGTGTACGCTTGACCTGGACCATTTGATGGGCAACACGACAGCTCAGTGACTATCGCTGTGCTGTGCAGACACATGGATTTGGGACTGTGTCTGTGGGAGTTTGCGCATTCTCCCCATGCTTGCGTGGATTTTCTCCGGGTGCTCCGGTTTCCTCCCACATCCCAAAAACGTGCTCTTAGGCTAAGTGGCAAAACAAATTCTCCCTAGATTGTCTCAAATTTGGTTTCAATCCATAAGATCTGTAAACATAGGCAGGGATCATGGGTAGAGGAGGGAACATCGGGGTGGCGGCGCAGGTTCGTTGGGCCGAAGGGCCTGTTTCCTATGCTGGTTTTGTTCTTTGCCCACCACCAGGTAAATCTGCATAACGCTGCTGGAATTTATTCCCAATGTGTTTCACTTTACCAAAACTTGTCTCTTCAGCCTCTAGAGTTATCTGAGAAACAAAATGATTAAAACAACTCTGCACCATCCACATAGTGTAGTTAAGCTATCTACACTTTTTCAACTTGGAATTCTGGTTAGCCTTATTTGCTGTATCATTGGGTATGCTGTCTGTGGAATTGTCCATTGCAAAGCTAGTTATTATTAATTGTTCTACTTGAACAAACCTCAATATAATGAAACTTGCATTTATATAGCTATCCTTTGTGCATAATATCTTGGAACACTTCACAGTAATTAGGAAAGGAATACGATGAAGACGAATCACTTAAAAGAAATAGGCAGCAAGGGCAGAAAATTCAGTTAAAAGGAAGCATAAAAGATAGGACACATGAAAAAAGGCATCTTTGATAAGATGTAATGTCAAAGGAGAATAATGAGGTGCTGACACCATTTGTATGTAGCTGAATAAGGGACTTTGTCAAGATACCCCATGACAATTCATTCAGCAGGATTCAACAAGAGATTACAACAGGGAATATGAATTCCATGCAATCTTCCACAGGCTCCCGAGAAGGGAAGGCATGACAATCAACAGAAGGCTAGCAGGGGAAAGCAAGATTTACCAGTTACCAGAGTCTCCTGGAGCTCATGTGATTACTTAAGGGTCTTGTGACTAGGGAGGGACAATTGTGACAAAGCTGCACCTTTTTCGGCTTGGAATAGGTTTAGTGTACTAAACGGCCCTTTCCCCACTCTTCAATCTAAAACTGGAAAGAGTGGAATGTTGAATACAGATGCCAATGGTACCAAAAACTTAATGAAAGCAATTCAATTTGCAACTCACTGAGATGCTCCATATGTCATAAAATAGTTCCATGAAGCAAGAATAAAGAATGTTAGCAGTCTTCACAGCAAACCTTTGATTATCATTGCACTCACTTACAACCTTCCACATTTCTTAAGCATTGTGCGCTAACTAGTCAGAGAGCACTGTTGTTTTGTCTCCTAGTCTTCAGTTGGAATAGCAATAAATTGTACTTTCCTGACCTTTGCAGTTCAATAGTTGCCCTACCAGTTTTTCCATTATACAGTATTAAATACGCCAATGAGTATTAATCTATGGCCTCATGCAGAAGCTCCTCTGTACAGTTCACAAACTGAGATGTTGACAGTTGAAAGTGCTCCCTTTTTGTTAAATCTACTAACACCTGTTCTGACTTGAATTAAAATACTTGTCATGAGTATAAATATAAAATAGACAACACAGAATCCTACAATGCAAAAGGCACATTCAGCCCATCAAGTCTGCACTGACTGTAATCCCGCCCAGGCCCCATTCCTACAACTCCATGCATTTACCCTTAATTAGTCTCCTCAAACAAAGGGGCAATTTAGAATGGCCAATCCACCTAACCCACTTGGGACATACTAATAATTCAGTGAGTAAAATCTCACATCAGATAAATGCAGAGGGATACCCCTCATTTAATAACATCACATCTTTTATTACATTTTTTCCATAGAAACTGCCACAGGTATACAGGGATAGGAAATGTGGTCCCGGCACAAAAATCTTTTGCAACATGTCAGTATATTCTGAAAAATAAACCCCAAACAATAAATTACATTCAAAAACTAATACACTTTGTAAAAGTCAAGGATACATACCATCATCTAAAGTTTTCTCATTAGTCCAATTTGTCCGTTCTTTCACGTTTTTGAAGTGAGGATGTTTTTCACTAAGTCCCGTATCAAACACTGCCACTTTTACACCAACACCTGAAAACATGATTAAAAACCAAACTGAAAATCTACACAGTGACAGTCAATTCTATGAAAATCATCATAACATTAACCACCATGCTTCAGAAACTTCCTAACACTTTGAACAATTCGTAGTTTTAGGTACCCTCTCCACTGAAGGTGGGCAGAGGTAATGTTTTTGCCATTTTCAGTCGGTTTGGCTGTAAACAATACACCTTCAAAAACAATGGCCAGATTTCAACAAAACTTGGTACACAGATAGGGTATGTCCCAATGAAGAAAAGATTAGTTTTTGGCAAAGATATGATTTCTGTTTTTTTAAAGAATCCATCAATATTGGGACATAGGGAGAATTGACTTGAAGAATGTTGTGGGCTGTTTTAATCGGAATGTTGATTTCTTTTAATAAATTGTGGATTATCTCAGTTTTGTGCTGAAATTCACTCCAGTTGCCAAAATGTAAGCAGAACTTTCAAAGCAAGTTGTTGAATTTGAATGCATCCATAGTTGAGATGAACTTCTTACTCAAAGGATTTGTTTCAGCCTTACCGTTACAGACTATCAAGCAGGGAAAAGCCTCAAGAAAGATCTATTTAATTGTGGTAACATTGAGCTAACACAGTGTGGTGGCTGGATACACCGAGTGCTATTCTCATTTGTTTTATTTAAAATTGCCAGTAATTATGGCTTACTGGTTATATAGCATATAGTTACAATGCTACCACTAGGGAATTCCCTGCTGGAAGTAGTAACAGTCATAATCAACCTGTATACTTCTTTGCTCCATAGATGACATTAGGGTGCACATCAAAATGACTGCAATACAAATAGTTTGGAATTACTACTTTATTTAAAATAATGTCTCATCTTAGATAAGTGGTATCTTAGAAAGGAACAAAGTAATTCCAGTAGCAGCCTGGATTAAGACAGATATCAGATACTGCCTGTGATTGGGCATATCATCTTGTATAGCCTTTTTGTTTTGTACAAACTCCAAGTTACTGCAGTAACAAGCAGAAGGCAGGGCTCTGGTGCAGTGCACAGTGAAGAGGCTCCATGTTTCAATGAATCTCACTCCACTTTCACCCCACCAGTTAGCTCTGCTCCCATCAGTGTTCCAGACTTCTGCAACAACTTGAACCACAACGTGAAGTATATCAGTACTAGACGTGCAGAATTAATCTAAACGTAATAACTGAAGTTACTGAACCAGAAACAAATACAAGCAATCAACTTTGAGGGTTGGAGTGATGGAAAGCAGGTGAAGAAAGAAAACAGATCAATTTAATTACAATCAGTCCTGGAAAAACATGTCACGTGTGTATCACATTGTTCAAAGCTATTAAATTTTAACAATACTGGAATCTAACCATCAAGTCCAACTGTGTTAACTGTGCCATCATTTTGGTCAGGAACATGACTGCAAAGCAAGTTCTGCTAATTTTATGTCTAGTCAATTGATTACTGTCCAGGTCCTCCAAATGCTTTTTGATGCTAAACTAAGATTGCATTACTTAATTATGGTAAAAGGATTAATAATTTAGCTCCCAAATTTCTCACTTAGCTTCATCTCTAATTATTTCAACAAAAAGCAACCTAATTAATTCAAGTAATATAACTTGAATTAATTCGCTTTGGATTGGGCAACGCTAGGCAACTCAAAGTAAAGAAATGGGTTGCAAGTCAGTAGCCAATTCACTGACATGAATACCAAGAGATTAAAGACTCATCCGACACCACAATCACTAATATTCCTTACATAGGTCACAACATTAACATTTTTCAAGCCATCATAGTTATGTAGAAACCCACTTTTGTGGGTATGCTGTATATAAAAGGCCACTGAAAATTACTTTATACACAACTTTTTTTTTTATAACTTAATATAAGGCTTCACTTCCCATTGGTATCAAGTCAACTGAGACCATGATTTAACTAAAAACATTTCAATGAAGTTAGCTATCAAAGTTTAAAAGCGTTTTATATATACATAGGTAATACATGATCATCTATAAAACGAGTTCTAATTCATAGCTGTGTTCCAGAATTGTTCTGCAATGCTAAATGAATTAGGAAGCTTCTATGGTACTCAAAATTGCAAGCAAATCAGTCAAAAAAGCATCACTGATGGCTCCATTTGAATTCTCTACATACCTGTATGCCCCATCTGCCACAACACATCTGCCTGTAGGGTCTGAGCGACCTGCCGAGGGATGGCTCTCAATAGACGTCTGCTTGAATGCCTGCCCGTAGCATGCCAGAATCCAGAGCCTAAGGAAAGGCTAGTTCTCCTCAGAGGCCTTGAAGACTGCCATTTCTGTGTCCATCGACTATCATTGCATGGTGCTGCCGAATCTGCTGGAACAGAAGAATAAACACATTTAAAATCTTATACAACATGGAACAAGAAACACCAACAAATAAAACTAAACAAAAAAGTGAGACAGCAGGGACAAATCTAATAGGGTCTGCCATGATCGCTTCACTGGTAAAACCTTACGAAATTGTAATTTCTCCGTTATAGTCCATCTGCCAAATATAGAATCATACAACCTCTACAGTGCAGGAGGAGACCATTCACTCCATCCAGCCTACGTCAACAATCCCATCCAGGTCCTATCCTGTAACCCCACATATCTACTCTGCTAGTTCCCCTCATGTTAAATTGGGCAA
The DNA here is from genome assembly GCA_024679065.1 of Sphyrna mokarran. NCBI lineage: Eukaryota > Metazoa > Chordata > Chondrichthyes > Carcharhiniformes > Carcharhinidae > Sphyrna > Sphyrna mokarran. Next base: position 50,426,176 of record JAGIQG010000004.1, read on the forward strand.
TTTTGTAAGACTATTCAGCCTAACCTGCACATCTTTGGACTGTGGGAGCAAACTGGAGCCCCTGGAGGAAAGGCATGAAGACATGGGACAAACATGCAAACTCCACCTGGTCTCTCACTTAATCTATCAATCTTTGGAAACATCAACTTCACAACTTGCTTTTCCATCTCTGTATAGTTGCAAACAGTGGAGGCCCCAGCACAAATCTCTATAGCGCTTCAGTAGTTAGTTTGTTTTATCAGATTGCTTTAAGAATCAAATGCACAACATCTACATATTCCTCTTTAGTAACCTTGTGCATTGCATCTTCAAATGCACAGTGGCATTTCCATTATAATGCCACTTATTGACACTGCTCAATGTACATACATGACTGTTGTTTGAAATTCCCACTGGAATTGCTTACATGCAGCTTTCAATGAAGTATGAGATGACATAACCTTTGATAAATCCAAATCCTTACCATTGAACAGAAAGGCATCAGGACCAGTTGCACATCTGCAACCAGATACTTTGTAGACACAACACGCAAATCAACATCCTTGGGGTTAACATTGACCAGAAACTCATCTGGATTTGCCCCATAATACATTAGCCTCTAACCTGCTGTTATAGCCAGTAATACTGGAGTGATTAACTCACCTCCTGATTCCCTGAGACCTATCCACCATATACAAGACATTATTCAAGATACTTCTAACTTATCTGGATGAGTGCAGCTACAACACAAGAAGCCTGGCACCATCCAGGACAAAGCAACCCAGTTGATTGTGGATGCGGTACCAAATGTCTACTCCCTCCACCATTGATGCTCAGTAGTTCACACAGTTGCTATCTACAACATGCACTCTAACAATTCACCAAAGATCTTTAGACATTATCTTCCAACCCATGACTAGTTCCATCTAGAAGGACAAGGGACTAGATACATGAGAACACCACCACAAGTTCCCTTCCAATCTCCTTGCCATTCCTCCACAGTCGTTGGGTCAAAACCCTGGAATCTGCTCCCTAACGACATTGTGGGTCAACTCACAGCATGTGGACTGCAGTGATACAGGTAGCAGCTCACCACTACCTTTGAGAGCAACGCCTGCCAGTGATGTCCATGTCCCACAAATGAAAAACTGCAACTACTCCTGATGGCTTTCCAGTCAGAAATAAGAGTTACATGAATGTGAAATTCCATGTTTATTTTGTTTCTTTATGTTTCTATGTTCTATGTTTCCATCAGAATTAATGTTTCATGTCCATTATGACCCTTCAGAACATGCTTCTGTCCGACATCAAACAACCCTTTCATCCTTTACATCACTTGGGCCCCTATGATATTGTCTTTTGTTCATCACAGTTATAAACAGATAATTCAACTTATTCCAGTTCCAACAAAAGATTACTAACCCAAATGTTAACTATTTCTCCTTCCAAAGCTGCTGGCCACCTGCTGTTTCCAGCATCTGCAGTATTTTGTTACTGGGCTTCTATCTAGGACTTGCTCTGCTAAGTTATTTGGCAAAATATGACACGTAGTTATTGCAGCTGGAATCTTTCAACTTGTAGGTCACAGCCAGGGATACAATTGTGAAACGAACTGGTTATGTAGCAGCTGAACAAAAAAAAAAAAAACACCAAGCCACAGCCTGGGAAATTCAGATTCTCACCCTATAGCCAACTTTTGTTTGCAATTGCAGAACAGTTTTGAAAATTTGGTCAAGTCCCAAGAAACACACCAAATAGTGTGGTTGGGCTTGGATCTTCTAGTCCATCTCTCCATAATTGCTGCTATCTGGAAATTAATTTATGCTGCATGATTCACTAAAAGCTGAAAAATGTTAATTCTCTTGAAATTGCCATGACATTGATGAATATAACTGAATATAAGCATATAAAATTTTTCTAGCCAGCTGGTGCCAAGACACTAATCATAACTCACTGCACAGCAGAGTAGCTCAAGTGATGAAAACGTTAGTTAACTGGTTTCCCCGCTCTTGGTTAGATGCAGTAGTACTTCAGAGTTTTTCGTTGAACAGTTTCTTTGTTGGACTACTTAATATCATCTCGAGCCTACTGCTTTCGAACTTTAGCCTTGTATAGTAGCTTCATTGGATCAATAGCTCATTGAAAAAGCAAGACTGGTGCTGTTTTAACTCTTGGCAGGATATCTGATACTTCCAATTGAACAAGGGTTAATTACCCAGCTTGCTACCCACTGAGTGAGGAATTTGTTTGCCCATGAATCACAGACTGCAGAGCTACATAATTTTACTGGTGCACATGGCCCAGAACACTTCATTGCTGCTGAACTTTATATCTGGGTTTGTCCAACATGTTGACAGACACAATAGATGCCATCTTCACTGGGAAGAAAAAAAACATTTTTGTTATACTAATTGCCATCATGGATAGATACACCACAAAAAGCAAGTTATTTCCTTACAGATTCCTCAAACAGCCACAAGTTCATCTCCTGAAGAACTTAATAAACTTGGCATTGCTAACTAGTCAACAACAGTTCCATTCTCAAATTCCGCTCCCTCCTAAGCTTCTGGTACTATTATCTAAGAGGACTCAACAAGATGAAGGCAGAAAGTATGTTTCCCTTTGTGAGAGACTAGAATTAGGGGACATAGTTTAAAACTAAGGGTCTCCCATTTAAGACAAAGATGAGAAGAAAACTTCTCAGGAGGATTGTTAAATTTTAGAACCCCCTTTCCCAAAGAACAGTGGAGGTAAGGTCCATTAATATTTTGAAGATAAAGGTCATAGATTCTTGAGCAACAAGGAGATCAAAGATTACTGGGGTCAGCAGAATATAGAGCTGAAGCCACCATCAGATCAGTCATGATCTTCTTGAATAGTGGAGCAAGCTAAAGGGACAAGTGGCCTACTCCTGCTCCTAATTTGTATTCTTGCGTGCAAAAGACCCATCACTGACCTCTTTCTATTGCTCATCTACATGCTTTCCCTCAGTATTCTCCTCAGCATAAATACACAATTAGGTATTTACATACGCTGCCAACTAGATTCTCGCCACCACGTTCCTGCACTTCTCCACTGACCGATTTGTACTATTTGACAAACAACCCTTCAACCAAACATTGGGAAAACAAAAGCCATTCTATTTGCTGCCTATTACAAAATCCCTTGAATACTTCCAATCATAGCAACTGCCCTCAGTTGACCAAGATTTGGCTCCAACTTTGGTATTGTGTTTGAACATAAATTAATTTTATGGTCATACATCCACTCCATCTTTTAATCTACCTATTTCCACTTGCACAACATCACCAAACCCACCCTGCCCCAGCTCATCTGCTATGAGAATTCTTAACTACAGTTTACCTCTAGAATTGACTATTCTCTCTGGTTCATCTCCCATCTTCCACCCTACGTAAACTCATACTCTCAAACCACGGTTGCCTGCGTCTCAAATCCTTCCAAATTGTGTTCAGCACTCAACCCAAAAGCTGAGTTTTACTCCCTCCCGATTCGACAACGCCACCATTTTAAAATCCTGAGCCTTATTTTCAAATCCTATAATGATTTAATTCATCTACACCATATGGTCTGCTCCAGCCTTGTCAGCCTCTTCTTGATACTTAAAGATTCCACCACTAACAACTAGGGTTGCACTTACTTTGGGCCACCGACTTTGAAAATCTCTTCCTTAACACCTCTGCTTCTCTGAAGATGTTCCCTGAAGCCTACATCTTGAATCAAGGTCTGGTCATCTATTTTGCTCTTCTGTAATTCTTCTCTTGTTAAGCACTTTGGGATGTTTCACAATATTAAAATTATGCTAAACAATATTATCTATCACTCTCCCCATCAAAGTCCATCCCAACTAAAATTTATTTTTAACAATGGTTTAAACGAAATATTTTTTATTTACATATTTTATTGCATTATGAAAGTCATCCACAGCATATTTTAATAGTTTCATTAAAGATTTCACTTCAAGTTCTCAGGCTGGTGACAACTGACAGAGATTCAAGTCAGATTACACGTGTAATGTATTCATTACATAAGCAATTTGCAGAATTTCACAACAATAAACATGAACAGCAATAAGGAAGAGTGTGTTCTCTCACCTTATTAGAAAGTTTTTTTGCTTTTACCAAAAAGACCTTAAAATAAAGGAGTTTATTTTCAAAGCAGTTTCATAAATAACCTGAAAACATTTTGTAATAATTTTATGATTTGTGGGTTTCTCATTGACTTTCAGGTGTGTACATACACAGATTTAAAATACAACCTGGACACACGGAAAATTTGAAACAGAATAAACCAGCTCCTGAACATGTTGTTACAAAGCTACTTTTGATTGAACATACAAATTTGCACAAATAAAGATGCAGACAAACAAGACAATCCACCAACAGGTTGCACAAGAAGCTTTAATTTTGCAGGATCGCAGCATTTAACAGGAATAAATAGTCAATTTAGACAAGTCAATTGGCAAGCATATTGTTAAACTTCCTGGTTTTAATTTAACAGAACAACAGCATGTTCCTAACATTCCAGATGCCTGGAATTCTAAACCTGTAGAATTGTTCCGAAGACTAAAATCACTCTGCAACTGAAGACTGAAATGTTAAAGATTATATAACATGGTTTTCACAAAATTTAAATTTATACTTACTCTCTGTGAATTTGAGAGAGCGGATGACTTTCCTCTGAGGCGTAACTCGTTTAATGTGTGGGTGGTCTTCTAGAGTTAATACAGTGTCCCGTTGTTTCTCCTTAATTTGAACGACCTCAAAGTCGCTTGGGTAGTCACTGGCAGGGTTGTCACGTGGAACAATCCGCCATTCCACCACATCAGTATTTTTCAGTGCACTAGAAATGAATTTGCTCCTGGCTGTAGCAGTGAAGTATCCTTTAAAGGCCACAATGTACTCTAGAATTGAGCAAGAAAATTTGGTACAATTGAATTTTTTTTCATGTTTAAACATTAGAAACTTTCACCATCAATGACCCCATTCATGCATTCAGGACAGATCCCTCCTCAAAATGCATTATGAAATTTACATCTGCTTTTCATCCCAGAGCTCTCACACACATCCATCCATTAGCAAGAGAGCAAGAGAAAGGAAGAAAAGAAAATATAAACTGCAGCTGATTGAAATACAACTGATACAGGCAAAAGCCACCTAAAAGATTCTGTGATTGCTTAAGAAACAGAATCACTCCACTGTTAAATTTTAGTCATGTGGAAATGCCGGCATTGGATTAGGGTAGCACATTAAGAAGTCTCACAACACCGGGTTCAAGTCCAATAGGTTTATTTGGTAGCACAGGCCAATAGCTTTCAGAGCACTGCTCCTTCATCAGGTAAGTGGGAGTTGTTATAACAACAGATGAATGAACATCGCTCGACAATCACTGGGAAGGAGTATTCTCTTCCTGTTAGGGAACACTTCAGCAGTCACAGGCATTCAGCCTCTGATCTTCAGGTCATCATTCTCCAAGGCAGCCTTCACAATGCAGAATCGCTAAACAGAAACTGATAGCCAAGTGAGGACAGCCTTGACCAGGATCTCAGGCTCATGTCACACTAGCTGAAACCCCCATGACTTGCCTGAGCTTGCAAAATCTCAGTCTTGGCTGGAGACAATAAATATCTCTAACCTGTGCTTAACGCTCTCTCCTCTCAGGATCTGTATCTATAAGACTTGGTTACCTGCAAAGAATTTCATTCCAATCATTACTTTGTAAATTGAGTGCATCTTTATATACCTAGTTTGTGAACAGGACTCTTCACTTACCTGATAAGAGCAGTAGCACTCAAAGCTTGTACTACCAAATAAACCTTGGACTTTAACGTGGTATTGAGAGACTTCTTGCAGAATTTTAGTTATCACATAACCAATCCTAAACCTGCAACAGTTCACTTCGAATGGTCTCTGTTTCACACATTCCCTAAGAAACCAAAAATCTGTTTAGCTCAGTCGTACATTCAGCACTGGCGCATCCACAATCCAGGTAGGAAATTACAAACATTTATACCTTTTAAGTCTAGCCTTTTCTCTTCTTTTTGCCATAAATGAACAGCCACTTATCCCATGACTGTGCTCCCATTTTCTAAATTCTAGACAGGGGAAATAACTTCTCCATGCAGGCTCTTTCAGCTCCTTCAAAATCTTCTATATTTTAAAAAAGAGATCACCTTTCATTTTTCTAAACTCCAGAGAATAAGCCCAATCTATTCAACCTATCATAAAACAAACCGTCAACTCAGGGACCAATCTAATGAACCTTTGCTGTACTGCCTCCACAGCAAGTACATCCTTAAATATGAAAATCAAAACTGCACACAGTATTTTAGGTGTAATCTCAATGAAACCCTGTATAATTGCAGCAAAGCTTCCTTATCTTATATTTCAATTCTCTTGAGATATATGCCAACATGTCATTTGCCTTTTGAATTGCTTACCATACCTGCATGCCAACTGGAGTTCCTTGAATGGAGTTCAGCTTTCAGAATATCAACACAAACAAATTTCACACCATTTAAAAAATATTCTGCTTATCTATCAAACAACCAAAACGAACAACCTCACACTTCCTTACATTATACTCTACCTGCCCATCTTGTTGCTCACTCACTCTACTTGGCCATATCTCTTCATATCCTCCTCACAACTTAGAATTCCACCCAACTTTTATTGCAAACTTAAGTACATAACTATTTGATCATACTATGATTTAAGTACATTTTAGAACTTCCTTAATAGATTCTAGCACTTTCCCAATGACTGGTGCTAGGCTAACTAGCGTATTGCTCCGTGTTTTCTCCTCCTTCCTGTCTTGCATAGTGGAGTCATTCCAGAAACTAGAGAATTTTAGTGGATATTCTGGTTGCAATTTAACACTGAAGTAATTGCTTTTAGAAGCAGAGGATGTAGGCAGTGGCTTGGTAATCCTGTCATTGGACTAGTAATCCAGAGAGCAAGGTCAATGTGCTGGGTACCAGAATTTCACCATGGCAGATTGTGAAATTTGAATCCAATAAAAGTGAGCATAAAACTACTGTTGATTGTCATAAAAACCCATCTGGTTCAATAGTGTCTTTTATGGAAGGAAATCTACCCTCCTTGCCTGGTCTGGGCTGCACATGACTCCAAATCCACTGCAATGTGTTCGACTCTCAAATGCCCTCTAAAATGGTCGAGCAAGGCACACAGTTCAAGGGCAACTGGGATGGACAATAAATTTCAACTCAGCCAGTGACTCCAACGTTCCATAAAATGAATATTTAAAAAGGCCATCAGCTCCTGGGGATTTGCCAGATTTTAGTCTTTTCAGTTTCTCTCATACTTTTTCTCGTGATATTATTAATTACCTCACACTCAGCCCTGGGTCACCTATTTCTGGTGTGCAACTGGTGCCGCCTTGTGTGAAGACAGAAGCTATTTATTCAATGTCTCAGCCATTTCTTTATCCCCCATAATTTTGCCAGTCTCCGATTCTAAAGGGACAACTTCAGCTACTCTTTGCCTTTATGTAACTAACAAAAAAAAATCTTACAATTGGTTTTTAAAATCACTGGAAATTTCTAACTTTCCTGCAGCTGGAATTCTCCAGTGCTATTACAGTGAATGAAGATTTGGCTGAGCGCTAGCAGTAGGGGTGAGGTGAAAGAGATTGGAGAATCCCACCGTATGTGTCTGGTCAGTTTACTATCAATTATTTTTCCATTATCAACATCTTGTTGCCTTTTTCTAGTTCCTAAAACATCACCAATCCTCATACTTTGCAATGTATTGAGCATCTTCATTTAACCCAATATCATCTTTGATTTCCTGAGCAAGCCATGGATGGATATTTCTTGCTGAAGGTGAAATTAATTGAACATTGTATTCACTAGCCCTCCGGTAGATCTTTTAATATTATTTATTAATCCTGGAAATGGGGACAAAAACAAACATTCTACAAATTTATCTTCAAACCCACTCTTGCTAATTTGATAAGAAGTCGATGAGAAGAAAAAGGCCCCCTGATCTATGACACTTCAATTGTTGCACACACTATAATATCTTGCTCAATGCTCTATTGAGTTAAACAGCGTAACTACTGTTAGGAACAGCAAGAGTCAGAAAAGGCTAACAAAGAGTAGATCATCGGCTTCTTAAGTCATCACACATGTTCATTTCACTTCACTATTTTGAGACAAGATCCTTCTGCACTGGAGAGACACTAGACACACCCTTTTTAAGGCACTAGCTGCTGTTCAATACGTTTAAAATGTCTGATGTGAATTTTGCTGAATGAGAGAGTGACCTGTATGTTAGTTACGGGGTAGATTGGCAAGCAGGCAGCGGTTAGTGTGATTAGGAAGGGTAACTGGAGACATGCACCTTTAGTGGTGCAATCCTGAGACTGAAAGATCTGGGGCATACGATCGTCCACCTTTTATTCCAATAACATCGTATGCCAATATTTTATTTCAAAGAATAAGATCATCTTTCTCTAATTTCAAAATTACTTTATTAGCTTAATGGATGACCTCATTATTCTTGCCGCTCCTCAGTGGATAGCTTTCTCCTTGCTTGATTTTCTCAAACATATACAATGTGGATTCCAAAAGAATATTTTATGCCATCCAATTAATTCCTTGCCATATATTCCCATTATCAACTCACCAGAATAAATGGTACGGAGGGAAAACCAGTGTATGGAACCATTTCAGATTTGTGCGTGCTATTCCAAATGTTATTTTCTCTCCTTTAGTTTCAACTCTCCAGCCTATCACAGGCCATTCTCTGATTAAGACAACAGCTAAAATCAGTCACCAAAGCATGGGCAGTCGAGAACCCCACTACTGAACCTCACCGTGTATTGATCAACTCCCACAACACACCTTAGCCTTTTTTTTCCCCCCTATTCTCAGTTAACTGCCCCACTTGGAAACAGCCTGACCTGGAGAATAACATGCAATTCAAATACCAGAATCCAAACTAAGTTTTTTGTCAGCCCTTCAATCAGCTAAACAAATGTAGAGTTCTCGCCACATATACACCCTGCCTTTCACTGAACAATCACACGGGATCATTTTTAAAAAAAAAAAATCAAACACCGACGCCAATTTAAAAATAAATAGACCCACTCCTTCTCAAAGAGCAAATTTAAGGACCACGCAAGAATAAAAAAGTGTGCCTTATGCAATTGGAAACACAGATTTTAGAATTCGAAAGATGACACAGAAAATGCACAGGAGTGAGAATATACTAGCAAGATGCATAGATAAATATGTAAAAAAGAAAAGATCAGCAAGATTAAACATAGGTTCCTTAGAGGCAGAAACAGGATAAATTGTAATGGCAAAGGAGTTAAACAAATAGTTTTTATTGTCTTCATGGGAAAAAGGACAAAATATTCTGGAAATAGTAGCATGAATCTGGTGATGATGACTAACTTAGCAAATAAATAGTATTGGAAAAATTAATGGGACTTAAAGTTAATAAATCCCCGATGGTCTGTATCTTAGGGTTTTAAAAGAGCTAGCTACAAAAATAGTGGATACACTGGTTTCGATCTTGCAGAATCCCTGAGATTCTTGAACAGTCTCTTTGGATTGCAAAGTAGCAAATATAACCTATTGAAACAACCAGTTGGCCTAACATCAGTAGGGAAAAGGTTTAAATTTATTGGGGACATACAACAGGGCACTTGGAAAATCATAACATTAGGCAAAGTTATAAATGTATGAAAGAGAAACAGTGTTTGAAAAATCCAATTAAGAAAACAAATGTGTGGGAACCATTATTAAAAAGGGATTGGAACGCATGAGTAAAAGTCACACTCCAACTTTATAGGGTCATCATGAGAACACATAGGGAGTACTGTACAACCTTTTGGTCTCCTTACTGAAAGGAAGTCCTGGAGGCAGCGAAATAAAGTTTACCAAATTGATTCCTGAGTTGAGGGGATTGTCCTACAAGCAAAAGATTGAGTGGATGAAGCTGATGTTTCTTCGAATTAAGGAGGATGAGAAGTGATCTCATTGAAACAAAGTTAAGGAGCTTGATGAAGTTGTGAGAATATCTGCACTGGTTGGAGAATCTTGAATTAGGGATTACAGTAACAAAATAAATGGTTAGCCATTTAAGACTGAGGTGAAGCAAAATTTGAGAGTATTGTTGGTCTTTGGAGCTCTCCACCCCCAAAGCTGTCAACATTCAGTCATGAAGCTCAATTCAAGGAGTATTCATGACAGAAATTCACCAAATGTTTGGGTATTATGGAATGAAAGCGCATGGGGAAGTGCACGATGGTGAAGTTGTGATAGATCAGTCATGATCTTATTGAATGACAGAACAGGCTGGTTTACTGCCTCTCTCTCTGCACCCCATCCCTCCCACTAACCTCACTGAGTAGGACAGAAACAGCATAACCGCCACAGTGGACAGCCAGTGCCAACTTCAAACAAGAATATAGCAGGTGACGATACAACTCCCTCCCTGTACTTTACACAGATTTTGACGCAATGTCAACCTATGCAACTCTCATCCAACAGTAAACATTACCACAATAGTTTGTTTCTATATAGCACTGTACAACCTCCAAAGATGCTCCATGGGAGTGGCATAAACCAAAATTTGACACTTAGCTATAAAGCAATATTAGATGGTTAAAAGTCTGGTAAAATAATTAAATTTTAAAGGAGTACCTTAAAAGGAAAAGAGAGGAGTGGAGAAATTTTAGGAAAGAAATTGCAGAGCTTATATTAAAATAGCAGAAGACACAGTTTACCAAAGGTGGAGCAATTAGAATCAGGAGGCCAGGTTATGGTACCCGAGGTACCATAGAACCCCTAAAGTGCAGGAGATGCCATCTGATCTATCAAGTCTGCACTGACTCTCCAAAAGAGAATCTTAGTCAGGCCCACCTCCCTCCCATTCTAGCCCTGTAACCCTGCACATTTACCACGGCTAACCTACACATCTTTGGACTGTGGGATGAAACCAGAGCACCCGAAAGAAACTCACACAGGCACGAGGAGATTGTACAAGCTCCACACAGCTGGAATTGAACCCTAGCGCTGTGGAGCAGCAGTGCTACTCACTGTTCATAGAGAAGCTGAAGAGTTTAGTTGAGAGTTAGAGACTGGAGTTTGCAGTATGGATAGAAGGTAGTGGCTCAAAGTCTTCCTGATATTTCAAGGAAATGTTTTCTCAATTTTAGAACTGGAGAAACAGTTTGATCATTTAGGGATAATGGAAGAATCGAGGGAATGATGAGGTAAAGCTGAGTATCATAATAATAAATTAAGTCAATGTATGCTCGTCACAGTGAAAAGTATTGTTTCTTGCATGCTCTACAAAGTATAACTGTTCATAGAGAAGGAGAGAGGGCGAAAGCAAACAATTGACAGAATTTTCAGACAATGTTACTAAGGGGAGCATATAGATAATAGAATCCTTTGGCAAAAACCAGATATTTGCTGTGTAGGAGCATGGATGCAGGAGAAACCATTGCAATTGATATTTGTACAATTAGATACACAAGAATGGAAGCAGGCGAATCCCAATCAACTGAGCAATGGTGGAGCAGGATGATGTGGTCAATCATGTCAAAGAATGCAGACAGAACAAGCAGAATGAGGGTGGGTAGTTCACCTTGTCATGGCTATGATCTAAGTTCCATCTCATGGAGCTATAGAAGTTTACAGCATGGAAACAATCCCTTTGACCCAACTGGTCCATGGTGCCTTTTTAAAACCTGTAAGCTAATCCCAATATCCCTCTATATTCATTGTACTTACATAACTATCTAAATGTTTTAAAAGACAAAATTGTACCTACCTATTAACCTTTGCTCACTGGCCACAACCTGTTTCTTGCACTGCATTATGCTTTTATCAGTATTAAGCATGCGCACATCCTAAAATGTTTATGCTTAGCCCATTTTCCTCTCCATGAACTCAAAGCAACAATTTCCAGACTTCCAAGCTGCCTCGGACCCAGGCAACTCAAAAGAAACTTGAATCATTAATTTCAGTGAGAATTGTTTCAGCACAATGTTTAGATTAAATCCTTCCAGTAAGATTTTCAAAGATAGGAATCACTTGCAAGGTGAAAACACGCAAAGGATTTGAGGGAAAGGAGGTTGGAGCAGAATGGTAGTTTGAAAGGATAATGTTGTGTTTTTGAAAGAGATGATAGCAGCATAATCAGCTACTATGGGACTAGGAAGGGAAGTTGGAAGATTCTCAGTTTAATGAAAACAAGGTCGAGGGAGGAGGTGGATGTGAACAAGATGAGCTCAGAGAGGATCGGAGGGAAGACATGAGAAAAACTAGAGTCCAGTCCAAAGTGGAAATGAGAAGCTTAGAGAAAATCTGGCCTGGGAAAAAAGGGGAGGAAATGGCAGAAGTAGCTATCCAAATAGATTACTTGATAAAGAAATCCACAAATTCCTTGCAATTTTTCCTTTGAAGGGAAGGGTGGAGAGATGGAAATGGTATTTAAAATCCAAACCAGACAGTGTGAACTTATGACACTTGATCCAGCTAAATTCAACAACCCAGCTCTCCACATTGGGTTGGATTTTAACCTGACGAAGCAGCAGCGTTCCGAAAGCTACTGACGTTTGCTACCACTTTAGGATACAGATGGAAAAGGATGCTTGTTGCCCTAGGGGCAAGGTGCTGAATTGGAGGAAGGCTAACTACAGTCGGACTAGGAAGGAATTTATGGAAACTGATTGGGAATGGTTGTTCAAGGGTAAGTCTGTGGGAGTGGGAGTCTTTCAAGGTAATACTGAAAATGTTGCAAGAAAGATATGCGCCAGCTAAGAGGAAAGATGGGAAAGGTAGGATTAGAGAGCCGTGGATTACTAGGGATATTGAGGACTTGGTTGGGAAGAAAAGAGAGGCATATGTTAGGTCAAAGCAGCTGGGAACAGAGAGAGCGTTGGAGGGAGCTCAAACGGGGAGTTAGAAGGGCAAAAAGGGGGCATGAAATGGTTTTGGCAGATAGGAGTAAAAAGCCTTTGGATTTTCCTTAATCCTATGTTAGGAATAAAAGGGTGCTTAGAGGAAAAAAAAAAAAAATCAGACTTCTTAGGGAAAGAGGAGGGGAACTGTGCTTAGAGCCCAAGGGAATAGGGGAGATCCTGAATGAATACTTTGCATCAGTATTCACAAAGGAGAGGGGCTTGTTGGCCAGTCCTGTCTCTGAGGAAGCAGTCAGCCAATTGAGGGAAATATCCATATTGAGGGAGGAAGTGTTAGCGCTCCTAGGTAGCATTAAAACTGATAAATCTCCAGGGCCTGATGGCATTTATCTCAGGCTGCTTAGGGAGGTGCAAGGTGAAGTTGCTGGGCCTCTGACGCAAATCTTTGCCTCTTCTTTGGACACAGGTGAGGTCGAAGAGGACTGGAGAATAGCTAACGTTGTACCGTTGTTTAAAAAGGGTAGCAGGGATAACCCCGGAAATTATAGGCCAGTGAGTTTGACCTCAGTGGTAGAGAAGCTGTTGGAGGGGATTCTTAGAGATAGGATGTATAGGCACTTAGAGCGTTGTGATCTGATTAGGGATACGCAGCATGGCTTTGTTAAAGGGAGGTCGTGCCTTACGAATCTAGTAGAATTTTGTGAGGTGACGAAAACAGTCGACAAAGGGCAAGCCGTTGATGTCGTCTATATGGATTTCAGTAAGGCGTCTGTCAAAGTCCCTCATGGGAGATTAGTTGAAAAGGTCAAGGCTAATGGAGTACAAGGACAGGTAGCTAGATGGATAAGTAACTGGCTTAGTAATAGGAGACAGAGAGTAATAGTGGAAGATGTTTTTCTAGCTAGAGATCGGTCACTAGTGGTGTGCCGCAGGGCTCGGTACTTGGACCTCTTCTATTTGTAATATAAATAAATGACTTGGAAGGGGGAGTAAGTCGAGTGATCAGCAAGTTTGCAGACAATACAAAGATGGCTGGACTTGCGGATAGTGAGGAGCATTGTCTGGCGATGCAGCAGGATATAGATAGGCTGGGCAGATAGATGGCAGATGGAATTCAATCCTGATAAATGCGAGGTGATACATTTCGGGAGAAAGAATGTAGCAGGGAGGTATATGATAAAAAAGGTAGACCGATTAAGAGTATAGAAACGCAGAGGGACCTGGGCGTGCAGGTGCACAAGTCTCTGAAGGTGACAGAGCAGGTGGAGAAGGTTGTGAAGAAAGCATATGGTATGCTAGCCTTTATAGGAACGGGTATAGAGTACAAGAGCTAGCCTTTAATGTTGCAGTTGTATAAAACGTTGGTTAGACTTCATTTGGAATACTGCGTCCAGTTCTGGTCGCCTTACTACCGAAAGGACGTGGAGACTCTGCAGAGAGTGCAGAGGAGGTTTACCAGGATGCTGCCTGGTATGGAAGGTCTGAGTTACGAGGAGAGGTGAGGCAGATTGGGACTGTTTTCCTTAGAAAGACATCGACTTAGAGGAGATCTAATAGAGGTGTACAAGATTATGAGGGGTATAGATAGAGTAAACAGAGTTAAGCTTTTTCCTAGGATGGACTCAAATAGCATGAGAAGTTACAGGCTTATAGTGAGGGGGGTAAGGTATAATTTGGATGCTAGTGAGATTTTTCACAGAGGGTGGTGGGGGTATGGAATGCACTGCCAAGTAAAAAGTGGTGGTGGCAGACACTCGAGTTATTTAAGAAATACTTAGATGGGCACATGAACAGAATGGGAATGGAGGGGTATAGAAAACTGATTTAAAATAGGGATCATGAGCCTTGGGAGTCCCTGGGAAGTGTGTAAATAGATGATGATATTGATGTACTTGTTTTTATCCTACAGGTGCTTTGGTCCACCTTGTTGTCTAACAAGGGGCGTACACGTGATGGGTTGTGAGAGGGCTGCTCTTGGAGTTTGAGTGTATCCTAGTGCTTCACGTCATTAGTGTATGCTTGACCTGGACCATTTGATGAGCAAACGACAGCTCAGTGACTATCGCGGTGCTGTGCAGATACATGGATTTGGGCTTGTGACTGTGGGAGTTTGCACATTCTCCCCGTGCTTGCGTGGGTTTTCTCTGGGTGCTCCGGTTTCCTCCCACATCGCAAAGGTGTGCTCTTAGGCTAATTGGCAGAACAAATTCTCCCCAAGTTGTCTCAAATTTTGTTTCAATCCATAGATCTATAAACATAGACAGGGATCATGGGTAGAGGAGGGAACATCAGCACGGCGGTGCGGGCTCGTTGGGCTGAAGGGCCTGTTTCCCGTGCTGTTTTGTTCTTTGTTCAAATAAACCTGTTGGACTTTAACCTGGTGTAATGAGGCTTCTTACTGTGTTTACCCCAGTCCAACGCCAACATCTCCACATCATTTTATAGTCAGGGGCAAAGCAATGACACACACTGCTGATTTTGGAGAAAGATGCCCATAAAGATTTGGCGATCTGAGGGGTTTGGATTTCACCTCTCCAGACATTAATTTCCATCTGGTACAAAGTCAAGAGGAACTCTGGGCATCCAAAAGCCATGACATCCTCAAGCACTATAACCAACCAATCACAATAAAGTATTTCCAAATGTCAGGAAATAAAGTGCATTGATTATTAAATGCTTCAGACATGGGTATCTGAGACTGAATTATCAAACTTAAAACAAAAACAGTTTGTATTGCACCAATATAAAATTAATTTTCCAGAGGCAGGATGGTTCTTTAGCAGCTAAAGATTTAGCACACTGTTAAAGATCCAGTTACTCCTCATTAAAATACATAACTTTCTCAGGAGTTTATTCAGTGGAACTAATGGCAAAAAAAGGCAATGTTCTTTCCAGCTTCCAGATTTGAGTCTGAGAACTTCACCAGCACACCCCATGGAGACGTAGAACCACTGACTGCAACTTCTGGATGTGTGTTCAAATGCAGCTTTGTAGACGCCATATTGCTGTTGATTTCAGAGGGATTATGATGGCGGAACTGACAACTTTGTCATCATTACAATAGCCAAATCTTAAATGGCCAAAACTAATTGTCATACATTTCACAAATATTCTGTTAAGAGGAAGTCATATTAATTTAAATTAGATTTACTTACCATGTTCAACAGCACTGGAAGTGTATTCCAACTTCAGAGCCAGGTGGGTACAATTTGGACAAATCTTGTTCCGCAATTCTGTACCAAGTCGGCCCCCACTGCACAATGCAACAATCACTACCAACAGCAGCCAGCCACTCTCCAATCGCATGGTCACAGAATCCTAAAATGTTTCCAAAGATCCAGAAATCCAATCCGTTTTGCGCTGAGTCAAAGATCAGTTCATTTTTCTCATTGAAAGGATTCGCTTACTGGCATTCAATTTGCAAGAGATGTTTGTAAAATAGACTATTTTTGTTTTCATGATATTTAAGTAGTGGTTGACAGTACAACCTAGTTCAGAAAGCTTTTATTTCTTTCTCCGTTTCTTCTCCATGGCACCAGGCTGCTGCAATCACTAATGTTGAGGTACATGGACTGGAGATTCCATTTGTCAGTTAAAAAGAGGGGGGGAAACGCTTGAGGAAATCCACCAGTCTCAGCTAACTGCTGAATCAATCTATTGGAAGAGGAGAAAATGGAGAAGGTTAGGATTGTTGGTGGGGAGAAAGAGATATGAACAACCAAATACTTTTTAGCCCTTTTCTCTACAAGAGAGCAAGGGACCAAACCTCCTTCCAGACCTCTATGAAAAGAACGTGTCACTGATCAGTCCTCGGACATTTCACTTCTCTTCAAAAAGACATATAATACTCATTAAGGAATTTAAATATTGCATTGCAAAATAACAAATACCAATGTATCATCCAGGTTGCTCTTATCAAAAGCGCAGTACAGAAATTCCATGCGTAAAAGATCTACTAAAGAATTCCAACAATCCATAATGGTCCAGGCTTTAAATTTCTCTGAAACACCACAGGTAAACCCAACATCTAAAGACAGCATGATTAAACATTTTTACTTGAAGAAAATTAGAAATAAGACTGTGAAATTCCAATTATTGCAGGTAGCGAGGGTGGGGAAACATGAAATTTTTACATTTTTGCTCCAGAAAAATCATGCAATCATCTTCCAAAATATTTTGCGTTAACATGCATTCCCACAGAAAAAAAAATGGAGTGTGCAATGAAATATCTTTTGTAGATCAAATCCCATACACATCTTATCAATTTCAATAGTCAGGTATGGTTCCATTTCTTCAAGACTTATATTTCCCAATTCAAAAAGGTGCTTGTTTGAAATTCAATTCCAGTAGAAATTTAATTACAATTGATACCAGGTTTTTGCATCTTTATATAAAGTCTGTCTACTGAAGGTCAAGTCTACTATATTATGATTTTTTTTTGCCAAGCAAACAATTGAACCTCATTAATCAAGTGATTAAGTGTATCTTCCCCGCCATCATACATTTACCTTTCTAAGCTTTGTTCTATTTTCACAGTAAGCTAGGCATAGTTTTCTTTCTACAGCACAAACAAAAATAAAACACAATCGCATCCAATAAAAAGAATGATAATTCTTTACTCAACAGCTTTTAATTGAATTTTAGAATCGACAAAACAGGCAAATAGCATAGATGCATTCAAGGAGAAACCACCTGGAAAATGGTATAAAAAGGGAATGCTGATGGAATTAAAGAGTGAGGGATGAGAGAGGTTCTTCTGAAGCACAAACATTGTCGTGGATCTTTGTTACCAAATAGTCTGTTGTTTCGATGCTGCAAATACTATACTATTAATTTGGCAGAACACAACACTTTTTTCTGCAATGATAAATTTGATTAATTTATAATAGATTAAATGCTCCAAAAATGCAATAGATACTTAATCCAAAATAATTCAAGCATGAAGCTAATGTGCTGGACAAGCCCTTAAAATCTGAAACAAAATACATGCAAATACCATTAAAACCTGCAGGGTTTAATCAGCATTTATCTAAGAACCCAAAATCTCAAGGTAAATGAGTTTGTGAAACAGCTGACGGTATATGAACTGATGAGCTGCAAAGCAGCTTTGACAAGTGTTGATTACAAACAATATCGACTGCAGAAAGTTATTGACAAGTACCCAGAGCTGCAGAATTTACCTCTGGAGCTATTTACATTGGATCCCATGAGTCCAGGGAAAACAGATGATGTTCTCTACCAATGCAGGAAGTGTAGGCAGTCTTTATTTCGTGGTTGAAGTATTTTAAATCAAATATCTGGAACAGGACGAATGGCCTTCATTCAAGAGGTTGACATAAACCGAGAGGGGGAGCCAGGTCAAATGCACATATTTTATTGAGCTGATGCAATGATGGCACTTGCACTACTTGGTTTTTTCAGGTGGACAGCTGTGTTGCCCAAAATTCTTCAATATGAAAAATATTAGTATTGACTACTACACTCATAAGTATTGCAAAA
The DNA here is from genome assembly GCA_024679065.1 of Sphyrna mokarran. NCBI lineage: Eukaryota > Metazoa > Chordata > Chondrichthyes > Carcharhiniformes > Carcharhinidae > Sphyrna > Sphyrna mokarran. The sequence continues at coordinate 50,444,575 of JAGIQG010000004.1, forward strand.
GTGAAAAATTTGCACTATTTGAACAACTGGTAGAAAAAAACTTACCATCATTCCTTAATCTAAACTATTTTACACTATATGTGAAGGGTACATGATGATATTTACTTGGACTGGTTAGTACATTCTGTGCATGTGTTAGTTCAAAAATTGTCAATATCCCATTGTACTGTGAACCAGTTTATCAAAATAGATCCAAAATTAAAACAGAGGTCCTTAAACCAAAAAACCTCAAATATAATCTTACATACAACCATCAAATACTCAAAGCCAATTAAAACGTCAACACCAACATCAAAATGACCAGAAATGGCAGCAGTTCCAAATATTAAGAACATTTAATATTTCATTAAAGTTGTTTGAACAAATTTAATGGGACCAGCTGCCTCATTGGAAGAACGTCATGGCAAATTCCTGCATCTCCCTCAACCAACCTAAGCAACAGACAGAACAGGCAGGGAAAACAAAAGTTGATTAAATCTCTCAGCCATTAGCAAATGAACAGCAATCACAGGCACTGAAGTTCATAATTGGACACGCATTTTAAAATAGGCATGGGAACAGAGAGAGTTGAGCAGAAAGATGCCCAAGTACTTGCACATTACATATGTGCCATCACTTCATTCAAAACAAAAGCTTACAACATTAAGTAATTATCTCATTACAATTTTGCTGTTGGTGAGAGTGTGTCCTCAAATTACACACTATTGTTTCCAACATTACAACCTTGAGTACATTCAAAAGTACTTAATTACTCCAAGACACTGTGGGACATCTTGCAATTGTGAAAGGTGCTATGTAAATGCAAGTTCTCTTTTCTGGTCAATCATATTGCTTCCTATGGATTCTTCAACAGGAAAACACTTGTGCACATAACTTTAGTGCTTTTTACAGGAAATAAATGTCTCAAAAAGATATGTTGTAAGACTGAGTGCAAGCTCCACTCATGGTGGGCACTAAAATTCATCGATAGACCTATGAACTCGGCATATTTTTCAGCTGGGAAACATCAATATGGTGGGGCAAATTGCAAGTGTAGCAAGATTCTGAGTAATATTCTGTTCAAATCAATTAGGGCACATCAAATTCAGTGATATTTCAAACTTCAGAGCAGAATGATTCACATAGGGTGCTGTTTATCATCATACTAAATCCCACATGCTATATTTAATTTTAATTCATCCCACAATGCAGACATCCTGTTCAGCCCATAACACATTAACCAGTGTTAGTCTCTGCCAGTGCTTCAGAGACTGCAAATCACCTCATCCAGCATGTATGCATTACCTTGTGTTGTGAGACTTCTTACTAATTTAAACCAGACTAATAGTGCTCCTCATTATTCAGACTGAAGGCAGCATGTGCTTTGATAATGCGCAAGGCCCACATTAGAGTCAAAATCCTCAAAGTGCAGGTCCGTACAGACAGAATGGAAATCAAGACTTCCCAAGGCCAGTTTCAAGGAAGATCTGTTATTACTGACTCTTCAATCTTACAACCACTCTTAAGCAAGAGTTGTACATTCAGCTTCAAGTTAGCCACACAAGACCACACCCAGGGAACCTAACAGCACTCTTATTTAAAATTCCCAAACTATATTTTATTATGATTTTGTTAGGATGTGGGCAACGTAATATTTACTGCACATCTAATTGCTCATAGATGATGGCAGCTCTTAATTATTGCAGTTCTTGTGGTGATGTTGTTCCCACTGGTTCAGAAAATTTTTTTTGTTAAATTTAGAAAACTAGTTGGCTTACCATTCCTCTTTAGAATTGAGTCAAGCAGATATTCCAGTAAAGGACCAGTTAGTAGGCTACCCAGAAAAGCGAGCTATCCTCCCTGAAGTTTAAGTAAACCAGAGCTTTTTCATGGTTATTTTTTCCCCAGTATATACCCTCACCTTTTCTATATTTATCAAATTCAATTTTCCAACTTCTGCATCTGGATATCCAATTTTTGCAGGGCTTTCTTGAATTTCAAACGATAGTTTCAGAAGATCAGATATTTTCTGCTGATCGGGACAGGAGACCTTACTTGAGAATTGTACCTCATGACCTCTAATTTGATAACCTAGTACTATAACTACTAGACTAAAAATGAACACAGCCTGTCACAAATTCACACATATAGAAAATGCCTACCAGGTATAACATCACCCAGTACAGTGATAGGTACTCCTGCAAAACTTGGAAACTGACATGAGAGATTTAAACTAGCTTGCAACAGTGGAGGGAATCAAACAACTTATAACACTATCAAAAACTTGTGGAAAAGAGACTTCAGATTCCTTCTGTTTTAAAGCAACCTCAGAGCAAACATTTCACTGTTAGGGGGCAGACCTCCTTCATACATGTTTATGCAAAACAGACAATAGTACTCAGCAATATTTCACATCACAGCTTTCTTAAATCCATGGAAACTCAAGGATAAAACATGAACCATCAACAAAGTCAAGATCTACGCCACAACATCAGCGTTTTTCTACTTCCATGTAGTTACGTAATTTGCAAATAACCTTGACTACTAATGGAAATCTGAATTCAAAGTATTAGTTACCATCTTTTGAAATAAAGAAGGGGACATAGTGAACCTTGTTTTGGGCCCAAGACTTGAAATAATTCACTGTTAGTCTTGTTGCCAGCAACGCCATTCATAGCACACAAGGTTTCAAGTTTCAACTAAAAAGGTCTACTTACAGAAATTGCATTTATGATCGAAAACAAGTGTTGGAAGGAGGACACCAATTCAATTGTTAGGCTGCAGGCATTTTAAAGCCATCATTTATAACTAGGAACATAAATGCTTCTGTAAACCTGCTTTTAGCAACTTAGGCTTTTATAAATGAGATGAACTTATAAATAGCCATACTTATTCTCTAATAACTATATTATACAAAGGAATAAAAATTTGTTAAATATCAACTTAAGCAAAAAAGTACAAAACAGAGAGCAGCAAGACAGCAATAGATAACTCTGCATATGGAAGACAAACAAGCATTTTAATAGTGGTGGTGTCGTTGCTGTGGTGTGGGGAGGAGCATGTAGGTGCATCCTGGGAGATGTTAGGAGAGATAGGAAAAATCATAGGAGTTAATTGGAAATACATTCCTAAATGTAATCCACTCTAATATGTTTAGGGCAGAAGGTTCCAGGGGAACAAAAGGGAAAAAGAAATTGCTCAATTAAAAATCAGATCTGTACAAGCAAATCAAGTGTTCCACTTCTTGCTTTGTCAAATAATAAAGACCTCATGATCCATAACTCAGAACAATTATTATTCTTTCTCATCCCATTTCCAGCCAACTATTCTTATGCTCCAGACAACACTGCTGCACAATTGTGGAGAGTTGAATGTAACCAATACAAGGAATTATACTGACTTTGTCTAACTGGCAGTTTCATGACTTATCTGGATTAAATTCAGATCTTGGAGCCTTGAGAAAGAAGATAATAACCAATCCCCTACTATACTCTTTATACGCTAATGACTGTGTGGCCAAATACCCCTCCAATTCAATTTTCAAATTGATAATACCACCATTGTAGGTCAAATCTCAAACAATGGTGAGACAGAGTACAGGAATGAGTTAGAGAATCTGGTGAACAGATGTGGCGACAATAATCACTCCGTCAATGTCAACAAAACGAACAAGATTGTCATTGACTTCAGGAAGCATAGAGGAGAACATGCCCCTGTCTACGTCAATGTGGATGAAATTGAAAGGATAGAGAGCTTCAAGTTTTTAGGTATTTGGATCACCAATCACCTGTCCTGGTTTCCCCATGAAAACATTATAGTAAAGAAAGCCCATCAACACCTTTACTTTCTCAGAAGACTAAGAAAATTTGGCATATCAGCTACAACTCTCACCAACTTATAAAGTGTTATCTGGAGCATAAGAATAGTTGACTGGAAATGGGATGAGAAAGAATAATGATTGTTCTGAGTTATGGATCATGAGGTCTTTATTATTTGACAAAGCAAGAAGTGGAACACTCAATTTCCTTGTACAGATCTGATTTTTAATTCAGCAATTTCTTTTTCCCTTTTGTTCCCCTGGAACCAACTTATAAAGATACACCATAGAAAGCATTCTTTTTGCTATATCACAGCTTCGTATGGCTCCTGCTCTACCCAAGACCGCAAGGAACTACAAAATGCACAAATGTAGCCCAATCCATCACGCAAACCAACCTCCTATCCAGTGACTGTTTACACTGCCTGCTGCCTCGGCAAAGCAGCCAGCATAATTAAAGGCCCCACCACCCAGACATTCTCTCTTCCATCTTCTCCTGTGGGTAAGAGATACAAAAGTCTGAGGTCACTTACCAACTGACTCAAGAACAGCTTCTTCCCTGCTACTATCAGATTTTGAATGGACTTGCCTTGCATTAAGTTGATCTTTCTCTACACTCTCACTATGACTGCAACACTATATTCTGCACTCTTTCCTTTCTTTCTTGATGAATGGTATGTTTTATCTATATGGCATGCAAGAAACAGTATTTTTCATTGTATGCTAATGTGTGTGACAATAATAAATCAAATCAAAACCAACAGGTTCTTGGATGTGGAATTCACTACCAGAGGATGTGAACACAAAGGAATGTACAAATGAAGGGGGGGGGGGGGGGGAGCCCTGTATTGCCAATTAAATAGATTTAAAGTTTAGCGTTTAGAAAAATGTCCTCTCTTTACAATTAATATGCTGGTATTTCCCAGTCACCTAAGTCAGCAAAAGCTTGATACCTCTACAGGTATGTTACTTTGTTTCTTTTGGGGGGCGTGGAGGAGGAGGAGGGAGAAGGCAGACAAGAGTTTGAATGTCACAATCATTCTCCATTAGTAAGACATCAGCTGTCACTGGGATACAAGCAGCTGGAGTTAAGCAAATCCTTCACCACAGGGCTTCTCACCTTGTGCTGGATGTATAATCACCCAGCTGGGAGTAAACACACTGACTGAATTAGCAATGTTTCTAAAGTCAAGCACATCATCTTCAAATAGTGACAAGGCCAATCTGTACACCAGGTGCAAACAGAAAAGCAGAGGACTACAATGATTAGTTTCCAGCTGCAAATAAAAATAAGAAAACAACATAACTATTCAAAGATTCTTTCAGCCTAACTGATTAATTAGTATTGCTTGCCTTTCTCCAGCTCCTTCACAATGTTGTTGCAAGAATCACTGATCTTGATATTTTTGCTGAGCTAAGCAGAGGAAAAGAGCACCTACCCCAATTCCCCAGATGAAGATGATGATACACAGGTCCTGAATTCTGAATATTGTTTCTTTATATTCTCAAACTACTTCGACAATCCTGCAACACAGCCAGAGACAGGAAATTGCAGACTAACTCCTCAGCAGTGAAGCCAATTAAAAAAAAATGCACTTGACCCATTGATTAAAGATAGTTAATATTTTTTGGCCATCAGAACATCCCTAGTGAATGAGGAAAATCCACATCAAGCACTACATTTATTACATGCTGTCAGCTGGCGATGGTTGAGTGGTAAAATATTTGCTTTAGAATCAAAAGCTTGTGGGTTTAAGTCCTCCTCCAGAGACTAGAACACAATTCAGGATGTCACTGTAGCGCAGTATCAAAGAAACGTTATAATGTCAGAGGTGCTGTCTTTCAGAGAAGACATTAAACTCTGGCCACATCCATCATCTCAAATGGGTTTGAGATATAGGAGCAGAATTAGGCTTTCAGCCCATTGAGTCCGCTCTACCATTCAATCATGGCTGAAACGTTTCTCAATACTCTTTCCCCCCCCCATCCTTTTCCCCATAATCTTAGATCCTCTTACCAACCAATAATCTTTCCAAATCTGATTTAAATACAGTGACCTGGCCTCCACAGCATTTGTGGCAATGAATTCCATACAGTCATCACCCTCTGACTGAAGAAGTTCCTCCCCATCTCGGTCCCTTTACTCAGGCTGTGCTCTCAGATCATGGTCTCTCCAACTAACAGAAATGTTTTCCCCCACATCCACTCTGTCCAGGTCTTTCAGCATTCCTTAACTTTCAATGAGATCCCTCCTCTCCCCCATCCTTCTAAACTTCGAGTACAGACCAAAGTCTTCAAACATCAAGCTTTTCATTTCCAGGATTATTTCTGAACCTCCTTTGGACTCCCTCCAAGACCAGCACATCCCTCCTTATATGTGGGGCCCAAAAACTCACAATATTTCAAATGTGGTTTGATCAGAGCATCAGAGCACCTCAGCAGTACAACCCTGCCTTTGTATTCTAGTCCTCTTAAGTGAATGCCAACACTACATTTTTTATTATTAATGTCACAAGTAGACTTACATTAACACGGCATGAAGTTACTGTGAAAATCCCCGAGTCACCACATTCCAGTGCCTATTCAGGTACGTGAGGGAGAATTTAGCACAGGCAATGCATGTCTTTCAAACTGTGGGAAGAAACCCATGCAGACACAAGGAGAATGTGCAGATGCTGTAAAGACAGTCACCTAAGCTGGAAATCAAACCTGGGTCCGTCACACTGAGGCAGCAGTGCTAACCACTGTGCCACCATACTTCCCTAGTTATCTTCTTAACAACCAGCTGAACTTGCAAGTTAACCTTAACAGAATCCTGAACTAGGATTGCCAAATCCCTTTGCACTTCTGATTTCTATATAAGATCCCATGGTACAACTTTGAACAAAGAAATTCTCCCTGGTAGCCTGTCCAATAATTATCCCTTAACCAACGTTACTGTTGGAGGAAGCTTGCTTTCAAATTGTTCTCTTGTTGCCTATGTTATAACAGTGAGTACACTTCAAAAATACTTCATTAGTTGAAAGTTGGATGTTGTGAAAGACACTATATAAACATGAAAATTATTTTCTTTACCAGCTAGGAACAAACAGAAAACATGAGAAGGAGGCAAATGTTGTTGACGATAGATCAACAACAGTATGCTGCTGTGGCTTGTCAAATAAATTCCTGAGTGAGGTCCATTTCAAAACGTCCAGGCTTAAAAAGCTTTGCAAGCGGAGCCAAAGAAGGGTACAGGAAGGGACAGAGATATGCACACAAAAAGTTAAAGAACTGGAATATGGGAGGATATTTGAAAACATAGCCAAAAATTGAATGAGGGCAGGAACCTTTTAAGTTGAAAATAATGGCCAAATGGCACTTACTGTCAAAGTTCTGAACAAATGGATTTCATGGATGCTGGTAAGAGTAGCACTGGTGGGAGATAAAAATGGCATAATTTCAGTAGCCAAAGGGCTAAGGCACACAATAAAAACAGATAACCATGGTGATGAATAGGATACTCATCTTTGGTTGGAAAAGGATGCCAATGCCCTACACATTTTTTTTTTAATTCTTAGATCTGTGCCATTAGCAAGACAGCATTTATCAATCAACTCTGACAAAGGGTCATCCAGATGCACAATGTTACCTCTTTTTCCACAGATATAGTCAGGCCTGCTGAAATTTTCCAGCATTTTCTGTTTTTGTTTCGGATTCCAGCATCTGCAGTATTTTGCTATTAACTATCATCCTTGATTGCCTTCAAAAATAAAGCAGTGATTCACCTCTTTGAAGCACTACAGGCTGCATTCTATGTAATGCTTGACACAGCTCAGTGGCTTGATAAGCCATTTCAGAGGGTATTGAAAAGAGTGTGGTACTGCAGTAACATACAGGCCAAGATCAGTCAAATGATCCCAGGGTCAAGGAAATGGCAGAGGTGATAGCGGATGTCCTGGCGATAATTACCTTTCAGAATTCGCTGGACTCCAGGAAAGTGCTGGAAGATTGGAAAATAGCTAATGTTACGCCGCTATTTAAAAAAGGTAGTAGACAGAAGGCAGGGAATTATAGGCCGGTTAGTTTAACATCTGTAGTCGGAAAAATGCTTGAATCTGTCATCAAAGCAGAAATAATGAGGCACCTGGATACGAACTGTTTGATCAAGCAGACACAGCACAGATTCATTAAGGGGAAGTCGTGCTTGACAAATTTATTGGAGTTCTATGAGGAAGTGACCAGTGTGGCAGATAGAGGGAAACCAGTGAATGTGGTGTTTTTGGATTTCCACACAGCGTTTGATAAGGTGCCTCACAAAAGATTGCTGCAGAAGGTTAAGGTGCAGGGAGTTGGGGGTAAGGTGTTAGACTGGATAGAGGATTGGTTGTCTAATAGGAAGTAGAAGGTAGGCATTAATGGTGCTATTCTGATTGGCAGCTGGTGACTAGTGGAGTGCCCCAGGGTTCGGTGCTGGGGCCTCAACTATTTACCATTTATACAGATGATCTGGAGGAAGGGGCAGAGTGCAGGGTGACGAAATTTGCTGATGACACAAAGATGAATGGAAAAGCAAATTGCGTGGAAGGTGTGGAAAGCCTGCAGAGGGATCTGGATAAGTTGAGTGAGTGGATGAGGACCTGGCAGATGAAGTATAATGTTAGCAAGTGTGAAAATAATGGTAGGAAGGATTACTATTTAAATAGCAAAAAGCTGCAGCATGTGACGGTGCAGAGGGACTTGGGGGTTCTTGTGCACAAATAGCAAAAACACAGTATGCAGATGCAACAGGTGATTAAGAAGGCGAATGCAGTGTTGGCCTTTATAGCTAGGGGGATAGAATACAAAATAGGGAGGTTCTGTTGCATCTGTATAGGGTGCTGGTGAGACCGCAGCTGGAGTACTGTGTGCAGTTTTGGTTGCCGCATTTGAGGAAGGATATATTGGCCTTGGAGGGAGTGCAGAGAAGGTTTATTGGGCTGATACTGGAGATGAGGGTGTTGGATTATGAGGAGAGACTGAATAGGTTAGGTTTGTACTCTTTGGAGTTTAGAAGGCTGAGAGGGGATCTTATAGAGACGTATAAGATAATGAAAGGGATGGATAGGGTAGAGGTTGAGATACTCTTCCAGCTTAAAGATAGCTGGACTAGAGGGCACAGCCTCAGATCAGAGTTGCAGAGGGGTTTCTTCATGCAAAGGGTGGTGAATCTTTGGAATTCTCTGCCTGATAAGGTGGTGGAGGCTTCCTCGCTGAATATGTTCAAGTCAAGAGTGGATAGGTTTTTGATTGACAAGGGAATTAAGGGTTATGGGAAGAAAGCGGGAAAGTGGTACTGAACCACTACAGATCGGCCATGATCTTATTGAATGGTGGGGCAGGCTCGAGGGGCTGGATGGCCTACTCCTGCTCCTATTTCTTATGTTCTTAAGTGGGGTTCTTCCCCTAAAGGGCATATATGAACCAATTAAATAAGGCAATCTTGCATCATTTTTATAAAATCTTATTTCCACATTTTCATCTGATCCAGCCAAAGCAAACAGGCATAATGGGCATGAAAGTAGTTAACAAGTAAGCGCACAGTCTGTGGAATATCAAATAACAACAGTCAGTTAAAATATCAGGCTTCTTCAGTGCAATTACATCATACTGATCTTTAAGTATCTTAATGTAGTAGACTCATGTCTTAAAAATAAGATTTCACAATACAAATCTGTCTACTCCTGTAACACAATACTAATGAATTGTTTACTTAAGGAAGGATGGAAGCTGGTTCAGTATTAATACTTTATTACCAGGAACCTCCCAATCTTCACTCAGGGACAAAAGTCCACTGTTGACCATAATGAAAAAGGAACAGTGGAGCTTGTTTTATCAACCATTCCACTGGCATTGGGCCAGGGTCTTACCGAACTCTAAATCAGAGTAGCAACACTCTAGTGTCTACATAAGTCAATGCTATGTGTAGAAAGCAGGAACATGGCTGTGGGTGAGCACGAGCACTTTTGCTTGTGGGGGAAAAAACTGGGCAACCAGCTTGCCAACAGACAGTACAACAGCAGGACTGAAGGCAGAATCTTGGTATGCTTTTTTCGGCTGGAGTGCTAAATGTATCTGGTCTAACAGCTTGGCACCATTTATGGGAGCTAAGAAAAATATACACTTGCCAATTCAACCTAACAGTCACAGCTGAAGAAAGGTCATCTGAGTAAGAATATTTCAAGACAGATAGGCTAAGGGAGCATCACAATGCTGTAAAATCTTCCATATGGCTATTTACCACCTGGTAAAAGTAGGCTGCCACCATCTGAAAGTCAAGTTCACAATCCCAGTCTTGCTAACAGGAAGAAGTGAAACAGAGAGATGTTTAGTAACAAGTGGCTGGCAGCCCTCTGTCCACCTACCCAGTACACTTTTCTTTTATGTACTCGTGCTCAATCATTATGATTGAGTATCATTATTTAGAAGCTTCTGCCCTCAAAAGTAAACCGAGTTAATTAAACAGCTATTACATACAGAAATCAAAAACACTCAACCATAGTACCATGGTGCAGGTGTACCAAGAAATTAAAGGGTAAAATTTGCAGAAATACTTGTTAGAAAGCAGAGTAAAAGAAATAAAATGCTAGCAACAGAGCTGGTCATGTAAGCACTGGCAAGGGAGAGAGACATTACAGACATATACCCTTCCATATAGACAAAGGCTGTGCACAAAACCATCTTTCCTCTTTACAGATACTGACTGCATACTTCCAGCATTGTCTGTTTTCATGGAAAAAATGCAGCATAGAAGGCAGTCCTTTGGTCCATCATATGCATGCCAACTCTGAATGGGCTATTCAATTAGTCCCACACTCTTCAGAGCCAATGCAAGAGCATAAGCCCAAAACATTAACTATGTTTCTCACTTCACAGAAACTGCCAGATCTGTAGTATATTTTTACCATTTTCAAGTTGAGAAATGAATTAAAGGAAAGCAATGTACAAATCAGAATGAGAATTACATTTAAAATTAAAGGGCTTAGGGAAGATAGAGCCACGAATGGTACAGCAACTAAAATCAGGGATGCCTAAAATGCCAGAATTAGTGTATAGATATTGGAGAAACTGGAAATTACAAGATAAAGAAGAGGAAGTCCATAGAGCAATGTAGAAACAAGAGCAAGAAATTTAAAACTGAAGTATTCCTTAACCTGGAAGGCAAGTTCTTTAAACAAAGGTCTGAACAATCCCAATCTACTACCACTATGTCTGGCTGAACTTTACTTAATTTCTCCTTTGAATTATCTCACTTCCTTCAAATAAAAAGGTGTGGCCATGGGTATCTGCATGTTTTGTCTGTCTTTATGGCATATATAGACATTCCTTATTCCGGCACCCTCCCACAACTCCTTTATTGGTACATAACAACTATTTCAGTGCCGCATCAGGCACCTGTCTGGACCTAGAAAAATTTATCAATTTCACTTCCAATTTCCACCCCCTATCAACTTCACGTAGTCCCTCAATGACACTTCCCTTCCTTGACCTCTCGATCGCCATTTTGGGCACTAGACCATCCACTAGTATCCATTACAAGCCATCAACTCCCACAGCTACCTTAACTGCAGCTCTTCACACCCTGTAAAGCCTACATCCCATTCTCAGTCGTACTTGTTCTGATTATGCCACTTTCCAAAATAGCACTGCTGATGTGTCTTCCTTCATCACTGCTAACCACAGTGGATGTGAAGCTAAGCTCTCAATCATGTCTGACCTCTCTCCCGCACCACTCTTCTCAATCCACTCGTCTTCCTCCCAGAGCCATGATAGGGTCCCCTAGGTGAAATTTGATTTCTACAAAAAACCTGGAATGAATAATCTAATGAAGGTGATGAAACTATGGTCATAAAAATCTACGTGATTCATTAATGTCCTTTAGGGAAGGAAATCTGCCATCTTTACATGCAACTTCTGACCTCTAGCAATGCAGTTGACTCTTAAATGCCCTCCTAAATGGCCTAGTTTAAGGGCAATTAGGGATGAGTAATAAATGCTGGCCCAGCCAACACCACCCACAACCTGGGAAGGAATAAATAAAAATGATCTTGCAGATTTTGGCTTATTAAGATAAGGAACATCAAATTCTTAACTGTGTAAATCAGGTTCTGATGGACCACAAAGCTGAATACCAGTGAAAGGTTCCACTTGTACAACAAAGCAAAAAGTAGCTGACTAGAGATGATAATTTGCTCCACCTCAATTATCTACAGTATAAAGTAATTACATTAATAAGGACATAAGAACTAGGAACAGAAGCAGGCTAGCTGGCCCCTTGAGCCTGGTCCGCTGTTCAGTAAGATCATGGCTGATCTTTTTGTGGACTCAGCTCCACTTACCTGCCCACTCACCGTAACTCTTAATTCCTTTACTGTTTAAAAATTTATCTTTCCTTGCCTTAAAAACATTCAATGAGGTAGCCTCAACTGCTTCACTGGGCAGGGAATTCCACAGATTCACAACCCTTTGTGTGAAGAACTTCCTCCTCAACTCAGGCCCAAATCTGCTTCCCCTTATTTTGAGGCTATGCCTCCTAGTTCTAGTTTCACTTGCTAGTGAAAACAACTTCCCTGCTTCTATCTTATATATTCCCTTCATAATTTTATAGGTTTCTAAGATCTCCCCTCATTCTTCTGAATTCCAACGAGTATAGCCCCAGGCAATTCAGTCTCTCCTCATAAGCCAACTCTCTCAATTCCAGAATCAATCTAGTGAATCTCCTCTGAACCCCCTCCAGTGCCAGTTTATCCTTTCTCAAGTAAGGAGACCAAAACTCGAGGTGTAACCTCACCAGAACCTATACAACTGCAACAGAACCTCACTGTTCTTAAATTCCATCCCTCTAGCAACAAAGGACAAAATTCTATTTGCCTTCTTAATTACCAGCAAACCAAATCCTTGAGATTCCTGCACAAGGACATCCAGGTCCCTCTGCATAGCAGCATGCTGCTTTTTTTAAGCATTTAAATAATAGTCCATTTTGCTGTTTTTCCTACCAAAATGAATGACCTCACATTTACCAACATTGTACTCCATCTGCCAGACTCTCACCCACTCACTTAGACTATCAATATCCCTTTTCAGATTTTCAACATCCTCCGCACACATTGGTCTTCCGTCCATCTTAGTGTCATCTGCAAATTTTGACATACTATACTTGGTCCGCAACTCCAAATGATCTACGCAAATTATAAACAATTGTGATCCCAACACTGGTCCCTGATCGCCAACCAGAAAAACAGTCATTTACCACCACTCTTTGCTAGTCCTGTACACAGTAGTAGTTATTGCACTGTAGAAGTCATCATTGTTTATAAACAATCTTACACCGTAAGAGATCACCAAGAAATCTTTAGTGATATTATTTATACAGCACAGTGACAGTGGCAAGCATTACTATCTCACCACCAGGTACCCAGGTTCGATTCCCAGCTTGCGTCAGTGTGGAGTCTGTACGTTCTCCCTGTGTCTGCATGGGTTCTATCTGGGTGTTCCAGTTTCCTCCCAAAGACGTGCATTGGCTATGCTAAATTCTCCCTCAGTGTGCTCGAACTGGCACTAGAATGTGGTGACTAGGGGATTTTCATGATAATTTCATTGCAGTATTGATGTAAGCCTACTTGTAACATAATAATATCACATCAGATTTGTGATTCGCTAAAGTAAAATGCATGTCGAAGCTTTTTGTCCTGCATTCTTTATGACATTCACAAGAATACCAAATGTAAAGAGAATAATAGTTTACACTTCATGCAAAGAGGATGCTGATTAACTGATGCATTCTCCATGGCAATGCTGCTACCAGTGTCAACTTGCCAACAAATCAACACTCAATATGTTTGGAATTCTTGCAATATCCGAGATGGAAAGCTTTGTTATGTGTTTTTTTCAATGATTCTCAAGATTTGCACTTTGGTATATAGGCTCACCTTTTGCAGTAAATGGAGGGAATTTTCTGCAACATTGTTTTTGTCTTTCAGGACTTAGTCCAGAACAAATGTTACACTCTATTTTAATTGCTTCATGGAACAAATCCCCCAAAATTTCAAAATGGAATGCATGGGCATTACAGAAAACAGAGGAAAGTGTTATACAGCACAACATAGTGGAACTATAAATATTTAAATTTCAGTTAAATTGTACAAGCTTGTCAGCTGACCACACACCCACGTGTTTGATATTATAGTAAACTGCTTCTTTCAGTCAACAGCTTCATTCAGTTCTGAGACCATTATGGCTGTTTGCAGCAGTAACAGAAGGTGCCATCTTCATACAAATGGTAGGAATTGCAACAATGGTACAAAAATACATCGGATGATGGTCACACTGTATGTGAGCCCCTGAAGTGATAAAACTATTTGAGCTTCAAATAAACACCAGATGCTGCAGTGAGCAACTCAGGGAGAACTCTCAGGAACTCTCAGGAAGTTCCCATTTGAAAGGAAAAACCACAAGTTATCCCGTTATACAGGATATGCTGCACCCTTTTTTCACATTTAAATATTTGCATTAGATTTGTGCCCACTCAAGCTTGTTTTTCCAGTAAATACATTTTACTTAAGGACTGCAACACGAGGCAACAATTGTACCCAAGTCGAACGTTCCTCAATTCCTCTTTCAAATCAGAAGTGTGACAACTTGCAAATTGTGGCAAATGATAAAGTGAACTGGAGGTTTTGCCTATCCAATGCCCCCTACCCCATCCCAATGCTAAGGCTTAAGCTGAAAAATGCATGAAAAGATTTTGTACTGACATGGGAAAGACACACAAAACAGGCATTGCACAATGGTTACAAAAAACACAAAGCTAGAATGCAATTCTCATTCAGGTTACAAAGATGGCAGAGATGGAAAATTGAACATTTAAAGCAACATCAGTAAGGGTTTGCTTTTGCCTTGACTTAATTACACATTGCTGATTGTGACAAAAAAGAATTGCTGATTACACTAGAGTTTTGGTTTCCCCATGCCAACACTATAATTAAGTAAACCCACCAACGCCTCTACTTTCTCAGAAGACTAAGGAAATTTGGCATGTCAGCTATGACTCTCACCAACTTTTACAGATGCGCCATAGAAAGCATCTGTAAAATTTCTGGTGGTATCATAGCTTGGTATGGCTCCTGGTCTGCCCAACACCGCAAGAAACTATGCAAACCAGCCTCCCACTCGTTGACTCTGTCTACACTTCACACTGCCTCAGCAAAGCAGCCACCATAATTAAGGACCTCACGTACCCCGGACACACACACTTTCACCTTTTTCTGTCAGGAAAAGGTGAAGCATTGAAGCATATAAGATGATTAGAGGTTTAGATAGGGTGGACAGTGATAGCCTTTTTCCTAGGATGGAGAAAGCTAGCACGAGGGGACACAGCTTTAAATTAAGGGGTATGAGTTATAGGACGGATATCAGAGGTAGGTTCTTTACTCAAAGAGTGATTAGGGAGTGGAATGCCCTGCCTGCAGCTGTTGTAGATGCGCCAAGTTTGGTGGCGTTTAAGAGGTTAATTGATAAGTATATGGAAGAGAAGGGAGTGGTTTAGTTTGGAGGGGCATTGCTTTTTATTTTGGTCGGCACAACATCGAAGGCCGAAGGGCCCGTTCTGTGCTGTATTGTTCTATGTTCTATGAAAAAGATACAGAAGTCTGAGGTCATGCATCAACCAACTCAAGAACAGTTTCTTCTGTTGCTGTAAGACTTTTGAAAGGACTTGCCTTGCATTAAATTTCTCTAACCCTTGCTATGACTGTTAACACTACATTCTGCACTCTCGTTTCCTTCACTATGAATGGTATGCTTTGTCGGTGTACTGTACAAGAAACAACACTTTTCACTGTATGCTAATACATGTGACAATAATAAATCAATTTTTTTGTAAATTTGCTTTGTTGTATTGCTGGAATTGGCAGAAAGAGGGTTAACCCTCAAGAACAAAGTATTCACCTCAGCAGAAAGCTACCTATTCAGGTCAAGCAACTATCATAGAACATAGAACATTACAGCACAGAACAGGCCCTTCGGCCTTCGATGTTGCGCCGACCAATATAAAAAGCAATGCCCCTCCAAACTAAACCATTCCCTTCTCTTCCATATACTTATCAACTAACCTCTTAAACGCCACCAAACTTGGCGCATCTACAACTGCTGCAGGCAGGGCATTCCACTCCCGAACCACCCTTTGGGTAAAGAACCTACCTCTGATATCCGTCCTATAACTATCACCCCTTAATTTAAAGCTGTGTCCCCTCGTGCTAGCTTTCTCCATCCTAGGAAAAAGGCTATCACTGTCCACCCTATCTAAACCTCTAATCATCTTATATGTTTCAATAAGGTCCCCTCTTAGCCGCCTCCTTTCTAACGAAAACAACCTCAAATCCCTCAGCCTCTCTTCATAAGACCTGCCCTCCATACCAGGCAACATCCTGGTAAACCTCCTCTGTACCCTCTCCAATGCCTCCACATCTTTCTTATAATGTGGGGACCAGAACTGCACACAATACTCCAAGTGCGGCCGCACTAGAGTTTTGTACAGTTGCAACATGACGTTGCGGCTCCGAAATTCAATCCCCCTACCAATAAAAGCTAAGACTCCATATGCCTTCTTAACAACCTTCTCGACTTGACTGCCTACTTTCAGGGATCTATGCACATACACACCAAGATCCCTCTGTTCATCAAGACTACTAAGAATCCTACCATTAGCCCTATACTCTACACATTTATTATTTCTGCCATAGTGCATTACCTCACACTTTTCCACATTAAACTCCATTTGCCACCTCTCGGCCCAGCTCTGCAACTTGTCCAAGTCCCTCTGCAAACTATAACACCCCTCTTCACTATCTACCACTCCACCGACTTTAGTGTCATCTGCAAATTTACTAATCCATCCTTCAATACCCTCATCCAGATCATTTATAAAAATTACAAACAGCAGGGGCCCCAAAACAGACCCCTGAGGTACACCACTTGTCACCGAACTCCACGATGAATATCTCCCATCAACGACCACCCTCTGTCTTCTATCTGCTATGATGTACAGATGCTGGCGTTGGATTGGGGTGGTAAGAACTCAGTAAGAATTTAGCAACACCAATTTATAATCCAACCGATTTATTTGATAGTAAAAAAGCGAGCTTTCGACTCTTGTGTCTTCTTCAGGCAAATGCAGTGTTCTGGTCTGCAATAGCACACATCAGCACAGACAGTCAGAGATTGCTGATTAGAATGCGAATCCTTACATCTAACCTGCTATTCAAGTGTTAAAGTGGCTAACAATGTGTGTGAAGGGAATCCTGAGCATTGTTAGAGAATTGTGTATTTTCTCCAGACAGCACAGTAAGTGAGGTTTTTTGCTAACCCAGGCAAGTTACGGGGGTTACAGATAGTGTGTCATGAAGCCAAGATCCCTGTTAAGACCGTCCTCATGTGTGCGGAGCTTGGCTATCAGTCTCTGCTCAGCGACTCTGCGCTGTCGTGTATCACAAAAGCCCCCTTGAAGAACATTTACCCGCAGGTCGGAGGCCAAATGCCCATGACTGCTGAAGTGTTCGCCCACAGGAAGGGAACTGTTTTGCCTGGTGATTGTTGAGCGATGCTCATTCATCCGCTGTCGTAGTGTCTGCATGGTCTCCCCAATATACCATGCTTCGGGACATCCTTTCTTGCAACGTATTAGGTAGACAACGTTGGCCGAGTTGCAAGAGTATGTACCGTGTACCTGGTGAATGGTATCCTCACGTTTGATGATGTCGTCCATGTCTATGATCCGGCATGTCTTGCAGAGGTTGCTGTGGCAGGGTTGTGTGGTATTGTGGTCACTGTTCTCCTGAAGGTTGGGTAGTTTGCTGCGAACAATGATCTGTTTGAGGTTGTGCGGTTGTCTGAAAGCAAGAAGTGGGGGGGTGGGGATGGCCCTAGCGAGATGTTCATCGTCATCAATGATATGTTGAAGACTCCGGAGAAGATGTCGTAGCTTCTCCGCTCCAGTGAAGTACTAGACAACAAAGGGTACTCTGTCCACCGTGTCCCATGTTCCGAAGCATGGTATATTGGGGAGACCATGCAGACACTACGACAGCGGATGAATGAGCATCGCTCAACAATCACCAGGCAAAACAGTTCCCTTCCTGTGGGCGAACACTTCAGCAGTCATGGGCATTCGGCCTCCGACCTGCGGGTAAATGTTCTTCAAGGGGGCTTTCGTGATACACGACAGCGCAGAGTCGCTGAGCAGAGACTGATAGCCAAGCTCCGCACACATGAGGACGGTCTTAACAGGGATCTTGGCTTCATGACACACTATCTGTAACCCCCGTAACTTGCCTGGGTTAGCAAAAAACCTCACTTACTGTGCTGTCTGGAGAAAATACACAATTCTCTAACAATGCTCAGGATTCCCTTCACACACATTGTTAGCCACTTTAACACTTGAATAGCAGGTTAGATGTAAGGATTCGCATTCTAATCAGCAATCTCTGACTGTCTGTGCTGATGTGTGCTATTGCAGACCAGAACACTGCATTTGCCTGAGGAAGACACAAGAGTCGAAAGCTCGCTTTTTTACTATCAAATAAATCGGTTGGATTATAAATTGGTGTTGCTAAATTCTTACTGAGTTCTATCTGCTAGCCAATTCCTAACCCAATTAGCTAAATCACCCTCTATCCCATACATCTGCATTTTCTGCAGAAGTCTTCCATGGGCCACCTTATCAAACGCCTTACTAAAGTCCATATATACCACATCAACCGCCTTACCCCCATCCACCTCTTTGGTCACTTTTTCAAAAAAAAACTCAATGAGGTCAGTAAGGTACGACCTATCCTTCACAAAACCATGCTGACTATCCCCAATCAATTCATTTCTCTCTAAATAACTATAAATCCTATCCCTAATCATTCTCTCCAATACTTTGTATTTTTTTTAATCAGGGAATGGTTTTCTCAAGCTGAAAGTTCACTTTGACCCATTAATAGCTGTCTAAAGTGATAATCTTCAACCATCCCAGAAACCATAAATTTACATGTTCAAAGTAGAGTTGACAGGGCACATTGTTGCTTAACAAGTTTTTCTACTCAAATCTACCCACCACAGTGCACAGCCACTCAGACTGTGAGCAGGTCCTGGTCATAAGCAATTTAATGGAGTTGCCTGAAAGAACAGCTGTTCTGAAAATTAGTGACAATTGGACAATAACTTGACTAGCTGTTGGCCCATTGTGATTAATATCTGCTGAAACAAATTTAATCTCAGATTTGTACCCCTGCCCAGAATTAGCCATGATGTAGAGATGCTGGCGTTGGACTGGGGTAAACACAGTAAGAAGTCAGACACAGATTTAAGTCCAACCGATTTATTTGATTGTAAACTCACAAGCTTTCGAGGCTATCCTCTTCATCACCTGTGCTCCATTCACTCACACTGTCGGCCACTTTAAGACTTGAATAGCAGGTTAGGTGTAATGATTCGCATTCTAATCAGTAAACTGTAAACAGTCTGCGCTGTTATATGTGCTGTTTGAGACCAGAACGCCTCATTCACCTGACGAAGAGGATAGCTTCAAAAGCTTGTGAGTTTATCATCAAATAAATCGGTTGGACTTAAACCTGATGTTGTCAGACTTCTTACAGAATTAGCCAAACAGGGCAAGCAGCATTTATGTTCAGCTTAACACTGAAAACAGAGGTTAGTTGGTTCCAGCCTGGCTCAGGAAGCACAGAATGAAATTTACACTGAGTGCTTTGTTAATAAAGTTATGTTTCTTAGAAAAAAGCAGTTTGTGTCTTTGTTGCTTTATATGAGTCATGGGGAACTACAAACTGTCGGTTTGTAACTAATTACTGGTTTGTAATCATTATTGTAACTTGGAGACTGTTGAGAAAGCTGAGAATTCACACTGTGACTTGATATCATCTAGTAGTTAGCGTTGAAGACAGGCTGGAAATGTCCAGCCATTCGCTCTAGTGGGATTCTCCATTCCTGCCAATGGAAATTCCCATTCCCATTGATAGGGCAGAACCAGAGACAACAACATGACATCGCCTGTCAATAGTAAATACACAACTGGGAGGCCAGTGAATCTCAAGACATAATTCATCTCATTAATGGGCAAAGAAAATGTTCTCCTGATAATCAGAAATGAGAGATCTGCTTTTGCTGAAGCCTAAAGAATAACCAGCAAGTAACAGGCAGCACAATGGCACAGTGGGTTAGCACTGCTGCTTCAGTGCTAGGGATTTGGATTCAATTCCGTCCTCGAGTGACTGCATGGAGTTTGCACATTTGTATCTGTGTGGGCTTCCTCCGGGTGCTCCTGTTTCGTCCTACAGTTGAAAGGTGAGCAGGTTAGGTGGATTGGTCATGCTAAATTGCCCCTTAATGTCCAAAGTGTAGGTTAGTTGAAGTAGTTGTGGTACATGGGGTTAAGGGGATAGGATAGGTAGATAAGATGTTCTTTCAGAGTTGATGCTAACTCTTTCTGCATTAGAGAGATTCTATGATTCTATAACCTAACAAAACATAAGCACAAATAGAAATAAAGACTTCTACTTGACCTAGAATTACTTGATGCAGAATGCCAAAAGTAGAATTATTGACATCATTACTTCATGAAGTAAAAACTGAGATATCTTGGTATGTAATATTTCCAACGTTACAGTAACTATATTTCAAAAAGAAATCCATTGGCCGCAATGCACTTTGGAATATTTCGAGGTTCACAGAACCGCAGAATCTTTACAGAATAGAAGGCGGCCATTCGGCTCATCGAGTCTGTATCAACCACATCCCATCCAGGCCCTATTCCTGTAACCCCACATATCTACCCTGCTAATCTCCCTGCCATTAGGGTCAATTTAACATGCTAACGAACTAACTCACATCTCTTTGGACTGTGGAAGGAAACCACAGCATTCAGAGGAAACCCAGCAGACAAGGGGAGAACATGCAAACTCCACACAGACCCAGTCACCCGAGGCTGGAATTGAACATGGGTTCCTGATGCTGTGAGACAGCAGTGCTAACCACTATGCTGCTCCTATGAGAGTCATTATTAAATGTAAATCTCTCTTTTGGTTTGGTCTAAAAACACACAATCAGTTGTCTTTCCTACTCTTCGGAGTAGGTGAACTAAATTCAGTTGAAAACTGTTGTTAAACATGGATTTTTAACAAATCCTGTAGAACAAGATAGGGCTGGTAACAAACACAGAAGCAAGGGAAGAAAATACTGACAGGGATAGTCATTGAACTGTTACTGTTTAAATTATTTCAATTACCTTGCCTAGAACTCTTTCAAACCCTCACTATATTGATATATTTAAAAAGATATGAAATACTGGAAGACAAATGGGAGTCTTTAGTAAAAGCTACTGTGGCTGCTAGGATTCAAAATGAAAAAAAAATGTTGGAAAAACACAGTAGGTCTGGCACCACCATTGGACAAAGAAACTTAATACTTTGGATCCAACACAACTCTTCAGAAATAAGGAATGGGAGAAATGCGAGGATGGGCAGGGAGAAAGAGAAGCATCAGGTTGATCAAAAGGGAAATATCATGTATAGACTGGAGGGCAGGAGAGATAAAATAGCAAGATAGGACAGAACAGAAAGGCAGAGGGAGTGGTAAATATTTATTTGTTCATGGGATCTGGGTGTTGCTGGCTGGGCCAGCATTTATTGCCCATCCTTGAGGGCAGTTAAGACTCAACCATGTTGATTGGATCTAGGGTCACACGGAGGCCAAACCGTAGATAGATTTCCTTCCCTAAAAGGACATTAGTGAACCAGATGGGTTTTATGATATTTGACAATAGTTTTTGATCATTAAACTTTTAATTTCAGATTTTTTTGAATTCAAATTTCATCATCTATCAGAGAGTTCAAACTGAGGTCTCCGAGGCATTGCCCTGTGTCTCTGGATTACTAGTCTTACAATACCACAACGCCTGTGCCTCTCCTATAGCAATAGTAAGGAAACAAAACATTTGGTTTTAATAGCAGAACAAAGGTTAGCTTTGAGCGCAAGAAAAGATATCCACTAGTATGGAAGTGGGGGGGGGAGAAAAATCAAGATGTAGAGCAGCGTTCAGTGTAAAGTTGAAGAATGCAACTGAATCCAGAAGACTGTAAAATGCCAGATTGGAAGATGAGGTGCTGTTCATAATGCTGGCACTAGGCTTCTCTAGAACACTACAGAAGGCCAAGAATAAAAACGTGAACATAAAAGCACGGTGGTGAACTGAAATGGCAAGTAACTGGAAGGCTGCGGAACAGAAGCATTTGACAAAGCAGTCACCAATCTTTGTATTTAAAAGATCATCCTCCACCACTTCTGTCACCTCCAACATCATGCCACCAAACATATCTTCCTTTGCAGGCTCGCCAGCATTCTGAAGGGATCCTTTCCTCTAATATACCCTGATCCACTCCTTTATCACCTCAGTACTTTCCCTTGCAGGAAACGTAACAAGCGCCCCTTTACCTCTTCTCTTCCCCAAAGTTGACTCCTAAGTAGAGCAGCAATGTAGTTGTACTTCTTTCAATTTTGCCTACTGTATCTGCTGCTCACAATGCATCCCCACTCTACACTGAGGAGACCAAACTGGCTGCACAACATCAAGTATAATCCTGACCTTCCAGTTACTCAGCATTTCAATTCACTGTGTTGCTCTCATATGTGTATGTATACTTATGCATTTATGCCACAATGTTCCAGTAAAGCCCAATGCATTTTGAGGAATAGCACCTCATCTTTCCATTCAGCACTTCAGCCTTCTGAACTCCACAAGGAGTTCAACAATTTCTTACCTTGAACCCAGTACCCACCCTCCACCCCCCACCTTTGGTTCTTTGCCATTACAACTCTCTTTATCTTCAATTCCATCATATCTTTAGTATTTAATCTCCATCCTCTAACCTTCACGTGAGCTTCCCCTTTGTTCCACTGACCCAATCTTTTCTAACAGCATAAAACTCACATTTCTATCTTTCTTCAGTGCCAAAGTGAAGACATTTTGGACTTCAAACGTTTCTCTCTCCACAGATTCTGCCTGAGCTGTTGAGTTTTTCCAGCACTTGGTTTTTAATGAGGGAACCTTTAATGTCAAAAGAGTAGACTTCTGCCCTTCCCAAAAACCACAAAATGATTAAAAAACAGCTTAATCAAAAATAGAACAAACTTGAAGGTTCCCAACGATTGCAAAAGAAGCAGAGTGTTCTTAGATTATATAACCAATTAAATCAGCTGCAAAAGAGTGCATTACAGCACTGCATACATGATGCACACAGATTCAAACTGCAGCCTCTGGAAACAGCACTATTACTGTTGCCCAAGTTTGGACTCTAGCAAACAAGATCTGGTAATGACACAGCAGGAATAGTAATTTTCAGATAGCAATGCCATGCTGTCATACAGCCAGGCTGATATCCCCAAATGCGATGGGAAGTGCTAAAACGCAAAACAACATCATAAGTGAATGTATTTGATAGAATTCTTAGGCATACCTACAGGGAGGTTGGTCAAGTAGTAATGGTACTAGACTAGCAAATCAGATATTGAGCAAATCACAATGACTGCAAATTATAAAAATGATTTTGATAGATGTGATGCTATGAACTAGCACCCGAAGGGAAACGTTGCTGCCAGTTGGTCACAAGAACTCAACTTGGTCATTTACATCATCCCTACCTGATCTGGGCAGAACTCAACACCCTCTGAAGAGGCCCACCAGTCTACACAGTTGTAAAACTGCTGACGATCCTATACAAAACCACGGGACAAGATGTGACCTTGCAGTTAAGTACACATTCTGGAAACATTTTTGTTTACTCAAAAAGGGATAGATCTTAATTTCAATTTATCCCCTTCAGAAGAGCTCCAAATATTTTAATTTTCAATTTCAACAGCAACTTAAGCTCAAAATTCCAACTGTGGCTGGCATTAATTAACCATCAGCACAAAATTCACATGACCATTTCACTCTGCTTCCAGGAGAGTGACAAGGACCAAATGTTGTCAGAAAAAATTACTGGAAATGAGAGACTACAATTGCAAACAGGATTCTAGACTATATACATAAAAGCTTAAAACTCACACAAGCATCGAGCACAAAAGCAAAGAAATTGTTAAATTTTGTGCAGAAAAAGTTAGGCCACAGATGGATTTATGGAGGTCAGAGATCCTACAGTTGGATTATTACAGTTAAAATGCATACAACAAAAACCAAGATAAATGCAAGGTTATCCTTATGAAATAGCCCCAAGTGAGGTTTAATGGAACAGGGGTTAAGGTAGAATCCATTCAAGGATTTTTGCAATTTAAAAATATTTTAACATAAATAGCAAAAGATTGATTCCACTTGATACCAAAACTGATGACAATAGGAAAATAAATTATAAAGAAAAAGGTATGTTAAAAAATGTTACCTATACAGAGATTGATCAACCATGTTCCATAGACCACGTGGCTACTGAGAGCATAAAACCTTGCAGGGGAAATATATAATTACAATGAACAGCAATTTGAATTTGTACATTTCCTTGAATAATGATAGATCATCACAGCAGCTGCAGTGCTTCGGTCGCCTAGATCTTTGGAATAAAAAGGTAGAGGTCTGGACCCTGTCAGACACCACTTCTAACAACATCAGATGGTGTAAAGGGCAAGGGAAATTTGAGTGGAACACCATTAGATGGTGTAAGCCCTTTCAAGCAATTCCTGCATCCAATCAAGTGTGTAGGATTTTTGCCTCTACCTAAGAGATGATACAATAAAATACTCCAGGTTTTTTTCATATGACCAACTGAAAATTGGAATTTGGTCAAGAAATCAGGATTAGAGCAGAACAGAGATCTGAGAGTTACAGGGCTGAAGATTAAAGTGACAGACAGTGCCACGGTAGGAATAGAAGGACAGCATTCAAACCTCAAGCCTCCTCCGCCATTCAATAAAATCATGGGTCATCTGATAGTGTGCTTACCCTCCCCTCTACATACCCTCCCAACCCACCTCTACCCACCCCTGAGCTCCCTTCCCTCTGCCAAAAAACCTCGATTTCCTTGTAGATTAAAAGCTTGTCTAACTTAGATTCTGAATTATTGAATGTATGTAAAGCTATTACACCCGGGAAAGGAACATTTAGAGAAAGAGAAAATCATCCTCATCACTTCTATGGAAGCCCCTTTATTTTTAAACCGTGCCCTCTAATTCTAGACATCCGCACAAAAGGAAACATCCTAATAGCACCCACCCCGTCAAGCCTCCTCAGAATCTGATATAATTCACCTCTCATTTTCCTAAACTTCAGTGGGTAAAAGCCCAGCGTGCTCAACCATCGCACATAAGACAATCCCTTTATCCCAGCCAAGGTACTAGCTCTGAACTGCTTCTAACAGTTATACCTTCAAGTTCGAAAACTAAGTGCCAGAATGGACCAAACAGCATTTTTCTGCACTATAATTGTAACTAAGACACTCAGAATTTACTAGGCCACATATATTGATTTGCTTCTATATCACCAGGAACGCTGGAATCACTGTTTTCCAGTAGTAATCTTCATTTGCAGCTGCAATCAAACAGGAACATTCTTTAAAAAGTCCAAATGGGCTTTCCAAATGAAATCCCTGAATGTAGGTTTTGACAGGTTCTGGAGAGGGTCAGATCAGATGATTGGCATTAGGACACAAATAGCAGATAAACGTGAAAAAACAACATTGCACTGGGCCTCAAGATGATTTAGTGTTCTTCAATTATACAATTTCAACTGTACTAGAAAATTCCAAATATTCACAACATGAGCGGAGAAATATCTCATGTCAATACTGAATGATTGGCCCATTACTCAGAAACTGTGTTCTAGATTCTCCAGCCAGAGAAGGCAATTCGCATCTACCGTTTCAACGGATAACCTCTTTTAAATTCGAGAGGACAGGCCCAATTTACTCAGCCTCTCATTATGGCACAGCTCTGAGCTCCCAGAAACCACAGCTAACGAACTTTATATATAAATATGGAGATCAAAATTGCACACCAAAGCCCTGCACGATCATAGCAAGATTTCTTATTCCATTCCTCTACCAGTAAAAGGCAACATACCTTCTGAATTGTTTGCTGTATCCACATGCGAACTTTCTACATTCCTTGTACACCCAAGTCTCTCTGAACATCAGCATTTGGAAGTTTCACATCACATTCTGTTTTTCTATTCTCACAGTTTCCACATTATTCTCCATTTGCACCTCGTTACCAACTCACTTAACCCATCTATTTATCTTTCCAACCTGTGTCGTCCTTAGACCTTTGGATGCATTACTGGCAGGTCCTTGACGGCTTCAGCACTGATCCTTGTGGCATGCCACTTGTCAGGGCTGCTATCTTAAAACTGCCACATTTATCCATATTTCCTGCTTCCTTCACAATAAGCAATCTTCCATGCTAATATATTACCACCAACTCCATGTGTTTTGATCTTTTTATGGGCACTTATCTAATCACTGCACTTCCCATTTATCCACTCTACCAGGTTAGATTTTTAACAAGAATTATCCAATGTAATTTTACTTTCATAAATCACGTTGATTTGATCTGATAATGCTATAATTTTTAAGTGCATTGGTAAGACTCTTAAATGATA
The DNA here is from genome assembly GCA_024679065.1 of Sphyrna mokarran. Lineage (NCBI taxonomy): Eukaryota > Metazoa > Chordata > Chondrichthyes > Carcharhiniformes > Carcharhinidae > Sphyrna > Sphyrna mokarran. The sequence continues at coordinate 50,471,025 of JAGIQG010000004.1, forward strand.
AATTCAAGCATCTTCCTGATGAGTCACATCAAACTAAATGGCTTGAGGTTCTTGGCTTTCTCTTTCTCGAATAGCAGTGTTGCGTTTGCTAACTTTTAGTGAGAATCTAGGGAATTTTGTAAAATGATACTAGTGCATCTGCTATCTCAGCAGTACGTCAACTTTTTAGTTCCTTAGGTTTCTCCAATACATTTTTCTCTGTTGATATTACCTTTTTTTGCAATCATTCTTATTAGGTTCTTGGTTATTGTTGGATATCCATGTTTGTTTCCATTTGGATCAAGTGACATACTGATTGTCACCATTGGCAATTTGCATGGACAAACAGGCAGTCTATCTTAATAGCCAGTCGAGTAAACACCAATAAAGCTTTTATTTGTTTGTACCTTTGCAGTCTGCAAGCCTATTCACAAAGAACTGGCAACAAAGAAGTCGGAGCCACACTGGTAGAGTCCTGGAGAAATAATATGCTGCAGACTGTAAAAATGATTAAGACAAAATACCAAACTGGCAATGGCAGGGTGCCAAATATCAGTAGCAGCCATTAATGGAACAAAAATTTAAACAGACTTCAGTTAAAACATCAAAAAGAAGCTTGCCATATGCTCTGCCCAGAAAAGTCTAGAACAATACAGGGAGCTATGAGTGTAAAAATAATACCTTGCAAAAATAATTGAGATTTGGGGATGTTGAAAATTCAGAGGGAAACAGGCTGAGCTTAGGATTACTTTGTTTGAAAGAAAAAGGAATGAAGTAGTACTGAAAACCTTTGTGGCATTTTGTGCTTGCATAACCCTTTCCCATATTAAAAACACTGAAAAGGTTTTGGCACTATGAGACTGTGTGATGAGAACACTGAGTGGTGGAGATTGTACACTGAAAGATTCAAATACTTTGACTAAATGAATAAAATTGCTGAATAGTCATCCCAACTTTCCTCAGCTTCATGAGGAGATGGGAGAAATAGTCAACCTCCTGCAAAGTCTGATGCAGCCAGAAAAAACAGGTTAGAAAACATAATGGGAATATTGTATAGCCATTTCTCAGCAAAACGTTTGTTAATCACTGAAATGTTCAGGTTCTATAAAAGTAACCAAGGTAAATCTATTTGTGACCACTTTAAAGAAATTAACTGAATATTGTGTATTTGGAGCTGTCCTGGATGACACCATTAGAGACAGATTAATGTGTGGGTTAAGAACCAAAGCTACCCACAAATGGCTGTTAAGAAAGCAACTTAAACCTAAAGTGGCTTTAGAAGTTGTGATCTCTATGGAATTAGAACTAAGAAAACTCAACAAACTTCAAGTGCTAAAATCCACAAGGTACCACACAGGTTAAAATCACCTTCAAAACTAAAAGCCGTAACTGAGGCATTTGCATCTCTAAACAAACTAGCTTTGATCATTTATGGATTTGTCTGTAATCTAGCAACTATTCTCATGCCTTTTCATAACTTGTGTCAAAATAGGAAATGGGCGAGATCAGAGAGGAGTCTTTCATACAAGCTACTAAAGTCAGAAAGACTGACACTTTGATCCAAAATTATCCTTGCAACTGGCTTGCAATGCATCACCTTCTGTGGCGGGAGCAGTGGTTTCTCATACGATGCCCAATAGTGAAGAGAAGCCAATAGTGTTTGCATTAAGATCCTTGAACAAAACAAAAATAAACCATGCATAGACAGAGAATGAAGCACCAGACTTCATTTTCAGGACCAAACATTTTTACCAATAATTATATGAAAGGAAACCTACTCTACTAATGGATGGACAACACTGATATTCTGGCTTCACACCAGAATTTCATCTCTAGCATCAAGTTCGATGTGGAGATAGACATTGCTGTTATCAGCACATATATACAAAATAAAATATCAATCAAATCTCTATGGAAATGCTGATGGATACTCCAGATTAGCTTCATCTAAGTTATCAATGAATAATTCAAGTGTTAATATTTTCTATTTCAAAGAACTTGCTACTCTTGCAACCACAGGACAAGTTAAGAAGTATTCCAGAAATGGTCCACTACTGTCAAAAGTTATGGACATGATACTTCATGGTGAGACTGCAGATAAAGATTTGGAGTGAAGCCATCTTTTGGAATGGACTGTCTGCTGTGATAGTGAAGTCAGACATTTTAGGAACTTTCAAGCGGTTACTGAATAGGCACATGGAGCACACCAGAATGATAGGGATAGCTTGATCTTGGTTTTGGACAAAGCTTGGTACAGCAGCAAGGACTGAAGGGCCTGTACTGTGCTATATATGACCTGAAGATTCGAACTAATCATACAAACTGGTTATCTCCTCTCAGGAATAAGGGTCATCATTCCACTATAGTTTAGGACATGGTTCTTTAACAAACTGCATGAAAGTAATTGTGGAATAATAAGGATGAAGGAAATAGCCAGAAGCTATTGAGCCCAGGGCTCGATATCAATCGAGGACAAGGCAAATGTGGTCAGTTTGTGCAAAAATTCAAAACCTGCAGCCACAGCACCATTACACCCATGGGAATGGCCAGAAGGGTCATGGAAAAGAGATCATACAGATTATGCCAGACCATTCGAAGAACAAATTTTCATTGAATTAAACACACGTGCACTCGAAATGGCTGAAGTCACAATAATGAAGACTACGTCCCCAGAGAGAATAACAAAGACTAAGTGACATATCTGCAAAATATGCTTCCCCTGAACAACTTGTGAGCAATAACGAGCTACAGTTCGTTGTCCAAGAATTCACGAATTATCTAAAACGAGAATGGAATCCAACACATCTGATTCGCTCCTCATCATTCTGCCATAAATGGTGCTGGCTGAAAGGTTTCTTCAGATAATAAAGCATTCATTGAAGGTTTTAGAGGAATACAACACATTACTCTGCATTACTCATGATTAAATGCTGGTTATACACATTATATTTGCTGAAGCCATCCAAGACAAAAGAAATTTTTGAGAGCAAACAGCAAGGTCAGGTTTTGCAATGCAAGAACAGGACTAAATGACATGTTTTTCCAGAGATCAGGAAGTATTAGAACAAAGAACAAAACAGCATAGGAAACAAGCCGTTCAGCCCAACGAGCCCGCACCACCACCTCGATGTTCCCACTTCTATCCATGATCCCTGTCATCCCTATGTTTATAGATCAATGCATTAGAATCAAATTTGAGACAATTTAGGGAGAATTTGTTCTGCCAATCAGCCTAAGTCTTAGGGATGTGGGAGGAAACCGGAGCACCTGGAGAAAACCCACACAAGCACAGGGAGGACATGCAAACTCCCACAGACACAGGCCCAAATCCATGTATCTGCACAGCAAAGCAATAGTCACTGAGCTGTCATGTTGCCCATCAAATGGTCCAGGTCAAGCGTACACTAACGATGTGAAGCACTAGGCTACTCTCAAAAAATTCAAGAGCAGACCTCTCACGCCCCATCGCGTGTACGCCCCTTGTTAGACAACAAGGCAGACCGAAGTAACTGTAGGATAAAACAAATACATCAATATCATCGACAATTTACACTTCGCAGGGAACTCAAAGCTCACGATCCCTATTTTAAATCAGTTTTCTATATCCCTCCATTCCCATTCTGTTCATGTGCCCATCTAAGTATCTCTTAAATAACTCCAGAGTGCTTGCCTCCATCACTTTACTTGGCAGCGCGTTCCATACCCCACCACCCTCTATGTGAAAAAACTCCTTCTAGCATCCAAATTATATCTTACTCCCCTCACCCTAAGCCCATAACTCCTCGTGCTATTCGAGTCCATCCTAGGAAAGAGCTTAACCCTGTTTACTCTATCTATACCCCTCATAATCTTGTACACCTCTATTAGATCTCCTCTAAGTCTACATCTAAGGAAAACAACCCCAATTTGCCTCACCTCTCCTCGTAACTCAGACCTTCCATACCAGGCAGCATCCTGGTAAATCTCCTCTGCACTCTCTCCGGAGTCTCCACGTCCTCACGGTAGTAAGGCAACCAAAACTGGATGCAGTAATCCAAATGAAGTCTAACCAACGTTTTGTACAATCGCAACATTAAAGGCCAGCTCTTGTACTTTATACCCCTTCCTATAAAGGCTAGCATACCATATGCTTTCTTCACAACCTTCTCCACCTGCTCTGCCACCTTCAGAGACTTGAGCACCTGCAACCCAGGTCCCTCTGCATTTCTGTACTCTTAATTGGTCTACCCTTTATCATATACCACCCCACTACATTCCTTCTCCCGAAATGCATCACCTTGCATTTATCAGGATTGAATTCCATCTGCCATCTATCTGCCCAAGCTACCAGCCTATGTCCTGCTGTATCACCTGACAATGCTCCTCACTACTAGCAAGTCCAGCCATCTTTGCATCGCCTGCAAACTTGCTGATCACTCCATTTACTCTCTTTTCCAAGTCATTTATATATATTACAAATAGAAGAGGTGCCAGTACCGAGCCCAGCGGCACACCACTAGTGACCAACCTCCAGCTAGAAAAACACATTTCCACTATTACTCTGTCTCCTAATACCAAGCCAGTTACTTATCCATCTACCTACCTGCCCTTGTATTCCATTAGCCTTGACCTTTTCAACTAACCTCTCATGAGGGACTTTGTCAAACACTGTACTGAAATCCATACAGACGACATCAACGGCTTGCCCTTCATCAACCGTTTCCATCACCTCCTCAAAATATTCTACCAGACTCATAAGGCACAACTTCCCTTTAACAAAGCAATGCTGCGTATCCTTAATCAGATCGCAACACTCTAAGTGCCTATACATCCTATCTCTAAGGATCCCCTCCAACAGCTTCCCTACCACTAATGTCAAATTCACCAGCCTATAATTCCCAGGGTTATCCCTACTACCCTTTTTAAACAACGGTACAACATTAGCTATTCTCCAATCGTCTGGGACCTCACCTGTGTCCAAAGAGACAAAGATTTGCATCAGAGGTCCAGCAATTTCACTTCGCGCCTCCCTGAACAGCCTGGGATAAATGCCATCAGGCCCTGGAGATTTATCAGTTTTAATGCTACCTAGAAGGTTAACACTTCCTCCCTTAATATGGATATTTCCCTCAACTGGTCCACAGCTCCCTCATAGACAGGGCCGGTCAACAAGCCCCTCTCCTTTGTGAATACTGACGCAAAGTATTCATTCAGGATCTCCTCCATTCCCTTGGGCTCTAAGCACAGTTCCCCTCCTCTGTCTCTAAGAGGTCCGATTTTTCCTCTAACCACCCTTTTATTCCTAACATAGGATTAAGGAAAATCCAAAGGCTTTTTACTCCTATCCGCCAAAACCATTTCATGCCCCCTTTTTGCCCTAACTCCCCGTCTGAGCTCCCTCCTACTCTCTCTATATTCCTCCAATATATTCTCTCCATTCCAGCTGCTTCGACCTAACATACAAGTCTCTTTTCTTCCTAAAGAAGTCCTCAATATCCTTAGTAATCCACGGCTCTCTAGTCCTACCTTTCCCATCCTTTCTCTTAGCCGGCACACACCTTTCTTGCAACATTTTCAGTATTCCCTTGAAAGAATCCCATATGCCTAGAGTGGACTTACCCATGAATAACCATTCCCAATTAGTTTCCATAAGTTCCTGCCTAATCCGACTGTAGTTAGCCTTCCTCCAGTTCAGCACCCTCCCCCTAGGGCAACATGCATCCTTTTCTATCTGTATCCTAAAATAGACAGAATTGTGGTCACTGTTAGCCACATGTTCCCCTACTACAACATCAACCACCTGTCCTGGCTCATTACTCAGAACTAAATCCAATATAGCCCCCTTTCTAGTCAGACTAGCTACATACTGCTCCAATGACCCTTCCAGCACACATTTTACAAATTCCTGCCCGTCCAAACCCCCAGCTCTAGGTACGTTCCAATCCACCCTAGGGTGATTAAAATCTCCCACTATAACGACTCTGTTCTTTCTGCACCAATCCAAAATGTCTTTACATATGCCTTCTTCAACTACCCGCGGGCTGCTGGGCGGCCTATAATACACCCCTAGCATAGTAATTGCCCCCTTCCTATTCCTCGACTCCACTCCTAACTCCTCTGTATTGTCCTCCCTTTGCACTGCTATGATGATTTCCCTAACTAACAATGCCACTCCCCCACCTCTTCTGGACCCTTCTCTGTCACGCCTGAAACACTTATACGCAGGAATATTCAGCTGTCACTGTTCCCCTTCCTTCCGTCACTGCAACCACATCCAAGTTCCTTGCAAACATTAAGGCCCTAAGTTCATCTGTTTTTCCTGTTACGCTCCTCGCGTTGAAACAGACGCACTCCAGACCTCCAAGCCCACTCAGAGCCTCCTTCTCCTTGGTGTATTTCCTCTCATTCAAGTTTACTCTATCGGTCTCATCCGCTCCCCCCTCCATATTACTTTAAACCCTGCCAAAACACTCCAGCTAACCTCCCAGCTAAGATATTCATACCCTTCTCATTAAAGTGTTCCCTGTCCCTTCTGTACAGGTGCCCTTCTTTCACAAATACTTCCCAGTTGTCCACATATATAAACCCTCTGCCCTACACCAATCCTTCAGCCACGCATTCAGTTGTAGGATCTCATTTCTTCTGGCCCTGCTGTTACCTGGCCCTAGTAGCAGCCATGAGATCGCCATCCTGGAGGCCCTGCTCTTCAGCTTTGGCAAGGAACTACACCACTAGTGAGAAGTAAATACCCGTCATCATCTTAGTACAGGCAGGACTAGTCTTCTACACCATTCAGTGGAGAAGACACGCTGATCAACTTTTAGCAACGATAACTAGTTTGCCAGAGACAGAGTCAACTGAGAGCCCACAAACTGTACCAAGTGACAACCTGAACATAATTCAGAACCTGGCAATACCAGAAACAACTATGCAAAACAATATCTCAGCTGAGGACATTTTAACACTGAGTAAACCACCAAATCCTACATTGTCTGTAGTTGTCTCAACTGGAGTCAATGCTCAAACCAAAAACACCAGAGGTTGCAATCAACATGAAAAAGCAGACGCCCGAGGTTCTCCAACAATGTTGTCTTTTAAAAAGCATTTAGATAGTTACATGGGTGAGATGTGTACAGAAGGAAATAGGCCAAATGCAGGCAATTGGGATTACCTTAGGGGTTTTAAAAAAAGAGGGCAGCATGGGCCTGTTTCCATGCTGTAAATATCTATGACAACCATATAAAAACCAACTTCCTCCTAATTGTCTAACTTTATTGACTGTCATGTTTGTTAACTGTTCACATTGCATTAATCAAAATTTGCAATAATGAGTTTCACCGCAGGAACTGCTAATGTAAGGGGACAGGAAAGTGTTGTGTAGCCACGTTTGTTCCTAGTTGGAACAAGGTCAGTAAGAGTCCACTCATGTGGCTTATTGATGATGTCATTGGGCATTTGCGTGGGCAACAGGTATCTCTCCTAACAATCCATATAGTAAACAATTGTTTGTTAGCACCTACGTGGTCGGCAGCCTATTTTTGAAAATAGCAATTGTCCTCTTTTCTGAAATGCAATTTGTGTCTTAAAACCAAATGATTCCTTCAGTACAGAAAGATGCCATTAAGTCGATTGGGTTGATATTGACTGTCCAAAAGAGCATCCCACACAGGCTCCCTTACTCTAATCCCTCACATTTACCATGGCCAATCACCTAACCTATACATCTTTGAATTGCAAGAGGAAACTGAAGCACCTAAAGAAACCCCATACAGACACTGGGAAAACATGCAAACTCCATAGTGACCCAAAGCCACAATCAAACTCGGGTCCATACTCCTATGAGGTAGTGATGCTAACTACTGTGCCACCCTACAGTTCTTCAACTGTGAATTTATATAAAGGATTGTTCAGTACTTTTTCCATTTTCTCAACATCTACGACTATTTCTCTTTTCACTCCCTCTTCAAGGACCATTGTTAACTGTAAGTGATTTTTTTTTTAAATATTCTTACAAACAGATCTTACTTTATCTAGTTTACTTATTCCATAATTTCCTTCATCATCTACTCTTAAGACATCCTTTCCTCATTTCTACAACAGTCATTGCTCAGCTTACAAATATTCTTGACATTATAAGTCTTTTGTATAATTTAAATCAGTCTTTAACTTCCCTCTTTAGCCACAGCTGGATCTTTCTCACTGAGCTTTTGTTTGTCACCAGATGATATTTCTACTAACCACTTTTTTAAAATATTTCCCACTGTCTATTTATCACTCAACCAACATCTCACATTTCAACTGAAGTGCTGTAGGCTATTGGGCTTTGGGTAGGGTCATTTTATTGCAATGAAGCAGGCCCTTTGGCCCAACTTGTCCATGCCACCCCTTTTTTAGCTGTTGAGCTAGTCCCAATTACCCTCGTTTGGCCATATCCCTCTATACATATCTTACTCACGTAAACGTCTAAACACTTTTTGAAAGACAAAATTGTACCTGCCTCTACTACTTCTTCTGGCAGCTTGTTCCAAAGACTCTGAAAAACATTGCCTTTTGTGGATCCTTGTGTAACTCTCTCTAACCATCTTAAACCAATGCCACTCATTATTTTATAGGCCTCTGTAAAATCACCACTCAGCCTTCTTCACTGTAGAGAAAAGAGTCCCAGTCTCTCCAGCTTCTTCTTATATCTCAAACCATTAAGTCCCAGTAGCATCCTACTAAATCTTTTCTGCACTCTCTCTAGTTTAATAATATCTTTTCTTAATAGGGTGACCAAAACTGTACACTGTATTCCAACTGTGGCCTTACCAATGCCTTGTACAACTTCAACAAGACATCCCTACTCCTATATTCAATGTTCTGACCAATGAAACCAAGTAGGCCAAATGCCTTCTTCACCACTCTGTCCACCTGCGACTCCACTTTCAAGGAGCTATAAACCTGTATCCCTAGGTCTTTGTTCTATAACTCTCCACAACACTCTACCATTAACTGAGTAAGTTCTGCCCTAGTTCACTCAAAATGCATTACTTCACATTTATCTAAATTAAACTCCAGGATGCACAAAGATGGGGTTAAGAAGGACACCTAATGTCCTTGCAACTGCCATGGACAAAATGGGCCAAATGGCCTCCACTGTGCTGTAATTTCTTTCTGATTCACACTGCGTTAAGGTTTCCTAAAATCAATTACTTCACCCTCATACAATTATGCTATAAATTTATCCAACTAAACTAGTTTAAAAACAATGATATACATTTCAGAGTATTGTTTGCCATTGTAATCCCTGCAGTCTCTGCTAAGAGCAGTCTCTTAGCAGAGTTCAGTCTCCATCTCAATAATAGGTACAACAAATAACCTACACTTGAAACTTCATCAGGCCAAATAATCCAAGTTTGTATTATCTACAATCATCAATCTTGATCAAAAATAAATAATTAAAGACATGGGAAACTCTACTAGCACCAGACACTACAATACTTAACAAACCTCCACAAAACATCAAAAAAAAAGTGTGGGTCAGTATTTCAAAAGACACTTTTTGCAGAATTTGGCCAACACATTGGAGTTATTTATGAAACACATGAGTCGACAGTACAGAAAGTACTGCAACAAATCACAACAGCAGCTGTAAAATGTGCAATGAGCAGTTCTACCCGGAGTAAACAAGAAGTTGACCAGACTTCGCAGTGAAGGAACCTGAGCCTTTCAGTCGCTGTCAGAGACCCAGGAGGCAGCCATTAGAAATGAGGAGGCTTCTTGCAGTATCTGCCCGCCAGGCCTCACTCCCTCGCTGCTCCCACTACAGAAAGAGGCTCAGCTTCCCGGCGCAAGCCCCCTGCCGCTGCCCCTCTCGCTTAGGGGCCTGCACTCCCCGGCCAGCCACTTCACTCGAGGCCGCTACATCAGACCCTCTCCCGGCAGCGAAGGCAGTTTTTTCTCCCCATATGGAAGGGGAAGATGCGGCAATACTAACCCACACTCCAGATCCTTTCTCCAGCTGTCGGCCTCCGCTCCAGCGCCGCTGTGACTGCGGACAATCTCCGGTTTTCACACACTACCACCTCCCCAGCTTGACTGACACCCGGAACAGCCAATCATTGACACAGAAAGCTCTAATTGACAGCCCCAAGGACCAGTCAGCACCGAGTGTCTGCCCGTGTATGAGTGGGCGGGGCGGGGCGCAGTTCCCGCTGCTATCGTAGGGGGCGCAGTTGCAGCATTGGGAACCAAACACTAGCCGACCTCCCGCAGCGTTGCTCGCAGATAAAGCATTGAGCGCATTTAGCGTAGTTTATTGTATGCAATGCCAAGGGTACTTACACAGATATAGGCTTGAATCATGCGCAATCTAATGCACGATACTTACAAGATGCAGGCATGTTCAGTCCACCTCTCCTTGATGAGCTCAATGTATTTTGTGTCCATTTTGAGCAAGAAGTTGGCGAGAGTATGCCCTCCGCTCTGAAAGCACTGGACCAAACTTTATCTGAGGTCACTATTGCAGATGTCAGAGCAGCTTTTTCAAAGGTTAACACACGGAAAGTGACTGGCCCAGATGGCTACCCAAATGAACACTCAGATCCTGCGAGGATCAACTGATGGGGTATTCACAGACATCTTCAACCTGTCTTTGCAACAATCTAAGGTCCCTATCTGCTTCAAGAAGATGCCCATCATCGGGTCTCTAACAAAAACTAACCAGTGTGCTTTAATGACTATCAGCTGGTGGCTCCCACATTCATCATTATGAAGTGCTTCAAAAGGCTACTCATGGCATGAATCAATTTCGGCATCCTGGACTACCTGGATCCAATAGAATTTGCCTATCACCGCAACAGATCCACAGCAGACACCATTTCTCTCACCCTGCACTCAACCCTGGAACACCTAAATAACAAAGGCACCTATTTCAGACTCCTATTTATTGACTACAGCTCAGCCTTCAACACCATTATTTCTAAGAAACTCATCTCCAAACTTCATAGTCTTGGGCCTCAGCACCTCCCTTTGTGTCTGGATCCTGAACTTCCTAACTCACAAACTCCAATCATTAAGGATAGGCAACAACACCTCCTCCAAAATCATCCTCAACAGCGATGCCCCACAAAGCTGTGTTCTCAGCCCTACAATACTCCTTACACACCTATGATGTGTGGCCAAATTCCTCTCCAGTTTGATTTTCAGGTTTGTTTACATTACCACCATAGTGGGTTGGATCTCCAACAATGACGAGGCAGAGTACTGGAATGAGATCAAGAACTGGTGTGGCAAGAATAATCTGTCCCTCAATGTCAACAAAACAAAAGAGATTGTCATCAATTTCAGGAAGCATAAAGGAGAATATGCCCATCTACATCAATGGAAACAAAGTAGAAAGGGTCAAAAGCTTCAAATTTTTATGTGTCCAGTTCATGAATGACTTGTCCTAATTTCCTCTTATGCCAATACTGTAGTTTAGAAAGCCCATCAAAGCCTCTACTTTCTCAGAAGACTAAAGAAATTTGGCATGTCAGCTTCAACTCTCACCAACTTTTACAGATACACCATAAAAAGCATTCTTACTGGTTATATTACAGCTTGGTATGGCTCCTGCCCTGCCCAAGACTGCAAGGAACTATAAAAGATTGTGAATGTAGCCCAATCCATCACACAAACCAGCCTCCATCAATTGACTTTGTTTACACTTCCTGCAGTCCCAGCGAAGTAGCCAGCACAATTAAGGACCTCATGTACTCCAGACATTCTCTCTTCCACCTTCTTCTGTCAGAAAAAGATACTGAAGTCTGAAGTCACGTATCAACCGACTCAAGAACAGCTTTTTCCCTGCTGCTGTCAGACTTTTGAATGGATTTACCTTACATTAAGTTGATCTTTCTCTATACTCTAGCTATGACTGTAACACTACATTTTGCACTCTCTCATTTCCTTCTCTATGAATGGTATGCTTTGTCTATGCGGCACACAAGAAATAATATTTTTCACTGTACAGTAATACATATGACAATAATAAATCAAATCAAATCAAATCAACTCCATTTCTGCAACCGTTACCTTTAAAATAAGGTAATAAGTCTCACAATACCAGATTAAAGTCCAACAGATTTATTTGGAATCACGAACTTTCAGAGAACTACTCCTTTCTCAGGTGGGTAAGGAAAAAGCAGTGTGCAGCTCTTGAAGGAGCAATGCTCCAAAAGTTTGTGATTCCAAATAAACCCATTGGACTTTAACCCATTGGTGTTATGAGATTTCTTACTGTGCCTACCCCAGTCCGACACCAGCATTTCCATATCATGACTTTAAGATAAAAACAGCAAATGCTAAAAATACTCAGCAGATCTAGCAGCATCCGCAGACTGGGGAAAACAAAGTTAACCTTTCAGATTGTGACCTTGGGGACTGGGGAAAGGTCATGACCTGAAACATTAATTCTGTTTCTCTCTCCATCATTGCTGCCAGATCTGCTGAGCATTTCCAGCATTTTCTGTTTTTATTTCAGATTTCCAATCTCCACAGCATTTTTCTGTCTCTTAACTCTGAGGCCTCACAGTTCTGATCCGTATCCTGTAACTGCAACATCCAAACTTGAAGACCCTCACACTCCATATTCAAGCCCTAACACTCAGACCTCCAAATCTAACCATTATTCAAACTCAAGCTGTATTGACAACAGTACAATACAGAATGGCCATGATTGAACAGCCATCATGGGACCATAACAGAAACAGGTTTAGGCCATATAGTCCTCAAACCTATTCTGGACTGTGAACTAGGGGACATTGCTTAAAATTTAGGGGTCACTCTTTCACTCTTTTATGGTGAAAATGAGAATTTCTTAAAGTTTATTTATTATTCACAAGTAGGTTTACATTCACACTGCAATAAAGTTACTGTGAAAATCCCCTAGTTGCCACAGTCTGGTCTGGGTACACTGAGGGAGAATTTAGCTTGGCTAATTCACCTAACTTACATGTCTTTTGGATTGTGGGAGGAAACCGGAGCATCCGGAGGAAATCCACGCAGACACGGGGAGAGTACGCAAACTCCATACAGATAGTGACCCAAGCCGGAAATCAAACCCAGGTCCCTGGCGCAGTGAGGTAGCAGTGATAACCACTGTGCTGCCCCTAGAACATTTTTCAGAAGGTTGTGCGATTTTGGATCTCTCTTTCTCAGAAGGTGGAGGTCATTGAACATTTTTAAGGGAAACATGAATAGACTTTTATTAGACAAAAGAATCAAAGATATCAGGAATAGATGAGAATGTAAAATTTGTTCAAATGGCAGAGCAAGGTCAAGGTTCAAATGGCCCACTTCAACTATTTCGTATGTTCATAGTCCATGCTCAATCTGTGGCCGAAGTATATATGCCTGCAAATGTCCATTTCCACAAGTACATTTAATTTACAGAACATTTCTATACTTTTATATTTACCAGACTTACCTGTTGCTGTACCCATCTGGGACTGGCTCCCTACAATACTGGAAGTCCAACTTTGAGGAAGAAAACCAGTAACACCACTCACAAATCTGGAGTTAAAACTCCACTACATGTGAGGGATTGGTTCCTGCCCCCACTCCAACCATTCTCCTAAATTACTCCCTGCAGATCAGTTCAGTGAAAATCCAGCCAGATTATTTCCTCTATAATCTCACTCACATTGATATCACCAGGATTACTATCCTATTAATTCACATGAATCGATCGCTGATCAATTCAGTTTCAGAAAAAGAATGGAGGCACAGTTTCGTCTTAATGGAGTCAGTGTTGCTGCTGACAAGTTAAATATCAATCAATATCTCAATATCCATCCATCCAAAACCACGAACGCACTATTCTAGTCCAACTTTTTGTCTGTTGAATAAATGATGATGTAACATTAAATGCAATGTGATCATATGAACTCTGTTATGGCAGGACAGCAGATCCAAAGATATGTAGGTTAGGTGCTGGTACAAGGTATTTGCTTCCCATATGGATGACGAAAAGAGCTGTAGGGAAAATGAGCTAAACAATCACTCAACTGTGTTACAGGAAGCCATTTGAAAGGGGGAAGAAAAAAAACAAATAGTAGTTGTAGGAGATTCTATAATTAGGAGGATTGATAGCATCCTTTGTAAGCCAGATCATGAGTCCCATGTGGTATGTTGCCTGTCTTGGTGCCAGGATGAGCGACATCTCTGACCGGCTTGAAAAGACATTGGAGTGAGAGGGTGAGGATCCAGTTTTTTTGATCCATATTGGGCAAAGAACATCAGCAAGACTGGGAAAGAGGACTTGTTTGGGAATTATCAAGCATTTGGAACTAAATTAAAGAATACATCCTCAAGATCCTTATAATCTTAGGATTACTACCTCTGCTACATGCAAATTGGCATAGGGGATGAGAAAATTAGGGAAGTAAACACATAGCTAAAGGAGTGATAGGGGAAAGAAGGTTTCTGTTTCATGGGGCATTGACATCATTGTTGGAACAGGAGGGGTCTGTAGCGTTGGGACAGTCTTCATCTGAACCGACCTGGGATTTGGGTCCTAGTGAAAGGAATAAATAAGGTGGTCACAAAGACTTTAAAGAACAAGTGGGGGCGGGGAGCAGGAAAGGGTAAAACTATGGGAAGTATAACGGTTAATGGAATGCAAAGCAGCAGGTTATCATATGGGGAAATGGTCTCAACTACATGGAAAATTATGAAAAACATTAAAAGGGAGAAAAACTCAACAGTTGTTATTAATGGAGGTATTAGGATGCAAAGAAAAAGTATAAAAACTAGCATAAAGGCACTGAATACTCGTCGCATTCAAAACAAGATAAATGAGTTGATGACGGCACAAATCATTGTGAATGAATATGATTTGGTGACCATTATAAAGATTTGGTTGCAGAATGGTCATGACTTGGAGTTAAATATCCAGGGGTATCGGAAGGACAGACAGGAAGTTAAGGGAGGTGGTGTAGCATTGATATTTAAAAATGAAATCAGGGCAATAGTGAGAGATGAAATAGGTTCTATGGTGGAAATTTGAAATAGTAAGGAGAAAAAGTCACTGATAGTCTATAAACTGCCAAATAATAACATCACAGTGGGGCAAGCAATTAACAAAGAAATAACTGAAACAAGTAAAAATGGTGTGGCAATTATCATGGGAGATTTTAATTTACATGTCTATTGGTCAAACCAGATCAGTCAAGGCAGCCTTGAAGAGGAGTTTATAAGAATGTATCTGTGAAAGCTTCCTTGAACAGTATGTCATGGAACGTATTAGGAAGTAAACTTTCCCTGATCTGGTCCTGTTTGATGTGGCAAGAATAATTAGTGATCTCACAGTTGGGGACTTCCAAAAGGAATTTGATACAGTACCACAGAAAAGGCTGCTGCATAAGATAAAGGTGCATAGTATTATGGATAATGTATTAGCATGGATAAAGGACTGGCTAACTAACAGAAAGCAAACAATGGGGGGTAAATTGTGTTTTTCTGGTTGGTGATCAGTGACTATGCCTTAGGAATCAGTGTTGACACTGTTTACGATTCACATAGAGGATTTGAAGTTAGGCACCAAGTGTAGTGTGTCAAAATTCACAAATGAATGGTGAGTGGCAGAACAAGGTATGCACAGGACACTGAAAGTCTGCAAAGGGATATAGATAGTTTAAGTGAATGGGCAAGAGATCTGGCAGATGGAGTACAATGTTGGCAAATGTGGGGTCATCCGTTTTGGTAGGAAGAACAACATAATAAACTACTATTTAAATGGTAAAAAGATGCAGCATGTTGTTGTGCAGAGAGACCTGGGTGTACTTGTACATGAGTCGTAAAATGTTGGTTTGCAGGTGCAGCAGACAATTAAAAAGGCAAATGGAATTTTGTCCTTCATTGCCAGAGGGATGGAGTTTAAAAATAGCGAGGTTATGTTGCTGCTGTATGAGGTGCTGGAGCGGCCACACCTGGAGTATTGTGTACAGTTTTGGTCTCCTTACTTGAGAAAGGATATATCTGGCATTGGAGGGGATGCAGAGAAGATTCACCAGATTGATTCAGGAGTTAAGACAGTTGGCTTATGAGTAGACTGGAACTATACTCACTGGAATTTCAAAGAATGAAAGGGGAATCTTATAGAAACATGTAAAATTATGAGAGGAATAGATAAGATAGAAGTGGGGAGGTTGTTTCCACTAGAACAAGGGAGCATAGCCTCAAAATAAGGGGGAGCAGATTTAGGACTGAGTTGAGAAAGAACTTTTTCATCCAAATGGTTGTGAAGTAGTTAATGCTACCTCACTGAATGTTTTTAAGGCAAAAATAGGTAGATTTTTGAATAATTAAGAAATTAAGGGTTGTGGTGAGCGGATAGATAAGTGGAGCTGAGTCCACAAGAAGATCAGTAAACGATTTAAGTGAATGGCAGAGCAACCTCAAGGGGCCATATGACCTACTCCTGCTCCTAGTTCTTATGTTCTTATTGATTGGCCATGCTTCATTGTTCATAAGTGTCGGGGGATTAGCAGGGTAAATATGTGCGATTATGGGAATAGGGCCTGGATGGCATTATTGTCAGCACGGTCTTGATGAGCTGAATGGCTTCTTTCTGCACTGTAGGGATTCTATAATTCTATCTGACAGCATCTGCTATTAGTTAGATTTGCCCCTGCATCTTTTTGATTTATCATTAGAAATAGAAGCAGCCGTTTGGCATACCAGTTTGATCAATAAAGTCATGGCTAATACATGTTTTTGGCAAGTTGCCGAAAGTATGATCTGATGAGAGATCAATGTGGGAAACAAGACCGAGAAGAATAGAACATAAGAACACAAGAAATAGGAGCAGGAGTACGCCATCTAGCCCTTCAAGTCTGCCTGGTCAGTCAACAAGACCATGGCTGATCTGAAGTGGATCAGTTCCACTTTCCCGCTTTCTCCCCATAATCCTTAATTCCATTGCTATCAGAAACCTATCCATCCATGACTTAAATTTATTCAGCAAGGTAGCCTCCACCACTTCAATGGGCAGAGAATTCTAGAGACTTACCACCCGTTGAGTGAAGAAACTCCTTCTCAACGCCGATCTAAACTGCCCCCCCCTTCCCCCCCACAATTTTGAGGCTGTGCCCTCTAGTTCTCTATTCTTTCTAAATGGGGGGAATCTCTCTGTCTTTAACCTATCTAGCCCCTTCATTATCTTATATGTCTCTGTAAGACCCCTTCAGCCTTCTAAAGTCTAACGAGTACAGACCCAGTCTATTTAATAGGACAAAAAATTGTATCTCCTTAACTAATTAGATGGGAAGATAAACTGTATAATAGCTGAAAAGGAAGTTTGTTTCGGAGTCGGTGAATTGGATATCAAAGCTGTGGAAAAAGAAAAGAGGGGAGAAAAGACTGGACTAAGAGAGAAATAGGAAAAATGACAGGAAGAAAAACCGAAAGCAGAAGTTCAAATTTAAAATGTTACTTTTTGAACTCTCCACTAGCAATTAACACTTGGAGGAATGAGATTCCGCACTTATAACAGTAATGCTAAAGAGACTGACAGACAGTAATTAGCATTTAATGCATAATGAAAAATCTATTGAAATTACAAGTCTTAGCTTTCCATGGTGAATTTAATTCATTGCGCAAATACAATAACTTCACGCCACGTCAAGGTAGACATTGTAGGTAACTGTAGAGCAGCACATCACAGATAGCAGTTTTTTGAAGTTTTCCTATAATTGTCCAAATGCCCCTCTTTGAATACTATTGTATAGTACTGCTACACCATTTGCTTATCAATTTTCCATTAATTTCTCCATTGTCTTGGCAGCAACATTATTGTGACAATCTGTGTCATCGTAAAGTAAGAGATGGATGTGACTGAGCAATTATTCAAATAATTATGTGGTTCACATTGGTTTATGTGGTTTGTCTTTAAAGATTCTGATATTTAGCACTCGACTGGAAATTAAATCACTGATTATTTTTCTATTTTAGCTCTGAACTCACAACCACAGCATCAATGCCAGAAGGTTTACTTTCATTCTGCGATCTTGAAGTGAAATGAATGAAATAGGGATTGTTAGAAAGGAAAGGTGCTCAGAACATTCATTGTTGAAACTGAAAGGAACTGACAATAAAACTGCATCACGTTAGCCTGTGTTAAACATGTCATGGTACATAAATGCATAAATATCAGAAGATATGGTTATGAGAAACATAATTCAGCCAATTTCACTCAGCTCATTGTTTGGATGAAACCCCTTTTGTCAATTCCATCTTGGCATTACTTCTGAATTACCGTATTCACTGTGTGAAATCAGGAATTTGATTCATGTAGAATTCAAAGAGGGCTTATAGTGTTGTCCTGATGCTATTGTCAAAACGGCTATATTTTTTGGTCAGTGCATGTCAGACCAGAAAATAATCTCATACAATAAAGTAAGGAGAACTACTTAACAAAATTCCAGATTACCATAAACGCATAGCACACAAAGAAATAGAAACACATTGTCTGCTACCAACTAAAAGGTCTGCTAAAGGGTTTACTAATTGGCTTAGGCCTCACTTAACTAAAATGTAGAAACACTGGAGCAAAACCAAGATAACACCTCCCAGGACTGAAGTTCAGAGGTCTTGCTGTGGGAAGCACTGAACAGAAGGATTAGACTGCCATCCTCCTTTTTGAAGCAGAGTGACAACTTTGAGACTAGCATGAGAGTTTTCCTGGAGGAGGTAAGAGAAAGAGTGAACCTCACTTGTGACCAGATTCTTGGAACATGTGTAAGAAGACATTCACTGGACTACAAAGGGTAGCCAAAAATCTATGATGTTGCCTTATGCTGTAATTTAACAACAGTTTGATGTAAACTGGTGGGAGCATTGCAGAATGAACATCACCTTGGCACGTGTTCACCTAAACACATAGGTATGCCTATGCTGTGCCTTTTCACTGAGTATTGTTCTCGTTTCAATGCATTTGCCCTATTGCCCTAAAATAGATGCTATTATCACTTTGCTTCCCAAACTAGGTTAAATTTTAACTGCAGTGAGTTTATTAAAGATTTTTCCAGCAGATGATGTATTAGTCACATATTTTTCAGTGTTGATGAAACATTACTATTAATTAAATTCCAAGCAAGCACACCCAACCGTCACCCCATTCAATTGAGCATGGCCCTTCAACAGTTCCTTAACATCCACAAATGGAAGAATCTGATTAAATATTGGCAACTTAATGAATTAACAACTTGTTTTAATCAAATAATCTAAATAGTTTCTTTAAAACAGAGAAACAAACAAAACAAAATGGAAGGACACCGAGAAAGGACAGAAAGGAAAAGGTAGAATGAAAAAGTACACCTGAGGTCGAGTTTCCTCCCACGATAAACTTTACTAGCGTCATTACAACCGTAAGGCTTGCTCTGCAGACATTGACCTCACAGTCTAGCTTACTTCACAGGAAGCAGAATAAATAAGATAGACAGCAACTGAGGCTTTGGAGGCATTCCAACCTAGCACATCAGGAAAGATGAACAACCGATGAGCAATCCTTGGTATAGAAACACAGTAAGTGTCTTATTACAGCAAAAATGCAGAGAAACCAACTTGTCATGACTTCAACTACAGAAATATCCAACTCTGCGTCACTTGTATAGCAGAAGGTTCTGGCTAAAATTGCTGGATATTTATTGGATGTTCTGATTGTTTAAATTATAAGGATGGCTTCAGAAGAATTAATTTTTAACCTGTATTTTCAGCCACCATGTGGAGATAAGAAGCTTGCCTTGATTGACACAAACAGGAACTAATCTATAAATCAAATTAATCTTTCAACTAAGTTTAAACCACCTGGGAAAGCAAACCGAAATCCTCTGTGACCTTTCAATCCAGATAAAGTAAACACATTCTTGATAAAATTATTGTGTCTTAACTGTCAAAGGAAACCACAGTTGCTGTTTGACCGCAGGCATTGTTCATCTGCATACAGTGCACAATGGAAATAAATGAGCAGCTGTTGGTGAATATTTTAAACAAGAGCTTACCCGAAATAAACTTCTGAGATTTCATTCTCTATTTTTTTCAGAGCTTCTGGAAATAAGACAAATAAACTCACTATTCCTTGAAGGATAAGCTTGAGACATATTTCTCCTTCATTCAGAAGCCGACTGAATGTTGGCACTTGTTGGCAACGGCACATGTTCAGAATGAACATGCTTTAAGAATAGAATGAGTCTTAAAGTGAAAGCTAAGTAAAGCATTAAAAAAATGGAAAGATCAATTTAATGAAGTTATTGTGAAATTGGTACATTTTATATATAAATTTAATTTGTGGCCACACTTGGGATATTGGAACTTTCCATTACTAAGAAAATATGGTAGAATTGTATTTCGAGTTATGTTTTGCATAGTTTGAATGGTTTTACCAGCCGGGGAATTCATGATCATTTGTGTTCACTAACCTTAAATAGTTTTTCAATACCAGTTTTCTAACTGCCTTCCATTAGATTGATGGATGAAGCACACAACATACTGGGCACATCTGCTTTGTGAAATTGGCCAACTTAAAATTGTTTATGTGTGAAACATTATTTAAAAAATAATGACCCTGAAAGTAAGATTGATGTGCATATGCTATAGACAGCAGCTCGATTTTATTGCAGATGGAAGTTGGATCTCATCAATATTTGTGGAGAGTATATTGAAAATCTGGAACTCTGGTATATTAAAAAAACACAATCGCTAAATGAAATAAAGATAAATCTTTGGAATTCCTTCCCACAGAGAGAATATGTTCAAGACTGAGTTAGACAGATTTTTGATTGACAAGAAAATCAAGCTCAATGGGGGACAGGCAGAAAGAGTACAATCAAATCAGCCATGATTTTACTGCACAGCAGAGCAAGTTTGATGGGCTAAATGGCCTATTCTGGCTCCTATTTCTCATGATCTGAAATATTAATTATGTTTTTCTCTTTGCAGTTAAAGCCTGGCCTGTTGATTTTCCAGTATTTCAATTTATATAATATTTGACCTGTTTCACTTTTAGTATATTCCTTATGTAATAGGCACCAGGCTGTGTTGTGTTGTACTAAGATGCTCTGTTCTGTTTTTGTGTTCCTGGTTTTATTCCAATTCAATCAAATCAAGTCCAATTCAGAGTCTCAACAAGTTGAGACATTCCTGATTCAAGCTGACAAGACAGGGCTCTCACCCCCTGCCTTTGGCTTGACCTACATGATCCAAGCTGATTGAAGTAGGCATTGCACCTCCTCCAAGGCTTGATCTCATTTGCATCTTAGCCAAATGGCCGAGATGCCGCTTTTAAAAATTTCTCCAAATGAAGTTAAAATATAACCTAATGACTTCAATCAAACACAGCATGTTGATACTACACTTGATCTTAGCCAAAAAGCCAAGTTCCTGTAGTATCACTATTTGTCACAATTGACCCGAAAAAAGTTGATGCACTGTATAGTTGCACCATCTAGTGTGAGAAAGGGACTATAGCAGAACTACATTGCAATACAAATTTTGGGCAGGTATATAAAAATGTTAAGCAGTGATGGCACACCTCAAAACTACTAAAAAAGTTCGTATTTTCTCTGAATTGTCCTCTAGCAAAAGATTTATTTAGGATGATTTTCAGCCTTCCTTCATCATTAGAGAGAATGGTGATGCAGGTGGAAAATCCAGAGACAATTGGGAAAGTTGGGTTTGTTTCCATGTTTTCCTGTGCACGTGTGGATGCAAAAACTCTGATTTCCACTGCAATAATACTGAACACAGACAGTTTCTGTTCCTGCTATCACAAAACCTGGGCCGCTGACTTGGAAAAATGCAAACAGTACAATGTAAATGTACATTGGAAAAAAGGGAACCTTGATTTCCTCAAAAACACAGTTCACAAATCATTTACCCAGTTCATGCAAGATTTAATAGGCACCTTTTTATGGTCTTGCTCGTGTCAAAACCATAAGATCCTGCCCTAGGTCAACGGGTCTTTCCACAGTCTGACTCTGACTTGCTCTGATTCCTGTGGTGGGCAGAGTCGTAAAATTCTGGCCAACGTTTTGAAACACTTATCAAATGAATATTGGCTGTTTCTCAGATGCTGCTTGATTATTTGAGCCTTTCCAGCAATTTTCTTCTTATGTCAGGTTTCCAGGATCTGCACCATTTTGCTTTTGTATTGATATTTTGAGTACTATTACCTCAGGTAGAAAAATGAACTGTGAGAAAAAAATGGCAAGATAATTGAAAAAGAAAGAGTAGAAAGCTAAAGCACAGGACAGAAGTCTCAGCATAATGCTAATCTCATGAGAGATAGTGGGTTAGCACTGCTGTCTCACAGTGCCAACGCACACATAACAAAAAATGCTGGAAAACCTCAGCAGGTCTGACGGCATCCATGGAGAGATATTACAGCTAATGTTTCCAGTCTGGATGACACATCCTCAGATGGTACATTACCACCGGTATAGATTATAGGTTTGGATACAAGTTATTGGTATGATTCCAACATTGTGATTTTCTGAGGAGCGGAAATCATTTTTTTACCTCCTTCTGTCTCTCTCGCTTCTCCCAGGTTTTGTGCCCTTTTTGAGTTTTCATTTTTTGTGAGGGGACATGGGACCTTTGTCTTCAGCTCTGATGCGCATGGGCCTGACCAATGTAAAAAATCTAAACTGGGCACGTGCGGCTCTTTCCCAGCTGGCACATTTGCTGGAGACCTGATGTTTGTCAAGCCCTGGAGATGTCGACCACAGAGCTGAAGATGAAGATTAGTTTTAGTTTAATTAGTCAAAGGTGATTTTTGAGCCCGCACTGTCCGTTTGCAGGAATGGTGGTGTGTGCTCAAGATCCAGAGAGCGGGATTCACTCCAGTGAGTTTCTATCTCAGGCAGTGTGCATGATAGCTTCACCCTGCAGAGCTCTGACATTCCCAAGGTCTTCAAGGACCAGCCCAGATAGCTTCTGGGGGACAAGAGCCATCTGCTAAGAGCTTGACTGATAGTGACATTGTAGAAGCCAGACACCAATGCAGAGACCCTTTATAATGATGCCCATGTACCACCTGGTTCATCATCAAGAGGTGCAATGGATTCCCGAAGATGTGATTCTGTTGCCCTCCTGTACAGCCCCCTGAGAGTCTCCTGCCGGAGGATGGTGGACATGTGGCAGCAAGGATCCAGCAGGGGAGACCAGTAAAGCAGGTCCTCATTGCTACATGATTCAATTATTTAAGGGTGTGCAATCCACCTCCTCGTACCTTCACCCCCTGGAGCACATCAGAGGTGGAGTCCATCAGCATTCCACATCCCGTGGCCTGCGATATCCTTGGCAGGCTTTGGAGAAGCCAAGGCCGAGAGGGCCCCAGCTGACTTTTGGATGTAGCCATGCTAGCCTGTTCCTCTTGCTGTCCATGAGACGATCCCGATGGTAGGAAGTGTGGATTCAGAAGCTCTGGACATAACTGGAGTCTCCTGGATGGAAGGCCCCGGCATTGGCTCTAGCCTTCCTTCTCCCAAGGAGTGCCCATTGGCTGTGGGACACTCCATGGGATGGTGGGGCAGTTGGATTAAGTTCCAGAAATCCTGGCATCACCTGGCTCTGCCAGTGCTGGAGGCCCAACGGTATGCACTGCGGTATGAGGGTAGTGAATCTTTGGAATTCTCTGCCCACTGAAGTACTGGAGGCTATCACGTTAAATGTGCTTAAGTCACAGGTAGATAGATTTCTGACCAATAAGTGAATTAAGGGTTATGGGAAGCAGACGGGTAAGTGGAACTGAACCACTATCAGATCAACCATGATCTTATTGAATGGCAGGGCAAGTTCGAGGGGCTAGATGGCCTACTCATGCTCCTGTTTCTTATGTTCTTATGCAAGTCCTCCATGGTGGCCTTCTGAGACAGGGCCAACTTCTCAAGACTTGTATCCATGGCCTGCTGTGTCAGAATGCCTGCGAGATTCCCAGCTATGGCCAGCACCGTGTCCAGAATACTTGCAACACACACAGTCATGGCCCGCTGTGTCTCTAGGATAACCTGCACCTGTCCCAATAGGGAGTATTTCCTGCTCCAGGCTTTGCACTGTAGCATGACCTCCTGTGAATGTAGTCTGTGGGACTTCTCCAAACAGCCTTGGATTCACTGGAGTGCTGGCATTCCCTTTTGCATTTCTGGTTACGCTGATGCACCTCTAGCTACTTCAGGCTGATCGATCGCAGAGGCCTGGCATCTGGCTCAGGGCCAGCTGAATGCATATCTCTGGCAGACCCCCGCATACCTGAGTCTTCGGGTGTTCCCATATCCATCAGACGTACATTAACAGCTGTGACCCAGAAGAGTGACCCAGAAGCCTCACTGCTAACTTGATCCGCTGTGGTGATAGTATCTGAACTGTTGGATCGTCTGGCGGAAGTCTGATTGGTCCTGGCCTCTGAGATTTCCTTGGGGCCTTCCACTGTGGCTTGCCGAACAGACCAGCACGTATAACTCTTCATAACTTTCTCATTTGTTTGACTGCTAGGACAGTTACTAGGACTGGGAAGCGACAGCAGTCAGTGCCCATGCACTGGCACAGAGGACCAGCCGCCAGTGCCAGAAGAAACTGAATGACCTCATTCGGGCAGTAAGAGTGAGGGTCCATCCTGTCCTGACATTAGTCACATCTGTCGCGCTGGCAATATCCATTCACCCCCTACCACCCATGGCCTTCCAGCACACGACTCCTTATCGCCTTCCTCCAACGTCTCTGACACCCTTCACAATCCCTGCTGGCCAAGGTGTAGCCCAACAGGCTCCACCCAATTGACACCACTCCTGAAACTCGTGTCCTCCCAGCCATCGGGCTTTCAATCCCCTTTTCTGTCCCGACAAGAGAAGATGACCCAGTACTGGCAGGAGCGGGAGAAGACCAGAAGTGGCGTCCACAACCTTTGAGGAGACAGCCCTGAATCTGGAGGGGGAGGAGAAGGTCAAGGCCGTGATTGACAGCCAAGTCTGACTGCGACATAGTTGAGGTCTTATGTATGGAGGTTTTGCAGATGCTCAATTCTAAGTGACATGCTGCCCAGATACCTGTCTCTTCCTTGCATTCAACCTAGTATCCTTTGTTGTAGAAGTAATGGTGATGTACTAGCCCATCTAACATTGCCATTCCCCCCCCCCCTCCACTGCTCATGCCGAGATGCCCCATAACTGCTCAGAGAAAACCTCCAAGACCAGCACCAGTCAGTCCAACATAGGCTTTCACCACACAATCCACCAGCACACTATCACTTTGGTGGGACACTCTGGTTTCTACACTCTGGTACACACAACACAGCCGCCATGCACATTGGGTGTATGCAGGAATGTCCAAGGCATCGAGCACATAGAATTCTGCCGAAGGCATGGATTCAGCTGTCCCCAAGCCACATGCCAGGTCACTGGGATCAGTTCTGCTGAAGTTGCTGGAGATGTAGCAGCAGAGCCGGAGAATGCAGGAGGGGCTATCAGCAACAGTGCAGCAACTATGAGGGTGTTGGGAGGAATCCCACAGCTTTCAAGTGCAGGAAATTATGTCGACTTCGCATGAATCAGGTCCAACACTGCAAGGGTGACATCTGAAATGGAAAGCCTAGATCAGGAAATGGTTGCCATGTTTGGAGTCGAAGACATGGCTAGGCCATTCTTGGGATTCATCAGGTTATGAGTGCGTGCTTCAAGAGCATGGCCCAGTCACAGCAGGGTATTGCTGAGGGGCTGCAGAGTTTGGCCCAGTCTCAGAGGGCTTCTGCTGCTGACTTCGAGACCTTGGGCCAGACTCAGACGACCACTGCAGAGGACTGACACATTATGGATCAAATGTAGTTGGGCCTCCAGGACCGGCAGGGCCAGGTTACGCTGGAACTTCTTGAGCACGGTCCAATTGCTCTGCTGTCCCATGGAGTGACTCAGAAGCCATTGGCACCCAAAGGCAGGAAGAAGTGCTGGATTCCATGCTGGAATTTTGTTTGGCCTTCTGATTCACCCCTTCCTGACATCAGTATACCTCAGGGGCAGTGGGAAGAACAGGGTGGATGTGTTTGTGACACTAGAAAGTCAGCCAGGCCTTCCAGGGGACACCACTAAAGGTATCTCACGCCACAGAGCATGGAATGCACCTCACCGCTCTCATCTCTTATTTGCATCCTGTGGGACAGCGAGACGCGGTGGTAGGCTTTGTAAGAATAAGAAGTTGTCAGGTCACCAATAGGGCATGGGTGAAGGACTACACTGTAGTTAGGGACAGAGCAATATCCACTGTTAACTTTCATCAATAAATATTATTGTATCCCATAGCTGTGGCTAATTTGTCAGTGACTCGCTTCCCATAGCATTGAGCAAAGCCTGGCCATACCCAAAGGGGCTCCAATTGCTCCGTATGGGAAAGTCCTTTTGGCCTACCAAGTGTGCAATCCCCATTTCGCAATGCCTCTGTCAGACATCTGACTGGCGTGGGATTTCAAGCATTCATCCCATGCAGTCCCAGCAGCGGGTGCCTGTAGGTCTACATTGTCACACAGCCTGGCATCCCTAGCACCAATGTGGAGATGCTGGCGTTGGACTGGGGTAAACACAGTAAGAAGTCTCACAACACCAGGTTAAAGTCCAACAGGTATATTTGGTAGTAAATGCCATAGCTTTCGGAATGTTGTTCCTTCATCAGGTGACTGGAGAGCTCTGATCACAACAGGGCTTATAAAGGCACACACAATTTACAGAATACTGATTAGAATACGAGTCTTTACAGCTAATCTGCTATTTAAGTCTTAAAGATGAAGACAATGTGAGTGGAGATAGCATTATGCATAGGTTGAAGAGATGTGCATTGTCTTCAGACAGGACAGATGTTGCAAGTTCAGGCAAGTCATGGGGATTACAGATAGCGTGACGTGAACCAAAGATCCCGGTTGAGGCCATCCTCATGTCAGAGAAACTTGGCTATCGGTTTCTGCACAGCAACTCTGCGCTGTCATATGTTGTGAAGGCTGCCTTGGAAAATATTTACCCAAAGATCAGAGGACGAATGATCTTGACTGCTGAAGTTCACCAACAGGAAGAGAACAGTCTTGCCTGGTGATTGTTGAGCAGTGTTCAGTCATCTGTTGCCTTAGTGTCTACATGGAGTCCCCAATGTACCAAGCTTCGGGGCATCCTTTCCTGCAGTGCATCAGGTAGACAACATTGGCCAAGTTGCAAGAATATGTGCCGTGTACCTTGTGGATGGTGTTCTCACGTGAGATGATAGCATCCATGTTAATAATCCAGCATATCTTGCAGAGGTTGCTGTAGCAGGGTTATGTGGTATTGTGGTCACTGTTCTCCTGAAGGCTGAGTAGTTTGCTGCGAACAATAGTTTGTTTGAGATTGTGCGGTTGTTTGAAGGCAAGAAGTGGGGGTGTGGGGATGGCCTTGGCGAGATGTTCGTCTTCATCAATGACATATTGAAGACTCCGGAGAAGTTGTCGTAGTTTTTCCCCTCTGTGAAGTACTGGACAACGAAGCGTACTCTGTCCACCATGTACCGTGTTTGTCTTCTGAGAAGGTCAGTGTGGCTTGTCTCTGTGCCGTGTCGGAACTGCCAATCAATGAGTCGAGCGCCATATCCTATTCTATGAGGGCATCTTTCAGCGTCTGGAGGTGTCTGTTACGATCCTCCTCATCTGAGCAGATCCTTTGCATACGGAGGGCTTGTCCATAGCGGATGGCTTCTTTAACTTGTTTAGGGTGGAAGCTGGAGAATTTGAGCATCATGAGATTATCTGTGGGCTTGTGGTACAGTGAGATGCTGAGGTGACCGTCCTTGATGGAGATGCATTTGTCCAAGAGTGCAACCGATTCCGGAGAATAGTCCATGATGAGTCTGATGGTGGGATGGAACTTGTTGATGTCATCATATAGTTGTTTCAGTGATTGTTCATCATGAGTCCAAAGGAAGAAAATGTTATCGATATATCTAGTGTATAGCATTGATTGAAGGTGCTGTGAAGAAGTCTTGTTCATGTCTGTGCATCAAACCGTTGGCATATTGAGGTGCGAATTTGGTCCCCATGGCTGTTCCATGTATCTGGAAGAAGAACAGGTCATTGAAGGTGAAGACATTGTGGTCCAGGATGAAGTGGATGAGTTGTAAAATTGCACCTGGAAACTGGCAGTTGTCGGCATTGAGTACTGAGGCAGTTGCAGCAATGCCACCTTCATGGGGGTTGCTGGCGTAGAGCACCGAGACATCCATTGTGACGAGGAGTGATAATGGCTCAATTGCTCCATGTGTGCTGAGTTTCTGTAGGGGGCCCTAGCACCTAGCAGGCCCTGACACCTTCCCCCCAACCAATTACCAGCCATCTCCCACTTCAAGGGCATTGAATGGACATGGGCCCAAGCACCAGCATGCAGCCAGAGAACTGGTACAAGTCAGACTTGTTTTTCACCAGGGCATCTTCTCATTGTGCCACATAGTGAGTTATTATCACTGTCCTGCCTGGATGATGACAACAATCTATTGTTATGAATAGATTTGAAAAATTCAGAGCAAGAAATATAATTAAAGAATTTGATTGAAAATTTGGTTAAGATTTATAGAATTCTGAGTGAGAAATGTAACAAATTTTGTTGAAAGCAAGAATAAGAATGCAGTCTGAAAATTTGAGGGTGAGGGATATAATTAAAGAATTCAGTTACAAACTCAGATTAAAATTTTAATAATTTAGAATGAAGAAGACAATTAAAAACTTGGATTTATCATTCGGATTAGGATTCCAAGCATTCAGAGTGAGGAATTTAATTAGAGCGTAAAATGTAATTTGAAAACTCAGTTGAAAATTCAGATTAAGATTTAATTAAGTTTGAGTGGGAAATACATTAAATGATTCAATTCAAAATTCTGATAAAAATTTGAAGAATTTAGAGTGGAAAATAAGCTAAAAAATTTAGATTTAGAGTATGATTTGAAAAATTTAGTGAGGGATATATAATTAAATAATTAGATATAAACTTTAGACTAAATTTGAACAACTTGTAATAGGGAATATACTTAAAGAATTCCAGTGATAATTCAGAATAAGATTTGGGGAAATGTAATTAAAGACCTTGATTTAAAATTCAGAATAAGATTTGAAGACTTTAGAATGAGGAATAAAATTAATGAATTGGATTTAAATTTCAGATTCAGAATTGAAAAATTCAGAGTGGGGAATATCATTAAAGAATAGCTTTTAAAATTCAGACTAAAGTTGAAGCATTAAGAGTGGAGAATATGATTGAAACATCTAATTGATTATTGTGAATAGATTTGAAGAATTCAGAGGGAATAATATAATTAATAAACTTGATTGAAAACTTGGTTAAGATTTGTAAAATTCCACGTGGGAAATGTAATCAACAAATTTGATTCAAAAATTGAGAATATGATTTGAAAAATTCAGAACAATTCAGGGAATGTAATTAAAGAATTCAATTGAAAATCCAGATTGAAGAATTTGGAGAAAGGAAAAATTAAAGAATTTAATTATAAATTCAGGTTAAGATTTTAATAATTTAGAATGAAGAAGATAATTAAAAACTTGCATTAAAAATTCATTTAAACTTTGAAGAATTCAATTTGAAGAATATATTTAAAAATTGTTTTGAAATTCAAATTAAGATTTGAAAAAAATCAATATGAGGATGATAATTAAAGAATTGGACTTAAAATTCAGATTGCAATTTTAATAATTTAGAATGAGTAATATAATTAGAAAGGTTACGATTTAAAATTCAGATTCCAATTTGAAGAATTCAGAATGGGAAATATAATGAAAAACTTTGATTGAAAAGTCAGAATAATTACATTAAAAGTTCAGCTTATGATTTGAAGAATTTAGAATGGGAATTAAGATAAATATTTCAATTTGAAATCCTGATTAAAATTTCAAGAATTTAGATTGCAAATGATAATCAAAAACTTGAAAGTAAATTTCAGCTTAAGTCTTGAATAATTCAGTGTGAGGAATGTAATCAAAGAATTTCATTGAAATTTCAGATTATGATTAAAGCATTTGATTATTTTGAATATATTTAAAGAACTCAGAACGAGCAATACAATTAAATAATTTGTTTTAAAATTGAGATTAAAATTTGAAGAATTCAGATTGAGAGTATAATTAAAGAATTACATTAAAATATCAATTTAAGATCTGAGGAATATAACTAAATTATTGGATTTAAAATTCAAATTAAGAATTTAGTTATTCAAAGTGGGGAATATAATTCAAGAATTGTACTTAAAATTCACATTCTGATTTGAAGACTTCAGAGTGAAGGATATAATGAAATAATTTAATGGAAAAATCATAATAAAATTTGAAGAATTGTAGTGGGAAGTATTAAAGAATTGCATTTAAAATGCAGATTAAGAGCTGAAGAATTCATATTGGAGAATATGATTAAAGCATTTGATTGATTATTGTGAATAGATTTGAAGAATTCACGGTGAACAATATAGTTCAATAATTCAATTTAAAATTGAGTTTAAGATTTGAAAAATTCAGATTGACAAGTATAATTAAAAAATTCAGCTGAAAATTCAGATTGAAGAATTTGGAGTGCAGGAAATAATTAAAGAATTGGATTTAAAATTCAGACTACGATTTTAATAATTAAGAATGAGGAAGATAACTAAAAACTTGGGTTTATAATTCAGATTAAGATTTCACGAATAGAGGGTGAAGAATATAATTAGAGTGTGAAATGTAATTTTTAAAAATGGATTGAAAATTCAGATAAAGATTTGATTAATTTTGATGAAAAATAAGTTTAGTTCGATTTATTTATTTATTAGTGTCACAAGTAGACATACATTAACACTGCAGTGATGTTACTGTGAAAATCCCCATGTCATCTCACTCTGGTATCTGCTCAGGTATACTAAGGGAGAATTTAGTATGACCAATGCACCTAACCACCACATCTTTCAGGCTGTGGGACGAAACTGCAACACCCAGAGGAAACCCACGCAGATGAAGGGTGGGATGGGGGGTTGGTAGTAATGTGCAGAAATCGCACAGTGACCCGAGCTGGGAATTGAACCCAAGTCCCACAACAGTGCACATTGTTGCACTGTGAGGCAACAATGCTAACCACTGTGCAAACATGCCATCTAAATTTAAAATTTAGATTAAGATTTGAACAATTCATAATTCAGAATATAATTAAAGAATTCTAATGGAAATTCAGAATAAGATTTGAAGAATTCAGATTGAGGAAATATACATAAAGGATTTGATTGAAAATTCAGAATGAGAATAATTCAGAATGAGGAATATAATTAAAGAATTCAATTGCAAATCAGGTTAAGATTTGAAAAATTTAAAGAGGAATATAACTATGGAATTTGAAAATTCAGATTATGATTTGAAGAATTAGGAGAGAGGAATATAATTAAAGACATGGTTTTAAAATTTAGAATAAGAACTGAGTCATTTAGAGTGAGGGCTGGACAGTGGCACAATGGTTAACACTGCTGCCTCACAGCACTAAAGACCTGGATTCGACTCCAGTGTGGGATGACTGTCCGGTTGGAGTTTCCATGTTCTTCCCATGTCCATGTGGGTTTCCGCCGGGTGGTCCCATTCCTCCCACATTCCAGAGATTAGCTATGCTAAATTACCCCTCAGCGTCCAAACATGTGTAGGTTAAGGGGATCAGTGGGATAAATGCATGGTGTTCTGAGCATGGGAGGGGGGAGGTGAACCTGGGTAAGATGTTCTGTCAGAAAGTTGGTTCAGACTTGATGGGCCATATAGCTTCCTTCTGCACTATAGGGGTTCTATGAATATAATTTAAAACTCATCTTAAGATTTTGAGAATTTAGAATGAGGAATATAATTAAAGAATTTCATTTAAAATTCAGATCATGACTTGAAAAATTCAGAGTGGGAGGTATGATTAAAGAATTCAATTGAAAATTCCAATTAAGATTTGAATAAATTAACGTGAGGAATATTATTAAAGAATTAGATTTAAAATCAGGTTAAGATGTGGAGGGGGATAGCGATTCTTCTAGCCCGCCAATCTGCTCTAGCAGTTCAACATGCCAGGCAACTCAAATGGAGGCTGTTTCGTGGGCTTCCAGCTGGGCGCCACATTCTCCAATGCCATTAGCTCTGCACCAGAAAACAGTGCAGAGCTGTATGAATTGTTCAAATTAGAATTTACATTTAATTACTGGGCCCAGGACTGAAATTTCTGGGTCAGCTAGAGATCCCCGCACCCCCCTCCCCAACTCGTTATGTTTCACTCGTTATTTCTCCACTAGTGGGAAACTGGTGGCTCAACCATTCAGGAATGAAGCAAGGCCATGGAGGGCCCCAGGATGTTGGGGGTAAGGAGCTGGTGCCCGCTGGGTATTGCCACTGATTTTCAACATGATTCACGCTAGTGCACCCTGCATAGGAAATTCATTTTGAAAACACTACTGAAAAAAAAATCAGCGGAATTTACTCCAGTTTTTACACAAATTCGACACTTTGAATTTTTTGGGACAATTACATATGTAAAGAATTTACACTGAGCCATATTATTAAAGAATTTGATTGAAAATTTCGATTAAGATTAGAAGAATATGCAGTGTGGAATATAATTAAAAAATCAGATTTAAAATTCAAATTAATATTTGAAGAACTCAGACTGAGGAATTTAATTAAAGAATTGGATGTAAAAATCAGATTAAGATTTGAAGTTTGAAACAGAGCTAAAACAATTGAAACTGGAAATAAGATTTGAAAAGACTGAGATTTGGAATTGGGTGTTGAGGTTGAGGGGAAGGAAGAGGAATGAGAGAGTGTTGGAGTCACTCTGCAGATGAGGTTCAGGGTTGGGGGTCACTTTTGTAAGTAAGGCTGTCAGTATTGGAGTAACTCTAAAGATGAGCTTCAGGATTGAGGTCACTCAATAGCTGAGGCTCAGGGTTAGGGGTCACTCTACAGGTGAGGCTTACATGATTGGGATTACTGCAGGTGAGGATCTCAGGATTGGAGTCACTCTGCAGGTGAGGCTCTCAGAGTTGGGGTCACTCAGCAGGTGAGGTTCTCAGGACTCAGGGTCACTCAGCAGGTGAGGCTGTCAGGGCTGGGGTTCACTCTGTTGGTGAGACTCTCAAGGCGGGGGGTCACTCTGCAGGTGAGGCTCTCAAGGCTGGGGGTCACTCTGCAGGTGAGGCTGTCAGGGCTGAAGGTCACTTTGTAGATGAGGCTCTCAGGGTTAGAACAAAGAAAATTGCACCAGAGGAACAGGCCCTTTGATCCTCCAAGCCTGCACCGACCATGCTGTTCGACTGAACTAAAACCCCTATCCTTCTGCGACCATATTCCCCATTCCAATCCTATTCATTATTTGTCAAGATGCCCTTAAAAGTCACTGTCATATCTGCTTCCACTACCTCCCCAGCAACAAGTTCCAGGCACCCACAACCCTCTGTATAAAAAGCTTGCCTCATACATCTTCTTTAAACTTTGCTCCTTGCAAATACAACCTATGCCCCCTGGTAATTGAGTCTTCCACCCTAGGGAAAAGCTTCTGATTATTCACTCTGTTCATGCCCTTCATAATCTTGTCGACTATTGTCAGGTTGCCCTTCAACCTCCATTGTTCCAGTGAGAACAAATCAAGCTTCTCCAATCTCCCTTCATAGTTAATGCCCTTCATACCAGGCAACATCCCAGTAAATCTTTTCTGTACCCTCTCCAAACCCTCCACATCCTCCTGGTATTGTGCAGACCAAAAGTGAACACTATATTTCAAGTGCAGCCTAACTAAGATTCTATAAAATTGCATTGCAACATGACTTGCCAATTTTTTAAACTCAATGACCTGGCTGATGAAGGCAAGCATGCTGTATATCTTTTTGACTACTTTCCCCACTTGTGTTGACACTTTCAATGACTTGTGTACCTGTACACCCAGATCCCGCTGCCTATCAATACTCTTAAGAGTTCTGCCATTTATTTTATGTTCCCCATCTGTATTAGACATTTCAAGATGCACGATCTCACATTTATATACAGTCTACAGGTGAAGTTCAGGGTTGGGGGTCACTCTGGGGGGTAGGGCTCTCAGGGTTGGGTTTACTCTGCAAATAAAGTTCATGTTGGGTCTCACTCTGGAGATGAGGCTCTCAGGGTTGGGGTCATTCTGGAGGAGAGGCTGTGAGGATTGGGTCACTCTGGGTGTGAGGCTCTCAGGATTGGGGTCACTCTGGAGGTGAAGCTCTCAGGATTGGGGTCACTCTGGATGTGAGGCTCTCGGGATTGGGGTCACTCTGGATGTGAGGCTCTCGGGATTGGGGTCACTCTGGATGTGAGGCTCTCGGGATTGGGGTCACTCTGGAGGTGAGTCTGTCAGGGTTGGGGGTCACTCTGGAGGTGAGGCTGTCAGGATTGGGGTCACTCTGGAGGTGAGTCTGTCAGGGTTGGGGGTTACTCTGGAGGTGAGTCTGTCAGGGTTGGGGTCACTCTGGAGGCGAGGCTCTCAGGGTTGGGGTCACTCTGGGGGGGGTGAGGCTGTCAGAATTGGGGCACTCTGCAGGAGATTTTCAGGGTTGGGGGTCACTCTGGGGGTGAGGCTCTTCGGGGTGGGGTCACTCTGGAGGTGAGGTTCTCAGGGTTGGGATCACTCTGGGATGAGGCTGTCAGAATTGGGGTCACTCTGTAGGTGAAGTTCAGGGTTGGGGGTCACTCTGGAGGTGAGGCTCTCAGGGGGGGCGTCACTCTGGAAGTAAGGCTGTCAGGATTGGGGTCACTCTGCAGGTGAAGTTCAAGGTTGGAGGTCACTCTCAGGGTTGAGGTCACTCTGGAGGTGAGGTTCTCTGGGTTGGGGTCACTCTGGGGATGAACCTTTCAGGATTGGCATTACTCTGCAGGTGAAGTTAAGGGTTGGGGTCACTCTGGAGGTGAGTGAGGAGGTTGTCACTCTGGTGGTGAGGCTCTCAGGGTTGGGGTCACTCTGCAGGTGAAGTTCAGGGTTGGAGTCAATCTGGAGGTGACTCTATCAGGGTTGGGGTCACTATGGAGGTGAGGCTCTCAGGATGGGGGTCACTTGAGGCTCTTGGAGGGGGGAGGCTCTCAGGATTGGGGTCACTCTGGGGGTGAGGCTCTCAGGATTGGGGTCACTCTGGGGGTGAGGCTCTCAGGATTGGGGTCACTCTGGGGGTGAGGCTCTCAGGATTGGGGTTACTGGAGGTGAGGCTCTCCGGGTTGGGACAACCGGTCCCAGGAGCCGGCGCCGTTGTTCGAGCTGGCTCCGCCGGGGGCAGCAGAGAGCCGGCAGCAGTGACAGGAAACCCCGCGGCTGCTCTTGGCTTCCTGTTTACGCGGGCCGGAGCGGGCCGGAGCCCAGCAACCGAGTCGGGGAGTCGGCTCTGGCCGCGACATTCAGCGGTGCCGCCGACACCCCGATCCGGCCTCCCGGCCACCCTGAGAGCACCGCGCCCATCCCCGGATCGGAGGAAGACGGAGTCGAGCGGCAGGACAGACCGGGGCTTCAGTGGGGGGATTGGGCCTGGGCCTGGCCGGCGCTCGGAGCCGGAGCCTCACCCCCCAGGAGCCAGCAGGTACTGGCAGCGGCAGCGGCGGCTGGCGGGTGGGCGGGAGGGAGGACGGGCGGACGGACCTACTCGGAGATCGAGCCATGAGGCGCATGGGTGTGAGAGCAGGAGGCCCGGGCTCCAGCCGCTCTCAGCCCGGAACGGGCGGGCAGGCAGGGAAAGAGGAGGCGGCCATTGTCTTGGGCCTGGCGGAGATGGCGCTGCCCAGCCCGGCGGCAGGGGGACAGGGAAGGAGAGTGGACTCCGCCGGCCGGCCGCCCGTCCTGCTCCACACTGAGCGCCATGTGCCAACTTTCGTGTGGCAGCAGCTGGGCGGCATAACCTGAGCCCATGTGCCAGAAATGCTTAGAGTGACCCAGTTAAATACACTTCCTTCCTATTCGCTGGCACCACTACACGATTGCCCTTGATTTCTTACACTTCCACATATTTGCCCCTGGGTCCGCGGCGTGTCCGCCCCTGGGTCCGCGGCGTGTCCGCCCCTGGGTCCGCGGCGTGTCCGCCCCTGGGTCCGCGGCGTGTCCGCCCCTGGGTCCGCGGCGTGTCCGCCCCTGGGTCCGCGGCGTGTCCGCCCCTGGGTCCGCGGCGTGGCATCCTGTCCCGATCCCCGGCGTGGCCGCCCCCTCAACCCCCAATCCCCGGCATGGCCTCCGCTTGATCCCCAGTGCCTCGCTTCATTGCCTGTTGGTAACTGGCACTTCTGTATCATTAGCCCTCATTTCCTGGCACCTCTCTGCTGCTGCCCTTCATTGCTGGCACCTTTGTGCCATTGTCCCGCGACTCTTGGCAGTTATGTATGCTGTTTTCCTTTATTTATTAAATATCATCATTTACTATTTCACAACCAATACTCCAAATTCTCTAACTGCACTTCTTTGATTGAGATATAGATAAAAACCTTATATTAAATGAAGTACGTAAGAAACATAGGAAAAACAATCCTGCATTTTTAAAGCTATATTGAGAAGGCTACATATGATGCTCTTTGATGTAAGCTTTTTGGGTAATGCATTGAATCCTGTACCCAACAATAAAGAAGACCTTTCTTTATGAAAATGTTTAGTGATTACATTTATAACCATCTATGTATTGTAGTTGAAACCCTATTTGGTATTTCAGCAGGCAGGAGAATGTTGAAAGAATGGCCTGAGTTTTCTGCTTTGCCTGCCCGTAGTTCTCATTCTGTTCATTTCAACGGACAGGAAAGTCGTGGGCTGGCAAATGCAGAAGTGGTAAGCCCCCTGCTCTGTGTCTGACAGGCCTCGCACTGTGCCTGGCTTCTATTTATCACGAGAGAGGAAAAGGTTGGTTGCTGCTCTTCATATCAATCAATTGTATTAAGTAGCAGCCCTCTGATTTGCATGTGCAGGCTGGCTTTGGTTCCCAATGGCAGGAACATGCAATCTAGCCCAACAGTAGCTCGCTGAAGCAGGAATTTGCTGGTTACCTTAGTTGACTTAGTGTCTCCCTGCTGGTTTTCTTTAGGTGCTTTGTGATCAGTAAATAATGTACCCATATCTCGTTGTACAGCATTGCCATCCCAAATTCCATATTCTTTGCAAACAAAAAGTTGAATTCAGTAACGCAAATAATTGTAATACAAACAGTTACTGCCAAAAGAAGGAATAATTGAATATCGTGAATTAGCAACTGCATTAATAGTAGTCTGTGGGAAATGAATCAACATAAAATCACATTTCAAATGAAACCTTTTTGGCAGCTGAGTTAAAACTTTCACTTCACTTCCCTCCTGTTACAAACCAAAGTGATGTAATTCAGACTTCCTCCCAGTAGAAGGCTGTGCACCACATTAGATCCTGTTTAATCGTTAGGCAAATTGACAACAAATCACCAGTCATAAAAGCTTTTATACCCAAAAAATTCCAATGATCTCACTGCCTGCATTTTTAAGCCAAGCGCAACCTAACTCAGAACAATTTTATTGATGTACAGATCATCATCCTGGACGCCATAGAGAAGACTAGTGGTTACAGTACTGCATGAGTAATCCAAACAACCACAAGTTCAAATGCCACCTTGGCAGACCAAGATATGGACTATGTGAAATGAGAGTTTGTGGGTTTGCATCAGAACGAGATATGACAGTTGAAGCTGACAGAGACAGTTGTAGAAACCCAAATGATTCATTAATATTCTTTAGGACAGGGAGCACTCTTACTAGGTCTGTCCCACCAAATTCTAATCCAGACTGTGACTTTAAGAACAGTTACTGTGGGTGCTTAAAGCAACTGCATTGGGCAATGTACATGGCGTTGCCAGCATTGCTCACATCCTCAGATGTTATGGGAAGTGATTCCAAGAAACAGCTTTCTGTTTTTCCTCTTTGGATTCAGAATAGCTCTTGTTAACAAGCCAGGAATCACATACATCCCAGTGTTGTTAGTAACAGGGAAGTAAACTTTTCATGCAGCTGACCATGGGCACTTTTGCCTTTGAGTTTTTACACAGGGAATGTGAAAATTTTCATACTTCGTCCACTTAACTGGAAAAATATGTGGCAGCACAGTTAGATTCGGATTAGTCAGTTAAGTGGTGTATTGGAATATTAATAGGTATTGGCTCAACAAAGGTTTTCCTATGGTTTATTAGCATCAGTGCAGTTTATGGAAATTCCCATATAGATCTACACATAATGCTGCAATGAGTTTGAAAGTGCAATAATAAATATACAAGGAAGTTGTCACCCATCTGCCTGCAGAAGGCTGTCAGACCTTTCCAGGAGGTACTTGGTAAGATGGTTACCTGCTGACAGTGGTAGAACAGCGTATAATGCTTGAATTTTTTTTTCAAATACCCGCAGAATAAATCATTACATGCTTTT
This sequence comes from Sphyrna mokarran, assembly GCA_024679065.1. Lineage (NCBI taxonomy): Eukaryota > Metazoa > Chordata > Chondrichthyes > Carcharhiniformes > Carcharhinidae > Sphyrna > Sphyrna mokarran. Next base: position 50,509,411 of record JAGIQG010000004.1, read on the forward strand.
TAAAAATTCTTTCATAAGATGTGGATGGCGGCAATTATTGCCCATCCCAAATTGCCTTTGAACTAAGTGGGTTGCCAGGTCATTTCAAGGGGCGGTGAAGAGTCAGCTAAATTACTGTGGATCAGGAATTACATGCAAGCCAGAGCACATAATGATTGCAATCCCGAAGGGACATGAGTGAATTAGATGGGCTTTTAATAACAAATGATGCTAGTTTCAAGGTCATCGTTACTAAGAGTAGGTTTCAATTCCAGATTTTAGTCATTTGAACCCATGTCTCCAAAATATTAGCCTGGACCAATGGATTACTAGTCCAATACATTACACCACTGTTTCCCTTAAATTAATGCTTCTGACCAGTAGAAGAGCCAGCACCCTATTGGCCTCATTTTATGATTCACCAGTATAACAGCAAGTTGCAATGGAATTATTCAATTATTGGCTAGCTGGATAGCTCACAAAACAGTCTGCCACCATCTTATCTGTCTTTTACTCATGTTATCCATTCGAATGGCATAGTAAAGAACTGAGTCACATCCATATTCATACTTCTCCATTAAAATCACATTTAGTGCTGAGTGTTGCCCTTGGAGGTTCAGTTCCTGGGTTAAACATTTTCATTTTTCACAAAACACTTTTTAAAACCTCAAGGTTCCTTTGAGCACAAGGGATCACAACATTGTGTCCAATGTTCCAAATATGGCCAAAAGCAGTAAGTTAAAGGTTAAAATAATCTAACTAGTAATTAAAGTCTTTAACATATGGTTCTGTTATTTAATTAGCATGGGTAACACCTTCATTGATGGCTATTTTTTAAAATTACTACTTATTTTATGTATGTAACGTCATATTAGGATGACAATATAACGAGATCTGCAGTAAGTATGATAGTAACAGGTGGATCACTGGAGTCAGATAACACTACTTGATTTCTACTTTTGCTCAGCTATTGCTTCCCTGCTGATCTGAATGCCATGCCTGTGGTGTTTGTGCTGCCATGTTGAATCCTTTGGTGATTTTGCTGCCTATTATTTCAATAGCTTTGTGACAGTTATCAATTAAATTTGATTTGCCTGATTTCTTACTCCTCCAATTATGCATATTAAGGTTCTAGTAAAAATGGTTTGTAGACAGGTAGCCCTGAGCAAACTAGGAGCGAGGACTAGACTGGACTTTAGCCATTCAGAGGACTCGCCTTATGTGACTGGTCTTTTGTTCTGATTATGCAGAGTCATGGCTCTATCCAAGAACAAATGCTAATTAACCTGTGCCTGCCTCTTCAATGTTTGTTCACAGAAAGCAGTACTGTGGGTATGATGTTAAAATGGAACCAGATTTCTTCCAGCATGTAGAATGGTGGAATGTGGATTCGAGCTTGTAATGTAACCGACCATCCTTGCATTCTACGACTAGGTAACTCTTCAATCTTGGCCATATTGTCTAGTTGATGGATGTTGGCCAGGACCTATTGTGGGTCTGAGAATAGGTCAGTCTCTCATCCTTCACCCCAAAGGTGATCCAGTAACCAACAGATAAGACTGAAGTTACCAAACATCCACGTATCATTACTACTCTGAGAGAAATGTCTGTTCACCAGGGCCACACAAGCAGAAAAATATCAACATAACATTGATTCCTTTTGAACACCAGAAACCTAAGAATGCATTTGATCTCGTATTGCCAATATTCTGTTTAAAAGATTGAAGTCAGACTGAAACATCTATGATTGACTGCATATTTCCTGGGAAGTTCCTGTCCTAGCTGTAATAACTCTTTGTTGAATGAGCACAACACCATAACTTCAAAACAGGTTCTTGATTCAAATCAAAGTCAAGCTGGCAGGGGGAGATTTATTGTGAGGGACCATGGGCCTGAGATTAAATTTACTGAGAGCCATTGCACTGTGACGATCCGTTACTCTCAACTAGGCAAGTTTCATTCCCTTAGTTTTGCAAATAGGCTCTTTCTCTCTGTCTTCATCTCCCTTTTATCCTATTTCTCCCTTTTAGTGGCTCTGATTTTTTTCTCCAACAGTCAGGAGCAGTCAAGGACATAATCCCCTTCCCAAAGTAATACGTCTATTATAGTACTGGTATCATTGGATGAGTAATCCTTAGTTCTGGGGGCCAGGTTTGAATCCCACCACAACAGACATGAAATTTGAATTAAAAAAAAAATTGGAATGAAAGTCTATTGATGACCATGAAACCATTGCAGATTGTCAAAAAAGTCCATTTAATTCACTAATGTCCTTTACAGAATGAAATCTGCTGTCCTTACTTGGTCTGGCCTACATGCGATTCCAGATCCACAGCAACATGGTTGACTCTTAACTGTCTTCTGAAATGACCCTGATCAGTTCAAGGGCAATTAGGGATGGGAAACAAATGCTGGCCCAGCCAGCAGCACCCATATCTATTGATCAATTTTTTTTAAGCGTCACTCGTTGTTCTTGCTTGGCCTCCTTCTGCAACACGGTCAACACAGCTTTGTGGAAAAATGTGATAAGGACAGTTTAATTTTTTTTTAAATAAAAAGCTGATTTGAATATTTTCTTTTTACCAGTTAAGGCTGCCCAGTGATCTTTGCTCAGTGTGGAATCAGTGAGAAACGTCTACTGTTTTGACCAGTTTATCTCGGGAAGCAGCTATTTTCCAATGTGAGCCCATTCAACATGACGGAGTGTTGGGAGGAGCACCCAGCTGCCCCACCCCTGGTGGAGAACTGCATTCCCCAGAACACCGAACGCGCACTTGAGTTTGCAATCGTGTTCCCCACCGACGGAACCCTTCAGCAGCATCAACCCGTGTCAGCCGAGAGTTCCCAAAAATGCAATATGTGCGGCCAAACGATCACACAGCTGTCAGAGCTCCAGCAGCACCCGTGCTTTGTTAATATGAACCGCTTCTACCAGTGTGCTCAGTGCCAGAAGACCTTCAGCCACTCCAATGACCTCTTGCAGCACCAGTGTGGCCAGGTCGAGGAGAAGCCCTTTATCTGCCATGTCTGTAAGATGGGCTTCTCCCAGTTGCTCGCATTGGTCCAGCACCAGAATGTTCACAATGAGAACAACCCTTTCAAGTGTACCATATGTGGTGAGAATTTCCAGCAGTCTTCAGAGCTCATCCTGCACCAGCGGGTTCATATCGAGGATCAACCCTTCGAGTGCACTGTCTGCAAAAAGAAATTCAAGGACTCATCAGAGCTGGTGACACACCAGCAATTCCACGCACCTGAAAAGCCCTTCAAATGTAGCGTGTGCCAGAAGGGTTTCAAAAAGTCATCGCAGCTGGTCCGCCATCAGTACATCCATGGTGAAAAACCGTTCAAGTGCTCATCCTGCGAGAAGGCTTTCCGCCATGCCTCTGAGCTGCAGCGACATCAGAGAGTGCACACTGGCGAGCGGCCCTTCAAATGCGGCCAATGCGACAAGACCTTCAGCCAGTCCTCGCACCTGGCACACCACCAGCGCATCCACTCGGGTGAACGGCCCTACGATTGCAGCGTCTGCCACAAGAGCTTCAAGCATCGCTCACACTTGATGCGCCACATGTGTGTTCACGCCAGTGAGGACGTGTTCAAGTGCGTCATCTGCCATGCAGGCTTCAAGCAGCCTGGGGAGTTGCTGCAGCATCAGTGTGCAACGGAGGCCGAGCGACCCTACAAATGTGGGCAATGCTCCAAGAGCTTCAAGCGCGCTTCCTACCTCCAGCACCACCAGCGTGTCCACTCTGGGGAGAGGCCCTTTAAGTGTACTACCTGTCAGATGAGCTTCAAACAGCTATACGCACTGGTGCGACATCAGCGCACCCATACGGGGGACAAGCCCTATAAATGCACAGTATGTGACAAGGGCTTCAGTGAATCCTCACACCTCCTGTACCACCAGCACATTCACACTGGAGAAAGCCTCTTCCAGTGCACAGGTTGCCAGAAGGGCTTCAAAGACTCGTCAGAGCTCTTGCGCCACCGCTGTGCCCGAGTGGAGGGCAAACCCTTTAAGTGCACCGTCTGCCAGAAAGCTTACAAGCGAGTTTCAGCTCTGCAGCTCCATGAGGCGACCCATGTCGAGGAGCGGCCACTCAAGTGCAATGCCTGTGAGCGGCGCTTTGCATGCTCTTCCGAGCTGGTGGAGCACCAGTGCCGACCTGCCAAGGAGAAACCTCTGAAATGCAGCGACTGTGACAAGCGGTTCAAATACTCTTCTGACCTGGAGCGGCATCGGCGTGTTCACACAGGGGACAAACCTTTTAAATGCATCACTTGTGACAAAGGTTTTAAGCAGAAGGAACACCTGATAAAGCACCAGAATGTTCACGCCAGAGAGAGTCAGTGTAAGTGCACGTGGTGTGGTGAGAGGTTTACTGAGCTAAGCTATCTGCAGGAGCACTGCCTTCAGCACACAGTGCAAAACTCCTATGAAGGTTCTGCTTGTGGACAGTGATTTTTCCTTTTAAATTTAGATTTGAAAGCCTCATCTTGGCTAAACTTGTACAAACTGTGGCATAGAGATTTGTACGAGTTGACAGGCAGCACTAGCCCTGCAGAAAGATGCTCAAGCTTTCATGGGCCATATGAGTTGTAAGTCTCCCTTCCTCCTGACCCCATTGAGTTTAAATCCAGTTTACATTCAATTTACTGATACCAACAGACCTTCGTTTCAATTTAGGATTTAACCACCTATAAAATTCCCCATTCTCCAAGTTCACAAAGTTAAAATGGGACAAACCAGCAAGAATGAAATGTAAGTGCAAATACAACTGAGTTACCTGGCTTTGTAGGCTAGTTTTTCAGGACTTGAAGGAAAGCACATGACCAGAGTTTGGATACCTCTGCCTGAGAGAGAGGTCCTGACCAATATTGAAAGACCACAACCAGTTCCAGTGAACTGTAAGTCCCATAGTTTAGTGATCTGGATTCTTCACTCACTTCTGCCTGTGTCCTGCTGAAAATGTCAGGCTTTTTTAGTTGAGACTTGTGCCCCAGTGCACTTGTTTTCTGTGCGAGTTGCATCGCCGGAGAGCAAATCCCCTCTTTCTTGTGTTCACCACAGCCTTGAAGGTGATATTCCAAGATAATGCTAGTAGGTTTCTGTGACCTGCACTTCTGTGTGCATTGCCCCCCACACACCCCCACCCTACCCAAAGTCCGCCCTTCATCTGATCATACCAGTATCCACAACGTGACCAGGTAAGGCATCAGAAAAATAATTGTTTTTAGCAATACAGATCCAGTAACTGATTGAACCATCTTTGTTGGAATAAAGTTGTAATGTAGAAAGAAATGTTTGTGCATTTTGAGATCATGCTACTTTGAAGTGTGGGGTGTATTTTAGTATTTTTTTTTACAGTGGTAGCAGTGCTGTTTTTATACATTGCAAAGTTTGAAAGGCTTTTGCCTGCAAGTATCTCATTGTGTTCAATGGTTTAGAAATATTAATTTACCTAATTTTCCTCCCACTCTTCCACTTTGGTTTGTGGACCATAACTGCATTCAGTTCTAATCCCTTGATCTCCCTACTCACCGTTCTGAATCACTGCAGAATTTGGTGATCCACTATTCTGGTGGAAAATTGATTCATCATGACTCATTTTATAGTAAAGGGAAAAATAAAGAAAAATTATGTAAAAGGTAATGTATTTTATAGTAGACCTGATCCTGCTAACCACTCAGTACTTTACTTACTTTCTCTGTTCCATTTTCTGACCTCCCTGTCTTGTGGGCCAGTATTGGGGGCTTAAAGGTCGATGCAGCATCTTTCTCTCAGGTTTCTGCCAGGCTGTGAAGAAGTGCATGAGTGTGGTTTTGGGGAATTTTATTTTCCCTGTTGGCCTTTACACAGCCCTAGAGCAAACAGCAATGAGTACATGTACAATCCACATTTCCATGGCAAAGAGTACCCTCCAGTATCCTATGCCATCATGGTACCTGGGTTATGTTTGCTATTAGCAGCACCTTAAGACAAGACTTGTAAATCGTCTTACAGCCTAGTTAATAGTTCACAAACAAAGACAGTAGGAAATGCTGAATAGAGACATTTATTTCGAAAAGATTCTTTAACTACATAATTGTCTGAGGGGAAAAAAATGGCTGTAGATTGAGTGTTTCATTAAATTAAGGCTTAAAAATTAAATTTAGGAACTTTGTTTGGTTTAGGGTTTTGCATTGATAATTAAATCAGGAACTTCTGATGGTTTTTTGCCTGACTTTCTGTACTAAGGTGGAATCTGAATCTGTGATCCACTGATAGCCAGGAAGAGCTTGTTCATCCACAGACCTGCAATTATTAAGAATTTGTGAATTATTTTCAGAATTCTGTGGCAAATGTGTAATTTAAAAATAGGCTTTAATTTATGTATTTTCAAGTAGCATGAAATCCAGGTCTGCCTTTTCACTGCTGCAATCTATTAAAATGCCAGCCCTGTTTTGTTTCTTTTTTGTTCTATCAGCTTCAGTGACTTGACAGAAGGATGGTTTTATAGTATGCCCTATTTTCTTAATGGCATTACTTTTAGCAAGAATGTGTGATATAAATGTCCTCATGTCATATGTGGAAAGGGAACTGTGAACAGTGTTTTTTATGGGTTTTTTGCCATTTCAACGTCTACAGTCTTAATATAGAACAGGATGGATGTGAAGATACGGACACAGCAGAGCTCGCGTGTCAAGTCTCCTTTGAAAACGAACCTGCACCATGGAAGGTTGGACAAGAAGTCAGCCAAACACGACCAGTCTAAACCTTCAATACTGCAATCTTTAAAAAGGTGGACTTTTGATGAGAAGAGTGGTATGTTGTTGCCAGTTGAACCGAGGGTGGTGTTGTTTTATGTCATCTCCATTTTGTAAGCACTAACAGTTTGCTAATGCAGACGCTAAAAAGAAAATGCAGATTAATTAAAAAAAAGTAGAATTAATAATACTGTCTTATCAAAATAGTCCTCAAGCTGCCTATAGGATATCTCCACGGTTACCAGTGTTTTTTTTAGGAATGTAAAAGAGCTGTCTTTCCTGCTGCTGCGCATGGCTAATTGCAGAAGATAGGATTGTAGTTAATCTACCATCCTTGCTGAGTGTAAAGAGATTGTCTGATTGTAAGCCATTGAATAGGGAACTGATTGTTCTCGTCAGTGGGACCCACGTAGCTCTTAGCATGTTGACTCTTTATTCAGTTGGCTTACCATTGAATATTCTCGTACCACAAGTGTGATGTGTTTCAAAAAAAGTGTCACAGAAGAAAGTTTTTATTTTATTACAAATCAATTTTATTTTGTTTGGGCTACCATAAACACAAGGTGGTGAGCAATTTACTTTCAGAGTTCAGATGACTACCATAAATCCCACAAGCAGTTTATGAACGTTATCAGAACACAGAAAATCAATTGCCGCCTTCATACTCTTACCACCTGTAATTTTTTTTAATATACGTAGTCTTAATAAAGTTAAATCAATGCTAATGAAAGTTAACTAGTGCTGACTGATGTGATTACTGCAGAATAACAACTGCTTTATAGAAGAGTATAATGGAGCAACTTTGCAGTTCTCAATTAGAATTATAGAGGAATTAAAAGCGTGTTCTGTGTTGTTGGTGTCTGCCACAGCTGTGGAAATAAATTCTTTTAAGTGGACCGTTTCAGATCTGAACCATCTCATACTTTTTAATAATATTTCTGCCAAAAGTATAATTAACATTCGGTTCTAATGATCCCAATTTAACATGCACACAACAGGGGCATAGTGTCTGTCTCTCCCTACAACCTCTCATCCTGTTGAGCCTCCTGACAGTTGCTTGTCGTGTTGGTATCACAGTGATCCCTTAATACCCCAAAATTTCTCTCCACTCCTTTTTGAAAATGTTATTTTCTCTGATATTTCTTTAGAGTTTTAAAGTATACGCTAGCCTGATGTTAATAAATCTCTCTGGGGAACTATATTTTATTCCCTTATTATCCCATCTTCGTTCTTCCCTGAATTGTTAATTTAGTCATTTTAATTTAGTTTTCATCTTGTTCAGTGGTTTGTAAAAATGACAATCTTAACTGTACACTTGAAATTGGCCCAAATGATAAATGGTTATATGTGATCTATTCCCATGAAATACATCCAGATTTCTTTTTATTGGCTTGTGTATACAACTGTTTTTATTTGAATCTGTTTCAGTCTAAATTACTTCTCTGCCGCCAGGAAGGACTGATTGAGGAAATTCAAATAATTGAGAATGTAAATTTGAAGAAACTGCCTCGCCAGCACATTCAAAAGTGTGAAGTTTAATCCTAGGGCTTTTTATAGGAAGAGGAAAAACAGAAAGCTGCTGACTACTGCCGTTCAAATCTCCGAGGCATATCTCATTTGAAGAGTTCAATCCCACTGGCTAGACCTGTTGCATCCTCATATTGACCTTTCCTATCGTCTTACTGGATTTCTAGATTTCCTTCACTTCTGTGCATCAACTTATTAATTCGGCATGTTTGACTCAGAATGGTCTAAACCAGCATTTCTTCAACTTGCCAGCGTTTACAAATGCAAAACTGTAATAGTTGCTGATGGAAGGTTTTGATTCATTTCCTTTGCACAAGGCCTGTGAAGCCACCTGGACAAAAATGGAACCTAACCTTGCAAATTAAAAAGAAAATCTGACCCACTCGATCGGTGGATATGTGACAAAGTTATTTTTAGATGACGCTGGATTTTTGTTTGATAGCCACATGCAGACTATCACCATAAAAGGTCCCAGTTTTATTAAAATACCTTAATTCTGATAACAAAACTACAGCACACAAATACAATTTTACGTGATCTCAGCGAAACAAATGGCATTCATTTAAAGCTTAAGTACATTAATCATCTATGTACCAAACCAACCTATGAATAGTCTGAGTAATGAAGCAAATGGGAAACTAATTGCGTATGTTCCCAAAATAATGACAGGACAACACTACCACCAAAAAAACAAAATAATCGATAAAAATTATACAACTGTTCGAACAGTAAAGAAATGTAACTGAAATGTTATATTTCACACAATTTGAAATATATAATGTATATATAATCAGGACAAGTCCATACAAGTTGACAAAGATTTTGGGTAAAACTTCACAATATCTTTGTCAGACCACCGTTGGGGTAGTATGTTCAGTTACCTTGACACAAGCAATCAGCTTATATTGAAAAGGGAACAAGTAAGATAAATTGAGAATGCTTAAGCCTTACAGTTTGCAAAGAAGTGAAGAGTGGAAGAATTGTGCCAGAGGCAAGCAGTTGATAACTTGAGGGAACTAGATCAATTAGGTTAATGTTGGCATTAGAAAAATAATAGAATCCCCTTGCTCAACAATGTAATGGTAACACATGTAGAAACTGGAACCACATGGAGTAGTCAGTGTCAATTCTAAAATGGTTCATACTTGAACAACCTTATTAAATACTTGGAAGAAGGAACAAAAAGGATAGATAAAAAGTAATGCAACAGATATATATTTAAATTTTCAACATGTAGAGTCAGCCCAAATAGCAAACAATGTATTGCAAGCTGGCAAAAACAGTGTGGGTTGAAGATCATTACTTTGATTGGGAAGTGCTGGATCTACTGTTCATCATCTCTGAAAAGATTTGGACAAAATTTGTACATAGAATCAAAATTGGTAGTACAGCTAATACAGACGATTGGAACAGGAAAACATTAATAAACTTGCCAAATAGGTGTGTATTTGGCTAACGAATTTCAGTAAGTGAGAGAGAAAAAGGAGGCCATGAGTTCCTTTGAAAATATGAATAAATGGGGATAGATGAACTTCTAAAGTTGTGTGTGCAGATAAATTGACTAAAAACAATGATGAAGATTAATAAGACTGTAAAAAGAAATACAGGTTTATTTCTGAAGGGATGAAATTGAAAAGCAGAAAAGCTATGACAAATGTTAATGGAATCTTGGTTTGACCATGCTTAGAAGATTATGAACAGTTGTCATCTTCCATTATCAATGGGATATGGAGAAGGTGAAAAAATGATTCACTAAGATGACAGCAGAACTGGAAGAACATAGTTATCAGGTTGGACTGAATGGACTGGGACTGTTTAGCAAACAGAGGTCTGAAGGGTAGCCTAAAAGTTTTTAAGATCATGAAAGGGGTTTGCTAGGGTAGCTTTAGAGAAGGTGTCTCCACTTTAGGCAAGATCAGCACTCAGTGTCATACTTGTCAACTAGTTACTAATAAATCTAATAAAGAATTCAAGAGAAACTTGTCACTTGAGGGATTTTCCTATTCCATATTAATGACCAGCTTTCTTTGCTCCACAAATGAAAGTGACTTGTTACTTTAATCTTTTCCCAACCTCTCTATTTCTCTCCTTGCATCTTCACATCTTGCCTCTCTAGGCAAACAGTGAGTGCTCAAAATCCTCTGTTGTTGCCATTCTGCCATTGGTTACCAAGGTACACAAGAATGATTCAACAGCTCCTTTCTCCCAGTAAGGCTTTTGTTTAATGCATTTGTGTGAGAATCTGCCTGGTAGGAGAAATTCTTCAGTTCTTCACCCTGAAAGTGTTTAAAATGTGAAACTTTCTAACACATGACATAATTGGAACAAATAACAGATGCAATAAAAAGGAATGCTAATTCGTACATGGGGGAAGAAAGGATACAAAGATATTGTGATGAGTTCAATGATATGGACTTGGAAGAGGCTCCAAACTTAAATACCAGCAGAGACCTGTTAAACCAACTGACCTGTTTCTATTACTGTTGATAGTTTGTAACTGTACTGCACTGAAGAGTCTGGTTAGATTATGTTCTTAAATCCTGAAGTGGGACTTGAGCCCAGAAACTTGACTCAGACAAAAGTAATTCTAACAGCCAAACTAACACTCAACATGAAAAAAGAGGTTCAAGCACAAAATGAACAAGAAAGATAATTATAAACACTGATGATGAAATACTCTTCAGAATCATGGTTCCATGCCAATTGGACAATGTATTTATAGTTCAATTGATCAAATCAGGATAATAGAAAATTTTAAAGTTAGATTGATGTCATTTGTTCATCTTCAAGATCCCAAAGATTTTCAGTTTCTTTTATCATCTCATTTCACCTCAGATCAAAGGTTAAGGAGAATTTGAGCCCCAATAAATTATGTGGTGTTGAAAATGGTAGGCTCACTGGGCCAAGAAGTGCATCTTCATTTCATATTTTATTTTTAAATGTACTTGCATGAAAGATGCTGTTATAATTTGTACTTTCTCCTGTTTTTTATAAGATTTAAAAATGGAGAAAATCTTATTAGCGATGCATACTGTGTGTGGGATAGTATGTTCTGTGACTAAATATTCCTCCTGAGTTCAAGCAATATCCAGCAAAATGCAGACATACGACATGTTCTTCATTCTTTTCCAAAAAGGTAGCTAACCACACCATTAAATTATTAGGTTAACTACTGGTAGGAAACCTACACCTTACTGGCCACATGCTGCCCATCTGAGTGCAGCCCATGAGACGTTTTGTCAACTGTTGCTCATGCATAGGATTGCCACATTCAGCTGATTTCTATCCGTGTAGATTTTCTGGTATGACTTGAAGTGATATACATGTAAAGCAAGGGCAAGTGAGGTGTGGACTGACTGCACACAAGGCTGATTGTGAAAGTCGTGCTCTGTATTTGAAAATGTTAGTATTTCTTTGTTTTTACCATTTGAAATTGATAGTTCTGTTAATATATAAATGATTAACATTTACCATAACTCAGTATGAAATGTTTGGCATGTATTAAACGTATTCATTCATGGTTAGTGATCAAGCTTGATTTCAACTTTGCAGCCCACTGAAATGAAACTGAGCCACTCATGCAGCCCACTCACTTTCCTAGGTTGTCCAGAACTGGGTTAAACAGTTCAAGGAACACAGAAAATTAGTTTACAGGTACAGAAGGAATACAGGAAGTTAGGATGCAGGTACAACTGTCCAGTAAGAGGGCAAGTGGCATGTTCTTCATTTTGAGTGGATTGAAGTACAAAAATAAGCTACAATTATGTTATGATTCCGCACCAGGAATACGCCATGCAGTTTGGCAGCAAGAAAATATAAGAGTTCACTAGATTGATTCCTCAGATGAGAGGATTTTTCTATTTTGAGAAGCTTGAGTAAATTGAATCAATGCTCTTAGGAGGTTAGAAGAATGAGAGGTGATCTGATTTAAGCGTGCAGGATTCTGAAGGGGTTTGTAGACGTTGAGATTGTTTCCCTGGATGGGGAATCTAGAACCGTGTTTTTCAAAGTGGGTGTTGTGACTCACACATTGATCGTGGGGATGTATACTGTATATACTGTTTTTAAAAGATAGATGGGGTGTTATCCTTTTCAAAATATTGCGAGATGTTCTGTGATCATGTTCAAAAGAAAAGCTGGATGTTCTGTTCAGGGCACACATTTTGTAAAAGGCGGTATGGCAATGAGGATTCCCTCATCTCAGAATAGCCAGAAATGAGGACGAAAAGCTTACTATTGCCTGATATAATTCAAGTTCTGTGCACTTTATGAAAGGAAAAGGTAAGAAGATATATTTTTAATTATACAGTAAAATCCATTTAGATTGCACTGATAGCATTTCTGCAGTTTGCCCTCGACAAACTGCAGTTGCAAGGGGTAGCCATTTTGTAAAAGTGGGTTGCTGGGAAACAATGATTGAAAACCATTGATGTGGAATGTGGAAGAGAGCCTCATGTCAAGATAAGGGGATCAATTATTTAGGATTAATATAAGAAGTTTCTTCACTCAAAGGATTGTGGATCATTAAAATTAAAAGATGGGAAGTAGGCAGAAAAGTGAAGTTGAGGCAGAAGATCAACCACAATCCTAAACGTCAGAGCAGGCTTGAAAGCCAAATGGCCATCTGCACCTTTTCCTATATTCTTAGCTATTGAGAGACACTCGTTGTGCTAAAAACATTTCCATATCACACATAATAGAAAACAAAGTACCCTGTGTTTCAAAGGCTAATTTTATGTACAAGGTTAGTGCAGAACGTCTACCAACTGTTTTGTTATTGAGAATACAAAGTTTGTAATTACTGTAAATATATTGATTCATTGTGCATTTGCTTGTTGCGTTATGGCTTGAAATACTCTCTGATAGAATGTATCCCATCTCAAATTGAACATGACAATTACAAATGCTGTCTGTTCAGCCTCACTAGATTTAGGATTTGGCAATAAAAATACTCTAGCTCATAGGGAACATTAGATCCTGTTTCTCGGAGTGGCCAGTGCCACCAAACCCAATTTTCAAAACCCCAGAAATGTAACACTTTTGTACTGGAATGTGTTATGTGCATAAGTATCCTGGCTTTTGTGTCAGATCACAGACAAACCTATTATACTTGAACAAAAAAGGCTCCCCCATTTCTTAAAATGCCTCTGACATCACACATCATATTGCAGTAATAACTTTTTCTCTGAAGTGTTAACTAGAATTCATCTTCCTCTCCTACTCCCACTCAATTCACAGACTCCAGAATTAACAATTCAAAGAGGCATTATAAAATCTAATTTGATCTAATTGGTTTCTGAACACAAATATTAACACTAGGAGGCCAACTGAGGGTATATCTGGTCAGTTCCATGTATTAATCTAATTCTTCGTGTAAACAATGGATTCCATTAATGATGCCATTGAAAAATTTATATTTACGTGCACTTTTGTTTTGCAAAAATTTGGTAGACTTTTTCCAGATTATAAAGCCACAGCAGCAAGTGCCAATAGCTTTATAAAAGTCATATAAAAAAAAGCAAGCAGTGAGTGAAATGGTTTGCTGATGAATTATCTAACCAATGTAGACTTTACCATGAGATGTTAAGTCACTTTCTCTCTGTAGATGCAGCCAGACCTGCTGTGTATTTCCAGCTTTTCTTGTTTTATTTATTGACTTTACCACCATAAGCTCTTGTGAAGTACATAAATGGAAGGAGCACAGAAAGGATAAAGCCAACCAGCTGCATTGTTTCATTTCCAAAGCTCTGCAGGGTTAGAAAAGGAAATATGTGCAACAATTTTCTTGTCTCTAAAATAAGCAACAAATCCACCAGCAATATCAGATTCTTGAGCACATTATGCTAACAGCACATTTCAAGTATTTCACTTCCACAAGCCTCAGGCTGGATGAGTGCACATATTTTGACAGTAATTCAAAGCTATTTTGCAGAAAGTATGTGAGGCTCATTGTTCAGGAACTAAAAACTTGTCCAGTCTGGTTTGAGCAGCAAAAAAGTCAATAAATTGCTCATTGATACAATAGTGGCAGGCTCCCTTCAGCTGGAGTTTATTGGCTCATTTTGGACTGTTTTGTGTCATTTGAATTATTTTTTGAATAACAATTTGGAGCTTTTACAGTTTTTTTTTGTAACTACATGATTCCAAAGATCTTGATTATTTCCAGAAAACGTAATTCAATTTCTATAAAAGAGATCTGCTTTCAAAGCTTTTTATTTTGTATTCATCGGGACAGTGGCAAGAAAGTCACATGGGAACAACAATGTGTGCTACATGAAGAGTCCTGATTGATTGGTAAGTGAACCCTGATTGGTCGAGGTGTTGTCATGGAAAACACACCAGGGAACTTTTAAGTGCCACCCTTTCATTCAAATTCAAACCAGGCAGGTTGACCGTTAGGATTTTTAGTTGAAAACTTTTTGCTTTTGTTGAAAAAGGAATAATGTGTGGATGTGCTCTTTGTGTCTTCAAAGGACAGGGCCCTGTGTGTGAATATATGTAGCTTCCAGCACATGTAAGTGAGCCACACTGATAATCTTAAATTGGTTTGCAGTGTAATTCTTAGCACAATTGGGATTTTTTTTAGCAAGTATTGTCCAATCACTTGGGGGATTGCCAATCTCTGATTCATTCCTCATGATAATGCTTTGACCAATCAGTTGGCTTACCTAGTTTGAATTTGAACAAAAGCATGTCTGTTAACTGTTCCCTGGTGCCAATCAATCAATATTCTCTGCCCATGCAGTATAAATTGTTCCCTTTACCAGTGGTTTTTCTTGCAAACTGTCCTGAGGAGTGCAACACAAAACACTTTGACAGCATGTCTATTTTTTCAACAATACTCAAGTTCTGTACTATGAAATTTTACAGCTTGAGAGCAGAAACACGGCATCATTTACAGTTTCTGGAACGATGACATCAACTATGTTTGCATCTCAAGATGAGAATGTCAAACAACTGAACCATCTTCAAAGGGCTCTTCCACCTCTCAGAAAATGGTTCCTTTGAGGAATCCAGTCCATTCTCCCAATTTCTGCATCTCAGTCACATCTGTTATAATGCTCCCTCCTACATCACAGAGTCATAGAGTTTTACAGCATGGAAAGAAGCCCTTTGGCCCATCATATGTGGCCAACCATCAAGCACCTCTCCTCACTCAGCTTGCAGCTTTGTATGCTATGGCACTTCAAGTGCTCATCTAAATTCTTAAATGTTATGAGGGTTCCCACTCTGCCACCCTTTCAGTCAGACAGTTCCAGATTTCCACCATCATCTGGATGAAAAGGTCACATCTATAAAACCCCTGCCCTTTAACTTAAATCTATGCCTCTTGATTATTGATCCCTCTACTAAGGGGATAGTTTCTTCCTATCCACCCTATCTATGCTTTTCATAATCTTATACACCTCAATCAGGTCTCCACGCAGCCTTATCTACTCCAAAGGGGAAAAAAAAAGCAGCCTTTCCAGTCTCTCTTGAAAGCTGAAATGCTCCAGCCCAGGTAACACACTGGTGAATCTCCTCTTTCTTCCTATAGACCAGTATCTGATATAAGTCTCCATTTCTGTTGGTTCGTCTTCTGCCATTTCCACCACTCCCAGTGTGATGCCATCAGTGAACATATCAGCATTCCAGAGAAACTGTTCCTTCTGTGACACTGTGGTCCACACCCCAATCACCAATATTTGTCCTTTTCCCATGGCACTATTCCATGTCAGCACTGAAGAGGCAACACCTGCCTTTTTGTCTCCTTTCCTCCATCCAAAAATAAAAGGAGTTTGATAGTAATTCTGTGAATCTAATGGTATTCAGGAAGACATACACTTTGCAAGCTGAATTTTCAAATCATGCCATGGTATTGCTCTGATTCAAAGGCACATTATTATTGTTTGTTTTAACCCTTCTGCTATCTAGTATGTTAGCTCTCCCAAGGCTGCTTTCTGACTGGCCTCAGTTTTGCAAATCTTCAGCAATTACTCACTAGTGAATATGATTATCCATCTAAGAAACTCCATGTTACTGGTCATGGACTTGTGGGCCCTTGTATGGCTGATGAGCCTGATCCTCTTTGACCACAAACTTGGTAGGTATTTCTGGGAGGTGGGTTCACTCCTTGGACTTGAGGTGGCTGGTATTCCTTTCTCTCCTGAGGATGTTTTAAAGAGTAGTTTATTTTCAGTTCAAATTTGATTCCTGGACTGTCAATTCAGTCTGTTGTGCAGTGGTGCATGGAGGTATGTTGTGGTGTTCATCAATAGTCCAAGACAATTTTGGGTAGACTTTGATGTTGGATTTTTCTACTATAAATAGGGTGTCAAGATTGAAAAGCATCTGAGGTGAAACAGAATGAAATTACTTCTTCCACTTTGCCTTGGTGTTGTTTTTGTGCTAGGATTCTAGCTATGTTGATAGTATAAGTATGTCTTTGGCGTGAAACAAACCAGCTTTGCAGTATTGCTACAGTTATAGTGTGAATGCACCCTTCGGCTCCAAATGTTTGTATTAACATATTTCTTGCAGAGACCGTAATCTCTTTTTGCTCAAAAAGACCCACAAGTCAGAATCACAAAAGGAGGCCACTTGTGTCTGTGTCTAAGAACTAACCAGCTTAATCCCAATTTCTACTTCTTGACCCATAGCCCTTTTGTTTTCAAGTCCATATCTAAGTATTTTTTAAATTCGTGAGTTTCTAACTCCATCACCATTTGAATCAGTGGGATCCAAATCCTCACTACCCTCTGGGTGAAATGATTTCTCCTCAACACTACTCATGGCACAGCATCAGGGATCTGGTACCATTCCCGGCTCAGGTTACTGTCTGGAGTTTGCACATTGTCTGTGTGAGTTTTCTCTGGGTGCTCCGGTTTCTTCCCATAGTTTGAAAGGCATGCCAGTTAGGTGCACTGGCCATGCTAAATTCTCCCTCAGTGTACCCAAACAGGCGCTGGTGTGTGGTGATTAGGAGATTTTCACAATAACTTTGTTGCAATGTTAATGTAAGCCTACCTGTGACACTAATAAATAAATTTTAAAACTTAAATCCTTCTGCTAATCAGTTCTATGTCCTCCTGGTGTCGATCTCTCTGCAAATGGAAATAGATCCTTCCCATGCACTATGTTTACGGAAATAATTCTGTTTGTCAATAAATCAAATAGTTTAGAGTATTAGAGAGTATCTACTATTTTTAATCAGTGTGAGACATTAGGGTAATTCTTTGCATTGTTCAGCAGCAAGTTTACAAGATGGGATGGAGTGTTTACTCCATGGTATCTTGCAATGTGTGTACTAAATATATAAGATTCAGATTTCGAGAATGCGGGGTCACCTTTGGAAACTAACTTTTATAATAAGAATGGGAGGGATATGGAGAGTGCTTAAAACAAGGTATAATGAGCCTATGTGAAAGGAGTGCAAACCATTCTCGTGCAGCGATTCCCTGAAACATAGGGCTCATGTCAAAAAAAAGCAGTTCAACTTTTTTATTGAATGTGTAAAGATTTATCACAATAGTTTGATCAAAAATAATCCAAGTGCAGTATCAATACATCAAAACCAACCCTGTCAAGTCCAGCATTTTTAACAATGCATGGTATATAGAATGGAAAAAGAAAACTAAGTAGTGTGCTGTAATATACACATAAAAAAATTATTCCTGTCTCTGACCATCGATGTAGAACACAAAAACAAAATTTCTGAAACAGAACCTTCAAAGATCAAATTACACACAAGGCAAAAAAAAGTTGTGGACGAGATCTCTGTGCTGTTGCAAAGAACCATTTCAGGTTCATTTCCAATATGCAGGACTCCACAGAACTTATGGTACACTGTGGGTAGAATCTACCTCCTGGCAGTATCTACATTTCCTAGCCTGCAGAAATGCCAGAATTTACCATCTCTAACCTTCTGAAATGTGGAGTAAAGAGAAAAGTCAGGGGAAGAGAATGGAAGGGGTGGAAGAGAGACAAACAGAGGAATGATTTCCTTCAGGCAGTGCCTGTGGAATCAGTAGATGGGCAGGACTCCGCCATTGTCAGGATTCTCTAACAGGTTTTTTTAATCTTGAAAAACATCTGCTTAGTGTGAACTCTGCAGGGATCGAGGCATGCGTCTCTGCTTTGTCAGGTCTTGTTGTTTTGAGTCCAGTTTTGCTTAGAATTCCTCCTGCTCCACTTCGGTATCTGGGAAATATGTACCTGTATCTTCCATGAGCTCATACAGAGCTGTGTCATGGTCCAGATTGGAGAGTTCATGATTTATTGGAAGATGTGGCTCTTGAAGAAAATGTGTAGTTTGTTGAAGGTGTGGCTTTCCTAGAAGTAATTGGAAAGAGATCAGAGGATCACCAGTCATCTTAACAAGAACCTGAAGCATACCCGTACAACTGAAATCCACTAACTGAAAGAGAGTGGCAGGTGGGGGGATAGGCTATAGAATAAATAATTCTGTGAAAATTATTATCTTGCTTCACATCCAAACAGTGGAGCATCTCTTAGCACATTTTTTTCCTTTTAGAGTTTTGAAAATAATAGGGAAGACCAACTCATTAATCTGCAGCCAGTTGGGCTACTTTCTAGGTTCTTTCCAAAGATATCTTGAAAGGCTTCTTTGGCACCACAGAACAGCACACTCATTGTTCCTAGGAAATGATCTATGCTTGACAAGGGACACAATTTATCTTTGCTTTGTAATATGTGTATATATTTTTTGTTCTCTAATCCAGCTGCGAGGGAACTAAAACCTCATGCTGTTTATCTTTTATAAGGTATGTATAGATTGCCTTGTGGTTATTGTCCAGTCTTTAAAATTTTAGAAAATATCTTTTGAAGTGGTTGAAGCAATGTTGGTCTGAGCCTCAAACAAAATGAGCTACCATAGCAGTATTGAAGAAACATGCACCTTGTTATCTCTGAAGAGAGACTAATGACCCCCCCCCCCCTTTTGGCTGCAAAGTCCAAAATCAACGAGAGGTACACATAGGCAAACTGCATTTCATAATCCAGGCTAGTCAACTGGAATCTGTTTGTCTGCTAGGATAATGGATGCAGAACCTTCCTTTGAATTCTTAATAGTTGGGACCCAGATAAGAAATATACATCCCTTATGAAAGACAATGTGGAGAGATGGGAGTCATGTGACATGGACCTCTAGTTTGAGAAACCAATAATATTGCCATGTGGGACTGCAAGCTCAGTCTGCCATTTTACCATCCTACAAGCAGCCTCACAGAAAAGGAACTCTTCCCAGGTTGATTATCAGATCCCATCTATACCTCTTCATCTGGAATCTCTGTATCCTCATCCACAAGATTGATTCCTCTTTGCACACCTATCGTATTGTGTGAAATCAACTCCACCAGAAAAGTGCATTATACAGCTTCAGTTTTCAGCCCGCAGACCTCCATGAAGAAATACCTTATTGGGTTTTATTTCTCGTCTCCAAATCCATGTGAAACAATATTTCTTTTCTCTGGGGTCTCTGTACTGTAAATCCTTATCTCTATCTCTTTTATTGTGTAAATGCATCAGAGGCAATTTTGCTACCCCCCTCCGGTGTGAGCAAATAAACTAACCCTTTGAGTTCACTTTATCTTGAGTTTGCCGAGATGTTATTCATAGAAATATTGGATCACACTAATACCAAATGGTTGGGAAATACACCGCCACTTAAAAAGGAGGAAGCTAATCAAAAGCAACCTTTTATTTATGGACAGGTGTGCTGGTATTTTATGACCTCATTTGAGTGAAGCTCGTAAAATCCTGCTCATGGGCCAAAGGAGTATTCCGTTGTGCATTGTGTCTGCCCTGTGGTGGTAAAATTCCACCCTTGATAAGAGGAGAAATTAGTGCTGTTTGAATTGAATCTCCCCCCCCCCCCCCCCCCCGCCCCAACAACGGTACCAATTTCTAATATGACATAACAGAAATTGGCAGCTCAAATCCAGGATCACTATTTGAATTTGACCAAATTAAGATGTGAGCCAAATCTGAGGTCAAATTAAGATGTGAGCCAAATCTGAGGTCAAAGGGCCAATTGGAAACCAAAAAGAGACAACTTGATGGCTGGAACACATTGTAAACACAAGTAACTTACCACAGCAAAGTCCTTTTCCCTAACACTAAGAAAATGGCAACCTTTGACACTCAGACGTGGACCCAGCAAGGTAACCTGAACAGTGAAATTTTAGCTATCCTGAGCATAGAGCAACTGAGAGCTGTAACTTGAGAGGTACAGATTTCCCAGTAAAGTGAAGAACGATGAACTAATCCAATTGTTGGTTGAATATCTGGATCTTAAATTACTGGCTAATCAGTTCGATGCAGAGCTCAAACTCCCCTGGCCAGATTTGAGCTGGAAAAATTCAGCATACAGCTGGAATTCATGAAAGGGAAAAAGAGAAACAGAAAGAATTCCAGCAGCAAAAATTGGGAATGGAGCAAGGAACCAAAGGGAGAGAGACAAGACAGCTGAAAACTGAGAGAGAAAATCTCTCTCTAGAGAGGGCAGCACCCTCTAACTCTCTGACTTGGAACCACTCTGAGGCCCTCAAGTGTACTAGATTCATTCCCAAATCCAGAGAAAGTGATATGGAGTCATACTTTACCACTTTTGAGGAAGTAGCAGGACAGTTGAAATGGCCATCAATCTTATTCTAATTTATTAAATCATTACAGTGCAGAAGGAGACATTCGGCACATTGAGGCTGCAGTGACTCTCTGACAGAATATCTTACTCAGGCCATATCCCCCGCCTATCCCTGTAACCCCAGATGTTTACCATGGTTAATCCAGATAGCCACATATCTTGTCAATATAAGGGGCAATTTGCCATGGCCATTCCACCTAACTTGTACATCTTTTAGATAGCTGTAGGTCAGCTGTCAGGGAGAGATCACGAGGTCTATATCATGCTGGCTGCTGATGTGACCTGAATTATGAGAAGACCAAGGCTGCCTTCCCAAGTGCCTATGAGTTAGACCTGGAAGTATATCGCCAGCAATTCCAGAGCATTTGTAAAAAACCGAAACAAACCGACATAGAATTTGAACAGTTGGTGCAAGTTGCATTTGACTGATGGGTGAAAATCCTAAGAATCCCACGCAGCAAAGGTGCAAGTTTGTACTTTCAGAGGAATTTAAAAATTGCCTCCCCTCCAGCTGAGGACGCACTTAGAGTCCTCATAGCCAGGGATACAACGGTCATGGCAGTTAGCTACAATCTCATCCGAAGGCCCTTTCCAAACTATTCCCAAAAGCATCAGAGAGATCAGTAGGATGATCCAGAGAGAAAAGGTTCCCCCCACACAAAAGAAAGGTGTAAGAACTCTCAGCGAATGGCATGATCTCAAGACAATAAAATAGACCATTCCAGGTCTGAGAGCTGTAGATTGCTAGGGAATTTGTTAGTCTAATGAAGCTCCATATGAGCAGCCCCTTGAAGGATGTCCCAATGGATAGTAATGTATAGACTCTCACTACAGAAACCTACCCCCTGATGGGCATGGCACCATGTTTTTCTGAGCCAAACACACTCCCAGAGAGCTACCGGACTTTTGACTTTCAGGAATAGTGTTGACCCTATCCAAAATATGAGCATGTCTATTATACTGCTCCAGAACACTGGGACCACTCAGCCATTCATATCTGAGGCAAACCTAAATGTACCCCTGAGTCCTCCCTGAAGGCCAAAGCTCTAATCAGTGGAGTGGGAGAAGAATCTGTATTTGCAACCCATGATGGGATCCACCTAGACTGTGACTTTGTTTATGGCCTTGTTTTGGTAGGAAGTGCCCCTGAATTATCATGAGCAGGAATTGATTTTCTCCTTGGAAATTATTTGGCTGGCAGTAAAGTGTCAGGCAACAAAGGAAAAGAGTCCATATCAGCCAGCAGGAATTTGCAGGAGAGCAGAAAGCTGAAGAAAGCCCAGAGACCCATAATAGTGGAATAGCAGACACAAACATTAAGTAAGAACTGATTGAAAGTAGTGAGGTCAAAGCCAGGTTGATAAAGGCAAACAGGTCCAAGAAGATGAATAGAATTTATAATACAGTCATTGGACATCCTGGATTTTTACAGGGATTGGAGAAGTTCCAGAGCCAGGAAAGAGATAGTAAGGAAAATGCCCCAGGAAGTCAAAGAGCCTGGAGAAAGGCAAGTTACTAACAAGGAAAGGGAAAAGTTAAGGAAATGCCTGCAAAATGGCTGGCAGAAGCCTTTGTCCCAAAGTAGAGAGGCATAGGGAGTCTCCAAACAGATGAGCGGATAGGGAAATGCCTCACCCATTTGAAAAGCCACAAAGGAATGTAAGGAGCTGCACCTCCATTTTCCAGAGGACATAGGATAAGTTAGGAGAGTGCCTTTTCCAAAGACTAAAGCCTCATCCTGGAAGCTAATGATTGGTTTAGCTGGCAGCTTTATGGATAATTTGAATGGAGACCAAGAAGGTTCCGAAATTGGCCCAGAAATTGAGGGTGATGCTTCACTTAGTTGAAAAGCCACAGCGAGACAGTGACAGACAGCAAGAGCTGACCATTCAGCAGAAGGTTAGTGTGGAGCTGATGACCCAATTGACCAGCAGAGGGACCCAATTTGACAGGGTGCCATATCCATCCACTGTAGTGTAAAATCCCGAGGCAATCTGACAGAGTTCCCAGCATGATTAAAATGATCTGTAACAAACCCTGCAGGAAATGGCACTGTATCCCTATCTGGTATGGATGCAGCACGTGGCCACGTGGTGGGCACTGCTGCCTCGCTGCGCTAGGGCTCTAGATTCAATTCCGGCCATGGTGACTGTGGAGTTTGGATATTCTCTCTGTGTCAGCGTGAGTTTCCTCCGCGTGCTCTGAATCCCTCCGAATATGCAGATTAGGTAATTAGCTTTGGTAAATGCGCAGGGTTATGGGGATAGGGCAGGGGTGAGGCCCTAGATAAGATACTCTGTCAGAGAGTTGGTGCAAACCTGATGGGCCAAATAGCTCATTCTACACTAGGAATTCTATGGGGGGACCCCTTCTACAAGGCCATCATCCTATCATCTAGCTCAAAAAGGCTGGCCTGAGTTCAGGAGCAGACTGCCTATCTGTTGCCGTGTCAACCTAAAACACCTAGCAACAGAAGCTGCAACATTCCAATTGTGCTATTGCTCAAGCCTGACATTGAAGCCAATCTCATCGGTTTAAACACAGCTCCTGGGTTTCAATAGCAGAACCCACAGGTTACCAAAGTGGATAGGGAGGAGTTAAACTGAATAAGAGCTGGTCAATATGATCAAAAGACTTGGTACTCCCAGAGTGAGATACTGAGTAATTTCTTGGTGGATTGCCCAGGGCAGCTTGATCACCACTTACCTCCGAGTGCTACTGCCTTGTAAAACCACCCAGATACTTTGGAGTATATTTAATAAGGAGTCGGTCAGGCAGAATTCCGATACCAATAGGTTTGTTTATGCCTGATCCCTAACAGTGAAAATTCAGAACTCTAGAATCATAGAATCCCTATAATGCAGAAGGAGACCATTTGGCCCATCGAGTCTGCACTGACTCTCCAGTACAGTATCTTAACCAGGCCCACCATAACCCTAGCCCCACTCTATCCTATAACCCCATGCATTTACCATGGCTAATCTCTTAATCTGTACATGTGTGGCCTGTGGGGGGGAAATGGAGCACACTGAAGAAGCCCATGCTGACATGGGAAGAACATGAAAACTCCACACAGTTACTCAAGAATGGAATCGAAACCAAGTCCCCAACATTGTGGGGTAGCAGTGCTAACTGTGCCACTGCGCCACCCACCAAATAGACATCCCCAAAAGACAAATTTTGAACCTTCTCAAGTCAGTTTACCCATTCCACAGCCAAGGACAATGCCTCATCTGGATTTAGACCTCAAAAACACACGCAGAGAACGGGCATAGTGCTCAATAGCTATGTGTCTGACATACCAGTGTGAATGAGAAATTAATCCACCCTTCTTTTCCTATTTTTCCTTCACAGGACTATATATATAAAAAAGTAGAGGTCATTTTTTTCTCTAAGATCACAAAGAAAGGACTAAGACTGCACAAAATCCTTTTAAAATGGCTGACTTTATGTTAGTCTGTGACCCTCGAACAATTGGAGCTAATATGGCAGTATCAAAGAAACTGGCACCTCATCACCGCTGAAGAGACACTAATTAAAGAGCAATTTTATATCAAATTCAAAGAGAGCTATACAAAGGTCGTCTGTATTTCATCCAACTGTCAGCCAGAGTTTACACATCTTCAAGGACAAAGGATCTGCAACTTTCCTTTCAAATCATAATGGTGGAATATATAACAGTCTTGCAGACCCACACAAGGAAGACACAGAATTCCTATAATGGAGAAGGTGATCATTCAGCCCATCAGGTCTGCACCAACTTTCTGAAAAGAGCATCTTACCCAGGATCACCTACTTGCCCTCTCCCCCTAACTCTGCACATTTACCACCTAACCTACACATCTTTGGATACCGAAAGTCAATTTAGCATGGCTAATCTATTTTAACCTGCATACCTTTGGACTGTGGGAGGAAACTGGAGCACCCAGGCGAAACCCACACAGACATGGGGAGAATGTGCAAACTCCACAGAGGCAGTCAATCAAGGCTAAAATTGAACATGGATCCCTTGCACTGTAAGGCAGCAGTGCTAATCACTGTGCCACTGCTGCACTCCTATCCCTTGTCAAAGACAATGTGGCGAGGCGGGAGACACGTGACATAAATATTTTGCTGCTATGCCATTTTGTCAGTGGAAGTGGACACCTTCACGCTGACCCATAGGCCAATTGCACCACTTGGACGACCAATTAGAGTTCTCTTCCTACTACTGCTGTCATTTTATAGTCATGAGTGGACCTCCACTATTTGGAGACTGCAAGGTGAATCCTGCCGGTTTCTCTCCAAATTTGTGGGACGGTCCACTCTCCGGGAATTTTTTGGCTAAGAGAAGTGCCCCAGAATGGCATTGACAACTCTACATTGTGAAAGTACCATCTGTCTATGCAAGTCCTCACCCCACCCCACCCTTGGTTGTCTGTCTGATTGATCCCTGGCACCCTGATCTCTCTTTCCTGTTGAGAAGGCAATGTGCTTTTGTGACATCCTCCTCTTCCAAGTGTAATCCCAGCAGTGGCCATCTCATCTGGTGAAGCTGCTGCTTCCCTGATTGGCCAGCAGCCTTTGAGGGGGTGGGGAGGGTTGGGGCAAGAGTGGCCATCCTTTAAAGGGACTTCAACCCCCGAGAACGACCCATCACTTGCTTTATTTCTGTAAAATGTGGTTGGGTATCCCACAGACAAACAAAACTGTATTAACTCTTGGCTTGAACTCAGTAAGAATTTAGCAACGCCAATTTATAATCCAACCGATTTATTTGATAGTAAAAAAGCGAGCTTTCGACTCTGTGTCTTCCTCAGATCATAACTCTTGGCTTGCCAGTGCATGAATAAAACTCTGGCTAACAACTGTATATGATATGGAATGATGAAAGGATTAATGAGATAAGTGCATTTAAAAATTTTAAAGGGGAGATATATCAAATAAACTAATTAAAAAGGATAAAATCGCTGCTCTAGGTGGATGATGTCTACACGTTTAAAAATAATCTAGGGAAGAGACAGCAGATGCATTGCTTACAAATATTTTAATAATTAGTTAGAAAAAGATGTAGTGCCAGAGGACTGGGGAAATCTAACACAATACTTACATTTAAGAAGGGGAGTATAATGTGTTCAGGAAATTAGAGACTGTTCAGCATAACACTGATGTCAAAGCAAAATATTGACGACGTTGGAAATCTGGAATAAAATAAATTCTGGAAAAGCTCAACAGATCAGGCAACATCTGCAGCAAGAAAGCGAGTTTCAGGCTGTGTGTTAACTCTGTCCTCTCCACAGATGCTACCAGACCTAAATTTGGTGGTGGGAGAGACTAGAAGAATGTGTAGAAATAAAAATAACATTGCAATGGAAAGTCAGTGTGGACTTCAAAATGGAAATGCTTGCTCGACCAATCTTATTGAGTTTTTTGAGGCGGATGAGAGAGTAGTCAATGACAATGTAATACATTCAGCTGGATTTTTAAGAAGCCTTTGATAACGTGCACTATGACAGATTGATGGACAAGGTCAAGAACATGCAGTCAGGAATCAATGGTAGAATGGATTGCTAGCTGACTTCAAGACAGAAAGCAGAGAGTGTGAGTAAAGAGAGGCAGAAGATGGAAAGTGATGCTCCACAAAGATCAGTTCTGGCACTGCTGCTGTTCACAATTTCCCATTGACAATTTGGATGTTATAATCAAAAACACAATTTCTAAATTTGTGGGGATAGGGTAACAGTTAATACTGAGGAGGATGGCAATAAATTACAATAACTTTGCAAATCATAGCGGACAATAACTTCGCAAATAATAGATAAATGATATTCATTACATGTGAAATAGTACATTTTTCTGGATGAATAGAGATCATGTTACTTGGAAAATACCAGGAATTAAGACAATAATACCAATCATTAAAAGTTGCACTCCAGGATTAGCAAGGCCATAAAAAAGAAAACTGAGCAATAAATAAAAGCAAATTACTGCAGATGCTTGAATCTGAAACCAAAAGAGAAAATACTGGAAAATAGGTTTGAGCAAGTTTTGCTTCTAGAGGGAGAAAATAGGGATATTATGCTCAAACGGCAATGAACCTTGATTAAGCCACCTTTAGACCACTGCACACGTTTCTGCTTGCAATATTATAAACAGATTGTAGAAGTATTGGAGAAGGTGCAGAGAAGATTTACAAGGGTGATACGAGAAATTAGTGAATATACACATCTGGAAAGAATAGACAGGCTGTATCTCCTCTTGATTGAAAGAAGATCTCTGAGGGGTGACCTAATAGAGATCTTTAAAATTAAGAAGGATATTGTTAGTGGATAAAGAGAGAATGTTTCCTTGTAAGAGGAACAGCATAGCTAGAGTCCATCAAAATAAGAGTCACTAAGACATCCAATTAAGAATTCAGAGCAAATTTCTTCACTCTGGAAGTGTGAAAAGTGGAACTAGCTAGCACAGGGAATGGTTGAAATGAATAGTACAGATGTATTTAAAGGAAAGCTAGACAAACATTTAAGGGAAAACGGAATAGAGAATTATGCTAATAACTTAGATGAGGAAAAATGGGAGGGGGCTTGAGTGAAACATAAATAGTAGTCTCGACTGGCTGCATTGATTGACCTGATTCTATGGTGACTATCCTATGTAAACCTATACAACAGCAGCATTCCAAAGTGTATCTTTTAAGTAGAGTTGCCAGTCTCTTTAATTGACAGTAAATGAATGGCAGGCACACAAGGCTGGCTGTGACATTTTGGGCAGATTGCATGATCTGAGAATTATATCTTGAGCTTGTGTCATGATATTAATATAAAAGTAATAAATTAATTTATGGTGATGGTGTCAGCACTGAAATACTGTGGCGCTGTCACAGTTTGCTTATTGGTCCTATTAAGACATGGCGATGGTAACCAGGAGAGGCAATGAAAATTTCTTGATTCTGACAGAATTACCTTAATTTGTTTGCCAGTCAAAGAGGAATTGGGCTGTCTGTCTGTTTCCACTCACTACTTTTCAAAGATTTTGCATTGTGTAGGGATGTGACAGTATCATTGGTTTCCCAGTTTTATTTGTCCACTTGGCTTGCAGCTGGGTTGCAATAATGCAGACTTAGGTGAGACCAGTGGTGAGGAGATCAAACCATTCAGCTTTCAATCCCACCCATTTAGCTGTCATGGAACTTTGAACCAACAGCAACATTTAACTATTAGAACATAGAACATAGAACACTACAGCACAAACAGGCCCTTCGGCCCACAAGTTGTGCCGAACACATCAAAACCTACCCAGCCATAGACCTATCTATAACCCCCAATCCCATTGGATCCCATATTAGTCTCATTCAGTCTTCTATCTCTGTCTCTTGTTCACATAAGTATTGTCTCACTTAGTATTCCTCCCACCAATAGTCAATTTCCTAATCTGCAAATCTCTGACTTGATGATTTGTACTTGTCTGACTTGTACTGAATCATATCCCAAATTATATGGTAATTACTCAATTCCCCATTTCAAGCAGGTTATGTTTGTTATCGCAAGGCCTGAATATTCTTTGTCCAACAATATGAATTTGCAGGGTATGAGTGCAGCAGCCGTAATGGGGATGAACGTGCTCTGACAGTAGATTGAAAAAAATAAAGGATTTTGTATTTCAGGGTTTCATATGGAGCAGAGCAGCTATTTCGTTGCAATCTAATGGAAGTCATCCCTTGAGCCAAACCTTTAAGGGTGGCATGGTGGCACATTGGTTAGCCTCACACTACCGGAGACTCAGGTTCAGTTCTGGCCTTGGGTGACTGTCACTGTGGAGTTCTCCGCATGTCTGCATGGGCTTCCTTTAAGGGCTCCAGTTTCCTCCCATACTCCACAGATGTTTAAGTTATGGAGGATTGGCCATGTTAAATTGCCCTTTAATGTAAAAAGGTGAATTAGTCTTGGTAAATGTGGAGGAATTACAGGAATAGGGCAGAGGGAAGGGTCTGAGTGTGATACTCTTTCGAAGGGTTGATGCAGACATGATAGGCTGAGTGATCTCTTTCTGTACTGTAGGAATTCTAAGGTTCATCAGGTTATTGTGTTTCCTGAACATTCTCCCTATTAATGAGAATATGGACAAAATTTCTCACAACAGCCTGTTGTCAAATATTTAAGTGCTTCATCTTCAATAGGACAAATTGCATAGACTGTCATTTTTAAAGAGTTCTTGCCCTGGCCTGAATTGAATTTTGAACTTTTCAATCTTGTGGTTTTGAAGGTGTTCCCATGTGTTACATCTGGGAACATTTAGTGGCAACAGAAAGAGCATTCTGGACTTTGACCCATTTATTGCTTTAAGAGACTGTACACACTGTTTGCTGAAATCACTGGTCACTGATTTACCTGAGCTTGCTCCAGTTTTCAGGGCTTTGTTGGACGGTTCAATCTGCCTAAGCTCCGGATCCACAACAAGTTTCTGAATCTAGGAAAGCCCAAGTCACAGATTAGAATTAGAGCTGGCTTACCATTGAGAAGGAAGCACAGTACATATCACACATCCTGTCACACAACCATTGTTTGGTCATTGATCCCTCCAGAGGAGAGGAGCAATGCTTTATAACTGATTAACCATTTATTATACCACTGGACAATTGAGGATGTACACAAGAAGGGCTAAAAGATAGGATTAGAATAGGTGGCTAGTTTTGTTTGGGATGGGACAGACATAACGGACTGAATGGTCTCTGTCTATGCTGTAACTTTTCTATGGTATCACCTGACATTAGTCTGCATTTATTCAGGCACAGTTGATGGTTAATGCCAAGCTTTTTGAATCCCAGAAGGGAAACTTGAAACAACTGCAATTTATTGCAATTTGTATAGCCTTGAAGAGAGGTTTGAAATGCAGAAATGATGTCCCCGATTTCTTGTGATGATTTTGTAGTGACGTAAAAGGTTTATTGAGCAATTGAGAAAAGAACAAGATAAAAATAAAAATGTGCTTAAACACAACAATGGCTTCATACAGTACCAATACTTTAAAACAATTCCAAACAGTCTTAGTTTAACTACTTTCAAAGCTAACTATTTCCTGTACCTGCTCAACAACTCCTTACAGATTTTACAATTTATAAAAGGCCAGTAATGTTTATCACACACTGCTTATAATTTCTCTTGATGTGCCCTCTGAAGTTAATTTCAGATCTGACTTTGTTCACAACACTTGCTGTGAGTTGACCAGTGATTCCAGTTGTCTGCTGAAATCTAAAACTGCCATCTCCATAGATTTCTCCCTAAAAACCTCCTTTCCTTTTGATATCTCTATTATCTCACCCAGTCATTTTTTAGAAACGTTGTCTCCCAGAATTTATTAACTCTATTTCTTTACTTCAGCATTTAGAATCTAAAAAGTAAACTTACTCTATCCATGCTTTACCTATGATACCTTACCTTTACACTTGCATTTTTTTTCTCTCCTTTGAATCACAACAACCTAATTCAAACATGTTCCATAAGCATGCTGCCTAAATTACCTTGATAAACATCTGTTTGAAGTATTTCTAGGCTCAATACCATATCAAACCCACAACTTAGATTCTCAGTCACACCATCTCTGCTTCAAATATCTATCACATACACCAGCAGTTGAAAAAATATGACAAGAATATTACCAATAAAAAATGTTACATTTCTTGGGGTTTTCCTGACAATTGCCACTAGTGCTCATCATAATATGAGAGTAACATCAAGGGATGTAGAAACATTTTCCCACATGGGACACAATAGATCCTGTCAATACACTCCCACTCTTAGCTATTTTAGGACTGAACATGACAGAGAAAGTCTTATTCATGTTTGTGAACCTATAAAAAATAGAAAACTTCCTGAAAAATGCATGTTTCATGAAAAGCTCACCAAGTGGACTAATTTCTATATTTTGTTATCTCCAACGAATACTCTGTATAATTTTAACAGGCAAATGCATTTTATTCCTTTTCAGGATTTCACCAGTAATGAAAGATTTACAGGGTAATGGGAAAAAAGCAGTGAAGCAAGACTAATTAAATTGCTCTTTCAAAGAGCCAGTACAGGCTTCTCTCTGTGTCTTATTATTCCAAGATTCTATTAAATTCAAGAATGCTTTTATATGTAATCGGTAATGTAATCTTTCTCCTTCTGAAGAAGTGAATTCATTTTGAGAGGAGGCATTGTCTATCATCTTGTAGATATCCTGATAAAAAACTGAAAACCATTTCTGTTTGGTCCTATATATTATGCAATATAACGTAACATTATAGCACAACGTTATGCCCTATTTTTTGCCTTTTCATATCATAGCAACTTCCTGACCAGCCAGAATAGCCTTCGGAGATATGCTTAATTGATCAGAGTATCAGCAGGTATGTTTGTGAAATGATCCTTCAATAGTGCTATATCTACAGTTGATGCATGATGTAGGCATGGACAGAAATATTTGCCTTTGAACTATAACAAATGCAAGTGATCGCTTCAACTTCACGTGTGACCTGAACTCTCAATTGCTGTTTCTTCTCTTCGTTTCTGATTTTTCTTCCCTGTTCACCGACCAATGCTCATTGTGCTAGCTCAGAGTTGCAAGGGTACCAGATAGAACATAGAACATAGAACATTACAGCACAGAACAGGCCCTTCGGCCTTCGATGTTGTGCCGACCAAAATAAAAAGCAATGCCCCTCCAAACTAAACCATTCCCTTCTCTTCCATATACTTATCAATTAACCTCTTAAACGCCACCAAACTTGGCGCATCTACAACAGCTGCAGGCAGGGCATTCCACTCCCTAATCACTCTTTGAGTAAAGAACCTACCTCTGATATCCGTCCTATAACTCATACCCCTTAATTTAAAGCTGTGTCCCCTCGTGCTAGCTTTCTCCATCCTAGGAAAAAGGCTATCACTGTCCACCCTATCTAAACCTCTAATCATCTTATATGCTTCAATAAGATCCCCTCTTAGCCGCCTCCTTTCTAACGAAAACAACCTCAAATCCTTCAACCTCTCTTCATAGGACCTGCCCTCCATACCAGGCAACATCCTGGTAAACCTCCTCTGTACCCTCTCCAATGCCTCCACATCTTTCTTATAATGTGGGGACCAGAACTGCACACAATACTCCAAGTGCGGCCGCACTAGAGTTTTGTACAGTTGCAACATGATGCTGCGGCTCCTAAATTCAATCCCCCTACCAATAAAAGCTAAGACTCCATATGCCTTCTTAACAACTTTATCCACTTGACTGCCTACTTTCAGGGATCTATTGACACATACACCAAGATCCTTCTGTTCCTCAACACTATTAAGAGCCCTACCATTAGCCCTATACTCTACACATTTATTGTTCCTGCCAAAGTGCATTACCTCACACTTTTCCACATTAAACTCCATTTGCCACCTCTCGGCCCAGCTCTGCAACTTGTCCAAGTCACTCTGTAAACTATAACACCCCTCTTCACTATCTACCACTCCACCGACTTTAGTGTCATCTGCAAATTTACTGATCCATCCCTCAATACCCTCATCCAGATCATTTATAAAAATTACAAACAGCAGGGGCCCCAAAACAGACCCCTGAGGCACACCACTTGTCACCGAACTCCACGATGAATATCTCCCATCAACCACCACCCTCTGTCTTCTATCTGCCAGCCAATTCCTAATCCAATTAGCTAAATCACCCTCTATTCCACACATCTGCATTTTCTGTAGAAGTCTTCCATGGGCCACCTTATCAAACGCCTTACTAAAGTCCATATATACTACATCAACCGCCTTACCCCCATCCACCTCTTTGGTCACTTTCTCAAAAAACTCAATGAGGTTAGTAAGGCATGACCTACCCTTCACGAAACCATGCTGACTATCCCCAATCAATTCATTTCTCTCTAAATAACTATAAATCCTATCCCTAATAATTCTCTCCAATACCTTGCCCACAACAGAAGTAAGACTCACTGGCCTATAATTCCCTGAAGGTCTCTCTTCCCCTTCTTAAACAATGGGACCACATTCGCTATCCTCCAGTCCTCCGGAACCACACCCGTAACCAACGAGGACCTGAAGATCAGAGCCAGAGGCTCTGCAATCTCCTCTCTTGCCTCCCAGAGAATCCTAGGGTAAATCCCGTCCGGCCCAGGGGACTTATCCAACTTCAAACCCTCGAGAATTTCTAGCACATCCTCCCTATCTACTACAATACTTCCCAATTTGCAACCCTGTACCTCAGTGCTCTCCATAGCTACATTTCCAGCACTCTGCGTGAATACCGAAGAGAAATATTTATTCAGTGCCTCACCAATCTCTTCAGGCTCCACGCACAACTTCCCACTGCTGTCTATGACTGGCCCTAATCTTGCCCTAACCAATCTTCTATTCTTAACATATCGAAAGAAAGCTTTAGGATTCTCCTTAATCCTATCAGCCAACATCTTCTCGTGTCCCCTCTTAGCTCTCCTCAATTCACTTTTTACCTCCTTCCTGGCTAATCTATAGCTATCCATTGCACTAACTGAGCCTTCAAGCCTCATCCTGACATAAGCCTCCTTTTTCTTCTTAACCAGCAAATCAACTTTTTTCGTACACCAAGGCTCTCTTACTCGACCATTTCCTCCCTGCCTGACAGGGACATACTTATCAAGGACTCGCAGCAGCTGCTCCTTGAATAAGCTCCACATTCCAGATGTTCCCAGTCCCTGTAGTTTCCTAGTCCAATCTATGCACCCTAATTCTCTCCTGATGGCCTCATAATTACCCTTCCCCCAGCTATAACTACTGCCCCCAGCTTCATGCCTATCCCTGTCCATCACTAAGGTGAACGTAACCGAATTGTGGTCACTATCACCAAAATGTTCACTAACTTCCAAGCCTAACACCTGGTCTGGCTCATTGCCCAGCACCAAATCCAATGTAGCCTCACCTCTAGTTGGCCTATCTACATACTGAGTCAAAAAACCTTCCTGCACACTCTGTACGAAAACTGACCCCTCTAACGAGCTAGAGCTATAGCTATTCCAATCAATATTAGCAAAGTTAAAGTCCCCCATCACAATTACCCTACTACTTTCACTCCTAATCAGAATTGACTTTGCAATCCTTTCCTCAACCTCTCTAGAACTATTAGGAGGTCTGTAAAAGACTCCCAACAGGGTGACCTCTCCTCTCCTGTTTCTAATCTCAGCCCATACTACCTCAACAGACAAGTCCTCATCAAACTTCTTTTCTATCACCGTGATACAGTCTTTGACCAATAATGCCACTCCTCCCCCCCTTCTACCTCCTTCTCTACTCCGACTAAAGCATTTGTACCCCGGAACCTGCAACATCCATTCCTGTCCCTGCTCTACCCAAGTCTCTTAAGATACTACTTTCAATCTTGTTCCTGTCTGAGCTTCAACAAATTGGGCAGGCTGTTTGGCTGTTGGGATTGAATAATGACTAAATCTGATGCTGTCTTCATCCAACATTGGATCTGAGCAAAAATCAATGTACATCAATGACAACAAATATGTTTATTTATATAGCAGTTGTATTGATGCATTGAAGGGGAGATTAGACAAAGATATGAAAGAGAATAGAATAGAGGGCTACACAGATTATTTATGGTAATGCAGTGTAGATAATTTTCTTGATCAATATTTTTCCAGCCCAATGAGGAAGGTGACATTGCAGGTTCTGGGTAATAGCTGGGCCAAGTGGATCTAGTGTCAGTAGGGGAATGTTGAGAAAACAGTGATCATAATATCTTGAGATTTAATCTGAGCTATGGAAAAGAGCAAGGGGCAATCTGGAGTCAAAATAGTAAATAATGAATTAGAGTGGGTTGATGATGAATCTGTACCATGTAAATAAGAATCAAATAAAAGCAAGCAAGGCTTAACGGAACATGAGGCCACTTTTAAAAAGGAAATGGTTTGGCCCCAGTCAAGGTGGATTTACATGAGGGGGAAAGATAAGATAACCTGGGTGATGAAAGAGATGGCGGATAAGAGGAAGCTGAAAAATGGTGGAAATGACAGAAATAGATAACGAAAGGTAAAGTCGCCTTAGTCCCAGATGACTACAGGTTGCTCTCTCCTTTGAGGGGGAGAGCTGATTGGTAATGATTCAACCTGAGTATTACCATACCTCAGGCGAGAGACAAGTTTGAGAAGGCAGAAGCCTTCATAAGTAACCTCAGTTGATATTGGAATTGCTGTTGGTGTTGCTCTGAATCATGAACCAACTGAGCTAACTGGACCCACGACAGAAATACAAATGAGAATGAGGATAAAAATAAAAAGTTCAGAGAAGTGAAAAGGAAATTAGGGAAGCAAATAGAGAGCACAAGGACAGACTGGTAGATAACTTGAATAGGAATCCAGAAGTCTTCTATAGGCACCTAAATAATATAAGAGCAAGAGGAGGGATGGGGTCAATTAGGCACATTGAGGCTGAGATCCTAAATGGTATTTTGCCTTTATGTTAACCAAGGAATTGAGGAAGTAGTCAAGGAAATAAATTAACTAAGAATTGATGAAAAGGAGACATTAGAAAGGTTAGCTTTATTTGTAGGTAATAAGGAACAAATAGAATATATCTGAGGGAAGTAAAGGTGGAAATTTTGGAGAGATGAGCCACAATTTTCCATTGAATCTTTGATACAGGTGTGGTACCAGAGGACTGGAGCACCCTTGTTCAAAGAAAAGGTGTTAGGATAAATCTTTCAAAATCAATAAATTGGAGCAAAATTAATAATCATTTGGACAAATATGAATTAATTAAGGAAAATCAGCACAGATTTGTTAAAAGCAAATTGTGACTAATCCACTTAATTGAGTGCTTTGGTAGCAAAGCAGGTTAATGAAGATAATACAGTTCATGTGGTCAATATGGGCTTCCAAAAGACATTTGACAAAGTGTCACATATTAGATTTGCCAGCAATTTTTTTCCTTTATTCTTTCATAGGATGTGGACATCTCTGGCAAGACCAGCATTTTTGCCCTTTAACTGAGTGGCTTGCTGGCCATTTCACAGGGTATTTCAACCACATCACTGTGGATCTGAATTCGCATGAAGACTAGACTAGTTAGGAATGGCAGATTTTTTTCCACTTAAAACAATTGACAATCTACCATCTGGTGGTGAGATTCAAACCCAGGTCCCCAGAGCATTACACTGGGTCTCTGGATTACTAGTCCAGTGACAATACTATTGCACCACCACCTTTCCTTAAATACCATGAAATAAAAGGAAAGGCTGTTGCATGGATATGTAGTTGGCTCAGTGACAAGAAACAGAGTATTGGTGAATGGTTATTTTCTGAATTGGATGAAGGTATACATTGGATACCCTGGACTCAATCATAGGACCTTTTACTTTCTTAATATCTTATAATGACAAAGACTTGGGTATAGACACATAATTTCAAAGTTTGCAGATGATATAAATCTTGGAAATATTGTGAGCTGTGAGGAAGGCAGTCATAAACTACAACACACATAGGCTGGAATTTTTTAGGCACACCTACCCTGATTCTAGAGGCGGGTGAGGCTCAGAGAACAGTATTCTCTATTCGTGTGAAACTTGGGCAGATGTTTGGTAAAATTCCACCCATCGACAGACTGGTAGAATGGGTGGATAAGTTGGGGTGAAGGACCTATTTCCATACTATACATTTCTATGATTCTATGACCTGGGGTTATCATTGACGGTGGGAGAATAGATTGGGGAAACGGTTAAAAAAGCATTCAAAATCCTGGGCTCTGGAAGAATATAAAGGCCAGGAAGGTTGGATGAAACTTCATAAAACCCTGATTTGGTCTCAACCAGAATATTGTGGCCCATTTTGGTCATCAGACTTTAGGAATGACGTGAAAGCTTCTGAGAGAATGCAGGAAAGATTTACAAGAATTGTTCAGGTATGAGGGATATTGGTTACATGAATAGATTGAAAAGACTGCAGTTATTCTCCTTAGAGAAGCAACGTTTGAGAGCAGTGTATAGAGAGAAATCATTCTCATTGGCAGAGGATTGAGAAGCAGAGGGATAGATTTAAAAATGCATGTCAAAAGATCTAATGGAAACATGAGGAAAACCTCTGTATACAGCAAGAGGTTCTGATCTGGAATACAGTATCTGAGAGTGTGATAGAGGCAGATCAAATCTTAGATTTCAAAATCTTAGATTTCTTAGATAAGCACCTAAAGAGAAGAATGAAATTGCAGGGCTGCAGGGAAAGATGTGGGATTAACTGGATTGCTGCTGCAGATGCTGACAGAGACATGGTGGGCTGAATGGCCTCCTTTTGTTCTATAGATATTCTATGATTCTCTGGTGGTCATTACGCTAATCTTAGAAATTGTGATTTCAAAGTACACCATTGCAGTTTGTTGAATTGAATTCAATAAATCGAATAATTGTGTGAGACACCAGACAAAATAACCATGCAAAATTCCAGATTGTTGTGAAAATCCAACCGGTTCACAAAGGGGAACTAGGCATCCCTATCCCAACTGGTCAACAGGTTAGTCCGCCCCCTGGATGATACTTAATGCCCTCTGCAGTGGCCTGGCAAGTTGCTACCTATGAATGACTAGAGATGGGTATAAAAAGTACTTGCCCACTAAAGTTAAAAAAGGTCTGTCTTTCACAGCCACAGGATGTTCCAAAAAAATTCATAGCTGAAATGTAGTCACTGTTATAAAGTAATGAATGGAGGAGCCAAATTACATACAACAAGTTTCCATAAATAACAATGTGTTAATTACCTAATAATCTGTTTTTTATAATGCTGACTAAGGAAAATGTTGAGCAGAATACCAGAGATAACTTTCCTAGCTGTTCTTTGTTACATAGTGCCTTGGTTAGGACCTCAGTTTAACATTTCACCTGAAAGATATCACTCTTAATAAAGAGTAAAGAACAAAGAAAATTACAGCACAGGAACAAGCACTTTGGCCCTCCAAACCTGCACCGACCATGCTGCCTGACTTAACTAAAACCCCCTACACCTCTGGGGGTCATATCCCTCCATTCCCATCTCATTCATGTACTTGTTAAGATGCCCCTTAAAAGTCACTACCATATTCACTTCCACCAGCTCCTCCAGCAACGAGTTCCAGGCACCCACCAGTCAAAAATCTGCCTCGTATATCTCTTTCAAAACTTGCTCCTCGCACCTTAAACCCAGGCCCCCTAATAATTGACTCTTCCATCCTGGAAAAAGCTTCTAACTACCCACTCTGTCCGTGCCTCTGATAATCTTGTAGACTTCTATCAGGTCTCCCCTTAACCTCTATCACTTCAGTGAGAACAAACCAAGTTTCTCCAACCTCTCCTCATAGCTAATGCCCCCCACACCAGGCAACATCCTGGTAAATCTTTTCTCCAAAGCCCCCTCATCCTTCTGGAGTGTGATGACCAGAATTGAACACTATATTCCAAGTGTGGCCTCATTATGGTTCTATAAAGCATAAACATGACTTGCCAATTTTTAAATTCAATATCCCGGCCGATGAAGGCAAGCATACCATATGCCTGCTTGACTACCTTTTCCATCTACATCACCACTTTCAATGACCTGTGTACCTGTACACCCAGATCCCTTTGCCTATCAATATAGTGCAGCACTCCTGTAGCACTACACTAAAGTGATGGGCTTGAATTTTGTGCAGTTGGACCTGAACTCAGAACTTTGTGAATAAGAGGCAAAAGTGCTACTAACTGAACAATGGCTGACACCGTTACTGCAGCATTAGAGTGGAGGAAGGCAGGAATCCTTATGTAGCCCAGGAGTGCTGAGAGCAATTGTACCACATCAGCTAATGTTCCTCCAGATCTCAGATAACTCATCACTGGCTGAGACCCTATGGTCTGTCTGGCTGTATAGGCACTCAGTATCTTGAACTGATACCATTTATTTTCCCTCTGAACTTTTATATTTCTGCACGGAATTTGGTCATTGGCCAGCATTTACAACCCATCCCCATTTCACTAACTGTGTCATTTAGGGGAGGCACAGTGACACAGTGGTTAGCCATATATATATATAATATATATATATAGTTAACTATCTCACAAAGCCAGGGACCTGGGTTCAATTCCAGCAACTGGTGACTACCTGTATGGAGTCTGCACATTCTTCCTCAGGCTGCATGGGTTTCCTTCAGGTGCCCTGGTTTCCTCTCACAGGCCAAAGATGTGCAGGATAGGTGAATCGGCCATGCTAAATTGCCCCTGAGTGCCCAAAGAGATGGATTAGCCTTGGTAAATATGCAGGGTTACAGAGAGGGCCTAGGTCAGACACTGTGTCAGAAAGTTGGTGCAGGCTTGATGGATCAAATGGCTACTTTCTCATTGTAAGGATTCTATCATTTACTGAGTCACTGAGTTAGAGAAATTTAGAGAATTCTTGAACTTGATCCTTCTTTCTTGTGTTGGAGGGGTTGCACCAGATTCGTGTTTGCATCAGATTTAGGAACAATGGTGGTTTATGTGAGCACATACAATGGTTTCCCTGGCTTATACACGTTGTAAAGAGTATACAGCAAGGAACTGGATTAGAAAACATTCTCACATCTGGATTATTCATTTTGCTTCATTCCTATTCTTACCATTGCAAGGTTTGCCTCCATGTCAGTTAGGTTCAACTCATTTAGAGGAAGATTCGGATTAAAGATCTGCAGGAAAAGGAATTTAATTCAGTGAATGAAGAGGAGCTATTTTACTCATTCATATAAATTTGTTATTTCTTCTTTATATTGCCACAGAAATAGCAAAACCAGAATATAACACAGCAGAATGTTGGGGAAATGTCCATAACAACTCAGCAATGACAAGGACAGTGTGATTAACCCCAGGACTTACACGGGGAATCCTTGATTAATCTCCCAGTAGGAGTCGGAGAATACGAGCTCCCAGGTAATTGGTAATTACCTTATCAAGTGGAACTTGTATCCCGTGCCTTTTATGAAGCCTGAGTAGGCCAATTGCTGTAACGGCCTGGTTGGGACCAGAATGTGTTCATCACAGGCTTGTGGTCTTTCTTTTGTGCAACAAAGCACCATCCCTTTACAGCTGACTCCTCGGTTATTATAGACAGGTAAGTATCAAAACAGGAAGATCAAGAAGGTGCCTTCAGATTCAACATGGTGGATCTGTCATGTGACAGGATCTAGAGTGTCCAGGTCTAGACAGAATCCAAGGAATCAGATGGTAACAATTTATTATCACATATGGCCCATTCCAAAAGCATCAATTCCAGGACCTGCATTAAATGTAGGAAATGTTTGACCTGATAGGAACAGCAGCGATGAAACCAGCTTTCAATTTCTCCATCTCTTCTTCAATAGCACACGCTAATTATTCCTCCTTCCTGCAGCACCCTGAACAATGCCCTTCGTTGCGTTGTATGGGCACATTATCTTACCTCTCATTCTGAACTAACATTCGCTGCCTTCACAGAAATCATTAAAAGTATTAATCATTAACTATTTATTCTCACTCATTATCCAACAGCTACATATTACCACCTACTGTCTAAGAGACCCATCTCCTGGATATTTAGGCACTGCTGTGCTTTTGCTATTCCTCTTCCTCCAATTAAAACAATGAAGCAAGAACACAATCCACGATAAGCTCAGAGTCCATGATCACAGTCAGTAAGGCAAAAGCAAAATCTGACACAAGAAATCTCCAAGTTCAAAATTCCTCTGAAAATCCAAAAGGCACAATCATAGCCTCCATCATCTAAAAGCATTAAAGTGGCAGATGGAGGGGAACACCATTCCCTCCTTAACACACACCATCCTGATTTGGAAATACATCACCATTCCTTCATCACTGACTCAAAACTGTGGAATTCTCCATTTAATAGCACCATGAGAATATCTTCACCTTATAGACTGCAGTGCCTCGGTTTATAATCATCCTCTAAAGGTTAACTAGGGCTGGGCAATAAATGCCACTAATATTAACATGCATTTTAGTAGATCGAACCAGGCAGGACTTATTCACAATGGTAGGTGTTGGGGAAAGTTACAGAACAAAGAGATGTCAGGGTGTAAATTCATAGCTCATTGAAAGTGGAGTCATAGACAGGAGTGGTGAAGAAGGCATTTGGCATACTTGATTTCATTGGTCAATGTTGAATTGAAAAAAGGAGTTGGGATGTCTTGTTAAAGTTGCATAAGATATTAGTAAGGTCACACTTGGAATACTGTGTACAGTTCTGGTCATAGAGTCATAGAGGTTTACAGCATGGAATAGGCCTGTTGGTTCAAATTGTCCGTTCCACCATTTTTTTTAAACCCCAAGCTAGTCCCACTTGCTCACATTTGGCTCATATTCCTCTATACCCATCTTACCCATGTAACTGTCTAAATGCTTTTTAAAAGACAAAATTATACCTGCCTCTTCTACCAGCTCTAGCAGCTTGTTCCAGACACTCACCACCCTCTGTCTGAAAAAATTACCCCTCTGGACTCTTTTGTATCTCTACCCTTTCACTTTCAATCTACGTCCTCCACTTTTAGACTCTCCTAACTTTGAGAAAAGATATTGACTACATAGCTGATCTATTCCCCTCATTATTTTATAAACCTCTATAACATCATCCCATAGCCTTCTACGTTCCAGAGCAAAAAGTCCCAGTCTGTCCAGTCTCTCCTTATAATTTAAACCATCAAGTCCCAGCAACATCCTAGTAAATCTTTTCTGCACTCTTTCTACTTTACATAAGAACATAAGAAATAAGAGCAGGAGTAGGCCATTCAATAAGATCATGGCTAATCTGTAGTGGTTCAGTACCACTGTCCCGCTTTCTCCCCATAACCCTTAATTCCCTTTTCAATCAAAAACCTATCCACTGTTGACTTGAACATATTCAGTGAGGAATCCTCCACCACCTCATCAGGCAGAGAATTCCAAAGATTCACCACCCTTTGCGTGAAGAAACCCCTCTGCAACTCTAATCTGAACCGCCCCCCTAATCTTGAGGCTGTGCCCTCTAGTCCTGCTATCTTTGTTAAGCTCGAAGAGTCTCTCAACCTCTACCCTATCCATCCCCTTCATTATCTTATACGTCTCTATAAGATCCCCTCTCAGCCTTCTAAACTCCAGAGTACAAACCTAGCCTATTCAGTCTTTCCTCATAATCCAACACCCTCATCTCCGGTACCAGCCTAGTAAACCTTCTCTGCACCCCCTCCAAGGCCAACATATCCTTCCTCAAATGCAGCGACCAAAAGTGCACACAGTACTCCAGCTGTGGCCTCACCAGTACCCCATACAGCTGCAACAGAACCTCCCTACTTTTATGTTCTATCCCCCTAGCTATAAAGGCCAACATTGCATTCGCCTTCTTGATCACCTGCTGCACCTGCAGACTGAGGTTTTGCGATTCGTGCACAAGGACCCCCAGGTCCCTCTGCACAGTCGCATGCTGCAGCTTTTCACCATTTAAATAGTAATCCTTCCTACTGTTATTCCTACCAAAGTGGATAACCTCACACTTGCTAACATTATACTCCATCTGCCAGGTCTTCACCCACTCACTCAACCCTATCCAGATCCCTCTGCAGGCTTTCCACACCTTCCATGCAATTTGCTTTTCCACTCATCTTCGTGTCATCAGCAAATTTCGTCACCCTGCACTCAGCCCCTTCCTCCAGATCATCTATGTAAATGGTAAATAGTTGAGGCCCCAGCACTGATCCCTGGGGCACTCCACTAGTCACCAGCTGCCAATCAGAACAGCACCCATAAATACCTACCCTCTGCTTCCTATTAGGCAACCAATCCTTTATCCAGTCTAACACCCTACCCCTGACTCTTTGCACCTTAACCTTCTGCAGCAATCTTTTGTGAGGCACCTTATCAAATGCTTTTTGGAAATCCAAAAACACCACATCCACTGGTTCCCCTCTATCTAGTTTAATAATATCCTTTCTATAATAGGCTGATTAGAACTATACACAGTATCCCAAGCATGGGCTTACCAATGACTTGTACAACTTCATCCCAACTCCTGTATTCAGTGTTCTGCCCAATGAACCAAAGCATGCTGAATGCCGTTTTCACCACTCTGTCCACCTGTGACTCCACTTTCAAGGAGCTATGAACATGTACCCCTACATCTCTTTGATCTGTAACTCTCCTCAATGCCTTACCATTAAGTAAGACCTGCCCTGGTTCAATCTACCAAAATGCATCACCTGGAATTTATCTAAATTAAACTCCATATGCCATTCATCAGGCCACTGGCCCAATTGATCAAAATCCTGCTGCAATCCAAGATAACTTTCTTCACTGTCCACCATGCCATCAATTTTCATGTCATTACTAACCATGTCTCCTACATTCCAAGTCATTAATATAAATGACAAATAACAATGGACTCAGCACCGATCTCTGAGGCACGCCACTGACTACAGGCCTCCAGTTTGAAAAACAACTCTCTACAACCACCTCTGGCTTCTATCAAAAAACCAATTTTGTGTCCATTTAGATACTCACCCTGGATCCTATGAGATTTAACCTTATGCGACAACCTACCATGCGGTACATATCAAAAACCTTGCTAAAGTCATGTAGACAGCAACAACTGCATTGTCCTTGTCTACCTTCTTGGTTACTCCTTCAAAAAACTCAATCAAATTTGTGAGACATGATGTTCTACTCACAAAGCCATGCTGACTGTCCCTAATCAGTCCTTGCATCTCTAAATATCTGTGGATCCTATCTCTCAAAATACCTTCCAACAACTTACTCACCACAGATATGAGGCTTAACAGCCTGTAGTTCCCAGGATTTTCCCTGCAGCCCTTTTTAAACAAAGGCACAACATCCGTCACTCTCAAATCTTCAGGCACCTCATCTTTTACTATCGATGATTCAAGTATCTCAGCTAGGGGACCTGCAATTTCCTCCCTAGCCTCCTACAATGTCCTGGAATTCACTTCATCAGATCCCAGGGATTTATCTACCTTGATGCACTGTAAGCCTTCCAGCACCTCCTTCTCTGTAATATATACATTTCTCTTGACATCACTATTTATTTTCCTAAGTTCCCTAACATCCATGCTTTTTTCAACAGTAAATACTGATGAGAAACAATTATTATTAGGACCTCACCCATCTCTTGTGGATCCGCACATAGATGACCTTGTTGATCCTTAGAAGCTCTACTCTCTCTCTCGTTAC
This sequence comes from Sphyrna mokarran, assembly GCA_024679065.1. NCBI lineage: Eukaryota > Metazoa > Chordata > Chondrichthyes > Carcharhiniformes > Carcharhinidae > Sphyrna > Sphyrna mokarran. Next base: position 50,553,488 of record JAGIQG010000004.1, read on the forward strand.
TCTTTTGGTCTCTATGTATTTGTAGAAGCTCTTTGGATTCTCACTCTATTATGGAAAGGATATTATTAAACTAGAAAGAGTGCAGAAAATATTTACTTGAATGCTTCTGGGGCTTGATGGTTTGAGTTATAAGTGAGAAGGCGAAAAAGTGGAACATTTCTCTCTGGAGCATAGAAGACTGAGGGGTGATCTTACAAAGGTCTATGAAGTAATGAGGGATATAGATTAATAGGTAGTCAATATTTTTTCCCAAAGGTAAGGGAGTCTAAAACTAGAGAGCATAGGTTGAAGGTGAGAGAAGAGAGACAAAAAAGGGTCCAGAGGGGCAATTTTTTCACACACAGGATGATGAGTGTCCGGAACACTCTTCCAGAGGTAGTAATAGAGGCACATACAATTTTGTTTGTTACAAAGCATTTAGACAGTTACATGAGTGAGATGGGTATGGAGGGATATGGGTAAAGCACGGGCAATTGGGACTGGGTTAGTGGTAAAAACAAAGGGCGGGTTGGACAAGTTGGGCTGAAGAGCCAGTTTCCATACTGTAAACCTCTATGACTGTATCACAAACAGAACTGGATCTGGTTGTTATAGACCAGACATAACCCTATATCCCTATGATTCAAGTAGCTGTCCCCGAGTGTCAATTTAAATAATGCTTCACGTGACCCTCCGAAATGAATCCCATTGAATTTTACTCAGTGTGTTAGATGTTGGGTTGGTCTTTCAACTCTTTGAGTGGAAATGCATCAGGGGCCAAGTGGTATCATAGGACTCCGATTTACATACATTAATGAATAGCTGCTAGACACGTAAGCAATAGTTAGGAGTAGGGCTCGAGGATTTCAGAGACAGTTTTATTCACATGACAACTGGCTGGGTTAAAATCACTCCTGTTTTTCAGCAACCTGCTGAAAAGCTGTTCAACCTTCAGCTCTGAACTGAGCTTCCTTCGTCTGAAACACATTTCCAAGATTTTCTTTTTAAAACAGCCATAAAACATACCTTAATTTACACTTTTCAATCTAAAAAAATCTGAATGGTGCTGGTGGTAGCTGCCATGTAAACTGCTCTCAATAATTTAAAACAATATTCTTAAGTGTGGGCATCAGTGATATTCATTGCACAGCATGAGTTGCCACTGAGAAGTGATGGGCCTTCTTTATGAATCAGTGCAATTGATGAGAGTGCTTTCACAGACCTTCCATGTCTGAAGTTCCAGTGCTTTGATCTAGCAACCAGTTAAGTAACAATAATATATGACTAAAATCAAGATGGATTGTATCTTGGCGGTGTTCCCATAAGTCTGCTACCCTTATTCATTTACAAACCCAATGTGCACCAAGAGACCATCCGGCCCATTGAGTCTGCACTTACTCTCCAAAACAGCATCTCACTCAGACCCCACCCCCTGCATCCCTGTAACGCTGCATTTATCATGGCTAATCCCCGTAACCTACATATCTTGTGACACTAAGAAGCAATTTAGAATGACCAATCCACCTAACCTGTACATCTTTGGATTGTAGGAGACCAGTGCACCTGGAGGAAATGCATGCAGACACAGGGAGAATGTGCAAACTCCACACAGTCAGCCAAGGCTGGAATTGAACCTGGTTCTCTGGCGCTCTGAGGCAGCAATGCTGACCACTGTGCCACTGCTGAGCCTTTTTTCTCCAAGACTCAAGAAAAGCCTTGGCAAGTTTTGACTATGGATCCTGTGGATAGTTCACAATGCAGCCACAGTTTATTAGTGGTGGAGTGACTGGATGGTATTTACAGTCAACTATTTTAGTTTTCAGAGAGCTGGAATATTTAAAAAACTTTTTCAAATCCAAATTGAATCCTATTTCATGTATTGGCCCAAAACTTACATGCATAATGGTAGAATGCTCGAGGCTATATTGCTGGCTCCCAAGAAGTGAATGTAAACCATCTAGGTTCAACTCAATGCTCTGTATGTGGTCAGGCACCTCAGTTCTGTAAACCCAAAAAGAATTCTGTTAAAACGTGAAAAGGGAAAGATTAGCAAGGACAAATGTGGCACCAATATGGGCAGAGAAAAGAGACTATAAAATAGAGATTTGGGAAATGTCAGAAAAAAAATAAACAATTACTTCGTGTCAATCTTCACAGAGGAAGATACAGAAAATTTCCCAGAAATATTAGGGAACCAAGGGACTATTGAAAATGAGGAACTGAAATAAAAATTAATTAGATTGAAGGATGATAAGTCCTCTGGAACAGATAAACTACATCTCAGAATGTCAGAGAAGGTTGCAATAGAGATAGTGAATGCATTGATGGTTATTTTTCAAAATTTTATAGATTTTGGAACGGTTCCTACAGACTGTAAAGTAGCAAATGTAGCTCCATTATTTAAGATAGGAAGGCAAGAGAAAACAGAGAACTCCAGACCTGTTAGTTTAGCATCAGTAGTAGGGAAAATGTTACAACCTAAGAATATGATAATTGGACACTTAACAAATAACCATTTGATTATGCAGAGTCAACATGGATTTATGAAAGGAAAATCGTATTTGACTAATCTGGTGGGAGCTTTCTGAGGATGCTACTTGTAGCGTAGATAAAGGAAAACCAATGAATATGGTGAATTTAGATTTTCAGAAGGCTTTTTGTTTGACTTATACAAGAGGTTAGTAAATAAAATCAGAGCATATGGGATTGGAGGTAATATACTGGCATAAATCACAAATTGGTTAATAGACAGAAAGTAGAGAGTAGGAATAAACAGGTCATTCTTAGGATGGCAAGCTGTTACTCATGGGGCACCACACAGATCAGTGCAGGGCCACAGGTAGTCGTGGTCCACATATATGATTTGGATACGGGGACCTAATAGCATATTTCCACATTTGATAATGACATAAAACTAGGAATGAATATAAGTTGTGATGAGGATGCAAGAAAGCTTCAAGAAGACTTGGACAGGCTAAATGAATAGACAACAACTTGGCAAATGGAATATAATGTGAATAAATGTGAAGTTAAAATATAGGAAGGCAGAGTATTTTTTAAAAGGTAAGAATTTGGTAATGGTGATGCTCAAAGTGAACTAGATATCCTTATCCATGAGTCAGTAAAAGATAGCTTGCAGGGCAGCAAGTATGTTGGCCTTCATGGCAAGAAGATTTCAATACAGGAGTAAGGATGTCTTTCTGCAGTTACACAGAGCCTTAATGAGATGACATCTGGAGTATTGAGTGCAGTTTTAGCCTCCTTATTCAAGGCTCCAAGGGAATAGTGACAGAGAAAGAAAAAAAAACAAGAGTTGTGCTGAGGGCTGGTGTGCTGTTGTCTGAAAGCAAAATTAAAGGGAAAGAAAGAGAAAAACCAAAAGCAGCAAAAGGAAAGGAAATAAGATGGGTTTATAGTATAAACTCAATGCTGAGTCTCGAAGGTTCCAGACTATCCAAAGGTGAGCTCTTTTTCCTCAAGAGCCTCACTGAAACAAATTTCCAGCATCTACTTTTCTCTGTTTATGATTATTCATCCTCTTTGTTTCATTTCCTTCCAACTTGGAAGACGAAGCAACTATTGTTTGGGTCCTGCTTTTCATATGTTGTGCCACCAAGAGGGATGTTTAAAACACACAATAGCCAAGGCACATCAGCGTATCAGGCAGTGAACCAGTTTGAGGAAGGACCTATAACATTCAATCTGCACTGATGTATGTTAAATTCAAAATCGTGGCCCATTGCAAGTTGAATTAAGGCTATGCACATTTCCCTTTGTAATGAAATAAAAATTAGAGAGTAGATACCTCATTGCCTGGCTGGACGCTGAACACGGATGGCATGCCACCTACCGAATGAACTTGCCAATGAAGGGCACAGGAAGTAAAATGGGCCTGGAAGGCTGAATTTATAGTGCTAGAGGTTAGAAATACTGGGCTTCATTGACATTGAATGTAGGAGGCTGTATACTTCAGCACACAATAATGAAAGTAGTTTACCCTTATCAGGCATAACACTTCCATCTCTGGCCAGAGAATTCTCATTTTAGCTTAACTGTTTCACAGCTTCCATAAATTTGAAGCTTTGGGTGTGATTGATAGTAATGTCTTCAATAAATGTACTGCGAGTCATGTATGTTTGCTGATGATACAAAACTTTAAAATGTTGACATTCAGAGAGATGTGAATGTTGTTACATAAGCAACACAGAAGGTTAACATGCAGGTGCTGAACTGGCCCAGCAAGGAGGCTGGGCTATAAGAGTCAGGAAGTCTTGCTGGCCTTTGGTGAGACCACAGCTAGCGTACTGTTTTGATCTCCTTATCTCAGGTAGAATGTATCTGGCTTGCCTGGAAGACAGTGCAGCAAAGATTCACTGGATTGATTTCTGTGATGGAAAGGTTTGTCCTATGCTGAGAAATTGAGCCTAAACTTGCTTGAGGTTGGAAAAATGAAAGTGATTTCATTAAAACATACTAGATTCTGAGGAGGCTTGACAGCATAGATGCTGGGAGATTATTTCCTCTGGCTGGATACAAGAAATATCTTTTTCACACAGTGAATGGTTATGGTTTGGAATGCTCTGATGGAGAGTTTGGTGGAGCAGGTTCCATTGAAGCATTCAAAAGAGAATTACGCTGTTATCAGTACAGGAAGAATGTGCAGGGTTATGGGGAAAAGCAGGGGAATGGCACAAAGTGAATTGCTCTTTCAGAGGACTGGTGAAGACATGATGGACTGAATGGATCACTGCACAGTAACAATTCTGTAAGAGTGTGGAATAAGGGGGCATGTTCTCAGGATAAGGAATCGATTGAATCAAGACTGAGATAAGGAGGAATGTCTTCACTTAGATCTCAGTTGCTGATCTTCAGAATTTTCTACCTCAGGGGGCTGTGCTTGTTGAGTAACTCAAGGCTATAAATGGAGAGATAAGTTTCTGGACTTCAGTGGAATGAAGAGAGGTGGGGATCAGGTGGGAAGGTGGAATCAGAATCAAAAATCAGTCATGGTTTTACTGAACGGCAGACTGCTGCTCCCATTTCCTCTGTCCTTATGAGGTGGTCAGGAGCCTATGTCTTTCCTGTTTCAACTTTATGATGAAAGTTAATTCCTTTTTAGTAAAAAGCTTAAACAATGATTGTTTGGAGTGAAGGAAGCTCCAGTATGCCATTTAGTATTGTTACATTCCACTCATTGCTGCATGAATGCTCAGCTTAGTATGAAATCTCACCTCTCTAAAGCAGCTATCCTTCCTCTCTTATCTGTGTGCTGCACAGTGTTGCAGGTGGGCCTGCCCTCCAGAACAGACTCCACGACTGATACAGGTAATACAGGTGGCTCCAGACACGCTCCACATGGGTTCCCTGGAACTATTACATCAGCTTGGACCTGGACTCCTACTCCTGGACTGGCTGGCTCCTCCTTAATAACCATCAGGCACTTCTCCCTATATATTGAGACATTTGAAAAATAGTATTGAGGATCTTTGACCAAGGATAAATCACTGCCCTTATTAAATCAGCCACACAGAAATGTGAGGTAACTACAGAGTCACACATCTCACCATAAATCAACTCAATCATGTAATTAGGTGCAAGCAGATAGTTTTTGGTGATTATTACCCATCATAAAAAGTGAATTATGTTACATGACAAATATCATAATAATATTGTAATCGGACATCTGAAAATTCTACTTCACAAGATTTAGATGGAACCTGAAGCTTTTGTTATCATGCTTCAGGGCAAGATTTTCACCCCTGGATGTGGGTGAGTATGAAGACAGCCAGGTGCCAAGACTTTGCACTGCCAGCCAATGTGCCAGTATGCTGGCACTATCCTGCTAGGAATTCTGTGGCAAGTAACTCAACTCCTGACACTCCAAAACTGTCTACCATGAAGGCACAAGTCAGGAATGTGATGGAATACTCTCCACTTGCCTGGATGGTGCAGCTCCAACAACTGCCTGCCCCCTCTCTCACTAGCTCCCACCTCTCTCACTGCCGCTTCTTCTCTCACTGCCTCCCTCTCTCTCTCTCTCTCTCTCACTGATCCCATCCTCTCATTGCCCCTTCTCTCTCACTGCCCACCTCTTTCGCTGTCTCCCTCGCTATTTCTCTCTCCCTCTCTCTCTCAGCATCCTCTCTGTCTCTCTGCCCCCCTCTCTCTGCACATCTCTCTCTCTGTCCCTCCCTCTCTGTCTCACTGCCTCTACCCTCTCTCTCTCTCTCACTCCCTCCTCCCCCCTCTCTCTCAATGCCTCCTCCCTCTCTCACTGCCTCCTCTCTCTCTCTTACTGCCTCCTCTCTCTCTCACTACCCCTCTCTCTCTCTTACAACCCCCCTCTCATTATCCCCCTCTCTTTCTCACTGCCCCTCTCTCACTGCCCCTCTCTCTCTCTCACTGCCCCCCTCACTGCCCCCTCTCTTTCTCTCACTGTTCCCCTCTCCCTCTCTCACTGCCTCCTTTCTCTCTCACTGCCTGCCCCCTCTCTCACTAGCTCCCACCTCTCTCACTGCTGTTTCTTCTCTCACTGCCTTCCTCTCTCTCTCTCTCACTGATCCCATCCTCTCATTGCCCCTTCTCTCTCACTGCCCACCTCTCTCACTGGCTTCGCCCTCTCTCTCATTTCCCTCCTCTCTCTCATTGCCCCCCTCTCTCTCTCACTCCCCTCTTGCTCTCACTGCCCCCCTCTCTCTCTCACTTCCCCTCCTCTCTATCACTATCCCCTCACTATTCCCTCTCCCTCACTGTCCCTGTCTCTCACTACCTCCCTCTGTCTCTCACTGCCCCTCTCTCTCTCTCTCATTGCCCCCTTCTATCTCACTGCCCCTCTCGCTCTCACTGCCTCCCTCTCGCTCTCACTTCCCCTCCTCTCTTTCATTGCTCCTCTCACTACCTCCCTCCCTCACTGTCCCTCTCTCTCACTGCCTCCCTCTGTTTCTCACTGACCCTGGTCCCTCATTGCCCCTTCTCTCTTACTGCCGCCCTCTCTCACTGGCTTCCCCCCTCTCTCTCTCTCACTGCTCCCGTCTCTTACTGCCCCCCTCTCTCTCACTGTTCCCCCCACCTCTCTCTGCCTTCCTTTGTCTCACTATCTCACTGTCTCCTTCTGTCTCACAGACTCCCTCTGTCTCACTGCCTCTCTCTATCTCACTGCCTCCTTCTGTCTCACTGCCTCCCTCTATCTCACTGCCTCCCTCTGTCTCACTGCCTCCCTCTGTCACATTGCCTCTCTCTATCTCATTGCCTCCTCTGTCTCACTCCCTCCCTCCGTCTAACTGCCTCCCTCTATCTCACAGCCTCCATCTATCTCACCGCCTCCCTCTGCCTCACTGCTCTAACCTGAAAAATCTGCCTTTTGTCCCTTCTCAGTTGGACAGGAGCCAACAGGAGCCTATTACTTTCCTGATTCAAGAATCCATTGGACAGAAGCACATTGTCACAAATTAGTCAATTTGTCATCATTTCCAACTGGGTTTCTGTCTCCCAAACAGTGTGCTATCAAGCCCTGAGCCTAAACCCCAAATGTTTCTCTAATTCAGCGCCCAGCCTGTGCCCCAGCTGCTTTATGTTTGAAAAGTCAAGAGCTGGGTTTGCTGCTTTGCCCTTTGTGAGGAAGCTGATGGATGATGAGGGGATCACAATTACTCACAAACTATCAATCAACTGTAGAACAGTTTTGATGCAAGTCTTATTGCAGTTTTCTTTCTCAACGTATATTTTAACTTTGGTTAACTTTAGAGGCAGAACTAGTGATACTGTCACTGGACTAGAAATCCAACGAGTGAGAATAATGCTCTGAGAACCTGGGTTCAAATCCCACCATGGCAGATGGTGAAATTTGAACTCAATAAAAATCTGGAATTAATAATCTACTGTTGACCACAAAACCATTGTCGATTGTCTTAAAAACTCATCAGATTCACTAATGTCTTTTAGGGAAGGAAATTGGCTGTCCTTCCCTGGTCTGGTCTGCATGTGACTCCAGAACTACAGCAATGAGGTTGACTTACAAATGCTGTCTGATATGGAGGGCAGTTAGGGATGGGCAATAAATGCTGTTTCAGCCAGCGATGCCCACATCCCGTGAACAAATAAATAAAAAATAAAATGGATTACTATCAGAGGAACACTTGGCTGTTTTGGCAATGTTGCTGATTTGGTTAAAAATGGACTATTTACTTAAAAATGGACTATTCCATTACGTGGCAGTAATGGAATGCTAAATAATCATTATAAATCACAGCTAAGTGATTCCAAGTGTACTTTTAGTCAGTGTAGTCTCCCACCCCCCCGCCAACCCTGCTCCGCCAACCTCTAATCCTAAGTACCTCAGATCAGTCATAATGTAACAATGGCAGAGTAGAGTTGAGGGATAGAACATAGAACATAGAACACTACAGCACAAACAGGCCCTTTGGCCCACAAATTGTGCCGAACACATCAAAACCTACCCAGCCATAGACCTATCTATAACCCCCAATCCCATTGGATCCCATATACTCATCCAGAAGTCTTTTAAAAGACCCCAGCGAGTTCGCCTCGACCACCACCGATGGCAGCCGATTCCATTCACGATTTCATTCAGGATTAAATGACCTGGTCCTCCAGTCCTCTCCTTATTTACATTTCCCAGTAATCTATATGTGCAGTACTTACTTGGACCACAAACCTTTCAAGTGTAACACAACCATTTTTGGGCTGTTTCTTCAGACATTTACAAAGTATGAACGGAAAACTATCTTTGGCAAAAAGGCCAAGGAAGTAATATAAATTCAATGTTTTTAGGTAAACTTAACTTAAAAAGAAACAGCAATGTGGCATTTAAATGAAAGATATGAGAGGGAGTAGCATTCTTACTCCCCCACTTTCTGCATGGATCGCTCAACTCCACATAATCTGGAATAGGAATATTTCTGTATTTTGTCACTAATACTCACAATCAATGTCACAAGAACCAATTATACCTCCTTAGTTTGTTATGTGAAAGAACAAGATTTCAAAGATAGAATTGATTAGGACATTCTGTAATGAGTTAAAACATTCTGTTTTAATGAACATTGCTGTTAAAATTCTCTAGAGCAATAATCAATAAGAATTCATTATATAAACAATGGTTAAAATAAGAAAGGCTGGCATTTATGTCCCAAAGTGCTTTGCATTCAACTTTGGAAATATAGGGGGTGTTTCTCCCAAAAGTGCCAAATTGGTGGGAAAACTGTTCTAGATCACAACTGTTTTCTCAGTTCAACTTCACACTCTGTGCAATGCAGAGGTCCCAGTCATGAATTTCATCAAAAACCGAGGGGCAGGACTTATTCGCACTAGAGACTGACAGGTCTGGAACTCTGTTCATTGTGCAGCAGCCCCTATCTGTCGGACTCCCCATTTGCTGACCAGCCCAATTGCTGGCCAGCTTGGGACGCCTGCAGTGCTGCCCCTCCAGCCACCACGCCCCCCACCCCCCATGGTCCTTTTGTGGCCCCCATAACAATTCCTGGGCCAGCCCTGACCCCTTGACTTGGAGCGCCCCCACGTCCAGACTTCTTACACAGCAGTAGCAATCCCCCCACTGCTCCTCACCCCAGCAGACTCTCCTGGGATGCAGACCACCCCCACCCCGGATAACCATCCCCCCATCAATCCACCCCAGTTGTTGACCTTCCTTCAGCCTAAACCAATCAGCATGTAGAGTGGCAGCGGGAAGCCCCATTCACAATAGGCCCCATCCCTTTGGCACTGCCAAATGCCTGATAGGCAATGCCAAGGTGCCTCTTGTGCATTGGCACTTTGCCCCCTGGGCAGTGCCGGTCCACAGGCTGGTGCGGCCAGGGTATCCATGCCCCGGGACAGTACTCCCTGCTGCATGACCTCTTGAGGGTCTCAATGCGCCCCCCCCCCCCCCCCCCCCCCCCACTTCATTCCAATGGGTCTTCCACCAGCTCCCCGAATATGGGGAGCTACTCAAAACCTCGTCAGAATGAAGTGCTCCTGGCAGGGTGGGAGATTCAATCGAGATCGACAAGCTCCCAATTATAAAATGATAGACATATTTAAACTACATTAAAAAATGATTCAAATTACTTATCCGCCTTCCTGTTCTGGGAAATGCTCATGTGTTCCCGGCACAGGCGCAAATTCCAGAAAAAGGCCGACAACACACATCTCCTAACCTGGCTTCACCAGAAAAGTTGTGGGTCGCGATGGGAGAATTGCCCCCCCCATAGTAACTTGCCTAGGAACACAGTAGCTCATTTGTACACAACAAGCTCCCAAAAACATCAATGTGATCAGGACCAGATAATCTATTTCAGATAATAAATTAAAACAAAATACTGCAAATGCTGGAAATCTGATTTCAAACAGATAGTGCCAGACCAGTGGAGTTTATCCAGTGTTTACTGTTTTTAATCTATTTTAGATGTTGGCTCAGAGTAAATATTGGCCAGGACTTCGGAATAATCTCCTTGCTTCCCTTCACATAGAATCATGGTATCTTTGATACCATGAAGGTGGTTCCTGCAACAGTGCAGCCACCCCACCCTATACTACACTGAGGAGCCAGCACAGATTGTTGCTAAACTTTCTGGAGTGGGGCTTGGAGTTTGATTCAGAGATACCAGTGGTAACACTGAGCCAAGACTAGTAAGCTTATGCATCATTCTCATATATAGGCTTTCATTAAAATGTGGAAAGGAATGCTTTTCCTCAATTTTTTATCAATCATGATAATAGATTTTACAGCCTGTTGACTGTATGGAATTCAGTTTGAGTGTGTATCCTTGTATTTTTTACACTGCTGCTGCACCCATATTTCAGCTTGGCAGCAAAGAGGCCAGTGTGAGGGAATGTTACTTTCCTCCTCCTGAAAGTCTTGAACCCACGATGCAATGACTCACCTCTGCGCCTCTGTTGCAGACGGAATAGTTGCAGCATTGGATGGGGGCAGCTCCGTGACATCTGAAATGATTGGCCCGCCAGGAACAGGGCTGTCAGTGTATGCACTGGAGCAGGACGTGGCTGCTGTGGACGGCTGCAAATAAGGAGTGAACAATTCAACAAACCTACTAGTGAAATATCATTAAGATTTGTAAACCATCATCATCAACTTACAAGAAATGCAGGTATGTCTGAATATTATACAGAAGCAGAACTTAAAGCAAGCTGGCATGGTGGCACAGTGGTTAGCGCTCACTGCCTCACACCACCAAGAACCCGGGTTCAATTCCAGCCTTGGGTGACTGTGTGGAGTTTGTACTTCCTTCTCGTGTCTGTGTGGATTTCCTCCTGCTTCTCCGGTTTCCTCCCAACTCCAAAGATAAGCCAATTAGGTTGATTGGCCACAATAAATTGCCTTAGTGTCCCAAGTTGTGTAGATTAAGAGATTCGCGGATCTGCCAAGCGATGGTTAGATGAGGAATTGATGCAGAGTCAATGGGTTGAATGGCACCTCCCTGCACTGTAGGGATTCTATGATTCTTGTATCTTATACAAGAATTCCTTTAGAACAGAATGTCATTGTTATCCCACCTTCCTGCTGGACTGCTGGCAGAAGTAGGAACCCTGGATGACTCAGGATATTGAGGCCCTGGTCAAGAAGAATACAGAGCTGGGATTAAGTGAATCCCTTGAAGAAAGTATAGGGGATGTAGGAGTAGAATTAAGAGAAAAATCAGGAGGGCAAAAGGGAACACGAAATTGTTTTGGGAGATAAGGCAAAGAAGAATCCAAAGAGCTTCTACAAATACATAAAGGGCAAAAGAAATATAAGGGAGAGAGTAGGGCCTCTTAGGGATCAACAAGGTCATCTATGTGCAGATCCACAAGAGATGGGTGAGATCTTAAATGAATATTTCTCATCAGTATTCACTGTTGAGAAAAACATGGATGTTAGGGAACTTGGGGAAATAAATAATGATGTCTTTAAGAGTGTACATATTACAGAGAAGGAAAGTTTTAAAGCGAATCAAGGTAGATAAATGCCCGGGACCTGATGAGATATTTCCCAGGACATTGTGGGAAGCTAGGGAGGAAATTGTGGGTACCCTAGCTGAGATATTTGAATCATTGATAGTTATGGGCGAGATACTTGAAGATTAGAGAGCGATAAGTGTTGTGCCTTTGTTTAAAAAGGACTGCAGCGAAAAGCATGGGAATTACAGGCCACTAAGCCTCACATCTGTGATGGGCAAAGTGTTGGAAGGTATTTTGAGAGACAGCATCTACAGGCATTTAAAGATGCAAGGACTGATGATGGACAGTTTGCATGGTTTTGTGAGTGGAAAATCATGTCTCACAAATTTGATTGAATTTTTTGGAGGAGTAATCAAGAAGATTGATGAGGGCAGTGCAGCTGATATTGTCTACGTGAACCTTAACAAGGCCTTTGGCAAGGTACCACATGGTAGGTTGTTGCATAAGGTTAAATCTCATAGGATCCAGGGTGAGATATCTAAATGGATACAAAATTGGCTTCTTGACAGAAGTCAGAGAATGATTGGAGAAAGTTGTTTTTCAAACTGGAGGCATGTGACCTGCAATGTGCCTCAGGGATTGGGGCTGGTGCTGCTGTTATTTGTCACTTATAGTAATGATTTGGATGAGAATATAGGAGGCAGTTGCAAATGACCTTAAAATTGGTGGCATAGTGGACAGTGAAGAAAGTTATCTTCAATTGTAACGGGATCTCGATCAATTGAGCCAGTGGGCTGACGAATGATATATGGAGTTTAATTCAGACAAATACGAGGTGATGCATTTTGATAGATTGAACCAGGGCAGGACTTACTCAGTTAATCATAGGGTGTTGGGAAGAGTTACAGAACAAAAAGATCTCGGGGAAAACGATCATAGCTCCTTGAAAGTGGAGTCACAGGTGGACAGAGTGGTGAGAAAGGCATTCGGCATGCTTGGTTTCATCGGTCAGAGCATTGAATACAGGAGTTTGAATGTCTTATTGAAGTTGTACAAGACATTGATAATGCCACAATTGGAATCCTGTGTGTAATTCTGCTCATCCTATTATAGAAAGGATACTATTAAACTAGAAAGAGTGCAGAAAAGATTTACTAGGATGCTTTCGGGATTTGACGGATTGAGTTATAAGGAGAGGCTGGATAGACTGGGACATTTTTCTCTGGAGCATAGGAGGCTGAGGAGTGATCTTATAGAGGTCTACTAAATAATGAGGGGCATAGATTAGCTAGACAGTCAATATTTTTTCCAAAGGTAGGGGAGTCTAAAACTAGAGGGCATGGTTTTAGGTAAGAGGAGAGAAACAAAAGCATCCAGAGGGGAAATTTTTTCACTCAGAGGGTGTTGAATGTCTGGAATAAGCTGCTGGAAGTAGTAATAGAAGTGGGTACAATTTTGTCTTTTAAAAAGCATTTAGATAGTTACATGGATATGATAGGCACAGGGGGGATATGAGCCAAATGTGAGCAATTGGGATTATCTGAGTGGTTTTGAAAAGAAAAGGGCGGCATGGACAAGTTGGGCTGAAAGGCCTATTACCATCCTGTAAACCTCTATGATTCCATCTATGACTGAATGGAGCCACTGAGACGAACAGTATAATGCCAACCAATATTTATCATTTGCTTCAAGCCAGATGGCGTTTCACTTACCGACTGAATAAAATATGGGTCCTGAAGAGGTTCTATTGATAGATGTCGACCATATTTAGGCACAGGAGGAGGAGAACCTCCATTATCCAACATCAGAGGCCTATCAGAAGAACAGCAATGTTAATCAAACCTAGGCTTTGTACTGTTCCAGAATTAAACCTTTCAGAACATCACATTGCTACTTATCTGCATAGCTGCACATGCAGGTGTTAGAGTTTACATGGAGAGCAATGCTTTAGAGACAAGGTCAACATTGTAAATTGAATAAAGAATATTTGCTCAAGCTCAGTGTTCATAACTGATTGCACAAATAGCAGAGCAGTCATGAGCAACTTGTACAAGACAAGCTGGTAGCTAGCCAAGCTATAACCTATAAATTGAAAAGGTTCATAATTGAAGGGTTTGTGCAGCACATACCAGCTCTGTCAACTAGATGTGAGGCCTCAGTGGTTTCATTACTCAGAATCAATGAAGCACCCTCTGTGCCAATCACATTGTTGGTATCCCAAATCGTATTAAAGTTCTTGAAATCCTGAATGATTTGCATACAGAAATATATCTACATGTTTGCCCTCCTAACTCCCTTTCACTAGTTGGGAGTCTATAGTACAGTACCAGCAGTATGGCTGCCTTCTTAAATATTCTGAGCTCAACCCTAATGGCCTCATTTAATCCATTTAGTATATTATCATTCCCTGATTCCTTAGCCAATAATGCTACACCCCTACTTTTTCCACCTCCCTCCTCTCCTGCCTGAAAATGATATCTGGGGACATTGAGCTGTTAATTATGCCTGTCCTTAAGCCATGTTTCCATTAAAGTGATGATATCATGTTGCCATGTGTCTCTATCTCTGCCTTCAGGTCATCAGCTTTATTTATTATACTCCTTGAGTTTACCTTTCAATACAGCCAGATCCCTGCACTGTACATTTTTTAATATATGTTGCTTCAGTTCTTCAGGATCACTCACTAATTGTCCATCTCATTTCCCCTGTTCTAAATTTGCACTCTGCTTAACATCCCATTAATAATTTAGTTTACCCCCTCCACAATTGGTGGGCAAATCTCCCAGTCAGCATATTCGCCCCAGTCCAATTCAGATGTAGACCATTCGGCTTTTAAAGTCCCACCTTCCCCAAAATGGTTCACTGCCTCAGAATTCTGACATCCTCCCTCCTACACCAGTTTTCCAGCCATATTAATTGCTCAATTCTTCTATTTCTGTACTCACTTGTACCTGGGATTGGGAGTAATCCCATATACTGCTTCAGACATCCTGCTTTTCATTCTCCTTCCTAAAGTCTGCTTTCAGGATTTCATCCCCCTTTGCTATCCAAGTCATGGTGCACAATCTCAGGCTGACCATCTCCCCCAGAAGCCTAATGTCCTGCAGCTGCTTTCTGATATCCCTGACCCTGACACCACAGAAATCCTATATCTATAATGCTCTTCTCCTCCTCTTTCTCCCCTTCTCTATAGCACAACTGCTTGTGATGCAACAAACTTGACTGTGGCTGCACTCCTCTGAGGAATCAATGCTGTCACTGCTATCCTAAGTGGCAAACAGATAGGTGAACAGGACTCCAGTGGACTCTGGCACTAACTGCCTAGTTCTCATGGCAGGTGGAATTTAATCCAGACAAATGCAAGGTGATGCATTTTGATAGATCCAATTTGGCTGGGAACTATAAAATAAATGGCAGAACCATCTGGAAGTCTCACAGCACCAGGTTAAAATCCAACAGGC
Source organism: Sphyrna mokarran (assembly GCA_024679065.1). Classification (NCBI taxonomy): domain Eukaryota; kingdom Metazoa; phylum Chordata; class Chondrichthyes; order Carcharhiniformes; family Carcharhinidae; genus Sphyrna; species Sphyrna mokarran. The sequence goes on from JAGIQG010000004.1 coordinate 50,568,844, forward strand.
TTATTTGGTAGCAAACACTACTAGCTTTCAGAGTCCTGCTCCTTCATCAGGTGAGTGGGAATTCTGTCCACAAATAGGGCATATAAAGATACAAACTCAATTTACAGAATAATGATTGGAATGTGAGTTTTTACAGCTAACAAAGTCTTAAAAGTATGGACAATGTGAGAGCAGAGAATGTTAAGCACAGGTTAAACAGATGTATACTGTCTCCAGACAGGATAGCTCGTGAGATTTTGCAAGTCCAAGCAAGTTGTGGGGGTTACAGATAGTGTCTATATATCTCTATACAGACAATATACATCTCTACATATTGTCTATACAGACAATATACATCTCTTTAACCTGTGCTTAACGCTCTCTCCAATCACATTGTCTGTACCTTTAAGACTTGATTATCTGTAAAGACTCACATTCCAATCATTATTCTGTAAATTGAGTTTGTGCCTTTATATGCCCTGTTTGTGAACAGAACTCCCACTCACCTGACGAAGAAGCAGCACTCCGAAAGCTAATGGATTTTGCTACCAAACAATTCTATTGGTCTTTAACCTGGTATTGTGAGACTTCTTACTGTGTTTACTCCAATCCAACGCTGGCACCACCACATCATGAGAACCATCAGGAACATAGACACTACAGAGAGATCTGACAGTACCAATTCACAGATCCTTAAAAGTGGCAGCACAAGTGGAAAAAATGGTAAAGAAAGCAAATGGCATACTTGCCTTCAGTGGAAGGGGCATTGAGTACAAAAGTTGGCAAATTATGCTACTGTTGCATAAAATATTGGTTAGGCCACATTAGGAATACTGTGTCCAATTTTGGTCACTACACAACATGGAGGCTTTGAAGATAGTACAAAAAACGTTCATCAGGATGTTGCATGATATGGAGGATATTGGCTTTGAAGACAGATTGAATAAACTGGGATTGTTCTCCCTAGAAAGGCAAAGGCTGAGGGTCGACCTGACAGAAGTTTATAAAATTATGAGGGGTATGGATAGAGTGAACAGTTGGAAGCTTTTTCCCAGGGTCGAAATGATAATTACAAGAAGGCACAAGTTCAAGATAAGGGGGAAAGGATTCAGTGGAGACGTGCGGGGGAAGGTTTTTATACAGAGGATGGTGAGGGCCTGAAATGCACCAAGTGAGGTGGTTGAGACAGATATGTTAGTGACATTTAAGACTTATTTGGATAGACACATGACTAGATGGGAATAGAGGGATATAAGCTAGATAGGTCTAAATAGGACAATGTGATTGGTACAGGCGTGGAAGGCCGAGGGGCTTTCTTGTGCTGCACTGTTCTTTATTCTTATGAATTACTCCATCAGTGTTTTCTTAGCTCCAACCAAATTGCTCGATAACTTGATTTTCCAAACAAACTTTCCACATTCTTCATCCCATCCTTTATTATCACAGTAACCATTTTCCATTTGTCTGTCTTATCTAAAAGTCAAATATCCTGGAATAGTTCATTCCCATCCTTCTCAGTCTGGAATCTGGCCACAATAAAAACCAGATCAAACACATTCATTTTAATTTTTGTTGTTAATTCGTCTATTTTGCTGTGAATGTTTTGCAAATTTAAATATAATGCCTATAGCTTTAATTTGTTTCTATTCCTCTCTGAGCTTTCCCAAGTCACTAACAGAACATCCTGATCCAATCTGCTTATTTTTAGCCAAATGGTTACTGAAAATAACAGTCTATCATATTATGACCCATCTTGCCCAGAGGTTCCTTTACAATTAGATTTTTAATTAACCCTGTTTCATTGCACAATACTAGATTTCAAATAATCTGCTTATTTATATCCAAATTGCACATGTAACTCCTTTATTCAAAGAGTTGGAGACAAAGAGCAAGACACTACAGGCCAGTTGAATTAATGTCTGTCACAGGGAAAATATTAGAAAGACTGTTAAAGTTTATTTATTTGAAGTTTATTTATTTAAAGTTTATTTATTGGTCACAAGTAGGCTTATATTAACACTGCAATAAAGTTACCGTGAAATTCCCCTAGTTACCACAGTCTGGCTGCTGTTTGGGTCAAAGCATATCTTTCAGAATGTAGGAGGAAACCAGAGCACCCGGAGAAACCCACGCAGACACAGGGAGAACATGCAGACTCCACACAGACAGTGACTCAAGTCAGGAATCAAACTCGGGTCCCTGGCATTGTAAGACAGCAGAGCTAACCACTGTGCTACTATGCCACCCACTAAAGACATTCCAGTAAGGCACTTAGAAAAATTCCAGGTAATCAGGTGGTATCAACATGGTTTTGTGAAAGGGAAATCATGTTTAACCACATGGTGGAGTTCTTAGACAGTGGCACAATGACTAGGACTGCTGCCTCACAGTGCCAGAGACCCATGTTTGATTCCTGGCTTGGGCCACTGTCTGTGCGGAGTTTGCATGTTCTCCCCTGTGTCTGCGTGGATTTCCTCCAAGTGTTCCAGTTTTCTCCCACAATTCAAAGATGTGTGCATTAAGTGAATTAGCCATGGTAAATTGTACCTCAGTGTCAGGGGACTAGCTAGGGTAAATGCATGGAGCTATGGACATAGGGCCTGGGTGGAATTGTGGTCGGTGCACGCTTGATAGGCTCAATGGCTTCCTTTTGCATTGTGTGATTCTATGATTCTATAAATAACGCATGCTGTGATAAAGGGGAACTGGCAGATGTATTATATTTACATTTCCAGAAGGCATTTGGTAAGAGGCCAGATTTTCCAACCTCCCCTGTAGTTGGGATTCTTCGGTCCTGCTGCAGTGCATGAGATTTGGCTGAGCATCAAATTCTCTGCTCTTGCTGCCAGCAGCAAAGCAGCATGATCTACTGGAGAACTCCAGTCAAGATGTAACATCAGAAGTTATTGTGGAAAATAAAGGCTCATGTTGTAGGAGTTAACGTAATGGCAAGGATAGAATATTGGCTAGCTAACTAGAAACAGAGAGTATGTATAAGTGTTTTTTTTCTCTAGTTGGCAAGCTGCAATAAATGACAGATCAGTCTGGGGCCTCAGCCTTTTACAATTGATATAAATGACTTGCATGTTGGCAGGAAGAATTAAAAAAAATGTATTTTCTAAATGATGAGCAATTGCAGAGGTTTGAGAAGCAGAGAGATCTGGTGTCCTAGAGCATGGATCACAAAAGGTTAATATGCAGGTACAACAAGTAATTAGGAAAGCTAATGGTAGTTTAAAATTTATTGCAATGGGAATTAAATACAAATGTAGAGAGTCTATGTTTCAGTTACACAGGACATTGGTGAGACAACATCTGGAGTCAGTGTGTCCAGTATTGGTTTTCTTATTTAAGAAATCCATTGATGGCACTTCAGAGAAGCTTTACTAGACTACTACCAGTAATGCATGGATTATCTTATGAGAAAAAGTTGCTTCCAGATGTGTTTTTACCCTGCAAAGCCTGACATGTCACCATCAGCCATGCAGTTAATCTCCTAATTGGTTTATCCCTGTACAAACTTGCTCAGGACTCAGGAAGCCATCCATATTGTTACAAGTTGATGACTAGAAACTTGCTAAGACTCCTTCAGCAGCATCCTTCAAATCTGTGACCTTTACTGCCAAGAGGGACAAGGGCAGCAGATGAGTGGGAAAATCATCACACGCAAGTTCCACTCTAAGCCACACCACACATCATCCTAACTTGGAACCATATTGTCATACCATCATTATCCTAGGATCAAAGTCCTATGGCTCCCACTTTAGCAGAGCTATGGGTGTACCTACACCAGACAGATTGCAATGGTTCTAAAAGTTGGCTCAAGGGCAATTTAGGATCAGCAATTAATACTGGCCTTGCCAATGACACTCACATCCAATAAAAGTAATTTTAAAAACTAATATAAATGTTAAAACCTCCATCAGCTGGAGCATGGGTCCGAGAGGTTTCTAGAAGTTTCTCGTTGTTGCACACAGGGAAACAGTTACATTATGGGAGTTGTAGGTTCTGTTACACTATTCTGGAACTATGATACTACAAGAGCACTGTGACAACCCTAACACATGACACCAAGTGCCAAATTTCAGGAATTCTGACACCGGTGGGGAACTTTCCTGCGTCCAAAGAGAGATGCATATTTAGCAACGTTGGTGTCATGCTGCTTCTATATAACAATGTGGCAAAATAATCCGAAATATATCATTTTTTCACCAATGACAAATGATCATACAATGAGTTACTGATCATTTCAGGAAGACATGCCTCTCTAACCAATGTTTACTGGAGTGGGTCTGATTAAAATAAAGATGAATCTGTTGGATACTATTGCAAGCACAGGGCATTTCGGAATGGTGTGCTTTCCTATATTCTTCAAATTCGTTCATTCATTTTTCCATTTTTATTAGGCCTGCACTCCAGCAAGGTAAACAAATAATTTTTTGGTGAAATGATCATAATCATAGTTCAAATGTATTCTCATTTCAATGATTATAACTGTGTCATGAATCATGATTACTTGTTTAATTTTCATCACAAGGCCCTGCCCTTTCCTCTTATCATTTACATATATATAAAAAATGATCTAACTATCAATGAACACATAGGAAGATAGGCTGTTGACTGGGCAGTTGAAGGCAGAGGATTATGTGATTAAACCTCCAGGAATGTCACTAAGCAGAGTGAGCAAACCTCAGATAATGCTACAACACAATGGAATCAATCTTGGCTTAACCGGTAGTGTAAATCATGCAATGTCAGCATGTTTTTAAAGGAAAACAGAACAAGTGTTTCCTGGAATCCCAAGCCCGCATTATTGTCAGTTAAACATTATTGTCAATAGTCATGATGATTTCCAATGGCTTCAAAAAAGACAAGACTACGGGCAGTATGAGGTTGTCAGTGTGAAGAACAATTTGCTTTTGCAATGGTGCGAACAGAGAAATTATTCTAAATTAAGAAGATGGAGGAAACAAGTAAACTACTCACATCTAAGATATTAACCAAAAATTCATTGAAGAGCAAAATAAAATTATGATGAAAATTACTCTGAATTGGAGGTTTTAGGAAAAAAAGAACAATTTTTAAATTATTTGTATCTTTTCCATAAAATCCCTACAGTTTGGAAGAAGGCTATTTGGCTAATCAAGTTTACATAATCTTTCCGAAAAAATATCTTACTCAGGTGCATGTTTCCCTCCCCCACTTTACCATCATAATCCCTTGCATTTACCATGGCTAATCCCTCTAAATGGACATCCTGGGACACTAAGGGGCAATTTAGTATGGCTAATCCACCTAATCCCACATCTTTGTATTGTGGGAGAAAATCTGAGCACCTGGAGCAAACCCATGGAGCCTGGAGAGAAAATGCAAATTTCACACAGTCACCCAAGACCGGAATTGAACTCAAATCCCTGGAGCTGTGAGGCACAGTGCTAATCTCTGTGCCACCGTGGCTCACTTCCAAAAAAGTTAGGTAAATATTAAGCTTACAAAACAGCATCAGTAAGAAATGCGATATTTTGATCACAAATGATAGAAGAATGAATAAAATCAGAGATTCTCCCTGTGATTCGTCTATGAACAACATTATCAAACACAATTCAGTACTGAGCCACATAAAGAGACAGATGCAAAGTAATTGAGAGGAGTCTTCAATGTGGAGGCAGACTCTCAGCAACTTTTAAAATATCTGCAAATATAACTGGTTCCTGCAGTAGGGTTAAGTTTGCGGATGTTTGTGCCTACATGTGTGTATATGCTTGTGTGTGCGTGTGCTCGCGTGTGTATCTGCATGTGTGCATGTGCCTGCATATATGTGTGTTTGTCCACAGTTCTATATGTACCTGTGTGTGTGTGTGTGTGTGTGAGTGAATATGAGTGTGTGTGTGTGTGTGTGTGTGTGGTCTCCAGACCTACAAATCCATCTCCAACCCCCAACCCAATCTTCCGCTGAGTGTCTATCTCTGGAGAGTTAAACTATCTGCCTCTGCTTCAGAGAAAAGAGGCCGGATTGAAGTACTAGAGTAAGATGACTCTTAACAAATCTAATCATCTATACCCATATCATGGAGACAGCTGGCCCTGCTTGCCTGAGCCCATCTCTTCTAAAATGGCGAGTACTGGGAATGGCATTGGGACATTGGCACACTGGCCAGCACTGTTCCATTCAGGCCAAGTCTGCCTTTGTTGTCATCTTTAATGGACTCTGGGCATTCATCTCGAGGATGCTCCAGGCTGACCCCCAACATTTTAATCATTTATGTGCTCTCAAAAATCAACATTTTGAGATGGTATTGAAAGAAAAATGATCAGCTTCATGCTCTGACGTTCTGAATTTAAGTGATCACCATCTTCCTTCCCCTTGATCCTGACCAAATTCAGTAAAGAACAAATGTTCCTCTTCGCCTCAGGCCCAAGTCCCTAAAACAATACAGCCTGAGTTGGCAAGCTTTATTGTATAGTGTGCTCTGATATCTGCTCACCACAGCACAGAGTGCTGAATGAATTGGGTCATCAGATCTTACTCAGCATTCTGAACCTATTCACTCAGCGTTCACATGGTAACAGGTCACCTGATCATTCAGAATCGGGCCTGGATGGTGAATGGGGATCAGTCACACTCCGCTGCCCTCAGTACTTACAGTTTTCTCTTCAACCCAATACTGTTGTGATTTGATTGGAGCTGGCTGAGCAGGAACTGAATCAGCTGTTAACAGAGATCAGAGGCAGGTGTTAGCGCAGTGAGTCAGCATATCATTACAGGACAGGTCACTCACCAACAGCAGGTCATTTTCCCAACCTCGTGTTAATCATTGAGGCAAAAGTGATGTCGATTGTACAGATTCAGCCTCAAACCACACAAGTTCAATCATTACTGGCAACTCCTCACCTCCTAACCACATTACACTGTTCTCAAATTAATTCTTCTCTTCCCCCTCAAAATACACACCCGTGTCTGAATACCCCTCTCAATCACTTTCACTGCAACCATACATCGACCTCCATCCCCCAAACAATCCTTCAATCACCTCTCTCCCCAACTATTCATCTACCTCACCCTTCAAATAATCACTCAATTGCCTCTATCCTCAAGCACAAACGCAGTCCTCTCACAGGTCCCTGTGGACAGGCATTATGGCAGGAAACTATGAGGCTCTTCCAAAGTCACAGTGAAGATTGAGCTTGTGGACATGTCTCGGAGGGAGGGAAGGATTAACCTATTTCTGTATGGAAGCCGCTAGCTCCTTTTTAATCCTTCCCTTGAAAGCTGAGAGCTGCAGGTTAGATACAAGAGTGTCACCAGCCCAGTGTGCCAGCTGATCTTTAATTAAGCATTGAGAATGTGCAGAGGCGGACAGGATTTTCTCATTGATAATGTGTGAGTTGTTGGGGCATAAAAATGGAATGTTAAAAAACTTGATACCATTGAATTTTTTCAGTCACTTGTGCAATTTTCAGGCTGCACAACAAAAAGTAGAGGTTATAGCATCATACAGATTTACAGCACGGAACCAGTCCTTTGGTCCAACTTGTCCATGCCGCCCTTTTTTTAAAACCCCAAAGCTAATCCCAGTTGCCCACATTTGGCCCATATTCATCCATACCCATCATATCCATGTAACTGTCTAAATGCTTTTTAAAAGATAAAATGGTGTCCGCCTCTACTACTACCTCTTGCAGCTTGTTCCAGACACTAATACCCTGTGTGAAAAAACTGCTCCTATGGACCTACTTGTATCTCTCCTCTTTCGCCTTAAACCTATGCCCTTTAGTTCTACGCTCCCCTATCTTTGGGAAAAGATGTTGACTATCTACCTTGTTGATGTTCCTCATTATTTAATATACCTCTCTCAGCCTCCTACGCTCTCGAGAAAAATGTCCCAGTACATTCAGCCTCTCCTTATAACTCAATCCATCAAGCCCCGGTAGCATCCTAGTAAATCTTTTCTGCACTCTTTCTAGTTTAATAATATCCTTTCTATAATAGGGTAACCAGAATTGCACACAGTATTCCAAGTGTGGTCTTACCAATGTCTTGTACAATTCAGCAAGACGTCCCAACTCCTGTATTCAATGTTCTAACCAATGAAATCAAGCGTATTGAATGCCTTCTTCACCACTCTGTCCACCTGTGACTCTACTTTCAAGGAGTAATGAACATACACCCTGAGATCTCTTTGTTCTGTAACTCTCCCCAACACTCTACCATTAACTGAGTAAGTCCTGTCCTGGTTCAATCTACCAAAATGCATCACCTCGCATTTGTCTAAATTAAACTCCACCTGCCATTTGTCAGCCCGCTGGCGCAATTGATCAAGATCCCATTGCAATCTGAGATAACTTTCTTCACTGTCCACAATGCCACCAATCTTGGTGTCATCTAGAAAATTACTAACCATGTCTCCGATATTCTCAGCCAAATCATTAATACTGTCTGCTCCAAAGAGACAGAGAAAAGGAAGTCAAAGGAAAGGACAGCTGGGGTACTGTGTGTTGTTCTGGTTGTCACACTGCTAGAAGGATGTGATTGCAGAGTACAGAGGCGATTCATCAGGATGTTGCCTGAGATAGAGCATTTCAGCCAAGAGAGGCTGGATAAGTTTGGTTTGTTTTCCCCAAGAGCAGAGAAGGCTCAGGGTGACCTGATTAAGGTGTGCAAAATTATAAAGGATATAGATTGGGTAGCTAGGAAGAATATTTTCCCCTTAGTAGAGAGAGCCAATAATCAGGGGGCATAGATTTAAGGTAAGAAGCAAGAGATTTAGAGGGAATTCGAAGTAAATCTTTTTCTCTTAGAGAATGGTGGGAATCTGGAACTCACTGCTTGAAAGAGTCTCGATGCAGGAACCCTCACAACATTTAAGAAACATTTAAATGAGCACTTGAAATGCTATAGCACACAAGGTTGTGAACCAAGGATTTGAAAATGGGATTGTAATTGATGGCTAGCACAGACACAATGGGCCAAAGGGCCTCTTTTTGTGCTGTAAAACTTAATCGTCGGAATTTTATTGGCCCGCCTGCCATGGGAATCAGAGCGGGTGAGGGGCAGACCATAGAAAGGTCCGTCAATCTCGGGCGAGATTTTACAGTCTCGGGATGAGCGAGGCCATAAAATGCCACTCTATGATAATAATTACTTTTCTGTATCTCCCAGTGTCTGACTTTGAAGATAAGTTTCCACGGACATCGGAACAGGTGCCCCACAAATTCTCCCAGTCCTATATAATGGAGTGCAAAGGAGGCCAAAAAGCAAGCGCTCTTTCTGAAAGAGGTTAGCAGAGACTGAACCCTGAACAGAGACACTTACCTTGTTAATCACCTTCTGCTGCTGGATATGTTTCTGTCGAAGAGACACAACCTCTCGCCATAGAACCTCATTCTGACTGAAGAAAAAAGAGTGTTAATCAGGTGCCATGGTAAAAGATTGAAAAGGGAACCCTGAATAAGGCCCTCACAGCATGTACTGTCAACTATTGTATAACGATATAAATAGCAGAATAACTAATATACGAAGTATCTCTTGACATCCAGTCCAAGCCTGTACTGGGCTGCATTTCATTTCCAAATTGTCCCACTTCTTTTTTGGGAGCAATTGGGAGGGAGGAAGTGAATTTTGAACTCATCAAGCACGTTCCTGTTTTTGTGCTCATTGTCACACCAGGCTATCCCAAATGGATTTGTTGCAAGGGATGGCTCTCATTACAATGTCCATGTTTTATTTTATTCATTCGTGGACATGGGTAAAGTTGCTTGGGCCAGCATTTATTACCCATCATTAATTCCCTTGAACAAAGTGATTTGCTCGGTCATTTCAGAGGGTCGTTCAGACAGCAGATTTTCTTCCCTAACGGCCATTAGTGAATTAGATGGGTTTTTCTGACAATTGACAATGGTTTCATGGTCATCAGTAGATTCTAAATTCCAGACTTTTTTGATTGAATTCAAATTCCACCATCTGCCATGGTGGGATTTGAACCCAGGTTGCCGGAATATTAGCTAAGTTTCCTGATCAATAATCTAGTGATAAAAACTACTTGGCCATTGCCTCCCCGTATAGAATTTTATATGTATAAAACTTTAATTCTGACTTCAAAGGAGCAACCACTGTGACCTCAAATACATCTATTTTCAAATCATTACTTTTATTGGCATTTTAAATTAGTTCAAATTCTGTTTGATTGATGACATGGAATCACATTCACTTGGGAGCGGATTACAATTGCCCCGAACATTATATGTCAGAACATGAAGATAGGAAGGTTCAAATTAATGACCCAAAGTTAGAGGCTGGGATTTTCCAGCCCCAGTGTAGTGGAACGCCCAGCTCAAAATCTATCAACTTTTGATGGAACTGGGAAATCTCAATAGTGGATAGGGCTGGAAAATCCCACCCATAGATACCATCCACTCCTCCAATGGTTGGACTCAACCAGATTTTAGTCAATTCTGCTACTATCTGTCTGAACTCAGGTCAGGTCCAAAACTCTGTAGATGGATACTGACTGTTTCATGTCCTTCAACCGGCAGTCCATGCTCTCCTGATGACCTCGCATCAACTGCATGTCATACAGCAGCTTGCTGACATCTTCCTGACGCACTCTGGTCTCTTCACTCTTCACAACCGACACCTAGGGATACAGGAAATGGAGATGGAGTTGAGGAGATTATATTGAACCAAGGATTGGCAGACATTCAAAACATGAGAGCTGACAGCAACCCTAAGACAAAGCACATCCCCACGTGGAACAATGCTAATCAATTTATGCTATTCATTCCAAACACCAAAAAAAACTTCCACCTTTTCTCTGCAAATTCTATCATTTTTAAATAAGTTAAATCTTCCTCAGGATTGTACAAATTGAAATCTGTGCATTTTAAATATGGGAGTCCTCATTATGTTTGCTTTTATCCTCATCTTCCACGATACTTTGCCCAGAGTGCTACATCTCAAATAACACTTTCCCCAGACTGCTACATTTCATACACTTTCTCCAGAGCGCTATATCTCACACTTTTCCCAGAGCATTAAATCCCACACATTTTCCCCAGATTGCCAGATCTCACACACTTTGCTCAGAGCATTACATCTCACACACTTTCCAAGAGCACTACATCCAATACACTTTCCCCAGAGCATTACATCTCTCACACTTTCCCCAGAGTATTACATCTCACACACTTTCCCCAGAGTATTACATCTCACACACTTTCCCGAGGACATTACATTTCACACACTTTTCCCAGAGCACTACATCGAACACACTTTCCCCAGAATGCTACATCTCACATAGTTTTCCCAGTGTCTACATCTCATACAATACTTTTCCCAGTGTGTTACTTCTCACACACTTTCCCCAGAGTGCTACGTCTCACAGACTTTTCCCAGAGTACTTCATTTAACACAACACTATCCCCAAAGTGTAAATCTCACACAATTTTTCCAGAGTGCTGCATATCATACAACACTTTCCCCAGGGCGCTACATTGCAAATACTTTCCCAACAGTGCAACATAGCACACATACTTCCTCAAGTGCTACATCGCACAGACTTTCCCTAGAGTGCTACATCTCACACGTTTTTTCCAGAGTACTTCGTCTCACACATTTTCCCCAGAATGCTACATCTGACACAACTCTTTCCCCAGAATGCTAAATCACAAATACTTTCCCCATAATGCAACATCTCACACAGTTTAACCAGAGCGCAACATCTCACACACTTTTCCCAGAGCATGACATCTCTCACACTTTCCCCAGAATGCTAAATCTCACACAGTTTTCCCACAGCGCGATGTCTCACACACTTCCTCCAGAGTGCTACATCTCAAACACTTTACTCAGAGCACTACATCTCACACACTTTTCCTGAGAATGCTATCTCTCTCACACTTTACAAGAGCACGACATCACACACTTCCCGCAAAACACTGCATGTCACGCACTTTTCACACCACGTGACATCTCTCACAGTTTCCCCTGAACGCTACATCTCACACCTTTTTCCCACAGTGCAATGTCTCATACATTTTTCCCAGAGTGCTATATCTCACACACTTTCCCCGGAGTGCCAGATCTCACACTCTTTACTCAGAGCACTACATCTCATACACTTTTCCCCACAGTGCTTACTCTCTCACACTTTCCGAGAGCGCTACATCTCACATACTTTCCGTAAAACACTGCATCTCATGCACTTTACCCAGACCACTAGATCTCTCACACTTTCCCCAGAGTGTCCATCTCATACAAACTCCCCAGAGTGCTAAATGTCACACACACTTCCCACAGCGCTTCACCTCAGACAACATTTTTCCCAGGGCGCTACATCGCAAATACTTTCCCCATAGCGCAACATCTCACACACTTTACCCAGAGCACTACATCTCACACACTTTCCCCAGAGTGCTACATCTCACACATTTTCCCCAAAGTGCCACATCTCACACACTTTCCCCAGAGTGCTACATCTCACACACTTTCCCCAGAGTGCTATATATCACACACTTTCCCCAGAGTGCTACATCTCACACATTTTCCCCAAAGTGCCACATCTCACACACTTTCCCCAGAGTGCTACATCTCACACACTTTCCCCAGAGTGCTATATCTCACACACTTTCCCCAGAGTGCTATATCTCACACACTTTCCCCAGTGTGCTATATCTCACACACTTTCCCCAGAGTGCTATATCTCACACACTTTCCCAGAGTGCTATCACACATTTCCCAGAGTGCTACATCTCAACACTTTCCCGAGCAACCCCACTTCCCAACATACTCACACACTTCCCCAGAGTGCTATATCTCACACACTTTCCCAGAGTGCTACTACACCTCACACACAAGTGCTATATCTCACACACTTTCCCAGAGTGCTATATCTCACACACTTTCCCCAGAGTGCTAATCTCACACACTTTCCCCAGAGTGCTACATCTCACACACTTTTCCCAGAGTGCTATATCTCACACACTTTCCCCAGAGTGCTATATCTCACACACTTTTCCCAGAGTGCTACATCTCACACACTTTCCCCAGAGTGCTATATCTCACACACTTTCCGCAGAGTGCTAACCACACACCCCCAAACACCACACACCCCCGTGCTACATCTCACACACTTTCCCCAGAGTGCTACATCTCACACACTTTCCCCAGAGTGCTACATCTCACACACTTTTCCCAGAGTGCTACATCTCACACACTTTCCCCAGAGTGCTACATCTCACACACTTTCCCCAGAGTGCTACATCTCACACACTTTCCCCAGAGTGCTACATCTCACACACTTTCCCCAGAGTGCTATATCTCACACACTTTTCCCAGAGTGTTACATCTCACACACTTTCCCCGGAGTGCTACATCTCACACACTTTCCTCAGAGTTCTACATCTCACACACCTTTCCCAGAGTGCTACATCTCACACACTTTCCCCAGAGTGCTATATCTCACACACTTTTCCCAGAGTGCTATATCTCACACACTTTTCCCCCAGATGCTACATCTCACACACTTTCCCCAAAACCACACACCCCAACACCACACACCCCAAAACCACACACCCAAGTTACATCTCACACACTTTCCCAGAGTGCTAATCTCACACACTTTCCCCAGAGTGCTACATCTCACACACTTTCCCCAGAGTGCTACATCTCACACACTTTCCCCAGAGTGCTATATCTCACACACTTTCCTCGGAGTGCTACATCTCACACACTTTCCCCAGAGTGCTATATCTCACACACTTTCCCCAGAGTGCTACATCTCACACACTTTCCCCAGAGTGCTACATCTCACACACTTTCCCCAGAGTGCTACATCTCACACACTTTCCCCAGAGTTACATAAACCACCCCAGAGTGCTAATCTCCACACTTTCAATACATCTCACACACTCCACATCTCACACACTTTCCCAGAGTGCTACATCTCACACACTTCCCAGAGTCTACATCTCACACACTTTCCCAGAGCTAATCTCACACACTTTCCCAGAGTGCTATATCTCACACACTTTCCCCAGAGTGCTAATCTCACACACTTTCCCAGAGTGCTACATCTCACACACTTTTCCCAGAGTGGTACATCTCACACACTTTCCCAGAGTGCTACATCTCACACACTTTCCCAGAGTGCTACATCTCACACACTTTTCCCAGAGTGCTATATCTCACACACTTTCCCCAGAGTGCTACATCTCACACACTTTTCCCAGAGTGCTACATCTCACACACTTTCCCCAGAGTGCTATATCTCACACACTTTCCCCAGAGTGCTATATCTCACACACTTTCCCCAGAGTGCTATATCTCACACACTTTCCCCAGAGTGCTACATCTCACACACTTTCCCCAGAGTGCTACATCTCACACACTTTTCCCAGAGTGCTACATCTCACACACTTCCCAGAGTCTATCTCACACACTTCCCAGAGTGCTTCTCCACACTTTCCCCAGAGTGCTACATCTCACACACTTTCCCCAGAGTGCTACATCTCACACACTTTCCCCAGAGTGCTACATCTCACACACTTTCCCCAGAGTGCTACATCTCACACACTTTTCCCAGAGTGCTACATCTCACACACTTTCCCCAGAGTGCTACATCTCACACACTTTCCCCAGAGTGCCAGATCTCACACACTTTTCCCAGCGTGCTATATCTCACACACGTTTCCCAGAGTGCTACATCTCACACACTTTCCCCAGAGTGCTACATCACACACACTTTCCCCAGAGTGCTACATCTCACACACTTTCCCCAGAGTGCTATATCTCACACACTTTCCCCAGAGTGCTACATCTCACACACTTTCCCCAGAGTGCTACATCTCACACACTTTCCCCAGAGTGCTACATCTCACACACTTTCCCCAGAGTGCTATATCTCACACACTTTCCCCAGAGTGCTATATCTCACACACTTTCCCCAGAGTGCTACATCTCACACACTTTCCCCAGAGTGCTACATCTCACACACTTTCCCCAGAGTGCTATATCTCACACACTTTCCCCAGAGTGCTACATCACACACACTTTCCCCAGAGTGCTATATCTCACACACTTTCCCCAGAGTGCTATATCTCACACATTTTCCCCAAAGTGCCACATCTCACACACTTTCCCCAGAGTGCTATATCTCACACACTTTCCCCAGTGTGCCACATCTCACACACTTTCCCCAGTGTGCTACATCTCACACACTTTCCCCAGTGTGCTATATCTCACACACTTTCTTCGGAGTGCTACATCTCACACACTTTCCCCAGAGTGCTATATCTCACACACTTTCCCCAGAGTGCCAGATCTCACACACTTTCCCCAGAGTGCTATATCTCACACACTTTCCCCAGTGTGCTACATCTCACACACTTTCCCCAGAGTGCTACATCTCACACATTTTCCCCAAAGTGCCACATCTCACACACTTTCCCCAGAGTGCTACATTTCACACACTTTCCCCAGAGTGCTATATATCACACACTTTCCCCAGAGTGCTATATCTCACACACTTTCCCCAGTGTGCTATATCTCACACACTTTCCCCAGAGTGCTATATCTTACACATCTTTCCCAGAGTGCTACATCTCACACACTTTTCCCAGAGTGGTACATCTCACATACTTTTCCGAGAGTGCTACATCTCACACACGTTTCCCAGAGTGCTATGTCTCACACACTTTCCCCAGAGTGCTATATCTCACACACTTTCCCCAGAGTGCTATATCTCACACACTTTCCCCAGAGTGCTACATCTCACACACTTTCCCCAGAGTCGTACATCTCACACACTTTCCCCAGAGTGCTATATCTCACACACTTTCCCCAGAGTGCTATATCTCACACACTTTCCCCAGAGTGCTATATCTCACACACTTTTCCCAGAGTGCTACATCTCATACACTTTCCCCAGAGTGCTATATCTCACACACTTTTCCCAGAGTGCTATATCTCACACACTTTTCCCAGAGTGCTATATCTCACACACTTTCCCCAGAGTGCTACATCTCACACACTTTTCCCACTGCGCTATACCTCACATACTTTCCGCTGAATGCTACATCTCACACACTTTCCCCGGAATGCTATATTGTGTACACTTTTCCCAGAGCAGTACATTGCACACATTTTCCCCAGAGTGCCAGATCTCAGACACTTTTTTCCAGAGCGCGACATCTCGCGCACTTTCCCGAAATGCTATATCTCACTCACTTTTCTGAGAGGGTTCCATCTCACACACTTTCCTCAGAGCACTGTATGTCACACACTTTCCCCAGGTGGTTCGATCTCACACACTTTCCCCGGAGCACTATATCTCACATGCTGTTCCCAGAGTGTTCTATCTCACACACTTTCCCCAGGGGGTTCGATCTCACACACTTTCCCCAGAGCACTATATCTCACATGCTTTTCCCAGAGTGTTCTATCACACACTTTCCCCAGAGCGCTACATCTGACACATTTTTCCCACAGTGCT
This sequence comes from Sphyrna mokarran, assembly GCA_024679065.1. Lineage (NCBI taxonomy): Eukaryota > Metazoa > Chordata > Chondrichthyes > Carcharhiniformes > Carcharhinidae > Sphyrna > Sphyrna mokarran. The sequence goes on from JAGIQG010000004.1 coordinate 50,585,310, forward strand.
ACATCTCACACAACACTTTTCCCACAGCGCTACATTGCAAATACTTTCCCCATACCGCAACATCTCACACAGTTTATCCAGAGTGCTACATTTCATAGGTTTTCCCTAGAATGGTACATCTCACAAATCTTCCCCACAGCGCTATATCTCACACACTTTCCCCAAAGTGCTTCATCTCACACACTTTTCCCAGACAGCTATCTCTGACCTACTTTGCCAAGAGTACTACATCTCATACACTTTCCCCAAGTGCTAAATCTCACGCACTTTCCCCAAGTGATACATCTCACACACTTTCCACAGAGCATTACATCTCACACACTTTCCCCAGAGTACTATATCTCACACACTTTCCCCAGAGTGTTCCATCTCACACACTTTCCCCAGAGTACTACATCTCACACACTTTCCCCAGAGTACTACATCTCACACAATTTCCCAGAGTACTTCATCTCACACAACACTTTTCCAAAACTGTACATCTCAGACAATTTCCACAGAGTGCTACATCTCACACAACACTTTTCCCACAGCACGACATCGCAAATACTTTCCCCAAAGTGCAACATCTCACACACTTTCTCCAAAGTGCAACATCTCACACATTTTCCCCGGAGTGCTACATCTCACACACTTTTCCCAGAGTGCTATATCTCACACACTTTCCTCGGAGTGCTACATCTCACACACTTTCCCCAGAGTGCTGTATCTCACACACTTTCCTCGGAGTGCTACATCTCACACACTTTTCCCAGAGTGCTATATCTCACACACTTTCCCCAGAGTGCTATATCTCACACACTTTCCCCAGATTGCTACATCTCACACACTTTCCCCAGAGTGCTACATCTTACACACTTTCACCAGAGTGTTACATCTCACACACTTTCCCCAGAGTGCTATATCTCACACACTTTCCCCAGATTGCTACATCTCACACACTTTCCCCAGAGTGCTACATCTCACACACTTTCCCCAGAGTGCTATATCTCACACACTTTCCTCGGAGTGGTATATCTCACACACTTTCCCCAGACTGCTACATGTCACAGACTTTTCCCAGAGTACTTCATTTAACACAACACTATCCCCAAAGTGTAAATCTCACACAATTTTTCCAGAATGCTGCATATCATACAACACTTTCCCCAGGGCGCTACATCGCAAATACTTTCCCAACAGTGCAACATAGCACACATATTTCCTCAAGTGCTACATCGCACAGACTTTCCCTAGAGTGCTACATCTCACACGTTTTTTCCAGAGTACTTCATCTCACACATTTTCCCCAGAATGCTACATCTGACACAACTCTTTCCCCAGAATGCTACATCTGACACAACTCTTTACCCAGAACGCTAAATCACAAATACTTTCCCCATAACGCAACATCTCACACAGTTTAACCAGAGTGCAACATCTCACACACTTTTCCCAGAGCATGACATCTCTCACACTTTCCCCAGAATGCTAAATCTCACACAGTTTTCCCACAGCGCGATGTCTCACACACTTCCTCCAGAGTGCTACATCTCAAACACTTTACTCAGAGCACTACATCTCACACACTTTTCCTGAGAATGCTATCTCTCTCACACTTTACAAGAGCGCTACATTACACACTTTCCGCAAAACACTGCATCTCACACACTTTTCACACCACGCGACATCTCTCACACTTTTCCCAGAGTGCTACATCTCACACACTTTCCCCAGAGTGCTACATCTCACACACTTTTCCCAGAGTGCTACATCTCACACACTTTTCCCAGAGTGCGATATCTCACACACTTTCCCCAGAGTACTATATCTCACACACTTTTCCCAGAGTGCTATATCTCACACACTTTCCCCAGAGTGCTACATCTCACACACTTTCCCCGGAGTGCTACATCTGACACACTTTCCCCAGAGTGCTACATCTCACACACTTTTCCCAGAGTGCTACATCTCACACACTTTTCCCAGAGAGCTATATCTCGCACACTTTTCCCAGAGTCCTATATCTCACACACTTGCCCCAGAGTGCTGTATCTCCCACACTTTCCCCAGAGTGCTACATCTCACACACTTTTCCCAGAGTGCTACATCTCACACACTTTTCCCAGAGTGCTACATCTCACACACTTTTCCCAGAGTGCTATATCTCACACACTTTCCCCAGAGTGCTATATCTCACACACTTTCCCCAGAGTGCTATATCTCACACACTTTCCCCAGAGTGCTACATCTCACACACTTTCCCCAGAGTGCTACATCTCACACACTTTCCCCAGAGTGCTACATCTCACACACTTTCCCCAGAGTGCTACATCTCACACACTTTTCCCAGAGTGCTATATCTCACACACTTTTCCCAGAGTGCTACATCTCACACACTTTTCCCAGAGTGCTATATCTCACACACTTTCCCCAGAGTGCTATATCTCACACACTTTTCCCAGAGTGCTATATCTCACACACTTTCCCCAGAGTGCTATATCTCACACACTTTTCCCAGAGTGCTACATCTCACACACTTTTCCCAGAGTGCTACATCTCACACACTTTCCCCAGAGTGCTACATCTCACACACTTTCCCCAGAGTGCTATATCTCACACACTTTCCCCAGAGTGCTATATCTCACACACTTTCCCACGAGTGCTATATCTCACACACTTTCTCCAGAGTGCTATATCTCACACACTTTCCCCAGAGTGCTATATCTCACACACTTTCCTCGGAGTGCTATATCTCACACACTTTCACCAGAGTGTTACATCTCACACACTTTTCCCAGAGTGCTATATCTCACACACTTTCCCCAGAGTGCTACATCTCACACACTTTTCCCACTGCGCTATACCTCACATACTTTCCGCTGAATGCTACATCTCACACACTTTCCCCGGAATGCTATATTGTATACACTTTTCCCAGAGTGCTACATCTCACACACTTTTCCCAGAGTGCTATATCTCACACACTTTCCCCAGAGTGCTATATCTCACACACTTTCCCCAGAGTGCTATATCTCACACACTTTCCCCAGAGTGCTATATCTCACACACTTTCCCCAGAGTGCTACATCTCACACACTTTCCCCAGAGTCGTACATCTCACACACTTTCCCCAGAGTCATACATCTCACACACTTTCCTCGGAGTGTTACATCTCACACACTTTTCCCAGAGTGCTACATCTAACACACTTTCCCCAGAGTCGTACATCTCACACACTTTCCTCGGAGTGCTACATCTCACACACTTTTCCCAGAGTGCTATATCTCACACACTTTCCCCAGAGTGCTATATCTCACACACTTTTCCCAGAGTGCTATATCTCACACACTTTCCCCAGAGTGCTATATCTCACACACTTTCCTCAGAGTGCTATATCTCACACACTTTCCCCAGAGTCGTACATCTCACACACTTTCCTCGGAGTGTTACATCTCACACACTTTCCCCAGTGTGCTACATCTCACACACTTTCCCCAGAGTGTTACATCTCACACACTTTCCCCAGAGTGCTACATCTCACACACTTTCCCCAGAGTGTTATATCTCACACACTTTCCCCAGAGTGCTATATCTCACACACTTTCCCCAGAGTGCTACATCTCACACACTTTCCCCAGAGTGTTACATCTCACACGCTTTCCCCAGAGCGCTATATTTCACACACTTTCCTCGGAGTGCTACATCTCACACACTTTCCTCGGAGTGCTACATCTCACACACTTTTCCCAGAGTGCTATATCTCATACACTTTCCCCAGAGTGCTACATCTCACACACTTTTCCCACTGCGCTATACCTCACATACTTTCCGCTGAATGCTACATCTCACACACGTTCCCTGGAATGCTATATTGTATACACTTTTCCCAGAGCTCTACATTGCACACATTTTCCCCAGAGTGCCAGATCTCAGACACTTTTTTCCAGAGTGCTACATCTCGCGCACTTTCCCCAAATGCTATATCTCACACACTTTCCTGAGAAGGTTCCATCTCACACACTTTCCTCAGAGCACTATATCTCACACACTTTCCCTAGGGGGTTTGATCTCACACACTTTCCCCAGAGCACTACATCTGACACATTTTTCCCACAGTACATCATCTCACACAACACTCTTCCCACAGCACAACATTGCAAATACTTTCCCCAAAGCGCTACATCTCACCCGCTTTTCCCAGAGTGCTACATCTTACACACTTTCCACGGAATGCTAAATCTCACTCACTTTACGCAGTGCTACATCTCACACACTATTCCCAAAGAGAACATTTTCCCCAGAATGTAAATCTCATACAATTTCCCCAGAGTACTACACCTCACACAACACTTTACTCAGAGCGCTACATGTCACACATTATCCCCAGAGCGCTACATCACAAATACTTGCCCCATCGCGCAACATCTCATGAACTTTCCCCCCAAGTGCTATATCTCACATACTTTTCCCAGAGCACTATATCTCACACACTTACCCTAAGTGCTACATCTCACGCACTTTCCCTAGAGTACTTCATCTCACCCAACACTTTTCCCACAATATATATCTCACACAATTTCTCCAGAGTGCTACATCTCACACACTTTTCCCACTGTGCTACATTTGACACACTTTTCCCAGGGCACGACATCTCACACAGTTTTCTTAGAGCGCTACCTCTGACACGCTTTCCCCAGAGTGCTACATTTCACGTGCTTTCCCCAAGTGCTACATCTCACACTTTCCGCAGAGTGTTACCTCTCACACATTTTCCCCAGAGTGCTACATCTCACACACTTTACCCACAGCGCTACATCTCGCACACCATCCCCAGAGTGCTAAATGTCACACACTTTCCCCACAGTCCTATATCTCACACACTTTCCCCAGAGTGCTACATCTCATACACTTTCCTCAAAGTGCTACATCTGAAACACTTTTCCCAGAGTGCTATATCTCATACACTTTTCCCAAAGTGCTACATCTCACACATTTTCCCCAAAGCTCTACATCTCACACACTTTCCCCAGAGTGCTGCATCTCACACACTTTTCCCAGAGTGCTACTTCTCACACTTTCCCCAGGGCACTACATAGAATCATAGAATCATAGAACTCTACAGTGCAGAAAGAAGCCCTTTGGCCCATTGAGCCTGCACCGAACACAATCCCACCCAGGCCAAACTGATATCCTTACGTATTATACCCACTAGTCCCTCTAACCTATACGTCCCTAGACTTTCCGCAGAGCACTACATCTCACAAACCTTACCCAAAGCACTATATCTCCCAGATTTTCCCCAACGTGTACATGTCACACACTTCTGACACCTTCCCCAGAGTGCTACATTTCTCACATTTTCCCCAGAGTGTTACGTCTCACACAACACTTTCCCCAGTGCCGTACAGCACACACAAATCTCCCCAGGCCCTCAAACCCACATATCACTTCCCACGGGGCCTTGCAAGTTCAGAGCAGAAGCAGACCACCCATCCCTTGAACTTGTTCCATCATTCAGTAAGATCATGGCTGATCTGATTGTCCCCTCAACCCGACATTCCTGCTTACCCTGATAACCTTTTACCCCCTTATTAATCATGAATCTGTCTAGCTCAGCCTTGAAATATTCAACTGCTCTGCTTCCACTGCCTTTTGAGGAAGAGTTCCAGAGACTCACAACCCTCTGAGAGAAAAACATTTCCCCTCATTTGTCTCAAATTGGTGATCCCTTATTTTAAACACCCTCATTTTCCAATAAGCAGAAACATCCTTTCCGCATCCATCCTGTCAATACCACTCAGGATCTTAAAGTCTTTGATCAAGTTGTTTCTTACTCTTCTAAACTCGAGTGAATACAAACCGAATCTCTCCAACTTTTCCTTAAGGCAACCCATCATTCCTTATTATTTACCTATTATTATTTAATATTTATATTTATTTATTATTTAATAACTCTATTATTTATTTATGTTTATTTATTAGTGTCACAAATAGGTTTACATTAACACAGCAGTAAAGATACTGCGAAAATCTCCTAATTGCTACACTCTGGCGCCTATTCGGGTACACTGAGGGAGAATTTAGCATAACCAATCCACCTAACCAGAACGTCTTTTGGACTGTGGGAGGAAACTGAAGCACCAGAGGAAACCCACTTAGACATGGGGAGAATGGGCTGAGTCCGCACAGACATTGATCCAAGGCCACAGTCAAACCCGGGTCCTTGGTGCTATAAAGCAGCAATACTAACCACTATGCCCCTGCCCAATAAATCTTCTCTGAACTGCTTCTAATGCATTTGCATCTTTCTTTAAATAACGAGTCCAAATACTGTACACAATACTTCAGTCCTGTACAAGTGAAGCATAATTTCTGCAATAAATTTCTGCATGATAAACAGTAGCATTTATCTAATTTTCCTAATTACTTGCTGTAATTTGGATTTATGCTCTACAACATCCAGATCCCTCTGCCTCTCAGAGCTCTACAAACTCTCATCCTTTAGATAATATGCTTCTTTTTTATTTTTCCTCCCAAAATGGAGAATCTCACATTTGCCCACATTTAGATTCCACTTGCCAGATTTCTGCCCATTATTTAACCTATGTTCCCATGAAGCCTCCTTCCATTCGCTACACAATTGACTTTCCTACCCATCTTTGTGTCATCAGCAAATTCAGCAACATTTAGTTCCTTCATCCGTCATTTATATCAATTATAAAAGGTTAAGGGCCCAGCACTAATCCCTGTAATACACCACTTGTCACATCCTATCAACTAGAAAAAGACAGAAATGCCAAATCTCCTTGTGCTGTTATCTAGTCAATCTTCAATCCATGCCAATACATTACCCCTACCCTCTACATCTCATAGTGTCATCCCCAGTGTCCTACATCTCCCACAGTATTATCTCCAGAGCCTTCTCTCACACACTATCACCCACACAGCCCTGTATCCCACATAATATCACCTCGAGTGCCCTAGATCTCACACAGCATCAACCCCAGAACTCTTTTTTCCCAGACAGCATCACCCCAGGGCCCTACATCCCACACAATATCACCCCCAGTGCCCTACATCCCACACAGTATCACCCTCAGGGCCCTATATTGCACATAGTATTAGCCTCAGAGCCCTACATCCCACACAGTATCATACCCAGTGCCCTGCATCCCATACAGTATCACCCCCACAGCCCTATATCCACACAGTATCACCCCCAGAGACTTACATCCCCCACAGTATCATGGCCAGAACTCTTTTTCCAACACTGTATCACCCCCTAGAACATAGAACATAGAAGATTACTGTGCAGCACAAGTCCTTCGGCCCTCGATGTTGCACCAACCAGTGGAACAAATCTAATGACCCTCTAACCTAAACCAATCCAATGTTATCCATATTCCTATCCACTGACCATCTGAATTCCTTTAAAGTTGGCGAGTCCAAAACTGCTGCAGGCAGGGCATTCCACACCCTTACTATCCTCTGAGTAAAGAACCTCCCTCTGACATCTGTCCTATAGTTACCATCCCTTAATTTAAAGCTATGTCCCCTCATGTTAGCCATCACTATTTGAGGAAAAAGGCTCTCACTATTCACTCTGATCATCTTGTATGCCTCAATTAGGTCACCTCTTAACATCTTTCTCTCCAATGAAAATAACCTCAAGTCCCTCAGCCTTTCCTCATAAGACCTTCCCACCATACCAGGCAACATCCTGGTAAACCTCCTCTGCACCCTTCCCAATGCTTCCACATCTTTTTCATAATGCAGCACCAGAGTTTTGTACAGTTGTAATATGATCTCACAGCTCCAAAATTCAATCTCTCTACCAATAAAAGCTAATATACTGTACACCTTCTTAACCACCTTATCAACCTGGGTGCCAACTTTCAGGGATCTATGCACATGCACACCGAGATCTCTCTGCTTGTTGACACTACTAAACAGTCCTGCCATTAGCCCTGTATTCTATTACTCTTACCAAAGTGAATCACCTCACACTTTTCCGCATTAAACTCTATTTACCACCTCTCAGTCCAGCTCTGCAGCTTATCTATGTCCCTCTGCAAACTGTAACATCCACTCTCACTGTCTACAACTCCTCCGACTTTGGTGTTGTCAGCAAATTTACTAACCCATCCTTCTACACCCTTATCTAGGTCATTTATAAAAATGACAAACAGCAGTGGCCCCAAAACAGATCCTTGAGGAACACCACTTGTAACTGAACTCCAGGTTGAATATTTCCCATCAACCACCACCCTCTGTCTTCTATCAGCTAGCCAATTCCTAATCCCATTAGCTAAATCACCCTCAATCCCATGCATCTGCATTTTCTGCAGTAGCCTACCATGGGGAACCTTATCAAATGTTTTGCTAAAATCCATATACACTACATCAACTGCCTTACCCTTATCCACCTTTTCAAAGAACTCGATAAGATTTGTGAGGCACGACCTACCTTTCACAAAACCGTGCTGACTATCCCTAATCAATTTATTTCTCTCTAAATGATTATAAATCCTATCCCTTATAATTCTTTCCAAAACTTTGCCCACAACAGAAGTAAGGCTCACCAGTCTATAATTCCCAGGATGGTCTCAACTCCCCTTCTTGAACAAGGGGACAACATTTGCTATCCTCCAGTCTTCTGGCACTATACCTGTAGCCAATGACGACATGAAGATCAAAGCCAAAGGCTCTGCAATCTCCTCCCTAGCCTTCCAGAGAATCCTGGGGTAAATCCCATCTGGTCCAGAGGACTTATCTATTTTCATACTCTCAAGAATTGCTAGCACCTCCTCCTTTTGTATCTCGATCCAGTCTAGTCTAAAAGCCTGTATCTTAGTATTCTCCTGCACTACATTGACGTTTTCCTGCGTGAATACAGATGAAAAATATTCATTTAATTCCTCTCCTATCTCTTCAGGCTTCACGCACAACTTCCCACTGCTGTCTCTGACTGGCCCTAATCTTGCTTAACCAATCTTTTATTCTTGACATACCTATAGAAAGCTTTAGGGTTCTCCTTGATCCTATTCACCAAAGTTTTCTCATGTCCTCATCTAGCTCTTTTTAACTCTCTCTTTAGCACCTTCCTGGCTAATTTGTAACTCTCGGTGCCTTCACTGAGCCTTCATGTCTCATCTTGACAGTATCACCCCCAGAACCCTACATCCCACACAGTATCATTTCCAGAGCCAAATCTGCAGCAGTCTGTTGTGTGTGTTCATACCAAGTTCAACTACATTAAGATGTTCCTCAGTTCATCCCGCGATCAGTTCTAGAACTCTCCTTGCAAACCCTCTTACAGTCCTTAACTAACAATGCCATGCCTCCCCCTCTTCTATCAGCTTCTCTACCCTGACTGAAACATCTGAACCGCGGAACCTGCAACAACCATTCCTGCCCCTGCTCTATCCATGTCTCTGAAATGGCCACAACATCGAAGTCCCAGGCACCAATCCAGGCTGCAAGTTCATCCACCTTATTGCTTATGCTCCTCGTATTAAAGTATACACACTTCAAACCATCCTCCTGCCTGCCAATACACTGCTGTAACCTAGAAACCTTATCCATGACCTCCCTATTCTCATCCTCCTGTACATTGGAGCTACAATTCACGTTCCCATCCCTCCTCTGAATCAGTTTAAACCCCGGCCCCCAAATAGCATTGGCAAATACTCCCCCCAAGATATTGGTACCCTGTGCCCTATATCTCACACAATATCATGCCCAGAGTCCTACATCCCACACAGTATCACCCCCAGAGCCCTACATCTCACACAGTATCACCCCCAGAACCCTACATCCCACACAGTATCACCCTCAGAGCCCTACATCCAACACAGTATCACCCCAGAATCCTACATCCCACACAGTATCATTTCCAGAGCCAAATTTGCAGCTGTCTATTGTGTGTGTTCATACCAAGTTCAACTACTTTAAGATGTTCCTCAGTTCATCCCGCGATCAGTTCTAGAACTCTCCTTGCAAACCCTCTTATAGCAGCATTGACATTTGATGTTAGTCCAATGTGAGTTGAACCCAAATACAGGTAAAATTGCAAATGCTGGAATCTGAAACAAAAACAGTAAATGCTGGAAAATCTCAGCAAGTCTGGCAGTGTATGTGGAGAGAGAATAGAGCCAACGTTTTGAGTCTGGATGACCCTTTGTCAGGGCCAAGTACAGGCTCCTATTTTTAGGTAGAGGAAAAGTCCCACCTTTCTCTTGATGTTTTCCAGCAGTTGTTCCTGGCCTCGCAGAAAGTACAGATGCTGGAATTCTGTGTCATCTCGTTCTGGCTTCACCAAGCCGCTTTGTTCAATATTCACCACCTTCCGGAAGCCATCTGGCCAAAGACAGGAAAAGAACAAATAAAACTCTGCTTTAGATCAAATATCTTTGAGTCAATAGAAATCATTGTTGATTGCTCTCTGAAAGGGCTCACCAAACTGCTCCAGCTCCTTCACCAGTTTTAACCAATTGCTATGATCAGACTGGAATGTTCCAGGATATTTTGTTGACTGGTTTCAGGCTGCCAACAGTTAAGAATCGTGTGACCTCACCTTGACCCTGCCTGACTCGAAGATCAGGATGTTGTGTGAAGAGTCACTGGTGTGTACCTGACAAATACCACACTGCAGAACTTAACCAGTGCATTGTCACTTAGACTGCAGGACATTCACCCAGAATTAATAGGTTTCTTTAAGCCAATATGGAAAAACATGTTTTAATATTAAACTGCAGTTTCCGAAACTGTGTTTTTCCCAAATTAACTTTTTGGCAGAATGCTATTTAAACTGTCACACGAGTTAAATACAACTTTCATGTTAATGTCAAAGAGATTCTTCAGCCCATTGTGTACGTACCAGCCATCAAACACCTATCTCTTCTAATCTCATTTTCCAACACTTGGCGCATAGCCTTGTATGCTATAGCGTTTCAAATGCTCATTTAAGTGCTTCTTAAATCTTGTGAGGGTTCCCACCATCACCATCCTATCAGGCAGAGAGTTCCAGCTTTCCACCCCTCCCTGGGTAAAAAAGTTTTTCCTCTCTAAATCCCCTCCCAGTTACATTGCTGAATTCAAGATGGTGCCAGAGTGTGATAACTTCTCATGAGCTGTTCCCGGCATACCCTTTAATTATATCTTTTACTCTCATTCTATGCTTTTAAAACTCTAATTCTTATAAACTCTTTAACAATGTTCTATTTACCTTATATGAAGTTGATCTTTCTCTATATCTCAGATATAACCGTAACACCACATTCTGTACCAACTCCTTTCCTTCTCTTTGTCTGGAGAGCGCACAACAAACAATACTTTTCACTGTATACATGTGCCAATAATAAATCAAATCAAATCTTTTCTCAACCTCTTCTCCAAAAGAAGACACCACCAACTTCCTTCAGTAACCTATATCTCTGTTATTGACCCCTCTACAAAGTGGAAAAGTTTCTTCCTATCTACCCTATCCATGTCTCTCATAATTTTGTATACACCATTGAGATCCCCCTTCATCTTTCTCTGCTCTGAGGAAAACAACTCCAGGCTGCCAGCCTCTCTTCATAATTTAAATGCTCCAGTTCAGGCAACATCCTGATGAATCACCTCTGCAGCCTTTCCAGAACAATCACGTCCTTCTTAAAGTGTGGCAACTAGAACTGCACACAGTACTCCATATTTGGCCTAATGAGTGTTTTATATAGCTTCACTATAAATTCCCTGCTCTTATATTCTGTATCTTGGCTAAAAAAGGCAAGTATTTCATATGCTTCTTAATGATCTTATCTGCCTGCCCCGATACCTTCAGGAATTTTTGAACATGCATCCCAAGATCCTATTGGTCCTCAGTACTTCCGTGTACCTACTGTTCATTGTGTATTCCATTGCATTATCATTCCTCCCAAAATGTATTATCTCACACTTTTCAGAGTTAAATTCCATTTGCCACTGTTCTGTCCATCTGACCAACCTGCCTACATCATGCGATAATTTAAGGCTTTCCTCCTCGCTATTTATTACACCACCAATTTTCCTGTCATCTTCGAACTTACTGATATCCTGCATTCACATCTAGATCATTAATGTACACCACAAACAGCAAGGGACCGAGCACCGATCCCTGCGGTACGCCACTAGACACAAGCCTCCAATCACAGAAATAACCTTTAACCATCGCCCTCTGTCTCCTGCCACAAAGCCAATTTTGGATCCAATTTGCCAAAAATACCCTGGATCCCACTGGCTCTTACCTCCTTGATCAGTCTCCCATGTGGGACCATGTCAGAAGCCTTACTGAAATCCGCGCTGACTACATCAATAGCACTGTTCTTATCTACACACCTAGTCACCTCCTTGAAAACTTTAATCAATGTGTAGGGAGAAACAAGAGAGACAAGATCAGATCAAAGAGGGAAACAAATGGAGAGAAAATGAAGAATGGAGAGTCGGGCTTTCAATGTTTGTTTGAAAAAGGCAGGAGGAATAAATTGAGAGACTGGTTGCGGAAATATAGTTGAGTCTTGTATGAGTGAAAATGAAGAAGCAAATACACTGAAATTTATATCAGATGGGGATCACGATCACTGATTTAAACTGGAATGTTGCTCTGCTCTCAGCTTCACTGAAGCAGGAGAATAGCTTTAAGCCTTGATGTTTTAGCAAGTGGAATTTTTTAGTCCTGACATCAATCAATATTAGAGAAAAGTTACACTTTAGTTGGAATACAGCCATGCCAACTCAAAAGACTAATGTTAAGCTCCACTTACAAAAAGGTTTGCTTAGAAGTCCAGTTCACACCAACAAATTACATTTTCAGTCAGCCAACACTTTAGACACATGACAGTTACGTCAATGATTGATGGATTTCTCCAATACAGCATTCTATGCAAAAGATGATATTAATCTCCCATACATAGGTTTGTCTGAGGTCTGTGTGATATGTGAGCGACATTTGATACAGAATAGGAAAGGGGACAACAGAGATTAGGGTGAGATTAAGCTCGCAGAACTCTGAGAATCGGAGGCTGACCAGCAGAATTTCGCAGCTGAAAAAGAATTTCAGCTGCAGTTAAATGAGAAAATGGTGGAGGAAAGTGATGTTAACAAGATGGAAGAATGCGATGTTAATGAGTTGGAGGAAGGTGATATTAATAAGATGGAGAAAAGCCATGTTAACAAGATGGAGGAAGATGATGTTAACAAGAAGGAGAAAGGCAATGTAAACAAGATGGAGAAAGGTGATGTTAACAAGATGGAGAAAGACAATGTTAACAAGATGGAGAAAGGTGATGTTAACAAGTTGAATGAAGGTGATGTTAACAAGATGGAGAAAGATGATGTTAACCAAATGGAGGAAGGCAATGTTAACGATTTGGAGGAAGGCGATGTTAACAAGATGGAAGAAGGTGATATTAATGAGATGGAGGAAGATGATGTTAACGAGTTGAGGAAGATGATGTTAACAAGATGGTGGAAGGTAACGTTAAGATGGAGGAAGGTAATATTAACAAAATGGGGAAAGGCAGTGTTAACGAGATGGAGAAAGGTGACATTAACGAGATGGAGAAAGATGATGTTAACAAGATGGAGCCAGATGATGTTAACGAGATGGAGGAATGTGATGTTAACAAGATGGAGGAAGGTGCTTTTTTAATCATCAACTTTGACTCTAATAGCTTCAAAGAATCTTACTCACTCTCAGAAATGCTTGACCTAAACTAGCACAAAATATCACCAAAGCACTGGATTTATTTTGTCATGACTACTATATTTTAACCCAAGATGACAAGGTTGACCTGAATGTGGAATGAAACAGATCCATCGTAAAAATAATCAAATTCTGTTTTTCGGGAGAATGTTGTCAATATGTCAAACAAATATTTTAGTCATAAATGAAAATGCTTCAAACAATATGCAAATATTTGAAAATTTATATGTGTCTTATTCGTTGCAGTGCAGAAACAAAGGATGTGAAATATAGATATATGACAGTTAAAATGCTGTCTCCCCATTCTCTGTGGATTTGTTCAATCCCAAACAGAAATTAAAATTGTTTGTATTTTAATTCTAGTCAAAGGAAAAATGGCATGATGAACAGATCATTCTTGAAACTATTTTGATGTTGCTGATAACAAAGAATAAAGGATTCACACAAGAATTGAAACTTTTTCATAAGCATCAGTGCTTCTCCTGAACAATAGTTGTCAGACAGGTTTCACATGATTGCTGATGGCAATGGAATGCCCCTTAAACTTAGCAACTGATGATCCTTCAATATGATAAGCTGGTTATTATTTGGGAGTGGTCTTATCCCCAGGTGAATATAGACAGAATTCCTGACATTGTTGAGCAGATAGAATAACTGCCATAATTAAGAGTCAACCACATGGTGTGGCACTAAGATCATATGTTCACAAGACCAGAGGTGGTTAGTCTTTGCTTGAAGAACATCAATAAGATAACTGTTCTTTTGTTCATTTGGTGCTCACTCACAACTGATCTAGGGAGATGATGGCCTAGTGGTATTATTGCTAGACTATTAATCCAGAAACTCAGCAAATGCTCTTGGGGGCCCTGGTTTGAATCCCACCACAGCAGATGGTGGAATTTGAATTCAATAAAAAAACTGGAATTAAAAAAATGTAGTTTATTTATTAGTCACAAATAGGCTTATATTAACACTGCAAACGAAGTTTTAAGAATCTACTGATGATCACAAAACTATTGTTGATTGTCAGAAAAACCCATCTGATTCACTAATATTCTTTAAGGAAAGAAATCTCTGTCTTTACCTGGTCTTTATGTGTGACTCCAGAGCCACACAATATGGTTGACTCTCAACTGCCTTCGGGCAACTAGGGATGGGCATTAAATGCTAGCCAGTCAGCACTCTCATGTCCCATGAATGAATGAAAAAAAGTAGTCCAGTTCACACCAACACTAGCACTGCTTCCTCACAGCACAGGGACCCAGGTTCAATTCCAAACTTGGATCGTTGTCTGTGTGGGGTTTGCACATTCTTCTCTGTGGGTTTCCTTCCACAGTCCGAAGATGTGGGTTACGAGAAGTGGCCATGCTAAATTGACCCTAGGGTCAGGGGTATTAGCAGGGTAAATATGTAGGATTATGGCAATAGGGTGGGATTGTAGTCAGTGCAGACTTGATGGGCCGAATGGCTTCTTTCTGCACTGTAGGGATTTCATATAATTCAAATTTCACAAATTCCCAGCTTGCATTTTGAACTTGTAAACATTGGATTGTTCACTCTGTACCGAGGTTATTGGGCTATCATACTCAATCTGTATTGAATAAATCAATAGCTTCTGGGACCAAATAATGAATACGAGCAGGTCCTTTTGAAGAAATAATGAATACCCTGTCCAAAATGGAGAAGTAACTTGTGTTGGTAATTCTGCCAACTCTCTGCAAGAATCTTTCTAACTGTATCACTCACCAACCCATCTCTCTTCAAAAGGCTCCTATAATTCTCGACCCTCAGTCTCACATCACTTTCTGTGGGATGCACTATGCAGTGTAAAGTCACTGCTGAGTGCTGAGTCAGTAATCCATTACATTCAGTGTCAAGGACAGTGTGTTCAAGCAAAAGAGAGGGTCAGAGAGATGATTGCTGCTTGGGTTGTCAAAGCAACTAAAGATTGATCAGAAATCAGTTCTCCTGGCCACCCAGAAAGAAATCAATGCTGAAGGCTGGTCCATAAGACTGAAAAAGGAACTGAAATCTTGTCGGCAAGCTAGGACTGAAAAAAAAATAGATGTAAGGATATGAAAATAGATGAATAAAATGGAGCAGATGAAGGAGGACCTGAGGCAAAGTTTGACGTGGGCTCAAGAAATTTAAATTATCAGGTGCAAGAGGCAAGCTCCATGAAAGGAGGGCACAACTTGCAAATCTTGTGAAACAACTGAAGAAGATGAAAGAAGGAGGTAAGTAAGGCAGTGCCGTCTATCATGTTGATTACTTTCAGGTAAAGATGACGTAGATTCCTGAAGCAATCCCTCACACAAACCGAAATATCTGCACTCTTCGACTGTGGCTAACAGTTCAGCCAGTCTATTGTAATAGTCAATTCTTCAGGGAAGTTCGCCTTTCCAATTTAAAATAATCATTCAAATATTACAATAAGGCTCCTCTTAATCTCTAACATATTCCAGGGCCAGCCCTTGCTATGAACAAATATTGCCTCGGGTTGGTTTGTAAATTGGCAATTTTTGAAGATAGAGAAAAAAATGATCACTTATTACAAATCAGATGCTATGCTATTGCCACTGGAAGCACCTTCAGCATAATTAACATTGTTTCGACTATTTCCAAGATTAAATAATACATCTTAAAAATCAAATAATTATTTTGTACAGCACATCTCAAGGCACTGGTAACTTTGTTATACATCATTCAAATCGTTATAAATATGGATCTTTATCTCACACTCTTGGGACCTCAGTGGGGATTTCCTTCCAACTACACTCAGCCATCAATTTGCCAGAATTACAGCCAAAATCTCAATTAAATTCATGACTGGAATTTGCATCTGACATCCAGTGAAGCTGCAGCAGCAGATAGAGAGAGCTCTGGGGCAATTATCAAATAGGCTTAATAGTGGATTGAAGGAACAAGAACAAGTTGTATTTATAAAGTGTCTTTAATATAATAACAACCCATCACAGGATCATTATCAAACAACATTCAACACTGAATCACTTAAGCAGCTATTAAGACAGATGGTTAGCATGGTTAGCACTGTTAGTACCAGGGAACTGGGTTCGGAGTTTGCACATTCTCCCATGTCTGTGTGGGTTTTCTCTGGGTACTTCGGTTTCCTCTCACAGTGCAAAGGTGTACAGGTTATGTTGATTGGCCATGACAAATGAGCCTTAGTGTCAGACGGTTTAGCAGGTTAAGTATATGGGGATGGGGCCTGGGAGGGATTGTTGTCAGTGCAGGCTTGATGGGCCAAATGGACTCCTGTACCTTAGTGATTCTACGATTCAAAGAAAGCACAAGGTCAGGGAATCAGCACAGCAATGTCAACTCCTATTTCTTTTCCAGCTTGGCTTGCCATTAAGAAAATAAGATGATTGAATTCATACTTGTTCAGTTTAATTAAGGACAATGTCCTGGATTTTGTCAATCAGAATCTTCAAACATCCTTATGATGATGATTCCTTCTACTGTTATTGCTCAAAGTCATCATGGTGGGAGGGAAATGAGGAATAGGTAAAGGTGCAGGAAATCTCATCTTTTCTTCATTCATCTGACTGTCCAGAACAATAACCAAATGATCTCCAACTGGCTTCTCAAGTCACAATTTCTGTTTTTTAAAGTTTCTCCATTCTCTTGACCAATAGTTAAATTATTTAATTGTCTCATCAGAAAAATAATGAGTAAATTTCATCATTTTGCATTTTCCCAACACTTAAGTTCTTTTTCTATGGAAAGGCAGGAAGTATTCTTACTTTCTGGTGGCTCATTTATAAGGAGTTGCGGTGCCTTCTACAAACCTGGTCAGTCTTTTACCTTCTTTCTCGTGATTGTTTAGAGATTTCGACTTGGAGTTTCCAAAGGTGGCTTTTCCAATTTCCCACTGCAGTTACAGCAGAAATTCTAATGCAAGGACCAGAAGGTTGACTGTGGAAAAAGAAAGTTGGTCCCAGCCTATCTATAGTGAGTGTTTGGGATACTAACTGCAATGATAATCAATGGCAGATAGAAATGCACAATTCGGCTATCATAATTTAGAAAGAAGACATTTTGGATCATGGCAAATGTGGCATTTGTCAATAATACCATTGTAGTTGGATTTTTCTGACTCCCTGTGTAATGTTACCTCTCAATGTGTTTCAATATCTCACCCTAAACTTCTCTCTGTCTCCCTCTTATTTCATGGATGTGGGCATCACTAGCTGGAGCAACATTTGTTGCCCATTCCTAATTGCTCTTAAACTGAGTGGGTTGCTAAGCTTTTTCAGAGGGTAATCAAGAGTCAACCTCTACATTATCACAGGGCAGATTTCCTTATCTAAAGAACATTACTGAACCAGATAGGTTTTTACGACAACTGGTGACGGTTTCATCATCACCATTACTGAGATTAGCTTTTAATTCCAGATTTAGTTATTAAATTTAAATTCCACTAGCTGCCATGGTGAGATTCAAACTCACGTCCCTAGAGCATTCAGGTGGACCTTCGGATTATTACTGGCACTTCCACTACTGCATCTTCTCCTCCTTGCTGTTGTGACACTTCTTTTTTCATTCAGAAAATTATTGTGAAAGCCAAAGTAGCAATGTCAGCAGCTTTGCTGCTTCTGGGTGCTCCCCTTCCCAATCTTGATCACCCAGCTTGAAGCTCACTCCTGTATCCTGGGATATTTTCATCCTCTTTCCTGCTGTATGCCGTTAATTACAGCTCTTAAGCAAACTGGTGTCTGCCTTATCCGATTGTTGGTGGCAGTTGTCTTTTAGCAACCCACAAAGTGGTTTCGGAACCATGCTCTTTTTAAATGTTTGTTTTTCTAAGCCACCTACAAACATCACTTACAAACACTAATCTGTTGAAAGAATTTGCACGCCGAGCATTGTGCTTGTAATTCGAGACAACAGAGGGTAATCAAAAGTTAACAAGCTTATGAGTGGGGAGTGCGTGTTGACAATTTCCCATCATTTGATTGGTAATTACTCCACTATAGAGCACTTAAGTTCATAGGCATGTTAAAGATTGTAGTAGGGATCAAAAAGTTGGAAAGGGGTAATGGTAAGTTAAATGAATGGGCAAAATTGTGGCAGATGTATTTCAATGTGGGGAAGTTTGAGATCAACAACGTTAGACTCCTGCAAGATGGGTATATTTCCTAAATGGTGCACAGGTAGGAACTGTGGAAAAGCAAAAAGGTTTTGTGTTTCAAGTACAGAAATCACCATAAGCTAGTTAACAGGTACACAAAGTAATTTAAAATACTAATGAAATGTTGGTCTTTATATCAAGGGGCTGGAATATGAAAAGATAGATGTTATGCTCTAGTCACATACAACTTTAGTTTGACGGTAGCTGGAGAATTGCACTCACTTCTGGGCATTGCACGTTTAGAACAATATGTTAGTGTAATCCGGAGCAGCTTTCTATGACCCTCAGTCGGGTGGCTGTATCACTTACACATGTTTAGCTGCCTCACGAAGCTGGCCATGTTGTTGTGTTTGAAGTATTTGGGCAGCACCTCCTTAGCAAACCTGCCCTGATCAAAGACATGGAAACTTGTCCCGTTCTAGAAATAAAATTAAAAAAAAAGAGAGAAAGCACACTTGTCACATCATTGAATCACAGGGCAATGATGAGAATCAATATTCATATCAATGTATAAATCTCAACCATTATTGCTGTCCTCCAATTGAAGGTGTGTGAAGATCAGTTTATACTAAGGCACATTCTCAGCTCCACCAGAAGCAAAATATTGGCACAAAGCAAGGGGCTGACGGATCATTTGATGAACCAGGCACTGGCAGTGAATACTGGGACTTTATGTGTTTCCTGTCCATGATTTTATAACCAACAGTCAATGTGCATTTGAACTGCTCTGTAACAAGAGGGACCCCAATGGCAGGCACACTCATAACATTGCCCCTAGTATAATCAAAATGATGACTTACCAAAGTCCAATCCAGGATACCTAATATGATTGCAAGACAGAAGGAACTGAAAAGGATTCATCAGATCTTTGGTGAGCATCACCAGTCTGAATAAGATGCATGATTTACCATGATGTTAGCTGAGGATTCATTGCCTATTTGCAATTAATTGACAATGTGGCTTTCAAAAGACCTGCAGCATTTCCTTTGCATTATCTCTTGGCAGTAGAATAACACATTGAGCAACCCCCAGTATAATACATTAGTCTTAAAGTAGTATATTATTTTACTGTTGGAGCAACAGAGGTACTTCACTGGTCAGGAAACATCATTAGACAGTTTCTATCTATCGTAGTCTACAGACTGCATGATTGCCTATTCCTAACCATTAAGATAGAATATTTACCACAGTTTCTGCCCCATTCAATACTGTATATTATATAATGCTGTATATCACATATTCAGTATACATTCTATAAAGAGGACATTTGGGAAAATTTGCAAACTCTAGTTGCTATAACTAAACACAACCAGCCACCAAAGAGAAGCTTTTTTTATTGTTTGTGAAGTTTTTCTGCAGACAAGTGCTACTCAATCTACATTCTATATATTTTTACATATAAAACTAACAGACAATATAAATTATGCATTGCAGAATATTAACATTTTGGAGATGAGTGTAAATTGTAATAAATAGTATATGGTCAATAAATGCAGATATTGAGCAAGATTCTCCAGCCTCCTAGTTGCATATTTCCTGTTAGTTGGAGGTGGCACGTTGTTTGCTGGTGGTGGGATTCTCTGGGCCCACAGTTTTAATAGGAATTCCCATTGACGTCACCCACATCAGCGGGAAACCCGCAGACAGGGATGGGCTGCCAGCGGGACTGGAGAATTCTGCTGGTATGAACAGCCAAAGAATTCTGGCCATGATTTTTGACAAATAATGAAACAATCTGCATGTATAAAACATCCCTTAATAATGCTCAGTGAATGCTTAAGTGGATAAATGTACAATTTAATACTGAGGCTGAGATTTCCAGATTTGATCCCTGATCTGTGCTGTTAGCGGAAGAAGTGGCCAGGCCAATAATCTTTGCCTCAGTATTTACAGGCTCAGGAAGGGGAGTGGAAAGTCAAAGACAGGGTTCTCAGTCCTGATCACATCCAGCCACCCCACAAACATAAAACATGAGTCTAGATCCTGTGGCCAAGGTCAACTTGTGATGTTGACCTCACAGAAAAATAGACTGCCAACACTCAAAACATGAAGATGAATAAAATACTGCAAAGCCACTGCCTTCTCGAGAGAAGCAGAGAACATAGCAAATGGATTTCTCACGAAACAACACAACTCCATTAGCACAGCACCTTGTTTTCACTGTGAAATCAGTAAATGTAGTGATGGATGGGTGGGCATCAGAACAGAATATTATCATTAAAGCTGCTGGATTGTTGTCAAAATACAAATAGTTCACTCGTATCATTCAGTGTTCTCTCACCTCGCCCAGCCTGCACAAAACTCCAGGCCCATGTAGATAAGAAAAGAATTAGGGAGAGGACTAAGCCACTCCACCTTTTAAACCTGTTCCATCCTTCAATAAAATCATATCTGGGAAAAATATGTGTGTGTGGATGCTGGAAATCTGAAATAAAAACAGAACATGCTGGGTAAACTCAGCAGGTCTGGCAGCATCTGCAGAGAGAGAAACAGTTCTGTGAAACAGTCATATGGATTTGAGACATTAATTCTATTTCCCTCAACACAGAAGCTGCCATGCCTGCTGAGCTTATCCAGCGTTTTCTGTTTTAATTTTAATAAGATTATGGCTGATCTACCAAATATTCTGGCCTCCCATTCTATCTTCCTTTCCCTTGATTCTCTTACTGTCCAAAAGTCTATCTATCTCTGTCCTGAACACACTCAATGATTGATAATCCATAGCTTTGTGGGGTGAGGAATTCCAAAGATTTTGAGTGTAGAAATTTCTCTTCAGTGTTCAATGGCTGACGCCTTGTCCTGAGGCTTTTGACAACAATCCCTACAGTGCAGAAGGAAGCATCCTTCCAAGATCCATCATGTCAAGCTTTTTCATTCCCCTAAACTCTAACCAACAAGGGCTTGGTCTACTCAATCGCAGCTCAGAGGTCATTCCCCACAAAGGCAGATATATCTTTGTTTAGATAAGGAGATCAAAACTATATTCAGTGTCCCAAGTGTGGTTCACAAAGCTATTATGCAATTGCAGTAAGACTTCTTTAATCCTATACTCCAATCCCTTTATAACAAAATATAACATATTCTTTGTTAGTAATTGTTAGTAATGGTCAGCACTGGTGCTTCACAGCGGCAGGAACCTGGGGTCGTTTCTGGCCTGAGATGACTGTCTGTATGGAGTTTGCATGTTCTCCCTGTGTTTATGTGGGTTTCCTCCAGGTGCTCCAGTTTCCTCCCAAAGATGTGTAAGTTAGATGGATTGGCCATGGTATAATACCACTTACTATCCAAAGATGCATAGATTAAATGGGTTAACTATGATAAATGCTGGGGTTTCAGGGATAGGCAGGGAAGAGGGCCTGGGTAAGATACACTGTCAGAGAGTTGATGCAGACCCGATGGGCCAGATAGCTTCCTTCTGCACTGTAGGGATTCAATGGTTTATTTTCCTAATTGTTTGCTATAGCTGTAAAACAACATCGCGATTCACGTACAAGGACACCCAGCCCACCTAAATATCAACATTTCTCCAGTCTCTTCATCTTTTAAAAATAATATGAATCCTATTACAGTGTAAACTTCACATTTTTACAAAGTGATTGACTCTTCATGTGTTCAGAATGACAAAGTAATAGGAAATAAATATTGTGTTACACCCAAATCCCACTTTTTAAAAATAAAACTGTATTTATCAGTGCTGTAATTTTCCTCCTCCTTCGTGGCTGAGATTCCCTGGTGCTGCTGCAGTCAATGGAGTTTTTGCTGGAACTCCAAACTCTCCACTCTCGTTTGCAATGGAGTGGTATGGACGAGATCAAAAAATCCCACCCTGGGTGTCATTAGTGTAAAGAAACTACTGAGGCGACTTGACAAATAGGAAAAAGGAAACAGATGCTAAGCAAGTAAGGGAGAGATTAGGAGGCATGAGTGAATGGTTGGTTGGAAATAGGTTTTGAGGTTTTGAAAAGGTGGAAAGTTTCAAGCAGGAAGTTTCAGGGATCAGGACTGAAGCAGCTGAAAATCTGCCACTAATTGGGACAGGAGAGGTGGGGAGCTGGGAACTGAGTAAGAATGATTCTCTTAGACACTGGGCAGAGCAATCCTTCATTCAGCAAGGCAAGATTTATTATCTGTACAGCATAAAAGTAAAGAAATTCCATTTGTTCAGCAGGGTAAGGGTTGCTTACTGTATAACTTGGAGAGAGAAGGGATGAATCGTCACTACAAAACTTGGAGTTCTTGCATAAGAGTAACTTAATATATAACTGTACAGGAGTGCTGTTTAGTCAGTGAGGTTAGAATATTCACTGGAGGTCCCACGTGTGAAACTCAGAGCGAAGGTAAGAGCCCATGGGATCTGAGAAATTTTGGAAAATTGAATCCAGACTTGGCAGGAAGCAAAGGGTGATGGTTGAAAGTGTTTTTCTGAATGGAAGTCTGTATCCAGTGGCGTCCTGAAGACATTAGTGTTGGGCCCCTTGCTGTTTGAGGTTTATACAAATAATTTAGGGAGGGATAATCAGTAAGTTTTTTTGGTGATATGAAAACTGATGAAGTAGTAAATAGTAAGGAGGATAGCCTCAGATTACAGGATGATATAGATGGGCTAGTCAGATGGGCTGATCAGTGGCAAATGGAATTCAATTCAGATAAATGTGAGGCGATACACTTTGACAGGACAAACAGACATGGGATGAATGGCAGGATCCTGGGAAGTATTGAGAATCAGAGGGACATTGGTATGCATGTATACTGGTCCTCAAGGTATTCGGATAAGTGGATAAGAAGTCGTATGGTATATTTGCCTTTATTAGTTGGGGCATAGAGTTTAAGAGCAGGGAGGTTATGCTGGAACTGTATAAAACTGTGGTTAGGCC
The DNA here is from genome assembly GCA_024679065.1 of Sphyrna mokarran. Classification (NCBI taxonomy): domain Eukaryota; kingdom Metazoa; phylum Chordata; class Chondrichthyes; order Carcharhiniformes; family Carcharhinidae; genus Sphyrna; species Sphyrna mokarran. The sequence goes on from JAGIQG010000004.1 coordinate 50,609,044, forward strand.
ACAGCTAGCATTATTGTGTGCAGTTCTGGAATCCACATTACAGAGGAATGTGATTGCGCTAGAAAAGATGCAGAGGAGATTTATCGGAGTGTTGCCTGGACTGGAGATTTTTAGTTATGAAGTGAGATTGTATAGACTAGGGTTGCTTTCCGTGGAGCAGAGGAGAGACTGAGGGTACATGATTGTGATCTAAAAATTATGAGGGGCATTGATAGATAGGAAGAAACATTTCCCCTTGGTGGAGGGATCAATGACCAGAGGGCATAGATTCAAGGTAAAGGGCAGGGGGTTCAGAGGGGGAGTGAGGGAAAACCTTTTCACCCAGATGGGAATTTACTACCTGACAGAGCGATGGAGGCAGAGACCCTCATAACATTTAATAACTATTTAGAAATGCACTTGCAACGCCAAGGCATACAAGGCTATAGGCCAAGTGTTGGAAAATAGAATCAGAATAGTTAGGGGGTTGTTTCTGACAAGGGTAGCTGTGATGGGCTGAAGGACCCTTTCTGTGCTGTAGAATGTGTAAAATGTGAGGTTAGTCAACAAGTTAAAGGAAATTGCCCAGGTCATACTGCTGGAGAGCACTCCCCAATCCCTAGGGTGTCACTGACCACTCACTTCAATGGAGATCATGATTGGTGTAAATTATTTTGCCACATTGCAGCATCTTGCAAATATAATTTTCAGCCAGATCTTAGTTCAGTGGTAGTAACCTCACCCTAAATCAGACACTTATCAGTTCCAAGTTCTACTCCAGAAATATGCACACAAACTAGAGGCATATTTTTGTGCAGTACTGAGAAGTGCTGCACTGTCAGAGATGCTGTCTTTAAGTTGAGATGTTAAATCAAGGTTTCTTCTCTCCTCTCATGTGGACTAAACAATTCCATGGACCTATCCAAGGAGAGAGGAGGTCTTCCCAGTACCCTGAACCACATTTAACCCTCAACCAATATCATCAAAATAAAATCAGATGATTTTATTGCTGGGGTGGAGAGCGGGGGATTGGTGTTTTAACAGTTCAAAATTCTTTCATTCATTGTAAACAGCTTTGAGATGTGCTGAAATTATTAAAGTGCTGCAAAAATGCAAGTCTGTCTTTGTTTTTAGATTTATTGATAAACTGCTCTCTAACCACAGGGACACAGCTTTAAATTAAGGGGTGATAGTTATAGGACGGATATCAGAGGTAGGTTCTTTACCCAAAGGGTGGTTCGGGAGTGGAATGCCCTGCCTGCAGCAGTTGTAGATGCGCCAAGTTTGGTGGCGTTTAAGAGGTTAGTTGATAAGTATATGGAAGAGAAGGGAATGGTTTAGTTTGGAGGGGCATTGCTTTTTATATTGGTCGGCGCAACATCGAAGGCCGAAGGGCCTGTTCTGTGCTGTAATGTTCTATGTTCTATGTTCTAACCGCCACTGGCTGATCCCTAATCAACATCGACCGCTCCCTAACTGGCACTGACTATTCCCTAACTGCCATTAGCCATTCCCTAACCGGCAGTGATCCCTCCTAATTGACATCACTCATTCCCTAACCAGCATCGACCACTCCCTAACCTAGATCATTCATCCCCTCACTGTCGCGACCTGCCCCCTAAGAGGCACCAACCACCCATTAATTGGCATCAATCACTCCCTAACTGGCACTGGTTACCTCCTAACTGGCATAGCCATCCTCTGACTGGCATCGGCTGCCCCTGACCAGCACCTGCCACCCCTGACTTCTCCCTGACCGGCACCGATCGCCCCTTCATCGGCACTGACCGCCCCCTCACTGGCACCGACCGTTCCCTAACCAGCATCGACTTTTCCCTAACCATCATCCACCTTTCTCTAATCGGCATCAACCATTCCCTAACTGGCATCGACAAATCCCTGACTGGCACCAACTACTCCAGTTTGCACAAAAGATCGTTCTTTTCATTGAGCCGAAGACCATTCCCAATCCTGGTCATTTAAGGTGTCCGCTTTGGTAATGACTGGCTAGAATTGACCAATAGCTGTATGACTGTTATTTGGGAAAGGGGATTCTCAGCAGAGTTTAGGGTTATGGGGGAAACAGACAGGTTTTCAGTCTTTGAGGGACTAAAGTGCTTACTGTTAAATTGCTGAATTAAGATTGCTCCTTGTTGTGTTTTATTTTCTTTCCTCTACTTTAATAAATACTTTTTACTTGTTGTTTAATGCAAGTGAACTCAGAGTTCTGACTGCTTCTACCAATGTTATTGGCTAATACACCATGGGAAACTAGTTTTAGGTTGAGACATTTTCACACATAATATGAACAGGGTTTTATAACACTTTGCTTGCAAATATTTTTATTTAAAACTATATGGTTAATTGCCCAGTTGCAAAGAACTTCACTTTTGAGAGGGTGGGAGATTAGTTTTAGTGACATGGGTTGAAGTGTTATCATCAGCAAGATGAAACTCACTGAGGCGGTTAAAAAAAAAGTGCCCACCACAATTGCTTGCAATTTTAGTCAGCTTTTCCCAGGTTAAATCATGACGGGTCAATATTTCGTTCAATGGATTAGTCTCTCATTACTCAAAGCTCTTCCCCAGTAACCCGTAACTAAAGTTGGATGCTGCAAGGGTCAATCATTTCACTGGAACCTTGGCTGGCAGCAGAGTGAAATCCATTAGATGTGACCTTTACTGAATGCAGATTAGGCTAGCCTGACTGCTTGGATAATCACTTCTTTATTGTGGTCCTGGAACTTTTATGGATAAATCAAGTCAATGAAAACATTTTCTTTAGGTTTCAGAAGTAAAACATTTTCAGCCTGGTCAAAGCCAGTGTTTGGGCATCAAATATCTGATTTTCAACAATGGTTTGCAGCTCCTTTATTGAGGATAAAATTCTGAAACAAAATCTAATAAATCCCTTATTATGATAAATTTCAGTCATTTCCAATTCTGAAAAGGTACCTCTAAATGCATTTGACTTTCAATGGTTCGTTCCATTGCAGGTGTCACGCATTGAATCTCAGTTATATTCCTCATACGCTACAACTCATTGTTCACACAAAATACAGGGAAATGCCAAAGATAATGTTGCGAATCGATGTGGAAACTGAAGACTTGGGAGCCATTGAGTAGGCCATTCAGCCCTTCAAACTTGAATAAAGAACTAGTTTTTATAAGAGTCAGTTTAGTTGACATAATTTTCAGTTTTGCTTTGGAACTTAAAATATAATCCATTCCTTACCTTGGCACAGTGGTTAGTACTGCTGCTTCACAGGCCAGGGACCCGGGTTTGATTCCCGGCTTGGGTCACTGTCTGTGTGGAGTCTGCACATTCTCCCTGTATTGTATAAATTTCCTCCAGGTGTTCCAGTTTGCTCCCACAATCCAAAGATGTGCAGCTTAGGTGAATTGGCCATGCCAAATTCTCCCTTAGTGTAAGCGAACAGGCGCTGGAATCCTTAGGGATTTTCACAGTAACTTCACTGCAGTGTTAATACAAACCTACTTGAGACTAATAAATATACTTTAACTTTAACCATGCCAATAGTCAAAATAACTGATACCTATTACATGGTTTTCCACTTGTGCTTGTTCAGTCAATGCTGGGAAAATTGGACACCTGTACACTTTTTGGCCATTTTTAGCATCTTAAACTCTAAGGTTTAGTTATTTAGATAGAGAGGAAAGCACCCATTTCCCTTTACCATCAGGCAGACAGTTCACATAGCTAAGTATTATTTCCAAAGCTCAATAATGATCACTAGACAATCAGGCTTTATTACATGCATGTCCAGTGGTTACACTGCCAAGCATACAGCACAATATTTTAACTGTGTAAGAATAGTTTGAATTAATTGTAAAATAAAGGCAGAAGTTTTATGCTTCTATCGCAATGTGCATTTGAGATTTGACTTGCAAAAGGACATTCATGGTTTTTACTACAAATTATGACCGCAGACTTGAGTTATAAGGAGAGACTGTTTAGACTGGGACTATTTTCTCTGGAGCATAGGAGGCTGAGGGGTGATCTTATAGAGGTCTATAAAATAATGAGGCATTGACAAGGTAGGTAGTCAATATTTTTTTTCAATGGTAGGAGAGTCTAAAATTAATGGACATAGGTTTGAGGTGCGAGGGGAGAGATACACAAGTGTCTAGAGGGGCAATCTTTTCACACTGAGGATGGTGAGTGTCAGGAACAAAATACCAGGGGTAGAGCGGATACAATTTTATCTTTTAAAAAGCATTTAGATAGTTACATGGATACGATGAGTATAGAGAGATGCGGGCCAAATGCGGCATTGGGATTATCTTAGGGATTAGCTTTAAAAAAAAGGACAGCATGGACAAGTTGGGCTGAAGGGCTTGTTTCCATGCTGTAAATATCTATGACTCGGACTCAAGATAGAACCACCCTTGGAAAGCTGATCATGTGTAAAGAAAAAGCTCCATTTTATGAAAGAACTATTTTGGGAAATGAAAGTAGCAAATGTGGAATCAAGTGAAACATTGCATGGGTTAAAAACATGCAAGAACCATTGTAACCTTTTTAAAAAAGGTATTTTTCACCCAGTTCCACTCCCGCCCCCTTCCCTTGCAAAGATAGGCAGTACAGTGGCTCAGTGGTTAGTGCTGCTGTCTCACAGTACCAGGTACCCAGAATTTGCACATTCTCCCCATGTCTGTGTGGGTTTCGTCCAGGTGCTCCAGTTTCCTGTCACATGTCCAAAAGACGTGGTAGTTAGGTGCATTAGCCATGCTAAAAATCTTCTTCAGTGTACCCGAACAGGCACTGGAGTGTGGCAGCTAGAGTATTTTCATAGTAACTTCATTGCAGTGAGCATACTTGTGACGCTACTAAATAAATTTATATTCACTTTAAATAAACTTGTCTGGGTGCATCTATTCTGGGGCCTCCGCTACTATCACTTGCATTTACTCTATCATATCTGAAACACTGACACAATGAATTATGTTATGAAATTATGTCTTGTTATGTAGGCAAATTAAGGAACTATTCTGAATCAGCCATGTTATGAATGACCAGTTACTCTGTTTATAGATGGGATGAGAAGGGAGAACTGGCTGGAGTAACACAAAAACTATCTGCTTTCTTTATGTAAAAAGGTCCAATAAAACCTGTAATATCCATCTGAACAGATGAATGGGACTTAAAAGTCTAATCTGGAGGAAGGCATTTGTGCCAATGCAGCTTTACTCGGTACTGCCATAGACCGCCAGGCCAGAATAGTCCTAACCCAGCTTTAGCTCTCTATTAAATATTTTCTTGCAACATTTAAAATAAATCTATCTGAGATTCTTGCAATCTGTTTATATGTTTTAATAAAGCTTCTCGAGGTGAGAGGGGACAGAATAATCAGAAAAAAGAAAAATAGCAGATAGAGATGAAAATAGGAAATGTGCAAACCAAGCATATAGAGTTGGACATTCATCATTGAGGGAAGTATACACTAAATGCGGAGGCTGATTCACCTCAGTGAAAAGTGCTAGTGAACGCAGGGTCTTCATTCTAGGTATGCGGTTGGGGGGGGGGGGGTTGCGGTGGGAGCTGGGGGAGATATCAAGGGTCAGGCCTGTGAACACCAGACAGGGTTTGAAGGCAGCATCCATGTTCCTTATGATCTCATGCCACTTATACGAAAGACCATAAGATATAGGAGCAGACGTAGATCATTCCGCCTATCAAGTTTGCTCCATCATTCAATCATGGCTGAACCTTACTGCAACAACGGTGAGGTATAAACAAGCTTTATAAATATTAAATATCCAGACCATTTTAAATATCAATAGCAAAAAAGCTCATTTTGTATTTTTGACTAAATGTCCAGGCATTCATTGGACTGTTGAAATATCTGCACCCCAGGGAAAACATTGTTTGATTGACATCTCTTGTTCTGTTATCTATTCTGTCAACTGCATGATGATTATTTAAACAAGATAAAGATGTTTCAATTTCTTGCAATTTCTGATATTCACGCTTTAAAGGGTCTGGTTGATTGATGCTTTATTGGGCTGTAATAAAAAGAGTTTAAGAAAGGAGATATTTGTGACTAAATTACTGTTTAATTAAACTTTCTCATACATCCTATTGTTACCATAAAGTTTATTGCTTCTGTACAGAGTGGCGAGTAGATATGGTAGTGTCATAGATGGGCATGGATGGTATGAAGGGCTATTGGGAGAACAAGTGGTGGGTCATAGCTTGGAATGGAGGGTGTAAGGGGCCATTGGTGTGGGTGGAGTAGTGGTGTTTGGCATAGAGAGTATGAAGGGCCGTGGTGGTGGTGGTTGTAGGTGGGGGGGGGGTTCATCAGCTTGACATGAGGGACATGAGTAAGACCTTTTGAATGTTAGCTTTTAAAAAATTCCCTGATTCAGACTATGTTTTATGACATATCTGCAAGAACTAGGGGATGCCTATCTATGCCCACTACGGAACTGGTCAGGTCAGAGTACAGGGATGTAGGCTTGTGACTCACATTAGCCTGCACCCTTAACCAACGCTGGCGAAAATTGGGAGTGCTGGGAATTGGTTTGGAAATCCAGTAATCGGGTATCACCCACTATCTTTATATTTCCATGGAGGCTCTCCAATGCCATGAAAATCCAGGCTATAGAGGGAATATAAAATTATCAGAAATATTTAATAAAAAGGAAATCAGGGAAAAAATGAGAGAAGGTGGACAAGACACATGCAAAAGGAGAGATGGGAAGAGTGAAACATTAAGAAAAAATTAGAGATTGTAAGAGAGACACAAAAAGTCCAACGTTCTTCTCAGAATTACTTATACAAGCAATGTCACATTATCTACCACATTGTATATCCTTCACTTTTTGTAACAAACAATATTAGAAAAGTTACTTTTGTTTATTGTTTGATCCCATGGAAATATTTCAAAGGACTTCTTACAATGTACAATTTTTACAGTGTGGTAACGCATTATGGAAACATCCAAAAACTATCCTAAAATTATAGAAGACAACATTTCCATTTTTTGAAAAACTAAATTTGTTTCACAACCTTTTATATTTCACCTCGAGAACTGGCTTCTGATTAACTGAAAACTGGCCAGGAATTCAACCAATGACATCCTCCATGCATAAAAACGATAGTTAAATCACAGGCTTGACCCATTCTCGCTGCGGCTACATTCTTCCAAGTGGTTCATCTTCTGACATCCTCAAGCCTCTCCACCACCTACAAGGCATCAAGTTAGGAGTGATGGAAAACTCTCCATTTGCATGGATGGCTGCAGCCCCAATAACACTTTAAACTCCTTAAGCCATCCAAGTCAATGAGATCATCCACCAGGCTAAAGGTTCACTCTCTCCACCACTAGTTTAGTGTAGTCACAATGTATTTTACCTGTAGGACATTCTGCAGCACTTCAACAGCATTTCCTATACGCAGGAGATAGGCAGCTGGTGCAGGAAATAACCATCACATCCAAACTCTCACCAGTTACGCAACATTACAAAGGACATTCACAACATAGATAGTCAATATCATTTCCCAAAGATATGGGAGTTTAAAACTAGAGGAAATAGGTTTAAGCTGAGAGGGGAGAGATACAAAAGTGTCCAAAGAAACAATTTTTTCACACAGAGGGTGGTGAATGTCTGAAACAAGCTGCCAGAGACAGTAGTAGAGGCGGGTACAATTTTATCTTTTAAAAAAACATTCAGATAGTTATATGGATATGATGGGTATAGACGGATAAGGGCCAAACACTGGCAATTGTGATTAGTTTAGGGGTTTTAAAAAAATAATAAGGGCAGCCTGGTCATGTTAGGCTGGAGGGTCTATTTCCATGCTGTAAACCTCTATGACTTTATTCTGACATGGACATGCATTGATCACTATTCCTTCATTGATGCTGAGTCAAAATCCTGAAACTCCTGACCAACAAAATTGGAAACAAAAGTGAGGGTTGGAGAGAGAGAGAGAGAGAGAGGAGAGAGAGACATAGAGAGAGGAGATAGAGATAGGAAAAAAGAGAGAAAAAGATGGAATGAATGAGCTGGAATACCTCCACCTTGCAGACAGCAGCCAATCTAGAAGGTGTCCCATCATGACCTTCTCATGGGCAACTGGGGGTGGACAATAAATGCCAGCTTACCTGTGATGTCCATATCCCCTGATCAATATAAAAAAGTTGCAAAACCTGAATATCTGAAACTGTAAGAGCAAGGTGAAAGCTGATCATATTGCACGAGTTTTGGATCTATTTCAGTCTTCTTCCCTTCTTCATCAAGTCAACAAGTCTTGATCTGTTTCAGTTTGGGTACCTTTCCTCTTCTGAGGCAGAGGAATGACTCTCGTCACTCTGTATCCAAGCATCATTGTCATTTTGGTCAAGTGGTTAGCTTGCCAATACTGAGAGGATGAAACTAAGTCTGCGATGTCTTCCTCTAGGGATGTAGGAAGGTCAGGGAAGGAACTGGGACCCAGGTGCAAGCACGAGAGTTGAGGCAGCTGGAAAGGCAGATGTGGAACTATGGGGAACAACCAATGCTATCAATACTAAGAGGGAGATGGGGGTGGGTATACGGGACAGGCTCAAAAATTTTCATTTGTATAACATCTGTCACATCTCAGTACATCCCAAAGTAGCCAATGTAAGTACTCTTGAAATCTAACCACTATAACAGTGCAGGTAATCTGTTGGCAATTGAGGCATGGATAGAGAAAATCACTTGTAACCTTTGGCCTGCTGTGCATGTTCTTCACACTGCTTTAGAGCTTTAGACCAGGCTCTATTGTTGATAATATACCAGGGATAAAGATTACCCTTTTTTTTGATGGACTGATTTGAAATTGCAGAGTGAAAGGGGATGTTTATGGAAAGATGTATATTGTTTTGTGACTTCCTGGATTTACGTTCATGATATGACAAGATTTGTTCTGGGGTAGTGAGCTGGGTCACATGGTGGATTTTGGGAGTGGTTATATTATGGTTCTTGGGATCTGCTGGATCCTCTGTGACATGATTTCAGGAATTGCTGGTCTCTTGTTCTTGAATCCAGGGCTAGAGGTGGAAATGAGAATGGTTGGATTGATTTTTAATTTGTGAGAAGGATAGGGCACCAGCACAACCCCACAGCACAAGAGAACAGGGGTTATTATTCAATGGGTGCTCAAAGTCGATACAACCAGATTAGCAAACTGCCCGGGACAAGGACCAAGCCAGAACCTTATCAAGCAGCTAGAGACATTACAGTCAAACTGAAACGTGGATTTCTATGTCATTTTCTCCTGTAAAACAAATTCTCAGCGAGTCAAAAAAAAAATCGCCTTTTGAAAGTACGTTGCTTGTAAACTAAGGTTTTAAAATTAGAAATCGGTCCAGTGATTTAAAATGGATTATCGGCTAGGGTTGTCCAAATTGTATTAACATTCACACTCCCGTTGCCTCTCTGCTGTGCTAAGACTTGTTGCTGTTGGAATAGGGATCCCCGGTCTCTCCCACACTGGCTCCACTCAGCAACCAGACTACAATCCTCCCCCTCTCTCCTGACCTGGGCTCCCAAGGACTCACCTCACTCCAGCAGATCAGGTCGTTAGTCTCGGGATCCTCCACCAGAGTCCACAGCTTGGTGAGGAAGGCGGGCACGTTACTGCTATATCCATCCATGACCCAGAGCACTGACTGCGCTTCGCTGCGTTCATCACATCCAAACTCTCAGCTCGCTCCAAAAACTGTCCCAACGCATCAGCGTCTGACCCTGACCGCAGCACCAGCGGTGCAACATCATCTGACACTGACCTCCAGGATAACACCACCAAACACTGATCCCACATACAATGCCACCTGACACTGACTCGCTTTACACACCACCTGACCCCAGTGTGACAAAAAGCAAACCATCCAACCTCTCTCCTACACAGTCACTCGCCCAGAACAATGGCTCCATCCATGCACATGCTCCCACCACTGCAAACACTTCACACAGGCCACGAAGAATTACAAGCAAACGCTGCTTTTCAGTTTTGCCCAACCAACAGTGGGTAGAGGACCTCAAACACAGTGGGTCTCAGCCAATGTTACCGTATTTCACCTAAAATAACCAACACATGGAAACAACAACAAAATCCCCTCAAACTCATATCTGGGGAAAGAAGTCACTTAAGTGGCACTTCCCGCTATCTCCATATATCAGATTAATTTAACTATGGACATTCGTTTTACATGCAAAATATGCCATCTGGCCCTTTTTTTGATATTTGTTTCTTTTAAAATTAGCCAATAAGACTGTCACCTTTTCACAAAGTGGGGCCCTAATGACAGCAGCAAAATAAAATGGTTTCCAATCCAAACTTCTATTTTATGCCAAACCTTTTACTGATGTACACAAACCTTAAAGTCCAAAGTCAGCACTGAGCCTAACAGATTATAGCAATCCTAGCTGGACACAAGATAAAGCTCCCTCTCCACTGCCCCCAACAAATACTACCAACTCAGCACCAAACAGACTTGCAGAAAAGCTCCCCCACACAATACTCCTAAAATGCCGTGAGGCTATCATTTAATTGGAGACCTGCAATTAAAACTTAGAGAAATTCTGTAAAAAAAAAGTCCCATCTGGGATTTCTGCCATTCTCCTGTCCAGTTAAATTCAATTTAAACAGGAAAAGACTCAATACTTCATTCAGGAATGGGGAATTGAACAATAACACCTTAAGCCAGTCCTTCTAATGCTACTGCCTTTTCACCATATCTCAATCTTAACTTGTCCTTCTCAGTAAGTGAGCAGGACACCAACAGAAAAGGAATCCAATTTAAACTTACTTGAGTGGGATCCAACTTCAAGACAAGTTGAGCACCTGAACTTGGGAGCAGTGACTGAATCCCTGTCAAGCCTGACTTGATGAGAAAGGGATTATGTATCAGAGGAAATACAGGGAGGTAAGTCACACAAACTCAAAACCATCAACCATTTCCCTCTTCAGAGATGCTACCAAATCTGTTGAATTTTCCAGCATTTTGATTTTAAGTTTTGAAACACTCTTATAGGGGGCCTTGTGTACCAGGTGACAAGATTCATGTGGAAATTTTAGGTCACTTTTATCCTGGACTCCCTCCTTCCTCTGTTCACAGCTAGAACTTCAGTCCAGATTCTTTCCTCCCTCCAGCAACTTCTCTCCCCACCTCCAACCCATATTAAAAAGTGTAAGTGAACAGGTTAAGTTCCCCACCAAATTATAGACCACTCAGCCTTGGGGAACTATTCATTTATTCATAGTCACTGGGTCAAAATTCTGGAATTTCCTACTTAACACCATTATGGAAACACCATCAGCACAAGGACCATAACAGTTTAAGAATTCACCATTGCCTTCTGAGGGAAACTAGAGATGGGCTGTCAATTGCCAGCATTATCTACATCCAAGGAGCGCTTTAAATTCCAGGTTCACAAATTATGATGGCAAAGCATAAATCCTATAGTTTAAAGATTAATGAGGATATTTTGATTCAGTGAAAGGTTTGCAACATCTTCCCTGTTGTTTGAGTGTGCGTTGAGCCAGAAGGAACAGACACAATATTTTGAATAGTTGGAATGAGCCAGAACATTATTTGTAAGGTAGTTGACTGAACCTATCCAAACTTTCATTGATAAAGGCCACATGTAAAGTAAGAATATTAAATGAAAGACCATTTGACCCATCACAATCACTGTTTTATTTGATCTGATCCATCAACACTTTGACAAAATGCTGTGTGATCGGGAGCTGATAAGCACTCCAATCACTCCATTCAATACCCTCTCTCTTCCTGAAATGCAGATAATTAAATTTGACCATTCTCGTGAATGATTTGCATAAGCAATACAAAATGTGAAAGAGTGCTCATGGGGTTAACAGTTGTGTGGATAGAGCTGACAGTGTGCCAGTGCACACGACATCATTACTCTGGATAGCCAGCTCAGCAAAGCAAATTCTGTCCTGTGCTCCTACTCAAAGCTGAAATCGTCATCAATGAAGAACAGCATGAATACAAACTTCATAATTAATCTCAATAAACCAGCCACATTGTGGAAATATTAATACACACAGTCGTCTGCGTGAGGAAGGGGTACAGAGTACAAGAGCTGGCCTTTAATGTTGCAGTTGTATAAAACGTTAGTTAGACCTCATTTGGAATACTGCGTCCAGTTCCGGATGCCTTACTACTGGAAGGACGTGGAGACTCTGGAGAGAGTGCAGAGGAGGTTTACCAGGATGCTGCCTGGAATGGAAGGTCTGAGTTATGAGGAGTTATGAGGAGGCAAATTGGGGCTGTTTTCCTTAGAAAGACGTAGACTTAGAGGGGATCTAATAGAGGTGTACAAGATTATGAGGGGTATAGATAGAGTAAACGGGGTTAAGCTTTTTCCTAGGATGGACTCGAATAGCACAAGGGGTCATGGGCTTAGAGTGAGGAGGGTAAGGTATAATTTGGATGCTAGAGGGAGTTTTTTCACACAGAGGGTGGTGGGGGTATGGAACGCATTGCCAAGTAAAGTGGTGGAGGCAGGACTCTGGAGATATTTAAGAAATATTTAGATGGGCACATGAACAGAATGGGAATGGAGGGGTATAGAAAACTGATTTAAAATAGGGATCATGAGCCTTGGGAGTCCCTGGGAAGTGTGTAAATAGATGATGATATTGATGTACTTGTTTTTATCCTACAGGTGCTTTGGTCCACCTTGTTGTCTAACAAGGGGCATACACACGATGGATCGTGAGAGGGCTGCTCTTGGATTTTTTCGAGAGTATCCTAGTGCTTCACGTCGTTAGTGTATGCTTGATGGGCAACACGACAGCTCAGTGACTATCACTGTGCTGTGCAGATGCATGGATTTGGGCCTGTGTCTGTGGGAGTTTGCGCATTCTCCCCGTGCTTGCGTGGGTTTTCTCCGGGTGCTCCGGTTTCCTTCCACATCCCAGAAATGTGTTCTTAGCCTAATTGGCAAAACAAATTCTCCCTAAATTGTCTCAAATTTGGTTTTTAATCCATAGATCTATAAACATAGACAGGATCACGGGTAGAGGTGGGAACGTTGGGATGGCAGCGCGGGCTCGTTGGGCTGAAGGGCCTGTTTCCCATGCTGTTTTGTTCTTTGTTCTTTGATGTGGGACATTGCATGAAGTGCTATACCAAATACAACAGATGGTTTGACAAGGGGAGAAACTTTTAATTGGTCTTCTAAATAGTTTTATTCTTGTTTATTGAAATTGAGGTGAAGTATGTTCACGGATAGAGAGATATGTGTGGCATTTCACAACATTCAGCACATGTAAAGAAGTCATCATCATATTGATTCTGCTGTCTTAATGCAATCTGAAGATAAAACCTGTAATAGATTAACCCAATTGGATTAGCCAAAACAAAAACTCCAATAATACTTAGAGGCTCAATTCAAAATCAATGCTGCAATTAAAATAGCAATTCAGCATAGCTCAGTGGGGGATCTTTGATAACAAATACACAGAATATGCCATATATCAAATCCCAAAGGACTAGAACTTAAGAAATGAATATCTTAAAAATGATATGTAACTAAGAATCTGCCAGAGTTCTTCAGTGCAGTATTCTAGGCCCAAATATTTACAGTCGCTTCATCAATGATCTTCCTTCCATCATAACTGTACAAAATAAGAGCTCAAGGTATTGGAGGTGATATATTACCATGGATAGAGGATTTGCTAGTTAATAGGAAGCAAAAAGTCAGGATAAATGCAACATTATGCTGACAAACTGTAACTGGTGGAGTGCTGCATGGATCAGTGCAAGGGTCTCAATTAGTTACAATCTACATGAGCGACTTCAATAAAGGGAGTGCTTAATGATGCAAAAGTAGATAGGAAAGTAAGTTGTGAGGAACATACATAGTCTGCGATGGAACATAGGTAAGTCAATTGAGTGGCCTAAAATTTGGCAGATGGAGTATAATGTGGGTAATTGTCCATTTTGGCAGAAGTATTAGAAAATGAGTTTACCATTTAAATGGACGAAGATTGCAGAATGCTGTGGTACAGAGAGACCCTTGGGTGTCTTGCACATGAATCACAAAAAGTCTGCATGCAGACACAGCAAGTAATTAAGGCAGCACAAGGTACATTAACGTTTATGGCAAAGGGGAATGGAATGTCAGTGTAGAGAAGTCTTGACATAGCTACATAGGTCATTGATGAGGCTGCACTGAGAGTACTGGATACAGTTTTGGACTCCTTATTTAAGGAAGGATATACTTATTTACACTGAAGGCAGTTCGGAGGAGGTTCATTAGACTGCATGAAGGGGTTTTCTTCAAGCAGGTACTTGTTAGAGTTTACAAGAATAAGAGGTGATATTATTGAAATATTTAAGATTCTGAAAGGGATTGGCAGAGTTGATGCTAAGAGAACGTTCCCCCTCATGGGGGAATCTAGAAGTTGGGAACACCATTTACAAATAAGGGGTCTCTAATTTAAGACCGAGATGGGGAGAGATTTCTCTTCTCACAGGGTTGCTAGTCTTTGAAATTCCACAAGCAGCAACATTGGGTCAGGTTAGACTGGATAAATGGCCTACAAGTTCTCCTATTTCTTATGATCTGACAATAAGGTCAGAAGTGAGGATATTTGCTAAGATTGCACAATCTTCACTTCCATATGCAACCCCTCAGATACGGAAGCAGTCAGCATCCATATGCAGCAAAAGCTTGGCAACATCCAGCTTTGGGATGAAAAGAACCAAATAACATTCATGCTCCACAATTTCCAGGCAATGACCATCTCCAGCGGGACAGAATTTAATCATCTCCTCTTGACATTCAATGACATTACCATCAACATCTTGGCGTTTACCACTGACTAGAAACTGAACTAGGCCAGCCATATAAATACTGTGGCTCCAGGAGCAGGTCAGAGACTGGGAATTCAGCCGTGACTAACTCACATCTTGACTCCCTGAAGACTGTCCACCATCTACAAGGAACAAGTCTAGAGTATGATAGAATACACTCCACGTCCCTGCCTGGATAAATGTGGCTCCAGCAACACTCAAGGAGCTCAACATCATCCCGAAAAAAGCAATCCGTCTGATCAGCATCCCATCCACCATTGATGCACAATGGAAGAAGGAGAATTTCCTTTCTACAAGACACACTGTAGCATGATTTTTCCAAATCTGTGATTTCTGCCATCTAGGACAAAGGTAGCAGATGCAATAGAGCATCACCACTAGCAAGTTCCATTCCAAGCTGCATTCCATCCTGGCTTGGAACTTACTGCCGTTCCTTTGCTATCGCTAGATTAAATTCTTGGAATTCCTTTCTTACAGCACTGTGCGTTCAAGGAGGCAGCTCATCATCACCTTTCCAAAAGCACAGAAGGGAACAAAAAATGCTGGCCTTATCAATAACATCCACATCCCATGAAAAAATTTAAAAAAAAAATAGAAGTGCTTTATATCCAGTAATGAATCATGTATAAATATAGGAGTGTGACAGTCACAGCATATAGTGCATACACCATCACTGACTAATGGATTAAGAGTTTCTTAACAACAAAATCTTATACTAATAACATTTTCAGTGTAGTAAAACATCCTGAAGCACTTCACAGGAGCACTGTCAAACTGAGCCACATAAGAATTATTGGGTAAAAGCAAATCACTGTGGCTGTTGGAATCTGAAACCAAAAGAAAAAATTCTGGAAAATCTCAGCAGGTTTGACAAAGAGTCATCTAGGCTTGAAACATCAGCACTTTTCTCTCCTTACAGATAGTGCCAAACCTGCTGAGATTTTCCAGCATTTTCTCTTTTAGCTTAAGAAATATTGGGATAGGTGACCAAAAACCTGATAATAAAAGTGAGCTCCAAAAGCATCTGAAAGGATGGGAGAGGTATGTTGCTGGAGATTAGAACCCAGGTAGCTGAAGCCTCAGCCATCAATAAGGAAGTGATTAAAAATGGCAATATGAAAGATCAAAATGAATGGAGTTCAGAGATTTAGAAGGGTTTCACAGCTGGAGGAGGTTACAGGGATGGTGAGGCCCTTAATCATGGATCAGCACTTATCACAAACATATTCAGAATGGAAATGACACTTCAGTTATTTTCAACAATTAAAAAGGACCTTACAATATGATACTTCCTTATCACTTTCAAGATTATGAGTATAGAAAGTGATCTAGAGATTTACATTACAAAAGCGATACCCAAGATCAAAGAATATATTTGTGGGATTCAATGAGGCTCATAGGTTGGTCATACCTCTATTACAGAAAATTATTCATCGTTTACAAGGCTCCTGCTTGGCTGTTTACATTTAAGAGAATAATACTAACATCTAACAAAAATAAAGTATTTTAATTTTTTTGATTATTGCATTTATGTTTATCTGTTGTCTTGAATTCTAATTTTTAAAAAAAAATTAGTTTATAGATTCTAGATTTTTTGAACACTCTGTATAGTTAATATTTATAATTAGGAACAATATGTTTTATAAAACTAAGGTTATGGTACTCCTGAGAGATATACCTCTGCTAACAGTCACAAATAGTCATTTGAACAAACGCTCCAAAAGATTATAAAGTCTGCTTATGAAAAAGGAAAGATTCTTTCCCAAATAATTCCATTTTTGGGCTCTTTTGATTATGTGATTCATTTATGCAGACACCCTTGCATTTTGCAAAAGTAAAATTATGATAATAAGAAAGTCAAAAGTGATGAGTGGGCCGGGAGGGGTGTGTGTGTGTGTGTGTGTGTGTGTGTGTGTGTGTGTGTGTGTGTGTGTGTGTGTGTGTGTGTGTGTGTGTGTGTGTGACGTGCAACTCTGCTTACACTTTGTATCAATGTGGCTCCGAACTGGAGAATATAGAGCGAGTCGGCAACTCAAGTGGTCTGAACTGCTGTTTGTGTTGTATGTGGTCTTATACCTCTGAAGGCTACTTTATAAAATGGAAAGCCTTGCTTCTCATCTGCTCAGGAACTAGCTGCTTATTTTCCAAAATACTTGATGATCAGTGGGCTTACAAGTGAGTTTATTTTAAAATATGCAATTTCTGGGCTGATGAAAAGAGGCTGAATGGGCCTGGTATGTCTCAACCTCACTTCACATTATGATGCGAACGCTCCTATGCACTCAGTTGATTCTGCTATGTTTTGAAAACTAAGGAGAGAGTTTGCCTACTTAGCAGGATACTAAAACATAGTAAGGACCACCATCAAATAACTGCATGTGGGAGAGGAGGGAGGGAGAGAGAGAGGGATACAGGGAAGGAGGGAGGGGGCAAAGTGGGGGGAAGGGGAAAAGAGGGCTGGGGGGTCCAGGAGGAGGAGCGGGAAAGGGAGGGGGGAGCAGGAAGGGGAGGAGAGAGAGAGGGAAAGAGGGGAGAATAGGGTTAGGAGACAATTATCTATCTCATCTTCCCCTCAGCAATTACACAATGATTTTCAAGGCTGTTTCTTTTGCAGAAGTTGGAAAGTTTCAGCTTGTTTCTTATTCAACGAGATCTTTTTGTTCAAAGTTGATATTTTTTCAACTTGCAAAGCAAATAGGTTTCCCCTTGGACAGAGTCCCTACAAAACAGACCCTGAGCGCACTTTCGAAGTCAAGCAAAATCGATGAATGATCCATTCTCATGTCAGAAGATAACTTTGGTCAACTTCCAAATTCATTGTAGGATTTCAGGCAGCCAGGGATGTGGCTCTTTGGATGTTTTCAGTGTATATTTGCAGAGTCTGGGGCAGTGGAAGAGGAAAGCTTGCACGACATCCGCACATACCACACAGTAGCAATGAATCTCCTCCAAAGACAGGCAGCAAGATGCTAGCTGTATCAAGGCTTGGTTCAATTTATCAGAGGATGTTGTTTGCAGGACCACCCTTTTCAAAGTGCTGTGGTAGTTTTGAGAGATAAAGCTAATCTGTTCCACCATAAATGTGAAGGTGTTTAATTCTATACTAGCCACAGGGATAGCAGGCTGCAGGATTTGGGGTATTTTCTTTGCAGGGACTGTGTGATCCAGCTCAATGTCCACAGAGAGAGTCGGATGTCTCTTTGCCACAGCCTCCCACATCTCACCAGAGATAGCTGGGTTGTATTTATCCATACGCTCACAGTGCAGCTGAAGGAGTTTCAGGGGTGGGCGCTTGTCATTTAGCAGCTCAGCAAGGACATCTTCTGTCAAGCTTGAATAAAACAATCCCAGTGCAGACAGACTTGGACAAAACCTCAGGGCCTTCTTAAGGCTTTCTGAAGTTACTGTACACACAAATGTCTTATTATTGATGAATAGACTCTTCAAACATGGACTTCTGCTGGTGATAAGTTGAATGGTGTCATCATCCAAATTAAACGGCATTTTTCGGAAGTCAATGTGTCGGATGTGCAAATGAGAGTTTGCTTTGAATAAATTGTGGACACTTTGCAGCAAGTCTTGCCCAGAATAGAAGTAAGGATTTTCGCCAGTGCACACTATGGAGAGGCCCAACAAATCAGTTGCCAATTCAGACATGTTGTGCAGAATTTGGGCAAAGTTCTTGCGATTTGCCTTCAAAGACTGATCACACAAAATCTTCAGATATTTCACATTACGCTGGAACTGTTGGTAAAAATGCACATTCTGGTCATTTTCCTCTCCAGAGTTACACCTGTCATCGAAAGCATAGCAAGACATTAATACAAACATACCTTAGGAACAAGGCACAAACAATCCTAAGAGAAAATGGTGAATGGAATGTGCTCTTGCTATCAGCCAAGACCACAACATTGTAAGACTACACACAATCCGCTGACTGCTCCATTTGATCCTATTGTAAGCTAGGATCAAATTAGAGCTTAATAAGGATTTAATCATCTCAAAAATGTGTTTAGAGGCTGACAGAAGTGTTATTTCAGGATCATGCACAAACACTGGTCCAGCTTGTTGTATGTGAACATGAAGCGTAAAAGGATTAAGTGGAGCCACAGAAACAGCCTTCGCTTTGCCCAGTTAATACTTCCAACTGTTCCCTCTAAACTAAAAACAGAACCATAGAATTAACTGAAAGTCATAAGTAGCTCATGAGAGGGTTATAGAATGCTACACAATAGAAAGAGGCTATTCAGCTGATCATGTCAGTGCCAGCCCCTTGAAAGAGCTTTCCAATGGTCCTCGTGCTCTGGATTCTTCTCCATAGCTCTTTAATTTTATTCAACTTCCTTTTCAATGTTACTGTTGAATTTGCTCCAACCATCATTTTAGGCATTTCTCCTTGATTTCCCTATCAATATGTGGAACTTTACATTTCTCTCCACAAAATTTCATCTGCCATGTGTCTGTCCATTTCACCAATGTATTTCCAACAGAAGTCTGTCATTATTCTTTTCATTGTATATGCATTTTTAAGTTTTGTGCCATCTACAAACTTTGAAATTATGCCCTATTTACCCACGCTCAGGGAAATGCTGACTCCTGGGGAACAGCACTGTATACCATCCTCCAATATTACAACTGCTCTCCACTTTACAATCATTATCCAATTTTCTACTGACACAGCCATTACACCTGTAATCCCACAGCTTTTAATTTTGCTAAACTGTTTACTATGTGGTATTTTATCAAATGTTTTTTGAAAATTCATTTACACAAAATCAACTGCACCATTCTCATCAAATAAATGGACGCCTCTTTAAGTTTAAAGTTTTAAAGTTTATTTATTAGCGTTACAAATAGGCTTACATTAACACTGCAACAAAATTACTGTGAAAATCCCCTAGTCACCAAACTCTGCCTGTTCCTTCATTATCTATTCCATATTTTTCCAAGTACAGGCATACAGAGTCAAATTAGGCTGTTCAAAAACTAGAGTTGTCTGAAAATCAGACATTTTTATAATGTGCATTGCACCAATTTTACTTAAGTACAATAAAATTGAACTAACCTGGACAATACAGCTAGGCACTGCATTGGTGTAGCATGGCACCATACTAGTTATCTGTCTTGCCGCAGAGCAGTTTCACATGCGGTTTTTCCTTGTCCTTTTTCATAACTATTTTCAACATAATAATGTTGTTATCACTGCTTCCTAAATGCTTTGCATTGAAACACGCTCCACTTTACCTGCTCCATTGCCCATAACTAGAACCAGTACTGCTTCCTTACTCACGAGGTTAGAATCATATTGGATGATTAGAGTCTCCCATTATCACTATTTTGTTCCTTAATTCTAAGCAAATTAATTCCATTCTTCAACACTTAATTATATCTTTCATTGCTTGAACAGCATCTTTAACTAATCCTGCTACTCACAACATTTTTTTGCCTTTCTTATCTGTCCTTTAATATCCTGTAGCCAGGCCTCCAAATTGCTATTATATAACTTGCCAGAGCTCACTGGCCTTATTTATTACATTGTGTAATTACATACTTGCATCCCAAACGTGTCTTAATCAGCTTTGCATTTTTACTCTGGGTGATTCCTCCTATTTCTGCACTACTCCTTAATCCAATGTGGTTTGTCATTCCCAGTGCTCTGTGCATCTTGTATTTCCTCTCTAATGGTTCACCTGGCACTATGCCACTGAGTTTAAAATAGACTATCTTTAAAATTTCACACATGGGAATTATAAATAATACAGAATCTTTTCCAACACTTCCCAACCTGCGCTCTCATTATTGCTCACTGTGCAAATATTCACTTTTTCACCTTTCAAAAAATGCAGATCTCTTCTCAAATGGGACAATTACGAGACCAATTCTATGCACACTGTCGCACATAAACTTCACAAAACAGAGTGGAATCAATGAAGTAATCTTTACCTCGGACATACCCTGTGGATAAGATCCTGTCAATTATTTCATTTGGCTGAATAAAAGGTCTGCTTTAAAGTTCCATGCACAAATGAACTGACATTCCCATCAAACAAAATAAGTGCAACTTTCATCCAAATATTTTTCTGTTGATTTCAGGGATCCTGTAGTTTGTTTTTGAGCATGTAATTCTTAATCGAATGAACTCCATACCATCTGCATCTATTTTAACCACCACCACATCGCCCTCCACCAAAACCAGACTATATTTTTACAACAATATTTTTAAGGGCACCAATACCTTTGGATTTAGGATGTGCCAACTTCCAATCCATGAGAATTTCAGGGCAGGTATTCCAGATCCAGCAATGCTGCTGTAGGGACAAGATCACAGTGAAAACACTATGTGCCCTGTATAAGAAGATATACATTCATTGTGAGATTGCCCAAGGCATAGGGTGTATGCAGATTTGGGGTCTGTGGGTAAGACAGAGTGGAAGGAGTGGCTCCGAATGTTAGCTGCAATAAAACCAGCAAATTACCATTTGGATTGTGGAGCAATGGAATCTGAAGAGAAATTCTGGCCCACTTGAAAATATTGCCCTTGATCTGCTGCTGCAGGAAGAGCTTGGAGTCAAGGAATACCTCAAAGTGTTGGCTGTCAGTCAGCAGTAATGTTGTTGATAGCACTTAAAATTAGTCTAAAAGGCACAGATTTGTGCTACCCCCAAAATATGCCACCAAAAAAAGCTATGTATACGTTGCATTTTTATGAATGGTGCCTTAGGCAGAATCTTCCCGGTGCCACAGGGAGCGTTTCACAAAGTGAGATTGGGAGAATATCCCAGGAAAGACATGGTGAGTCAGTGCACCTTCAGAGGACGTTTCTAGGCAGCTCAATACCTACAGAACTTATTCGTTTGGCAACTGCGAGTAGTCAATCTCCATCATTACGTGCTTATTTGTGGGCTCATTGAAGTGACCACTGGGATATTCCTGGAGACAGCTGTCCCCCTTACTAATGGCCAAGACCAGCAGGTGCCTGAAGGAGAGCTTCCAGCAGCTTAGTTAGAGGAGTGGCAAGGTCTCAAGTGCTAAATATGTCCTACCAGAGCCACAACTATCATTAGACCATAGACGTTGGCACCAGCCATTCTGTGGAGAGTTTCCCCTCCATTGAGGCTGATACTGGAGATGAGGGCGTTGGATTATGAGGAGAGACTGAATAGGCTAGGTTTGTACTCTTTGGAGTTTAGAAAGCTGAGAGGGGATCTTATAGAGACGTATAAGATAATGAAGGGGATGGATAGGATAGAGGCTGACACTTCGCAAAGATAGTAGGACTAGAGGGCACAGCCTCAAGATTGTGTGTGAGGGGTGGGGGTTCAGATTGGAGTTGCAGAGGGGTTTCTTCACATAAAGGGTGGTGAATCTTTGGGATTCTCTGCCTGATGAGGTGGTGGAGGCTTCCTCGCTGAATATGTTCAAGTCAAGAGTGGATAGGTTTTTAATTGACAAGAGAATTAAGGGTTACGGGGAGAAAGCGGGAAAGTGGTACTGAACCACTACAGATCAGCCATGATCTTATTGAATGGCAGGGCAGGCTCGAGGAGCTGGTTGGCCTACTCCTACTCCTATTTCTTATGTTCTTATAAGAATAACAGAGAGAATAGCAGTAGCAGTCGACCACATGTCCCAATCAAGACTGTTTCACTCTTCAATACAATCATGGCTGATCTAAGGCTTTAACTCCATTTTCCCCAACCACTCCCTATATTCCTTGGTCCCTGAGAAACCAACATTTATCTATCCTGGAATTAAATATAGTCAACCATGGAGCTTTCACAATGCTCTAGGGTAGACAGTTCTAAAAAATTAAGTGAAGAAATTTCTTCTCAATTTAGTCCTAAACGATCAATCCCTTATCTTGAGACCTGAGTTTTAGATTTCCCAACCAGGGAATAATCCTCAGTGTAGACCCTGTCAGGCCCTTCACAATATTGCTCGTTTCAGTGAGAATCTCTATCATTCTTTTAAACTTCAGAGACTATGGGCCCAATTTACCCAGCCTCTCATCATAAGACAGCCTTCTCCTCCCAGGGGCTAACCTTATGAACCTTTACTGTATTGCTTCTAATGAAAATAAATCCTTAAACGTGGAGACCAAAACCACACATTGCATTCCACTGTGGTCTCATCAAAATACTATAGAATTGCAGCAAGACGTTACGATTCCTGCACTCCAAACCTCTTTAGTAAAGACCAACATGGCAACTGCCTCACAACTATGTCTACTGATAATTTAAATGAAAAATTAATTCCTCAGAGGGTCCTGGAGATGGGAGTTGTCCTCGTGTTCCCTCTCGTGGCAGCACCCATCTCTGGTGGTAGGACTGGACTGCCATTCCTCCAAGACTGAGATTCTCTGATTTGCACCCCAGAGGAATCTGTCAGTTTGTTCTTAGTTGAATGGTGTCTAGACGCAGCCATGGGAAGATCTAACAGGCTGGTGACCTTATGGTCCAACTGGAGTTAGGACCCAAAAACGTTCGTAGCTTAAGTGCAGAAGATTTTGCCACATCTCTGTTTTTCCAAACTTTCCAATCATAACAACAGGTGTTCTGATGTAGGTTGCACTGCCTAAAGGGTGGTGTAGAGAGATGCAATCGCAGTTTGCAAAGGTGAATGGGATACATATTTGGGAAAATAATGCAGGACTATAGGGTAAAAGAAGGGGAGTGAGACTAAACAGCTCTTTCCAAGAGTTGGCACAGATCAAATGGCCCAAATAGTTTCCTTCTGTACTATACAAAATCCTTACAGTGCAGAAGGAAGCCATTTGGCCCATCAGGACTGCAATGACAACAGTACCTCCCAGATTCTTTCCCCCTAACCCCACATACCCTGCTCTTTACTCATATTCTTTGACACTAAGGGGCAAGTTAGCATGGCCAATCTACATGTTTGGACTGATGGGGGAAACCAGAGCACTCAAAAGAAATGCACACAGACATGGGGAGTCTGCACAGTCAGCTAAGACCGGAATTGAATTCAATTCCCTGGCACTTTGAGACAACAGTTCTAACCATCATAATTCCATCTTTATGTTTTGTATCTGTTTAAAGGAAAACACTACATATAAGCAACTCGAACAAATGTGTAATGGAATAAAGGGGATTCACTAATTACCAAACTCTATCTCAACACTCATACCCTAGCAAAGATTCAATTTGAATGAAACATTCAAAACTAAAAAAAAGGTTATATTTGTTCAGTGACAAGCAAGTTGCAAAATTCTAAATCCATCATTTAAAAGGTTATCTGCAAACAGACAGCATGAAATGGTTCTGATCCATCTACAGCTAAAAATCCAGCAGAATGACAACTCACCTCACTACTGTATAATGCCACACAGCAGGAGAAACAACAGCCTCTGCCCATCTTCTGCAGACTTGTGAGGCTGAGTGCCTCTCACAGACCGACAAGTAGGAAAATATCAAGGCCAGGACCTCCTCGGGGATTTCCATTCATTTGGGTTAGCTTTCTTGCTAGTTAGACACAAACTCGACTCCTTGGGAGATGGCAGTTGTGCACAGAGGTACCTTGCAACAATAAAGACATTAGTTATTGCAGAACTGTTTCTGAGCCATGTCTGAATCTTTCATTTTATAAGATCTGACTTCCCACAGAGTAAGAGCTGTAAGGTTGCATTGACTATTTCACTGCCTCTACAACTCCAAAGGCTGAGCAATGAGCAGTTGGCAGATTGTAATTCAGTTGACAGACATTCCTCAATCGTAGCTGACAGGAATTTGCACATTGTTATAGGTTGTATGACTTTGTCAGCCTTTTCTGCCATATGCTGTCCTGAGCACCGTTCACTAATATTGGGACTCACCCAGGAGTTTATCCACTGTCAAATCTGATTTGACAATTCACAGACCGACTCAAATTTTCTGATCATGTGTCATATTTACATTCTGTTAACAATATTCGGCATGTTTTATTAGAAGATGGAGTTTTGCTCTCCATGGAAACCACAGGTGCGGGTCCCCATATTTTTCCGTCCATAGTAAAGTTAATCGACAGAAAATTGTAAGGAATGTGCCCCACAATTCTTTCTGCTATGTGCATTTGATGAATAAGGCTCCTTCATAGCAATACACATTCAGGAAGTTGCACACTGGCCAATTTGTGTTTGACCTATTGTTTTAATATTGAGATTCACCCTCACTTAACATCACCATGTGTTTTCTCTCTGTCTCAGAGTGGTTATATTGCAATGTGGTGCCTTTGTTGCTATAAAGTTTATATAACATTCTCATATGGTTTCACCCTATAGATGAAAAAGTTTCCTCTCTAATCTTTCCAGTAATCACCTTAAATTTGTGATCCATGGTAACTGATCTCTCCACAAGGGGAAACAAGTCTTCCCAGCCTACTCTCTCCAGGCCTCAATCTAATCAACTCTCAGTCTTCTCTGTTCTGAGGATAACAATCCTCCCTGCCCAAATAAAAGCAAATTATTACAAATGCTGGAATCTGAAACAAAAACATAAAATGCTGGAAAATCTCATCAGGTCTGACAGTATCTGTGGAGACAGAACACAGCTAATGTTTCAAGTCTAGATGACTCTTCATCAGAGTTGAAGATAACTGGAAATAGGATGCGATTTATACTGTTGAGGGGAGGGGAAGGCAGGGAGAATGGAACAATAGGGGCAGCAACATAGGTGGAGGCTGGGGAGAGATTGACAAAGCTGTCATGGGCAAAAAGCCAAGGGGAATATAAATGGTGGCAATCATGGTTGAGAAGGGTGTTGACAGTGACACAATAAGATATCAGAATGTTAAATGGCAGAGCAAAGATAAGCAGATTGTCAAATGATAACCTGGAAGAGATAACACTCAATCCTAGTGGGGTGGGCAGAGGGGAGACATGGGAAGAGAAAAAAGATGGAAAGTGGATTTTAAAAAAAGGATGGAAAAAAATGAATCAATGGAATAAACCATGTAAGAAATTGGGACTGTTTCTGCTAAAATTATGGCTAGTACCCATTTCTCATTCATGGCACAATTACGCACCAACAATCAATCTCCTTGTTGAAATGAGCACTGTTTTACTTGTTGCTGAATAACTTGAGATGTTGATGCTCTGCTATCTTCGAGGTTTCTGTTCTGGAGGTAATAACAAATCAAATGTAATTCTCAATTTTCTCTAAGAGTAATATTACGGGTGAACTTTGTGCAGTCACATGAGACAATGTTTCTATAAGATGCCAAAAAACTTTTCAAATGATGTGATATCGAACTTTGCTTTTTTGAAGTTTCTAAAAAAATGTTTCAAGGAGTGTTTCAGCGAATGCACTAGTTGATGCATGATCTGGTATGGATTTGGTGTGTGGAGTACCATTTATTTTAAGATAATGCTCGAACTCTTGTGACATAAACTGTGAACCATTATCACTAACATTCTGTTCCGGTTTACCAAATCTTGCAAAAGATTTGTCCAGTTTCTAATAGTTTGTTCAATTGTAGTAACTCTTACGACAGCAGCTTTTGGCCACTTTGAGTGTGCATCAATTATGATTAAGAATATGTAACATTTAAACAAACCAGCAAAATCTACATGCAATTATTGCTATGATATTTTGGGCTATTCCCAACATTGTAAAGGAGAAAATAGTGGTGTATTTCTTAATTGTGCACAGTATTGACACTGTTCTATCTTTTCTTCAGTCTGAGCATCTAAACTATCCAAAAATAACTACATGCCAGTTCTTTCACCTGGACTATACCAGGATGTCCTTAATGTAGTTGTTCAAGAAATCATCCTTGCAGACTAGGAGGAATGACACGCTTGTTGCTGTTTTGATTTCTTATTGGAAGTTCCCAAATTGTGGATCTTCATTCTTCCACCAAATCGCAAAGTCTCCTTTGGACATGAGCTCTGCAGTCACAGAGAACATTAGCAGTTCTTTAGAGATAACAAGGTGGTAGGCATTCGGAGTGCTAGCAACTTCCTTATGTTTGAATCAAAGCCAGTTATGGCTTCAGTCATTTTGAAATCTTTGTCCAGTTTTAAAAAGTTCTACATTTGTCTGGGAAATATATTTTATAAAAGTATAGAGGGAGGTCTTGGCTCCAGAACACTGAAGCTTGTTTTAGCTGTGCTGGTTTAGTCCTCACTCACTGTTTTGCTGAAGGGCAGCCTCAGTCTCTTTTGTGCCCATTTATTGTAGTTGGGCAACTATAGAAGTTTGGGCCATCCACTTTGGTTGATTTTATTGCTTTGTTTGAAACACCTTTCATTATCACATGCAGATATGCATGTCCATGCGTCTAGCTCCACTAGAGGTCAGTAGATCACTTCTCCAGCTTCCAAAGATAGCTCTGGATTTCAACATGGTCATGATATGGAGATGTTGGTGTTGGACTGCAGTAAACACAGTAAGAAGTCTCAATACCAGGTTAAAGTCCAACAGGTTTATTTGGTAGCAAAAGCCACTAGCTTTCAGACTGCTGGCTGCCTCTTCATCAGGTGAGTGGGAATTCTAATCACAAACAGGACATATAAAGACACAAACTCAATTTACAGAATAATGGTTGGAATGCGATTCTTTACAGCTTATCAAGTCTTACAGATACAAACAATGCGAGTGGAGAGAGCGTTAAGCACAATTTAAAGAGAAGTGTATTGTCTCCATACAAGACAGTTAATGAGATTTTGCAAGTCCAGGCAATTTGTGAGGTTACAGACAGTGTGACATGAACCCAAGATCCTGGTTGAGGCTGTCCTCATGTGTGCAGAACTTGCCTATCAGTCTCTGCTCAGCAACTTTGCGTTGTCCTGTATCGTGAAGGCTGCTTGGAGAACGCTCAACTGAAAAATCAGAGGCCGAATGCTCATGACCGCTGAAGTGTTCCCCAACAGGAAGAGAACAGTCTAGTCTGGTGATTGTCATTCATCTGTTGTCATAGCATCAGCATGGTCTCTCTAATGTACAATGCATCACGATATTCTTTCCTGCAGCATATCAGTTAGACAATGTTGGCCGAGTTGCAACAGTATGTACCACGTACCTGGTGAATGATGTTCTCACGTGAGATGATGGCATCGGTGTCAATGATCCAGCAAGTCTTGCAGATGTTGCTGTGGCAGGGTTGTGTGGTGTCGTGGTCACTGTTCTCCTGAAGGCTGGGTAATTTGCTGTGGACAATGGTCTGTCTGAGGTTGTGTGGTTGTTTCAAGGCAAGAAGTAGGGTATGGGGGTGAGATGTTTGTCTTCATTGATGATATGTTGAAGACTCGGAAGAAGATGTTGTAGGTTTTCTGCTTTAGGGTAAGTACTGGACGACAAAGGGCACTCTGTCCACTGTGTCCTGTGTTTATCTTCTGAGGAGGTTGGTGCAGTTTTTTGCTGAGACGATGAGTCAAGCACCATATCCTGCTCTTGTGAGGACATCTTTTAGTATCTGGAGGTGTCTATTGCGATCCTCCTCATCGGAGCAGATCCTGTATATACGGAGGGTTTGCATATAGGAGATGGCTTCTTAAAAGTGTTTAGGGTGGAAGCTCGAGAAGTGGAGCATTGTGAGGCCATCTGTGGACTTGTGGTACAGTGAAGTGCTGAGATAACTGTCCTTAATGGAGATGCATGTGTCCAAGAATATGTTCCGGAGAGTAGTCCATGGTGAGTCTGATGGTGGGATGGAACTTGTTGATGTCATCATATAATTGTTTCAGTGACTGTTCATCATGAGTCCAAAGGAAGAAAATGTTATTGATGTATCTAGTGTATAGCATCGGTTGAAAGCGCTGTGAAGAAGTCTTATTCGTGTCTGTGCATGAAGATGATGGCATATTGAGGTGCGAATTTGGTCCCCATGGCTGTTCCGTGAGTCTGGATGAAGAACTGGTTGTTGAAGGTGAAGACATTGTGGTCCAGGATGAAGCAAATGAATTATAAAATTGCATCTGGAAACTGGCAATTGTTGGCGTTGAGTACTGAGGCAGTTGCAGCAACGCGATCATCGTGGGGGATGCTGGTGTAGAGTGCCGAGACATTCGCTGTGACCAGGAATCACAAATCTGATCACGAACCCACTCAGGTCAACCTATAACACAGTCTGAGAGACCTTACCATCGCACCTCTCTCACACTCCTCAATCATCTCATACACCAGCTCTACAGCAAACGCTGCATCCTGGAAACCAAGATAGAGTCCATGTTCTCAACTTGCGCTCAGGACACAGACCAGCTGCGAAACTCTGCCAAGTAAACAAGACAAAAGGAACTACGCCATCTGTATGCATGCCAAGAACAGGCAACTTGAGAAACCTGACATCAACACCAGCAGCAACCAAGCCTCCCTTAGTACCACAGTAGAAAACAGTACCAGTACAGGGAAGTCCATTGTCAACTTGTCAGACTACATACTTCAACTAGATGAAATCGAAGTTCTCAGGCAAGGGCTCAATTTTTGCCCCACCACCAAATTAGACTCCATCAGTCTCACAATAGACAGAGAGGAATTCATCAGGCAAATGAAGCTGCAGGAGTTCTTTCCCAAATCCCAAGGCCAACAGCGAACACAATGAGACAGCCAATGAACAGGAACAGCCGACAGAGAGATCCACAGTGCAGCAATGAAGAGGAAAGAGTCGAATTGGACTCCTCCAAAAGGACGCTGCTCTCAACATGACATATATGCCCAAGGCATCAGGAGGTGCATCAACACCATATTCATCAGCTGCACTCACTAGACAGTCTCACAACAAGCACAGTGCAACGCCATCTGCGCTCTGAAGACCAACCACAACGTTGTCATCAAACCAGCAGACAAAGGAGGGGCCTTCGTCATACTGAACAGAATGGATTACTGCAAAGAAGTGTACCGATAAATGAACAATGGGGAACACCCCAAACAGTTACCTGCAGACCTGACCAAAGAACACACCCGTCAACTCAACACTCTGATCAAGACCTTTTACGCAGACCTTCAGAACACCCTCTATTCTCTCATCCCACGTACTCTCTGTCGGAGATCTCTACTGCCTCCCGAAGATACACAAGGCAAACACACCTGGCCATCCCATCGTATCAGGCATGGGACCCCCTGCGAGAATCTCTTTGGCTACATCCAGGGCATCCTGAAACCCACTGTACAAAGAACACCCCCCCCCCGGTGCGGTGCAACACTAGACTTCCTACAGAAATTCAGCACACATGGAGCAGTTGAACCAGAAGCACTCTTGGTCACAATAGATATCTCAGCACTCTGCACCAGCATCCCCCACGATGATGGTATTGCTGCAACTGCCTCAGTACTCAACGCCAACAACTGTCAGTTTCCAGATGCAATTTTACAACTCATCCGCTTCACCCTGGACCACAATGTCTTCACCTTCAAAAATCAGTTCTTCATCCAAACACATGGAACAGCCATGGGGACCAAATTCACACCTCACAATGCCAAAATCTTCATGCACAGGTTCGAACAAGACTTCCTTACCGCACAGGACCTTCAACCAATGCTATACACCAGATACATCGATGACATTTTCTTTCATTGGAAATTGCTAATTGTGTTAGCAATTTTGAAAAACATGAGGGTTGATAAGTCCCCTGGGCAGATGGGATATATCCTAGGATTCTTTGGGAGGCAAAGATGAGATTGCAGAGCCTTTGGCTTTGATTTTTGGGTCCACAACTGTCCATGGGAATAGTGCCAGAGGACTAGAGAGCGGCAAATGTTGTTCCTCTATTCAAGAAATAGGAGGGACCCTGATAATTGTAGGCCAGTTAGTCTTACTTTGGTGGTCAATAAGTTAATGGAAAAGGTCTTGAGGGATAGGATTTATGACCATTTGGAAAGATGCAGCTTAATCTGGGATAGTCAGCATGGATTTGTGGAGGACAAGTCTTGCTTCACAAATTTGATGAATTCTTTAAGGATGTAACTAAGTGTGTAGTTGAAGGTAGAGCAGTTGATGTCGTGTACATGGATTTTAGTAAGGCATTTGATAAGGTTCCCCAGAGTAGGCTCGTGAAGAAAATAAGGTGTGGGCTAGAGGGAAATTTGGCTGATTGGATAAGTAACTGGCTATCTCGTAGAAAACAGAAGGTGGTGGTGGATGGAAAATTTTCAGACTGGAGACCAGTTACCAGTGGTGTACCACAAGGATCTGTGCTGGGTCCTCTGCTATTTGTGACTTTTATCAATGACTTGGAGGAAAGGCTGAAGGGTGGGTCAGTAAATTTGCTGATTATTTTTGCTCGGTCCCCTTATTTGCAAAAGGATATATTGGTCTTGGAGGGAGTACAGAAAAGGTTCACCAGATTGATAACCGGAGATGAGGGAGCTAGCTTATGAGGACAGGTGGAGTAGATTGGGCCTGTACTCATTGGAGTTTAGAAGGCTGAGGGGAGATTTTATAGAGACAT
Organism: Sphyrna mokarran; assembly: GCA_024679065.1. Lineage (NCBI taxonomy): Eukaryota > Metazoa > Chordata > Chondrichthyes > Carcharhiniformes > Carcharhinidae > Sphyrna > Sphyrna mokarran. The sequence continues at coordinate 50,640,249 of JAGIQG010000004.1, forward strand.
ATAAGATAATGAAGGGGCTAGACACTTAGAAAGGAAACAATATCTAGAGGACACAGCCTTAAAATAAGGGGGAGTCAATTTAGAACAGAGATGAGGAGGAACTTCTTCTCTCAGAGGGTAATGAATTTTTGGGATTCTCTGCTCATTGAAGCAATGGAAGATACCTTGTTAAATGTGTTTAAATTACAGACAGATAGATTTCTGATCAATAAGGGAATTAAAGGTTACGGGAAGCAGGCAGGTATGTGGAACTGAACTACTACAAGATCAGCCATGATCTTACTGAATGGCGGAGCAGGCTCGAGAGGCTACATGGCCTACTCCTGCTCCTATTTCTCATATTCTTATGTTCTTATGTAAATCAGAGGAACTACACAGCTTGGGCATTATTGTATACCCTTAACAAAACCTGATGTTTATTATCAGAATGTTCCAAAAATATTAATGGCATAAGGCAATGAGGATTGGCAAAGGAAAGTTACAATTTGCTCAAAAGTTGATGAAGAGTATAGGAGATTAATAGAAGAGATTAGTAAAAAGTGTGAAATCTGTATATTAAGAAAAAGTATCAGAAGATATTGACATCTCCTATGCCAAATCTTCTATAAACACTTGACTTTAGTGAAGGATTGGCATGCATTTACAGATATAGGACAAAGACAGAAATATTGTCATTCTAGATTGATTAGATTTGGTGTTTTTACAACAAGATCATGGAGAAATGGGTAGGGACTAAATTTGAGCCAACAGCTATCTTTTAAACTGATAATTGAGGAGCATTTGCCAATTATGTGTTCAGATGCATTGGTGAACACTTAAATTATGGTCCTGAATACTGAAGTTGGAAGTCTTTTCAGCAATGGACTTTGTGAAAGGAAGCATGTAGTGATTGACAATATGTCACATTTTAGCTATCAACCAGACTGCAAGTTGACAACCATTGAGAATTGTTCCTGCAAAGAATTCACTATAGATGTTGGGAAGGTCAAATTCCTATCAATTAGTCTGTGTATAACATCCAATTGCCTTTGGTTCTGTGTATTAGTCTTCCTATTCCAGAAGGTATTAGCAGTTTCTCCTTTATTCGGCACACTGAATGCTTTGCATGCAAGTTGATAGGCTTTCATCAGATCTGATATCCCTGAGGGAAATCAGAGAGAACTGAGACAAATATTTAAAATCATCTGATATAAATTTCAATTCAGGACATTTAGTATGTTATTAAAAAAGGATTAAAGGCAATGGACACCCTTGTAAGCTAATGTCATGTGATGGTAAGACAGTATTCATTAACCAAGGCAAAGTGTTAAGATTTATTTCTCATAGTTACTCAGAATTAATTACAAAGCCTTGAACTCTGAGCTGTTGATGGAGTGAGAAGTCTCACAATATGAGGTTAAAATCCAAAAGGTTTATTTGATAACACAAACCACTAGCTTTCAGAGCACTGTCCCTTTATCAGGTGAATGGAAGTTCTGTCCACAAACAGGGCATATAAAGATACAAACTCAACTTACAAAATAATGGTTGAAATGCAAGTCTTTACAGCTAATCAAGTCTTAAAGGTACAGACAATGTGAGTGGAGAGAGGGTTAAGCACAGGTTAAAGAGATGTGTATTGTCTCCAGCCAGGACAGTTAATTTTGTTAATTTAACAGTTAATTTAGTTGATTTTGCAAGTCCAGTCAAGTTGTGGGGGTTACAAGACTAGATTATGTGCACAGACTCTCCACATCATGGCTATTATTGATAGAAACAGACATGATAACTTCTATCTCTGATGCTTGTGTGTTTTATGACAAACAGTTTGAAGAACAGAATGCAGTAATTTTTAATTAATTTACAGGATGTGGTCATCATTGACTGGGCCAACGCTTATTGTCCATCTCTAATTGTTCTCCACTTCAGATGGCATTTGAGAATCAACTACATTACTGTGGCTCTGGAGTCACATGTAGTTCAGACCAAGTAAGGATGGCAGATTTCCTTCTCTAAAGGACATTAGTAAACTAGCTGGCTTGCTACAACAATCGATAATGATTTCGCAGTCATCATTACATTTTTAGTTCAAGATTTCTTTGTAGTGGTAAGGCAAGTGACCTCGACACACATGACAGAATTATCACATCCAAAGGCCTATGATGCAGAGTGAGTTCTCAGATGACATACATTCCAGAGAGGTTGAATGAATGGAAGGATGTGACAGTTGTGGAATGTGCAAGAAAGGCAACTGGTAAGTTTCACTATTAGTTGCGTGTCCAGAATGATGGTCATGAAGGAAGGCCGTAGACTGGCAGAATGGGGTGAAACAGTGGAGAGTAGGAAAGCACAGTGCATGTACTGACAGTGGGTTGAGAAGTGACTCTAGCGTAAGAAAAAGATGACTTTTCAGAGAAAACTCACCTATTGTGCAAGAGGGAAATCTCATCGTAGGAGTTCTGAAAGACACAAAAGTGGTATTAAGAGTGATAGGTCAACTTGGTTAGATGATGGCATCAAGTCCACAGAATAATCTTGAAACAAAATTAGAAACAAAACTTCTCAGGATGTTTTGGTGGCTGCCAAAAACATGAAAATAAACTAATAAAAGAACCAGAGCAAAGCGGTAAGATGGTTGGAGATAGTTTGGACTTTACTGAATTACCAAATAAGGATCCACACAGTTTTTGCACTGAAAAAGAAATATGGAGATAGGACTTACAAGGCTAGAGAGAGGCTGGTTGCTGCGAGTACTGAAGACTGATTCAGTGATACAGATGCTGGAGTGGAGTTCTCCAGAACTGGAACAGGATGTGGTATATTTTGGTGAGATGGTTTTGCTGAATATAGATTGTGTTTAGCTAAAAGCAGATCTTGCAATGCTGTGTTGGCACCATAGAAGTAGAGACCATACCATTTTGGCATTTTCAAGATGCATGTTGATTTCTTATGAGGTGGCCCAGGGGAATTTGCAAAGCATCTTATTAATAAGACTAGAGCAGAATTTAAAATTGGCCATCAAGCTTGTGGAACTTTCAAATATATTGATTTTGATATTAAATAAAGTAAATCTGGAAAATGGTAATTGCTCAATTAAAGTACTAGCTGTGTTCTTTAAAATTGTGACTATAAATGAAACAGCTTTAAGTCAATCAGAGACTCCCAAAGGAATCAATATATAAACTGGAGCTAGGTTCTTTTAGACATTTCTCATCTGGAAAAATTAATTACAAGTTGAATACTGTACACAGCATGGACAGTAATGTGCACCCTAAAAGAAATATCTTGTAAAATAATTACTAAACGTAAATGATTTATTTATCAAATGAGATAACACTCACCGGTCTTTCTTTCTTCTTAAAGTGTCTCAGATTTGAGGATGTCTTGCTTCCAGTCTGGTTCAAAGGGTTTTGAGATGGCTGATGAATCCAAGGTACCATCTGCAGACTACTGTCGATGAGGTAGATGCTTCTTACAGGTCCAGGTAGCTTAGTTGCTTAGAAATCTGTGCACAGTATCCAATGCCCTGACTTTGCCCCTGCATGTTCCTGATATTGTTTGTTGACATGTCAGTACCTTCCCAAAAGAATCTTCTCCATTTTGACCAATCACAAGCCATAGGCTTCCAGAGTTGGTAGAGATGTTTGATCTCTTCAGAAATGCTTTGAGATGATGCCGCACTGATTAGCATATTGGCCTGGGAGAGAATGCTATTGGATTGCCTTCCTTGACACTAAATCCGGAGGATCTTGTGAAGGCATTGTTAATAGTGCTTTGAGATCCCTTCTGCATGTTATCCAGGTCTTAGAAGTATAGGTAAGATGTGCAAGGATCACTTCTGCCTGGTGAAGCTTGACCGTAGGATTAGGTTTCCGAATCTAATTGCCAAATGTTCTTAACTTCAGTTGGCCAAAGGCTAGGCTGGCACTTTGGAGGCAATGATGGATCTCATTGTCTGTCTGCCTTCAAAAGGAGGCTTGCAAGATATGGAGAATGGTTTATATTGTTTTGAATCTCTCAGTTGATCTCAATCAAAGGGGAGAGATGTTGTGCTGTGGGAGTTAGTTGGAAGACAACCTTCATTTTCCAGATGTTTAGTGAAAGGTCCATTTTCTTCTACGTTTTCTAAGTGCACTCGAAAGCATCTTCTGCATACCAATACTCACTGACACTATAGCTGAAGTTATTTTGGTCTTGAATGGAAAGTAGCATAGATTGCACAGACAGATATTGTTAGAGTTAATGGGATGAAGGACCAGGCTCATCAACAACCTTGTAAAATTTATCCAAGGACTGTTGAACGGTTTCTCTTTTCTTCTGCCGGTAAATCTCTTTGTAGCAGTTAATGCCATCATTGATTGCCCGATTTACTTTGGCACTGCGCTCTTTGTTTGGGTCGCTCTCTGTGAAGATTTCCAATGCTTCTTCGATGAGTTGGAAAGCTCTCGATAGCCGTTTGGTTGATAAAACCCGAGGGGGGAATGTTTCAGTGCCAATTTCCTCTTCAGCTGGTTGACTCTCTAGCTGCATGAAATCTTCACTGGATGATTTCTCTCCATGGGCCCCAAGCGATTCCACCATGTCAGCTTTGTCCACTTCATTAAAGCCGACTTCCCATGCCATGGTGATGGCTTGATGCTGAACCTCAGGGGCAGTGTCACCTGGACCTTTGTGTTTGCTGGCATACTCATTCTTCTCCTCTTCGGAGATGTATGTTCTCTGTGGTATACGCTTCCAGGAAAATCCCATCTCATCAAAGTTAAAGACTTGTTTCGATGAGTAACTCCTTTCTTCAATAATTCTCTTCAACTGGGAAGGAAATTCATCAGCTACAGCAGTAGCTGCTTCACTGGTCACTTTAATGTTGTGCAAACAGGAACGTTTCTTGAAACGCTCAAACCAACCACGACTAGCATTGAAACTCTCCGACTTTGAATTTCCACCCTGCTCATTCTGTAACTTGTCATAAAAGCTTTTTGCTTTTGCTTGGATGATCAGTAAACTAAGAGGCACCTTGTGTTGGTTTTGATCTTTGATCCAGACTTCCAAAAGTCTCTCCATATTTTCCATGATGCTGCTTCTAGTCCGGCTGATCCTGCCAGCACTGAAGGGTGTGACACTTTGTGCGCTCTGTTTGATCTTGTTGGCATTACCACGGATTGTTCTCACTGTCGTAGGGGGTAGCCCCAGAGCTCGGCCAATAGTGACAGCTCGTTCTCCGGCCTCAAAACGTTTTAAAACCTCCAACTTCATTTCCAAAGTGATAGTTTTTCTTGTTTTCTTAGCAGCAGCAGACCCACTGCCATAACCTGCTGGATGCTTTTGACTCATGTTTCAGAGTGATTCCAAAGGATTGAAGCACTAAATCAAACGCTCAAAACTATCTCAAATGATTTTAAAATGGCTTATCTACATCCACCCAATGCAATGTTGAACAAGGCCACATTCAGGATTCGAAAAGTAATCGGAAGAGTCCTGAGGGGCAAGTACTGCATCCTGCAATTTTCACCCAAACAAGCCCCAGAGCCAAGGAAACTAATTTTACCTGCAGCAAGTGCTTCTCTCAATGACCTTAAATTGGCTTCACTGCCTTGCTTGCCACACAGCTGCACAGCCACCAGCCTGGGAGGATTGCAGTCAGGAACTACATTAAAGTGAGCAGCCCCAGCTTTAATGTTACCCTGAAAAAAAAATACAGTGAGTATATAATGTTTCTTTGTCCGGCACTGTACTGCAGAGTTTGCAGCAAAGATTCAAATATCTCTCCCCACACTCATTCCAAGATGGCACCAATCAGTTCATGGAACACTATGCAAACATGGAAGTCATGGAAGTCAGAATGTTCAGCACAAGTACCGGCTCCAGTACATCGGTAATATTAAAGTAGGACAATGCAAAATCAAACAACTTTAAGTGGGGATGTACGGTAACTTTAAATCAATGATCTTATTCTCAGACTATTACTCAATCCTGCTGCTTAATCGTGCTGGGTCATCACAGAAAGATGATGTTACATCTAAAGAGTCAAAGCAATTGCAGAGATTAACTGGCCAGCTGGACTGTTTAAAAAATTTACTTTACTATTGTCACAAATAGGGTTATATTAACACTGCAATGACATTACAGCTGTAAAGCACAGCAGCGTACGGGTGGAGTAGGGCATGGTTTGAAATGCGTATACTTTAATGCAAGAAGTATTCGCAATAAGGTGGAGGAACTTGCAGCTTGGATCAGTACCTGGAACTTCGATGTTGTGGCCATTTCAGAGACATGGATAGAGCAGGGACAGGAATAGTTGTTGCAGGTTCCGGGGTTCAAATGCTTCAGTCGGAGTAGAGAAGGAGGTAGAAGGGGGGGAGGAGTGGCATTATTAGTCAAAGACTGTATCACAGTGACAGACAGGAAGTTTGATGGGGACTTGTCTGTTGAGGTAGTATGGGCTGAGATTAGAAACAGGAGAGGAGAGGTCACCCTGTTGGGAGTCTTTTATAGACCTCCTAAAAGTTCGAGAGAGGTAGAGGAAAAGATTGTAAAGTCGATCCTGGACAGGAGTGAAAGTAATAGAGTAATTGTTATGGGGGACTTTAACTTTACTAATATTGATTGGAATAGCTATAGCTCTAGCTCGTTAGAGGGGTCAGTTTTTGTACAAAGTGTGCAGGAAGGTTCTTTGACTCAGTATGTAGATAGGCCAACTAGAGGTGAGGCTGCATTGGATTTGGTGCTGGGCAATGAGCCAGACCAGGTGTTAGACTTGGAAGTTGGTGAACATTTTGGTGATTGTGACCACAATTCAGTTACGTTCACCTTAGTGATGGATAGGGATAGGCATGAAGCTGGGGGCAATAGTTATAGCTGGGGGAATGGTAATTATGAGGCCATAAGGAGGGAATTAGGGTGCATTAGGTTGGACTAGGAAACTACAGGGACTGGGAACATCTGAAATGTGGAGCTTATTCAAGGAGCAGCTACTGCAAGTCCTTGATAAGTATGTCCCTGTCAGGCAAGGAGGAAATGGTCGAGTAAGGAAACCATGGTGTACTAAAAAAGTTAATTCGCTGGTTAAAAGGAAAAAGGAGGCTTATGTCAGGATGAGGCTTAAAGGCTCAGTTAGTGCAATGGATAGCTATAGATTAGCCAGGAGGGAGCTAAAGAGTGAGTTGAGGAGAGCTAAAAGGGACACGAGAAGACTTTGGCTGATAGGATCAAGGAGAATCCTAAAGCTTTCTTTAGATATGTTAAGAATAGAAGATTGGTTAGGGCAAGATTAGGGCCAGTCAGAGACAGCAGTGGGAAGTTGTGCGTGGAGCCTGAAGAGATTGGCGAGGCACTGAACAAATATTTCTCTTCAGTATTCATGCAGGGAGATGTAAATGTAGTTGTGGAGAACACTGGGATACAGGATTGCAAACTGTATTGAAGTAGATAAGGAGGATGTGCTAGATATTCTTGAGGGTTTGAAGTTAGATAAGTGCCCTGGGCCGGACAAGATTTACCCTAGGGTTCTCTGGGAGGTGAGAGAGGCAATTGCAGATCCTCTGGCTCTGATCTTCAGGTCGTCGTTGGTTACGGGTATAGTGCCGGAAGACTGGAGGATAGCGAATGTGGTCCCATTGTTCAAGAAGGGGGAGAGAGACCTTCCAGGGAATTATAGGCCAGTGAGTCTTACTTCTGTTGGGGGCAAAGTATTGGAGAGAATTATTAGGGATAGGATTTATAGTTATTTAGAGAGAAATGAATTGATTGGGGATAGTCAGCATGGTTTTTTGAAGGGTAGGTCGTGCCTTACTAACCTCATTGAGTTTTTTGAAAAAGTGACCAAAGAGGTGGATGGGGGTAAGGCAGTTGATGTGGTATATATGGACTTTAGTAAGGCGTTCGATAAGGTGCCCATGGAAGGCTTCTGCAGAAAATGCAGATGTATGGGATAGAGGGTGATTTAGCTAATTGGATTAGGAATTGGCTCGCTGATAGAAGACAGAGGGTGGTGGTTGATGGAAATTATTCATCGTGGAGTTCGGTTACAAGTGGTGTACCTCAGGGATCTGTTTTGGGGCTCCTGCTGTTTGTAATTTTTATAAATGATCTGGATGAGGGTATTGAGGGATGGATCAGTAAATTTGCAGATGATACTAAAGTTGGTGGTGTGGTAGATAGTGAAGAGGGGTGTTTTAGTTTACAGAGTGACTTGGACAAGTTGCAGAGCTGGGCCGAGAGGTGGCCAATGGAGTTTAATGTGGAAAAGTGTGAGGTAATGCACTTTGGCAGAAATAACAAATGTGTAGAGTATAGGGCTAATGGTAGGATTCTTAATAGTGTTGATGAACAGAGGGATCTTGGTGTATATGTGCATTGATCCCTGAAAGTAGGCAGTCAAGTTGATAAGGTTGTTAAGAAGGCATATGGAGTCTTAGCTTTCATTGGTAGGGGGATTGAATTTCGGAGCCGCAACGTCATGTTGCAACTGTACAAAACTCTAGTGCGGCCGCACTTGGAGTATTGTGTGCAGTTCTGGTCCCCACATTATAAAGAAAGATGTGGAGGCATTGGAGAGGGTACAGAGGAGGTTTACCAGGATGTTGCCTGGTATGGAGGGCAGGTCTTATGAAGAGAGGCTGAGGGAATTGAGGTTGTTTTCGTTAGAAAGAAGGCGGCTAAGAGGAGACCTTATTGAAACATATAAGATGATTAGAGGTTTAGATAGGGTGGACAGTGATAGCCTTTTTCCTAGGATGGAGAAAGCTAGCACGAGGGGACATAGCTTTAAATTAAGGGGTGGTCGTTATAGGATGGATGTCAGAGGTAGGTTCTTTACCCAGAGGGTGGTAAGGGTATGGAATGCCCTGCCTGCTGCAGTTGTAGATGTGCCAAGTTTGGTGGCGTTTAAGAGGTTAGTAGGTAAGTTTATGGACGAAAAGGGAATGGTTTAGGTTAGAGGGTCATTGCTTTTTCCTAATTGGTCGGTGCAACATCGAAGGCCGAAGGGTCTGTTCTGCGCAGTAATGTTCTATGTTTTATGTTCTATTACTATGAAAATCACCTACTCACCACAACTGGAACCCATTCGGATACACTAAGGGAGAATCTGGCATGGTCAATGCCGATCATTCGGAAGTCAGAATGTTCAATACAAGTATCAGCACAAGATTCTGAAGGAGGCCATTTTGCCCATTATGTCTGTCCTATCTTTACAAGGACAGTCTAAATATAGGTCTGCACTCCAGCTTTCTCCACAAAATCCTGCAAATTGATTCTCTTCCAGTACATTTGCCTATCTGTCCAACTGCCTTTTCAAGTTGCCTTTGGCATTTAATCCTCTCAAGGTACTTCAATTCCAATCTTAGCAACCTCACATGAAAAATATTATTTTTCATTCCCCGTAGTTATTTTGTCAATTATTTTAAAACTGTGACACCTGCTACCATCCCAGATGCCAAAGGAAACAGTTTATCTCTATTTTGTCTATTAAAAATCCTCATAATCTTGAATAGCTATTCGATCCCCGCCAACCTCTTTACTCTTCTCTGCAACAAGAACAACTTCAATTCTCCACCCTCCATATTACAGAAGTCCTTTATCCCTTGTGTCTTCCTAGTAAACCTCATATGTCCACTCTCCAAAAACAGGACATTCTTCCAAAATTATGGTGCTCAAGACAAGTTCACAAGTTGAGGTCCAACCAGTGACTTTTTGAGGTTTAGCAGAACTTTCTTGCCTTTGTATTCAATATTCCTATTTACAATGCAAATTACAATCTTAGATTATACAGTCTCCCATGTTACTCCACCCAAATCGTATCATTTCCTTTTTATCTGATTATATTGCATCTGTCATGCGTCTACACATTTCACACATGAAGTCAGCTACTACTCCTCAGTGTTTACTATCTTGTCAAGTTTTTATCTGCAAACTTGGAAATTTTACTTATGATACCAAAGTCCAGGTTACTTTTACAAGAATGCTCCTAATACTGGCCCTGGAGAATACCTCCCTACAATCAGAAAAATACAGCCATTCAAGCAACTCAATCAGTTTAATCAGACATTATTTGCCTTTAATAGGTTCATGTTCTATGTCCATTAGCAATCCATGCTTCTCAAGTGAGAATTAATTTTATTTTGACAATGGTCTCTCATGGTTTTCCCACCACTGACATTAAGCTGATTGGCCTGTAGTTAACAGGTTTATCTCTCTCCTGTTTCCTTTGGCACAAGAGTTGGTGACAGGTCTCAAAGATTTAAAATAATTGACAAAAGAACTAACGAGGAATGAAAAATAATATTTTTCACGTAGGGTTGCTAAGATTGGGATTGAAGTGCTTGAGAGGATTAAATGCCAAAAAAATTTGAAAATGCAATTGGACATGTACTGGAAGTGAATCAATTTGCAGGGTTTTGTGGAGGAAGCTGGAGTGTGGGCCGATAATTGAACTGTTCTTGTAAAGTTAGGACAGACATGATGAGCTGAACGGCCTCCTCCAGTATTGTAAGATTCTGTTCGCTTTGGTTCTATTGATGCTTTCGAAGGTTCTTTATGAAAGCTAGTGATGTTACTTAACCTTGGTGTCCCCACAGTGGCAAACCAAAAACTCCTCCTCCCAACAATAAAGTTTATCACCATCTCTGTGACTGGAGGTGATTTGGTTCTTAGTGCAAGTGTCTCACTGTGAATGGGTTGCGAAATAAAGCCTTTCACTATTTGAAAATAATTCATTTCCTGTCTTCTCTTGTCAGTTCCTTCAGCTCTGGATTAAATTTTTAAAAATGTCATCCATATCCTAAATGTCACCAAGATTGGATAAAACCTGGCAACTTCCCACTGTTGAACAGTTAATCCAATTGACAACTTTTGTGCTGAACTATGCACATAATTGACAAAATTACAAAATAAAGTGACAATGGCCATACATGTTTCTGCATTTTTGCTAGTCAATTTGATAGGAGTGGGCTAATTTAATGTTACTGATGCAAAATCTAGAACTGTGGAATAAACATATTTCAATACTCTTAAGCCCATATTTGCTCACAACTTTTACTGATGCAATAACCTCAACAATAAATCGAGAATCCAATAATCTGATTCAGTTGTCCCCAAAATGGAAATTTTTCTAACATTCAGCTCCATAAATGCTAATTATGCCTGAAGAAAACACTCTTTCTTTTCTCTGCCTGTTTCCTTCTCAATAAGCCTCAGCTTGCTACAATTTCTAGCTCACCAGCCTCAACCTCAGAAGGCTGCAGGGTCAAGGCACATCCCAGAGACTTAGGTGAGTAATACAAAGAACAAAGAACAAAACAGCACGGGAAACAGGCCCTTCAGCCCAATGAGCCCGTGCCGCCACCCCGATGTTCCCACCTCTACCCGTGATCCCTGTCTATGTTTATAGATCTATGGGTTAAAAACCAAATTTAGATTGATGCTCATGTGTAGAACTATTGGAGTGCTGCAATGTCTTTCCCAATTAAACATACTGAACTGAGAATAAAAACAAAACAACATAGATGCTGGAGATCTGAAATAAAAACAGAAAGTCATACTAGATTTGAAATGTTAACTCTGCTCTTCTCTCCACAGCTGCTGCCAGATTTGCTTTGTTTTTCCAGCACATTCTGTTGTAATATTAGATCAAAATCCTGCCTCACTGTTCTAATGCTAAAAGATGCTACAACAGCTGAGAGTGCTACTGGTTTGGAATCATAGATGTCTACAACACAGAAAAAGTCCCTTTGGCCCATTGTGTCTGCCCCAGTGAAAGACAAATTACTCTAATCCCATTTTCCAGCAGTTAGTCTTGTATATACTGGCATCATAAGTGCACACTTGCATCTCCAACGAAGGGCCTCCTTCTATACTGTAGGGTTCTATGATCTATGAACATTCATTCCTCAACCAAGGAATCTGATCACTATTAATAGGATTTTGCTGTCTGCCATAGCCATTACAAAATAAGTGACTGCACTGCAACAGTAAATTATCGGTTGTGAGATTAAAGAAGTGTTTTAGAAATGTAAGTTCTTCTCCTCTTCTGAGCTCCTTCATTTCCACTCCTTTCCCATGTATCAGGCACTAAATCTACAAGGCCTTCTCTGACGTTTCAATATTTCATGGCACTATTTTGAAGAAGTGCAAAGTTCTATCTCTCTCTTTAGTCCACTCGCTTTTTCCAGATATGTTTGCCCGTCTCGCTTCCATTATCCTTACCTCTGATTTAGCGGGGCGGTAGGGAAAGGTTCTCAAAGACACCAGACACCACTTGTCCTGGACGCAACAACAACATCAAGCGCCGGAGAACTAACCTCCAGAGCGGCAGGGGGCGGGCGAGGGGCCCGGCGCCGGAAATAGCTGAGCCTGCAATACGCATGTGCTGCCTGCCGGTCCCACAATGCAGATTGGCATCCTTTAGGAAACATAGAGCAGTTTCTCTGTCACTTTGTATTGTGGTCTTTCCCCACTTCCATTACCGTGCCTTTCAAACCCGAGAAGGAAAGGCGTAGGCTCGCTGACTGTCAGGGCATTTTGAACGCTGCAACAAAACATTGTAAATTCCCGTTCTGAATGTTTTGTTTTAAGCAGTGCGGGCGGGCGGTTTCCTAAAAGGGCCTTTTATTCGGACAGTGGACGACAAAGCGGAACGTTCCCAGACAGACTGAAGTGCGCAAGAGCAAAGATGCTGTGACGCTGGGGTGCCGGAAGTGGTGCTGAGCAGGCGGCGGAGAGCTCGCAGTAAGTAAACGGGAGGAGGGAGGGTACCGGGGAAGGTCACCTAGCAACCAGGTACCAAGGGGCCGCTCGCTGCCTCGTTCCCGAGAGCTGGACCCTTTGGGGAAATGGACTGTGGTGTCGTCAGTGAGACAAACATGACCAGTGTGATAGGGAAGGGCTGAAGTTGCTGTGCCTCTCACTCTAGTTCCCAGTATTAACCTTTGAGGAGGTGTTAGTTCTTCTCCATCTACAGCAAGTTTGGCCCAGCCGGTTTGCAGGGCAGGGTAGTGAAGGAGGCTTCTCTGTCTAAATTAATGGACAATTTTAAAAATGATTTACGCTCACCCTTTTTTTTTAAACTTTATCTTTTTCTTATCGCGAAATGGTTCAGTCCCAGTTTTTGGAAGGCCTCAGACTTGTGGCTACCTTTTAGAAAGGCGAAGTTTGAATTTAAACACCTCCTCCTCTTGTCTCAGAAACATCTCCCAACACTTGCTTTGTTATACATTCATTTTTAGAGAACATCCGCCATTTTACCCACATAAATAGCCATGATAGAAATGACTGTAATCCAGTTTTAGGAATGAAGAAGGAATGTTGGTGAGAATATTGGCTGTACTAGATTGGTACCATTGCATCTTTGATAACTGCAGCGAAGGGGGGGAATTTAATAACGCACCTGAAGGAAACGTTTTTAAAATTTATTTGTGTTACAAGTAGGCGTACACTGCAATGAAGTTAGTGAAAATCCCCAGGGGATACCTCCAACAGCTTGATTTCAGTAGTGTTAAAATGTGAAAGCAGGTATATGCTTACAGCCTGGAGTGAAATTGATTGCACAATTTTTAGTTTTAGGACATTTTTAATTCAGTAGAAAATGGTGCAGCATTCTCAGCTTAGTATGTGACTGAACAGTGGTAGAATAAGGGCTGTTCAGGTGTGTGAAGCAGCACTGCACCGCCTCATAGAGGGGAGGTCATACCACACACATTTGGTTGAGTTTTTTTATGAAGTGATGTAAGTCTACGGGATCCAGATGGAGGATCAAGTCTGAGATTGAGTGGAAACACCTTTGGATTTTGCAGGATCCTGTTTTTTGTTTAAAAAAAGGAAAATGATAAACAAACCTGAGACTTTGAGAACGATGAATGATTAGACAACCCTTCTACAAACTGGTGAGGAAATTTATGCAGTGATGTGGTAGAAGGTGCTTTCCAGTATCCATGATTCCTTAAGACATCTCTGTTTATGTCGAAATGAATAACTAATCACGTGCATGCACAGTTGATAAACAGGATTGGCTGTTTTTCTTTTTCAATACTTGTATTAAGTGTTGAATTATGATTGCTGTCCTATGATTCATAAGTGAGAGAATGGAGCAAGAATTGAGATTCTATATTTGCTAGGTGTAGTTGGACTACTTTCTTTGGGAATGGAAAGTATTGTAATATGAACCTTTTTTCATTGTTGGCAAACAGTTCATGCACCAACCTAACTGTCTGTCTCTACTGACCCTAAGGCTAGTTGCTTATCAAAAAGGCAGACTCGCCATCTAGAAAGGATGCATTGGTCAACACTAGGATTGGGGATGGAGGACGATGTTGTGCATGAACTCCTTGATATACGTTTTTTAGAAACTTGCTTTCTTGAAAGTCCTGAACTAATGCTTGGTCAATTTATATTAGCAATGGGTGAGTCACTCAGGTAGTTTGAAGTGACCTTTTGAACAATGAACGTGCTTTGACAATGGTGCTTGTCACTAGAATATAGAAATGTTTTCATGCCAATATGATTGACATCTCGAGGAGGAGTTATTGGCCCAGAATGGGTGACCTTGTAATATTGTTGCATTATTCATAAAAAGCTAGGAGCTAATTTTATGTGAATATATATCCCAGAGTTCTAGGCTGTGGGTGTTTGAGGGGTTCGTCTGAACCGACAATCTGTCCCACTACCATGGCTATGTTTGCGGTCAGATGACTTTGAAAATGAAGCATGAGGTGTCCATTGGCACACCAGACTTTCCACAACTGATGGACACCTCGGGGGCTGGAGTGCATCAATCACCACTGCACCTCCCCCTTACCCCAATGGCAGATTGGTTTGATTCTGTAAGTTACTTTTTGATGTTTTATTTTAGTTACAGTGCCCCATCAGGGGCTGGCACCCCCCTTTCATGATCTTCATTTTATTCAAAAGAGTAGATCCCGGGAGGGGTCGGGGGGCACATTCTTTGTTACATTGCAGTCATCTGCCAGGTAATAATGTATCAGTCTTCAGTCCACCAGAAAACTGGAAAAAAAATTCATTTGCTGGGACTCCAGCATTTTAAGTTTAAAGTGTGACTATTTCCTGCTTATGAGAACCAGCAGATAATAGTGGAGTGAGAATGTGTATATGTGAATAAGCAGATCTTTATCAAACTAGTCAAACCAACTAGTTGTTTATTCAAACATTCAGTGGCCTTTGTGCTGAAGTTTGTTGTGACTTAAGATTGCCGTAAGAACTCAGTAAGAATTTAGCAACACCAATTTTTAATCCAACCGATTTATTTGATAGTAAAATTGCGAGCTTTCAACACTCTTGTGTCTTCCTCATGACTTAAGATTGCCTAACAGGGTTGAACAATTATCCAGGCGAGCAGATACACAACAGATTCAAATCAGTCCCAGCAGCCTGTTAGTCAACATTAACACCAACAATTTGCCTGAAGCAGAGTCCTGCAAATGGATATATATATATATATATGGCATTGCCTTGCAAGAATTGGGATGAGGAAGCCCTGACTTACGATTTACAAAGGATGAGGGCCTACTTCAGCCAGCTTTGGCTGTGCACTCGAACACCAACTTTGCTGTGCACTCGAACACCACTTCGACGTTTCACCAAACACCCATTGAGGAAACTAAAGCTAGGACGTTGTATGGCACACCAGATACTCCACATGAAACACAATGGCTTTTGTGATATACACTTTCTCCAGAACTTTCAAAAATCTGTGTTTGGCATCACAGACCTTGACATATTCTATAGAAAAGCAGTTCTCCCTGGAATGGATGTTCATTCTGCATCTCAAATATGTCAGTATGAGAATTATTTTAGAATGCTTTTATGCACCCTGGGTGCTGGTGTGCATGTAGTGACAAACTTAATATCACCACACTGAAGCCTTGGATCTGAAATTTCGAGTAGAAGTGTCACATCAACAAAAGCATACCAGTTCAGTTTGACATGAGCATCTTGGCTAACCCATCTGCATTCAAGGCCAATTTGGGCTGTCACCAAAGCCTTTCAGCATTGGTGCAATGCTTGGAGGAACTGTAGCATGCCAGCACAATGGTTAGTGCTGCTGTCTCACAGCATCATGGATCCAGGTTCGATTTCATTGGATGACTGTGTAGAGTTTGCATGTTCTCCCCATGTCTGGGTGGGTTTCCTCTGGATGCTCTGATTTCCTCCCACAGTCCAAAGACGTGCAGGTTAGGTGGACTAAACTTGCTAAATTGTCCCTTAGTGCCCGAGATATATAGGTTAGGGGGATTAGTGGGGTAAATGTGTCAGACTGCAGGGAAACAGTGGAGGCGGAGAGTGTGGGTCTGCATAAAATGTTCTGCTGAAGAGTTGGTGCAGACTCAATGAGCTGAATGGTCTACTGTTCTATAGGAATTCAATGAAATGATTTCTCACAGGAGAACCAACTGGACAACCTGAGTGATTTAACAGTGCCCATTAACAGTGACCAGTCACTTCAGAAATGGTTATGGTAGATAATGTTTCCTTGTCTGTTGGTCAAAGATTAAAACAATCCCATCATGTGTCTAGAGCTGCTAATTAAACTACTGAGCACATCATTGAATACTGACCTCTGAGGCCCAGTCACAGGCCACCTACAAGATATGTACAGGAAGCTTTGGCCTGATTATCTGAGTTAGATTTTAAAATTGCAGTCATACAAAAAAGAAAGCCAGTTGCCACAAATACCATCTGCTTGTACTTGAGAGAACACTTCTGAAGTTTGAAGAAGTTTCTAATCTGACCTCTATCTGCTGCTGTTTTGAATCTTCACACCACCATATCTGCTTGTTTGGAAGCTGAACGGAACCTAACTCTTCTTGCTTCAGGATGCATGAGAGCAGCTCACAAAGTTCCTTAGGCAGCACTTTCCAAACCCACAGCCACTGCAATTCAGATGGACAAGGGCAGCAAAAGTATGGAAACATCACACCTGGAAAGTTCCTCACCATCCTGACTTGGGAATATATCACCATTCCTTCACTGTTTCTGGGTCAAAATTCTAGAGTTCCCTTCCTAGTTGCACTGGGTGTTTCTACACCAGCGGTTCAAGAAAGTGACTTATCATCACTTTTGATGAATAATAAATGCTGCCTAAGACAACAATATCCACATTCTGTGAAATAACGCATTTTTAAAAATCTTGAACTGGTTTTCCTATTTTGTATCAGGCCTAATACCTGGAACAAGCCTAGTGCTCATACCCCCTCCTTCCACATAACCTAGCACTTCCATTTTCACACATACTCTGTTCTCTTTTTTCCATCCAGCCATTCTCCAATTCCATTTACTCTACCTCCATCAATTCCTTCTTGATTCCTACTCAAATTAATCCCTGGTCTACTTTTGAATGTCTCTTGAAAGAGCCCTTTATTTACTTCTGTGCCTTGCTTATTATCTTTCATCGTGGCATTTATTGCTGCAATTCCTAATATTTTCAGCCTGCTTTCTCACCTTGTCAGAATCAACTTCTATAACCTCGATATTCATCTCATTTATGCCTTTCAGTCGAGCATGATCGAGAACCTTTATTCAATGTCCAACTCTTTATAAATATGACCATCTGAAATCTCATGGTGATTTATACTTTGGCACCTACAGAAATGCCATTTATATCAGCCATGGCTTTATGGTAACGCTTGACTGTGGGTTAGTGAGTTCATATCCCATGCTGAGCACATTATCTAGACTGATGCTGCAATGAAATTCTGAAAGAGTCCTGCACTGCTGGAGATGCTGTCTTTCAGCTGATATATTGTACCACAGCCCTCTTTTGTTCATCCAGTGAGCATAAAAGATTTCACAATACCATTCACTGGAATGAATTTATTTGGAGAGATTTTGCATGGTGATAGTAGTTAGCACTGCTGCTTTACAGCACCAGGGACCTGGGTTCAGTTCTGACATCGGGTCCCTGTGTGGTGTTTGCATATTCTCTCTGTGCCTGTGTGGGTTTCCTCTAGGTTCCCCAGTTTTCTCCCACATTTCAAAGATGTGGAAGAGTTAAGTTGATTGGCCTTGCTAAATTGTTCCTTAGTGTCGGGGGAATTAACTGAGCAAGTATGATTATAGGACCTGGGTGATATTGTTGGTGCAATCTCAATGAGCCAAATGGCCTCCTTCTGCACTAGACATTCAATGATTTTATGCGATTTGCAGAAATGAGAGATATGAGGAAGGATTGCATTAGAGCTGGTGTGTCTATGAAAGAGCACTTGCCATTTTGGTGTTAATTATTTGAAAACAAATCTCCTAGAACATGTTTGGTCAGTGGAATGAATGTGGGTTAGTCCTGAAAGAGGAATCTTTATGTACCAGTGCCCTTCTCGTGCTGAAAATAGGATTGTGCCTAAGGATACAATAGCTTATTCAAGGATTTAAGCGTTATTCAAAATGCACGCATACTTTTACAATAGTCGATGTCACAAATGATGCTTGCAATGGTTGATAAAATAAATAGAAGTAAAGTCTGCTTGAATTTGTGCCTGAGGATACTGACAGATCGTCAGTAGGATGGAGCTGAACTCTCATTGCAAGAAGCGAAATAAGATTCGCTTGCTGATTCCCTATCATTGTGACCTTACCCTCAACTAACAGGAGTCTCTTAAAGTAACATTCCCTATAAATGACGCATTTTACCAGTGACTGGCACTGATCATTGCAGCAGTGCATGGGGAGAACGCATTATGTCAAAGGCAGCCCATTCCAGTGATGCCCTCTTGTAACTGGTGATTGTATCAATTTTGTCAAAAAAATTGCATGAAATCATTTTGTATTTTTTAAAAATTGGTATGGTTTCCCTTGTGAACAGAAGGATTGCAGCTAAGTTCCATCTCGCTACAGTGGATCCTGTTTCCCAGGCAACGAGTGACATGTTGACGTGCGCGCAGGCAAACTAAAAGGCAGGATCAGCTGGGCTTGAGATATTTCTGTTCTTACAAAAGCTGCAAATTAAGTGCTGTTCCTTTTTTTTTTAAAGCTAATCTCCAGTATTTATATTTCAGAAATATAAACTGTTCACCACATGTGCCATGCTCATTCTGGCAGCTGATGGTGATATGTTTGCAGAATTGCAGCTTTTACAATTCATTGCAGAATCTAAAGCCTTGAGTGTCCAGCTTGTTTTGCTTATACCCTCCATTTTGTGAGTTTTTTTAAATTCAGATGAACAGAAGAAGCTTGGAGTTAGTTAGTAAATCTGTGGGCAGAATATTTTTGATTCTAGTTCACAGGAACGAGAGTATGGACAAAGCAAGATGCCTGTGTTTTATTTTCTGTAATGTTTTAATTTGGCAGGAGTGGATACCATGGAATCACTGCAAATCTGCAGTTAATCTTTTTTAAATATTCAGTCAGGAACCCTCAGCATTGCCTGCAAAGCCAGAATTTATTACCAGCACTTAATTATCCTTATGGTGATGGTGAGGAGTCATGGTGTTAAACCATTGCAGTCCAGGTGGTCTCGGTGCTGTTAGGGAGGCACTTCCCTGAATTTGTCCTGAATTTTGATGCAGTGACATTATGGCAGCATTAGTTTGTGTCTTGGAGGGGAACGTTGCAGATGCTGGTGTCAGGGTTGTCAACTATGCTTCTATGTATTCCTGGAGGTTTCATCACATGACTTCCCCCACATTCCAGCCATTAATCCACCAACATGTTCATCTGCCTCCTTCTGTCAACTGGAAAGCAAAAAACTTCATTACCCACAGCAAAAACAGAAAATGCTGGAAAATCTCAGCAAGTCTGTGGCATCTGTGGAGAGAGAATAGAGGCAACATTTCCAGTCTGACCCTTCATCAGAGACTCATTACCCAATTGGCTGAGGCTTGACTGTCAGCCAAACATACTTTCATTCTCATTTCAGTACTTTTATTTCTGATAAAGAAAAAAATTTCAAAGGAAATGGATAGAAATCTTTAATGCTCAGAGATTTTTCTCCAGGGTTGCATATGGCAATGTACTGGAGATTGGTTTTCAATTCTTGAAGACTCCAGGCCAATCCAGGAAGGACGGTAACCCTAGGTGTTGTTTTCATCCATCTACTACCCTTATTCTTCTAGGTGATAGAGACCATAGGTTTGGAAGGTGTGACTGAAAGAGGCTTGATGAGCTGCTACAGTATATCTTGTACAGGGTACACACTACTTCTGCCATACAGGGAATTAATATTTAAGCTTATGGATGGGATGCTGCACAGTGTTGAGCTCCTTGAGTGTTGGTGTGGCAGGTGGGGGCTATTTCATTGCACTGTTGACCTGGGTAGAATTGACAAGCTTAAATTGGAAAACTATAGATGGTATATGTATAGAATCATTGCTATTTGGAATAAATCAAGCTAGAATCCCAAGCCTTGGATTGATTCTGTACAGGGAAAATGGGGTCTGGGATTCTGTGACAGCACTGCATTGATACCATTTATACTTCACATGCAATAGTTAACCCCACCTAGAGTCAGACTCTGAATCTGTAGTGAAGCACTTGGTCATCCCTGTGTGCTGGAAGTGGCAACGAGACGACAAAATGATGTGAGCTTTGTGGCAGACAAATTGCTCTCAGATGTTATCGGATAGGAAACTGCAATATTTTATTTCTGTTTTTTACATGGAGAAAACACTTACTGATTCTTTCACAATTAAACCAGCCGAGTATTTGAGTGTTTGTTAATTGAGTTGTGATTTTTTAAAAAAAACAACTTTAAATAGGTATGGCAGGTTTGCAGGGCACAGCGTCAGATGCACATTGAATGCAAAATTTGTAATTATGTGCACAGATTAAGGATGATTTTATAGACTCCAGATATCTTGCACCTCAAAGAGGCTGTCACGTTAACTGGTGCTTGAGCTGGGCACTATTCTTGCAAGTATGTCATCAATGAGGGTTGGGAGAAAAGCTGAAAATTGCCTCTCTCAACGGGATGGCAGTGGAATGTGGTGTTTTCATCTGGGAGAATGTTTGTGCCAGTGTGAGACTGTCTTCCTGCTAGCAGGTGGTGCTGTGACTCTGTAAACCCAGGTATAAAGTCCAGAACAAAAATCTAATAATAGGTTGTTTTTTTAATCTTCGAAATAGCTTCTTCCCCGCCCTATCCATTTGCAGAAATTTAGTAGAAACTGGAATATTAACGATGGTTAAAATTCATGCTGTTTTGTTCTTATGAAGAGCAAGGATTGTTCCGGTGAAAATTATATTAGCTGGGGTGATTGCGGGGGTGGTCGTGTCATGCCGTGCACAATGAAAAAAACTGGCATCTGCACAAGCCAAGTTGGTTAAATTTTATAGCACGTTGTGTTTACATGACACCTTGAATTTAATGGGACTTTATAAAGCAGTTCCAAAAACGTTATCTGACAAACATTTGACTCCAAACCACATAAAGTGAAGTTAGGACATGAGACCCCCAACTTGGTCATAGATTTTAAGGCATGTCTTGAAGAGGGAAAGTGAGGTGGACATTTAGGGAGGAAATTCTGGAGTTAGGATCTTGGCAGCTAAAGTTATGGTGATGGAACTTTGAAATTCAAATGACCAGAATTGGAAGAATTTTAATTCCAAAAAAACAGGACATTGTATCTTTCCTCAGTGTGATGTGTAATTGGTGTGGAAATCCCAGTGGGTGCTTCAAAGTCTTTTCAATAGATCATTAGATATCTTGATTCTCTTCCACAAGCAGCATAAGTATACAATATGTCGGGCTGAAAAAATTGAGATTTTTCTCAAATGCGGCAATACAAAGGTGTTTGTAAGAAGGATGTTCTCCCTTGGCAGCAATACTGCTTTTAAAATGAACTGAGGACATTAACTGTACCTTACAGTAACAACTGGAGATGGTTCCTTTTTCCTGACACCCCACCACACTATATAAAGAAAGGCCAGGCACTTCTTGCTTACGTGCCTGAGGGGGTCACAGTTCATTGTTTCCACTGGTCGGGGAATCTAAAATCTTCGAGAGGCGGCATCAATCAATGCAATGCGGAGAAATCACTTCATTCAAAGGGTTGTGATTCTTCAGAATTCTCTATCCCTAGAAGGCAGAAATGTAGAATTTTTTTGGTCCCTTGGGGAATCGTGGGAAATGGAGAGCAGGTGGGAAAATGGAGTTGATGCACAAGATCAGCCATGGCCATATTGATGCAGAGCATGCTCAATGGACCGCATGGCAACTGGCTTGCCCAGTTGTTCTGAGATTGGGGTCAGTAAACACACTCTTGAGCTGAAAGGTTTTCCCAGTAGAATTGTTGAGTTACTCTGCCTGCACACTGCTTGGTGAGGCAGCATATGTGTCTGTATCTGCAGATTACCACACTGTGTACTCCTGATCTCAGCTGGACTGTCGAAAGGAAGCTCCCAGCATGGGAGGCAGAGAATAATTAGCAGAACTGCACTCTAGAAAGAAATGCTTGGGATAAGTTTTAAGTTTAAAGAACATGCCCCAACATTCAGAAGAGGGTGTGGGAATTACAATTAGTGTGCTTGTTCTTGCTAGGAGCCCTCATTATAAAAATGTGGAAAAAACATTGTCTGCCTAAGGCTTGAACAGGAAGCCTGATTCATTTAGTTACCGGATGTACCCAGAGCAGGAAGGGCCTGTGAAAACATCAGGTGTTGATAGAGCTTAGAGACTGAAACTGAAAATCCCAAAGTGCTGTGCCACAGATCGAAAGTTTCTTCACAGATTCTGTATTTCTTAGGCAGATATGGGTTTGATGAAAGACATGAGTACGTTTTAATCAGTTGTACTCAAGGATATGCCATTCAGTTATATTTCTCAGAAAGGTGAGGGCTGATTGAACTTGAGAAATAGGAGCAGAAATAGGCCATTCGGCCCCACCAATCAGTACAGTCTTCGCTCATCTGATCTGGTCTTAACTCCACTTTCCTGCTTATCCCCTACAATCCTTGACAGTAAACAATCTGTCCCACTCAACTTTGAATGTATTTGATGATCCAACCTCCAATGCTCACTGGAAGCGAGAACTCAATAATGAAGGCACTCAGAGAAGGAATTTGTTCTCATCTCTGTCTTGTTCTGAAACTGTGTACTGTAGTTCTAGATTCCCCCACAGGAGGAAATTGGCAGTAGTGAGCCACTGACTTTCCATCCTAGGGCATCAGTTTTGAATTCTGTCCAGTTGATGGAAAGTCCTCTCCATGGGTTTCCCATTGACGTTAGATTCGGCAGTAGCAGACTTCTTTCAGAAATGGTTCATGGGGCAAAATAGTACATGTTAGCATGAAATAGCTGATCTCACTCAAGTAGGCCATAGCATGGTACATCAGTGACATAGGAAAGCTTATACTAATGGCTTAGGAGGTAAACCTGAGGTGATGGCATTCTCTTTGTACAATTTAGGAACTTATTTCTTAATTTATTGTTCTGTCACTATTATTTCTATGTAATACTGTAGTGCATCAGTGTTTCATTTCACGTTTCCACCTCTAATCTTCCCAGATAGCTGCAGCTATCACGTACTCCTGGGTAGTACTCCCCTAGGTAATCAGCTTCAGCTTACTCAGAGTAGTTGTCAGCCTGGTAATGTTCTTGAATGAATTATCTGGACTTATAAATAAGAGATTGTGTTTGCCTGAGTCTGTATATAACACTGAGGCTTCAAACTGTCCAGGAAACAGAAATTGCCTGGTCCAATCTTTAAGAGTAATCCTTGTTCATTCAAGGCAGTACAGTGACACAAAGGTTAGCACTGCTGCCTCACAACGCCAGGGACCTGGATTCAATTCTCAGCTTGGGTCACTGTCTATGTGGAGTTTGCACATTTCCCACCTGTCTGTTGGGTTTCCTGCAGGTGCTCCAACCTCCTTCCGCTGTCCAGAGAGGTGCAGGTTAGGTGGATTGGACATGCCAAATTGCTCCTTATTGTCAAGGGGGCTAGCTGAAGTAAATGCATAAGGTTATGGGGATTATGTTCAGTGCCGACTCGATAGGCCAAGTGGCAGCCTCCTACACCACAGGATTCTACTATCATTCTATGAAGGTGTCAGAATGGACAAAAGTTGATACATTTCTGATATTCTGCCCTTGAGCATCAATATATAAATAATACACAAAGTATATGTGGTATTTTGGGGACGGGGGGGGGTCACACAAAATTTAAGGCAATGTGAGCATTTCATTAAATTTGCAGTAGCAGAGTTCCATCAAACACAATCTTTGTTCATATTATTATAAATCATTCTTAGCTCTAAGGCTGATGCACTTGGTGGTGAAATCTTATGTTTTTCAGTACCTCCAGGTTTCTGGATGATTTGGTAATAAGTTGGTATTGGTGAAGGATCCATATTTCTCTGTAAAGTATGTGCATTTCCACCTATATTGCAGTCACCAGGCGTTCAGTGTGTGCAAGACTATCTCACTGGTTTGAATGAACTGTTTATGTTGGTTGCAGGGGCTGAGGATGGACTCTGTGGCTCCAGCCTGGGTGGGCAGTGTCTTCCTCTTCATTCATACAGACAAGATGGATCTATCGGCCTTGTACCGGGACCCCCAAATACAGCTGAGAATTTATAAAGCCTTGAAACTGACTCTTGCTGGTAAGTTGCAACTTCCAGCTGTCCGGTGGTATTCTCCATCTCTGTGCTAGTTATTGTAAATAAGCTGGAACACAAGATTCTATTTCTGTTCTCCATTGCTTTCAGCAGTGTGCACAGTGTATACTGAGTATCTTTGAGAAACTATTTGGTTCATGAGACAACTTCTCTTTGAGGGCTTTATCAAATAATTTAAACCACCAAAATATTATGTTTCACAGATTTTCAATCTCTCGAAATATCTGTTTTTGATCCTGTTTCTAGATTTCCAACAACAATATTGTTAGGGAGAGTTTATTGGGGCCAACTCTCCTACTGTCCAGTTGAAATGGGAAAGTATATTGGATATGGATACAATACAGTCTTGGATACAGTAGCTAGTATCAGGTGAGAAGAAGGTGAGATTCACACTGGGTTGGCTTTCTCCAAATTGTTCAGGTAGTCCACTTCCATGTGTCTTGAATGATCGCAAGCAAATATGTTCCACTTCTATCCGTAGAGAAACAAAAATGTAATGCAAGAGGCATCAATTTCCCTGAATGTGTTGATAGCATATTTACTAATGTGAACCAGAGAGAAAATATGCAGGAATAAGATTAGGAAATGTAACATTTATGGTTGTACGTTTCCTCAAATATATAGTGCATTGCCATGTATATCCTACTGGAAAGTCAGGTTATCTCCTGGGATAAGTGGAAAATCAGACCAATTAGACAAAATGTAAGGAGTCCAAACTAGATATAGTTTAAAAAGAAATTGCATTAAGATAGCGTGTTTCATGACCAAAGGACTTTGCCAAACACTTGCAGCTGATGAAGTGCATCTGGAATGTAATCATTGTTGTAATATAAGAAACTAAAAAGAAATTGTACACTTTGCCAAAAAAATGTCATGTAGAAAGCACCTACCCATCTTGCTTTTCTTGCTGTTGTTTCTTGGCATTGTAGAGAAACCTTTTTCATAGAGAAAAGCTGCAGCGTGCGATGGTGCAGAGGATCTGGGGGTCCTTGTGCACGAATCGCAAAAACACAGTATGCAGGTGCAGCAGGTGATTAAGAAGGCAAATGCAATGTTGGCCTTTATAGCTAGGGGGATAGAATATAAAAGTAGGGAGGTTCTGTTACAGCTATGAGGCCGCAGCTGGAGTTACTGTGTGCCATTTTGGTCGCCGCATTGGAGGAAGGATATATTGGCCTTGGAGGGGGTCAGAGAAGGTTC
Organism: Sphyrna mokarran; assembly: GCA_024679065.1. NCBI lineage: Eukaryota > Metazoa > Chordata > Chondrichthyes > Carcharhiniformes > Carcharhinidae > Sphyrna > Sphyrna mokarran. The sequence continues at coordinate 50,665,983 of JAGIQG010000004.1, forward strand.
ACTAGGCTGATACCGGAGATGAGGGTGTTGGATTATGAGGAGCGACTGAATGGGGGGGGGGTTCTTCATACAAAGCGTGGTGAATCTTTGGAATTCTCTGGCTGATGAGGTGGTGGAGGCTTCCTCACTGAACATGTTCAAGTCAAGAGTGGATAGGTTTTTAATTGACAAGGGACTAAAAGGTTGTGGGGAGAAAGCGAGAAAATGGTACTGAACCACTACAGATCAGCCATGATCTTATTGAATGGCAGGGTAGGCTCGAGGGGCTGGATGGCCTACTTCTCTCCTATTTCTTATGTTCTTATGTGGAACTTTAGCAAAATGATTTGAGAATTCTGTGTAGATAATCCACTAATTTGACGACTTTATTTGGAAAATATTTGGAAATGATGGTCAGTGTCAGACTGCCCAAATCCCAAAGGGAAATGCAAACAATCTTATGAGAACCTATCTGAATTTCAAACCACTTGTGAAGATTTAAAACTAAATTTAACGTTTATTAAAAAAGGAAAAAAAAACTTGAAGACAAGCTTACATTTACATAGTTAATGGTACTTCAACAAACATTTTCCACACTGGTTTCTGTTTAAGTAACACAGCTCACTATCCATTTTAAGCAACGTTCCTAGTGGATTTTAATCTATAAAATTCTGGTAATATTACTGCACGTGCACAGATTAATATTAAAATATTGAAAAATCTTCTCTTTTCATCACAAATATCTGCCTCTTGGTCTCATAGAAAGAGGGAGAAAGAAATAGAATAAGAGATGAGTGCAGGGAATCAGGAATTATAAGAAATAGTGTTAGATATTTACTCTAAAAGCAAATAGCAGGGCATGAAGACAAAATCTTGGGTCAATAGAGCATTGAAATAAGCTAATAAATTTCAAAATGTTATCTTAAAGCATTGAATATAAAAAAGTATTGATGAGCCTGTATAAAAAGACTTCGAGGTAAGTACCTTGGCTCTACACAATAGGAAAGATCTTAATGCTTTAGAAAGGGGACAATATCTTTACTGGTCAAGGTAGGTGTTTGGGATTCCTACAGTTCCATACACCACAAGATTGGTCTTATTGAAAACTTTGTCAATAGAGTCTGAGCCATCTGCTCACCATGCAAGCTTGATGCTGAAATAGATCATATCAAAGACATCCTGCAGGATAGTGGCTACCCTGGGCAGATCATTGTTTAAGTTTCTTTATTAGTGTCATAAGTAGGCTTACATTAACACTGCAATGAAGTTATTTTGAAAATCCCCTAGAAGCCACACTGCAGCACCTGTTGGGGTGCACTAAAGGAGAATTTAACATGGCCAATGCATCTAACCAGCATGTCTTTTGGACTGTGGGAGGAAACTAGAGCACACAAAGGAAATCTATGCAGACACTGGGAGAATTTGTAGACTCAGCACAGACAGTGACCTGAGCTGGGAATCAAACATAGGTCCCTGGCACTGTGAGGCAGCTGTGCTAACAACCATGTTCACCGTATATTGCCCAAACTCATGAATGGGTGTAGGCAGTTGCTTTTGGTTCTGAGAAGTGCCTCGTCTACCTTAGATTACCTTGGAAGGGTAAAGTATCTCAATTTGAGCAACAGTTGAAAGTAACTTGCACACTGTTATTATGCAGAATAATGTGAAGTCCGTGCCATTGTCATGCCAGGTACGAAGGCCAAATCTCCAAATGATTGGAGTTCTATATAAAACAATACGTACCTTTGGCTATTTATAATAGGCAAAGTACTGACCATATCCAACCAGCCTATTCTTGTGAAATTCAGAACATAGGCTGGAATTTTCTGGCCATTCTTACCAGTGGGATCTTCTGGTCCTGCCTAAAGTGAATTCCTGCCATGGGTTTCCTGGTGGTGTGGAGCAGATTGCCAATGGATTTGCCATTCAATGGTGAGACCAAAAAATCCCACACTAGCCAACAGCAGCTGCCTCCCGCAGCTGTAGGAGGTGCAGCAAATCCTCCTGTAATGTCCAACACTAAATATGGTTCAGCGATTGGACAGCATTTGCTAAACAATCCTGAATTGTGATATTTACAAAGCCCTTGTTGCTGGCACCAATCTTGTGGTAATTGCACTGACAACCAATTTAAGATTATTGGTCAGATTTGCAGAATGGCTCACTTGCGCGTGCTGGGATTTACATAATTCACACACAGGGCCTTGTCTTTTCCAGTCAGAATGAGCATGCCCACAAATTGCACCTTTTTCAACTAAACAAAAGTATGGGGGACAGCTTCTTTTGTTCATTCCAAGAGCAATGCCTTGACCAGAGTCGACTTTTATGGTTTGAATTTAAACAAAAGCGTGGCAGTTAACTGTTTCCTAGTGTCTTCTCCATGGCAACACTTCAACCAAGTGTTTATTAGCCAACCAGTCGGCACCCTTTCTTTTCTCATGCAGTATAAATTAGTGTTCCCTATCTAATAAGCATTCTTGGAAATCTATCTTGATGAGTGTAAGACAAAAAGCTTTGACAGCAACACTGGGGTTCTGAACTACTAAGTAATATTTGATGCATCTCTCTAGACTCAAATCTTTAGAAGAAATTCTAAACTTTTCTTTTGCAATTCCATGAGGCAATTCAAAACTACATGCAGCCTGTGTAAGTTGGAGTGTCTGGAAGGTTAATGTGCAGTCATTTCTTTTACAGATGCCACCGGCAGTGCAGGAGGTTATGAAATCCTGAAAATTTATGCAAGTATCTTTGGGGTGCAGCTGAAATTTACAGAAGAGGAGAAATGCAGGAAGTTTCTTCACAGTTACAAAAATGACAAACTCCAGCAAGCTTTAGGGTATCATTTTCAAAACCAATCTATGCCCAATACCACTTTCAGGACAGAGCTGAAGGCTGGTACAATGACACTGGATGATATCATGGATAATCCAGACACCTGCCTAAAACACATCAAAGAGAATGAGGTGGGTATAGAGCTTTACAGCACAGAAATGAGGTCATTTGGCCTATCAGACTTATACTAATGCTTTTAAATGTGTGTCCCATAGGCAGGTCCCAGACCACAAAGCCACAAACATGATAACACCCCTCCAATCCACCCACGCCAGATAGGGACAAAACCTTTGTTGTTGGCAAGAACTGATCGACATCGGGCTGTCCAGCCAATTGAGCCCCCTCCACCCTTTACCAGGTAGAGTTGAAGTAGTTGTGCCAACATGCATTCTAACACATGCTGTAGTTCCAGAGCTATGGATAGTGATGATAGAAGCTCCAATTTGCTTCCATCACATGGTTGACCAGGAACCTCTTACCACCTGCCATGTGGCCATGCCATCTTCACACCTTCCTTGGCTATCATGCTTTGGGCTGGAACTTGAATCTTCAGTTTCTGGCTCAGAGGCAGGGACACCAATGCACCATCGCTACAGTTCACCTACTGTTGCAGGAAGTCCACAGCATACACCATCTCCCTGACCCTGCGCTTAACCCTGAAACACCTCGATAACAAAGACTCAGCCTTCAATACCGTTATTCCTAAGAAACCCATCTCCAAACTCGATAGCCTAGGCCGTGGCTCCTCCCTCTGCGACTGGATCCTGAACTTTCTAACCCAGAGACCACAATCAGTAAAGATAGGCAACAGCACCTCCTCCACAATCATCCTCAACACTAGTTCCCATAAGGCTGTTTCTTCAGCTCCCTACTATATTCTCACACCTATGACTGAGCCAAATGCCCTGCCAGTTTGATTTTCAAGTTTGCTGATGACACCACCGTAGTGGGTCAGATCTCAAACAATGACAAGATAGTAGAGGAATGAGATAGGGAATCTGGTGAACTGCTGCAACAACAATAATCTCTCCCTCAATATCAACAAAACGAAGGAGATTGTCATCGACTTCAGGAAGCATGGAGAACTTCCTGTCTACGTTGGGGACAAAGTAGAAATGGTTGAGTTTCAAGTTTTTAGATATCTAGATCACTTGCCTCGTCCCTCCATGTCAACGCTATAGTTAAGAAAGCCAACCAATGTCTCTACTTCCTGAGCAGACTAAGGAAATTTGGCATGTCCACTACAACTCTCCCTAACTTCTACAGATGCTCCATAGAATTGTTTTCAGTTGCATCACAGCTTGGTATGGTTCCTGCTCTGCCCAAGACCACTAGAAGCTACAAAAGATCAAGTAACTGATGCCATTATACAAACCAACCTGCCATCCATTGACACTGTCTATACTTCCCTCTGCCTCGGAGAAGCAGCCAGCATAACTAAGGACCCTATGCACACCAGGTATTCTCTCTTCCACCTTCTGTCATTGGGAAAAAGATATAAAAGTCTGACACGTACCAACCAATTCAAAACAGTTTCTTCTCAGTTGCCTTTAGACCTTTGAATGGACCTATCTTGCATTAAGTTGATCGTTCTCTATACCCTAGCTATGACTGACACAAAATTCTGCACTCTGCTTTCCTTCAAGTATGCTTTATCTGTATAGCATGCACAAAACAATATTTTGTCACATATATTAGTATACAGTGAATTAATAAATCAAGCCTCTTAAGTGAGTTGTACTGTGGGATCCACATTTCTCCTTGTAACTCCGCCAATTAATCCTCTTCAAGAATAATTCCAGTTATCTTTTGAAAGTTCTTATGGAACCTGTTTCCACCACTTCTGTCCAGATCTTAGCAATCCTCTGCGTGAAAATATATTTATTCATTTCCACTCTGGATCTTTCACCAATTATTTTAGATCTGTGATCCCATTAACCCACCAACAGGGGGGAACACGTCAGGCTCTTGGAATCATCGAAGTTCCTCAATTTACAGTTACTTCCATTATGTCATCTCTTAACTCACCTGAGCCCAAGGAGAACAATCCCAGTTTTTGGAATTGTTCTATCATAATTGAAGTCCATCATCCCTGCTAATGCCTTGATAAGACTTTGACATCTCTCCTAAGTTGTGCAGACCAGATTTCTATGCAATATACTAGCTGAAGTGGGGCAGAAATTTGTTCAAGTTTAACAACACTGCCTTGTTCTTGTGTTCAGTGCAACTAATTAAACAGGGAAAATAAAAGAGCAAGCATGATCAGAACAATGAAGTTACTGTAAAAAGTTCCCTAATCGCCACACTCCAGCACTTGTTCGGGTGCACTGAGGGAGAATTTAGCATGGCCAATGAATCTAACCAGCATGCTTTTCAAACTCTGGAAGGAAACTAGAGCGCTCAAAGGAAACCCATGCAGACAGGAGGAGAACATGCAGGCTCCGCACAGTGATCCAAGGCAGGAATTGAACCTGGGTACCTGGCGCAGTGAGGCAGCAGTGCTAACCGTTGTACCATTCCCATTAAACCTCGCAGGCGGATGCAACAGATCCCATAGTACTATTTTGGAAAAGAACAGAGTATTTCTTTCTGGTGTCCCAGCCACTATTTATTCCTCAACCAATGTCAATAAAAGATGGTATCAGGTTAAACAGGTTAAAATTTCCAATGTTACCACATTGACAACACTTCAATACAATAGTATTTCATTTGAATGGCACAATGAGTATAAAACTGATAAAGCCACAGTTCAGCAGAGTGGTAGACTGCTGTTTTTCAGACTGGGGAAACATATACAGTGGGGGTTCTGCAGGATGTTAGGATCATTGTTCTTTCTGATGTTTGTCAATGACCTGAACCCAAGGACACAGAACAAATCTCAAATCTGCAAATGACAGAAGCATGGTAAACTAGGAGGAGGCTGGTAACAGGTTGTAAGAGGAAATAGATTGGTCTGAAACATGACTAATGAAATTGTGTGCAAAAACCATACATTTTAGGACAAAAATTACCAATAATTAGGAGGAAGTACAACTGTAGGAACAGAAATGGGATTGTATGTATACAAACATTGAAAGTGGCAGGGGGTTGAGAAGCCTGTTTTTGGAAAAAAGACAGTTGGATTCTTGACTTTGTAAATGAAGACATGGTACAAAAGTAATGCTTAAACATTATAAAGCACTGGTTAGGATGTAGCTGGAGTGTTGGTCACTACATTTTAGGAAGGGCATCAAGACCTTGGGGAGGATGCAGAAACTATTTACCCACACTCAAGGGACTTTAGTTACATGGAGGGCTTTGAAAAGCTGGAATTTATTCATTCTGGAACAGAGCAGATTCAGAAGTAAGTTTCAAAAAATAATTAGCTAAATTCTCGAAGGGAAGCACTTTAACTGAGTTTTGGGCAAGAGCAGGACTAATTGGATGATTCTACCAGAGTAGCACAGCAATCATGAGCTTGTGTGGCCACTTTCTGTGAAAATCATACATGACTCCATTTAATCATAAATCATTTTGGATGAGAATGTGAAAGGCACTATATAAATGCAAGTTTTAAAATTGTCTTTAATTGACCCAAAACATTTAGGTAGATTTATGGAGCAATCTAATTTGTTTCAAACGAAAGCAAGCTTGTTCCTTGCTGAAGTGGCTGTGTACTTTCATTCTGTCCTCTTTCATTGCCCCACTGATATATCCAACAGTATTATGTAACTACTGCAAGTTCAGTTTTGAGTCTTTTAGCCTGTTCTACTGGTCTACTGTCCAGGCCTGAGCCTGACCTTTTAGTAATTCAAGTATTTTCCAAAATATATTTCAGCCAAACCATCTCCGCGATGATGAGGTCAACAGGTTGGAAGAAGAAATTAGGCGATTGGTTCTCGAATACAATTCAAACTGCCAGAATGCTGAAACTCTTTGCAGCACCAATTCTGAAATATCATCCACATCCTCAACCCTATCACTATCGTCACCAGTTTCATCAAGTCTGTCTTTGTCTTCAACACAAGCAAACGGAAGCGCACTTCGCTCGACAGACCGTTTTGAATTTCGGGGTATTTTATTTGGTGAGTGTCAGTCTCCACACGTGCAGTTATTGAAAACTACCCATGGGATAATAAAGAATCGTTGTTATCACCCTCATGGCTGCTCCATCAATTTCATTTAAGAGCTAAATATTCTTCAGTCAGGTGTTATTAAATTTTCAGTGATGACATAGGACAAAGTGACTTCTTGATTAGGACCCATCCGCTATCTATTTCTTTCACCACCTGCACCATCTACAAGATGCACTACAGCAACTCCACAAGGGGTCTTTGGCTGCACCTTTCCAACCTGTGATGTCCAGTGCCTGGACGGACACGGGCAGTGGGTATATGGCAACACCATCACTTGCAAGTTCTCCAAATCACACACCTGACAACGCTGTTCCTTCATCTGCAATGGATCAAAATCTTAACAGCACCTCACAGACTGCCGCAGCTCATCACCCAGTCTCATGAAGGCCTGTGGCAGTAAAAGCTGGCTTTGCAATTGACTTTTTATCCAACGCATGAAATAAGTTTGAAAAAAAAAATTCTATGCAAGTTTATCTGATAGATTTTACTCTTTTGGTGGGTCATTCGGAATGTGTAATGATGAAAGGCACAGGAAATGAACCTAATATGTTCAATGCGGTTGTTGCTTTTGAACTTGCTGTCGGCATATAAGTGGAGCATAGGGATCCTCTTAATTTATTGTCCTTTCGTTGATCTCCGCTCTTGTCACGTTACCTAAGATTGAGAGTTAAACAGAGTTTGAAGGCACAGACCTCTTGTAACTTACCTTCCATAAGCAGTTTGCATCTCCATGGAACTAAATTGGTGATTTAATGGATGCTAATTCTGCAATGATGTCCTCCAGATTGACTGAGTTGAGAATTGACAGTTACCCTTGTTGCAGTATTGACGGCCTGGCATTGTCGTCTTGCCCCTTTGTAACACTGGTAAATACAATGCAATCTGACCAAAGCTTTTTGGATAAATTTATTAGTTTGTTTTATTTCCGAAGAAATTATTATGCAGCAGCAACGCAGTGATTGAATTTGCATCTTCCTCCTCAGTAACGTTTTTTGTTATCTTTTTGCCCCCAGATGACCATGTCTTGAGTACACAGGATCACTACACCTTTGCCAAAATAGTGGGCAGGAACTGGAAGCAGGTGGGTCGCATGTTACAGAAAAGCTGCCGAGGTCTTCGGGATCCTGCCATCGATAATATAGCCTTTGAGTATGAGCGGGAAGGATTGTATGAACAGGCATACCAAATGCTGCTCAAGTTTATTCAATGTGAAGGCAAGAAAGCTACAATGAGTCGGTTGATCAAAGCTTTGGAGGAGAGTGAACTGGTTGGAGTTATTGAGCTTTTGCTGAACATCTCGAATAATTAGGGATTGAGTGCAACTAAGGTGAGACAATGAAATATTTCATGGTGCAGAGTAAAACGAAAGGCAAAATGTGAAGAGTTTTATTACTTCAACTTTAATCATTGCTTCTGAGCATTGTTCCTTAATATCATCATTTAATTCAGAGTTGTATCTTGAAATGGGCTGTCCATTTCCTTCAGAGTTCAAAAGCAGTTTTTTATACAATAAAAATCACTGTGCCTTGTTAGCATTTTTTTCATTTATATATTTTAATGCATACTCCACAATATTTTCCAGGTTGATTTGCAAATCAACATGCATATTAATTGTAGGCTAGACAAAAGTGTTAGTGCGCATAATTATATTGAGTACACTTCAGAATGGCTAATTCCATTTTCTTTTTAACCAGTATTGTTATGGAGAAAGACTAGGCCAAGACCTGCATTGCAAATTTTTGTTTTTTTTCCTCATCCTGACTAAAACCAAGTTCATTAGTTCTGTGTTGAATGTAGGCAACCGTGTTTTTTTTTTCTCACATTAGTATCAGATATTTCTCAGATGAAAATCTCTTTTGTCAACTAGCTATGTGAAAGTTGGCAGTTTCCTTCTAATCCCTGGCGGGTAATAGGCCAATAGCACAAAATTGTCCCAGATCTGGCACTGGATTGTATTGTATTATTGCCAGGCCAAAGGATAATGTGGGTGCTCTTCTGGGATTGAGAAATCAGGTATTTGTAGGGGGAGGAACAGGATATAACTGTTTTAAGCTTTAACTCTGCTGTTAATCCTCTGGCCCTCTCCTGAGAGTGGTAGATGCATGACCGACATGGGAAAAATTTCCAACCTCACTTTAAGCCCAAATACTCTTTCCTCCTAAAATAACACGGCGATATTAGGATTAAGACAACTTGCCCTCTCCATTCCACCCATTTGAAACCGATAAATTCTGAATGATTCATGTACTATATAATATGTTCATTCTTAAGTAGGCTTCACTCACCAAAGGTCACTTACTGGGTGGGACAATTTGCAATCTGAAATATATGATTTTAAAAAGCAGTATTTCCCTGAGATTTGCAAAGCAGCAGCAGGCTAGTGCAAACTGTTGATTTCATCCTAGAAAGAGCCCACTAATGTGCAGCTAATCCCTTACAGTTTTAGGTATTATGGACAAGGCCCATTTGTTGTCCCAACAAAGTGTTTTCCATATGGAATGAAATCCCAAGAGCACTGGTAAAATTTCTCTGATGTTAGTGCATTCAATCACAGTAGATCATTGAGCCTGATCATCAACTAAGAGAAGGAAACATTTGACCTCATAGCTTCCCATACTGTGGGTCCAGATGGAGAGAACTGCTTAAAAGCAAAAAACTCCCAACTAATGAATCTAGGAGAAATTCTGGCCTCAGTAATCAATGATGCATGGTAATGGGCATTCTATAATTGGCGGTAGTGATTCTAATTGCAGTTACATCAGGTTTATTGTGCTATTGTAGGAGAGGCCCAGAGGTGATGGTTCTTTTAATGAGCGATAGATTGCTTGCCAGAAGATTGACTGACTGGGACTGTGCACAGGAAACTAAATCCTAAAGTGTAATTCTGACGTGTTTCGATTCATCAGTGTATACAGTAATCTTTGGTCCAGAGGGCACCCAGACAATGTGCTCTTATATTGCATAATAACCAAAACCCAGGAAGTACACTAAATCAGTCTGCTCTGATGTTGGTGTTTTTTTTTACTGATTTGAGAAGTAACCTCTCTGCCCTCAGCATTAAGATTTCCACTTGAGTTCAGCTGAGGCTGAATGGGAGCTCACTCGCCAGAATGTTATTGGTTCAAGTCCCACACCAGGGAGATGAATACAATGCAGTTTGCCACTTCAGTCTTGAGCCAAGGAGTGCTACAAAGGGCCAGGGATCTTTCAGATCAGACCTTTACCAAGATCCTTGTCTACCCTTTGAAAGTGAATGTGAAATACTCCATGGCACAATCTGGAGAAGAGCGATGGAATTCTCCTGGTGTTCCAGCCATTGTTTATCCCCCAACCAAGATTACATTAAACAGGTGATCTGATTATCATCACATAGCTATTGGCGAAACCTGCTCTGCTCAACTCAGCTGCTGTGCTACCTACAAAAAAAAGTCCTTCATTGGCTAGGAAGCACTTTGGAATGAGCTATGGCTGTGAAAGTTGCTACCTAAGTGCAAGTTTTTTTCTATGTATCAGTTGGCTGCTTGTGGTTTTGAGCTCTATGAAAAGAGACAGCTTTTATTGCACCGCAGTTTATCTTTTACTCTGTTGTGACCTCTTTAATGACATCCTGTATCTGCATTAAACATTCATTGAACATTGGTATCAAGTAAAGCTGTCACTGTCTCAACACTGTCTTGAGCTCAATTAAATGAGCACCCTCCACAACAACAATGTGACACTTTGCAGTTCTGGGCAGTGCATGGGATCTCAGGGTGGGTTTGTCAGTACCAGTTGGGTTGTTTTAAATTAGGATTTAAAGTGTTACTGCCCAACCTTATTTTACATCAGACTTAGAGACAAAGTAGGCATCAATTTGGGCTGAGTCTAAATCCAGACTCTGCAGTGGAAAGACCACTACTCATCCCCTTACATCATCCAGTTCCCCATTGTTTAAAGTAATGTGCCTCAAGAGTTTTAGAAAACCTGGTTTAAAATCTCCCCTATTTGTTTGCCTGTACCATTGCTAAGTGTATGAACCTCCCCTACGTGGGCAATATGTGTTTTACATTCATTTGTTTCTATTCAAACTGCGCTGACATTTGTCTGCTCCTTGTATCATCAGTATTCAGAATGCTCATTGAGACACCATCTCAAAGCCAAATAAATATGTTGTCAATCAATTCCATGATGGTAAAATGAGAACCACAAAGTTTAGATGTTCATTGTGGTATGTTCTTGGTCTGGAGAAGCTTGTGCAATGTTCTGGAAATGTTCTCAACATAAAAACCAATTTGCATGGCTATGTATCTGACTTCACCTTGCTGCTTCATATCTTACTGAAAAGCTCGAAATGGAGAGCAATGTATCAGGTGCTGTGTATGTTTTAATTTCTCTGTTTGAAATGCTGTGCAAATACAAGTTTTGTTTATACATAATGCAAATAAATTTCCGTCTGTTAAATTCAATATTGCAGCAATTTTTTGTTGGCATTTTTCAGCTAAATCATTGTATGTAGCAGCACAGATCTTTTGTCTAATGGTTTTTGCTATCTGGACCCCTCGATTAGGTCACTGTCTATAAACTGTAGCCTGCTTTTCCATGGCTTTGGCTTTGAGGTGTAGATCAACTCAAATGTTGACATGGCAGATGTTTGGTGCCACAGACAGTGCTGTCCTCTTCCAGTGTATGAACCCCAAGACATCCATCTAGTCTGATTTACAGGGCTTTTGTGTTATACCATACAGGTGTTAGCTATAACTCTGATTTGGTGGTGTCCTCACCTTGGAGACAAAATGTTCCAGCTTCAAGCCTCACTCCTGGACAAAAATCAAGGCCAACATTCTAGTGCAATTCTGAAGGAGTGCTGAGTTGTTGTAGCTGCCAATTTTTAATAAGGCATTAAACTGAGACCCAGTCTGCCTTCTCAAGTGTCCCATGGCAGTAGTTTGCAAAGGAGATGGGAGACCTCCCTGGTATCCTCGCCAATATAGTTTGTGTCTGCATCATCTAAAGTGCTGATGTGATACCTACCGGAGATGAAATTGCAAATTCCCTGCAGTAGGTGAGCTTAGGGATAGGATGGAGCTGAACTTTGGAGCCTACAAAAATGTTGCAGTTTTCACTGGAGCCCAGTTTCCCCAAAGCAATCAGTCAACTACTGTGATCAATATCCAGTACTGCCCACAGTAATGCCAAGGATCAGGCATTTTCACATGCCCTCATGTTCATAACATCACAATACCATATCCAATTGTGGATGATCAATTGTGTCTTTTCAATGCTGCCAGAATTCAGGTGAACACTGGGTAGGAAACTAGATTTCAACCATGACCTGTTTTGACAACCACTTTTAGGCCCCTGATCTTTGAGACTGGCAAAAGGCAGAGGATGCTAATAAATTTATTAAGGAGAAAGGGTTCCTATAAACTGTAGCCTGCTTTTCCATGGCTTTGGCTTTGAGGTGTAGATCAACTCAAATGTTGACATGGCATTCCAGATGTCCTTACAAATTAAAAAGTGTGAAAGAGCAGGACTACCATCAGTGGAGACAAGACCATTAGTGCAGAATCTTAGCCTCTTTCAGCTGTTGGTTCTGTCTGAATGACAGCCTTTTAGCAAACATTTTGCTATGTATTTTCATTTATTGTCTTCAGGCACTGATTGATTGTAATGATTATTAATGGTTCTGCACATAACTGATATTGACAGTGGTAATAATAAGTTTATGTTGGTGTTCTGATGTTGGGGGAGATATGATCGTTGAGGGTGTAGGACAAAAGGACAGGAGTTTTTCGTGGGGGGTGCCAACTATTGGAAGGCCCATTCCAAAATATTACTGACTGCAGTGCCCTTGTTAATGGAATACAAAGGCATCTAATAATGGAATACATCACATTCTGAGATGTAGTCTGTGTTGGGTATTGTAAAAGTAATATTCTGTGGATGTCAGACCTCGGTGTGAATCAGAGTTCGACATTATGAAAGACTAAAAGAGTTAGTGTCTGAGAAGTTAAGGCCCGCCGAGGACAAATTGTGTGGGAGCAGGGCAGTGTGTGTGTGTGTGTGTGTGTGTGTTTGGTGGGGGGGGGGGAGCAGTAGGAGTTCAGGAGTCAATCTGGGAAGATGGCACAGTGGTTAGTATTATTGCCTCACAGTGCCAGGGACCCATATTCTATTTCCAGCTTGGGTTACTGTGTGGAGTTTGCATGTTCTTCCCATGTCTGCATGGGTTTCCTCTGGGTAGTCTGGTTTCCTCCCACAGTCCAAAGATATGTATACCAAAATCATTTTTCTTTCTCCTGTCAAAGCCATGTTATCAGATTGTTCAAGGCAATCAGACAAACCTTGCTTTGACAAAAGGTTATCCTGACTCGAAACATTAGCTCGATTCTCCCTTCACAGATGCTGTCAGACCTGCTGAGATTTTCTGCACTTTGTTTTTTTTCAGATTCCAGCATCCTCAGAAATTTGCTTAAACCCCTCATTTTGTTTGGATAATAGGATGAGCACATCTGGACACTATAGGCCAAATGGCCCCTCCTGTGCTATAAACATTTGTGAATGTATAAAGCAGCGCAAATAGATAATTGAAAAGTGATGGAATATTTGGGAACAGTGACTGTAGTAGACTTGGATTAAGTTCTTGCACGCTCAAGGTAAAAAAAAATCAAGAACAAAGGTACTTGAGGATTAAAGCAAATTTTAACAAGAAGAACCATAACCAGACTTGGACTATGTGGATGGAAAATTTGGCAAATAAAATCGGAGTCAGTAAGGAAAATATTTAATTGGGGGGATTGAAAGACTCCAGAAGGGAAATGAGGAGCATATTCAATCAGAGGTTCTGTGCAAAAATAGTGACATTTAAATCAAATGTGAAACTTCGAGTATTTATAGAGAGGATAATAAAAATGAAAGTCAAGATACAATATTGGAAGGGTACAAAGATTTTAAATTAATGAAATAAAAATAAGGTGCCTTATGAAGGCCCATTAGGCAGTAAAACAATCTTCTACATTTGTAGTATTGTCATCAAAAGCAGAAAGCAAATCTGAAATGAAGAATGAGGAAATTAGGGAGATATTAAAATTGCTTTTTTGTCTCAGCTTTTACAGGGACTCCTTTTAATCATTCTTGTGATGTGGGTGATGCTGGCATGCCAGCATTTATTGCTCAATCCATAATTGCCCTTTAGATGGCAGTGATCAGCTGTCCATGTAGCGTAGGTACACCCACAATGCTGTTAGGAAATAAATTCCAAGATTTTGACCCAGTGACAATGAAGGAACAGCGATACAGTCCCAAAGTGTGTGGCATGGATGTGCCGGTGGTATCTGCTACCCATGTCCTAGATGATGGTGATTGTGGGTTTGGCAGGTGCTGTCTAAGGAGGCATGATAAGTTCTCTCATGAGACATCAATTCTTATAAAATAACCATTTTGACTGGGGTTGGTTAGCTGGTCAGCACAAGGCTATGTGACGGTGGGGAAGGGGTGTTGGGGTGGAGCTGTAGAAGAAATGTTGGGATGAGGGTATATTTAGGCACATTGGTGGGAGGAGTGGGGAAGGGAGTGGTGTGTTGAGGTAGGTGTAGAGAAGAGGATGTTGGTGGGAGGTGCAGGAATGGTTGCTGTGACTTTAATTCCCCTTCTGGCGTGCATGCTCACTAAGATCAAGAGCAAGAGGAGACTAGCAGGCTGTCCTAGAAACGAGGACCACAACAGCCAAAAGATACATGACTGTTGGTCCTGTGCAAAGCATTCTTCAAACAAAGCCCATTGGGTGAACTTTCTAGCCCTTCCTGCTGGCTGCTACTGATGCCTCCAGTGATGCCCTGCTTTGGCTGGTTCCCTGTTGGCAGAGAGGTCAAGCCATCCAAAACAGCATAAACAGCAGGCTGGACTGGAAGATTCTGCAGGCGGACAACTGGGAGCCACCTGCATCAGCGGGAAACATGTCAATGAGGGCCAGAAATCCCGTGCCTTTTTTGGGTTGGGAAATGCGCATGTTGGTCATTTCGCAGGATTTGCATGTGTTCCAGACACATGTGTGTTTCCCACTGCCGAAGAGCAAGTGCAATCGAGAGCATGCTGGAAACCAGTTAAGCGACTTTAATCTGTTTTTAATATCATATAGATGTCATTACTGGACCCAGGTCTGATAGCATCTCCCATTCCGCCAGGAATATTTTATTCTGGTGGGGTTTAGAGTAGATCTCTACATTTGGGGAACTAGCAGGAGAACCTACTGAAGTGAAGGTGAGCAGTGGGGTCCCCCAGGGGTCAGGTGGCAGAGAGGTGATGCCCCCTGGGCATAGGCATCCTAACAGTGCCTGCCTGTGCCCCCTGGCACTGCCCAAGGGGCAAAGTGCCCACGCCTCATTGGCACCTTGGCACTGCCCACTAGGTATGGGGCAGTGCTGAGAGGGCAGGGCCTAGAGATGATCGGTGGGAGTAGAGGGTCCTGCTTCCACTCTACATTGGGACTTGATCAGAGTGGGTTGGGAGTAGTCTGCTGGGAAGGGGGAGGGGTGCCATGATCATCACTGCTGGGGAGGGGATGGACTGAAAATTTGGGCGTTCAGTGGGGGTGTAGTGCCAGCCTGGAAATGTCGTAGGGGTCGCAATCAGGCCATGGAAGGATTAGGATGGCAACATCGTGGGAGTCCTGGGCTGATTAGTAATCAAGCTGACCGCAAATGGAAAGCTGACATCTCGGGGGCACTGTGCATGCACACAGTTCCGGAACTGTCAGACTCCAGTGTGGATGGGCCCTGCTCCCCCAGGCTTTTAATGATATTCATGATTGTGATGCTTGCATTGCACAGAATGTAGGAAATTCGAGTCTGAACTCACACTAAAGAAACAATCGTGATTTATACCAGTTTTCCAGCAAATTCAGCACTTAGAAATTTTTTGGGAGAATTGGGCCCCATGTGTTTTAAAAAATGAATTCTTTGACAAAGAAAACTATAAAAGGGTAGTACAGGGACTGAGCTCGAGAGTGCTAAAAGGCCAGGAAAAGATTTGGTAACGTTTTAAGATTGTACAATAACGATGGTAGGCTTTTGGAGTTGTGGGTGATTGTGTTTCCTTGAAACCACATTGAAAGTGTTGCAAACACACTGTGACATAACCAAACCTAAAGAAGGCGGAGAACTATGGTACGATAAAGAAGTTAAAATTAGATAGAATACATTACTTGCAACAAACAGACTAGACTGGATTTCTGATTTGTGTGAGAGATAAGACTAGACGCGTGAGGGCTAGAAGCTAAGCCTTCAAGAGTAGATTTCAGCAGCATATTGTTAGCTCCGAGCCATTTTAAAAGTGGCTGATGGAGGTAGGGATGAGAGCTATGCAACCGTGAGCAGCAGTTAGCCAATTAAATCTCAGATCAATGGGGGGGAAGAGACACTGAATGACATTTTGTTTAATTGGACAGTGAGCACATTCCCTGCCCATTAATTGACCATCCCTAAAATAAAGTACATCACACCCAAACAGAGCACAGCACTGGAAGTTGAAAGTTTTCTTGGCCGGATCCTGAACTTGAAATGAAAATCTAACCCACTGTCTCTTTAGGTTGGGTCAGCAACTCAACACCGACATCTACCCACATGCTATAAGTACTGTGGCCTTTAACACCATATTATATATATGAAACTCTCAAACATGGCATGAAACGCATGTCACTTAAACATGACGTGACCTGTCAGACTTGCCTCATTTAGGAACGGTCTCTTGGGAAAGTCACTACCACAAACACATTTCCGGACAAGGTCGATGTGGAAGTTCATTAGGATTTATATTACAGTATGCATCCTGTAAAGGTTCCAAAGTGCTTCAAATTCAAATTACTTTTGAGTTGCCATAATAGTTTTGTAGTTTTATAAGAAACAATGTTTCTTTTTCCAGTGGGCAAAATGTTAACTTGGATAGCAGGAACATTTCTCTTAGAATTTCTTCAATTAGTGGAACCACTGGAATGGGCATACCCAACCTTATTATTGGCTTTGTATTTAAAGAAAATATGTGTAACAAGACTAAAATGCACCCAATAGTATTCTAGCATCATTGAATATGCATAGAGGAAGCAGCAGCACTCTCGTGGCTTTGGCTTGGTGCCAGTATAATAAAACTACTGAGTAATAGCAAAGACCCTGTTACGCCTGTCAATGGTGGGATTGTTGGCACCGGCTGACAGAGAACATGTGAATACTAAATCTGCCGTAAATCAGTCTTTCACAGACTCATTAGCTAACTGATTCAAATATTTATCTACTCTTTAAACTGTACAAATATTCTCCATCACTGCCTGTGATAAAACACTCTCCTATTTCTTATGTTTACTTCAACTCTGGGGAGAGACATTCTCCCTGCAGCCCAATGCACTGTCAATCAGTTTTAAATTGAGGACCCCTTGTTACTGACTGTCCAACCAGAGGCAATAGTCTTTCTAGCTTTCCCCATCCCTTCCTAATTTTAAATATCCTATTAAATCTCCATGTAGTTTTTTGTATTCCAATGGAAATAACAACAATGTGTCAGATGAAAGAAACAGAATGACAAAAGTTGACCTATCTTCGAATGAAGTATGTTCTCCACGCAACATCTTTCAATGCCCACAGACTCTGCTGTCTCCACCACACATCCTCTAATTTCCACAGACTCCATTGACTTAAAGGAGAAGAAGGAAGTTGAATGAAGGCTTAGTTATTTTCAGATTAAAGGATCGTCCTCAGATATTCTGGCCTTGTATGATGTGGTAACAAGAGCATCACTTACTGTGTGTAAGATCAATTCAACACTTTTTATTCATTCACAGGATGTGGATATCATTGAGGCCTACATTTATTGTTTACTCCCAATTGCCCTTGCAATATTATTGAGTGGCTTGTTTGGCCATTTCAGAGGACAGTTAAGAGTTAACTGCATCATTGTGGGCCCGGAGTCGTGTATAAATCATGTCAGATATGAATAATAATGAGCAGAGCAAAGATTTCTTTTCCCAATAATCTGGTAGTTTTACGGTCACCATATACTGACGCCAGCATTTTTAAAATATGTTCCAGATTTATTTAATTAACTGAATTTTAAATCCTCAATTATCATGGTGAGATTTGAATTTATGAGTCAAGTGTTACTAATCCAATGACATGATCACAATGTGAGACTGTAGTCAGGATATGAATTCTTCAGAACCTAACCAGTTAAACTGTATTGTGTGAATGATGCATATCATTTAAGGAAGACATTGTCAAGTAGGATAATTTGTCTTTGTATAAGCACTCCAAAATTCATCAGATTACAATTGTAACTCATGTTTGCCTTTTTTAACCTTTTTTAAATCCAGACTTCTCCTGAATTTGAAGAATTGAGACAGACAATGAAAATGAGATCAGAGGGGAGCTGGTTCTATCCCATAATGCCATATGTTTTACACCTGCAGGTCAAACCATAACTTACTTCAGGATGTAGTCCAGCAAAGATGATGTTCCAAACTATTGTTACTAGCACAGAATGGACAGTCTCCCCATTTCTGTAGCTTATTGCAAAATGTCAGTGGTTTGATTATCTTTCATCTTCTTCATCTGCTTTTCATGGTGGTCTCACCATTTGTTTTGAACTTCGATTACAAACCAGTTCAGAGAAACTATAGAAGGGATATGGCACAGAAAAGGGCCATTCAGTCCATCATGGTTTGCACCAGCGAGAAAAAGAATAAGCCATCCTTTTTAATTTCACCTTCCAGCACCTGGCCGTTGCAGTTTTGCAGATTGCAGCGCTTCAAATGCAAATGCAGATCCAGGTGCCTTTTAAATGAACTGAAGGTTTGTGCTTCAGCCACTCATCCAGGCAGCAAATTCCAGACACCCATCATCCTCTGGGTAAAAAAGTTTTCTCTCATGTCCCCTCTAATCTTTCTACCAATTAAATTTGTGCATTTGGTAATTAATCTTTCCACCAGGGTAAACAAGTCTTTCCTTTGTATGCCTCAATTAGATCATCACTTAGCCTCCCAAAGAAAATTCTATCCAATCTCTCCTCATAGCTACAATTTTCAGCCCTGGCAATATCCTTGTCAATCTCCTCTGCACTCTCCTCAGAACAACTGTGTCCTTCCAGTAATGTGGCAACCAGAACTGTACACAATACTCCAGCTGTTGCCTAACCAGAGTTTTACGCAATTGTAGCATTATATTTCTGCTTTTGTATTCTATACTTACTGCAATATAGGAAAGTATTCCACAGCTTTCTTTAACACCTTATCTACCTATCCTGTCACCTCCACAGACCTATTGACACACCTTAAAACTGTCTCACTTCCTCTATCCCTCTCATACCTTCTCGGTTATTGCATATTTCCTCCACCTCCCCCAACCCCACCCCACACCCCACCGATTGATTTGTAGTTGCCATTTCTCTGCCCTCTCAAGCAAATCACTAACATCTATATGGCCAATATTTGTTTCATCCGCAAATTTCCTGACCATGCCGCCCACATTTAAGTCCAAATCACTAATATATACAACAAACGGCAAGGATTCCAACACTGAGCCTGGTGGAATGCCACTGGAAACTACCTTCCATTCGTTGGAACATCCATCAATCATTATATTTGGTTTCCTTTCACTAAGCCAATTTTGGATCCAACCTGCCACATTCCCCTGTATCCCAATCAATTTTTATCTATTTGACCACTCTGCCATTTGGGACCTTGTCAAATGTCTTCATGTAGATCACACTGAATGTTTTAACTCTCATCAATCCTCCTTGTTGCTTCCTCTAAAAATATAAGTTAGTAAAACACGTCTTTCCCTTAACAAAACCATGCTGACTATCCCTGATTAATCCTTACCTTTCTAAGTAATAGTTTATCCTGTCTCTCAGAATTGATTCTCATAATTTGCCCACCACCAAAGATATGCTGACTGGTCTATAATTATTTGGCTTATCCCCCATGCCTTTTCAAAGCCATAACATGACATTTGCAGATCTCCAATCCTCTGGTACCTCACCTGTATCTAGTGAGATTGGAAAATGACCCTCGGGATATTCAGTTTTTCCTCTCCAGTTTCCTTTAATTGGATACAATCCATCTTCAAGAATGTCAGGCCTTCCAATACTTCCTCTCCCATTATGCTTATTGTATCTAATATTTCACAGTCCTCTTCTGCATCATCCCTCTCCTTTGTGAAGACAGAGGTAAAGAACTCATTAAAATCCTTGCCCATATCTTCTGCATCAAGGTTATATGTACATCCCTGATAGTTCTACCCTTTCCTTGATTATCCTCTTGCTCTTAATGTACTGATAATATATTTCTGTTTTTCTTGATTTTACCTACCAATATTTTTTCATTTCCCTGATTTTATTTTTTACTTCGCTCCTGTATTTTCTATACTCCGCTAAACTTTCTATCACAGGCTTTCTTTTTCCACTTTATCTTGGCCTGTATGCTTCTAGATAATGAGTGGGCTCCAGGTTTGGTAGTACTATCATTTTTTTTGTGTGGGGACATGCCTACACTGTGCCCATAGAATCCCACACATCACTAATTCCCTTCAAGTAGCTATATCCAATCCATTTTTGTCAAATCGACTTTTCTCCACCTTAAAACTTTTACTCCTGTTCTAGCTTTATCCTGATCCACAATTATGCTAAATCTAATCGTATTATGGTCACTATCTCCAAAATGATCCCCTGCTGCTACTTCATCCACGTACCTATGATTCCATGACCAATTTTCATTTCCTAAGACTTAATTTAAAATTGTGCTCTCTCTCACTGGGCTTGTTAGAAGCTGGCTAAAAATATGTTGAATGCAGTTTGAGACTTTTGTGCCTTCTGTGCCAATTGATGTGAGGATGGTTAAAGTCCCTAACTATTACTATCCTATTGCTTTTGCACTCAGAAATTTGCCTATACCTTTTCTCTTCTATCTCCCTCTTGCTGTTTGGGGGTTGGTAGTGCACTCTTACTAATATTGATACCCCTTTTTCATTGCTGAACTTAAGTGATATGACCTCTTTTGATGTTTTATTTAGTTTATCATCCCTCCTCACAACTGTAATTAGTTCTTCTAGAAACAATGTAATACTCCCACCTTTTTAGCCCTCCTCTCTATCCTGTCTGAACACTATACCCAGGAATATTGAGCGACCAATTCTGCCCTGCTTTAAGTCAATGATATGATGCTGCCACATCTCTATCTGTGCCTCTCAGCTCATTGACTTTGTTATACACCTTGCATTTAAATATATACCTTTTAACATGGCCACATTCCTTGCTGTCCCTTTTTTAACCTTTGATATTCTATCTTGTAGAATCACTCATTGATTTTTTGACTCCTGCTCCAAATTTGCCCTCAGTTTCCAATCCTCTGCCAATCCAATTTAACTCTCCCAACAACACTAGCAAATCTCTCTACAAGAACATTTGACCTGGTCCTGTTCAAGTGTAGACCATCTGGCTTGTACAGATCTCCCTTTCCCCAGAGCTAGTCCCAAAACTCAAGAGATCTGAAGCTTTGCCTCCTACCTCCTCTTCTATCCAGCCACACACAAATCTGGTGTATTCTCCTAGCTCTGTACTCACTAGCACCCCACCTTGGGAGTAATCAGATGATTACTACCTTTGAGATGTAGTTGCTATTCCCTTTCCTAACTCCCTAAACTCAGCCTGGAGAGTCTCATCACTTTTTCTACCTATATTGTTGGTACCAATGTGGATCACAACCTCTGGCTGTATTGTCCATTTCCAGAATGGAGACTGTTCGGATAAATGCATGACCCTGACACCAGGGAGGAGCATTCCATCTTGGAATTACGTATGTGCCCGCATAAGCATTTGTCTGTCCTTCTAACCCAGTGGTCTCCAAACTCTAATTCGGATGCAACCAGTTGTAAACCAGATGTGACCCACGGGCTGTAGTTTGGAGACCTCTGCTCTAAGTAATGAATGTCCTATCACTATTGCTCTTCTCTTCTTCAGCTTCTCCTGTACAACTGGGCCCTATGCTGCAATACACTCTTCCAAGGAACCAATGCCTTTATTAGCATCCAAAGAATAAAATTACTAGTGAATGAGACCTCAGGGGACTCCTGCAGTACTTGCCCTATTCTCCTAGATTGTTTAGTGGTCACCTATTCCCTTTCTGCCTCCATGCTCCTAGCCTACGGTGTAACCACCTCTTTAAATGTGCTATCAAGGTAGCTCTCAGACTTGTGAGTGCATCACAGTGACTCCATTTTTTGACTGCCGAAATCCTATGCTCAAGTTTCTGCGGCTGGTAACACTTCCTGCACATGTGTCATCGAGGTCACTGGTAATATTCATGAATTCCCACAAGTATATAGGACATGCATTCCATGTGACCCAACTATCCTGCCATATCTTAACTTCACTTAACTTTATTTTATTTAGTTTACTTAAATTAATTTTCCTTTACCATAACTTAATAAAGCTTACAACTATTGACAGCGCTCACTAGTACTGATAAATCTGACTAAAACTTAATACATTTTACAAATTGCAATAAAATTTACTTAAAGCACCTCTTTCTCCCATGTATTGAATTCTCACAAGGACCCAATTTGTTCCTCAGATGGTCTCTATCTGTCTCAGACATATTCTCCAGTTTCCTCGTGCACCCTTTATTGATTTGCATAACGTCTCTGGTGTGCACTGAGACTTCATGGTACTGCAAAAATCAGCTCTGCCTTTTTTGCCCCTTCAAAATACTCATTTCTGTTGGAGAGCTGGTCAGAATTGCATCCCTGGGAGGGGTGGGAGAAAGAGTGATGGGTATAAGCTCCAGCTGGCTGGTTTTAGAAATGCAACTGAGGGTGGCATGGTGGTTAGCACTGCTGTAACAGCACCAGAGACCCAGATTCAATTCTGGCCTTGGGTGATTGTCTGTGTGGAGTTTGCACGTTCTCTTGGTGTCTGCATGGGTTTTTTCCCACAGTCCAGAGATGTGCAGGTTAGGTTGATTAGCCATGCTAAATTGCCCCTTAGCATCCCAAGATGTGTAGATTAGGGGGATTAGCAGGGTTATATGTGAGGTTAATGAGTAGGATGTTCTGTTGGAGAGTTGAAGCTAACTTGATGGGCAAATGGCCTCCTTCTGCACTGTAGGGATTCTATGATTTTAGGACACATTTCTGCCATTGAATGTGGGGCAAATTGTTGGTGCCCTGGAGAAATAGGTGTTTTTTGCTGTGTTATCACTCATGTTATCAGAACTGGAGGGGGGAAGGGGAGAGCAGTGAATGAAAGAAACTTTATGCCTGATTCATGGTACACCAGATCTAGGATTTATCACTTTCCCATAACTCTTCTGCTTTCAAGCTCTAGATGTTAAAAAATAATTCATGTTTGAAACCTGTCCCTCCAGACTATCCAAGCCTGAATCTCAGCAGTCTTGCATCTGAATTTCTGACCTGCCTATTTCTCTGGTCTGCCTCTGTGGAGTACGCTCCTTGTTTCCCTATATCTGTCATTATTATGTCATCCATCCCTTTCTGTTGACCCCTTCACTGTAAAGCCTCACAGCTCCATCTGACCTTGGCCAATTCACTGAGCTACTCACAGCTGCTCCCCCCACAGCAGCTCTATTCAGAGTCAGCACCTCCATTTAAAACATACGGTGACACAGCAGGACTGAGTGGTTTACATCAAAATAAACCTCCAGTTGGACTTGTGCTCCTCTTATTCAATGGCTTAATATCCACTGTGTAGCAAGCAACAGAGACAACCTGAATACACAGGAACACAGTAGTTAAAATACCGACAAAGACAGATTGCAAAGAGATCCTTGGAAAAGATGGATAGGGGAAAATGCAGGGTGGAAATGCAGGCCCAATGCATGGAGACAGCTTTCTTGCCTTTTCTGAAATTGTACCAATGTTTTAAAGCCCACACTGGGAATCTTCTCATTTGTACTACTTGATTTACTTTGTCTGCTTCCATATATTCACAGTCTCTACATACGAACTGGTAAACTCATCAAATCAAGGCCATTCAGCTCCTCTAACTTGCTCCATCAGTCTATAAAATTATGATTAATCTATTTATGCTGCGAATTTCACATTCCCATCTATCCCCGCTTACCTTTGATTCTCTTGCCTAACAAGAATCTATCTACCTCTGCCTTAAAAATATTCAGTGACAATGCCTTCACCACCTCTGAGGTACAGAGTTTCAAAGTTGCACAACTCTCTGAGAAAAGTTACTGCTCCTCATTTCTGTGCTATAAGGATAACTCCTAATATTAAAACAGTGCCCCTAGTTCTGACTTTTCCCACAAGAGGAAAGCTCCTTCCCAGGTCCAGCTTGACAGGACTGTTCAAGATCTTATACACTTCAGTTGTCATCCCTGATTCTTCCCAACAGCAAAGGAAGCAAGCCCAATTTGTCCAACCTTTCCTCAGAAGATAACCCCCCTCTTTCCAAGTATCAATCCAGTAAATGTCCTCTGAATCATACAATCCTTTATTGTCCACTTCTGCATGTTATCGAGCTGCCTCCATTTTTAAGAGAAAAATAAACTGGGTTTGCAACAAGAATGGAAGGCAAAACAGAATCCAGCAACAGTAGCTGCCTGGATAAAACAAACAGAGTCGAAAAAGATTCAATGCTGAGAACCAAAAGCAGGATCTCCTCATTCAGTGACAATTTTGGTTGACACAGAAATGATCAGCCAGGTAGAGCAAGAAAAGTGAGGATGCAAGGGAGTCAGGGCCACGTGAAATCGAGGCTAAGAAATGACACATTCGAGTGGGGGAAAAGTTTGAGGGAAACAGCAACAGAGGAAGAAGAAAGAAACCTCAAAGGAAATGTGAAAGAAATCTCAGTGTGCAGGGAAAAGAAGGCCCAAAGCACTAATGAGATACTGAAGAGAAATGTCGGAACTGTAATTAAAGAGGAACTTGTTGAGAGGAAATGTATAAATGTAAATATGCAGCTTCTGTTCCCTCAGCTTACAAAATAATGGAGGTTGTTAAATCATCATGACTCTTAGAATTGTTGATTTATGTCTCTATGGCTGTGTGGGAAAGTGACCCAATCATGTGGGTGGAGATCAGAGTCAGAAAGTTCCAAACAAATATCCAAAAAACACTTTATTTATTGTGTTAGATTGAGCAGGTCTTTCTTCGTGCTCCCAACTAATCCAATGCTTGACCTGAGAAATTCAGTTGGTTTTTTTGGACCAGATCTATGTGAATGAAATTTCACAAAATAATTCTAAATTGGATTTGAGTAGAATAAGGATTGTATTAAAAAATTGCTGTGATCCTCAAAGCTTGAATCACAACTGCCCTAATGTAAGATTGCTTTCAATAGACCATCATTATATTTTCAAAAGGTGAAAGAACTCAAATTGAGGTTTTCCCTCTACCAAACTTCACAATTCTCTTACCTCTCTTCCTGAACATTAGTAATTTCTTACTGGGATATAATTCTATGGCAACTGCCACCTAGATTCTCCCCTAAATTTACATTATTCGTGCACGAGGTTGGATGGTGGTAATCTGTTCAACTGCAGAGGACAACTGGGTCAAGTCTTCTTCTGTCAGGAGTGGGCGACCTACCTAATTTTTCCTAACATTGAATTGCGAAGCGGTCTTATGGCACAGTGGATAGCGTCTCTGTCTCTGAGCTAGGAGCTCTGAGTTTGAGTCCCATCCCAGGACTTGATGGCTAAGGAAGTGTGTGGACAATGCAGCCAAATAGGATGCACATGAATGAAAGAATGAACCTGCAAATCCTTCCAATAAACACAAACTGATGTCAGGTGGTAAGAATGCAAGAGATTCCTGGTCAGCCATGTGTTGAAAAGAAAGAGTGGCACAGTGGCGAAGTGGTCTTGCAGCACCAGAGATCTGGGTTCAATTCCGGCCTCAGGTGACAGTGTAGAGTTAGTACACTCCCCGAGTCTGTTTGGGTTTACTCTGGGTGTTCCAGTTTCCTCCCAGGATATGCAGGATTTGGGGGATTGACCATGGTAAATGAGTGGGGATAGGGCAGAGAAATGAGCCCAGGTGGGGGTGCTCTTTCAAAGGGTCAATGCAGACTTGATGGGCCAAATGGCCTCCTTCTGCACTGTGGGAATTCTCTGAAAGTTGAAGCATCTGCAATCATTATCCATAGCTTCAGAATGCAATATGTATGTAAAAATGTATGTTGCCTCAGACTTTCTGAGTGATCTGCAACTGATATCAAGCAGGAAGCCATTTTCAGAGCCAACAGACTCACAGGCGTGATATCCTAACAATCAGTGAAAACCTGGATGTTCCTCATGACATAGTCCTCTACTATCATCACCAACAACCTAAAGAAAAATATCTTGTCGTCCAACAGAGCTACAGGGAATAGATGAGACAACTTCCAAGCCAATTGTAACCACATGTGATCAGCTCATTCAAACTGGGGCGTGAACCTGAAATCTTAATCTGAATAGTTTAGATACTCATTGGCCAAAGATGCTGGGATAAGCCTGTAGGGCTTTTTGTTTTATTAACAAAAATTCATTACACATTATCTCACTAATATGGTGTCCATTATCAATATCCTTGTGCCATTCATATTAGTGAAGTGACCGAGATAGATAAGATTATAGGTTCAAAGACTATATATCTAAAGACAAATCTTTCATCTCCTCTGTCTATGTAATAGTATAGCAAACAATTAGGGAAGTATTTTAACCTTCATGAAAAAGGAATTTAGAATATAAGTCTTACATTGCACACTGTCTAAGGAGTCTTTCAGTATGTTCACTATACTTGTTCCTTGGATGAGAAGGTTGTCCTATGAGGCAAGATTGAGTAGACTATACTCATTTTCCCTAGAAATTAGAAAAATGTGAAGTGTTCTCATTGAAACACAATCCTTAAGGTCTGACATGGTAGATGCTGGAAAGATATTTCTTCTGACTGTGGACTAGCGCTAAGGATCACATTCTCAGAATAAAGGGTTGCCTATTCAGGACTGAAATGAGGAGAAATTTCATTAATCAGAGAGCAAAGGGTCTTAGGAATTTTTACCCTGGAGAACTATGGATTCATATGTTGAAAATATTCCAGATAAAGAATGACACAAATAAATTAAGATATATGGGGATAATGCAGGAAGGTGGAGTCGACATAGAAGATCAGCCATGATTTTATTGAATGGTGAAGTATCATAGGACTATAGAACCATAGAAATGCTACAGTGTAGAAGAAAGTTATTTGGCTAACTGAGTCCGCACCAACACTCCAAAAGAACATCTTATCCAGGCCCATGTGTAATTACCATGGCTAATCCATCTAACCTGGGTTCAAAGTAGGCTCAAAAGGCTTATTCCTGTCTGTATACTTCCTGTGTGTTAGACTAAAGCATTAAAAGTAATAATAGCTTCAAAAACTATCTAATGTACAATTTGCTGTCCCTCAAATATCTTTTCTTTCATTCTTTCTATTATTCTTATCTATCGTCTAGAATATTTCTCCTTTGAAGAATTCCTAGAAGAATGAGAGGGAATCACACAGAAACATGCAAAATGCTGATGGGACTGGACAGGCTAGATGCAGCAAGAATGTTCCCAATTTTGTTGAATTCCAGAACTAGGAGTCACAGTGTAAGAATAAAGGGTAAGCCATTCAGAATTGAGATAAGGAAGAACTTCTTCACTCAGAGAATTGTGAACCTATGAAATTCTCTACCACAGAAAGCTGTTGAGGCCAGTTCATTAGATATGTTCAACAGGGAGCTGAGTGTGTCCCTTGTAGTTAAAGGGATCAAGGTGTTTGTTTTTGAAGAAGTACTACAACCATGGCAGAAGGTAAAAGTAAACCAGTGGGATTGGATTGTCCCTCTGTCTTTTCAGATGCTGAACCATATCGGCAATGGAAGGTGACAGTGGAAATGTGGACCATTGTCAAAAAAATATCGAAAAAAAACAAGGTATGACATCAGGAGAAAGTGGGAGTGGGATACTGAAAGTGTATGATTAGCCATGATCATATTGAATAGTGGTGCAGGCTCAAAGGGCTGAATGGCCTACTCCTACATCTATTTTCTATGTTTCTATGTTTGCGCTTTTGCTGAATTTGTTTTCATTACCACATTAGTTTGTAATGAATAGCACGAAGAGTAGAAAGAAGGGAGAGGTAAGGAAGACTTATTAAAGTAGCCTATTGAGGGATCCACAATCCACCAGCTGTCTCCATAGTAGGAGTATAGGAACTGCAGTCATTCAGCCCTTCAAGTTAATTCAATTAGATAATGGCTGTTCTGAACACCATCTAGAAAAGGCCATTCAACCCAGCGAGTTTGCACCCACTCTTTGATAGAGTATCTTACCCAGGGCCTCTTCCCTGCCCTATCCCCATAATCCCACACATTTACGATGGCTAATCCATTTAACCTACACACCTTAGCTCATTAAAGGGCAACTTAGCATAGCTAATTTTTGGACTGTGGGTGGCAACTGGAGCACCCAGAAGAAACCCAACAGACAGTGGGAGAATGTGCAAACTCCACACAGTCAGTCACCCAAGGCTGGCATTGAGCCCAGGTCGCTGACACAGCAAGACAGTAGTACTAACCACTGTACCCTTCGGTGATGTAACTGCGTCTCCTATAAAATATCTACAAATTTGTTTTGAAATTTTCATTTGGACTACCCTCAATAGGACATTAGGGGACAGAATTCCAGATTTCTACTACACAAATCTCCCCAGTGCCACGCCTGAACCAGCTAGCTCTAATCTTAATGAATGCTCCTTTTTTCTGGACACTCCGACTAGAGGAAATTGTTCCTCCTGTCTATTACCTCTTTAATCATCTTAAATTCTTCAGCTAGATTACCTCTTGCTCTTCAACCTCCATGGGAATGTTAGAATGAACTGGTGACAACTTTGTATTGGATTTAATGTGACCAATGCCAACAAGATATAAGGGTCAGCTGACCCAGTAAACCATGGAACCAATTACAGAATGATTTAATAATCATCAACCCAACAGACTCACTGTAACTAAGAACGTGTGTAGAATTGTGGGGAGCTTGGATTGGCCCAGAGTGAGGCTTCAAGTTTATAGTAATGATGTTTCTTTATTAAACCCTTTCTTTGATTTATAAGTTGGAGTAAGTTTTGTTTTATTTTTACTGTCTACATTTGAAGAGTTACTTCTGATGAGACATTGGTAGTAGAGGAAAACTCATCGTAATTTGATGTTTGTTTTTGAAGAAGTGCTACAGCCATGGCAGAAGGTAGAAATAAATTGGTGGAATTAGATTGTCCCCCTGTCTTTTCAAATGCCGAACCATATCAGCAATAGAAGACAGCAGTGGAAATGTGGACCCTTGCCACCAAAATACCAAAAAAAAAGGCAAGGTATGACATTAGCTTTGTTACTTCCAATTAGGAACCAAATAAGAAGCAAAGTATTTTCCACCTGGATGGCAGATGCTCTAAATAGAGAAGGGCTATAGCTCCTGATATAATACTTAAATTTTAAGTTTTACCAAAAAGATGAGCTCTTGGAGAATTGTGAAGGATGGGTGAAGTTTGACAGGATTAGAAGACAGGATTAGAGAGTATGTCATGGATTTTGATAGCAGCCATAACAGGCTACTGAAATTTAATTTGGAGATTCCAGATGCAGTATTGACCTTTAAGTTATTGGTCTGTGCATGTCACACATGGATACTCTTTTAGTAATGAGTGGAGTACAATTAAAAGGAACAGAGCCCCTCTTTGATCAAGTGGCAACATCATTAAAAACGTTTTTCAGGAAATAATCATTCCCAAAAGACCTTGTTCAACATAGACTGAAATGCCATAGTGCCCGAACAGAGAAGTCAATGGTGACTCAACCGTATGGCAGACCAAATGGTACACGAAGGCATTTAAACAGAGACAATTACGTTAATAACAGACCTAGTGTTGAAAACGGTTATGACTGATTTGAAAATGGGAAACTAATAGAGGACATTTAAATCAAACGAATGCTGGTTTCCAATGCAATTCTCCAAAACACTACATTGTAAACTGTCTGCAAAGAAGAAATTGTGGCTTTGAAACCACATGTGACACAGAATACATGGAAATCAACAGTGATGAGGATAAGGACCAGGAAGGCATTGTTCTGGTGGCAGAAAAGTTGAGTTTCATAATGAGTATCCTGATGATAGACTCTTTCAACTGTGTGGATGTACGTCCACTGTCTGCAGCCAAGATTGGCTAAATTGCTAATTGGCTAGATTGGCTCTTGATCATAAAGACTGAAATAAAGTAAAAGAACAAGATAGTTCCACTTGCCTTCGATTTGCAGATGACAGATAACGTCCTCCAAAAGGGTGATACTTCCCTATAAGATTGTGGGAATCGGTTATGAGATGTAGTTTCTAGTGATATATCTTTGCTGATAAGTAGGTCTGCAATAAAGAAAGCTCAGGTGACCAGCAATTAGAAACAGGTTAAACCTATGGTATTTGGGAAGGCTGTGGACCTACATTTTACAAGATCTGGCCATTATTGTCTTTCCTTAACCGAACCAAAATGATCAGACTAAAGAATTCATGAAGCATTAATGTTGATAACAGACAATAGCATGATGGACAAAAAGAAGGTTATTCTGAAACTCCATAAGCAATTTGTGCATCCAGCACCATAGAGGTTGAGAGCAGTGCTGCAGGATGAAGTTGTGCTGGGCAAAGGATATAATGATCCCATAGAACAAATAGCAACTAGGTGTGAAATTTACATAAAGCTTAGAAGGATGCTCCCATATCCAGTGTGACTCTACTATTAGCACAAGACTTCAGCAATGAAGTGACGATCTGAAGACATGGGACAAGGACAAAGATGTCTATCTTTCTACAATAGACATGACCACCCAGTTTAGCATATCTATGGTGATTCAGAGCAAAAATTAAAAAGACAATTATAGATAAAATTATGACACACTGGATTGGAACAGGATTGGGAGCACCATCTAAGTTTTTGACGGACAATGGGGACAAACTCACAAATGATGAGATTCAAGTTATGTGCAAAAATTTAAATATTATAAAAATGCACACTGCAGCAGAGAGCCCATTCAGCAATGGCCTCTGTAAAAGGAATCAGCAGTTATAGATGACATGGTGCAAAAAATTTTGGCGGATCAACTAGGCAAGTTGCATTAGCATGGGCAGTGCACATGAAAAATTCATTACAAAGGCGGGGGGGAGGGGGGGGAGGCGGTGTGTGTGTGAGGGGGTTGCTATAATCCATACTAGTTGGTATATGGGATGAACCCAAAATTGCCATCAATATTAGCAGATGCTCCCCCAGCGCTAGAAGGAGCAAGCGTTAGCTCCATGTTTTGTGCATATTTAAATGCTATGCATGCAGGGAGAAAAGCCTTCATTAAGGCACAGGTGTCAGAATGGATAAGAAGGGCCCTAACACATTGGATAAAATCATCAAGGCTATATTTTGAGAAAGGATCTACTACAAAAGAGAGAGCAAAAAAGAGTGGAAAGAACTGGATAAGCAATAGGAACAGATGGCAAAATAATTATGGTACAACACAGTAACCAAACAGTGTGAGCCCATTCTTTGACAGTAGTAGGACTTGGGTTTGAATTTGGAGCATCTGAGCAAGATGCAGAAGTGCAGGAGGCACCTTGTACCTTGCATGCACATACCCTGAACTATTATGAGGATCAGTCAACAATAAATGAGAGGGAATCTAATAATCAACAAAGTACCAATGAAGCAGGGATGAAGCTGCTAGTTCAAAGGTTCAGCTACCCAAAGTAGATACAGTGATATACAGCCCGAAGGGTCAAGCAAGTGGAGGGAGACCACTATAACTGTGTTAGCAGGAAAGGTTTCAGGAAAATACGAACACTGGCTCAACATTCAAAAGCAAGGATAAGAAGCCAAAGCTATAGGTTGAGAAAATGGAGTAGTTGGATGGAAGCAGAAAAAGCGAGACCTAAGTCCTAAGGATGAAACAGTAAGTATTCATGAACCTAGGAAAAAGTCACAAATCTATGACTGAAGTCATTTCAACAGAGAACAGTGGTCTGAGAGCAGCTGCCCAACCAGAAACAGACATGGCAGTGGAGGCCGGAATTTAATGAGGAAGGTTAGTAATCAAACCAATGATTGGAATAGGAGTAGAAGCCCCCATGATAAGGAAGCATTGACAGCTGCAAACAAAATGGAACTTGTAGAAGTAAAAGAGGCCAAACAAAAAGAGCTGGACAGTTGGAAAGAGTTTGGGGTGCACAGCAAGGTACCAGATGATGGGCAGCCTGCTTTGCACAGAGAGGGCTTTGAAAGATGGAACATATGAAGCTAAAGCCAGATTAGTAGCCCGTGAGTATGAGGAACATTTGGATTGGAAGAGACATTAGGGTTGATGAGGGGAAAGTCACACTAAATTTTTTTTTTGCTGTTCTAGTATCTAATAATTGAGTGTGTAAATCAATTGATATCGAAGCTGCATTTCTGCAGAGTGAAACTTTTCAGAGAAAAGTTTTTTTGAGGTCACCCAAAGAAGCAGGTAATATACAGGGACATTTATGGAACAAATGCGTCTATGGGTTAAGTGATGCATCAAGGATTTGGTATTTCTCTGTACAATCTGTATTGCTAAAGACTGGCTCTGTCCAGTTAAAAACAGATCCTGCAGTATTTTACTGGAGGGCTGAAGGAAAATTAGCTGGAATTTTTGTGATGCATGTGGATGATTTCAGAATTTAAAGTCAGGAGTCAAGCAGCTAGTCTTGATATCCTGCAAAGTATATCTGGTGTAACAATGAGTCAACAGTGATATCTAAGTATTGATCCCATTCCCATCACTACATAATGGTCAAAAAGGAATGGGCCAATGAAAAAGAAAAGAACTGTTGAGGAGTATGACAGGACAGCTAAATTGGCTATGCACACAGACAAGACCAGATGGGAGCTATAATGTCCAAGAGCTCAGTAATATGTTGAAGGGCACCACAGTCAGAGAGATCTTGCAAGCTTATAAAACATTAAAGTTAAAATTAAAGGAGTGTGTAATTAAACTCCCAGCACTTGGAAAGTCAAAAGGTATGAAAATGGTTCTGTTTAATGATGTTTCACATGCCAGTCTACCAGTTGGGCATTCGAGTGATGCTGGATTCATAAGATTCCTGGTAGGTAAGGAAGGAAAATATTGCTCTTTGGCCTGGGAAGCAAAGAAAATAAAAAGAGCAGGCAAAAGTACATTGGCGGCTGAAGCTCTTGTGTTATTGGAAGCGTTGGATATGGAGATATATTATTTTTACGAGCACATCAGGTAAGAAAGTGCCAATTGAGTGTTATGTGGACAATGTTCACTCAACAAAAAGCGTATCAGAAAAACGACTAAGGATTGATTTGGCCAGCATTAAACAAATGCTGGAAAACAAGGAAGTTTCCAAACTTGACTGGTCTGATGCAAATCTACAGGTATCTGTTTTACTGGAAAGTTATTAAGACTTCTGGAGGATAGTTGGGTTAAATTATTTTGAAAATAAAATTAAAAATAAAGGGAATCTCTTAGAATGGAACGGGCAACAACTTTGTATTGGATGTAATGTGACCAATAGCAACAAAATGTAAAGGTCAGCTGACCCTGTAAACCATGGAATCAATTACAGAACAATATAATAGTCAGCTGACTGACTATAAATAAAAACCGGTGTAGAATTGTGGGGAGCCGGATTGTCCCAGAGCAAGCCCTCAAGATTGGAGTAATGATGTTTCTTTATTAAATCCTTTCTTTGATTTATAAGTTGGAGTAAGTTTTGTTCTATTTTTATTGTCTGCATTTAAAGAGTTACTTGTGATGAGACAGGGAATACAATGATCTTTGCAGCCTGTCCTCATTATTTAACAGGATCATTCTGGTGAATTTGACATGTGTTCCTCCACAGTGTCTAAGTGGCTTGCAAGTTCTGATTAAATACTTTTATTCATCTCCAATGACAATAAGCCAAGCGCCATTTTTATCCTTTGTCAATGTTTCCGACGCACACATGATTAGAAGGGAACTGCAGATATATTGAAAACATCATTACCAAACACAAAGCCACAGGGAATAAAAGAGGTAATTGGGAGTTAACTGCAAGACATGCTGCATGAATTTAACCTCCTTTGAGAAAATGCAAGTATAAATGTTTTAGGTTATTTTTCAAGTTATTTTTAAGTCTATTATTGAGTTACTGTTTTTTGCATTGCTCCCTTTATTTTTGTTATGATTTGGGCTTTTTTTGATCTTGTTTTCTCAGCAAGGGGATATTTTCCCAGACAGCCAGTTTCCTTTAAATCAAGATCTGTGCTATTTTGCGTACAATGAATGGAATAGCATATTAGGGGAATAAGCATTGCTCCTTATTTACAATATATCACACTAAAGACAGTATGGGAGGATCTATTGTGCCCCTGTCATTGGAACTAAAGACTAATAGAATTACTTGCCAGTCAAATGATTACACAGTTGGGGGAGTATATAATAAGCTATTGAAGTTACCAATACTTACAAAACAATAAAAGCAGAATTAGTCTACAAGGGATTAAAGTATCTTTGGAATATTGTTATTTAAAATCTGTTAATATATGACACTGGGTGAGAAAACTGTTGGAACTCTGGACTTTGTGTTCCAATGTTACCACAGAACGGATATTTCTGTCCATTGAAGAGACCATGGAGTCAATATTTGAGGACTCGTGCCTGGTATTTGTGACACAAATAGAGGTAAATGATTTTGATCTAATCACCATTACAGAAACATGGTTACAAGATGATCAAGGTTGGGAAATAACTACTCTCTGCAACACAATACTTTAGAAAAACAGACAGAATGGTAAAGAGGAGGGTAGCTCTTCTAGTTAGGAATGGAATAAGGACATTAATGAGAAAGGATCTGGCCTCTGAAGATCGGTGTGGATGGAAATTCAGGATTAGCAAGTTAGGAAAAGCTAATGAGAGTAGTGTATAGGCCTCCTAACGGTAGTTACACCATTGGGCAGATCATTAAACAAGAAATTATTGCAATGTGTAGCAAAATAAATATAATGTGGGGAACTTCAATCTTCATTCAGACTGGAAAATTTAATTTGGAAGAGTGGTCTAGAAGATGAGTTTGTCGCATGGTTTCTGACAGTTTCTTGAAGCGGTGTGTAGTGCAACCGATTAGGGTTTGTTGTCTTAAATCCAGTATTGTGTAATGATTCAGGGTTAATTAAGAATGTCACAGTAAAAGCTCCACTGGGAAATAGTGACCATAATATCAATTCCATGTTAAGTTTGAAAGTGACATATTTCAATTGCAAAGAAAAATCTTAAACTTAAACAAAATCAACTACAGAGGTATGAGGGAGAACTGGCGAAGGTTAATTGGATAGATAAAGCAAAAGGTATGGTTCCAAATGAACAATGGGAAACATTTAAAGAAAGAACTCAAAATGTGCAACAAGAATACATTCCATTGAAAAACAAACTCAGTGAGGAAGATGTTTCTGTGATTCACTCAGGAAGTTAAGGATAAGATTAGATTAAAAGTAGAAGTTTACAACGTTGCAAAGAAAAGTAGCAAATCTGAAAATCAGATCTGTTTTAGAAACAAGCAAAAGGCCACCAAAATGTTGATATAAAGGGAAAGAACAGAATGTGAGAGTAAACTAGCCCAGAATATATAAGCAGATTGCAAGTACCTTTATACAAAAAAATGGAAAAGGAGCTGAAGTAAGCATTGGTGCCTTAGGAGCAGAGACAGGGGAAATGATCATGTGGCAAAGAAGAAATGGCGGAAGCACTGAACAAATATTTTGTGTCTGTCTTCATTGTAGGAGGCACAAGTTTTATACCGGAAATAGACTGTAATTTAGGGGTAAAAAGAGAAAGGAGGTAAATATCAACAAGTATTGAGAAACTTAAAGGACCAAAAATCCTACATATTCCCAGGACCCGATACCTACACTCTTGGTTCTGAAAGAGATAGCTGCAGAGATAGTAGAGATGCTGACTATTTTCCAAAATTCCTTAGATTCAGGAATGGTCCTGTTAAATTGTAAATTGGCAAATGATACACTGCTTTTCAAGAAAGGAAGAAGAGAGGAAAAAAAAACCAAAGGCCAATTAGCCTAACATCAATTATTGGAAAAGTGCTTGAATCTATTATTAAGGAAATCTTAACATTGTATTTAAAAAAACATAGTACGATTGGAACAGGCCAACATAGCTTTACTGAAAGGAAATTCTGTTTAACAAATCTATCAGATATTTTTGAGGATGTAACTGGACATAGAGAGGAACTAGTAGATGTAGTATACCTGGATTCCAAAAGGCATTCAATAAGATGCCGCAGAAAAGATTAATAGATAAGATAAGGGCTCATGGAGATGAGGATACTATATTAGCATAGATACAGGATTGATAAACATATAGGAAACAGAAGGGGCTTTTTCAAGTTGGCAGTCAGTGAATAGTGGATTGTTATAAGGATCAGTGCTGAGGCCTCAGCTATTGAAATCTATAGTAATGAAGAAATGAAGAAACCAAGAGTAATACATCAAACTTTGTTGGTGCCGGGAAAGCAACAAGATGGTGGATGGAGTATAAAATAGAGAAGTGAGAAGTTATGCATCTTGGTGCAAAGAATAAAAATGCAGAATTTTTTTTAAAAAGAAACTTGGTAGTGTTTGTACAAGGAATGCAAAGAGTTAGCATGCAGATGCAGCAAGCAATTAGGAAGGCACACAGCATGTTGATCTTTATTGAAAAGAGATTGGAGTACAAGAATAAATAAGTCTTGCTCAGTTGTACAGTGTTCTGGTGAGACCTTAAGACATAGGAGCAGAATTAGGCCACTTGGTCATTGAGTCTGTCCCACTGTTCAGTTATAGCTAATATATTTCTCATCCCCATTCTGCTGCTTCTCTCCATAATCCCTAATCTTATTAATCAAGAACCTCCTATGGCAAAGAGTTCCACAGATTCATCTTTCTCTGGCTGAAGGAATTCCTCCTCATCTCTGTTTTAAACGATCATCCCTTTAGCTTGAGGTTGTGCCCTTTTGTTCTAGTTTTTCCTACTAGTGGAAACATTGTCTCCACATCCACTCTATCCAGACCTCACAGTATCCTATAAGTTTCAATAAGATTCCCCCTCATCCTTTTAAATGCCAACAAGTACAGACCCACAGTTGCTGTTAACCCTTCCTCTTACGATAAGCTCTATATTCCAGGGATCATTCTTGTGAACCTCTTTCCAAGGCCAGCACATCCTTTCTTAGATGCAGGACCCAAAGCTGCCCACAGTACTCCAAATGGGATCTGACCAGAGCCTTATGTAGCCTTGTATTCCCGCTCTTGTAGTCTAGCCCTCTCAACATGAATGCTAACATTGCATGTGCCTTCCTCACTGCCCACTGTACTTGCATGTTAACCTTAACAGAATCTTGATCAAGCACTCCCAAGGCCCTTTGTGTTTCTGATTTCCTAAGCATTTCCCCATTTAGAAAATAGTCTGGGCTGCGTTTTCCTCCTTCCAAAGTGCATAACTTCATACTTTTCACATTGTAATCCATCTGCCACTTCTTTGCCCACTCTCCTAGCCTGTCCAAGACCTCCTTCAGCCCTCCTGCTTTCTCAGCACTACCTATCCTTCTACATATCTTTGTATCATCTACAAACTAGCAGCAGTATGTTTAGTTTCTTCTTCCAAATCATGAATGTATATTGCCAAAAGTTGTGATCCCGGCACTGACTCCTGAGGCACACCACTAGTCACCAGCTGCCATCCTGAAAAAAAGTCCCTTTACCCCCACTGATTCCGGGTTCTCTCTCTTAAACTGCAGGGTAAATTCTATCATTTTGTGGTCACTGCTCCCTAAGGATTCCTTCAACTTAAGTTCTCAAATCAAGTCTGCCTCATTACACATCACCAAATCCAGAATAGTACGCTCTGTCACAAGCCTCTCCAAGAAACCTTCTCTTAGCCATTCCACAAATTCCTTTTCTTGGCATCTACTATCTACCTGATTTTTCCTGTCCACCTGCATATTGAAGTTCCTCATGATTTTTGTAATATTGCCTTTTTTGTATCACTTTTCTATCTCCTGATTTATTTTCTGCCCCACATCCTGACTACTGCTAGGGGGCCTGTGCATAACTGCTATCGGGGTCTTTTTACTTTTGCGATTCCTCAACTCTACCCATGGAGATTCCAAGCCTTCTGATCCTATATCGCTTCTTGCTATCGAATTGTCCACATCTGAAATACTGGCTGCGGTTCTCCCATTGTGACCCACAACTTTTCTGTCAGGTCGCGGTGGGAGATGTGCGTTTCTGGCCTTGAGTAGGGATTTGCATGCAGGCAGAGAACGCGTGCGCATCTCCCAGAATTGGTGAACAGGCACCACACTGAAAGCCAGCAGGAAGGCAGGTAAGTAATTTAAATCTTTTCTGCATGTAGTTTAAATTTAAAAATTTGTTTATTATCAGGACCTTTCAGACAAGGCTTAAAGTAGCTCTCCACATTCAGGGAGATCCCGCCGGAATTAAGTGGTAGGCAATCAAGGCCCCAGGCTATTGGGGAAGTGATAACCCCTGGGCACGAGCATCTTGGTAGTGTTAGCCTGTGGCTCCAGTGCCCATGCTCTTGGCACTGTCCAGCAGGCAGCGGCCAAAGGGGTAGGGTCTATTGTGGGTGGAGGCTAAGTGTGATGGAGAGTGGGCAGTGATTAGGGTGGGCTGGAAGGGGTGGGTTGGAAGGGGTGGTCTGCCAGGGGAGACATGGAATCTCTGTGGGGGGATGTGACCCAAGTGGGGATGGCTCAGTGGGGGGTGGGGTCTGCTAGGGTGAGGGATTTCCAATGCTGGAGATTGGGGCCTGAACATCGGGGCACTCTGGGGTGGAGGGAGTCGGGGCTAGGAATTGTTGCGGGGACCGTGATCGGGCCAAAGGGAGAGGTCTGTGAGGGTTCTGGGCCAGGCAGAGTTCCAGAACTGTCCAATTCCTGCCCTAGTACACCCACTCCCCACCCCCCATCCCCCGACTGGGACCTCTTCAGTGCACAGAGTGCGGAGATTCAGGTGAGAAGCTGAACTGACAGAACAGTCGGGATTTAAAACAATTTTCCTATCAGTTCAGCACTTTTGGGAGAATCGTAGCCACAGTGTGCAGTTTTGGTCTCCATATTTAAGAAAGGCTAGGCTTGCATTGGAGGCAGCACAGTGAGGTTTCAATGATTATGAGGCACAAATGGATGTAGGCTCTGCCTATTTGTACCAGATGTTGATTAGACTAACCAATGATTCACTGACGGCTACTAGAGTAATGGATATTTTTTGGTGGAAGCAGAACAAGCAGGATTGCTCCTGCATTCTGGTTTAATATAATGAGCTCCAGATCTCAATTGGCTCAGACTTTATTGTGGTAGCATCAGGTTATTGATGTGTTGTGTGCCTCCAGTTAAGAAAGTAAACAACGTGAGCTGAAAGCGTTGAGGAAAGTTTCTGTTTCCAGCTGTATATGTCAGATAAAAAGGCCTTTGATTATGGAGGTGCCAATTAAATTGGCTAAAAAGATAGGACTGGCTGAAATACTGAAAGCTCCGCAGACGATCGCAACTTGTGTCGGCCACATATCTATATTGAAGCTTAGCCGAGTGTTATTCATTTGGTCAAAGCTTCTGCACCATGATTCATCAACAGATCAAACAAAATAGTGATTGTGCCTCCATCTTAGAGTTTAATAAGGTGACAGCATCCATTGTGACTCAGGAGGGCTCATCTTACAGAAGCCTGCTCCCAGTTGTGAAGGTTTTAATGTTTAAAGTTTATTTATTAGCGTCACAAGTAGGCTTACATTAACACTGCAGTGAAGTTACTGTGAAAATCCCCTAGCTGCCACACTCCAGTGCCTGTTTGGGAACACTGAAGGCGAGTTTAGCATGGCCAATGCACCCCACCAGCCCTTTTTTCGGACTGTGGGAGGAAACAGGAGCACTGGGAGTAAATCCATGAGGACTTCACGCAGATAGTGACCCAAGCTGGGAATCAAACCTGGGTCCTTGGTGAGGCAATAGTGCTAACCAGTGTGCCACCGTGCCACTCCAGCACTTGAGGTTGGTCTCTTGGACTATGAACTCCCTGATTGAGGTCATAATTATCTGTAAAATCAGGGAGCCTCACCTGTGTATGTAACTGAGAGTGTCAGGTCGCCTTGTACTCCAGACTCTGACTTTGTACCTGAAGCACTCTAGGAGGGAATTGAGTTTGTAAATAAAGGGAATCTGGTGAAAGGATACTGGGCTCTGAGGAGTTGTCTTACCAGTTGGGCACCTAATCCCATGGAGATACACATCTGGAGACAGTGGGTCCTCTGATCGGAATGTCCTGGAGAAATTAGAAGCTCAAACACAATTTTCCAATATACTATTCTAGCCCACTAGAATAAATTCATTAAATCGACTGTTACAGGTATTCCAAAAGCACAGTTAACCTTGTTATCTGTGGTTAATATATTTACAAAATACAAATGGCTTTTCATATTTGTTATGTGCGGTCCTCATGGGACAAATCTATTTATTTTAATTTACAAGAATACTTTTGTCAAAACATTTAGTGAGGGTTTGAGATACACTGGTCACAAACTAGCTGCAATACTCCAGACTGAATCGATAAAATGCACTGAGTACCATCAGTGCGCTCATTTAAACAGCTACACAAAATGAATAAAATTTTCTATTCCACTATTACAAACAGTATCAGTAATATTTTATGACAATCAATATTAATTGGTTCACGTATACTTTACTCATTGATGTTGATGGTAATAGGTCATTAATAATTTAAACTGCCCTTGGCACTACGCAAATTTCTTCATCAAAGTAACAATTTAATTTCAACTTTCTTGAAGCCAAGTTTTAAAATTCCCAATAATGAAACTCTGACTCAAAACAGTGCTTTCCCTGATCTCTCCCATACCCCCCCAGTGCAGTGTGGGAAACATTCTCTTATCCTCAGTTGCATTCAGACTAATGCACTTTGCTGCACTCAACCAAATTTAACAAACCAACATTTAAATTGCACATTTAATAATCCAACATTGACTTAAACTTGCATAGTACAAGTTTGCCCTAATTCATGCTATAAAGGGCAAACATGCTGGCACATTCATATCTCAGGCTCCAGCTAATAAAACTTATGTTTATGTTCTCTGGCAACAATCCAAAGCTAAACCAAACTCCTCACACTCTTGGGGGAAGGGAGGGGGGATTTTGACCCTGTATTCTCTGGGATTGGGGGAGTGGGGTCAAACTTCCGTGAGAATCAAAAAGCCTGGTTCACTCTGGCATGGCCACACTGTCTGAATTTTATTGGCTCTCACCAATGCCATAAACAGGTTCAATCTCATAATGGGCAAGATGCTGAGTTTAATACATTTTAATAAATATCATCACATTGGCAAGGTTCTCAACAGGCTTACCCAAACATGGGATCTCTCCTGGGGTGCAAAGTTTAAATATAGACCCTGGAAGGAGAGGGACATGGCCAGGCAATGCCTTGGTGCTGCCCTGCCAGGTTGGCACTGCCAGAGGGCATTGCCAGAGACAGCTCCAATTGCGATCCTCCTGGGGGAATTTCATTTATGTGTGGTGTGGAGAGAGGGAGGTACTGAGAGGGAGGAAGTGTGGAATAGGGATGCTGGTGATGATCGTGGGGCAGTGGGGAGGAGAATGGGGATTCTGCTGATGATTGTGGGGGTAGGGGAACTGGATGCTAAGAATGATTGTTGGTGGGGGCAGGGGGGGGAGCTCCTGAAACCTCTATGGTATGTGGGAGTTGGAGGAAATTAACTTTCTGTTTGGAAATTGGGGTGCTTTTAAAAATGGTTTCCTGATCTCTGTGCAGCTGGCTTTTCCAGCTCTGAGAGTACCCACCATGCTTCACCAATGTAATGACGCAAACTCCACACTCCTTTTGTTGTTGTCAGCATGTGAATATTCCAGAAGAAAACAGTCCAGTAGAGTTGAAGAGTTCCGCATTGATTTTCTCGCCAGTAATGACACTTTGCCAGATTTGGTGAGAATGCCCCCCTTGCTCATATTTGACTCCGTGATGAGTTTCCAGCCACATATTCACACCATCATTAATTCCACCTATTGCCTCATCCAGAATATTATCAGCTTCACCCTGGTCTCAGCTCATTGCTGAAACCTTCATTCATGTCTTTGCTACCTTGAGATTAGATTATTCCTGACTGTTCTCTCTCACCCTCTATCTCTGTAAACTTCAGATCATCCAAAACTCTGCTACTGCTCTCTTTAGAGTAAGTCCCATTTACACACTACTCCTGTGATTAGTGACCTACATGGACTTCTATTTAAGCAAGGCTTTGGTTTTAAAAATCGACTATTTGCAAATCCTTCTATCGTCTTTCCCTATCTCTGCAACACACCGTAATGTCTGCATTTCTCTAATTCCAGCCTCTTGTGCAGCCTGAATTTAATCACCCCACCATTAGCAGCCATCCCTCAGTTGCCTGGGTCCTAAGCTTTGGAATTTCCTCCTTAAATTTCTTCACCTCTCTACCTCTTTATCCCCAACCAAGATGCTCTTTAAAATCTATCTCTTGAACCCAACCTGTCCTAATAGCACTTTTTGTAATTTAGTGTCAAATTGTGCTCCTGTGAAAACCCTTGAAATGTTTTATTACATTAAAGATACATGTGGCATAGTGGCACAGTGATTAGCTCTGCTGCCCCACAGTGCTAGGGTGCCACGGACACGGGTTCAATTCCCGGCTTGGATCAGATCACTGTCTGTGTGGAGTTTGCACATTTTCCCTGTGTCTGCTTGGGTTTGTTCCAGCTCGCACCCACAGTCCAAAGCTATGTGGGTTAGGTGGGTTGGCCATGATAAATTGCTCCTTAGTGTTGGGGGATTAGCTAGGGTAAATGCATGGGGTTATGAGGAATATGACCTATGTGGGATTGTGGTCAGTGAGGACTTGATGGGCCAGATGGCCTCCTTCTGCACTGTAGGATTCCATAATTCTATGCTTTTAAATGCAGGTTGCTTTTGCTTATTTAGATTTATCTAGCTGCTTTAGCAATCTCAGGACGGCTCCAAATTGTGTTACAACCAATGGCTTATTTTGGAAGTGCAGTCACTATTGTGTTTTAGGAAACACATAATCACAACTGGTTGCATTTGTATTTGCAGAAGATTAATTCACCAATATGGAAGTATAATCATTAACACACATCCTCAAAACATACATTATTTGCAATGATAAACCACTTGGACTCACACAATGGACTTAAGTTGTGTTGTTTTCTTTCTGCACTGCTCTAATTTGAAGGATGTTTACAAGCGGTGTTTCTGTACTTCATTCCAGTGATCATCATAACAAGTGCTCATTGAGTTTCCCTGAAGTATTGGCATTGCCAAAATTGTGGCAAAGATTTTATTACCTGCAAAGAAACGAAAGAAATCCCTGTTTAGGGATGCAGCTGGTGAATTGTAATGAACTGCTGCAGGCATTAATCACTGCTGTTGTCACCCAGCCCCACCCCTCCAAACCACTGTGGCAATCTGCCTGATTTTTCCTCAACCACCTCACGATTTCTTCCAACTATCCACTGCTGCTCTTTTCCTTGGCACCTTCCCTCTGCTAATCTCACTTTGGCTTCCAATGCCAGATTATGTTAGCGTATACCTCAGAGAGCAGCCTCTTATTGACTGCAATAGTAGTGATAAGAAGTATTAGAACAGGGATTGTCCTCATGTATTGGGGAGTAGTGTGAATAATTTGTGTTCATCACCATGAAGAACTTCAGTCCTGAACAGTGGAATAGTTTTCTTATGAAGTTTCAGCATCAAATGTACTCAGATTTGGAATGACATCCTTATTTTGTACGTACAGGGAGGATTTTTGTTCTGTGGTTGAATGAGGAACTGGGGTGGCTAGGACAACTCTGCTGTAAATCTTGTTATAACCTGGGTCCAATCACTGACAAAAGAGCTGAACGCAGTAAGAGGTCTGACAACACCAGGTTTAAGTCCAACCGGTTTATTTGATAGTAAACTCACAAACTTCCAGGGTTTGCCCCTTCGTCAGGTGAATGAAGAGTTCTGGCCTCAGACAGAGCATAAAACAGCACAGACAGTTTACAGATTACTGATTAGAATGCAAATCTTTACAACTAACCTGATATTCAAATCTTAAAGAGGCTGACAATGTGAATGGAAGGAGCACTGAGCACAGGTTAAACAGCACAGGTTACTGTATTGTCTCCAGACAATACAGTAAGTGAGGATTTGCAAACCTCATCTGGAAAAGAGCTGAACTCCAGAAAAGAGATGACATCAAGGCAGCATTTAATTGTGGCATCAAGAAGCCCAGCAAAATTGAAATTAATGGACATCAAATAAAACTCTCCATTGGGTGGAGTCAAACCCAGCACAAATGAAGATGATTGTAGTTTTTGGAGGCCAATTATTCCATCCTAGGACATTACAGCAAGTGTTCCTCAGAGTGAGGGATGGTTTCCAAAGTGCAACTATTTTCAATTGCTTCATCAGTAGTTTTCCCTCCAACATGAGGCCAGAAGTGAGAATGTCTGCTGATAATTACAGTGTTTAATACCAATTACAACTAAAAAGATGAAGCAGTCTGTACTCACTGCACTATGACCTGGACAACTTTCAAATTTGGGCTGAAAAACGGAGGCAATCTTTACAACACAAGGGCCAGGCAATTACCATCTCCTACATGAGAAATTCCAGCCATATCCCCTTCATATTCAAAGGCATTATCTTCATGGAATCCCCACCGTCAACATTATTGTGGCCCACGTTGACGAGAGACGTAATTGGATCAGCTGAATAAATATGGTGGCTGCAAGAGCAGGCCAGC
Source organism: Sphyrna mokarran (assembly GCA_024679065.1). NCBI lineage: Eukaryota > Metazoa > Chordata > Chondrichthyes > Carcharhiniformes > Carcharhinidae > Sphyrna > Sphyrna mokarran. The sequence goes on from JAGIQG010000004.1 coordinate 50,710,817, forward strand.
GATTGGGAAATCAGAGCCAACTATTTCACCTCCCTAGTCCCTGAAGACTGTCCATCATCTACAAAGCACAAATCAGGAGTGTAATGGAACAATCTCCACTTGCCAGCATTTCCAGCAACACTCAAAAAGTTTGACATCATTAAAGACAAAGCAGCCCATTAATTGGCAGCCTATCCACTTCCTCCATCACTGGTGCACAGTGACAGCAATGTGTGCCATCCACCAGACGCACTGCAGCAACCCACAAAGGCTTCTTTGGTAGCACCTTACAAAACTCTATAGCATGGCACGTTGGCAGCAGATAAATGGGAACACCTCCACTTGCAAGTCCTGGTGACACACCACCCTGACTTGGAACTATAATCACCACTTTTCATTATTGTTGGGTCATAGCCCTTCACTAACTGTAAAATATAATGTGGAAATGCCAGCATTGGATTGAGGTGGACACAATAAGAAGTCTCACAATACCAGGTTAAAGTCCAACAGGTTTATTTGATATCACAAGCTTTTGGAGCGCTGCCTCTTCATCAGGTAAGTGACTTCTCATTGGATTCACTGTTGGCCTTTTGGGGTTATTGGAAGAACTCCCAGAGCCTCATTCACCTGATGAATTCCTCTGTGTCTGCCACAAGACCAATGGAGTCCATTTTGGTGGTGGGGCAGAAATTGAGCCCTTGCCTGAGAACTTCGATTTTGGCTGGTTGGGGAGTGTAGTCTGACAATGTACTTCCCTGCAGTGGCACTGTTATCTACTGTGGGGAGGCTTGGTTGCTGCTGTTGGTGATGCTGAGTTTCTCAAGTTCCCTGATCTTGACGTGCATAGGGGTGACATAGTTTCATAATTCTCACTCATGTGATGAAGGAGAACATTTCAAAAGCTCATAATACCAAATAAACCTATTGAATTTTAACTTGGTGTGAGACTTCTTACAGTAAAATATAAAAGTGAGGAAGTTTACTTGAAGTTGTACAACGCCTTGGTGAATGTACACCTGGAATACTGTGTACTGTCTTTTTTTCTTTATTTGATAAAGTATAAAATTGTGTTCGATGCAGTTCAGTGAAGGCTCATTCTGGATGAAGGGCTTCTCCTCTGAAATAAGGTCAAACAGGCTGGGCCTATACCAACTAGAGTTCAGAAGAATGAGAGGCAATTTTATTGAAACATAAGATTCTGAGGAGACTTGATAGGTAGATATCAGGAGGATGATTCTTTTGAAAGCTGAGATAGAACAATGAACAAAGATCAAAGAAAATTACAGCATGGGAACAGGCCCTTCAGCCCTCTAAGTCTGCACCGACCATGCTGCCTGACTGAACTAAAATCCCCTATTTTTCCGGGGACCATATTTCTCTATTCTCATCCTATTCATGTATTTGTCAAGATACCCCTTAAAAGTCATTACCGTATCCATTTCCAAGACCACCCTGGCAATGAGTTCCAGGCACCCACTACACTCTGTGTAAAAAATCTACCTTGTACATCTCCTTTAAACCTTGCCCCTCACATCTTATACCTGTGCCCCTAGTAACTGACTCTTCCACACTGGGAAAAAGCTTCTGACTATCCACTCTGTCTGTGCCTCTCACAATCTTATAGACTTTTATCAGGTCTCCCTTCAACCTCCGTCGCTCCAGTGAGAAAAAAACCACTTATCTCCAACCTCTCCTTATACCTAATGCCCTCCATACCAGGCAACATCCTGATAAATCTTATCTGTACACTCTCCAAAGCCTTCACATCCTCTGGCATTGTGGTGACCAGAATCAAACACTATATTCCAAGCGTGGCCTAACTAAGGTTCTATGTAGCTGCAACATGACTTGCCAATTTTTAAACTCAATGCTCTGGCCAATGAAGGCAAGCATGCCATTTGCCTTCTTGACTATCATCTCCTCCTGCTTTGCCTCTTTCAGTGACCTGCAGACTAGTACATCCAGATCCCTTTACCTATCAACACTCTTAAAGGTTCTGCCATTTACTGTATATTTCCTATCTGTATTAGATCTTCCAAAATGCATTACCTCACATTTGTCCAGATTAAATTCCATCTGTCATCTCTCCACCTAAGTCTCTAACTGATCTATATCCTGCTGTATCCTCTGATGGTCCTCTTCGCTATCTGCAAATCCACCAACCTTTGTGTCGGCTACAAACTTACTAATTGAACCAGTTATATTTTCCTCCAAATCACAGCAAAGGTCCAAGCTCTGATTCCTGAGGAACGTCACTTGTCACAACCCTCCATTCAAAAATGCACCCTTCCACTGCTGTCTTCTGTTTACTTTGACTGAGCCAGTTTTGTATCCACCTTGCCAGCTCACTTCTGATCCCATGCGATTTCACCTTCTGCACCAGTTTGCCATCAGGCACCTTGGAAAAGACCTTACTGAAGTCAGTGGAAACAACATCCACTGCCCTACCCTCATCAACCATCTTCATCACTCCCTCGAAAAATTCAATCAAGTTTGTGAAATATGACTTCCCCTTCACAAAACCATGTTGCCTTTCACTAATACTTCCACTTATTTCAAAGTGGAATAAATCCTATCTCAAAGAGCCCTCTCCAATAATTTCCCTACCCAGTGATTGTAAGGCTCACCAGCCTGTAACTACCTTGATTATTCTTGCTACCTTTTTTAAAACAAAGGAACAACATTGGCTATTCTTCAATCCTGTGGGATCTTCCCTGCAATGAGTGAGGATACAAAGATTTCTCTCAAAGTTACAGCAATTTCCTCCCTTGCCTCTCTCAGTATTCTGGGATATATCCCATCAGGCCCTATGGACTTGTCTACCTTAATGTTTCTCAAGAATCCCAATATCTTCTCCTTTTTGGTCTCAACATGACTCAAACTACCTACACATCCTTTCCCAGACTCATCATCCACCAAGTCCTTCTCTTTGGTGAATACTGACGCAAAGTACTCAGTTAATTCTTCGCCCATTTCCTCTGGCTCCAGATATTGATTCCATCCCTTATCCTTGAGTGGGCCAACCCTCTCCCTGGCTACCCTCTTGCTCTTTACACATGTATAAAAAGCCTTTGGAGTTTCCTTAATCCTGCTGGTCAGTGGTTTTTTGTGACGACTTTTAGTCCTCCTTACTCCTTGCTTAAGTTCCTTTCTACTTTTGTTGTACTTCACACTTGCTTCGTGTGTTCTAAGCATCCGAGCTTTGATGAATGCTTCCTTCTTCTCTTTGACTAAGCTCACAGTATCTCTCGTTCTCCATGGTTCCCAAAACTTGCTGTACTTATCCTTCAGCCTTATAGAAATGTGCTGGTCCTGAATCCCTATCAACTTACACTTGAAAGCTTCCCACATGCCAGATGTTGATTTCCCTCAAACATCTGCCCCCAATCTAATTTTTCAGTTTCTGCCTAATATTGTTGTAATTAGCCTCCCCCAGTTTAGCACTTTAACTTGAAGGCTGCACTTATCTTCATCCATCAGTACTTTAAAGCTAACTGAATTTTGATCACTGTTCCCAAACTGCTCCCCTACTGAAGCATTGACCACCTGGCAGGGCTCATTCCTAAATACCAGGCCCAATATGGCCCCTTCCCTAGTTGGACTATCCACATACTATTTCAAGAAGCCCTCCTAGATGCTCCTTACAAACGCTGCCCCGTCCATGCTCCTAGCACTAAGTGAGGAGAGCTTTTTCTCCTCTGCAGAAAGTAGTGGAAGCTGGCTGATTGACTCTATTTCAGGTAGAGTTAGACAAATTTTTAAATTCAGCCTTATGAATTTACAAATCAGCCGTGATCTTATCAAATGGTAGAGCAGCATTGAAGGGCTGAATGGCCTACTCCTGTTTCTATGTTTCTAACTAGAGCACTGCTCATGGTACTCATGTAACAATTGATGTCTCCCAGTCTTAGCTTTTAACCAGATATATTAGTGACTTGGATGAAGGAATGGGGAGGGTTGTGGAAAACTCAAGCTACATATTTTGTAAATATGAGAGACCAGGATCTGTGAAAGAGTAAAGGAGTTTAGGTGTGCAGATACATAGTCATCCACAGAAGACTAAAAGAAATGAGAAACAGCTGATGTAACTTTGACTTTCATTTCAATACAAGCATGGAAATCAGATTACTCTTAGTACCCTATTTGGAGTGCTTCATTCAGTTTAGATCACAAACACAGGAAAGACAACGTTATCCTTGGAGGGGTGTACTGAAGATTCACCAGGATTATAACATGGCTTGAAGAGCTAAATTATGAGGACTGATTGTATGAACTCTTTATTACGTTGAATTTAAAGAGTTGAGCAGTGATCTAATCGATGTGTTTAAACCGATGAAAGGATTTTATCGAGTAAATACAGAGAAGCAATTTCCTCCAGTGGGATAATCTAGAAAAAAGTGGCATAATCCTAAAATGAGAGCAAGACCTATGGGAATGACTTGAGGAAGCATTAATTTCACATAATGGATAGTGGAAATCTGAAACTCTTTCTGCAAAAAAACCTATGGATACCGAGTCAATTGAAATGTTCGAAACTGAGAGATTAAATTTAGGTAAAAGCATAAAGGAATATGTAGAAAAAGCAGGTAAATCGAATTGGTGTAATTGAACATAAAAAAAAGCTCTTGGGATCAAATGGTCTTCTGCAGTTCCTATTTTCCTATTTTTAATGCCAATTTTACTACAGAAGTTGTGAGCCTTAAGCACTGTTGGTGTGAATGAATAAAGGACAATTTTACAAGGCCTGACAAAAGACAGCAGTCTGTCTCTTCATTTCAGTGGTTGGAACATCATGACCATTGTGCACCCAGATTTAGGAAATGAGCTCCCATGCACATACATTTGCACAGTGGTACACATGCTCCCATACTCATGCACACTTCAATGCATATGAGCTTGTATTATTGTGGACCCTCACCAGATAATGGGGTCGTTCTAAAAGATGTTTTGTTGCGAGATATCCAGATATATTGGGTGCTCCTAAACATGATTAAAAGTGGCCAGCAGCATCCATCACAGAGACTGCAGCGATCAGCTTATTGATGTCTTCATCTAGCATTAGATATCGTTAACGTAGAATTGAGCCACATCTCCTGCAAACAAAAGGAAGAAGTGTACAGACCGAGGGAGCCATGGAATCACCTTCACAGTAAGAGTGACCGTTGAATAACACTCCACACACAAAGTGACCATTGAATAATCTCACAGGACAGTGACCATTGAATAACACTCCACACAGAATGACCATTGAATAATGCTCCACACAGAGAGAGTGACCATTGAATAATGCTCCACACAGAGAGAATGAGAATTTAATAATACTCCACACAGAGTGTGACCATTGAATAACGCTCCAGAGAGAGAGTGACCATTGAATAATATTCCATAGGGAGAGTGACCGTTGAATAACACTCCACACAGACAGAGTGACCATTGAATTACACTCCACACAAATAGAGTTACCATTGAATTACACTCCACACAAATAGAGTTACCATTGAATTACACTCCACACAGAGAGTGACCATCGAATAACACTCTACACAGAGAATGACCTCCTTGGGAAGAGGAGACAGCAGGTAGTAGTGGAAGGCTCATTTTCCAACTGGAGGTCTGTCACTAGTGGTGTGCCACTGGGCTCAGTACTAGGACCTCTTCTATTTGTGGTTTATATAAATGACTTGAAAGAGGGGGTAGGTGGTGTGATCAGCAAATTTGCTGATGACACTAAGATGCTTGGATTGGCGGGTACTGAGGAGCAGTGCCAGGCAATACAACAGGACATAGATAGGGAGGTAGACTGGGCAGACAGATGGCAAATGGAATTTAATCCGGATAAATGCGAGGTGATGCATTTTGGCCGGAATAATGTAGAGGGAAGTTATAGGATAAAAGGTAAAACTATCCGGAGTATAGAGATGCAGAGAGACCTGGGGGTGCAAGTTCACAAGTCTCTGAAGGTGTCAGTACAGTGGAGAATGTGGTAAAAAAAGCGTATGGTATGTTAGCCTTCATAGGAAGGGGTATAGAATACAAGAGTAGGAGTCTGATGTTGCAAGTGTATAGAACTTATTGAATTACACTTCACATCGAGAGAGTGACCATTGAATAATTCTCTACACAGAGAGAATGAGAATTGAATAATACTCCACACAGAGTGTGACCATTGAATAACGCTCCAGAGAGACAGTGAGGTTAGGCCTCACTCACTGCGTCCAGTTCTGGTCGCCGTACTACAGGAAGGATGTGGAGGCCTTGGAGAGAGTGCAGAGGAGATTTACCAGGATGCTGCCTGGTATGGAAGGGCTGTCTTACGAGGAAAGGTTGAACGCACTGGGTTGTTTTCCCTTGAAAGACGTCGGCTGAGAGGGGATCTATTAGAGGTATATAAGATTATGAGGGGTATAGATAGAGTAAATGGTGGTAAGCTTTTTCCACCATTAGAAATGGATAGAACGAGGGGTCACGGCCTTAGGGTGAGGGGGCTATGTATAAGACGAATATTAGAGGGCAGTTTTTCACACAAAGGGTAGTGGGGGTGTGGAATGCACTGCCGAGTAAGGTGGTGGGAGCAGGCACGCTAGGGTTGTCTAAGGGTCTCTTGGACAGCCACATGAGTGGTCTGCAGATAGAGGGATATAGCAGGACTGTCTAAATATCTTATTTGTTTACACAGGCAATTCGGTCCACCTTGTTGACCAACAAGGTGCATGCATTCGGCAGGTCGTGCGAGGGCTGCTCTTGGATGTTGCTTCAGGAGTGGCCTAGTGTTTCAAGTCGTTAGTGTTTGCTTAAACTGGACCATCTGATGGGCAACATGACAGCTCAGAGACTATCGCTGTTGCTGTGCAGACACATGGATTTGGGCCTGTGTCTGCGGGAGTTTGCGCGTTCTCCCCGGGGTTGCGTGGGTTTTCTCCGGGTGCTCCGGTTTCCTCCCACATCCCAAAAATGTGCTCTTAGGCTGATTGGGTAACAAATTGTCCCTACATTGGTCGCTATATGGGAATCTTCCACAATAGGCATAGCCTAAAGTCATGGATATGTCATTAAGACGTTAGGATGGCGGCGTGGGCTCGTTGGGCCGAAGGGCCTGTTTCCCGTGCTGTGTTGCTCTTTGTTCTTTGTTGACCATTGAATAACACTGCACACAGGAAGAGTGATCATTGAATAACACTCCACACACAGAGTGACCATTGAATAACATTCCACAGAGAGAGCAAGAGCGACTACCCATTAACGTTCCACACAGAGAGATTGACCATTGAATAACGTCCACAAAGAGTGAACCATTGTGTAACACTCCACAGAGAGAGAGTGACCATTGGATAACGCTCTGAGAGAGTGACCATTGAATAAATCTCCACAGAGAGAATGACCATTGAATAACACTCCACACAGAGTGACCATTGACTAACACTCCACACACATACAGTGATCATTAAATAACATTCCACACAGGAAGAGTGACCATTGAATTTCATTCCACACAGACAGAGTGACCATTGAATTACACTCCTCACAGGGAGAATGACCATTGAATAATGCTCCATACAGAGAGAATGAGCATTGAATAATACTTCACACAGAGTGTGACCATTGAATAACACTCCACAGAGGGAGAATGACCATTGAATAACACTCCACACAGAGAGTGACAATTGAATAACACTCCACAGAGGGAAAGTGACCATTGAATAACAGGCCACACAGAGAGTGACAATTGAATAACACTCCATGCAAAAAGAGTGACCACTGAATAACATGCTGCACAGAGAAGAGTGAACATTGATTAATGCTCTGCACACAACGTGACTGTTGAATAACACTCCACACACAGTGACATTGAATAATGCTCCACGCACAGTGACCATTGAATAATGCTCCACACACAGTGACCATTGAATAATGCTCCACACAGAGTGACCATTGAATAATGCTCCACACACAGTGACCATTGAATAATGCTCCACACACAGTGACCATTGAATAACGCTCCATACAGAGTGACCATTGAAAAACACTCCATACAGAGAATGACCATTGAATAGCGTTCCACACAGAGAGAGTGACCATTGAATAACACTTCACACAGAATGACCATTGAATAATGCTCCACACAGAGAGAATGACCATTGTATAATGCTCCACACAGAGAGAGCGACCATTGAATAACACTTCACACACAAAGTGACCATTGAATAACACTCCACACAGAGAATGACCATTGAATAATGTTCCGCACAGAGAGAGTGACCATTGAATAACACTCCACACAGAGAGTGACCATTGAATAACGCTCCATATAGAGAGTGACCATTGAATAACACTTCACACAGAGAGTGACCATTGAATAACACTGCACACAGAGAGTGACCATTGAATAACACTTCACACAGAGAGTGACCATTGAATAACACTGCACATAGAGAGTGACCATTGAATAACACTCCACACAGAGTGACCATTGAATAACACTTCACACAGAGAGAGTAACCATTGGATAATGCTCCACACAGGGAATGACTATTGAATAACACTCCACATAGAGTGGGTGACCGTTGAATAGCAGTCCATAGAGAGAGAGAGAGAGAGAGTGACCATTGAGTAACACTTCACACACAGAGAGTGACCACGGAATAACACTCCACCCAGAGAATGCCCACTGAATAACACTCCACATAGAGAGTGACCATTGAATAATGCTCTGTACACAGAGACCGACCATTGGATAACACTCCAGACAGAAAGTGAGTAATCATTGAATAACACACCAGAAAATGAGAGTGACCCCATTGAATAATGCTCCACACAGAGAAAGAGTGACCATTGAATAACTCTCCACACAGAGAGAGTGATCAATAAATAATGCTGCACAATTAGAACAGACAAAGAGTGGAGCTCTTTTTTATGGGTGATTGTCTGCGTTATGTGACTTCATGTGAAATAAACAGACATCTCAACATGGCCCTGGTTTCTTCCTCTGAATATTGAATTAACACTGCGTCCTGAGTACAGTATAAATGTTACAGTGAAATATTCTTTTAGTTTGCATGGCTTTCTTTAATTTATTCCTTTCCTCTTTCTCTCTCAGGTGATCTAGTGCTATGAAAGTCAGTATGGGTTGGAGAATCAAATCTACAGTGTTATAACATTCTCCAGCTGTCCTCTTCAAAAGGTAACACAGCTGCATTCAACCACACTCTTTTATTTGACCAGAAGTTTCTAAAAAGTATGTTGGAAAAAGCAAAAGTGGGTTATAGCCATGGGTGAGAGCAGGTTCACTTTGGCTCAGAAGATGGCTCTGAATGGAAGTCCCTCCATAGGGTAACCAACTGTGCTTCTGTGTATTCCTGGAGGTCTCTGTACATGACCTGCCTCTACGTTCCAGACACTCATCAGCCAACATCAGTCAAACAGTCTTTTCCTCCCATTTTCAAATTTTTTGAATCTGGAAAGAGAAATTTCAAAGAAAAATGACAAAGTACTTCGTTAATGTCCTGATGATTATTTTTTCAGTGTTGCACAGAGCACTGAATTGGAGATTGATCTTCAATTCCTGGAGACTCCTTCAGGCCAGTCTTGAAGGGTTGATAACCCTAAGCAATACATTCTCTCTATATCTGTGTGGGTTCCCTCTGGATGCTCTGGTTTCCTTCCTCAGATCAAAGATATGCGGGTTAGGTTGATTGGCCATGCTAAATTGCTCCTTAGTTTTAGGGGGATTAGCAGGGCCAATATGTCTGGTTATGGGAATAGGGCCTGGGTGGGATTGTGATTGATGCAGACTTGATGGGCCAAATGACCCCCGTCTGCATTGTAGGGATTCTATGAAACTTCTAAGTTGACCAATAATCTAAATAAGCTGAAAGTATATGAACAATTTTGCACAGGACCCTTAACTTGTAGTGTACAGAGTTTGGCAGAGTGGATTCTAATGATACAACAGTAAATCGCACAAGTCACCAATGATGGGGAAAGTGGAGTAGTGATAGAAAAAGTGTGCCTCAAGTTGATATGTGGTCCTGCTCTATTTCAAATGCTGGTGAGTTGGAGGCTGTGCTGCTAGAGGGGCACCAAGGGGGAGTGTGTTACCGGGGCACGGGACTATTGCCTAGTGAATATTCATATGACAGCTCCTATCTCATGACTTAACATGATATCGATTGTCTAAAAAAATCATCCAGTCTCCTTTGTGTGACTTCAATTGAAGAAGTTGTTTGCTGGTGTGAGTAAAGAGAACAGAATTTTGGTCACATTTATTAAGGAGGCTGTTGGATTTGAAGCAAGTTGAAATTTGGGCAGCACAGTGGCACAGTAGTTAACACTGCTGTCTCAGAATATCAGGCTGCCCATGACTGTCTGTGTCATGTTTGCAAGTTCTCCCTGTGTCTGCGTGGATTTCCTCTGGGTGCTCTTGTTTCCTCCCACACTCCAAAGATGCGTGGGTTAGATGATTGGCAATGCAAAATTGACTCTAGTGTCGGGGGATTAACAGGGTAAATATATGGGGTTACGGAGATGGGGCTTGGGTGGGATTGTTGATGGTGCAGTTTTGTTGGGTTGACTGGCCTCTTTCTGCACTGTAGGAATTCTGTGATTCGATTCCACAAGTTGTGAACTGCCACATCCTCTTAGAGATACCATTTGATCTGTTGTGCAGAACCATTGCCCCTTTTTCCTTCACTCTTAGACAGCCTTTTCTAAAAGATGGTCAAGATGGGATAACAGCAAATAGATGCTGAAGCAACTAGGCTAAGCTGTGAATGACAAAAAAATACTGGAATTCAAACTCTAGATACATAGTTGGGAAACCAGAAGTCCAAATTATGTACGTATGAGCCAAATGACGCTGCACTGTTCATTTTAATCATTTCACCAATTGTTGTGATAGATAGTAAATTTTATTTTTTACATGTTATTCCTCAGAAGTGTTTTTTTTGGAGCAGTGAGTTGTCACTTCCACAAGAAGAGTGCAAAATAATGGACTGTACAAGATCCTTATGCTGGTCAAAACAAAACTGCTATCAAATGGTTTATCTGACCAATTACACAAGATTATGTTGTGAAGATTGCTCTGTGCAAGTATCTATAGATTTGGAAAGGATTTCCAGTCTTATTGTTAAGGCATTAAAATAATAGTAATAATTAGGGAAAGGATTTAGTGAGTTGCAATGATGGATTGTAATCTAAGGAGATATAATTCACATGTTTGAGGGTATTTGAGCAGTTAACATTTCCTTGCCTATTGCTTCTCTTTCTGAAGACTGTCCATAGCTTGCACCATCCACCCCACGGAGGGGGAGGGGATAGTCACATCCCAGAATTAAAGGTTTATTTATTAGTGTCACAAGAAGGCTTACATTAACACTGGAATGAAGTTACTGTGAAAATTCCCTAGTAGTCACACTCTGACACCTGTTTGGGTACATTGAGGGAGAATTTAGGGGATGGCCTATTCATCTAACAAGCATGTGGAAGATATGGGGAGGATGTGTAGACTCCGTACAGAGAGTGACCCAAGCCGAGAATTGAACACAGGTCCCTGGCACTGTGAGGCGGCAGTATTAATCACAGTGCCATCACGCCACCTTGTTGTCCGCTCACAAACCATCTTCTTCAGCTGCGTCATGGGACACAACTGGGACTGTTGAAGAAATTCCATCTTCACTTTACATGTATTCAAATGATCACAGCTACCCTATAACAATGATGGAAGGCAAAGAAAATAACTGTGCTTTACCTAAGAAAAAATAAAGGTTCCATAGTCCAAATTGATCATAGGCTGTTCTCCCCTTTGAGGCGGTGAGCTGACTGATGGTGATTTAATCTGAGGGTCACCACATCTCAGGCAGGGGGCGAGGTTGAGAAGGCAGAGCTTTCATGAATAATCTCAGCTGGTACAGGAATTGAACCCAAGCTGTTGGCATTGCTCTGCATCACCCACCAGCTGTTCAGCAAACTAAGCTAAGAAAAAAATAAAGCAAAATTGAACACAAAACTTACACTGCACAACAAATATGCAACGTATGCTTACTTCAAAGAAAACTATTCAAAGTGTATTTATACGACTGTTATTATAATTTCTTTATTGATAAGATTATTATGTATTGAGATATATATCCTAATACATGCCAATTTAACCACCTGTTGTTGCTCTTCCCTCAGCTTCCCTGCTACTGAACCATCATTCAGACCTTTATTATCTCTGGATTTGATTATTTCAATGAGCTCTTGACTGATCTTCCAAGTTTAAGATTTAAATCTTAATTTAATCTCTGTTTAAGACAGAGACGAGGGAATTTTTCTCTCTCAAAGGATCATCAGTCTATAGAAGTGGCAGCTGGGTCACTGAATTCACTTAAGATAGAGTTAGACAGATTATTGATAGACAAGGATCTAACAATTATGTCCCTCAGTCCGATGTTCTGATCTCCTATGCTCAAGATCTGCCCTACGTCCCACTGCTCCTGATTAAGAAGCACCTTCATTGCAAAATTCGTATCCTCATTTTCAGATTTCTCCATGTCCTTGCTCCTTATCTCTGTAATCTTGAAGTTACAAAGCCAATGCTTGGACTGGATTGGACAAATCTAAATCCATTCCTTGCTTGCGCCAAAAATCAAATTCACACTCCAATTGAATCCAATTCAAGGTCCCCATAGGAGAGACAAACAAGATCTAAGCTGACAAGATGAGACATTGCACTCCATTTTGGGCTTGACCTTAGCCAAAACATAATGTCCTCCAGCTGCATAAATGGCCAGATCTCTGTTCTCTGATATTTCTCATCTTTTGAGCATTCCTAATTTTAACCACACCATCTCTGGGTAGCTACAACTTCAGTCAGCTAAGTTCCAAACTTTGGAATTCCTGCCCTATTTCTCCCTGTTCCCTAACTCTCTTCCTTTGTTTAAAACAGTCTTTAAAACCTATCTGTTTGACCAAACTTTTGGTTATCTGGTCTAACTATCATCTCATTTTATGTCTCTGTGTCATATTTTATTTCGCAGGGGTCCTGTGAAGCACCTTGGGAGATTTTTTCACACTAAATGCGCTACATGAATACAAGATGTTATTTTGATATTCCTTGCTTCAAGTCAGGAAATTCACTTTGGGTTAACACAATCACCAGAAGGTTGTGTATGACTGCACTGAAATCTCTTTTTTCTGCCCAAATTTGCATTTGTGACAATTAAAGCTTATCAGGAATTGGGTGTGCAATGTTGCCGACTCTCTTTTTGAACCAGTGCAGACAGCGGCCAAGGTTCTAGCCAGCAGCAGATTCTCGGAAAATCAGCACAATACAGTCTATTATTTGGAAAACATCAAACGTTTATTTCAGTGTCTCATCTCAATGTGGAGAGCTTTAGAAAGTTTCCCATGAAATCTCATCTACAGTCAAGAAAATCTCCTGACCCCGAGATCTAATATTTCACTTTCCTCCTATCTGTCTAGACAGGGACTTGACATAAGGCGGTAATTCTATTCATAAAGCACATGGCCAAATTAAAAATAAACCTTCCCAGTGACAGCAGGCCTGAACTATGATTTGTGAGAGGGTAACCTTTCTGAAATTCCAGCAGGGGGAGCTCACTCAATGAAATGGACTCCACATAAAAGATTGGTTTGTAAAAGTAAAGCACATGGGATGGAGATAATGTATTGAGATGGATAAAAAAACTGGTTGGCAGATAGGTAACAAAGAGTAGGAATAAATGGGTATTTTTCTCAGCAGTAGGCAGTGACTTGTGGAGTCCCACAGGGTTCAATGATGAGACCCTCAGTTATCCATTATATATATTAATGACTTAGATGAAGGAACTAAATGTAATGTCTCCAGATTTGCAGATGACGCAAAGCTGGATGGGAGGGTGAGCTGTGAGGAAGATGCAGAGATCCTTCACAGTGATTCAGACAAATTGAGTGAGTGTGCAAATGCATGGTAGATACAGCATAATGTGGATAAAGATGAAATTATCCACTTTGGTAGCAAAAATAGGGAAGGCAGGTCATCATCTGAATGGCTGTAGATTGAGAGAAAGGGAATGTGCAATGAGAATCACTGCACAGAGTCTGCATTTCTACCTCTCCGACCCTCCCACCCCTGACCACTGGCCTCCCAGATTTCTCTGGACAAGTCCAGATTTCTCCAACTCCTCTCTCACCCCACACAGCCCTGACACCTCCCCCACCCCGATGGCCAGTCCCGATTGCCATCCTCCCTCTGTCTGCCAGTGCAAAGTAGCAGTGGGACCCCCCTACCTCCGCTGATTGTCCAACCATGTCCTTGAAAACTGTCCAATGCTTAGTGGGTAGTTCTAGTTTGCCCCTTGGGCAGTACCGGGGGCGAGGCTGATCTACCCATGGGTCACCCCCCTTCCCCCCCCACCTTACCTCCAACATCTTGGAAGGGCCTCAATGGCCTCTCTTTATTCTTCTTGTTGTAAACCCTGCTGGAGTGAACCACCCTTGTTGTTGTCAGTCAAGGGGGGAGGGGGTTGATGGGGGAGATGCTAGCAGGCCTAGAGACCTCAGTCTCAGGCCCACTAATCAGATGGAAATCTGAATTAGAATTGAAATCAGCTCCGCACCACTTGGGCATGGAGACTCGCAGAGGCCATGGCATCCAGCGGGAACCCACAAAACGGACTCCACTGATGTTTCCTGGCCCATTGCTCTGCTAGAGCAGCACAGCAGGCTGGGAAAACTGCCCCCTGTATGTTTTCAAGAACAATTTAGAGTTGGTGAAGGATGAGGAGGATCAAAGGATATAGGGGAAAGCAGGTTATTGAGTTGGATGATCAGCCATGATCATAATGAATAGTGGAGCAGGTTTGAAGGCTGAATGTCTACTCCTACTCCTACCTTCTATATTTCCATGTGTTTCATAAAGCAAATCTGATAAAAATGGATGTGACACTCAGATTCATATAACATTTGATCAGAATAGATGTCATCACAAACCATGCCTACTCACCAGACTGATCCTAATGGTCTCCATAACTCCGATGATACATAGACTGTTGCAATTGCACTTCAACATTTCCCATTAGCCTAGTTTCACCTTGAATGTCAGGTAGCAGCTTAATGGCATTGATTCTGTGGAAGTCTTTCCTGTTGTGTGAGATGTTGAGCTGAACTATCCAAGAAAATTAATTGATCTCCAAATAAAACCCATGTGCACAGGGATAACATTTACCTATGTGGATTACATGGGAAAAGGTCAGTGCTATGACCCTGTACAAGTTCTTTGGTGCCACTCTTGCCTCCATCTTCCCTGAGGAAAGATGGTGCACTCTAAAGGTAATTTGCCTTAACTCCACTTTGGGCAAAAGTTTAGAACACTTGCAGCAATAAAGAGAATTAATTGGACAGAATTGTCACAAATTGTCTCCCTCACTGATGTACTATGAAGCAGAGTTGGATCCCTTCTAAGAACTAATATCTATTCTCAAAGAGGAATATTTCTCCTCATAATCTGTTAAAGTGAGTGTGAACTAGTCTGCTTTTCAAAATAACTCCCTGACAGTCTCTAAAATCAACAAGTGACAATTTATTTATCTAATAACAATGAACAAGATAACTAAACTATTAACAAACTGAATAAGACACAATTCTAATGGAATGCTGTTTAGATAAATACAATTTTTAGATAAATAGAATTTTAATCATTCTCTGAATTACAAGTAGGTTTAGTATCTTCCGGAATATTCTGGGCTTTCTCTGTTGATTCTTCAATCGGGAATGTCTGTCTTCTCTGGTACCTTCGCTATCAAGGTGAGTCTTTCTAAGACACAAATGAGGCTGTTACTCTGACAGACGGTAGTTGCTCTCCTTGCTTATTGTCCCACTATCCTCTTCTTTTATACCTGTGATGACTTATCAATATCCCCCACAATAGGATTGGCCCCAGGCTACCACAAAATCAAATTTAAATCTAATAGGTTGTAGTATCCAAGAGCCTGATTTAAACTGATTGGTTGAATTCAAAAGAATTCAAAAAGCCTGCAATCCTGTTACCAAGGCAACCCTGCTGCTTGGCCTTCTCTGCTCAATTACTCAACTCAATTTCACAACAGAAGTTAATTTTACCATAATCGATTTCTCCAAATGCCTGTGTACGTAAATACAATTTGTTAGTTATTTATACTGGTCTATTTGTTTGCATTGCTTCTCATGGTGATTTCAAAACTTTAATTTCTTCATTTGTAGCATTGAAATCCTGATTTATTACACGTAAGAATTAGCAGCTCAGGATACAGGGGAGAAGGGGGGGATTTGAAGAGGAGGTTGGATTTGAGGAGATGGGTGGAATTGAGGAGGGATGGATTTGGGGAGGGGATAGATTTGGGAGGGGGTGGATTAAGGACAGGAGTAGAGTTGGGGAGGGGGTGAGTTTGGAGAGGGGTGAATTTTGCAGATAGGTGGATTTGGGGAGGGGTGATTTTAGAGAGGGGGATAGATTTGGGTGGGTGGATTCAGGAATGTGGTAGATTCAGAGAGGGTGTGGAGCTGGCATTGGGAGGGGATGGATTTGAGAAAGGAAGGACGTGGGGAGGGGTGGATTCAGGGAGGGAAGTGGACTTGGGTAGGGGGTGGATATGGGGAGGGGGTGGATTCAGGGATGGGATGGACTTGGGGAGGGTGTGGGAATGGATTCAAGGAGGAGTTGAAATTGAGAACAGGATGAATTTGTGCAATGGTTTAGACTCTGCCCTTTCACTCCCAGATCATGGAGTCAATTGCAAACTGGATTTCTAGGATAAGCCTCCTCTGCTTCCATACAATTGGAGCCCCATCACAATGCTGATACTGAGAATCACCATTACAAAACACAGCATGGTTTCAGAAAGAAGTAAAAACTAGACTGGTGCAGTAGGTGGCAGCGTTTTGGTGCTAAAACAATTCAAGGGAACTTTACCCTGTATCTGCTGCCAGTAATCTGGTAATGCTTTCTGCCAACACTGGATTCTATTCCGTTGCACCAGTTTGCTTCACCCAAGTGAATCTGGTCCCTGAGACGGAGACAACTATAGGCAATAATTTGCATTTTGGCCAAAACTCCTTCTCTTTCCACAAATCCTTTTCTGATGGTAGCAACTCATTGTTTTCAAAGGTTTTAGAAGATATCTGGTGCTTGCCATTCTGTGGAGATAAAGGGTACAGCACAGCCACATGTGGTTAGAGCTTTGTATGGAGGGTGAATACTATAACAGTCTAATTGGGCCATTTGCCTGTTTAATTGCCAGAACTAAATTAAAGTGGTGATTCTTCAAGTATGGTCACAAACGACAGGCAATGGCGGGTGGCAATGCCAACTAACTGCAGCAAGTAATTCACCTCCTGACTCCCTAAAATCTGTCTAACATCCACAAGGCACACGTCAGGAATGTGATGGAAAACTCCCCACTTGCCTGGATGGGTGCAGCTCCAACAAGACCCAAGAAGCTTGACACCATCCAGGACAAAGCAACCGATTTGATTGGCACCACATCTAGAAACATCCACTACCTCCACCACTGATCTCAGTAGCAGTAGCGTGTACTATCTACAAGATGCACTGCAGCAATTCACCAAAGATCCTTAGGCAGCACCTTCCAAATCCACGATCACTTCTATCTAGAAGAACAAGGGCAGCAGATACATGGGGACACCACCAGCTGCAAGTTCCCCTCCAAGCCACTCATCGTCCTGACTTGGAAATATATCGCCATCCCTTCGTAGTAGCTGGGATAAAATCCTGGAATTCCCTCCCTAACAGCATTGCGGGTCAATCCACAGCACGAGGACTGCAGCGATTCAAGGCGGCAGCTCATCATTACTTTCTCAAGGGCAACTAGGGATGGGCAATAAATGCTGGCCATGTGACACCCATGTCCCATGAATGAATTAAACAAAACTATTTCCGGAATTCTTCTGATAAATATCACCCCTGCGACATCTCAACAGGGATAATGGTGTATCTTATTATATAAACTGTTCCATAAATGGAGTGATTTTTGGTTGCTTTTTGTACCTCTGTATCTCAACTCTTTTAATGTTCACAGAAAGTGTACAGAAGACCAGTTTTGCAGACTTGATCTTTAATTGTCTGTGGGGTTATATGTGGAGAGCAGTTTGTACAATATCCTTTTACTGCAACACCATTGATCTGTCACTGAGCGAACCTTCCAAATTCCTTTGCAGCTTTTAACACACAAACCACCTGTCAACTGAGGACTCTGCAAGTCGTGGATGCTCAAGAAGCAGGAGCAACAATTTTCATTTCCCAAAATGAACAGAACTGAAAAGAAATAATACCTAAACACTTGACATTTTCCCCAGCCTAAATGTTACTACTTGTACTAATCATAGAATCCCTACAATGAAGGAGGAGGTCATTCGGCCCATCAGGTCTGCGCTGACAACAATCTTACCCAGGCTCTATGCCTGTAACCCCACATAATAACCCCACTAATATCTCTAACTTACGCATCCAAGGGACCTAGGGCCAATTTACCATGGCTAATCTTTGGACTGTGGGTGGAAACCAGAGCACCCGGAAGAAACCCACGCAGACACAGGGAGAATGTGCAAACTCCACACAGGCAGTGACGCAAGCCCAAAATCGAACCCAGATCCCTAGAGCTGTGAGGCAGTAATACTAATCACTGTGCCATCATGCTGCCCTCAAGTATGGTTAGGGCCAGAAAACAGTATCTCCATCACAACTGATGTCTATCCCCTAGATATCAAGAATCTAACAAGCTTCTAAAGAAGGACTAATGAGGGCTGAAAGAGAGCCTAACAGAGATCTGATGAGGATTTAAAGAGGATCTGAAGGTGATAATGTGGAACTGAACACTCTTGAGAAGCACGCTGATTGATGGAACAGTAACTAGGTACTAATAAAGAGACTTCAATGTTTTATTCTTTTTTGCTCTAATGCCGTGGAAAGAGCCATGGATTATGACCGGTGCAGAATAGAGAGGCTCACTTTTCTCAGGTCAGGTTGGAACTAGGACTGGGGTTAAACTCCAGTGACTACATTCCTCAAAGGGTTCATTGTGTTATCGAGGGCAATCATTTTGCTTCCATTCCTAGAATTAGCCTGTAAGCAGAGAAGCTTCTGTCTTCATGGATATATTAAAAAAAAACCTTTGGTCATATGATTATAATTCACCCATTAATACTCTTAAAAGCCTCTAGCAAATGGCAATCATCAGCTGCTCTCTGTCATTTTGACCCATTTTTTCAGCAGCATTATTATTCACTGTGATTTTCCAACATACTTGTTCATCGGCTGATATTTCACCAACAATCTTTTCTCCAGTGCAGAGATAATCTGATCGCAAATAAAGGTCTCATTGTACATTTCTAAAATCTGTTTATAAAACACTTGATGTGAATAGTGCTGCTTATTTGGGGAACTCATCATGTTTAACCATTTAAATCCCATTTAAATTGAATTATAATCATATGACCAGAGTTCTTTTTTCATAGACTCATGTCGACAGAAACTCCTGCGTACAGGCTAATTCTAGGAATGGAAACAAGATGACTGCCTATTAGGTGGCACATGGTAACAGTGGTTAGCAATGCTGCCTCAAGTACCAGAGACCCGGCTTCAATTCCCAACTTGGGTCACTGTCTGTGTGGAGTTTCTCCCCATATATTATGCATATATGGGGAGAATATATGCATATTCTCCCCGGGTCTGTGTGGGTTTCCATCGGGTGCTCCGGTTCCCTCCCACACCCCAAAGATGTGTGGGTTAGGTGGATTGGCCATGCTAAATTGTCCCTCAGTGTCAGGGATAGGGTAAATGCATGGGGTTATGGGGATGGAGTCTGGGTGGCATTGTGGTTAGTGCACACTTGATGGGCTGAATGGCCCGCCCTGCACTGTAAGATTCTTTGATATCACAATGACCCCTTTGAGGAATGTAGTCACTGTAGTTTAACCCTAGTCCTAGTCATGTCCTTACCTGAGAAAAGTGGGCTTCTCTATTCTGCACCAGTAGCAATCCGCGGCTCTCCTCACGGAACAGGAGCAAGAAAGAATAATATTTAAAGCTTCTCATTAGTACACAATTACTGCTCATATGCATTCAATGTTCCAGCCTTATTTCACCACTTCTGGCATGGCACTCCATCATTTCCCACATGTGATTACAGGCCAGGCCAATGTCACTGTTCACCAGAACCTAATTTAAACTGCAAGGCCACTCTTGTGCATTAACGTTTCTCTGCAGCGCTTTGTGTAGAGGCAACCAGGCAGCTCTTGGATAGTATAAAGTTTGCAAGCATGTACTTAAGCAGTCCTGATGAATGTGGTTTTGAGGCTGGATGACCCTTCGTCAGAGCTCTGACTTGAAACATCAGCTCTATTCTCTCTCGAAAAATTTTGTCAGAACTACTGAGATTTTCCAGCATTTTCTGTTTTTGTTTCAGATTCCAGCGTTCCACAGTATTTTGCTTTTATCTGATAAATATTGTGTGGTTTGCAGGTGGACCGAATTGTTGTTTGTGCTGGGACAGTCGAGTTGATATAATCTTTTCAGTGGGTGACAGGGTGGTTATCTGCTGAGTCAGTTACCAGGTTTGGGCATCTGCTTAAAAGTTTATTAGTTACAAGGAAGGCTTGCTTTAACACTGCAATGAAGTTACTATGAAAATCCCCTAGTTGTCACAGTTTGGCACCTGTTCTGATCAATGCACCTAACCAGCTTGTCTTTCAGGATGTGGGAGGAAGCCGGAGTGCCTGGAGGAAACCCATGTGGACGCGGGGAGAGCGTGCAAAACCCACACACTGTGGCCTGGGCTGGGAATCGAACCCAGGTCCCTGGTGCTGTGAAGCAGCAGTTCTTTGATATGCATCTTACCCTTTTGCAGTACAATTGCTGACTCTTGATGACAGCAATATTTCATAATGTTTAATGACATTCTGGCTTTTTTTTTTAACAGCTGGACTTTTTCATATGGAGCATAAGATGCCGCAAAATACCTATGAACTTTGATAGGTATGAAGAGGTATGGGTCAAATGCGGGCAATTGGGACTAACTTAGGGGTTTAAACAAAAAGAGGCGGCATGGGCAAGTTGGGCCAAAGGACCCATTTCCGTGCTGTAAATCTAAGAGTCTAACTATGACCCTATGGGAGTGACCCAGGCAGGTTTGGCTTCTGACCTCTCCACATTCCCTCTAGTGAGATACATATTAGACCGAGTTTCTGAAAGTGTATAATTAAATCAGGAACTCACCCAATATAACCTTAGAGCGCAGGTGGCATCTCCCAAATCCTGGCAGCTCCCCAGAACACATTTATTTATGGGGAGTGCAGGGTGCACTTAGCCACCCAGTGACCATTAAACTATATGAGCATGATATCACTAGAAAGGAAGAATATCATACAATCCAGTTTAGTTGCACTTTTGCTCTTAAGCAGAGCACAGCACAGACAGCTCTGCTGATGTGTTGTCAAGCTGTTCATTCTTTCCAGCTCTGTTTTCACATGTCTAGTCTCAATAAATGAACCCACAACCTGTTTATCCAATCCCCATTGAGTGATTGCTGTCTTTGCATCATCTTAAAAATACAATGTGTAGCAGCAGTGGTTCTTTCTAAGTGACATGGTACATAGCCTGGCAACAAGGTTCAATACAGATACAGCATGGTGAACAGTCTCAGATCATGCAGTCTTAGATCTTGGCCAGATCACAACAAAGCTACAGCACTGGAGAGTGTCTAAATCACTGCACAGAAAAGCTGTGAAGAAACAGTACTCAAATATAGAGTTGGTAGGCAGTTGGATCTCTCATGGTGAAAATTGCAGCGCGTATCCTGTCATTTCAGTCAATGGGACAGTACGTCAAAAGGCCCAGCACACAAGGCTAGTTCGGTCGAATGACCAGAGTGTGAGTGTGAGTGAGGGAGGGAGAATCAACACTAAAACCCAAAATGATCATAAAAACCAAGCCAAAGAAAGTTGTCATTATAACTAGTAGAGTTTCAGAAAACTGCACAAAAGTGGCTACAATGATGCTGATCCCAGCAATTACTGGAGAAGGAAGGTCAAAAAGATATTGTTAAAATGTCCACAAAATTCTCTAGACTGAGCTGGCCTACCATCCAAATTCAGAATACTTAAATAGCATATAGAGCAATGGTCTCTTAATTCAGACAAGCAAGTCATAAAAATTCACCTGCCAAATGGAAATGAAAGTCCACATAGGCAGAACACATCAGAACACAGGATTAACAGTAGAAGAGCTGGGGGAACTCCAAAAACTATGATTTACATTGGAAAACTGATTCAGAATCACATTAAACTTCTCTTTTCATCAACTAGAGATGATATCTCTTTGACAACAGCTTATAGGAACCACTTTGTCAGCAAAGGATAGAAACTGTGATTTTTCAAATGCAGAGTTAGCAGACAGAATTGTTGAGTTGGCGATTGCATCTACTCCTGTGGAATGATTCCAGAAAGATCTGCTAGACAAGCCCAAAACATCTTCTATCAGAGAGTGATTCAAGGATGGAAATAAGTTTAAAGTGAAGCAAAGGTTCACTTTAATTCAACAGATCCTAAGTATAACATCAATTGTTAACTCACAACAACACCTAAATCTAGAAAGGCACATAGAAGATGTAGTCTTCTGTATGAATGAAGGAAATGCCCATTTTTCTAGCAACTCCACAAAGCACTTGGCTGAAAGAGCCATTGGCAGTGGCAGTGCACTCGAGCACAGGCTGATGCAGTTACAAAGAGCCATGCACTGACCCAAACAGACTCAATTCAATGGGTACATTCAATCATAAGAATGATCATCCAGTACCTGATCAGAAAAACATATATATATATATATAATATATATATATATGCAATTGTCCCTGTGTCAATCTTGACCAATAACAAATAGTTATCAACTTTTTTAGGGAAGGTACTTTAAATCTTCTGACAGTGAGATGGCACCTATGTTTTCCATGAGGGTTATAGTAAGAAGCACATTCACCTTAATATAAACATATAAGGTGATTGACAATGCAAAAAATGAAGAAGTTTATGAGTGATGAATGTGCTTCTTACTATAACCCTCATGGAAAACATAGGTGCCATCTCACTGTCAGAAGATTTAAAGTACATTCCCTACAAAAGTTGATAACTATTTGTTATTGGTCAAGATTGACACAGGGACAATTGCCAAAATATTAACATCTAAGAATTCTAAATGACATCTGTTCACAGATATGGAATGCCAATGTGCAAACTACAATGATTCCTTAATTACAGGTTCCATGGTCCAGGATTGTAAATACAGTTAATAATCCTGAATGTCATATTACAAAGAATAAAGAACAAAGAACAAAGAGCAACACAGCATGGGAAACAGGCCCTTCGGCCCAACGAGCCCGTGCCACCGTCCTAACGTCTTAATGACATATCCATGACTTTAGGCTTTGTTCTATTGTGGAAGATTCCCATATAGGGACCAATATAGGGACAATTTGTTACCCAATCAGCCTAAGAGCACATTTTTGGGATGTGGGAGGAAACCGGAGCACCCGGAGAAAACCCACTCAACCACGGGGAGAACGCGCAAACTCCCGCAGACACAGGCCCAAATCCATGTGTCTGCACAGCAACAGCGATAGTCTCTGAGCTGTCATGTTGCCCATCAGATGGTCCAGTTTAAGCATACACTAACGACTTGAAGCACTAGGCCACTTCTGAAGCAACATCCAAGAGCAGTCCTCGCACGACCTGCCGAATGCATGCACCTTGTTGGTCAACAAGGTGGACCGAATTGCCTGTGGAAACAAATAAGATATTTAGACAGTCCTGCTATATCCCTCTATCTGCAGACCGCTCATAGAACATAGAACATAGAACATAGAACAATACAGCACAGAACAGGCCCTTCGGCCTTCGATGTTGTGCCGACGAAAATAAAAAGCAATGCCCCTCCAAACTAAACCATTCCCTTCTCTTCCATATACTTATCAACTAACCTCTTAAACGCCACCAAACTTGGCGCATCTACAACAGCTGCAGGCAGGGCATTCCACTCCTAATCACTCTTTGAGTAAAGAACCTACCTCTGATATCCGTCCTATAACTCATCCCCCTTAATTTAAAGTTGTGTCCCCTCGTGCTAGCTTTCTCCATCCTAGGAAAAAGGCTATCACTGTCCACCCTATCCAAACCTCTAATCATCTTACATGCTTCAATAAGATCCCCTCTTAGCCGCCTCCTTTCTAACGAAAACAACCTCAAATCCTTCAACCTCTCTTCATAGGACCTGCCCTCCATACCAGGCACCATCCTGTTAAACCTCCTCTGTACCCTCTCCAATGCCTCCACATCTTTCTTATAATGTGGGGACCAGAACTGCACACAATACTCCAAGTGCGGCCGCACTAGAGTTTTGTACAGTTGCAACATGATGCTGCGGCTCCTAAATTCAATCCCCCTACCAATAAAAGCTAAGACTCCATATGCCTTCTTAACAACTTTAGCCACTTGACTGCCTACTTTCAGGGATCTATTGACACATACACCAAGATCCTTCTGTTCCTCAACACTATTACGAGCCCTACCATTAGCCCTATACTCTACACATTTATTGTTCCTGCCAAAGTGCATTACCTCCCACTTTTCCACATTAAACTCCATTTGCCACCTCTCGGCCCAGCTCTGCAACTTGTCCAAGTCACTCTGTAAACTAAAACACCCCTCTTCACTATCTACACTCCACCAACTTTAGTATCATCTGCAAATTTACTGATCCATCCCTCAATACCCTCATCCAGATCATTTATAAAAATTACAAACAGCAGGGACCCCAAAACAGACCTCTGAGGCACACCACTCGTCACCGAACTCCACGATGAATATCTCCCATCAATCACCACCCTCTGTCTTCTATGTGGCTGTCCAAGAGACCCTTAAACAACCCTAGCGTGCCTGCTCCCACCACCTTACTCGGCAGTGCATTCCACACCCCCACTACCTTTTGTGTGAAAAACTGCCCTCTACTATTCGTCTTATACATAGCCCCCCTCACCCTAAGGCCATGACCCCTCGTTCTATCCATTTCTAATGGTGGAAAAAGCTTACCACCATTTACTCTATCAATACCCCTTATAATCTTATATACCTGTAATAGATCCCCTCTCAGCTGACGTCTTTCAAGGGAAAACAACCCCAGTGTTTTCAATCTTTCCTCGTAAAACAGCCCTTCCATACCAGGCAGCATCCTGGTAAATCTCCTCTGCACTCTCTCCAGGGCCTCTACATCCTTCCTGTAGTACGGCGACCAGAACTGGACGCAGTACTCCAAGTGAGGCCTAACCAACGTTCTATACACTTGCAACATCAAACTCCTACTCTTGTATTCTATACCCCTTCCTATGAAGGCTAACATACCATACGCTTTCTTAATCACTTTTTCCACCTGTACTGACACCTTCAGAGACTTGTGAACCTGCACCCCCAGGTCTCTCTGTGTCTCTATACTCCGGATAGTTTTACCTTTTATCCTATAACTCCCCTCTACATTATTCCGGCCAAAATGCATCACCTGGCATTTATCCGGATTAAATTCCATTTGCCATCTGTCTGCCCAATCTACCAGCCTATCTATGTCCTGTTGTATTGCCTGGCACTGCTCCTCAGTACCCACCAATCCAAGCATCTTAGTATCATCAGCAAATTTGCTGATCACACCACCTACCCCCTCTTCCAAGTCATTTATATAAACCACAAATAGAAGAGGTCCTAGTACTGAGCCCTGTGGCACACCACTAGTGACACACCTCCAGTTGGAAAAAGAGCCTTCCACTACTACCCACTGTCTCCTCCTCCCAAGCCAGTTCTCAACCCATCTACATACCTGGCCCTGTATCCCACGCGCCTTCACCTTTTCTATCAGCCTACCATGAGGGACCTTATCAAACGCCTTACTGAAATCCATGTAGACGACATCAACGGCTTGTCCTTCATCAACCGTTTTTGTCACCTCTTCAAAAAATTCCACTTATATACATATATATATATATATATATATATATACATATATATAAAAAATACGGTTATATAAAACGTTGGTTAGACCACATTTGGAATACTAAGTCCAATTCTGGCTGCCACACTTCCAGAATGATGTGAAGGCTTTGGAGGGAGTACAGAAAAGATTTACCAGGATGTTGCCTAGTATGTAAGATATTAGCTGTGAGGAGAGGTTGAATAAACTCTCCCTGGAAAGATGGAGGCTGAGGGGTGACCTGATAGAAACTTATAAAATTATGAGGGGCATAGATAAGGTAAACAGTTGGGTGACCTGATAGAAGTTCGTAAAATTATGAGGGGCATAGATAAGATGTACAGTTGGAAGCTTTTCCCCAGTCAAAAATATCAATTACAAGTGGGCACAAGGACAAGGTAAGGTGGAGAAGGTTCAGTAGAGATGTGCGGCGTGTATGTGTGTTTTTTTTGGGGGGGGGTAGGTATTTTACAAAGAGGGTGATGGGGGCCAGGAGTGGACTGCCAAGTGGGGTGGTTGAAGCAAACCCATTAGTGACATTTGAGACTTATCTGGATAGAGTTGCGCTTTTGATTAAGAAAAACATCACCACAGTATTGAGAGAGGTTATACCTGAAAATTTGCCCACTAAGTCTATATGGGTTAAACTGGGAAATAAGAAGGGGGAAATCACTTTGATTGGTTTGTATTATAGGCCCCAATAGTCTGCAGGAAATTGAGGAGCAAATATGTAAGGAGATTACAGATAGCTCCAAGAAAAATAGAGTGGTAACAGTAGGGGATTTTAACTTTTCCAACATTGATTGGGACAATCAAAGTATTAGAGGGTTGGATGGAAAGAAATTTGTTGAGTGTATTCAGGAGGAATTTCTCATTCAGTATAAGAAGGGGCAAAACTTGCCAACTAAAGAAGGGGCAAAACTTGATCTCCTCTTGGGAAATAAGGAAGGGCAAGTGACAGGAGTGACAATGAGTGATCACTTTGGGACTAATGATCATAATTCTATTAGTTTGAAGATAGCTATGGAGGATGATAGGTCTGGTCCAAAAGTTAAAATTCTAAACTAGACCAAGGCCAATTTTGATGGTATCAGGCAGGAACTTTCAATGGTTAATTGAGGGAGTCTGTGGGAAGGCAAAGGGATATCAGGTAAGTGGGAGACTTTCAAAAGTGTGTTAACCAAGGTTCAACATATGTACATTCCTCTTAGAGTAAAGGAGAAGGCTGGGAGAAGTAGGGAACCTTGGATGACTCAGGACATTGAGGCCATGGTCAAGAAGAAGGAGGCACATGACATGCATAGGCAGCTGGGATCAAATGGCTCTCTTGAAGAGAGTATAGGAGTAGAGTTAAGAGAGAAATTAGGAGAGCAAAGAGGGGACATGGGGTTGTTTTGGCAGATAAGGCAAAGGAGAATCCAAAGACCTTCTACAAATACATAAAGAGCAAAAGAGTAACTAGGGAGAGAGTGAGAGCTCTTAAGGATCAACAAGGTCATCCTTGTGCAGATCCACAAGAGATGGGTGAGATCCTAAATGAATATTTCTCATCAGTATTCGCTGTTGAGAAAACGATGGTTGTTAGGGAACTTGGGGAATAAATAGCGATGTCTTGAGGAATGTACTTATAACAGAGAAGGAGGTATTAGAAGTCTTAAGGCACATCAAGATCTATAAAATAATAAGGCATAGATCAGCTAGATAGTCAATATCTTTTCCCATAGATGCGGGAGTCTAAACTAAAGGGCACAGGTTTAAGGTGAAGGGGGAGAAATTCAGAGAGGCAATTTTTTCAGAAGGTGGTGAATGTCTGGAACAAGCTGCCAAAGGTAGAAATAGAGGCGGGTACAATTTTGTCTTTTAAAAAGCAATTAGACGGTTACATGGGTAAGATGAGTATAGAGAGATATGGGCCAAATGTAGGCAATTGGGATTAGCTTAGGGGTTTAAAAAGAGGCAGCATGGACAAGTTAAGCCAAAGAGCCTGTTTCCATGCTGAAAGCCTCTATGACTCTATAACCTTCTTGTAGAACAATCTAGAACAGGAGGTCATAGTTTTAGGAGAAGGGCTGGCAGATTTGAAATAGGGATGAGGAAAATTACTTCTCTCAAAGCATCATAAGTCTTTACAGTTCACTAATCCAGAGCGTGGTGGTTGTCAGGACTTGAGCAAATTTAAGGAAGAAGAAGAACAGATTTTTAATTAGTAAGGGTTTGAAGGGATATGGTGACTAAACAAGAAAGTGGAATTGAGGCCAATATGAAATCAGCCATTATAGTATTGAATGGTGGAGCAGTTTAAGGGACTAAATTGCCTACGGCTGCTTTTAATTCTTATGATTTTTATGAATCTTATAATGGAAATGGATAACTATTGATGAAACAGTTGAAGATGGTTGGGCCCAGGACATTTCTCTGAGGAACTCCCACAGTGATAACTCAGGATTGAGGTGATTGACCTCCAACCACCATTGTCCCTTTTGCCAGGTATGACTCCAAACAATGGAGAGTTTTCCCCCCGATTCACATTGACTCCAGTTTTGCTAGGGCTCCTTGATGCCACATTCAGTCAACTGTTGCCTTGATATCTAGGACAGTCACTCGCTCTTGAATTCATCATTTTTGTCTATGTTTGGGATGTAGCGAGATCGGGAGCTGAACTCAAACTGTGCATCAGTGAGCAGTTTATTGCTGAATGAGTGCTGTTTGATGGCACTGTTGACAACACCTTCCATCACTTTGCTAATGATCGAGAGTAGACTGACGGGGTGGCAATTGGCCAAGTTGGATGTATCCTGCTTTTTGTGAACAATTTTCCACATTGCTGGTTACATGCCAGTGTTGAAACTGTACTGGAAACAGCTTAGTTGAGAACACAGCTAGTTCTGGAGCCAAGGTTTTCAGTACTATTGCTGATTTGTTGTCAGGGCCCATAGCCTTTGCAGTACCAATGCCTTCAGCCATTTCTTGATATCACCTAGAGTGAATGATCCAGCTGAAGACTGGCATCTGGGATGCTGGAGAATTCAGGAGGATACCAAGATGGATCATTCACTTGACAGCTATTGCTGAAGATGGTTGTGAGTGCTTGAGCCACATCTTTCGCATTGATGTGCTGAGCTCCCCCATCACTGACGATGGGAATATTTGTGGACTTTCCTCTTCCAGTGAATTGCTTAAATGTCCGTCACTATTCATGGCTGGGTGCAGCGGAACTGCAGAGCTTAAATCTGATCTGTTGGCTGTGGAGTTGCTTAGTTCTGTCTATTGTTTGCTGCTTTATTGTTTGGCACACGAGTAGTCCTGTGTTCACTTGGTTAATATCTCATTTTAGGGATACTTGGTGTTGCTTCTGATATGCCCTTCTGCACTCTACACTGAACTAGGGTCGATCCCTGACTTGATGGTGGCAAGGATTAGTGGGGGACATGCTGGGCCATGAGGTTACAGATTGTTGTTGAGTACAATTCTGCCACTGCTGATGGCCCACAGCATCTCATGGATGCCCGGTTTCGTGTTGTTAGATCTGTTCCAAATCTATCACATTTGGTAGTGCCACACAACATGATGGCAGGTATGCTCAATGTGAAGATAGAATTTCATCTCCAGAAGGGCTGTACAGTGGTCACTCCTACCAATGCTGACATGGACTGATGCATCTATGACAGGCAGGTTGGTGAGGATGAGGCCAAGTATGATTTTCCCTCTTGTTGGTTCCCTCACAACATACTACAAACCCAGTTTCGCAGTTATATTCTTTAGGACTTGGCCAGCTAAGTCAGTAGTAGGGCTACCAAGCCACACTCAGTGATGGATATTGAGGTTCCTGCCCATAGTACATTCTGTGCTGTTGTCACCATCGGTGCTTTCTCCAACATAAAGCTGTACTGATTCAACTGCTGAGATGGGGGACTGTAGGTTGTCACTGATTTAACCTGACAGCTTAAGATTTCATGAGATCCAGAGTTGATGTTGAGGACTTCCGGGGCACCACCCTCCCGATTGTATATCATTGTGCCACCTCCACCTCTACCTCTAGGTCTGATCTGTTGGTGGGACAGGAGGTACCCAGGATGGTGTTGGTGGATTGGGAGTTTACCTGTAAGATACGATTGCGTTAACATAACTGTGTCAGGCTGTTATTTGATTAGTCTATGGGACAACTCTCCACAAGCCCCTGGATGTTAGTAAGGAGGATTTTGCAGGGCCATTATTGTTTGGGTTGCCTAGGCTAACGTCAGGGCATCCATTTGCTTTCATTCCTCTAAGACTTTATTTTTGACACATGAGTGGCTTTCAAAGGGCATTTAAAAGTCAACTGCATTGCTGATGTTGGTCAGACCTGGTAAGGATGGCAGATTTCCTTCCCTAAAGGGCTTTAGTGAACCATGTGAGTTTTCTGTCATCATTAGACTACCTTTAGTTCATGATTGATGAATGGAGTTTAAATTCCACCAGCTGCCATTATGGGATTCAATCTCACATCCCCCAGAGCATTAGCCTGGCCATCTGGATTACTAGTTCAGTGACATTACCATTATTCCACTGCCTATCCAAATCCACCCCCCTCCCACCTGCATCTCTGATTATCCTTTCTAAAAGCTTTCATACTATTGAGGTGAAATTGACTGGCCTAAGTTGTGCAGTTTATCTTTACACTCTTCTTGAATGAAGGTTTAACATTACAATTCTCCGGTCCTCTGGCATTGCACCTGTATTGAGAAGGATTGGATGATTATGGCCAGGCACTCCACAGTTTCCACCCTTACTTCTCTCAGCATTTTCAGTCGCATCCTATTTGATACTGCTGACTTCATATTTTTAAGTGCAGTCAGCCTTCTGAATACTTCTTTATTAATTTATAGGCATCCAGGCACCTCCCTCTGTGACTGGATCCTGAACTTCATAACTCACAAACCGCAACAGTAAGTTAAGCAACAATACCTCCTCCACGATCATTCTCAACACCGGTGCCCCATAACGCTGTGTTCTCAGCCCCCTACTATTCTCCTTATACACCTATGACTGTGTAGCCAATTTCTCCTCCAGTTCGATTTTCAAGTTTGCTGACGACATCACCATAGTGGATCAGATCTCAGACAATGACGAGATAGAGTACAGGAATGAGATAGAGAATCTGGTGAACTGGTGCAGCAACAATAATCTCTCCCTCAATGTCAACAAAACAAAGGAGATTGTCATAGACTTCAGGAAGCGTAAAGGAGAACATGACCTAGTCTATATCAATGGCGATAAAGTAGAAAGGATTGAGAGGATTACCAACAATCTGCCTTGATCCTCCCATGCCAACACTATAGTTAAGAAAGCCCACCAATGCCTTTACTTTCTTGGAATCCTAAGGAAATTTGGCATGTCAGCTACAACTCTCACCAACTTTTACAGATGCACCGTAGAAAGCATTCTTTCTGGTTATATTATAGCTTGATATGGCTCCTGCTCTGCTCAAGACCTCAAGGAACTACAAAAGAACATGAATGTAGCCAGTCTATCATGCAAACCAGCCTCCCATCCATTGACTCCATCAAACCTTCCCGTTGCCCCAGCAAAGCAGTCAGCATGATTAAAGATCTCACACAACACAGACAGTCTGTCTTTTACCTTCTTCCATTAGGAAAACAATACAAAAGTCTGAGGTCACTTACCAACCAACTCAAGAATAGCTTCTTTCCTGCTGCTATCAGACTTTTGAATTGACCTTGCGTTAAGTTGATCTTTCTCTACACCCTAGCTACGACTATAACACTTCACTCTACACCCTCTCATTTCCTTCTCTATAAATGGTATACATTGACTATATAGCACGCAAGAAACGATACTTTTCACTGTATGCAAATACATGTGGCAACAATAAATCAAATCAGTATCTCAGCTACCCCTCCTTTCACTGTGCCTCAAGCAGCATTTTTGTCCTTAGTAAAGATGCAAAGTACTCATTTAGACCTCAGCCATATGCTTAACCTTCAAATTTTAATCTCCTTGTTGGCTCCTCATCAACCACAATCCTCCACTATTCATTATGTTTGCAATTCTTTTGGATTTATTTTCATGTTTGCTGTCTGTGTCTTCTTATATTCTCTCTTTGTCTCTCTTCATTCCTTTTCCACTTCCCCCCTGAGCTGTCTATATTCAGCCAGTTCTTTGCCATATTAGCCAGGGCAATTTGCCTGCTTTTCCTCAAATTAGTTGCATGGAATCTTTTACATCCTCCTGACAGGGTATCAGTTTAATATCTCATCCAAAAGACAGCGCCTCCAACACTGTGGCACTTCTTCAGTACTGCACCTCTGACAGTGCAGCACTCCTTCCGTACTTCACCTTGATGGTGCAGCACTCCTTCAGTATTGCACCTCTGACAGTGCAGCGTTTCCTCAGTATTGCACCTCTGATGGAGTGGGACCCCTTCAATACTGCACCTCTGACAGTGCAGCACTCCTTCAGTACTGCACCTCTGACAGTGCAGCACCCCTTCAGTACTGCACCTCTGACAGTGCAGCACTCCTTCAGTACTGCACCTCTGACAGTGCAGCACTCCTTCAGTACTGCCCTTTGACAGTGCGCACTCTTCATACTGCACCTCTGACAGTGCAGCGTTCCTCAGTATTGCACCTCTGAGAGGGACCCCTTCATACTGCACCTCTGACAGTGCAGCATCCTTCATACTGCACCTCTGACAGTGCAGCCCCTTCAGTACTGCACCTCTGACAGTGCAGCACTCCTTCAGTACTGCACCTCTGACAGTGCAGCATCCCTTCAGTACTGCACCTCTGACAGTGCAGCACTCCTTCAGTACGCACTCTGACAGAGTACTGCACCTCTGACAGTGCAGCATTCCTTCAGTACTGCACCTCTGACAGTGCAGCACTCCTTCAGTACTGCACCTCTGACAGTGCAGCACTCCTTCAGTACTGCACCTCTGACAGTGCAGCACTCCTTCAGTACTGCACCTCTGACAGTGCAGCACTCCTTCAGTACTGCACCTCTGACAGTGCAGCACTCCTTCAGTACTGCACCTCTGACAGTGCAGCACTCCTTCAGTACTGCACCTCTGACAGTGCAGTATCCCTTCAGTACTGCACCTCTGACAGTGCAGATTCCTTCAGTACTGCACCTCTGACAGTGCAGCACTCCTTCAGTACTGCACCTCTGACAGTGCACCTCAGTACTGCACCTCTGAAGTGGACTCCTTCAGTACTGCACCTCTGACAGTGCAGCACTCCTTCAGTACTGCACCTCTGACAGTGCAGCATTCCTTCAGTACTGCACCTCTGACAGTGCAGCACTCACTCAGTACTGCACCTCTGACAGTGCAGCACTCCTTCGGTACTGCACCTCTAACAGTGCAGTACACCTTCAGTACTGCACCTCTGACAGTACAGTACCTCTTCAGTACTGCACATCTGACAATGCAGCACTCCTTCAGTACTGCATCTCTGACAGTGCAGCACTCCTTCAGTACTGCACCTCTGACAGTGCAGCACTCCTTCAGTACTGCACCTCTGACAGTGCAGCACTCCTTCAGTACTGCACCTCTGACAGTGCAGCATCCCTTCAGTACTGCACCTCTGACAGTGCAGACCCTACGCACTGACAGTGCAGATCCCTTCAGTACTGCACCTCTGACAGTGCAGTATCCCTTCAGTACTGCACCTCTGACAGTGCAGTACCCCTTCAGTACTGCACCTCTGACAGTGCAGTATCCCTTCAGTACTGCACCTCTGACAGTGCAGTATCCCTTCAGTACTGCACCTCTGACAGTGCAGTATCCCTTCAGTACTGCACCTCTGACAGTGCAGCACCCCTTCAGTACTGCACCTCTGACAGTGCAGCACTCCTCAGTACTGCACCTCTGACAGTGCAGCACCTTCAGTACTGCACCTCTGACAGTGCAGCATCCCTTCAGTACTGCACCTCTGACAGTGCAGCACTCCTTCAGTACTGCACCTCTGACAGTGCAGCACCCCTTCAGTACTGCACCTCTGACAGTGCAGCACTCCTTCAGTACTGCACCTCTGACAGTGCAGCACCCCTTCAGTACTGCACCTCTGACAGTGCAGTATCCCTTCAGTACTGCACCTCTGACAGTGCAGCATCCCTTCAGTACTGCACCTCTGACAGTGCAGCACTCCTTCAGTACTGCACCTCTGACAGTGCAGTATCACTTTCAGTACTGCACCTCTGACAGTGCAGCACTCCTTCAGTACTGCACCTCTGACAGTGCAGTACCCCTTCAGTACTGCACCTCTGACAGTGCAGCATCCCTTCAGTACTGCACCTCTGACAGTGCAGCATCCCTTCAGTACTGCACCTCTGACAGTGCAGCACTCCTTCAGTACTGCACCTCTGACAGTGCAGCATCCCTTCAGTACTGCACCTCTGACAGTGCAGCACTCCTTCAGTACTGCACCTCTGACAGTGCAGCATCCCTTCAGTACTGCACCTCTGACAGTGCAGTACCCCTTCAGTACTGCACCTCTGACAGTGCAGCACTCCTTCAGTACTGCACCTCTGACAGTGCGGTACCCCTTCAGTACTGCACCTCTGACAGTGCAGTATCACTTTCAGTACTGCACCTCTGACAGTGCAGCACTCCTTCAGTACTGCACCTCTGACAGTGCAGCACTCCTTCAGTACTGCACCTCTGACAGTGCAGCACTCCTTCAGTACTGCACCTCTGACAGTGCAGCACTCCTTCAGTACTGCACCTCTGACAGTGCAGTATCCCTTTCAGTACTGCACCTCTGACAGTGCAGTATCCCTTCAGTACTGCACCTCTGACAGTGCAGCACTCCTTCAGTACTGCACCTCTGACAGTGCAGCACTCCTTCAGTACTGCACCTCTGACAGTGCAGCATCCCTTCAGTACTGCACCTCTGACAGTGCAGCACTCCTTCAGTACTGCACCTCTGACAGTGCAGCACTCCTTCAGTACTGCACCTCTGACAGTGCAACCCTTCAGTACTGCACCTCTGACAGTGCAGTATCCTTCAGTACTGCACCTCTGACAGTGCAGCATCCCTTCAGTACTGCACCTCTGACAGTGCAGCACTCCTTCAGTACTGCACCTCTGACAGTGCAGTATCCCTTCAGTACTGCACCTCTGACAGTGCAGCACTCCTTCAGTACTGCACCTCTGACAGTGCAGCACCCCTTCAGTACTGCACCTCTGACAGTGCAGCACTCCTTCAGTACTGCACCTCTGACAGTGCAGTACTCCTTCAGTACTGCACCTCTGACAGTGCAGCACTTCCTTCAGTACTGCACCTCTGACAGTGCAGTATCCCTTCAGTACTGCACCTCTGACAGTGCAGCACCCCCTTCAGTACTGCACCTCTGACAGTGCAGCACTCCTTCAGTACTGCACCTCTGACAGTGCAGCACTCCTTCAGTACTGCACCTCTGACAGTGCAGCACTCCTTCAGTACTGCACCTCTGACAGTGCAGTACCCCTTCAGTACTGCACCTCTGACAGTGCAGCATTCCTTCAGTACTGCACCTCTGACAGTGCAGCACTCCTTCAGTACTGCACCTCTGACAGTGCAGCACTCCTTCAGTACTGCACCTCTGACAGTGCAGCACTCCTTCAGTACTGCACCTCTGACAGTGCAGTATCCCTTTCAGTACTGCACCTCTGACAGTGCAGTATCCCTTCAGTACTGCACCTCTGACAGTGCAGTACCCCTTCAGTACTGCACCTCTGACAGTGCAGCATCCCTTCAGTACTGCACCTCTGACAGTGCAGTATCCCTTTCAGTACTGCACCTCTGACAGTGCAGCACCCTTCGTACTGCACCTCTGACAGTGCAATATCCCTTTCAGTACTGCACCTCTGACAGTGCAGCATCCCTTCAGTACTGCACCTCTGACAGTGCAGTATCCCTTCAGTACTGCACCTCTGACAGTGCAGCACTCCTTCAGTACTGCACCTCTGACAGTGCAGCACCCCTTCAGTACTGCACCTCTGACAGTGCAGCATCCCTTCAGTACTGCACCTCTGACAGTGCAGCACCCCTTCAGTACTGCACCTCTGACAGTGCAGCACTCCTTCAGTACTGCACCTCTGACAGTGCAGCATCCCTTCAGTACTGCACCTCTGACAGTGCAGTACCCCATTCAGTACTGCACCTCTGACAGTGCAGCAATC
Source organism: Sphyrna mokarran (assembly GCA_024679065.1). NCBI lineage: Eukaryota > Metazoa > Chordata > Chondrichthyes > Carcharhiniformes > Carcharhinidae > Sphyrna > Sphyrna mokarran. The sequence continues at coordinate 50,746,987 of JAGIQG010000004.1, forward strand.
CTTCAGTACTGCACCTCTGACAGTGCGGTACCCCTTCAGTACTGCACCTCTGACAGTGCAGCACTCCTTCAGTACTGCACCTCTGACAGTGCAGCACTCCTTCAGTACTGCACCTCTGACAGTGCAGCACTCCTTCAGTACTGCACCTCTGACAGTGCAGCATCCCTTCAGTACTGCACCTCTGACAGTGCAGCACTCCTTCAGTACTGCACCTCTGACAGTGCAGCATCCCTTCAGTACTGCACCTCTGACAGTGCAGCACTCCTTCAGTACTGCACCTCTGACAGTGCAGCACTCCTTCAGTACTGCACCTCTGACAGTGCAGTATCCC